>CM038214.1:247279504-248626507 GCA_021442155.1 Cymbidium sinense
GATGAAATGGTGCCATAGATGGAAAAAAGGATTTCCTACTAAGAAAGGATGTCGCTTGGGTTCTCACGCCTATCTTAGCTAATCAAATAGATGCCTCTCTCTTACACCTATTCTAATAGCATCGAGATTGTGTTTATGTTGTGAAAGAGGGATAGGATGCCACTGGGGGACTCTTACACCTACCCTAAATACGTCACGATGGATTCACAAGATAAACAAATAACACTTTGAAATAAGAGAAGATTTGATGAATGGAATCAGATTTTTGTTCTTTTATTAATGATTATTTTCAAACATGATTTATTTCATGAGTAATATTTCTTTAGATAGAGCTCATTAATTGGAAGCATCGGTGTTCCCCTTTACAATCAATAAGCTAATAAGATCCTCCTTGGTAGGCCTTCTCTATGACATAGGGGCCTTCCCAAGTGGGTTCAAACTTACCTCTCATCTTTTGATGAGCAATAATTAGTCTCCTTAGGACTAACACAAGTTCTCCTACTTGGAAAGACCTAGGGCAGACCGGCTTGTTATGAGCTTGAATCATTTTGGCCTTGTACAACTCGCGATTCTGGCATGCCCGTAGGCGACTCTCCTCTAAACTTTCGAGCTCTTCTAACATTAACTTTGAATTCTACTCTATAGAGATCTTGCTACCCAATGCTATCCTTAGTGACGGAAGTTGAACTTATACAAGTAGAACAACTTCAAACCCATACACTAAGGAAAATTGGGTAGATTGAGTTGGAGTTCGGTATGTGGTGCGACAGGCCATTAACAGCTCGTTCCACTATCATTTGTTGTCATCAAGAGTCTTCTTCAGTATTTGGATGAGAGTTTTGTTGAATGCTTCTGCTAAAACATTTGCTCTGGGATAGTAGATAGTGGAGTATCTCTAATCTATATTGTGTCTTCTGGAAAAGTTATTGTTCTTCATGCTTTTGAATGCAGTACCATTATCCGATATAATTAGTCGAGGCATCTCGAACCTATATACAAGATGGTTCCTGGAAAACTAAAGCACATGCTAAGCTGTGATCTCTCTGAGTGAAATTGCCTTCGCCCACTTGGAAAAGAAGTAGGTGGTAGCTAAGATGAATCGATGCCCCTTGGAAGAAGGATGATTAATCGGATCTACAATCTTGGTACCCCAACACTTAAATGGCCATGAGGCCAATGTAGGGTGTAGAATGTTGGGTGGTTGGTGGAGGATCACACCGTATACCTGGCACTAATGGCATCTCCTAACTACATCCAGGTAGTCTGTAATCATAGAAAGCCAGTAGTATCCAAGTCGCTTGATCTTCATCTTCATCTTCAGATCGGATTGTTGTGCTATGCATAAACCTGAATGTACCTCAGTTATAATGCCATAGGCTTCGTGCTTGTCTAAACAACGTAACCATATTTGGTCAAAGGACAGGCATACAAGGTGCCATCAATAAGCTCATAGTAGAGAGTTCTCTGTTTTACTTGACAAGCTTGTGACTTTTCTTGAGGTAGTTTGCTTGTGTTTAAGTAATCTATGAACGGTTGCCTTCAATCCAGCTCCTTGTCCATTTTGGCAATAACAACCTCTCCTTTAAGAGAAAGTCTCTTGATGAGTTCAGCATCAATAAGGGATAAGACTTATCTATTTTGGACCTTTATTGAAATGGACTCATCTTCCGGACATGCCAACTCTTTGGTAAGTTTGGCTAAAGCATCTGCTACTACATTCTTTGCTCGAGGAACCTTGTAGATTGTGACTTCAGGAATTTGGGCTAACAACATCATGATATACTCATAGTAATGACAAAGCTTGGGTTTGAGGACCTAGTAGGACCCGATAATTAAGTTGATGACCAATTGAGAATCCCCAAAGATGTTGATGCTCTTGACACTGATAGTGATTACTAACTCCAGACTAGCAATCAAAGCCTCATACTCAGCTTCATTATTGGTGCAGGGGTTGAAAAGATAGTATGAGAATCTCATCACAATGTGATTTTGAGTTAGAAGAACTATTCCTACCCCTGCCTTTCTTCTGAGAATAGATTATTATGCTTCATCTTTAAGAAAAGAAGCAGCACCATCAAAATATATCTCCCATCAGCGGTTGTCGACCTCCCCTAAGTTTATGATTTGTTCATCGGGAAGATCTTCACTAAGCGAGAATCAACAGGAAGTGGGTATGCTGCTAAGAAATCCACTAGTGCCTGTCCTTTTACTGCATGGAGGGGTACAAATGTGATATCAAACTATGAAAGTATCATGGACCAACATGCCAAATATCTGGATATCATTGGCTGTGTCATGAGGTACTACAGTGGATTTGTTCTAGAGATCAATTTCACCTTATGAGAATGCATGTAGTGCTATAGCTTTTGGGAAGCAAAGATCAAAGCTAGGCAATGTTTCTTAATAAGTGGATAGTTCTCTTCAGCAGGAATCAGAAGACGACTGAGGTAGTAGAGAGCGCTTTCCTTCCCATCGTTGTTGGCTTGGGCTAACAGAGTGCCAAGAGAGTCATCCAATGCAATAATGTAAAGGATGTGTGGCCTGCCCGGGATAGGGGTTGCTAGAACTGGCAGCTTCACCAAATACTGCTTGATGTCTTCGAAGGCATGTTGACACTTGTCATCCTACTTGAACTTGTCATCCTTTTTGACAAGTGCTAAAAATGGCTTGCATCTCTCCAATAGGTTGAAGATAAAGCATCTTAGATATGCCAGCCATCCTTGAAAGGATCTGAGTTGAGTTAAACTCTTAGGAGGTGTCATTTCATAGATAGCTTTAATCTTTTTAGGATCTATTTCTATTCCCCAGTGTCAAACAACAAACCCAAGGAATTTCCCTGAAGCTACTCTGAATGCACACTTCAGGGGATTCATTTTGAAGTTATATTATCTTAACCATTCGAAAACTACTCTCAAGTCAAAAAGGTGGTCTTCCTTTTCTCTGCTCTTGACTACTAGGTCATCAATGTAGCACTCAACCTGATGATGAATGAGTTCATTGAAGATCTGAGTCATGGCCCGCTGGTATGTAGCACCAATATTTTTAAGGCCGAAAGGCATGACCCTATAATAGAAGATTCTGATCGGGGTTTGGAAAGCAGTGTTTCTTTCATCTTCAGAAGACATCTTGATTTGGTTATAGCTAGATGACCCATCCATGAAAGAGAAGATTGCATGAGATGAGGTGATATCCACTATTAATTCTGGTATAGGAAGAGGAAACTCATCCTAAAGACATGCTTTGTTTAAGTCCCTAAAATTAACACATATGCAAATTTGGCCATTCTTTTTCTTAATTAGAATGGCACTAGCTAACCAGGTAGGATATTTTTCTTCCCTGATGAAACCAACATCGATCAGTGTTTTGACTTCAGAAATGACCTATTCAATTTTTAATTGCATGCGTCTAGGAGCTTTCTTAATAGGGGTAGCATTAGGGTCTATTGCTAGCTTGTTGATTGCTATGTTAAGAGATAATCTAGGCATCTCTTCATAATTCCATGCGAAGTAGTATTTAAACTCAGTCAATAGCCTAACTAAGTCATTTGTTCTTTTTCATTCAGAAATGAATTGATGTATATCAGGCGTGGATTTTCTTCAGCCCGAGGTTGATTTCTTTATGCTTGTCAATTGTTGAATGAATTCTCTCTTCAAATTTTAGCGGTACCTCTTTGAATTGGAGATCATTTGGATTATCTGAAATTTCTAAACACACATTCTCATAAGAGTTGATGTTCTATGAGAAGAAATTATCAGACTCCAAATGATTGGTAACAACTAGGCAATAATCATCATCATCGACTGGACCCACTGTATCGAATCTTAGTTCATCTCTTAATTGTGCTTCTCTGCCTGTATTGTTCCAGAGCTTCTTGAAGTACTCTAACCTATACTTGGACCATGTATGAGGAACTAAACCTTTATGTATAAAATTATGAACACAAGGCAAGTAAAAGTCAAATGGTAATTCCATTAATTCTTTAAATGAATCCTCCTCAAGTTCTACATCAACTTTAGGACTTGAGGATGATGATCCCAAAAAGAACCTCTTCTACTTCATGTCATTGGAAGAATTATGGACTTCCTTAACTACTAAACCTTCAACTTTCTAAGATGTAAGTAAGGTAAGAGCTAAGGTTCCCAACTACTGCCTAATAGTTTCACATAAACTAGATTCAAATACTTTACTTTTCTTAGAGGCCTGGTCTTTATCTTTGTCTAGATCAAAGTCACCTCCAATGGAACCCGCAGAGAGGGGTTGGATGGTATACTAATCACATTAGACTCATCCTCCAAGATGGATTCCAAGTCTATGTGAATAGTAAGGGTACTCCTTTGAGTTAGAACATGCTTTCTATCGCAATGGCCAACTAGGTGTCCACTGAATTGCCTCTATTTCTCACCGCTAGTGGAGGTTGAGCCATCCTACCCACATGTTAATATGATGGAATGAACTGTGGGTGGAATGTGATATGAGGATCTATTTCTTCTTCAATTCCTCTTTCTTGTTCACTTGGACTTTTATTTTTCTTTTCATTTTCTTTTATCTTTTCTTTTTATTCATTTTTTTCTTTTATTTTTTACATTTGAATTTTGTCCAAGTTCATGAGAAAGGGTGTTTTGAGAAAGATAGTAGGTCACATCCTCATAAATCTCAACCTCTCTAACTGAAAATGGCTTTTCATCTCCATTAACATGATATTAAATTCCATCTTTTCTGATCTTGATGCACTGATGAAGGGAGGATGGAACGATCTTGTTCTGATGTATCCAAGGCCTACCAAGTAAAGCTAAGAATGAAGTATTTGAATCAATGATGTAAAACTTGGCTTCAGTCTTCCAGTCACCTATCTCCAAAGGTAACACTATAGAACCTAAAGACCGCTCACCTTTGTCATTGAATCCTCTCAATGTCATCTGATCTACTCAGAGTGTGGAGATGTTGATCCTCAAATAAGCAAGGGTTCTTAGACTCATAATGTTCACCGATGCACCTGAATCCATGAGAGCTCTAGCAAGTTTGAATCTGTCCATGTCAACTGTGATGTAGAGGGAACGGTTGTGCTCCAGGTCCCCCAAGAAGATGGTCTTCATCCGTGAAGGTGATCCCATGAGCTTCTTTTGTATAATGTGCTTCCTCACCTATAGAGATCAGCTGAGCTAAGCATATTTTAGGATCAAGGAGAGCCTTGATTAATGATTCCCTCATCTATTTGGATAAGACAAGGGCATCATATATGCTTAGCCTAGATGGTAAATTTCTTAGATGAGAAAGGATGTTGTAGTCCACCTTTGGCCGGTCTTTCACAAGCATATCCAAGGGTGGAGCATCCTGTGGAAGGGCTTCTCGATCTTCAGTACCAATGATTTATTTCCCTCTATCTTGAGGTGCTTCCCTAGGAGGTAGAACGTTGCCACTATGGAGGTTGACTTCGGTGTTCTCTTGTGGCAGGAACTGGAAGGTTCTTCGTACACATTAGGCTCACCTACAGCTTTTCTTATGGGACCCTCAGAATTGGATGATTCCAAGTCTATCACAAGAGGCGAACCCGTAGTATTCAGAGTAGGAAAGTCCAACTTTGAATCAGAAAGAGGAAGATCAGAAATGTTATAGTTATTTTGACTTGAAGAGTTATCATTAGGAATAGAAGAAGACAACTCATCAGAAGTGAGATAGATGTAATTCAAACTAGCTTTATTCTTCAATTTCTTGGAATTTTTGGAGGTACAAAGTAGATATCAAGTAAAGTGAGTGGAGTAAGGGATTTGATGCCCTTATCCACTGATACAAGAGTTTACTAGTAGAAGAAATAGAAGAGCTAGCTGAATTGGAAGAAGTCATGTGGTTGTAAGTAGGCTGAGGTCGGACACGGTTGGTGGTGCTAATGGGATATCCTGTGACACATGCTCGCTCGAGCTCCCCTTTCCTAGAGTTGGCGGCAACTTGCAAACCTTCCTTGATGTTGGAGTTTGAGCTAACTCGTGCACGCAAGGAAAGCTTCTTGATCTTCTGGATGATCTTCTTAGAGGTTTTGGATAAAGAAATATCCCAACCTTCTTTGATTTTGGTAGGATCACATGTATCCCCAAAGATTACGCTGATGGAACTGGATGGTTGTTCCATAAGGTATTCCTCTGGGATAACTACAACAACGATCTTGAAACTGTGTTCAAGAAAGTCTTTGAATGTGAAGCAATTCTCAAAAACATGGCCTAGCATACGGTGGTAAGGGAAAAAAGTTTGAATCATGACTTTTGCCTACTTCCTCCGGTCTCCTAGGCTCGAGTAGCTAAAAATTAGATTTCTTTAAGAGATTCTTAAAGATTTTTCTGATTACCTCCCTCTTAAAATAATAAGGTTTGTTTAACTTATCTAAAAGAGTAGGACCGTAGCTACCTAGTGCTGCATGCATACTCTGGTATGGTGGTGTATGTCCGGGCCATAGAGGTCTGGAGGCCTATAGGGCTACCTCGATGGTGGCAAAGGAGGTGAAGGCTGCTGAGGTCATGGTCTCTCAGATTGATCTCTAGCTGGCTACTTCCCCTAATCAATCGCTGGTACTGCCCCTGGCTTTTTCTCATAGAACTTCTGTGGCTTTTGCTTAGACAACTGATCTTGAATAGGTAACTGTTTGGCCTCTCCTTTTAGACTAGCTGCCTTATTGATTAGCTTCTCAAATGTCTTGATAGTGAAGCCCTTAAGCATGAAGGCGACCGGGCCATGGATATTCTTCAAAAGAATCTCAATGGCATGTTGTTCAAACAGCTGCGGTTCTCACTTCATATTCAGGTTATGCCATCGGAGAATATAATCAATAAGGACTCACAGGGGTGTTATTGTGCTACAATGAGATCACCTATAGTAACCTTTTATTGAGCTCCAGGAAACTTCTTGATGAAGAGTTGCTCTAACTCAGCGAATATCTTTACTGAACTGTTGGGCAGTTCAACATACCAATCGAAAGCAATACCTATTAGGCTACTAATGAAGAGGCAAAAAAGTAAAGCATCGTTGCCACTTACATTGCAACAACTGACCCTGAAATGTGCTATGTGCTACCTTGGGTTTCCACTACCATCAAAGCTTTTGAAGGAAGGTGGCACAAAACCCTTGGGATATTGGAGAACATTAAATTTCTCTGGGTAGGGTCCACCCTTTGGAACCGATGATCCTCCCCGAGCTTGAGCCAATGCTTCCTTCACTTGATGCTCATCCATGGATTTTATGTCTTTTTATTGTATGGAGGTACTTTCCACTACCTTCCTATACATGCTAGTGCTACCTTGCTCAACAGAAGGTAGAGTCTTGGTCAGGTCCAATATGTGCACCAACTCAGGCTGACTGATGTCGATTGTAGTAGGATGATCTAAAGGGGCTTATTTCTGAAGCACTGAAACTGCTACTAACAAGGCCTCTAACTATTGTACCATCCTATTTATCTACTTATCCTTCTACCTCAACTGATGTCATAGGTGCTGGGCTAATATTGCAGTGTCTTCCTGATCAACCTCATCACCTTCCATAGCTTTTTGTTCCTTGAGAAGAGATCCTCTAGTGTCTACCATGTAGACTCCAGCTGAGTCTCCCAACAAGACATCTTTGTTAAGATCGAAGTTGACTTTCTCTTCATCTAACTAGTGTACCCCAAGATCTCCTTCTTTTCCATGAAATAATGTGCCACTATCTCATCTAATGAACGATCCATCTGAGTAGATACAAATAATCTAGGCTGACCAATGTGATCACTATCATGCACTGAGAGGCACCGAACCTCGCTTTTCACTGGAGAGTCAATCTTATGTGGACTGTACTCATTAGATGAGTGACACTCCTGACTGCCACTAGCTATGGGAGGGGTAACAACCTTAGGATGTTCCACTATCACTGGTGCAACTGGACTATCATCTGCAATAGCTGAAATGACTGTCACCATCTCCACATCTTGCTGTATTGGCGGAGTTGGTGAAGGGATGACCATGATGCTTCGGGGTCACCACTCCGTTCGCAACACCATTGGGGCAGAAGGTCGAGCAAGAGAGCTTGGCCTTGCCATAATAAGTGGTGTTGATGGGGTAGGATCCTTGGTCGTAGCTAGATCATCAATGGGGTGCACTTCTCCTTAGATATGACCTTCATGGACTTTACTGGAATAGGAGATACTGTAACCTGGATTGGTGTTGGCAAATGAGGGGTAGAGCGGTAGGGTGGAGACACCACCGACTCTCTATGAATAAGAACTATCCTTCTATGTTGACTAGTCCCAATAAGAAGGATGCTATCTGTATGGTCGGCGTGGGTAACACACCAAGCTGAAAAATCAATAAGCGCAGAAGCTGCCGACTGAACCTCCGCATCTCCCTACTAGTGATGTGAGCTGTATGGGCCTCTCGGGCCCTCTCCTAACGAATATGCTTCCACGCAATGTGGGGGATAATGGATCTAAGATCAAATTGAGCTCCAGACTTTGAGCATCCGTAAGCTCTACCTACCTAGCATAAGACAGATCAAAGGCTAACGTATGACCTCCTGCGCTTGTAACTACTGGCTAATACTGCACTTTGCTATAACTAGTGGTGAAGTAATAACAGGGAACTTATCAACAACTGAACGGGCTATTGCCTCCATCTCCCTAGTGATCCTGGTGTGGTACCGCTTGATCATGCAGTTCTTGTTCCTACATTATGTCCTGGTAGGATGGGAGGAGTGAGAGCTAGACCCATACTCAAAAGTAGGGGAGGCAATCCCTGAGACCAGGGGAGCCTTACCCTTAGAGGGTACAGTTGAGAGGGTACTAGCCCTCACTGGGGCAGCATAAGAAACCATGGGGTGTGCTGAAATCGGGGATAACACTGTTGGTACTGCTGGTATATCACAATTGAAGCCTGTGGGACTGCCACTACCTTCCACTTCAGCGAGGAGATATCGAGTCAGAGGGTAAATCAATCTGGATGATCGGCTTCTACCCGATCATAGTGGGCCTACTGACTATAGTGAGGGGAGTGCCCTCACAACTAATCCTCGCTCTCTCGAATCCCCTACCGAAGTGGATCAGATGTGTATGGTCCAATCGAGGGAAGTTGGCTTGGTCCAAAGACAAATCCATACCATGGGGAAAAGTGAAAATTAAGTTCTATGAACCGGCCATCTCAGAACAACTGTAAAAGATTGAAAATTGAACTTCCACTGCACTGCAACTGACTATAAGAATCTGCAATAGGAAATGAGTTTGTATCATATTTCTGTCTTTATAGATTTTTTCAAATTTGAATTGAAAATTTGAATCCGCATCCAACAACTTGGAAGTGTTAAGTGGGGTTCAAATAGATTTGAGAAGATTTGATTGAAAGAGGAATTTTGAATATGAATCCAACTTCAACAAATTTAGGTATGTTGAAATATGGATTCAAATATTTTGAGAAGGTTTCTTCCATAGGTTTATGTTTGTTTGAATTTGGATTTTTGATTTGAGGACCCTTTCCTTTAATAAATTTGGGTATGTTAAAGTACGGGTTGATTGATTTTATTTTTGTTTGGTGATTTTGGAATTTTACTTAGCAAATTTGGGTATGCTAAGTGAAGTGGTTGAAAGTGGTTGTTTTTTTTTGTGAATTTTTGTTTTGATTTGGGAAAATCTAGAATTCTCACTTAACAAATTTAGGTATGCTAAGTGGAGAACCCAAGTGTGTTTTATTTGATTTTCAAAAATTAGTATAAAATCAAGATGTCATCTTTGGAAATGTATCCCTTGCAGTGCCCTACATTCTGGTATGCTAAAACCCAATGCTATTGTTTGTTTTTTTGAAAGTGGATCCTACTTTAGCAAAAGGGGCCAATCTTTGCTAAATGAATCCATAGTTTTAAAATGGTCAAAATTGAGTATAATAAAATCTAAATGTGTTTCAAAATTTTGATTTTCATCCTTTATTTGACTTCCTTAGCAATTTGTATAAAAATATTTTGAAAAGATCTTTATTTTAGCCTCTCCTTAGCAAATTTGGTATGCCAATGAAACAAGTTCCAAAAGGTGCTTGAAAATTTTTGGTTTTGACTTTGGAGACTTTACTTAGCAAATTTGAGTATGCTAAATAGAGTTCCAAATGTGTTTTTGAAAGTTTTTTGATTTTGGATTTGGAGATTTCACTTAGAAAATTTTAGTATGCTAAATGGAGTTCCAAATGTGTTTTGAAAGTTTTTTATTTTGGATTTGGAGACTTCACTTAGAAAATTTGGGCGTGTTAAATGAAGTTCCAAATGTGTTTAAAAATTTTTGGATTTTGAATTTGGAGACTTCACTTAACAAATTTGGGTATGTTATATGAAGTTCCAAATGTATTTGAAAATTTTGATTTTGAATTTGGAGACTTCACTTAACCAATTTGGGTGTGCTAAATGAAGTTCCAAATGTGTTTGAAAATTTTAAAATATTATTATTGATTTTTGATTTGGAAACTTCACTTAGAAAATTTGATTATGCTTAATGAGGTTCCAAATATGTTTGAAATTTTTTGGATTTTGGATTTGGAGACTTCACTTAACAAATTTGGGTATGTTAAATGAAGTTCCAAATGTGTTTATAATTTTGAAAGTATGACTTTTTAGTTTTGGATTTTTGAAAAGAGGACTCCCATTCAATAAATTTGAGTATGTAAGAATGGAAATCAATCTTATTTTTGAAATGTGAAAATTTTATTTTGTGTGTGATTGTTGCTTTTGAAAGAGGGAATTCCAACTTAATCATATGTGGGATATCTTTAAGTGGGATTTCCAAATGATATTATTTTTAGTTGGGAATGAAATCTTCATTTAATAAATTTCAGTATGTTAAATGAAGATGTTTATATGTGCTTTTGAAAAAATTTAATTTATGTGAAAATGAAACTTTCATTCAATAGGTGTGAATATATTGAATGGAAAGGTTTCTGCGTGCTTTTTCAAAACTTTATTTTGATTTTGATTTTTGAGTTTTTGGAAAGATGATTGTTCATTTTATTTTGAAAAATGAAATCTTCATCAAAGTGAATTGAAAGAAGATGTTCATTTGTGCTTTTGAAAAAGATTGTTAGTTTTATTTTTGAAAATTCCTTCATGTAACAATTATGGGAATTGTTAAATGAGGGTGATAAAATTTTTGTGGAAAATATTTTATTAAGTGCATTTTTGAAAGAGAGCTTTTTGAAAAGTAAAGTTCTTATGGAAAATTTATTTTGTCTTTATTTTTTTAGAATGAACCTTTCCTTATCATAGGAATGATAAGGAGGAAGTCTTTAAATATTTTTTTTTATTTAGATCTTTTTATCTTTACCCATTGGAGAACCCAATGGGGGGTTTTAATACTAACATGGAGTGAGGTCCTAAAACCTAAAGATGTTGGCCAAATCAACTTAAGAATGAAATAAGTTAAGTGCCAATGGGAAGAAAGATAGTCTCGGATTCATACCAAAGTACAAATCCACTATCGATACTCAAAGACAATGATCATTTACCAAAGATGGAGAGAGGAACCCTTCCTAGTAGAGTCACCAGAAAAATCTATGGATTTCAAGAAAAATTTCTATATATATGGTCACCTTCTAATCTATGGTGAAAGAGGCAAGCAAGAATATAGAAATTTATCTTTTTGGGATGCCATACAGATCCGCAAATGTGCTTATTCAAGTGATCAGGTATGTCATCAAGGATTAGTGTACTATCTCAAGAGATAGAAGTCACTACCCTTTAATGGACCTAATCACCTCAATAAGGACTCCTAAGGATGATTGGTCTGCATATATTCCTGAGATTCTTCCTCAACTTTACATGAAAAAGTAAAGCATTATTTATTTTAAATCGGGTTTGTTAAGTTCCCTACAGGGGCAAGCCCCCATAGTTAGTTACATCATAAAGGACAGGATCCCTTAGGAATACTCTCGATTAAGGTAAATGATCGTTGTCTTCAAAGATTTCAATAGGAAAGAACTATCAATCGATTGGTTCATTTTTGAAGATGAAATGGGATTGATCAAAGAGAGGGAGTTATTATCGAAGCCAAAATGGAGGATAAGTAGGAGATGCTTACGATGCTAGGAAACCTATCGAGCATCTCAAACTACCCTATAGTTAGGCTTTACATTTTTGAAATTGATTTAGTTTGTTTAAGTTGAATTATTATTAAAAATTTAAGACTTATGGTTATTTTAACACAAGATTAAAGAAATGCCTAAGAGGTGAGGAATTATGCTTATGGCCCACAAATGGGAGAAGCAACCTTAGAACCTAAATCTAGAGAGCTTTGGTGAGGGCTGAAAGCACAACCTAAATCTAAGGCAAAAAATGGGTATTTGGTTTGTCTCCACAAGAGAAGACAAATCACCCAATAGCTTGGACTTACAATCACCAGGGGTGGCTACCAACTAACTCCTCCTATGATTTCAAATACATGTAGGCAAGTCATATGCTTTATGCAAGATAATTAGGTTGTTATTTATTTAGAAAGAGACTAAGTCCTTAAACTCACTCCCTAAAGAGACTAGATCATGTGAGGACATGCTTTAAATGACCTAAATCTAATGGAATTCAGATTTCATTTTTTATTTTCTTTTTTGGACAATTATTTTTGACTCAGGCTAATAGGATTTATATGCCTAATGCATGAGAAATAAAGTTATTGGCCAAAATCAGTGAGAAGGGAGGAGGTGTGTTTCCACCATAGCTCTCAAAGGTCAAGCCAAGTGTCTCTAGCAAAGGTGGTAGCCCTCCAATCAAGAGTGAAATAAGATGCATTTTATGTATGATATTGTAAAAGAAATACTCATCCAGCTAAGGGGTTGCTAATTCTTATATCTTGATTTTAAACTTAAGCTTTAGGTGAGGTTATGAATTTTTTATTTTTAGTTTTGAGTTGTTAGATTTAGTAAAAGATTTATTTTTGTCTAAGAGCCTAATCCACATCCAGGCCATTCATAAACCAAGGAAGAAACTAGGAAAAGGTGCCACTTAATGCAAAAGCTAAACAAATCATCAATCTTTATAAAGCTAATCGCAAAAAGAATAAAAGACCGTTCTGGTCGGGCACCATCGCACAAACTCGAAAGTAACAAATTGGGAACTGAGCTCTACCTTTATACAACCTGGATTACAAATGAATTAAATATAATTAATCAAGGAATTTATTGTTATGGGGGTCTTCAAGCTTCATTTCTTATTTCTTCTTTTCTTCTTTCTTCTTCTTTTCTTCTTTCCTCTTGGTTCCTTCTTTTGAATGGTTGGAAGGTGGATGCTCCAAGGATTCACATGATGCATAAGATAAGATCTTATGACCAATGCTCATCCTAATCCCCATAACAATCATTCCAAAATCCTAATAGCACAAATTTACATGAAAAGGAAAAGAATGGAAATCTAACTAACACTTAGAAAATATAGATTATCTAAAATAAATCACACAAATCCCAAGCATGTATATTTAACTTATCACCCCACACATGGGTGACTAAGTCTACCTAGCCTATTAGATTATGCTTAGGGGTATATGCACTTGTAAGAAAAAGCATTTATATTTTTATTTATGATAGTGCCCCATAAGCACAATCCTCTATAGAAAATAATGGTTAGACTAAGAGCATCCTACCATTCATTATATGAGTATACATCCTAACATATAGTCTAAAATATATATCACAAAATAAAACAAACATCAAACCATGCACCGTGCTAACCTAAAACTAGAAGTGGTGACTTAGCCTAATGTATGTGCTTTGGAGGTTTGTGTGGTATGCTTAGCTATGGCTTCAAGTTAGAATTTTCTAAGTGTGAATCATGTTCAACTTAGAGGAGAGTTTCATTTAAGTTATTTAATTGTTTTGGATTGATTCTATTTCATCTTTTAATTAGGTTCAAGTGAATCTTATATTTAATTACTAAGTTATAAAGAGAGGAAAAGAGAGGAGAACTTCTCTTTCCTTTCCTAACCTAAGTAATTTCTAAAGTAGATTCATGTTTTAATTTTGTTTAATGAATGTTTTGATTAAGTGTTTTAATTAATCCTAAGTTTAGATGAACTCTAAACAAACTCATTAAAAAAAAGACATTTTAAGATTAAATAAAATGAATCAAATTCACAAAACATACATCACTTCATTTCTTTCTCAACATGTATAACATGCATATGAATGAGTCCTAAGCATATCTATACACATAAATGAGAATATTTAACACAGTTTATGATGCATGCTAAGTAATTCATTTAAAGAAATTTGGAAGTTTAAGATGCATGATTTCCATTTAGTAGAAAAGGGTTTCTTATCTAATTTTCACATGCACACATGAAAGTAAGAAATGCATAAGTGAGCACAGCGCCATTGTTAACCAGAGGTGTAAGGTACAAGACCTACTTAGGGATACTTAAAGCCTCACAACCTCAGGATTGTCCAGACTAATATACCACTTTTCTTAAATACAAATATGTGTACAAAAGAAATGAAATAGAAAAAGAAAGAATGCAAAAGTTGTATTAATTGATTTATTTTGTTTATGCAATTTATGTGTGCAAGCATAGGTAACCCTTCTTAAGTATTAGTATATGAATGAATAGGATATGGGATTAGGTGAGTGTTAGGTTCTTTTCAAATGAACCATACATCTTACCTAATCCTATTCAAAACTATACTAAAATAAAAGAGAAGGAAAACCTATGCTATGCACATCCTTATATTTTCTTCACATGCAAGCTCATAATTAAATTATAAGTAGCACACTTTCAGTTTTAGGCATTTGATTTTTATATTTTGAAAATAATTTGAATTTAGTAGTGATAATAGCTACTCATATTATTCCTTTAACCAACACATGCAATTTTGACATAAAGTAAACAATTTTATTTTGAATTTGATTTTGAAAAATATGGATGCATGAAGCCATATGACATACACATTTAACATGTTGGGGAAAGAATGAATGCAATGAAAGCATGTAAGCACATTCACTTTAATTAAATCCTAAAGACAATCTTATGAAATAAAAAAGCTTAAAATAAATCAAAGTTCATTTAAGATGATTTTGGTTTGATTTTGAATTTGATTTAATTTTGAAAATGTGAGTTTGTTTGCTGTTCCTAACCCATTCTCACATGTGTTTAATATTTTTTTTTAATTTTTAGGTGATTAGATTCATTTTTATATTTTAATTAGGTTAAGGTATGAATTAAGCAAGTTAAAAAACCCTTACCTACACCACCTTAGTATAATTAACCAAATAATTATGAGCCAATGAGATGACATAAAATCTCACAAGGAATTTAAATTTATAATGCAACTAAGAAGAAAAGGGCCTAATGCAATTCAGCTCATGATTAATGGTTAATTAAGCTAAGGGGTTTAACTTAAGTAATTTCAAAACACCCCTCACACATGTGAGGTGAGTTTTGATTTCCTTAATTGAAATTAAGCTCTTAAACACCTAAGCATCTACCCAAAGTAGATTAATTAAGTTTTGGAAGGTTTTATAATTTTTATAAATTAATTAAGAGGATAATTAATGAATTAACCCTTAATTAAGAGAGGATTAAGGAAAGAAAAGGGGGTTTAGGGAATAACTTAAGGGAAATGCCCCAAAATTATTTCCTAAATATTCTATTCATTGTATTTAACCTTAATCAACCTTAATAATGGATTAAAACACAAATCCAAACCTTAATTATCCTTAATTACATTAAGGGAGTAATTAGGATACACATTTGCAATTCCCCCAATTAAACCTTAAATAAATCCCAAGAAAATTAGGGGAGGCAGAGGTCATCCCCTAAAACATACCCAAGGAGTTTGGGACTAATCAGAGGATTAATCAATAAGTAATTAGAAAAATGATGTTTCCAATAAAATCCAAAATCAGCAAAAAGAATAAATAAAAATCCCTTAAAATTATTTTTAAAATATTCTAGGTTAAATTATCTTTCTAGAGAATTTCACCTCATATTTTTTTGAATTTTATTAAGAGAGATATGAATTTTTGAAGGTTAAGAGATTTAATTAAATTTAATTAAATCCTTGACTAATCCCCTCAGCTCACAACATGACACATGGCGGTGGTGGTCAGCGCGCTTTACACGCATCGTGCAGTGAGGGAATCACTTAAACATCACATCAGGGTGACTTCACGATGGCGGGATGCGGTTTGATCCCTACCATTAGATCAAGGATCGAACGACCAAAAATCATCCTGCAGTTTCTAAAAGGATAAATCATTTCTAAAACGTATTAATCTCAGCCGACCATCAAAAATGTGTGGATGGATGGCCAGGATCGCCCTAGTTCTTCTCTAAGGCTCAACAAAGACCGTCTATGATCTAAGGAAAGATTCGAGCTTGATTGAGTTCGAATTGGAATGAGATTGTACCCACACCATCTAAAGCTAATGACAAGCCTATCCAATGGTGGATTTTACATGCCATGAACATTTCTTTCACAAAGGACCAACATCTCCTAAGCTAAGTGGTCGAAAAATTCCATACCTCATCGGAGGTGATCATCAGTGCTCGAGCTCGATGAGGTAGCTTCGTCTAGGGGAGATGAAGCCCTGTTGAAAGTTTCAAGCCTTGGGGTAGATCTCCCTGTGGACCAATGCCACTTGCTCCCCTTTGTAGCTTTGATCCAATTCACCTCCTCCTTGCTTTGGCAACTTAAGAGAATGCTTAGGTGCACTCGACTTGATCCCCTGAGGGAGTGTGCAAGAGGAATTGGAGTAGTTTTGAGTGAAGAGGAACTTGAAGATTGAGATGAGCTCCCCTATTTTCTAAGGAAGAAAACTGAGAAATGGATATCTCAAATCCTTCATAGAAAGCTTAAGATTGCTCTCTGATGTTTCCTAACACTCAGTAGGGCTTAATCGAATGTGGGAATCATGAATTCAAATTGAATTAGGGGGAGTATATCTCCCCCTATGGCAATTAGACAGCCAAGCCTTAGCTTGCCATTTTGATCTAATTGACCATATGG
The DNA here is from genome assembly GCA_021442155.1 of Cymbidium sinense. NCBI lineage: Eukaryota > Viridiplantae > Streptophyta > Magnoliopsida > Asparagales > Orchidaceae > Cymbidium > Cymbidium sinense. The sequence goes on from CM038214.1 coordinate 247,296,472, forward strand.
GAGGTGCTGTTTAGGCTTTTAGATCTTTGCACATGATTGGTTTGAGGTCTTGAGTGGATTGATAACCTCCCATGTGCTTCAAATTGAGTGGAAGGAGGATTTTGAATGAGTCAATTTGAGCAAGGGGGTTGGGTTTGGCCTTGGGTCCATTTGGGCTAACCCAAACCCATTGGGTTGGGTGCACCACTCTTCATTGGGTCCACTTGAGCTATTAGGAAGGTATCAAGTTGATATGAAGAGGACATGACAAAATTACCCATTGATTAGTCCATAATTTGTTCTATGGCCTAGGGGTAGAATAGTTATTTGGTCAATTTTTGAATTTGAATATGTTGGGTATGTGAAAAAAATAGATTTGGCTAAGTTTCATTGGATTTGAAATTCATTTGACAAAGTTTGGCTCATGTTGACCCATTTAGGTCAAAATGGGTCAACTTGGGTCAAGTTGACCAATTGGTCAAATTGGGTCAAACTAAGGGTTGGGTCAAGTTCATTTGACCATTTGAAATATTTTGGTGGCTTTGGTTTGATTCAATTTGGTTTAGTTTTGAATTTGGCTCATATGACTTCATTTAGGTCAAATGGGTCAAGTTGACCAATTTGACCCATTTGACCTATTTGAGTTAGGTCATGGGTAGGTTTAGGTTTGGTTAGTCATATGGAGTGGATTGGTATCTTTGTTTCCAGTCATTTTTGGTTAAGTTCAAATTTGGCTCAATATGACCCCTTTAGGTCAAGTTGGGTCTAAGGTCAATTGGGATATATTAGGTCTAGTTGGACAATTGAGGCTTTGGTCAAGTTCAATAAGTGATTTGGAATGAACTTGATCCATTGGTTTGAATCAATTTGGCTTGGATCAAGTTTTGACACATTTTGACTTTTTAGGTCAAGTAGGGACTTGGGTCAAGTGGCCAAATGGGCTAGGTTAGGCTCAAATGTTGACTTGGTCAAGTTCAAACATGGTTCATGAATGAACTTAGATCAATGATTTTAATCAATTTAGCCTATGGTGGATTTTGGCTATGTTAGGTTTCATTTTGGTTAAGTGTTGGTCCTTTAGTTTGACTTGGTTTGATCCAATTTGATTGATTGATCATCCCATGATTGTTGATCATGATGAGAGGCATAGGTGAGTTTGATTCAATCCAATTGGTTAGGATTAGAATTTGGCTCATTAGGGTACTTTAGGTCACTTTGGGTCAAGTGAGCTAAGTGGTCAAACTTGGTCAAAGCTTGATTTGAGTTTGATTGAACTTGTATATGGACATATGATTGAAATATAAATCCATTTGCAAGTGGTTTGAGATTCATTTGATAATTTCATATTCAAAGGAAGAATATGAAGGGAAGGTTTGATTTTGAATTGGGTTTTGATTTAGTGATTGAAGTTTGTATTTATATGAATTTATTGTAGGGTTGATTGAGTCATGAAGGAAAAATCAAGAGTTTGGCTTGATTTGGATTTTGACTTGAAAGGCTTATATTTGATTTTGAGTTGATTTGAGTTTAATTTTTGGAATTTGTTTTGATTGTTTGAATTTATATTTCATTTATATATGTGAGAGAATATAAATTGATCATGAGAAAATTTCAAGGATTTGAAGTGATTTGATCATGATTTAGGCTAAGTCCATTAAAAGGGATTTTAAAAGACTTAAGAAAATTTTGGAGTTTGGAGCTTGAATTTTTAATTTTGGTTTGATTGATTTATATTTATATTTCATTTATTTATGTGATTATAAATGAGAATATAAATCAGTTATGAGAAAATCCCATGAGTTTGAATTGGTTTGATCTTGACTTAGGTTAAGTCCTTAAGGAAAAACTTAAAGGACTTAGAAAAATTTCATGAATTGTTTGTAAATTTTGAGTTTAGTTTGATTGGTTTGAATTTATATTTCAATTATATATGTGAATATAAATGAGAATATAAATGAATTATGAGAAAATCTCAAGGATTTGATTTGGTTTAGATCATGATTTTTGTTAAGTCCTGAAGAAGAGTTTAAGGAATTAAGATGGATTTGGACTTAGGAATTTCATTCATAAGTTTCAATCATGGGATTCAATCATGGGTTTAAATAATGGATTTGATTTGAGTTTGGAGAAACTCAAATAAGATTGATTTGGAGTTTGACTTGAAGGAAGGAACATGAGGAATGGTTCAAGCTAAGGGTAGGCAAGTCTTCCTAACACCCCTAAGGCATGGCCTATTCCTATGGCTAACTCTTCTAAGTCTTCTATGGATAGGTTGAGTGTCCACCTAATTACTAGATGTGTCTTAAGACTAAGGAGCTCTTAAAGTCTAAGAGAAGTCCTATGTCTAAGATGGAGGGGTTAAGAGCTCATCCTAAAAATGAGGTCAACAGCCTTGCTTAAGTGAAGAAGAGGTTTATGGAATGGGTTTGGGGAATTTTCCATAAGCCATTCCCTAAACTCCTTTCCTTCCTTAATCCAAACTTAATTAAAGGCTAATCCACTAATCACCTACTTAATTAACTTGATAAAATTTTAAAATACTCTAGAACTTAACTAATTCATATTGGGTAGGTGCTTTGTTATAAGGAAACCAAAATCCAACCCACATGTGTGGGAAGGGTTATGAAAGTTCTTAAATTAAACCCTTTATTTGAATTAATCACTAATTATGAGCCAATTGCATTAGGCCCTTTCTTTCTAGGTGCTGATTATATTCATGTGTGGTTTTATGTCATACATTGGCTCATAATTATTTGATTAAATATGATAAAGTGGTGTAGGTAAGGGGTAATTAATGAACTTAATGTACACCTTAACCTAAGAAAAATATATAATCAATCTAATGATTCTAAAATTAAACTAAAGTAACATACACATGTGGGAAATGGGTTAGGACCAGCAAACCTCTTCACATTTCTTAAATTCAAAACAAAATTAAAAAAAATCTCTCTTAAATAAATTTGATTTACTTTAAATAATCCTATCTCATAAGATTATCTTTAGGAATTAGTTAGGGTGAATGAATTTACATGCTTTCATCACTTTATTTCTTTCCTAACATGCTAAATGTGCATGTCATATGAAAATTATGCATTCATGCCCTTTTAAAAATCAAATTAAAATTGAAATGTTTCCTTTATGTCAAATTGCATATTTTGGCTAAAGTAAATATGCATGGCTATTATCACTATTTGATCCAATTTTTTTTTTCAAAAACTTATAAATCAAATATCATAATTGAAAGGTATGCTACTTATAATTATTTATAAGCTTGCATGTGAGTATAAATTTAAAGATGTGCATTGTGTAGGGGTGAGCATTCGGTCGGTTTGGCATATTCGGTTTGGGTTTTGGTCCAACCGAATAAACCAAACCGTTATTTTGAAAAAACTGAATCGACCAAAGTATCACAAAAAAAGCATATAAACTGAACCAAATAAATCAAATTAGTTCTTCTTCCCTAAATGAATTATAGAGACAAATTAAAAAAAGGATTTTAAAGTTAACAAACAAATAATAGAAATTTTATTAACTAAAGTTACTAAACTACATGTATACATATTGATACAATGTAATGTACAATGTAAATAGTTTTTCATATTGATACAATTTATGAATGTAATATACAAATAAAAATTATAAACAATTAACAAAGAAAGAGAAAAAAATAATACAACATAATTCAATTGTATTAAGCCAAATCAAGTGTTGGGCCACTTTCTATAGGTTGTTCATGTAAAATAATATCTTCATCTCCGTCTTGCTTGCAATGTTCAGTCTGTTCCTTCAAGCATTCATAGACAACCTCTATGTCTGCATAAGAATTCATGAAAAAGAAAAATAACCAACACAGAGCCACTCAGCCACGGGCCACCACCAGCAAGGCAGCAAGCCAGCACCAACAAGGCAACAATAACTAATACATATATTATATACACAACACCATTAAAATCAACCAGCCATCACATTATGTAAAAAAGTCACAAAGTATCAGCCGACGGCCACAAAGAAAGGATGCCATCAGGTTATGAGTGAATCTGCTTAACTGGAAGAGCATTACTGGAATCTACTAATTTTAACATAAACAAAACTTACTAGTTAAGCTAATGCCAAACCTGTTAAGCTAATGCCATCATGTATGTAATCAGCTTCTTCCAGTTATTTGACAGCCACAAAGAAAGGATGCCATCAGGTTATGAGTGAATCACTTTGGAAGAGCATTACGAATCTAATGTTAACATAAACAAAACTTACTAGTTAAGCTAATGCCAAACCTGTTAAGCTAATTCCATCATGTATGTAATCAGCTTCTTCCAGTTATTTGATAGCCACAAAGAAAGGATGCCACCAGGTTATGAGTGAATCTGCTTAACTGGAAGAGCATTATTGGAATCTGCTAATTTTAACATAAACAAAACTTACTAGTTAAACTAATGCTAAACCTGTTAAGCTAATGCCATCATGTATGTAATCAGCTTCTTCCAGTTATTTGACAGCCACAAAGAAAGGATGCATCAGCTTCTTGCGTATATTTGTAATTTGGATTTTGGGGCTAAAGCTCAGCTATAGAAATATTTTTTATTAACTAGATTCAAGTGTAATATCTGAAAAATATGATCACCATATATACATATGGGGCATCAATAATTTTGAGAAATCGCCAGCTCTAAGCCTTCAAGACTTAAGAGGGCAATAACACAAAAAAAAAAGTCACCAGCCGCATGTATACATTGATCATTTCATCATTGCTATCATTTCCCCTAAACCCTAAAAAGAAGCCTATTTGTATTGAAAACCTTAAGATAAAACTAATAGCCAAACCAAAATTATAATCTGACAATAATATATAAGAGATGTAAGCAAAAAAACAACAACATAAAATAAACTGAAAGGAAGACCATTAGAGCAATGAAATATGAAATCTGAAATTCTTTAAGACTATATCTCATATTGGAATCAGTATTCTGCAATCCTCATCATAACCCAAGCCAAGAAGTTTGTGTTTCACTTATTAATTTTGCTAAATCTGTAAAACAAAAGAATCATTAATTATTCTAAATTTATAATTATGATTAAAAAGAATAAATTATTGTAAATTTAAGCATCAAAAATACCTTCATCATACTTGTCAATGTCAGTAATGTTTTCTTCCACATTTCTGATTTACATCCATTTTTGCTCCAATCCAACATTGCACATAATAGAGCTTGTGTAATTTTTGGTGATAATGAACTTCTAAATGCATCAAGAATACGACCACCTGTACTGAAAACTGATTCTAAGGCTACAGTTGAAATTGGAACAACTAAAATATCATGAGCCTTGTATGAGAGAATAGGAAATCTTGATGCATTAACCTTCCACCAATTTAAAATATCAAACTGATTAGTCATCACTTTAGACTCCTCAGCCAAATACTTATCTAGATCTATTTTGTTATCTACATCATCCTTGCCAAAATTGGATCTTTTGAATTTCTCTATCAATGAATATCTTGTCCCAGAAGATTGCAGTTGTAAAACACTAGACCCTTCAGAAAAATTTGATTTCTCATGGAGACCACTTCCTATTTGGCTTTCACCAAGAACTTTTATTTTGTAATCATGAAACATATCATAGCATGATGACCTAGTAAGTTGTGCTAGAGCAACACCATCAGGTCTTTCATACATATCCATAATAGCAAACTCTACATAACGCAGCTTGATGCGGGGATCTAAAACAACAACAAGATATATATTCAAATTTATTTTTTCTATGGCACCCCAATACTTAGCAAATTTTTTCATCATTTTGGAAGCCATACTTTTCACATTTGGATCACCATCCATTTGCCAATTTTAAAGTAGACAAAGAACTTCTGCAATTTTATGAAAAAAAGTATTTGATGTCACATACAAAGAACCAGCAATTCTTAAAGTGAGTTCATAAAATTTTTTCAAGAAAGGGAGCAATCTTCTAACATTATTCCAATCATCGTCACTTAAAACACCATTTATAATATGACTTTCATCATCATCCTTCTCTAGTTTTGATTTAAATTGAGTATCAATCTCCTCATACCTTTCAAAAGATCTCTCCAACTTAACTGCAACACTTAACATTAAAAATGTGGAATTCCATCTCGTAGGAACATCTAAGCATAATATGCTTTTAGTTTTTATTTTTTCAATTTCAATGCATTCTTTAAATTTTTGTAACCTTGCAGGTGATTGACAAATATATCTTACTGCTCTTCGAACATGATAGACATATTCATATATCTCTTTCAGCCCATCTTGCACAATTAAGTTAACAATGTGAGCTATGCATCTCATATGTAAGAAGCGACCATCTAGAATGCTATCTCCCCTTTTGCCAAATTTTTTTTGTAGGTACGTGATGATGCCATTATTAGAACTTGCATTATCAACAGTCACAGTGAAAATTGCTTCAATCCCCCAATCTACAAGAAACTTCTCAACTTGTTGACCCAGTAATTCTCCCCTGTGACTATAGATTGGACAAAAGTTTATAACTCTTTTATTGAGTTTCCAATCATCATCAATAAAATGTGCAGTGATACACATATAGTTAATTCATTGAATTGATGTCCAAGTATCAGTAGTAAGACAAACTTTATGGCAGGACTTTTTGAATAGATTTTTTAAAATTGCTCTCTCATCCTGATAAAATTTAAAGCAATCACATGTCAATGTCCATCATGAGGTATTTGAAACATTGGACAACACTGAGATATGAAATGTTTAAACCCCCAACCTTCTACATGCTTGAAAGGTAATTCATCTGTAATAACCATCATTGCTAAAGCTTTCCTTACATTTTCTTGGTCAAATATCCATGCCTTAAGACTTGCATAATGCTCCTCACATTTACCACTAAATTGAAATACAAGTTTAGTTTGATTTGGTTCATTTTTAAGAGGATTCTTCTAACACAAAGAAAGATGTGCCCTTAAGTTTGAAGTGCCATTAATCTTTGGATCACTGTGATATGATTTCCCACAATAATTACACTTGCTCATTTTTTCTCCTTCCTCATTAGTATACCTCACAAAGTGATCCCAAATATCAGATCTAGGTCTAGGAGCTTTTCTTTTTTTCTTTGAAATTGGTAGTTTCTCATCACTGACACTGGCATCTCCTGTAAGTTGAACTTCAGTAATCGGTCATAGCTAGATGAACTAACAGTGTTTGAACTATCTCCAACTTATGAAATGTTTCTACTTCTAGAATCTAAAAAATTAAATAAATTAAAAAAGAATGAAAAAAAAAGCATGCTTTTATAAATTACATCAATAAAACTTACTTCAATTAAAGAACACTTGGATACTACAATATTGAGAAGAAAAAAAGACATGAATCGTATAATTGAACAGTGTTAATTCATGTGAATCATGTTAACAAATTGTAATGCTCAATCAACTCCATCATCCATCTAGTAATGTATCCCATACATTATAATATAATGTCACATTTCTCAACATTACCCTTCAATATTGTTTTCATTAAAGCCATCCCAATAAATCAAATTGTATTATTTGCATAGTTGCATTAAAAAATACTAAGATAAAAAAAACATCATAAGGCTTACATTATTTTTCCAAGACATGACCTACATGTCATACTAGAATGAAGCATAAGAACTAGATTATCCTTGAGAATAGAGATAGCCGATAGTTCAAACCATATGTTATAATATATTGCTGATAGCAATGATGAAATGATGAAATGACAAAAAAAAAGTCACCAACCACATGTATATATGTTCCTAAAATTCTTTGCATTGAGATTTCCAAATGGGATGGTTCTCTGCACTAAGTGGAGTAGAGATAACCATTTTGATATTAAAATTTAAACATCAGGAATTTGAGCTGTGGTGGAGTTTGTGTTTTCTATGTCATATATTTTTAAGGACTAAGGTAGTGCTTTACTGGCTGGTATTAAATGGATTGTTGGGAGAATTCATTAAGAAGAATTTTTGAAGGAATAATAAGTAGGGAACTTACTGAGATTGATGATACCATGGTCCATGAGGTATTCTATTCTAATACCATGAAACGAATTAACAACAATAAAAGAAATTGTTGTTTTAATTGTCTTCACTTTGCATATGTATCTCGTTCATCCTATTACATTGTTTAACATATGCATGCATGCATGATGCATACATACATAATATTATTGAATATATACTCATATCATTTTTGATCAAATAGAGAGTAAAGAGTAAAGACTAAAGGGCATGTAATTCCATGTTAGCATGTTCATACTTCATAGGCACTAGGCAGAACCGCAGCAGACAAACACAAAACCAACACTCCAACATAGGTCAAAGAGTAAAGGGCCTAAAATTATTCTTAACGCCAGTAACCACTAACCAACAATAACTTGAGAATAATTGAATATCGATAAGCCGCAAAGATATAGCAATGTGTGGGGCCGTATGTAAGGTAAGATAAATGACTTAAAAATAATGGCATAAGCCGCAACATAGGAATAACATAAGTGCATAACAGAGAAAAATTGAATATCAGCATATGCCAGTAACCACTAACCAACAATAACTTGAAGCTGCATAACATAATATCAACAATATGTCAATAACTTGAAGCTATTTTTTTTCTTTATCAATAAGAAAAAAAAAAGGAAATTCAGAAGCTTCTTCCAAAAGGGCTCTTCCAGTAGGTAGTAACCAACAAGATAGATAGCATAAAGCCCTAAACCATCAACAACCAATAAAGTCCACGACAGTGACGACACAATCACACAGGATCACAATATGATTCAAACCATCAACAACCACAACAAAGGAAGAAGTAGAGAGAGAGAGAGAGAGAGAGAGAGAGAGAGAGAGAGAGAGAGAGAGGAGTTGAGATAATGTGATTTAGTTCTTACCTATTGGCTATTACCTCTCAAAGACTCAAAGAGACTTAAATTCAAAATCAGATGTGAAGAGTGAAAGTGAAGAGTGAAGACATAAGTCACAGAACCTGTAGGCTATCCGCTATGGCAAAAAAATAAAAAAGGAAGGAGAAGCCGACACCGCAAATAGGAAAGTCATGAAAGCCCGAGAGATCAGAGATTCAAAATCGCCGGAATAAGCCTGGAATGCTGCCAAATGCCTTATGCCCTAGTCGAGACTCGAGACTCTCCATCCTCGAAGAAGTGTATGGCATCGCATCGGCCATCGAGGAGTCGAGGAATGAAAGGACACACTCTGAACTCTGAAGCATCTCTAAATTGACTATTCGACTCAAGTGACTCAACTCAAGCGTCCATCGGTGACGAGGCGAACTCGAAGTCGAAGGCCCTATAACTGAAATAATCAGTTTTACCGTATAAACTGAAATTTATTAACGTAAAATCGAACCAAAAACCATAAAACTACATTAACCCATAATTTCAACCAAAAACCAAATAATAAATATAAAAACCAACCAAACCAATTAACACATCGGGTTCAATTTTTTGAACTTTTAGTGCACACCCCTAGCATTGTGTGACTTTCCTTCTCTTCTCTTTTAGCATAATTTTGAGTAGGATTTTGCAAAGTGTATAGTTCATTTGAAAAGAACACAACACTTGCTTAAATCCTTTCCTATTCATTCCTATGTTATCACTTAAGAAGGATATTCACACTTGCATATGTAAATTGCATAAAAAATCAAATAAATAAATATAAACTTTTTGCATGATTATCTTTCCTTGCATTTCTTTTTGTACTTGCACATGTATTTAAGAAAAGTGGTATATTAGTCTGGACAACTCCGGGGTTGCGATGCTTTAAGTAGCCCTAAGTAGGTCTTGTACCTTACACCCCCGGTGCTAAGAATGATGCTGTACTCACTTATGTCTTTTATACTTGTAAATGAGCATATAAAAATGAATAAAAGATCACTCTTTTTCTACTTAACAAAATCATGCATCATGAAGTCATCCAAATTTTCTTAAGTAACCTATCTTAGCATTCATCATGAAGGTGTTCTAAACATTTCCATTTGAATGTATAGATATGCTTAGCGTCCATCCATATGCATGTTACACATGTTGGGAAAGAAATAAAGTGAAATATGTTTTGTGATAGTAATTCACTTTACTTAATCTTAAAATGCCCTTTCTTTTTGAATAGGTTTGTTTAGGAAAAATCTAAACTTAGGATTAATTAAAACACATAATAAAACATTCACTAAATAATAATCAAACATGAATCTACCTTAGAAATTACTTAAGGTAAGGAGGAAAGTGAAGTTTTCTTCTCTTTTCCTCTCTTTATAACGTAGTAATTAATGATAGGTTCATTCAAACCTAATCAAATCACAAAATAAAATCAACCAAAGTAACTAAATCACTTAAATGAAACCACCCTCTAAGTTGAACATTTTCATACTTAAAAAACTCTAACCTTAAAGCCTAGCTAAGTATACCACACAAACCTTAAAAAGTACACACATTATGCTAAGTCACCACTTCTAGCTTTAGGTTAGGGTGGTGCATGATTTGATGTTTGCTTTTATTTTATGATATAATATTTTAGTCTAGATGTTAGGGTGTATGTGCATAGACTAAATGGTTGGAAGATCTTAGTCTAACCATTATCTTCTATAGGGGATTGTGCTTAAGGGGCACTGTAATAAAAATATAACTATTTTTGCTATGCAGGTGCTTATACCCCTAAGCATAATCTAAAATAGGCCAGGTGGGGTTGGTTACCCATGTGTGGGGTGCTAAGTCCAATTTATACATATACATGCTTGGAATTGTATGGTTTGTTTAGCTAATCTCTATTTTGTAGGTTTTAGTTAGATTTCTTTTGTCCCATTTTCATGTAATTTTGCAATTAAGATTTTGGAATGATTGTTATGGGGTATTAGAATAAACATTGGTCATAAGACCATGTCTTATGCATCATGTGAAGCCTTTGGAGCAACTACATTCCAACCAACTAGAAGAAGAAAGAAGAAAGAAGAAAAGAAGGAAGAAGAAAGAAGAAAGAAGAAAGAAGAAGAAAGAAGAAAGAAGAAAGAAGAAAGAAGAAAGAAGAAAGAAGAATTGAAGAATGATAACCCCCATAACAATGAATTCCTTCTTGGTTGTAATTTATTCATTTGTAATTTGGGTTGTATAAGGGTAGAGCTTGGCTACCCAATTTATTTTTGGGTTTGTGCGGTGGAGCCTAACCATAAATGGCCTCTTATTCTTTTGTGCTAACTTTATAAATTGATTGATGTTTGTTTAGCTTGTGCATTAAGATGTCATCTTTTCTTAGTTTATTCCTTATTTTGATGTATGGCCTGGATGATGACTAGTCTCTTAGAAAAATAAATTTTCTATCCAACCAATCAATTCAAATTAAAAAAATAAACAACTCATAACCTCAGCTAAAGCTTAGGTTATAATTCAAGATAAAAGAATTAGCAACCTTTTAGCTGGATGTTGTATTACTTTTCTCACATCATGCATAAAAATATATTGTTTCACTCTTGACTTGGAGAGCTTCCACCTTTGTCAGAGAACTTGGCTTGACCTTTGAGAGCCATGGTGAAAACAAACCTCTTTATCTTGCTGATTTTGGCTCATAATCTAATTTCTCAAGCGTTAAGCATATGAATCCTAAAGCATGTGTCAAATTGATTGTCCAAAAAATGAAATAAATTATGACAAAATTTGCATTAGATTTAAGTCATTAAATCATGCCCTACATGATCTAATCTCTTATGGAGTGTGTTAAGGACTTAATCCCTTTCTAAATAAATAACAACCTAGCTATCTTGCAAAAGCATTTGACTTACCTACACATTTTAAAATCATAGGAGGAGTTAGTTGGTAGCCACCCCCAAGCAATTGTTAGTCCAATAGTTGGGTGGTTTATTCTCTCTTGTGGAGGTAAACCAAATACCCATTTTTGCCTTAGATTTAGGTCGTGCTTTTGGTCCTCATAAATGCTCCCTAGATTTAGGTTCAAAGGTTGCTACTTCCCTTTACGGGTTATAAACATAAGTCCTCACCTCTTAAGCATTTCCATGACTTTGTACCATGGAATTATAAGCCCTAACTTTCTAATAAAAATTCAACTCAAACAAATCCATTCAATTTTAAAAATATAAATCCCAATCATAGGATAGATTGGGATGCTTACTAGGCTTCCTATATCCTAAGTATCCCCTACTCATCTTCATTTGGCTTAGGTAAGAACTCCCTCCTCTTGATCGATCCTACTTGATATTTTAAAAATAAACTAATTGATTGATAGTCCTACCTTTCAAAATATTTGGAGATAACAATCATTTATCTTAATCGAGAGTATTCCTAAGGAATCCTATTCTTTAGGATATAATTAGCTATAGGGGCCTATAGGGGACTTAACAAACTCGATTTAAAATAAACCATGCTTTACTTTTTCATGCAAAGTAGGGGAAGAAACTCTGGTACATTTTGAAGACCCATAGTCTTAGAGTCCTTATTAAGGTGTTTAGGTCCATTGTAGGGTGGTGACTTCTATTTTTTGAGATAATACACCTCTTCTCAATGCTGTACCCGATCACCCTAATAAGAATATCTGTGGATCTGTGTGGTGTCCTAAAATGGCATTTATCCTCTTTCCAAAAGGGGATAGATAAAGGTAGGAATATTTTTCACCATAATGGCATAACCCATGTGTTGCTGACAAGGATGCTTTGGTCAGGTTAGGTCGACTGCCTCCTCTGACTAAGGAGACTAGGGATCACGATAGCCCAGGATGACAGAACCATGTGATCTAGATTGGGCATGTCATCATTCCCCTAACCATCCACTTTAAGTTAAAATAATGAATTTAATAAATTTTAAGTTCTAAAACTCAACATGCTGCTACTATACGCTGCGCATTCAGTGATATAACAACTAGCCTTAATCGAAAGTTCTCTCTCAGCATTGAGTGGGGTAATTAACTATAGGTGCTTGCGCCTATAGGAAACCTGGAACTAGATCTAAAGTCCTCACCAAATGAGGGCAAAATCTCTGGGTAGTGTCTTATCTACTATTCCATCTGCATTCTAAAAATTTCACCGACACATAAATCAAACTCTCTTCAATGTGAGAGGTCGGTTGGTGAGTTTTTGGAGTCCATGAATTTCTAGCGACTCCACTGGGGATATGTTTCTCTTTTCATCTTTGGTTAATCATATACATGCTATAGGAGCAACAAAATATTTGAAAATTCAAAATAAAAAATGGTGATTTAAATGTGTAATAAATTCAAATTACTAATGTATGAGACTCTATATCGAATGAATTATTTTGTAGAGTATATTTTTATTACACTATTATTTGTTCTATAGTATCTCTACATTTTGAGAGTATGGGGTGAAATAACAATTACTAATTACTAATCCCCATCTTTCACTTACGCAGAATGGATCTAAGCACTTCTTTCACTGTTCAACTAGGGCATGATGCAAATATCTACTTAGCTAATGCCATCATCAACACATGAGATGTTGGAGCTTCCATTCAATTTGGTAGCGTGGATTTCCCAGCTATTATAGCTGTAACTCATGAAGTACCCACCCGTGGTGCACTCGTTCGAGGTCATTTCAGAAGGCCTCAGTTTACTGAAGCTCCTACTTGTCATGCTCGCTAACCAATTTAGCAACCAACTGCTGTCAAGTAGTTCTCCCAAGATAGAACTTCAATTTTTGAAAGATTGGGTCAATATGAATCCCCTGTGATGAAGAGAATCATCATTGGGCATACTGTATCTTTGATGCTTCATGGTATAATTTCTTCACCAACTGAAACATTTGTACCTAGGAGACTTGATTTTGAGGCTTCCTCATTATAATGTAAATTAATTAGAAGGCAAAGAAGAAGAAGAAATGTTGAGCTGAGGGCTCAGTAGATCCCATTTAAACAACCTAGTGAACCAGCAATATTACTACCGCGAGTATTCCTACCAGAAATAACTTTGATAATCTAAAATGGGTAAAAAAGAATAGCTTTATTGATGAGGTGAAGTAGTCTTTCTAGACTCAACAATGTCAAGCTCCACCACCACAGATGAGACAACTTGAAATACTGTCTGCTAGAATACATAATGTTTGTAAAGTAGCCAAGGATAGAGGCTTAACAAAAAGAAAATTTTAGAGGCTTGTGATGATTGAAGATACTGAGATTCCACCAAGAAGTTGCCATCTCTTATGGTAACTAGTCATCAAGCCAAGTATGCTTCATGTGGTGAGCATCAGAGCGTGGCACTTGGTTCGTGAGGCCAAGAATCCATTGCTGAAAGGTCCTGATGAAAGGGCAAGCAGATATGGAGGCCAAGGTCCTATTATAAAATTCTGAAGAAAGAAAGAGGTGTGACATCTAATGCACATATTCAGAAATTCACCTCAAAAATAATTCATCAGAAGTGGATACCTAAAAGAAGGGATATCATTGATTAAAGATATGATGGTCGACACCATGAAGAATCTTCTAGGGGACACCATCAGTGGTCATATTCACCTCCATGAGAGAAGGTTGACTTTGATCGCAGTCCCTAATGGAAAAAGTGCTTGTTCCGCACACTGAACCAGAGATCCACTGGAAACATCAATCAAAAATTTATATGCAAGAAGAAGATGATGAAGAAGACACTATGGAAGTGGAATCCATCTATATGATCAGAGATATAGATGAACTTTCTGCTCAGTACCATCAGTGATAACATGAATCCAGTGAGCTTGAACTGGAGTTCGATGCTTATGAAGGAGAGTCATTACAAAAGAGATTAGAAGATGAATCTTTGATCTTTGCTGAAGAGGAAGAAGAAGAAGATCAAAATGAAAAGAAACTTATTGGAGTTGAAGCTGTTTATATAATTGAATCAGGAAATGATCAACCTGGTAAATGATTTTACAATCAACGTCGTCATTCAGCCCTAACAATAACTGTCCCTGCAAATACACAAGGAGAAGGACAAGCAAGTTCTTCCTCTGAAGATGAGTAGGGAGTAGAATAATAAAATGAAATAGAGAAAGAAGATGAACCTGCATTGATTGACGCCATGGTGCTAGCTAGAAAATAAAGACAAATGTAGTGTTAAATGGAAGCCAAAGATAAAGAAATTTCACAACTTGGTACCAAGATGAATGACATGATGGTACAAATGAATATCATAATAGATATGTTGGAGAAGATTATCACATCAAATGTAGACCTGTTTCATTTGCTAATCAATAGGTAGTTAATAATACAACCTCTACACCACCAGTCACTCTAATACCTCAAGCTTCTATAGTACATGCTACACCTAAAGGGAGGAGTGAAGTTGATCAACTAGCTCTTCAACCTATAATTCAAATTGTGGCTAGTGTACTTGGAATAGTAATAACTACTCACTATAAATAATAATTAATGAAATGATAAAGGTAGTCATAGCTTTAGAGCAGGCTGAAAAACTAGTAAGGGTTGCCCTTACCCAGCTGAATTTGATCAAGTGACATATCCGAAAGGTTACTTAGTACAAAAATTTAATATTTTTAGTGGGCATGATAATCCAAAATAACATCTAGCCTAATTCAAGGCTATATGTAATCTGAGGAAATGATGACCGCTCTTACGACACCTCAACTACTTTCAAGTGGTACATAGAATTGCCAAATAATTTAGTCAAAACCTATATTAAGGTAAAGAGAAAGAAGAATCAATTCAGATTGAAGAATGAGAAACAATAGTCTCTAAGAAGATTGTAAAAATGTTGAAGCAGCTAAAAGATGTCTCTAGTGTTAAGTGAAAATCATCACTTGAACCTATATTAGACTTAAAAGAAATGCCTAAACCAAGCATTTTAGCTTCTCAGCGGTAGTTTGATAAGGCTACTTCATCACAGTACGAGGAGCAATTTTTTAAACATAGGCCTCATAAGTCAAAGAAGTTGGCTAAGAAAAAGAAGATCAAGAAGAGAACTATAACTCAAAAGATTATTAATAACTTAGAGGAGTATCACTAGCCAATGAGACAACCATTTAGGCTTATAGAGTTTATGACTAAATTCCATATTGTTGAATTGGATGAAGAAGATAATAGCGAATTTGCCAAGTAGAGACATGCTGAATTATTTATATGATATCAGATAATTTTTAACATCAGTCACTCCAAAATGATAATGGTAGTCAGACAGACTTAACCAACCCATCAAAATTATTTTTCAAAGAAGAAGGAAGAGCCTGAGGAGTTAACATCTGAATTTTGTCTAATGACTCAACAAAAGGACAATAGTTCAGATGAAGATTTATGTTTTCCAAACGGAGAAGAGTCAGACTCATCAACAACATTATATATGAAATGTATAAAGTTGAAAAATGAGCTTAACTCTTTTGGTCAATCCTCCAGAATAAAAAGTAAATTTGAAGAAATTACTTCTTTAGAGAAATTTGAGCAAGATAAGGTGATTCAAGTTTAGTTGAGAAGTGGTAAAATCTTACCACTTTTATCAAAGAAGGGGAATTCAAATAAAGATAAAGGTAAAAAATTGAAGTCAATAAATATATCATTCCCAAAAATCCTAGAATAAAGCCTAAATTAAGCGAAAAGATAGATTATAATATCCTATCACATTTGAGAAAGATCCCTACACAATTAAGTGTATATGAGGCTCTCTTAATGTCAAAAGACCTCTGAGAAACTTTGATACAGGATCTTAAATATTTGGAGAGATATGAAGCTTACTTTGCTAAAAAATATATGACTGAATCATTGTAAACTCAAGATCTCCCAGTAATCACATTTTTTGAAGAAGATCTTATGTTGGGAATAACAGATCACAACCATCCTCTATATGTTTTTACAGAGAGTGATGACATGTTGATCAATCGAATATTGATTGATCTAGGTTCTTCTATCAATCTTATGAGTTTAAAAGTATTAAGAGGATTATCACTTGATATCCAACATCTTGGAAGGGATAAGTTGATAGTTCATAGTTTTAATGAGAAAGGGCAAAAAACCCTATGTCCTTTTATTCTCTCGCCCAAGTTTCAGGATTTATATATAAAAGCCAAGTTTCATTTAATTGACACTGATACATCATTTAGAGCTCTCTTGGGTCAGCCATGGCCGCATGAGTATGGCATGGTCCCATCAACTATGCATCAGTGTATGATGTACCTAAAAAATGGAGAAGAGTTCAGAATTCCTAGCAACCTACAACCTTTCTCCTTCTATGAAGAAAATATTTATGAAGATACAAAATATTTCATCTCTAAAGAGCCTAAGCCAACAGAGCCTCTTGAGGCAATAGCATCCACTTAAGGGGTTAAAAAGCAACTTTAGATGGTGAAAAAGTGGAAGCAAAGAGGATGGTCCCCGCCCAACTTTCGTTAGTGCCCTTCTACCTTATAAGAAAGTTGAAGAGCTAAAAGTGCTACTTTGTGAATTTAGGGATTGCTTTGCTTGGACATATGCTAAAATGCTAAGCTTATTTCTTGATGTAGTAGCTTATAAATTAATAATCAAGCCAGAGAGAACACTTATTAAACAAGCTCCGAGGTGAATGAGATTAAAAATTGAAGAACATGTGATCATTGAAACTAAAAAGCTAATTAAAGCAGATTCATACTGAAGAAAAATATCTTGATTGGATAGCTAATATAGTGCCCATGAAGAAAAAAAATGGTCAGATTTATATCTGTATTGACTTTCAAGATCTTAATAAAGCTTGCCTTAAAGACGACTTCCTTCTTCCTATATCAGAATTGTTGGTTGATAATACATCCAACTATGATATGTTTTCTTTTATGGATGGATTGTCAGGATATAATCAAATCAAGATGACACCTGAAGATGAAAAACATACATCGTTCATAACACCTATTGGCATATATTGCTACATATTCATGCCTTTTGGTTTGAAGAATTAGGAGCTACATACCAAAGATCCATGACATGTATTTTTGATGAGTTGTTTCACCAGAAGGTGGAATGTTATGTTGATGATTTGGTAGTGAAGAGCTTAAATTGTAAACATCACTTTAAGGTCTTGAGAATTGTTTTGGAAAGAATCAAAAAATATAATCTCAAGATGAATCCTCTAAAATGTGCATTTGGGGTGTCCTCTAGAAAATTTCTCAAGTACATTGTATGTCATAAAGGAATTGAGATCAATCCTGGTAAAATCAAGGTAATTATGGAGATGCCTCTGCCGAAGAGTTTGCATCAGCTTCGTTCTTTACAAGGATAGCTTGCATTCATCTGATGATTTATATCAAACCTATTAGGATGCTGTCAACCATTTGCAAAGTTGATGAAAAAGAATGCACCATTCAAATAGGACAAGGAGTGCCACAAAGCCTTAAGTAGCATTAAAAGCTACATGTTAATTCCACGAATCCTTGCAGTGCCTACTCCTGGGAAGCCCCTCATTATATACACTGCTGTGTTAGAAGAACCCCCTAGAGCATTATTAGTACAACATAATAAAGAAAGCCAAGAGAATGCTCTTTATTATATCACTCGAAGGTTGATAGGAGCATAAATGAGATACTTTCTGATAGAGAAACACTATTTGGCATTAATCTGTTGTCCAAAAAAGCTTCAGCATTGTATGTTATCTCATAAAATTATCCTCATCTCAAGGATCGATCCGTTGAAGTACTTGATGACAAGACCAACGTTGATAGGTCGCTTGATAAGATGTGTAGTATTGCTTTTATAATTTGATATCGCGTACGTTCCATGGAAAGTTGTAAAGAAAAAAATCTTAGCAGATTTTCTTGCTGCACATCTCATCATTGTGGACTCTCCGAGTAAGATCTGAGAAAGATCCCACAATTAAGTGTGTATGAGGATCTATTAATGTCAAAAGACCTTCGAGAAACTTTGATATAAGCTCTCAAAGATCTGGAGAGTTATGAAGCTCACTTGATCAAAAAAATGTATGACTGAATCATTGTAAACTCAAGATCTCTCATAAATCATATTTTTTGAAGAAGATCTTATGTTGGGAACACTAGATCACAATCATCCTCTATATATTACCATAGAGAATGATGACATCTTGATCAATCGAATACTAATTGATCCAGGTTTTCTATCAATATTATGAATTTAAAAGCATTAAGAGGATTATCACTTAATATTCAACATCTTGAGGGATAAGTTGATGGTTCATAGTTTTAATGAGAAAGAGTAAAAAATCCTATGTTCTTTTATTATCCCACTGAAGTATCAGGATTTATATACAGAAGTTAAGTTTTATTTAATCGATGCTGATACATCATTTAGAGTTCTCTTGGGTCAGCCATGGTTGCATGAGTATGGTATGGTCCCATCAACTATGCATCAGTGTATGAAGTACCTAAAAATATAGAAGAGTTTAGAATTCCAGGCAACCTACAACCATTCTCCATACAAGAAAATATTTATGAAGATTCAAAATATTTCATCCCTAAAGAGCCTAAGCCAACAGAGCCTCTTGAGGCTGTAACATCCACTTCAGGGATTAAAAACAACTTCAAAAGGTGAAAGAGCAGAAGCAAAGAAGAAGAAAGAAGACAATGCCAAATCTCCCTTAAGCACTTAATTCTACACTAAAATCAAGAAGATCAGTTTCTCATTTCGGAAGTGACACACAACAAGAAGAAAATATTCTAGTCAAACTTAAGGGAACTTATAAGCTTTCAAGAAAGGCAAAGTATAAAATAAGTGATTCTGATTCAGACTATGACTTTGAATCTACTTATGAGAATAGGGTTCAGAGGGTCGCATCAAGAAGGATAGCTCACTTGGTAGTGTCAAATGACTCCTTCAAAATTATACCCATGCCTCAGCAGTACTTCAAAGAAATCACTCCACTGGAGGTCCATAATATTGAAGAATTGATAACATTCTATGTGCCACCGTTGAGTGAGAATGGTGAAATAGGAACTCTATTTACAAATTGAAAGAGTCTCAGCCTCAAAATTTTGATCGGCCTACTCAACATGAAAATACTAATGAGCTAGTGCCAATAAGAATACCAATATACTATCCACAGAAATTGCAAAAAATGATGCATAAGCTTGGAATTCATATTGGAACTACAAAACATAAAACTCAAATCTTTAATAGGATGTGGAGCCAAAGAAGTCCTCAAGCATCATGAAGAAGTGATAAATTTTTCACTAAAGGTCTTGGGTTCATCCACAAATCTCATCAAAATAAAGTTTGATATAATATAATAGAAGTTGAGATCAAAACTAATGGTGATGAAGAATATGATCTGTATGAAATTCTTCTTACAAATGATGAAGAAGTAGAAGCCAAGCCTACTCTGAAGAACTCAAAGATGATGGAAAAATAATGACTATAGATGAACTCAAAGAAATCAACTTAGGAGCTGAGGATGATCCCCGTTCAACTTTCATCAGTGCCCTTCTACATGTTGAGAAAGTTGAAGAGCTAAAAGTGCTACTTTATGAATTCATGGATTACTTTGCATAGACATATGCTAAAGTGCCAAGCTTATCCCCTGATGTAGTAGTTTATAAATTAGCAATCAAGCTAGAGAAAACACTTGTTAAACAAGTTTTGAGGTGAATGAGATTAAAAATCAAAGAATAGGTGATCATTAAAACTAAAAAGCTAAATGAAGCAGAATTCATACGCAAAGAAAAATATCCTGATTGGATAGCTAATATATTGCCCATGAAGAAGAAAAATGGTTAGATTTATATCTGTATCGACTTCCAAGATCTTAATAAATCTTGCCCTAAAGAAAACTTCCCACTTCCTATATCAAAATTGTTAGTTGATAATACATCCAATTATGATATATTTTCTTTTATGAATGGATCGTCAGGATATAATCAAATCAAGATGGCACTTGAAGATGAAAGACATTCATCGTTCAGAACACCTAATGGCATCTATTGCTACACATTCATGCCTTTTGATTTGAAGAATGATGGAGCTATATACCAAAGAGCCATGATGCATATTTTTGATGAGTTGATTCACTAGAAGGTGAAATGTTATGTTGATGATTTGACAGTGAAGAGCTTAAATCATAAAAATCATTTTGAAGACTTGAGAATTGTATTGGAGAGAATAAAAAAATATGATCTCAAAATGAATCCTCTAAAATTTGTATTTGGGGTTTCCTCAAGAAAATTTCTCAAGTACATTATGTGTCATAGAGGAATTGAGATCAATCATGGTAAAATCAAGGTAATTATGGAGATGGCTCCATTGAAGAGTTTGTGTCAGCTCCGTTATTTACAAGGATAGCTTGCATTCATTTGACAATTTATATCAAACCTAGTAGGATGCTATAAACCATTTGTAAAGTTGATGAAAAAGAATGCACCATTCAAATGGGATAAGGAGTGCCAAGAAGCCTTCAATACAATTAAAAACTACATGTTAAATCCACCAATCCTTACAATGCCTACTCTTGGAAAGCCCCTCATTCTATACACAGCTGCATTAGAAGAGTCCCTTGGAACATTATTGGCACAATACAATGAAGAAGGCAAAGTGAATGCTCTTTATTATATCAGTCGGAGGTTGATAGAAGCATAAATGAGATACTCTCCAATAGAGAAGCACTATTTGGCATTAATCTTTATAGTCCATGAAAGCTTCATCATTATATGTTATCTAACAAAATTATCCTCATCTCAAGGATCGATCTACTGAAGTACTTGATGACAAGACTAGCGTTAACAGGTCACTTGGCAAGATGGAAAATATTGCTTTTACAATTTGATATTACGTACATTCCGTAGAAAGTAGTAAAAGAGAAAATCTTAGCAGATTTTCTTGCTGCACTTTATGGTGCACATGAGTCAGGTCCCAAGATGATAATAAAGATCATAAGGATGGGTTTTTATTGGTCATCTATGGTGAGAGATTGTATTGATCATGCAAAGAGGTGCCATGAATGTCAAGTACATGGGAACATAATTCATCAACCTCCAAATCCATTAAACCCAACAAAAGCATCTTGGCAATTTGAATGTTGGGGTATAGATGTAAGCTCGACACCACTTCATCCTAGCAATGACTGATTATTTCTCTAATTGGGCTGAAGCTATCCCATTTAAAGAAGTTACTACAGTTCAAGTGATCAACTTCTTCATGCATAATATGGTCTATAGATTTGGAGTCGCATAAGTATAAAGATTTATAGATTCATCAATCGACATAAAATTGATTGGCAATATTATTCAATATATAATCCAAGGGCAAATGATTTGGCAGAAGCTTTCAATAAGACCTTGGTCAAACTGCTCAAAAAGATTCTCATAAAAAATAAGAGAGAATGTCTGTTGATCTCATTTTTAGAATGAGCTCTCAACCCCTCCATCTTAGATATATGACTCCTCTTAGACTTTTAGAGTTCCTTAGCCTTAAGACACATCTGGTGATTAGGTGGACATTCTACCTAGCCCTTGAAGACTTAGAAGAGTTAGCCTAGGAATAGGTCATGCCTTAGGGGTGTTAGAGAAATTTCTTACCCTTAGCTTAAACCATTCCTCACATTCCTTCTTTCAAGTCAAACTCCAAATCAATTCTATTTTATTTTATCCAAACTCAAATCAAATCCATAATAAGATTGAAACCCATGATCAAAATCCATCAAAATTCCTAAGTTCAAATTTCCTAAGTCCTTAATCCCCTCTTAAGGACTTAGCCCAAATCTTAATCTAAATCAATCAAATCTTCGAGATCTTCTCATAATTTATTTATATTATCATTTATATTCACTTATATAAATGATATATAAATTCAAACCAATCAAACTAAACTCAAAATTCAAAATCAATTCATGAATTTTCCTTAAAGTCCTTTAAATTCCCTTTAATGGACTTAGCCAAAAGCATGATCAAATCACTTCAAAATCATGGGATTTTATCAAAACTTATTTATATTCTCATTTATATTCACATATATAAATAAAATAAAATATAAATCTATCAAATCAAACCCTCAAATTAAATTTCTAATTTAAAAATCATTCTTAAGTCATTAATTTTCCATTAATGAACTTAGCCTAAATCTTGATCAAACCATCTCAAAATCATGGGATTTTCTCATAACTCATTTATATTCTCATTTATATTCACATATATAAATGAAATATAAATATAAATCAATCAAACCAAATCCAAAAATTCAAACTTTAAACTTCAAAATTTTAAGTCCTTTAAATCCTTCTTAATGGACTTAGCCCAAATCATGATTAAACCATTTCAAATCCTTGAAATTTTCTCATGATCCATTTATATTCTCATTTATATTCACATATATATAAATGAAATATAAATTCAAAAAATCAAAACCAATTCCAAAAATTAAGCTCAAATCCACTCAAAATCCAACTTAACCCTTTCAAGTCAAAATCTTGAACTTAGCCAAATCAATTTCAAATCAAGCCAAACCCTTGATTTTCTCTATGATTCAATCAACCCTACAATCATGAGCTCATATATAAATCCAAACTTTAATCAAACAATCAAAACCCAAGTCAAAAATCAAACCCTAATCCCTTTCATATTCTTCCTTTGAATATGAAATTGTCAAATGGATCAAAACCCATTTGACTTCAAATCACTTGTAAATGGATTTTATATTTCAATCGTAAGTCCATAAACAAGTTCAATCAAGTCCAAATCAAGCTTTGACCAAGCCATTTGACCCACTTAGGCTCACTTGACCCAAAGTACTCTTATGAGCCAAATTCTAATCCTAACCAAATTGGATTGAACTAAACTCATCTATCCCTCTCATCATGATCAACAATCATCATGGGATGATCAATCAATCAAATTGGGTCAAACCAAGTCAAACCTAAGGGTTGACCAAGTCAACACGTAGCCCAAAATGAAACCTAACATAGCCAAATTCTACCATATTCTAAATTGATTGAAACCATTGATCTAAGTTCACTCATGACCTATGTTTGAACTTTACCAAGCCAACATTTGAGCCTAACCTAGCCCAATTGGCCACTTGCCCCAAGTTGACCTATTTTGACCTAAAGGGTCAAAATGTGGCAAAACTTGATCTAAGCTAAATTGATTCAAACCAATGGGTCAAGTTCATTCCAAATCACTTGTTGAATTTGACCAAAGCCTCAATTGGCCAACTAGACCCAACCTAGCCCAATTGACCTTAGACCCAACATGACCTAAAGGGGTCATGTTGAGCCAAAATTGAACTTAACCAAAATTGATTGGAAACAAAGATACCAATCCACTCCATGTGACTAACCTAACCTAAACCTACCCATGACTTAGCCTAAATAGGTCAAATGGGTCAAATAGGTCAACTTGACCCATTTGACCTAAATGAAGTCATATGAGACAAACTCAAAACTATACCAAACTGAATCAAACCAAAGCCACCAAAATATTTCAAATGGTCATATGAACTTGACCCAACCCTTGGTTTGACCCAATTTGACCAATTAGTCAACTTGACCCATTTTAACCTAAATGGGTCAACATGAGCCAAACCCTATCAAATGAATTCCAAATCTCATGAAACTTGGCCAAACCCAGTTTCGCCACATACAAAACATACCCAAAGTGAAAAATCAAAAAATTACCATTCTACCTGTAGGCCATAGAACAAATTTTGGCTTAATCCATGGGTAATTTGGTCATACAATCTTCACATTCACTTGAGGCTTTCCTAAAATCTCAAGGGGACCTAGTGATGAGTGGTGCACCCAACCCAATAGGTTTAGGTAAGCCCATTTGATCCTTAGACCAAACCCGACCCTATGGGTCAAAATGCAAAAAATCAAAATCCCCTTCCCACTCAAATTCAAACACATGTGCACACTCAAAATAGCCCAAACAAACTCCCTAATAAGATCAATTAGATCAAAATGGAAAGTGCATTGATGACCATCTGATCCTTCAAGGGGGAGATATACTCCCCCTAAACAAACTCAAATCCATCAGTTCTCAATTCGATTGAAGCCTAGAGAGTCATAGGAGATATTTGCAAGTGATCTTAAGCTTCCTAGAGGGAGATTCAATTTGCATCTTCTTGATTTTTCTTAAGTAAAAATAGGGGAGGCCCTTTGAATTGCTAACATACTCCACACTCAAAATCCACTCAATTCCCTCTTCAAGATTCATCAGAGGACCAATTTGAGTGCACCCAAGCTCTCTCCCAAGTTCTTGAAGCAAGGGGAGATCCAATTCAATCAAAATCAAGCTCAAGCTAAGGAGGAGGTGACCCATAGGAAGATCCACTCAACCTCAAGTGCTCAAAACTTCAACAAGGCTTTGTCTCAACCAGATAAAGCTTCTCCAAGGGAATCGAGCACCGGTGATCACCTCCGATGAGGTATGAGATTTTTTGACCATTGAACTCAATGTGGTGTGGAGCTTTGTGAAAATAATTTTAATCCCATGGATTTTTGACCATTGGATTTGCCGCTCTTTAGCCTTAGATGGTGTAGGTTGAGTTGGTTTGAATTTGAGCTAGATCAGGCTTGGATCTTCCCCTTGATCATGGATGGTCTATATTGATCAAGAGAAGAACTTGGGAGATCTCAGCCATCCATCCGCGCATTTTGGATGGATGGCTGAGATAATTTTGCACGTTTAGGTTTCCTTTTATCCATTTTAAAATCACGGTGAGATATCTGGCCGTCTGATCTTTGATCGGACGACAGAGATCAAAACCGCGTGCGCCACCAGCCACCTCTAAGAATTTGACATTAAAGTGAATCCCTCATGATGTAATGCATGTAAAGCGTGCTGATCGCCGCCGCCACGCGTCGCGCTGTGAGCCAGAGGATTAGTTTGGATTAGTTAAGATGTTTTAAATATTCCTAATTAATTTAGAGACCTTTTAAAATTCATAACTCCCTCTATAAAATTCAGAAAATTATGAAATAAAATCCTTTGGAAAGATAATTAAACCTAAAATATTTTAAAATTAATTTCAATAGGTTATGAATTATATTTTTCTCTAAATTTGGGTTTTGTTGGAAACTTCATTTTGATTAAGCCTTTGATTAATCCCAAACTTCTTGGGTATGATTTAGGGGATGACTTCTACCTTCTCTAATTTTCTTAGGATTTATTGAAGGCTTGATTAGAAGAATTGCATATGGGTTTCTTAATTACCCTCCTTATGTAATTAAAGATAAGTAGGGTATGATTAGTGATTTTAACCATGATTAGGGTTGATTAAGATCAGATCCATTAAGTAGGAGGTTTATGGAATAATTTTGGAGCATCTCCCTTAAGCTATTCCCTAAACCCCTCCCTCCTTAATCTCCCCTTAATTAAGGGTTAATTCATTAATTATCTCCTTAATTAAATTCTAAAAATTCTAAAAAGTTCTAGAACTTAATTAATATACTTTGGATAGATACTTAGGTGTTTAATAACCTAAGTTCAATTAAGAAAATCAAAACCCAATTCATAAGTATGACAGGGTGTTTTGAAATTACTTAAGCTAGACCCCTTAGCTTAATTAACTATTAATTATGAGCCAAATTGCATTAGGCCTTTTTTTATTAGGTGCATTGAAAATTTAAATTTCTTGTGAGTTTTATGTCTTCTCATTGGCTCATAATTATTTGGTTAATTTTTTTAAGGTGGTGTAGGTAAGGGTTAATTAAGTCACTTAATTCATACCTTCACCTAATTAACACATAAAAATGGATCTAATTATCTAAAAATTAAACCAAAAATATCAAACACATGTGGGAATGGGTTAGGAACATCAAACTAATCTCCCTTTTTTTAAAATTAAATCAAAATTCAAACTAAACAAAAATCATAATGAATTCTTTCTGATTTATTTTAAACTTTCTTATTCCATAAGAATGTCTTTAGGATTTAAGTGAAGTCAATTTGTTTACATGATTTCATTGCTTTAAATCTTTCCCCAACATGTTAAATTTGTATGTCATGTGATTTCATGCATTCATATTTTTTAAATTCAAATTTAAAATGAAATTGTTTACTTTATGTCAATTGTTGCATGTGTTGGCTAAAGTAGAAGTATGAGTGACTATTATCACTACTAAACCCAAATTACTTTCAAAACTTATAAATCAAATATCAAATCTGAAAGTATGCTACTTATACTTGTACCTTACACCTTTGGTTAACAATGGCGTTGTACTCACTTATCCTTTCTTACTTTCATGTGTGTATGTAAAAATTTGGATAAGGAAACCCCTTTATACTTAAGAAAAATCATGCATATTCAACTTCTAAATTTTCTTAAATAGATTACTTAGCATGCATCATAAAGTGTGTTAAATATTCTAATTTGAATGTATAGATATGCTTAGAATTCATTCATATGAATGCTATACATGTTGGAAAAGAAATGAAGTAATGTGTGTTATATAAATTTTGATTCATTTCATTTAATCTTAAAATGCCTTTTTTTTGAATAGGTTTGTTTAGAGTCTATCTAAACTTAGGATTAATTAAAATATTTAATCAAAACATTCACCTCAATCAAACTAAAATGTGAATCTACTTTAGAAATTACTTAGGTTAGGGACAGAAAGAGAAGTTCTCTTCTCTTTCCCTCTCTTCATAACTTAGTAATTAATTGTAGGATTCACTTGAACTAAATCAAAACATGAAATAAAATCAACCCAAAATAATTAAATAAGTTAAATGAAACCCTCCTCTAAGTTGAACATTTTCTTCACACTTAGAAAATTTGAACCTAAAGCCATAGCTAAGTATACCACATGAACCTTCAAAGCACACACATTAGCCTAAGTCACCACTTCTAGCCTTAGGTTGGTAGTGCATGATTTGATATTTTATTTTATTTTATGATATATGTTTTAGACTGGATGCTAGGGTGTATGCTCGTAGAATGAATGATATGATGCTCTTATTCTAATACTCTTTTATGTAGGGATTATGCTTAAGAGGTACTATCATAAATAAAAATATAAATGCTTTTGCTTGCAGGTGCTTTATACCACTAAGCATAATCCAATATGCTAGGTAGAATTAGTCACCCATGTGTGGGGTGATAAGTCCAATATACATGCTTGGGATTTGTGTGGTTTATTTTAGCTAACCTTAGTTTTGCAGGTGTTAGTTAGATTTCCATTCTTTTCCTTTTCATATAAATTTATGCAATTAGGATTTTGGAATGATTATTATGGGGATTAGGATGAGCATTGGTCATAAGATCCTATCTTATGCACCATGTGAAGCCTTAAAGCATCTACCTTCCAACCATCCAAAGAAGAAAGAAAGAAGAAAAGAAGAAAGAAAAGAAGAAGAAAGAAGAAAGAAAAGAAGAAGAAAGAAGAATAAAGCTTGAAGATCCCCATAATAATAAATTCTTTGCTTAATTGTAATTTAATTCATTTGTAATTCAGGTTGTATAAGGGTAGAGCTCGACTACCCACATTTGATATTTTTGGATTTGTGCGGTGGTGCCCGACCAGAACGGCCTTTTATTCTTTTTGTGATTAGCTTTAAAAATTGATTGATGATTTATTTAGCTTTTGCATTAAGTGGCATGATTTTCGTAATTTCTTTCTTACTTTATGTATGGCCTGGATGTGAATTAGGCTCTTTAGGAAAAAAATAAATCTTTTACCAAACTTAACAACTCAAATTAAAAATAAAGAACTCATAACCTCACCTAAAGCTTAGGTTTAAAATCAAGATAAAAGAATTAGCAACTCCTTAGCTGGATGAGCATTTCTTTTATAATATCATGCATAATAGCATCTTATTTCACTCTTGATTGAAGGGCTTCCACCTTTGCCAGAGAAACTTGGCTTGACCTTTGAGAGCCATGGTAGAAAGTCACATCCTCCCTTCTCGCTGATTTTGGCCAATAACCTTCTTTCTCATGCATTTGCCATATGAATCCTATTAGCCAGAGTCAAAATAATTGTCCAAAGTAAAAATAAAATGAAATTTGAAATGCATTAGATTTAGGTCATTTGAGGCATGTCCCTTTACATGATCTAGTCTCTTTAGGGAGTGAGTTTAAGGACTTAGTCTATTTCTAAACAAATAATAGCCTAGCTATCTTGCATAATCATAAAGACTTGCCTACATGTATTTAAAATCATAGGATGAGTTAGTTGGAAGCCACCCCCAGGCGATTGTTAGTCCAATATATCAGGTGGTTTATCCTCTCTTGTGGAGGCAAACCAATTACTTATTTTCACCTTAGATTTCGGTTGTGCTTCCGGCCCTCGCTGAAGCTCCCTAGATTCAAGTTCTATGGTTGCTTCTCCCTTTCATGGGCCATAAGCATAATTCCTCACATCTTAGACATTTCTTTAATCTTGTGTAAAGGAATCATAAGTCCTAAATTTTTAATAAAAAATACTAACTCAAATAAACTAAATCAATTTTAAAAATATAAAGCCCAATTATAGGATAGTTTGAGATTGCTCGCTAGGTTTCCGAGCATCATGGGCATATCCTACTTATCTTCCATTTTGGCTTCGATAATAACTCCCTATTTTGATCAATCCCATTTGATGTTCAAAAATGACTCAATCGATTGATAGTCCCTTCTTATTAAAATCTTCAAAAATAATGATCATTTACCTTAATTAAGAGTTTTCCTAAGGAATCCTCATTCCTTAGGATGTAATTAACTATGGGGGCTTGCCTCTGTAGGGAACTTAATGAACCCAATTTAAAATAAACCTACTTCACTTTTTCATGTAAAGTAGGGAAAGAATCTCTAGCACATAAGCTGACCCATCATCCTTAGAAGTCCTTATTAAGGTGATTAGGTCCATTAAAGGGTAGTGACTTCTGTCTTTCGAGATACTACACTATTCCTTAATGACGTACTCGATCACTTGAATAAGTACATCTGCGGATCTACGTGGCATCCTAAAAAGATGAATTTTTATAGTCTTGTCCTCTTTCATTTCTCCCATAAATTTGAAAGGTGACTCCTCGCTATAGAAAATTTTCACCATAATAGCATACCAAACTGATAGAGACATTATGGGCATATCAAACTACCTAGAAGACACCAACTAAATCCACTCTCTATTCATTAGTATTTGGAACTAAGGCAATTCTTCCACTTTAAGTTGAGTTGCCTTCACTTTGAGTAGCCATCCAATACAATCTAATTGAATATCAAAATGCTCACTTAAGAATGGAGGAACTCGACGTGCATGATGAAGTTAGATTGCAAGTTCATCAAAATTTAGAGGTTTATCGAGCAAAGATATCCAGGGCTTTTCACCATGTGGTGTGGCCTCAAATATTCTCAAAAGGGGACTTGGTCTTGGTGGTAAGAAGACCAATTATTCCTAATCGAAGAATTGGTGGCAAATTTGACTCTAATTAGGAGGGCCCTTTCATCATTGAAAAAGTGTATCAAGGAGGGGCGTACCAACTCATTGACCTAAATGACAAAAGACCAATGACACCAATTAATAGTCTATACCTGAAAAAATATTATACATGATAAATACATTCTCGATGTATAATAAAAATCCTTTTGCAAGACAGGGAGCATTTTTTTTAGAATACTTATGTAGGTCGACATCGTGTTTCATGCCGATATCCCTAAATAAATATACTTACTCAAGATGGAAAAAAAATTTCATGAAAATTCTCCTATTACACAGGGGGCATATTTAGATTTCTATACATAGATGAAATTAATGTTACATGTTAAAACCCTCTTAAGATCAAATATATCAACTCAAATATTGATATATTTTCTTAAATTATTTTAGAGCTCTTTCAAAGTGCTTTGGAATTTCCCTTGTAAGATAGGGGACATTTTTATTTTATGTTAATTTTATTTGGGTTGACATCATGGTATAAGATGAGATCCTCGAATATATTCTGATTCAGGTTGACATCGAGCTTTATGCTGAAATCCCTGAAGTTATCTATAATTATTATTGTTAAAGTTGCAAGTTCTTGCAAGAACAAAAGGAATCTATTTCAACGCATGAAAAGACAGCCCTAAATGTCAAAAACTTATCTTCAAGATTCATCACATGTTAGAATTCAAGTCAAAAGAACTTCCAATTTCAGAAGCTTCAATCAATTCAGTTGGAAAAAAACATTAACCTCTACATCTTCAAGTCTAGGACATAGATAGGTTCTAATGGCCAAACTCAATAAGCCTACAAATGGCCAAGTTGCTGACGCTCTCCTCACTTAACAAGCCTTAAGAAAAGGATATAGTGAAAAAGCTCCCGTTCATTAGTCCGATGACTAAATCACCAACCCATCATAGCTTAAGTCGAAGACTCGAGTAGGTTCTAAAGGTCAAACTCAACAAGCCTATAAATGGCCGAGTTGTTGATGCTCTCCTCACTCAATAAATCGTAAGAAAAGGCCGCAGTGAAAGAGCCCCTATTCATTAGTCCAATGATGATAGCTGTTCAATCTCAAACTAGATCTAGCTTAGTGACTACAAGCAACCAATCCAAGAGATCTTTCTGCCCGATCGATAGACCAAGACAATATGAGGAAACTTTCAATTCAGAGCTTCCTCAAATTAATCTTTATATCACTTACATGGTGATATCTTAATCTATTCTCAAATGATCTGATCAAGCACAAAATACATATCAAAGCCAATCTCTTCATCAAGTCCATCAAAGCAAAAAGCACAAGATTGAGAAAGCAATTTCATAGTTCATACAAAGTTGATGGTCAAACTAAAGCAATTTTATAATTATTCAGTTTGTTAAAGCATACATTATTAGGTTGATAAGTCGACATTATAGACCTAATATAAGCTGGAAGGTTGGGTCATCTATATGCACCCTTCGAGAAGTCCATCAAAGCAGCAAGATCAGGACTAAAGACATAAGTGCACTTTTTGACAAGTCAATATGAGTAATCAGGTCAATTCTTTATCAAGTCTGTCAAGCTTAAAGCTAGGACAGAAGAAATTTTATAACTCAAAATAAACAAACCAATTCTTCCATCCAACTCGGTCGAGCATGAAGTTAGGGTCAGAGGAAATTCAAATCCATAAAGGTATAAAAGAAAAAGCTCTTCAGTGAACCTATTGAAACTGAAGTAATTTAAAATTCATGGTCAACATGAAAGATCAACCAATTTTCAACAAATAAGACATGCTTCATGCGAATC
The DNA here is from genome assembly GCA_021442155.1 of Cymbidium sinense. Classification (NCBI taxonomy): domain Eukaryota; kingdom Viridiplantae; phylum Streptophyta; class Magnoliopsida; order Asparagales; family Orchidaceae; genus Cymbidium; species Cymbidium sinense. Next base: position 247,328,516 of record CM038214.1, read on the forward strand.
ACATTTGTTAGGGGGCATTTATTGACCTCGATTTTCCTTCTAGAAAAGTTGAAATTGTTTCTTCCCACTCTTCCCTCAACTGCAAGGAACCATCACCCTCTAACTCTCTCGTTCACCTTATCTAGGTTTAAAAACTGCAAGCCATAAGTACGATCTCCCTCTCTACACACTCGACCCGATCTCCCTCATCCCGAAGGCTTCTATTCCTCCAAGCAGGATCCCTTACTTGATCGGAACTCTAGTTGTCCCTCTCTAACAAACCAAACTACACGCAGGTCATCCGTCCTTGTTACAAGCTGAGCGACCAAATGAATAGACCTTCTTTTCCCCTCCATTCGGTTATAGCAGTAAAGAATCAAAGCTAAATGAACCCCCATCTGTTCCTTCCTATCAGCCGATCGCATGAGCCCTTCTGACCCGAGTAATGCACGACCGAGAATCCCTTCCTCTCGGTCAAACAAGCTCCTTCTCATCATCCGAAGGTAGAAATTGGGCTCCATGCATAGTGGCTGAATCTCCCTCTCAACTGTAAGCATGAGCTTCCCTTTATCCGATCCAAAAACACTCGCCCGTCTCCCTCTCTCAGTTCATCTTCCTTTAAGCCGTGAGCAACCCTCCTCCCGTTGCCTACTGAGTCAAATCGTAAGCCTTATACACTTCATCGGCTTTCCCTTTTCACAAAAGAGGGTAACTGAGAGGCAACTCCATCATCAAGCGAGTTCCTCTTAGCATATTCTTCTCATTTCCTCCCCTGATCATTCTCTTTACCACAGCTAAGAGGAAACTCCATCATCAGACAGGTTTCTTTAGGTTTTCGGCATTTCCCTCTTTTCCCCTTTCTCTATTTCTGTTATTGTCAGATTCGTAGCAGCCATCAATTCCTTCCTAGCCTAGTAAACAGTAACTAACATCTCCCTACATCTCTTTCAAGTCGCTGATGTGTCATATTTGCTTGCAAATTTATTATTATGACTAGTTGTAGATGTGTAAAGAAACATGTGTATGAAAATTATCTGTATATGTACTTGTGTTTCTTTTTACAGGTTTCAAGACCCCGCTAATTCCCAATAGGGCATAGTGGGTGCAAAGATATGGCTGCGATGTCGCAAGACACCTTCTACGCTCAATAGGGTGTATCGAGTAAGCCAAAATTTCTAGATGTAGTCCCCTATGTTGAAATTTTGACTAAATCTGAGACTTAGAAAAAAAGGGGAGGAGGATTGAATGTGTAAAAATTGTATATATATTTGCTTTTATACAGGTGATTGAAGGCATCATTATGCTCATCAGGGTGTAACAAGATTGAAATTTGGCTGAGGTGCTTCAAAACACAAACTGTCACACTCATCAGGGTGTGACAGATAAGCCAAAATAGTTCCGATGTAGCCCCCTACGTAGTGATGATTCCAGAATATTGCCAAAATACTGCCAAAATTTCATCAAATTTTTTAAACTTAAATTGAAAATTAATTGGATATTAAATTAATGGTGAAACATAAAGTCTTAAAATAAAATAAATGTATGAATATTGAATCTAAACGAGCTCAATGAATATTAATATTAAACAAGAATGAGCTGTGAGGATGATTATGAATAAAGTATATATGCTAAATATGCGATTGAAGTATGATAATAATTGAGCAACACAAGATTAAATAACTCACTTACATGCTATAAGAATGGTTAGTTGGCTAAGAAGAACTAATTGAACTTTGTAGTTTAGGTTATATCATGCATGTATATGGTTGAAAGAGAATAAGCCAAATTCAAACATGATTTTGAATTCAAGTCAAACTTATAAGAAGGTTGTATGAAGCTAAAAGGCTAATTTTCACATGGGGTAGAGCCCAAATCAAAATCTAGAGTGAGGTTCGCAAAGAATGTGCCTTCTTACATGGCAATGTCTATTTTAAAATGAATTGAAGAAGGTTCTCAATGGACATGAAATTAAAGCACATAGGATTTGTTGAGTGCTATTTTCAAACTAAATTGAAAATCAAATAAAACTCATAAGAGATTTTCACTATAACTAAATAGCCTATTAGCAAGCATAATTGAGACTTCTTACTGAATAATCGACTTGTATTCAAAAGAAGCTTGAATTCGAATAAGCTCACTTAAAGGAAGTATAACAGCTCGTATGAGCGAATATCAAATTTGAATGTTGAATTTGAAAAGATCTAATAGGTCTTTAATGAGCATAAGTCAACCATTGAAGTTTATAAATTATGCGAATAATTAAAATGCAAGCAAAGATACAACCTTTTAAGTGCAAATACAAACCTAATTCTATGATATAATACGCCACTGGATCTGTAATTCTTCATACAAGTAGACAAAAGGTGATGCTAAATTAAAGTCTCCATGAATTAAAGTCAATGATTTTCAAAATTAAGGTATTTTATTCTAATTATGATTTTCAAAATCAATGATTTTGTTAATTAGATGAAATTATCTAAGCTAAAAATACATGCATTTGCTCGGACATAAAGATTTAAAGTGTAATTTTTAATATCTGAAAAGGTAGCATAAGCTATGTTGAGATTAAAAAATTTGAAATTAATCTCATGATTTAAAAATAAAATTATCTAAATTATTAAATACCCGCATGGGCCCCAACACTACACTGAATGGTTAAACTTAGTGTCTGAGGATGCTACACGGGTTGCTTCTAGGTTTGGTCTTAGGACCGAGTCGAGGTCAACAAAATCTAAAAATCCAATTATTATAAGAATTTTAACTTATTAAAATATCTGAGAAGCTAATTCTGTCATATGATAGTAGATCTGATCATTTATTATTAAACTAATAGAGTTGATAGGATATGAAATAATAAATTAAATGATCAAATAATATATATACTCCAATGATGGCTTTATTGAATGAAGTTTTCAACCAGAGGGGATACTTCCATAAAAATGTGATTTTAATTTCAGATGAAATTGAGAATCAAACCAAATGTGAAATCTAATATATCACTAAACTATTAATGGTTAAATGAAATTCAATCCTTAAATACTTAAAGTAAACTCCATTCAATCCACCTTCCACAACTGTTTGTTAAAGGTGACAAATTAAGAAAACTCTAGCTCACAAAGGAGTCAAAGTGAAATCAAGTATATTTTTATATTCACTCTCAATCAATCTTATGCTAGTAAGGACATGATCTGTGTCCTCTGACTATGTGGCTTGGCCAATTGGCTCCAAATATGATGCAATTATGACTAGAGTCCTCTCATCGGGTGGTTGTCACCAAATGATATTATTATATTATGATCATGACAGTAGCCCGTATGCTCCCCAATGGCTCTGTACCTTGAGATGTGAATCATAGGGTACACCTGATAGGACAAAAATGCCTCAGTCAGCTAAAGTAGAATTAAGCTTATCTCTTTAGACAAACACCGCCCCAGGTCTACAATGATTTCTTAGATGATGTATCCCATGTGTCGTTAACAAGGATCCTTCGGTCGGGTTGGGTCGACTACCTCCTCTGATTAAGTAGACTAGGTACCATAAACCCGAGATGATGGAACCATCCGATCTAGATCGGGCAAGTCATCATTCCCCCAACCATCCGCTTCAAGTTAAAATGATGAATTTCATAAATTCTAAGTTATAAAACTCCACATGATGCTACTATACGCTACACGTTTAGTGATCTAACGAGTAGCCTTAATCAAAAGTTCTTTCTCAGCATTGAGAGGGGTAATTAACTATAGGTGCTTGCACCTATAGGAAACTTGAAACCAAATCTAAAGTCCTCACCAAATGAGGGTGAAATCTCTGGGTAGTGTCTTATCTACTATTTCATCTGCATTCTAAAAATTTCACTGACACATAAATCAAACTCTCTTCAATGTGAGAGGTCGGTGGTGAATTTTTTAAGCCCATATAATTATCGTGATTTAATGCCTAGGCTTTATTTGAGGTTATGAATTATTTAGAAAAATTTAGTTATGAATTGTAGTTGGGGTAAAAAATTTAATTTTCTCTAAAAGCCTGATCGGATCTAGGCCACACATTAAATCACCATATAAGTAAGAAACTAAGAAGAAACATGCTATTTCTTTTGCACAATTTAAATAGAACATCAAGTATTTTATAAATCCAATATAAAAGAATAAAAGGTCAGTGCGGTTGGGTGCCGCCGTACAACCCAAAAAGAGAAAATGGGTAGCCAAGCTCTACCCTTATACAACCTGGTATATGAAAGAATAATTACAAATTACAAATGAATAAATGCTATGGGGGTCTTCTTATCTTCATTCTTTATATCTTCTTCACTTCTTCATTTGGATTTGTTTGCTTCAAAGGCATCACAGGGCCTCCCAGGACAAAACCTTCTAGACACTGCTCATCCTAATCACTCATAACACTAATCCTAATTCCTAATGCAAAATTACATTAAAAGTAAGAAAAGTAAATTTAACTATGCCTGCAAAATAAGTGTTAGCTAAACACACTATACAAATGTGGTGTTTATTTTGGTTCATGTGCATGTGTATATGGGGGAGGGATACCTCGAAGATTTGATCTGAGGGTGTACTTATTGAGGTGAGCCGGTATGACATCAAAGAATAGTGCATTATCTTGAAAGATAGAAATTACTACCCTATGATAAACCTAATCACCTAATAAGGACTCTTAAGGCATGATGGGTCTTCGAATGTACCAGAGATTTTTCCCCTACTTTACCTGGATGAATAAAGTGGAGTTTATTTAAATTGGGTTCTAAAGTTCCCTATGGGGGCAATCCCCCATAGTTTTCCCCCATAATTAATTACATTCCAAGGAAGGTAAATTCCATAGGAATACTCTCGATTAAAGTAGGTAATTGTTATATCCAAAGAATTTAAAGATATGACTATCAATAAATTGGCTATATTTAGAAGATCAAATGGGATAGATCGAAAAGAAAGACTTATTATCAAAGCCATGAGGAGATAAGTAGGGGATGCTCATGATACTAGGAAGCCTAGTGAGCATCCCAAACTATCATATAGTTGGGCTTTATATATTTGAAATTAAGGAGAATTATATATTTGAGTTGAAATTTTATCATAAATCTGGAACTTATAATCACACAATACAAGATTGTAGAAATACCTAAGAGATGAGGATTTATGCTTGTAACCCCAAAAGAAAACATCAACCTCGGATCCTAAATCTAGGGAGCTTTAGCAAGAGCTAAAGCATGATATAAATTTAAGGCAAAAGTGGATTTATTATTTACCTCTATAAGAAAGGATAAATCACTCGACTGCTAAACTTATAACCACCTGGAGTGGCAGCCAACTAACTCCTCCTACAATTTAAAACTATGTGGCCAAGTCTTATAATTTTGCAATAACTAGGTTGTTATTATTTAGAAAAGAAACTAAAGTCCTTAAACCCACTCCCTAAGAGACTAGAGCATTTATTTGATTTTGGACTCTTTATTTTTGACATAGGCTATAAGATTTTTTATATGCCTAAATGTATGATGAAGTTGATTATGGGCCAAATCAAAAGAGAAAGAGGTATTTTTCCATCATAGGCTCTCAAAGGTTAAGCTTTTTTACTATCTAGCAAAGATGGAAACCCTTTATTAGCAAGAGCAAAACAAAATGATATGCATGATATTAAGCATACAACATCTAGCTAAGGGGTTGCTAAATATTTTATTATCTTTATTTAATGCCTAAGCTTTATGTGAGGTTATGAGTTATTTTAAAAAATTTAGTTATGAGTTATTATTAGGGTAGAAAATTTATTTTCATCCTAAAAGCCTAATCGCATCTAGGCCATACAATAATAAATTATGGAGAGACATGTTTTTTCTAATGCACAAGCTAAACAAAATATCAAATAATTTTAAAAAGCTAACACAAAAGAATAAGAGGCTGGTGCAGTCGGGTACCGTCGTATAACCCGGAAAAGAAATGGGTAGCCGAGCTCTACCCTTATACATCCCAATAATGTAAAAGAATAATTACAAATTACAAAATGATAAGTTTTATGGGGGATCTTCAAGTCTTCATGTTCCCTCCATTCCTTCATTTGATTTGGTAGGCTTCTAGGCATCACATGGCACCCTAGGATTAAACCTTTAGGCTAATGTTCATCCTTAACCCCCATAACACTTAACCAAATTCCTAATGCATAATTACATTAAAAGAATGGAAAAGTAAATTTAACTACACCTGCAAAACAAGTGTTATCTTAACACACCTTACAACCCAAGCAGTTATATGAATAATTTAGACTTAGCACCCTACACATGGGTAACTAAGTTCACTTGTCCTAATGTAGATTATACTTAGGGGTTAAGCAGCCTGCACATCAAAAATATTTATATGTTTATTATAGTGACCCCTTAAGCATAATCTCTTGTAGAAAATATGATTAGGCTAATCACGGCCTAACATCCAGTCTATGCACATACACCCTAACATCCAGTCTACAATATTACATCACAAAACAAGCATACATGAAACCATACACTGCCCTAACATAAAACTAGAAGTTGTGACTTAATCTAATATGTGTGTTAAGGCTTGTGTGGTGTGTCCTAACTAGGCTTTAGAGTTAAGATTTTCTAAGTAGGAAAGACGTTTAATTATCAAGGGTGGTTTCACTTTAAATGGATTAATTGATTTGCAAATTTTACTTAATGTTTTCTTTTGTTTTATTTGACCTACACAAAATAACTAAGTGTTATGAAGAGAAAGAAAGAGAGGATCACTCTCTTTTATCCCTACCTTAAATCACATCTAAAGCAAATAAATTAATCAATTCCCTTTAGTGAATGATTTATTACATGTTTTATTTAATCCTAAATTTAGGTTCACTTTAAATAAAATCGTTCAATAAGAAAGGCATCTTAAGGTTAGTTGGAATGAATTACCATCACATAACACATGTTTATTCGTCTCTTTCCATCATGTATATCATGCATATGATTAAATCCTAAGCATAGCTATGCATGCAATTTATATCTTAGCACACTTAAATGATGAATGTAAGTAAATGTATTTGGAATTAATATTTCATTTGGTTGAATGATTTTGTCATATTAATTTAAAGCACTATCTAAATTCTTATGCAAAAATATAAGGAAAGAATCTTAAATCACATACCTAATCAACTCAACCCAATAAACAAAGTATGAATGCATGTCTTTTTAATAGAAAAAGAGGGTTTTCATTCATTAGCTAAGTACACATCCATATATATAAAAGTTTTAAGCGAGTACATCACCATTATTTTGCACCAAGGGAATGAGGTAGGAACCTCCTTGGGGCTACTTAATGTCGTGCATCCCTGGAATGTCCAGACTAATATACCACTATCCTTAGATACATGTGCATGTATAAACAACTACAAGAATAGAAAGCCATGCAAAAATTGTATTTTGATTTGATTGATTTATTTTGTGTAAATGAATTAAAGCTCTATCTAAATTCTATTGTCAAAATGCATAAGAATGAAATCAAGCATGTACGTTGCTATTATTCTACACCAAGGGAACGAGATAGGAACCTCCTTAGAGCTACTTAAAGCTATGCATCCCTGGGATGTCCAGAATAATATACCATTAACATTCTTACTTATACAAATCAACACATGAATGTAAGGAAGAGGCTTTATTTCATACACTAAATTTATATTAACTTGCATTTCCTATGTATATATATAACTAAATTTACAATATATATGTATATTTAAACATTAGTAAACTTTTTTGAAAATATATTTGAGATTTAATAATGATACTAGCCACACATATTTTTAATTTAAATCAACACATGCAATTTGACATAAGAGAAATCATTTTATTTAATTAATTTTAAAAGGGATGGATGCATGAATCATATGACATACAACATTTAACATGATTGGAAGAAAATAAAACAACACAAGCATGTGATTTCGTTCAAGCCAACTAAGTCCTAAGGACAATCAAACTAATTAAGAATATTTAAAATAAACCAAAGTTATTTAATGTCATTTCATTTTCATGTTTGATTTGATTTAAGGAAATGTGAAAGAGGTTTGCTATTCCTAATCCCATCCCATGTGTGAGTTAATTTAGTTTAATGAAGAATAATTAAGTTAATTTTATGTCTTAATTAGGTTAGGGTATGAATTAAGTCAATTAATTAACCCTTACATACATCACCTTAAGTTAATTAACTAATTAATAATGAGCCAATATGATATGCAACCATATAAAAAGTAAATTTGCAATGCTCCTAAGAAGTGGAAGGGGCCTAATGTAATTAGCTCATGATTAATAGTTAATTAGGATTAAGGGATCTCACTTAACTACTTTTATGATTTTCTCACACATGTGAGCTAACCATAATTTCATTAGCTCTCTCTTTAGGTTATTGAACACCCAAAAAGCTACCCAAGATTGATTAATGGTGATTAGATGTGAAGTGGATTTAGATTGAGTTAATTAAGCTCATTAATCCATTTAGTTAAGCACAAATCATTTTTAAATAATGAAATGGATTTAACTTAAGGAACGAGATCAAGAAAGAGGCCTTAATCTCAATCCTTAAGTCCCATATTTGATCACTTAGGCTCTGATTTTATCTAGAAGATTAATTAATTAATTACAATTAATTACCTCATAAATCATTAACTAATCAAATTCCAAAAAGCGAAGAAAACTTAGGAAATGAATTAAGAAAATTATCCCAACCACATTCCTTAAACTCCCTTACTATTTAATAGAGGTAATTAGGCTTAAATAATTTATTAAGCCACCATTCATTCACTAATTATCACTAATTAAATTAAGAAAGTGACTAAAACTTAATCAATTAATTTTTCTTATTAAGCAACCAATAAAATCCCAAAAAAATAGGGGTGGTAGTGGTCATCCCTCTAAACATCCATAGAAAATTTGAGATTAATTGATGATAAATTAAGGGGTAATTAAGCTAATTAGATTTCCAATTAAACTTTAATTAAACCAAAATCATTGTTCAAAAGCTATTAATAATAATTTTCCTAGATTCTACTCTAAAATATCTTTAAAATGAGCCCAAGTTTGTATTTTTTTGGATATTTCTAAAGTTATGAATTTAAGAAGTTTTAACCTTAAAAATACATTATTTAACCTTAATTAAAGCCTTAATCTCATCGGTCCATGTTGCGTGATGGAATTGGCTATTTAAGTTGTCATATCCACTGCTAACTCATTATGGATGGATGCGGGCAAAGAAGTTAGTCCATGAAACTAGAATTAGGTTAGGATCTTGGAATATAGGTACTCTTACAGGTAAATTAATGGAATTAATAGATATTATGGTTCATTGAAAGATAAATATTTTATGTGTTCAAGAAACTAAATGGGTTGGTGAGAAGGCCAAGGAGATTGATAGTTTAGGTTTTAAACTTTGGTATTCAGGTAAAAGTCAAACTAGAAATGGTGTAAGTGTGATTATAGATAAAAGTTTGAAGGATAGTGTTATAAGTATTAATAGATGTGGAGATAGAATTATAGCTTTAAAGATTATTGTTGATACTAAGATTATCAATATTATAAGTGTCTATGCTCCTCAAGTAGGTTTGGAGGTAAGCTCAAAAGAAAAATTTTGGAATGAATTAGAGGGATTAATACAAAAGATACCTCTTGAAGAAAAAGTATTTATTGGGGGAGATTTAAATGGAAATGTTGGTAGAGTGGTAGAAGATTTTAAAAGTATTCATGGTGGTTATGGATTTGGAGTGACTAATGAAGAAGCTAGGACTATATTAGATTTTTCCTTAGCTTATGATTTTGTAGTTGCTAATACTTTATTTAAGAAAAGAGATGAACATATTATTACTTATAAAAATGGATCTAATAAAGCACAGATTGATTATTTTTTGATAAAAAAAATAAATCGTTTAGATTGTAAAGATTGTAAGGTCATTCCAAGTGAAATTTTAAGTACCCAACATCAACTATTAGTTTTAGATTTTAAGATGAAAGGTTGTAAGAGAAAAAAATAAACTAAATTATTGTCCTAGGATTAGATGGGGACACTTAAAGAACACAAATAAAAATATTTTTAAGAGCAAGCTACAAGAAATCAGAGTTTGGGATGTTCATAAGGAAGCTAACGTTATGTCGGAAGAAATATCAAGTGAAATTAAGCAAGTTGCTAAAGATGTGCTTAGAGAATCAAAAGGAAAAGCTTCTTTTAATAAGAATAGTTGGTGGTGGAGTCAGAGTGTGCAAGAAAAGATAAGAAATAAGAAGCATTGTTATAAAACTTGGTTTATATGTAAAAACTCAGAGAATTAGGAAAGATATAAAATGGCTCCTAGAAATTCTAAGAAAGCAATATTTGATGCAAAAAAAAATAACTTTTAGTGATGTATACAATAGATTAAATACCAAAGAAGGTGAAAGATGTATGTATAAGTTAGCCAACCAAAGAGATAGGAGAAGTAAAGTGTATTAAAGATGAAAATAATAAAGTGCTTTTCTTAGAAAAAGATATTGAAAATAGGTGGATGAGGTATTTTAATAAACTTTTCAATGAAGGATCTAAAAGTACAATTGATTTTAGCAACCTTAATACCCTAAATAAAAATAGAGAATTTCATTTTTATCGTTGTATTAGTAAATCTGAAGTTAGTGAAGCTTTAAAGAAAATGAAATGTGGAAAAGCAGTAGGACCGGATAATATTCCAATAGAAGTGTGGAAATGTTTAGGAGATCATGGAATTCCTTGGCTTACAAATCTTTTTAATGTTATTTTAAAGACTAAAAAGATGCCAGATGAGTGGAGAAAGAGTTTGTTGGTTCCTATATTTAAGAATAAAGGTGATGCATAGAAGTGTGCAAATTATAGGGGAATTAAGTTAATGTGCCATACACTAAAATTATGGGAGAGAGTAATTAAGCATAGGTTACGATGTGATATAGAAGTTTCTCACAATCAGTTTGGTTTCATGCCAGGTAGATCTACTATGGATGCTATACATTTGTTAAGAGGTTTGATGGAGAAGCATAGAGAAAATAAGAAGGATCTACATATGATATTTATTGATTTAGAGAAAGCTTATGATAAAGTCTCAAGAGATGTTCTTTGGAGAGTTCTAGAATAGAAAGAAATTAATATTGGTTGTATTCAAGTCATTAAGGATATGTATACTAGAGCTGTTACTTGTGTCCAAACACAAGGATGATTGACAAAATATTTTCCTATTTCAGTTGGATTACATCAAGGATCAACATTAAGCCCTTATCTTTTTACTTTAGTTATCGATGTTCTTACGAGGCATTTATAAGAAGATGTACCTTGGTGTATACTTTTTGCTGATGACATTCTTCTTGTTGATAAGACTAGAGAGGGAGTCCAACAGAAACTTGAATTATGGAGGTCAACTTTAGAGTCTAAAGGTTTTCATTTAAGTAGATCTAAAACTGAATATATGGATTGTAATTTTAGTTGTAGAAGTTTTAGTGATAGTGTTGTGACTTTAGGTGATCAAGTCATTAATAAGAGTGAGCGATTCAGATATTTAGGCTCTATTGTTCAAAATGATGGTGAAATAGATGGAGATGTTATTAATAGAATTCAAGTTGGATGGTTGAAGTGGAGGAATGCATCTGGCCTATTATGTGATAGAAAAGTTTCACTTAAACTTAAGGGAAAATTTTATAAGATGGTGGTAAGACCTGCAATGACTTATGGTGCAAAATGTTGGCCAATAAAAGAGAAACATAAGACTAAGTTAAGTGTTACAGAGATGAGGATGCTCAGGTGGATGAGTGGCTTTACCCTTAGAGATAGAATGCAAAATGAGTATGTTTGGAAAAAAGTTGGAGTAGCTCCAGTGGTAGATAAGATTAGGGAGAGTCACCTTAGATGGTTTAGCCACATAAAACGTCGACTGCCCAATGACCCGATTAGGAGAGTAGATCCATTAGATTTGCCTTATGTTAAGAAAGGTAGAGGTAGACCTAAAAAAACTTGGTTAAGATGTATAAAAAATGATCTTAGTATACTTGAATTAAATGAGAATTTGACACATAATAGGACACAATGGAGATAAAGGATTCATGTAGCCGACCCCGCCTAGTGGGATTTAAGGCTTGTTGTTGTTGTTGTTGTTGTATATCCACTGCCAACTCAGATTAAGGCAGATGCACTAACTCCATGGACCGTTCCATCTAAGATCAGACGACCATGATCAGATCCACAGTTTAGGAAAGGAATCAAGGGATCTAACATAGGATCTAATCAGAGCCATTCATTCTAATCACACAGAACGGGCGGCTCATGATCTATCTTGTTAATGGGTGGTGAAAGACGAATGTGTCTATCTTTCCCCATTTGATTTGAGCTCACCCGAGCTCAGATTGCCTCCAAATTCATCCCACACCTTCGAGGAGGGGAGATGCACATATCGAATGACTAAAAACACATGACATTCGAATTTACTTTATAAAAGACCAAATGATTTTCCATATAAGGCTCAATTTTGCAAAATTACCTCACTGGAGCTAATGTCCGGTGGTGGATCGACGGAGGTAGCTTCGCCTAGTTAAGGCAAGGACCTGTTGCGAAGCTTGGGTCTCAATTTGAGGCAGAGCTCTCGACCGACCAATTCACACACGTAAAGGCTTCAGCTTCGATCAAACTCCAATCTTCGGTGCTTGAGAAATCTTGGAGATGATTGGGTGGCTTCGACGGAGTAAGAGGATGGTGTGGGTGCTAGGAATTTATGTTTGATCAACTAGAGGAGGAGTATTTCTCGGAAGGATGCCATCCTATTTTGGCTTTGCTCGGGGAGGAGGAATGTCATTGAGGAAGTTTCGGGAATGCCTGAGAGGTTTCGAAATCACTTAGGAAACTCACACAAAGTAATTGATGTCATTTTTTGCTCTAATTGAGGGGGTATACCCCTCAATTACACATGATGGATGGATGGGATTGATCCCTAAAAATCCACCGATTGGCCACCATCTAGTTGTCGGAGGGGTCATCGCCAGTTCCACGTGGCATGCCTAGAGTGGAGGAAGTGATGACAAGAGTTTCAAGGCTTGATATGGGGAGATTGTGTGGGATTAATCTTGCTTTTGCCCATGGGGTGTTCGACCATGAGAGGGAGTGGCTTAGTTTGTTTCCCTTAGTCCATGGCAAATGCTAGGTGGCTTATGTTTGGCTAAGGTGTCTTAGGAATGCCTTATTTGGCACTTTGATGGCTGCCATGGGGAGGCAAAGTGGACTTTGCCATTTAAGGTAAGAATCTAATGTAAAGAGAGGGTGTCCATTGGTTAATCCTCTTGGGTTGGGTCCCACATGGACTTTGGTTGGTTTGGAGTTGACATAGGGTCCATCTGGGTTGGGTTAGGTCAGCCACCAAGGCTTCAAAATGTTATTTTGGGTGATTTGCCTTCATATGGTCAAAATAGGCTTATTTGGGTTAGGATGGGTTAGGTTGACCAATTGGTCAAATTGGGTCAAACAAATACTTGGGTTATGTTCATATGATGATTTGAGATATTTTGGTTCAATTGATTTTGATTAATTTGGCTTACATTTGATTTTGGCTCATTTGAGTTCAAATAGGTCAAATCGGCTAAGTTGACCAATTTGACCAAATTTGGTTGGGTTAGGTGTTGAGTCAAGTTCAATTGGTTAATTGAAAATGATTATAAGCTTTTGTTTGGTTTAATTTGGATTTTGGACAATTTGACCCTTTAAGTCAATTTGGGCTAGGTTGGGTCAAGTTGACCAATTGGTTAAATTAGGCTCAGTCATGGCTTTGGCCAAGTTCAATAAGTGATTTAGAATGAAGTTGAGCTATTAGTTGCATTCAATTTAGATCAAACATGATTTGAACCATTTTAGCTTTTAGGTCAATTTGGGTCAACTTAGGTCAAATGGCCAATTAGACTTGATTTGGCTTAAGTGAGGGCTTGGTCATGTTCAATCTTTGATTATGAGTGGGTTTGAGTCAATGGTTTCAATCAATTTGGTATATGGTGGATTTTTCCTAGTTTGGGTTTCATTTGGGATAAAGGTTGACTTGGCCAACTGGCTAGGTTGACTTGGTTTGACCCAATTCAAGATAATTAATTAACATAGGATGATTGTTGATCATGATATGGGGTTTGGATGGGCTTAGTTCAATCCAATTTGGGTTAAATTAGAACTTGGCTCAAAAAGGTTGTTTAGGTCACTTTGGGTCAAGTGGACCTAAATGGGTCAATTAGCTTGATCATGGCTTGATTCAAGTTTAATTGGACTTACATATGGACTTAGGATGGAAATATAAATCCAATTATAAGTGTTTGGAGTCAAATGAATTTTGGTTCATATGATAATTTCAAGTCAAAATGGGTCAACATGGGCTTGACTTGGATTTAGATTGATAATTATAGTTTTTGTCTATATTTGGAACGATGATTGAAGGAGTAATTGAATCATGAAGAAATCCATGGGTTTTGAGTTGATTTGGATATCATTTAGCCAAGTTCAAGAAATTGGCTAAAAGGGCTATAATTGGGAATTTGATTTGATTTGGGTTTGGTTTTGGCCATTTGGATTTATATTTCATTCATATGTGTGAATAAAAATGAAGATATAAATGATTTATGAGAAAATCACTTGAGTTTGGAGTGTTTTGTGAGCAAGTTTGACCAAATTGAGGGATGTAAGTCAAAAGGGCTTAAGTAGGTAACTGATTCGGTTTGGTTTAGTTTGATTTGATTTGAATAGTTTGAATTTAGATTTTATTTATATTTGTGAATATAAATGTAGGAATGATTGATTTATAAAAAATCAACCAAATTTGATTTGGTTTGAAGGAGGATTTGGCTAAGCATATGAAGATGATTCATATGGCTTGGAAATGGGTTTTGGAGTTTGAATTCAATCATGGGTTTCAATCATTTGGAGTTGGATATGATTTATGATTTGGGTTGGGGTTTGATTTGAAATTGGACTTAATATTTGATAAAATTAATTGAATTGGGGTTGGTTTGAATTTAGTTAAGGCTAAGTCCATAAGATGAAATCAAAGGGATTAGGAAAGGATTTGGAATTTGAATTTTATAATGGGTTTCAATCATTTGATTTGGGATTGGATTTGTGATCTTGGATTTGAATTGAGATTTTGTTTGGAAGAAGGAAGCAAGGATTGGGTTTAAGGCTATAGGATAGAGAAGTCTTCCTAAATCCCTAAGGCATAACCATTCCCTACGGCTAACTCTTCTATGTCTCTAGGCTTAGGTTAAGTGTTCACCTAATCACTAGAAGTGTCTTAAGGCTAAGGAGCTCTTAGTGTTTACAAGAGTCCTAGATTTATGATGAGGAAGTTGAGAGATCACTCTCAAAAGTGAGATCAACAACAACCCAAGCAATTATGTGAATAATTTGGACTTAGCACCCTACACATGGTTAACCAAGCCCACCTGTCCTAATTTAGATTATGCTTAGGGGTTAAGCAACCTGCAAAAGAGAATATCTATATTTATTTTAAGCACCCCTTAAGTACAATCTCTTGCAGAAAATATGATTAGGCTAATCATGGCCTAACATCCAGTCTATGAAGCATACACCCTAACATCTAGTTTAGAATAATACATCATAAACCAAACATACATCCCTCCATGCACCGCCCTAACATAATGCTAAAAGTGGTGACTTAATTCTAAAGTGTGTGTATTAAGGCTTGTGTAGTATGCTTTAACTAAGCTTTGTTGTAATTTTCTAAGTATGAAAACTTTTAATTATAAAGGATGGTTTCACTTTAAGTAACTTAATTGATTTGTTAGTTTTACTTAATGTTTTTTTTGTTTCATTTGATTTACACTTAGCAACTAAGTGTTATAAAGAGAAGAAAAGAGAGGATCACTCTCTTTTATCTTTACTTTAAGTCACATTGTTGACCTCACTTTTGGAGTGAGCTTTCAACCTCCTTTTCTTAGACTTAGAACTCTTCTAGACACTAAGAACTCCTTAGTCATAAGACACTTCTAGTGATTAGGTAAACACTTAACCTAAGCTTAGAGGCTTAGAAGGGTTAATCATAGGATTATGCTATGCCTTAGGACTTAAAAAATCATTTATCCTATAGCCTAAACCCAATCCATGTGCACCTTCTTAAATCGAATCAAAATCCAAATCTCAAACCAAACATCAAATTCAAATTCAAATTCAAATTCTAAATCCAAATCTAAATTCTGAATCAAATGATTGAAATCTATGATCAAATCCAAATTCAAAATCCTTCCTAAGCCTTATGATTTTATCTTATGGACTTAGCCTTAGCCAAATTTGTCTTCAAATCACATCAAACTCAATTGATTTTTTATAAATCAATTGTTCCTTTGATTATATTTCCAAATATAAATGAAATCTACATTCAAATGACCAAAAACAAAAGTGAAATCAAATCAAAACCCAACCTAAGCCATTTGAACCAATTCTTTGAACTTAGCCAAATGCTATCCAAATCAAGTCAAAATCAATGGATTTTCTCTTGAATAAACCATTCCTTTTAACACCTAACTAAATATAAAAGAAACCTACAATCATCAAACCAAATTCAAATCAACCCATGCCAAGCCCAACTTATCCCTTTTGACTTGAAAATTTCAAATGAACCAAAATCAATTGAACTACAAATTGATTAAAGTTGAATTTATATTTCAATCCTAGGCTCATATTAAGTTAAACTAAATTTAAATCAAGTTAAATCCAAGCCAATTGACCCACTTAGGCTCACTTGACCAAAAGTGACCTAAAGGACCCTTTTGAGCCAAGTTCTAATCCAACCCAAATTGGATTGAACCAAGCTCATCCAAGCCTCATACCATGACCATTGATCACCCTAGGATGACCAATTGCCATGAATTAGGTCAAACCAAGTCAACTTGGTCATTGACTAAGTCAACCCTTTAGCCCAAATGAACCAAAACTAGCCAAAACTTATCCTACACCAATTTAATTGAAAACATTGCTCCACACCAACCTAAAACTAATGATTAAACATGAATTGACCACCAATTGAGCCAAATCCCTTGAAACCAAGCCGTGACCTATAGGGAGCTGATCAAACTAGACCCAAACCTACTTGGGATTAGCCCAAATCCAATTAGAGCCAAACCCAAAGTAATCCTTCTTGGAAATGACATCCCATATGTGATCTTACCCAAAGAGGGCAAAGTCTACTCCTCCCCATCTTTTGCATTCAATGGACCTGATCCAACAGCTGAAAAAGAAGACTTTGGAGCTAAATCCAAAGTCTCCAATCAAGCCATCACCTCCCAACCGTCTCCCCATCACCTTTAATGGTGTTTTTCAGCCATCCCCTTGAAAGGAGAAAAAGAGTCATCATTCTAATAATTTTTGAGCTCACACACATTCCAGGAGCTTCCCCAAGCAAGGAGCAACCTTCCCCCACTCAAATTGAGTAAAAAAAACATCAAACTAAAGCTTTTTGGGTAAAGAGCCTATGACCATTGGTGAAGACAACGTTCCAAAGAGAGGAAAGAAATCAAACTTATTTCAAAGCTTCCTCTCACACCCAAGAGCTCGCTCGGATCTTCACTGCCACCGAAAACCATCTCTGGTGAGATATTTTCATCAAACTTTATCCATCCATAGGATCTTCCATTTGCTCAAATGTATGCGTGATTTTAGGAAATTTCCTTAGATTTCCCTTGAATTTTTCATTTTACATCACCCTAGTACGAATCAGGGTGTTTTTCGGTGACATTCACTAGAATCATGCCCAAAACTGAGCTTGGTGCTCGATTTTTCCATTTAGATGGCCTGGTTTGATGATCTTAAGGGAGAAAGGATAGCAGATGTCTGATCTCCCCTTAAAAGGGTCGAACAACTATGATTTTATGTTACATCCACTAGATTCCAACCATCAGATCATGTGGATCGATTTGGATCATTCAATCCATGATCATACAGTCTGATTTGAACCACATGCGATCCTACATTTTCCTGCTCAAACGCCATGTGGCACCGAGGTGCCCAATTAGCACGTGCCACACAGAACTGCGTGGCCTAATCGTGTGGCACCACATGGTCCAGTCAGTGCGGTGCGGCGCTGACTATATTAAGTAAAAAAATAGGCCATTTTTATTTTAAAAATTATTTAAATTGCTTAAAACTTTGAAATTCTTAAAAAAAATAAAATACTTAAAAAAGTTACAAACGAGGGCTTGTTGGATTCATCTTTCTGAGTGGAATCCAACAAACCAAAAATCTCCAAATTTCAGTGAATGGTTTAAGCTTAAGTTGAGTTTTAGTGAAAATTGAATTTCATAAATTAAACAAAAAAATACATTAGATTGATTTTAAATTTTTAGGGAATGAAATTGAAATTAAAATGCACCCACCATAAAAATTTCAAGTCAAAAAGATTTCTGGATTGGAAGATATTGCATTCTTAAGTTCAAACAGTGAAAATAAATTACAGGACTTTATAAAAATCATGGAAAATCACTAAATTAACTGAAACTTTAAAAAATCATAACAAATCATAGAAAAAAAATCATAAAAATACAAATAAACATTAATTTTGAAGTTATTTGAGAGGAGAATTTAATAAAAATATTTCCATTTGATTTTGAATAGTATTTAAGGATTAATTTGAGTTTAATTAAAACTTAATTAATATAATTAATCCCTAATTACTCAATTAATTAATTCTAAACTTTCCGAGGTTGATTAATGGGATGACCCCTACCTCCCAGAATTTTCTTGGGATTTATTGCTTGGTTAATTAGGAAAATTGACTATCTTAGCCTTAATTACTTTCTTAATAAATTATGTGATTAATTAAGATGCTAAATAATAAGGAAACCACTAATTAAGCTTTCCAATCATTGTATAATAGTGAATTAGCATAGGGAATGAGATCGAAACCTCTTTCCTAATCTTTTACTCTAAGTTCATTTCATTTGAATGGAACTTAATTAATTTGAGATTAATATTTTAATTCATTAATTAAAATGGTTTAATTAATCAAATTAAAATCATAATCACTCCAAAACTCTTCTAATTAAGTTTTTTGAATAGATCTTTAGGTGTTTAATAACCTAAATCTATTTAAGGAAATTATGGCTAACCTACATGTGTGGGGAAGCCATAAGAGTACTTAATTAGGTTCTTTAATCTAATTAACCACTAATTTTGAGCCAATTGCATTAGGCCTTTTATTTCTTAGGGTCATTGCTGATTTAAATTCCAATTCATGTACATGTCATGCTGGCTCATAATTAGTTGGTTAATTAATTTAAGAAAACATAGGTAAGGGGTAATTAATGGACTTAACTCATATTGCAACCTAATTAATCTGTAAAATCAACTTAATTTCTTTTTCATTGAACCAAATTTATTAACCAATATGAAAATGGGTTAGGAACATAAAATGATTGAATCTCCTCTTTTCTCTAAACCAAATCAAACATCCAAAAATAGCTTAATAAGAAGCTTTGGGTTACTTTAACAGATTGTATTTGATATGATTGTCCTTAGGAATTAGTTTGATTGAATGAAATATGTGTTTTATGTCTAATTATTCCTTTCCAATCATATTAAATGATGTGTGTCATGTGGTTCTATGCATTTATGCTTTCAAATTATTTATAATCAAATGAAATTTTCTTTCTGTTGAGCTCGCATGTGTTGAACTTAATTCACAATATGTGTGGCTATTATCACTATTAAATAAAAAATTATTTTCAAAAGCTTATAAATCAATTACAATATTTGGAGTGATATTATTCATAAGTATATGTAAGCTTGCATGTGTTCTAGCTTAAACATATGATTTGGAGTTCTCTTTCTTTAATTCACATATATATTTACATAAGTTTGAACATTCATAAGTGTATAGTCTATTTAAAAAGACACAACACATATTTAAATTCATCCTTACACATTTCTATATTAGAATTTGGATAGAACTTTAACTCATATGTATAAATAAATTCAATTAAGAAAGATACAACTTTTGCATGATTTTCTATCCTTGTAGTCATTCATATATTCATGTGTATTTAAGAATAGTGGGTATATCTAGTTTGGACATTCCATGGATGCACGACTTTAAGTAGCCCCAAAGAGGTCATTACCTCACTCCCCTGGTTAACAATGGTGAAGTACTTGCTTAAAACTTTTATACACTTGAGTGTGCATTTAGCTAATGAGTGAAAATCCCATTTTCTACAAAATACACATATGCATCTTTCATTTAAAGTGTGTTAAAAGAAATATATTGCATGTATTAGTCATACTTAAGATTCAATCATATGCATGTTACATGTGATGGAAAGGAATAATGTGATGCATGTCATGTGTTAGTAGTTCATTCAAATTAATATTAAGATGCCTTTCAAATTGAATGGAATCATTTAAAGTGAACCTAAACTTAGGTTTAATTTAAAATGTGTAATAAGCCATTCACTAAAGAGAACAAATTAATTTAACATGCTTTAGAAAGTGGCTTAGGGTAGGGATGAAAGAGAGTAATTCTCTTTCCTCTCTTTATAATTCTTAGTTTCTAAGTGTAAGGCATTTGAAACAAAAGAAAATACTAAATAAAATTCTCAAATCAATTAAACCACTTAAAGTGAAATCAACCTTTTATGACTAAACACCCTTTCACATTTAGAAAATCATAACCTTAATGCCTAGTTAAGACTTACCGCATAAGCCTTAACACACATATTAGAATTAAGTCACCACTTTTAGTCTTAAGTTAGGACGGTATATGTTT
Source organism: Cymbidium sinense (assembly GCA_021442155.1). Lineage (NCBI taxonomy): Eukaryota > Viridiplantae > Streptophyta > Magnoliopsida > Asparagales > Orchidaceae > Cymbidium > Cymbidium sinense. The sequence continues at coordinate 247,349,261 of CM038214.1, forward strand.
GGTGTATGTTCTATTTTGTGATGTAATATTTTAGACTGGATGTTAGGGTGTATGCTTCGTAGACTGGATGGTAGGCGTGATTAGCCTAATCTTATTTTCTACAAGGGATTATGCTTAAAGGGGTCACTTAAAAATAAATATTAATGCTCTCTTTGTAGGTTGCTTATGCCCCTAAGTATAATCCAAGTTAGGATAGGTGGGCTTCGCTACCCATATGCAGGGTGCTAAGTCCAAATTATGATATAATTGCTTGGGTTGTATGTGTGTTTAGCTGACACTTATTTTGTAGGTGTAGTTAGACTTACTTTTCCTATTTTAAATATAATTTTGCATTAGAAATTAGGATTAGCGGCATTGGCTAGAAGGCTTAGTCCTGGGGTGCCATTTTATGCCTTGAAGCCTACTACATCAGAAGGAGCAAAGATATAAAGAAATATAGGAGACATGAAGAATGAAGACTTGAAGACCTCCCATAGCATTTATTATTTGTAATTGCAATTATTCTTTTATATATCGGGTTGTATAAGGGTAGAGCTCGACTACCTATTTTTTCTTTTTTGGGTGTACGACAGAACCCGACCGCATCTTCCTTTTATTCTTTTGCATAATTTATACATGTTTAATTGATGTTGTGTTTAGATTGTGCACCATAATTGCATGCTTTTTCTAGTTTCTTCATGTTTGATGTTTGAATGTGTGGCCTGGATATGATAGGCTCTTAGGATAAAATTAATTTTTTTATCCCAATTAATAACTCACAATTAAAATTTAAAAGAACTCATAACCTCATCATAAATCATAGGCTATAAATAAGATAATTAAAAGATTTAGTAACTCTTTAGCTGAATATTGTATGTTTAACATCATGCATTCATATTATCTCACTCTTGTTAAGAGAGGGTTTCCATCCTTGCATGATAGGGGAAGACTTGACCTTTAAGGGTCTCCTCTGTGGTGGAAAACACCTCATTCTATCTGATTTAGCCCATAATCTCATTTCAACATGCATTTAGGCATAAGAAATCTCAAAGCCTTTGTCAAAATGAAGTGTCAAAATTGAAATAAAATTTGAAAAGATTCTGCATTTGTAGATTAAGTCATTACTCATAGAACTCATGCTCTAGTCTCTTAGGGAGTGGGTTTGAGGACTCTAGCCTCTTTCTAAATAATAATAGCCTAACTAATCATGCAAATCATATGACCAGACTTCATGGATTTAAAACATAGGAGGTGTTAGCTGACTGCCACTCTAAGTGATTGTCAGTCCAGCAGTCAGGCGATTTATCCTTTCTTGTGGAGATAAACCATATACCCATCTTCGCTTAGACTTAAGTAATGCTTTGGATTAAACCAAAGCTCTCTATATTTAGGATCTAGGGTAGCTATTTCCTTCAGGCTATTAGCATAAATCCTCACCTCTTAGTTATTTCCATAATCTTGTGTTGTTGGATTATAAGTCCTAGCTTTCTAATAAAATGTCAACTTCAATAAAATTAATCTCTTCAACTTTAAACATATAAATCCCAACTATATGATAGATTGGAATACTTGCTAAGCTTCCTAGTATCATGAGCATTTCCTACTCATTCTCTTTGGCTTCGATAATAAGTCTTCTCCTTGAACTATCCTATTTGATTTTTCAATACAACTAATCCTTTGATAGTCTAGCCTTGAAATCTTTGGAGACCTTAATATCTGATTTAATCAAGGGTATTCCTAAGAAATTCACATTCCTTATGATGTAATTAACTATAGAGGCTTACCTTCATAGGGAACTTAATGAACCTGACTTAATATAAACCCTACTTTACTTTTTCATATAAAGTAGGGAAAGATCTCTGGTACATTCAAAGTCCCATCATGAAGTAGAAGTCCTTATTAGGTGATTAGGTCCATTATAGGATGATGATTTTTATCTTTCGAGATAGTGCATCATTCCTTAATGTCATACCTGATCACTTTAATAAGTTCCCCCTAAAATTTGCATGGTATCCCACATTCCAAAAATAAATAGCACACATATCTAAAGCAAATTAATTAATCAATTCTCTTTAGTGAATGACTTATTATATATTTTAAATTAATCTTAAATTTAGGTTCACTTTAAATAACCTCATTCAATAAGAAATACATCTTAAGATTAATTGAAATTAATTACTATCATATGACACATGTACATTCATTTCTTTCCATCATATGTAACATGCACATGATTAAATCCTAAGCATACCTATGCTTGCAAAATGTCTTTAAGACATTTAAATGATGGATGTAAGCATGTATTTTTAAAATTTAAATATTTCATTTGATTGAATTATTTTATTACATCAATTTAAAGCTCTATCTAAATTCTTATATAAAAATACATAGGAATGAAATTAAATAGGTACGTGTCATTGTTAACCAGGGAAGTGAGGTAATCAAATGACCTCCTTGGGGCTAGCTAAATCCTCGTGTTCCCGAGATGTCTAAACTATATACCCATTACATTCAAGCATATGTAAATTTGCATATATGAACATAAGAAAGAGAACTCCAAGTCATATGATTAATTAATTCAACAAATTAATCATTCATGAATTCATTAATTTTTGATAAAATACAATGGGTACTAATTCCATAACTAAATACACACACATGTATAAGAGACATAAGCTAGTACATGTCATCATTAACCAGGAAAGTGAGGTAATCAAATGACCTCCTTGGGGCTACTTAAAGCCTCATATTCCTGGGATGTCTAGACTAAATATTTTCTTTTCTCAAATACATATGGATGTATACATGGTGGATCAAGTTTCACGACTTTGGAGCTCGGTGGAAATTGATGACTATCTTTCGATGGCTTAGGAGCTTGGGAAATGACTTGGTTAGCTTCGATGATGTGCGTGGAAGGTGTGTGTAAGAGGAATTGAAGTTTGGTGGCAAAATGAGAGAGCTTGAATTAGGATTGGAGTGCCCTATTTTGATTTCACACGGGGAGGAGCAATGCCAGGGAAGCTTGGGACTACTATAAGAATTGCAAGGAGGCTCAGAATTGTTATAGGAAGCTCTCATAAAAAGAATTGATGCATTTCCCATTCAAATTGAGGGAGTATACCCCTCAATTTACTGAGTTGGACAAACAAGATTGCTTCCCATTTTTTGGCCAGCCAGCTGCTACTAGAGCACCGGAGTGGTCACCATTGAATCCACATGGCTTACTTCATATCCAACATATCAGGAAGATGTCAACTAGTTTCAACATTTGTCAAAAGGATGCTAAGTTCAAGTGGGATGATAAGTGCCAACATACCTTTGAAGACATCAAACACTACTTGATGACATCACCAGTTCTAGCAGTCCCTATCATGAGCAAGCCATTGATGCTATATACTACTGTATTAGATGACTCCCTTGGAATTTTGTTAGCTTAAACCAATAACAAAGAAAAAGAGAAAGCACTCTACTATCTTAGTCATCATCTAATCTCTACTAAAGTAAATCACCCACATATTGAAAAGCACTGCCTAGCTTTAATCTTTGCATCCCAAAAGCTACAACATTATATATTTTCTTATAATGTGAACTTGATCTCTAAGATTAATCCACTGCAATATCTCATGACATGATCGACACTATCTGGACAGTTGGCATGATGGTATATAACTTTATCGCAGTTTGACATTACTTTTGTACCCTTCCGTTCGATGAAAGGACAAGCACTAGCAAATTTCTTAGCAGCATGTCCACATCCTATTGACTCTCCTCTTAGTGATGACTTCCCTGATGAACAAATCATGAACCTAGGAGACACTAGCAATCGCCGCTAGGAGATGTACTTTGATGGTGCGACTTTCTTTCAAAAGGGAGAAGAACAACGATCTCTTCCAAGGAAGGCAGGGGTAGGAATAGTCCTCCTAACTCTGGACCGTGATGTGAAGAGATTCTCATATCATCTGTCTAATCCATGCATCAATAATAAAGATGAATATGAGGCTCTGATTGCCAATCTGAAGTTAGTCATTATGCTTTGCATCTAAGATTTCAACATCTTCAGGGATTCTCAATTAGTTATCAATCTGGGTCTTATAAAGTTCTGAAGCTAAGCTCCATCATTATCACAAGTACACTATGGAGTTATTGGCCCAAATCCCAGAGATTACCATTTACAAGATTCCTCGAGGAGAGAACGTAGTGGCAGATGCATTAGCCAAGCTTGCCAAAGAGTTGGCATCTCAGGAAGATGAGTCCATACCAATAAGGGTCTAAAATAGACAAGTCTTATCCCTTGTTTACACCAAACTCATTGAGAGACTCTCTCTTGAAAGGGAGGTTATTGTTGCCAAAAAGGACAATGAGTCAGATTGGAGAAAACCATTCATAAATTATCTAAACATAGGCAAACTACCTCAAGAGAAGTCATTAGCACATCAGGTGAAGTAGAGATCCCTTTTTTATGCTCTCGTGGTTGTCACCTTGTATTGGCGATCTTTCGATCATATGCGATTACGTTGTTTGGACAAACACGAAGCCCTTAAGATTGTGACAAATGTACACTCAGGTTTATGCATAGTGCATCAATTTGGTTCGAAGATGAAAGCCAAGATCAAGATACTACGATGCTACTAGCCTTCAATGATCATATATTGCATGGACGTAGCTAGGAGATGCCACCAATGTCAGGTGTACATTATGGTCCTACACCAACCACCGAACATCCTACACCCTACATTATCCTCTTGGCCATTTGAGTGCTGGGGTACCAACATAGTGGGTTTGATCGATCCTCCTTCTTCCAAGGGTCATCGATTTATTCTAGCTGCCACCGACTACTTTTCCAAGTAGGTTAAGGTAATCCCACTCAGAGAGGTCAGCTCAGCACGTGCTCCAATTTTTTAGAAACCAAATCATCTATAGGTTTGGAGTGTCTTGATGAATTATATCTAATAATTGTACTGCATTCAAGAGCATTAAAATCAACAGCTTTGCCCAGACACAACATAGATTGGAGATATTCTATCATCTACTACCCGAGGGAAAATGGCTTAGCAGAAGTCTTCAACAAAACTCTCATTGGGATATTAAAGAAGACACTTGATGAAAATAAGCGATAGTGGCATAAGCATACCACACCATATACAAAACTCTAACTTAGTCTACCCCTTTCTCTTTAGTGTATGGATCTGAAGCTGTCCTATAATTAGAAGTCCAACTCCCATCACTAAGGATAGTTGTGGGAAGCAAGATCACAATGGAGCAGAATGCCAAGTTGCAGTTAGAAGAGCTCTAAAGTTTAGATGAGAGACGCCTTCGGGCATGCTTGACCCTTGAGTTGTACAAAGCCAAAATGGTTCAAGCTCTTAACAAGTTGGTCCATCCTATAGCTTTTCAAGTAGGAGAACTTATTTTAATTCTAAGAAGATCAATTGTTGCCCATCGAAAGATGGGAGGCAAGTTTGAACCCACTTGAGAAGGCCCTTTTTCCATAGAGAAGGCCTACCAAGGAGGATCTTATCAGCTTATAAATTATAAGGGAGAGCGTCCAATTCTTCTAATCAATGGGCTCTACCTAAAGAAATAATATTCATAAATCTTGTTTAAAAATAATTATCAATAAAATTTTTTTTCATCTCAAATTCCATGTCTTCATGTTGTTGAGAAACATCTTTGTTTTTGAATCTGCCATGATGTGTTTAGGGTAGGTTTGAGGAACCCAAGTGATGTCTTATCCTTTATCAACATGACACCAACATAAACTACACACAATCTCATAAAACAAACACATACCATTTGTTTCAGGCTACTTTGATGTGGGATAAATCCCCCTCTGTGAAACTCACTCATTAACTGCTCTAGGTTGGGCTGAGATGCTATGCTGCTAGTGTGTCACCTCAGTGATTCCTTATTTAGAGAATGTATGTCTACAAGCCTGCTTCTTAGATTGACTATTACAAATCGATGAACGCCTTATTAGTTTGGTAAACCTTACTACATGGTCGATAAGCTACATCATGTTGACTTTGTTAAAGAGGATGTAAGCCTGCACACTTTCTTCTTGAGCTAGCCATCATGCACTAATTGGGATGACTATATTTGAGGTTTAGGATAAGTCCCCTAGTGGCTCCTTTCCTCATCACTGTTTAAGTCTGGGTCTAGTCCTTACATGGGACTCCCCACTGGTAGTCGCCCTAGGTCCAATAGCATATGTCCTGCCAATGATAAACTATCCTAATGATCATTTCCATATGTGAAGATGTAAGTCTACAAGACTTCTTCTTAAATTGATCATCACTGACTAACAGTCACCTTAGGTTGGTTGGTTCTCATTATGCTGATAGCGACCCACCTGGTAGATACATCACTCATGGAAAATGTAATTCTACAAGCTTTCTCCCAGAGTTGGCCACCATATACTTATAGGCTTTCTTTTATAAGGTCCTGGATAAAGCCCCTAGCACCTCCCCTATGGGCACTCTATTTGGATCATGTCCTTAGCAACCTCATTTAGACACTACTCGGATTACTCTTGGATTAGACAGTCCCCCTTTCTTAGTAGCCACCCCTATAGTTGGAGAATCCATCTTGAGGATATGCATATTCTCCTTTAGCCCAGTAAGTCTAAGATAAGATTAGGCTGATATTAGCTCCTTCTCAGTGTTGTCCCTGGCACACCAACAGGGTCCATGCAAACTTATAAACAAAAAATATATTTTCACTTGTGGATTAAGACACCGCCAACAACACATTTTCCTGAGCAGGCATCCTATCTTTAGGGAAGTGTCAGAAAAACTCCCTATAGGATCGCCTGACTACTTTTGAGTTGAGATAAGTCCCTAGGTGACACTCTCTCCGTAGTCGCCCTTAGGTCGGGTTTGACTTGTTGTGCCACCAATAGGTTTCCCCGGCAGTCGTCCCTGCTTTGGAAGATGTAAGTCTATTACGCATTCTCTCCAGAACCATTGAACACTGATGGGTAGCTTTAGGTCAGGTTTGATTTATTATACTATCAACAAATCACCCCAGTGGTTCCTTATTTAGAAGAATGTAAGTATATAAGCTTCCTTCCTGACTTGACCATTGCACATCGAAAGGTACCTCTTAGGTTGGTTAGCTCTACCCTACGCTGTAGTCTATCCCTTTAGATTTGTAAATCTAAGATAGGACTAGGCTGATATTAGCCCCTTCTTAGTGGATCTATATCACATCAATAGGGTCCATCTAAATTAAAATGAAATTAATCTTGACTATTCTTGAGTTGATATGAGTCCACAACAGCATTCACTCAATAGTCGCCCTAGGTCGGGTTTGATTTGCTGTGCTACCAGCAGATCACCCCAGTGGTTCCGTATTTAGAAGGATGTATGTCTACAAGATTTCTTCTTGACTTGACCATTGTACACCAAAAGACAACCCTTAGGTTGGTTAGTCCTACCATGTGGCCAGTAGACTTTTCCTTTGGATCTATAAATCTGAGCTAGGCTAAGGCTGATATAGCCCCTTCTTAGTGGATCCATCGCACACTGATAGGGTCCATTTTATTAAATCCACCATTCTCCCCTAGTGGAGTCTAAATTAAATCCAATCTCATCCATTGCATATATTTCCCCAAGCATACCCAAGAAATCCATCAAATCAAATCCACCTTATTCCCCAGCGGATCCGAGCTCATATCCCCCATAGAGATACTATTGACCTCATTTTTTAGGATGAGCTCTCAACCCCTCCATCTTAGACATAGGACTTCTCTTAAACACTAAGAGTTTTCTTAGTCTTAAGACACTTTTAAGGATTAGATGAACACTCAACCTAGCCCTTGAGACTTAGAAGAGTTAGCCATATGAATAGGTTATGCCTTAAGGGTGTTAGGAAAATTTTGCCTACCCTATAGCTTGAACCAACTCCTCACTCCCTTCAAGTTAAATTCCAAATCAAGTCTAAACCAACTCCAAACTCCAAATTAAATCAACATCAAAAACTTAAATCAATTCTAACTTAATTGATTTTCTCAAACTCAAATCAATTCCAAATGATTAAAGCCCATGATTGAATTCCAAATTCCCAAGAATTTTTCGTAAGTTACTTTGATTCTATCTTATGGACTTAGCCTAAATCAAATCTAAATCAACCCAAATTCAAGAAATTTTCTCATAACCCATTTATATTCTCATTTATATTCACAAATATAAATGAAATATAAATTCAAATAACCAAAACTAAATTCAAAAATCAAATTCAAATTCAACCACAATTCAACCTAAGCCTTTCAAGTCAAAATCTTGAACTTAGCCAAATCAAATTCAAATCAAGCCAAACCCTTGATTTTTCTTCATGATTCAATCAATCCTTCAATAATGAATCCAAATATAAATATAGACTTCAATTATCATCCAATAATCAATTTAAAAATCAAATCCAAATTCAACCACAATTCAACTTAAGCCTTTCAAGTCAAAATCTTGAACTTAGCCAAATTAAATTCAAATCAGACTAAACCTTTGATTCAAAACCCATTTGACTCCAAATCACTTGCAAATGGATTTATATTTCAATCATAAGTCCATATGTGAGTTCAATCAAACTCAAATCAAACATTGACCAAGCCATTTTATCCACTTAGGCACACTTGACCCAAAGTGACTTAAAGTATCCCTTATGAGCCAAATTCTAATCCTACCCAAATTGGATTAAACTAAGCCCACCTAAGCCTCACATTGTGAGCAACAATCATCATGAGATGATCAATCACTCAAATTGGTTCAAACCTAAGGGTTGACCAAAATGAAACCTAAACTAGCCAAAATCTACCATAAGCCAAATTGATTGAAACCATTGATCAAAACTAATTCATGATCAATATTTGAACTTGACCAAGTCATCATTTGAGCCCCAGCTTAATTGGCCACCCGATTGACCCAACTTGACCTAAAAAGTCAAAATGTGTCAAAACTTGATCTAAGATAAATTGATTAAAACTAATGGGTCAAGTTCACCCCATATCACTTGTTGAACTTGACCAAAGCCTCAATTGGCTAACTAGACCCAACCTAGCCCAATTGACCTTGAACCCATCTTGACCTAAAAGGTCAAATTGAGCCAAAATTAAATTAAACTAAAATTGATTGGAAATAAAGATACCAATACATTTCATATGACAAATGATACCAAAACCAACTCATGACCCAATAGGTCAAATGAGTCAAATTGGTCAACTTGACCCATTTGACCTAAATGAAATCAAATGAACCAAATCCAAATAAAAATCAAATTGAACCAAATAAATAATGCCAAAATATTTTAAATGGTCATATGAACTTGACCCAACCCTTGGTTTGATCCAATTTGACCAATTGGTCAACTTGACACAAGTTGACCCATTTTGACCTAAATGGGTCAACATGAGCCAAATCACATCAAATCAATTCCAAATTCATTGAAACTTGACCCAACCCATTTTTAAATCATACTGAACATATTCAAACTAAAACCCAAGCCAAATAACCATTTTACCCCTAGGTCAAAGGGTAATTCTTGGCCAAATTTACTTAGAATTTGGTCAAATCCTCTTCATAGCCACTTGACACTCTCTTAGTAGACCAAGTGGACACTAGTGAACATGGTGCACCTAACCCATTGGGTTTGAGTCAGCCAAACCCAACCCAACCCAATGGCTAAACCAGCCACTCCCTTCATTTCAAGAACATGGAAATCACTCCTCCACCATATTTTGCACATGGCAACTTCCCCACTACCTCCTCTGGCTAAAACTGAATCACATGCAACCCTAAACAGCCTAACAAACCCATTACATAGGGTAAATTTGATCAAAATGGTATCTCTATGCTCGACAATCTGATTCACCAAGGGGTAAATATACTCCCCCTAATTTCACTTCATTCACACTCACTCACAATTGATTGAAGCTAGAGAAAGCAATTACAAGCTCCTCCAAGCCTCCTAGAGCTACTTCCATTTCTCCTATTCTCGATTTCTTCAAGATGAAAATAGGGGAGCTCCACCATTTTTCAAACTCATCCAATACCCAAATTCAGCTCAATTGCTCTTGAAAGCACCTTGAGGGAACCCAATCGATTTCACTCAAACCTTCTTCCAAGTTCTCAATCCATGGGAGAGGGGACTTTGATCAAGGCCGCAAGCTTAGGAGGAGAATTTTGGTCAATTGAAGGAGTCACTCAATACCAAAGCCTCAAATCTTCAATAAGGCTTTGCCTCTACCAGACGAAGCTATCTCGATGGATTGGAGCACTGGTGATAGCCTCCTGAGGTATGCCTTCAACCCGAGCTTAAAATAGGGAGTGTGTGGTCCTTTTGTGAAAGAAATTTTCACCTCATGCAAAATTGACCGTTGGATTTGTGCTTACTCCTAGATGGTGTGGGTAAAGTTTGAGCTCAATCGAGCTCGGATCTTGCCCTAGAGACTGGACGGATGTCCTCTCCCACAGGCAAACTCAGTGACAGATCATGGACCATCCATCCATGCATTTTGGATAGATTATCATGATCAAGCCATGTAGGATCTGTGATTAATCCCTTTAGAAACTACGGGCTCGATTTCAATCGTCCGATCCTTGATCGAATGATCCAGAGAGAAAGAGCATAGCACCGCCGCTGATGCAACACTGGGATGTGACAACTTAAATGACGAATCCCGTCGTGCCATGTGGAAAGCGTGCGTCGTGTCAGTGGTCCACATGACACCAATGAGATTAGTTAATAATTAGGGATTTTAATTAATTGTTAATCACTGAATCTTCAAATATTCATAACTAAATGTAGAAAAATAAAAAAAACAAAATAAAAGCATTATGAGAATAATTCAAAGGGGAATAATTTGAAATTAATTTCAATTGATTTTGAATAGTGATATTTTCTAAATTTGAGTTTTATTGGGAATATGATTTTAATTACTCTCTAATTATCCCACTGATTAATTCTAAACTTCTGATGTGCATTTAGTGGGGTGACGTTTGCCTCTCCTAATTTTACTTGGAATTTATTAATGGTTTAATTAGGGGAATTGCTTGAGTCATTCCTAATCACCCTCTTAATATATTAAATGATTAATTAACCTTTTAAATAGTGATTAATTAATTAATTAGGTTTGCTAATTACCTTAGAACAGTTAATGGACTTAGGGAATGAAATTAGAACTTCTATCCCATATCTTTTTCCCTAAGTTTATTTCATTTGGATAAAAATCTAATTAAAGTGCAAATTAATTAAATAATTTAATCACTTAATTAAATGACTTTATTAATCAAAATTTTCAAAATTAAAACATTCCAGAACATAACCAATTTATCTTGAGTAGGTGCTTAGGTGTTCAATAACCTAAGTAACTTAAAGAAATCAAAATCTAACCTACATGTGTAGGGAGGGTTATGAAAGTACTTAAATTGAACCATTTAACTTAATTAATCACTAATTGTGAGCTAATTACATTAGACCCCTTTCTTTCCAAGATGCATTACTATCTTAAATTTCTTGTGTGGTTTTATGTCATCCATTCGCTCATAATTATTTGATTAAATATGTTAAAGTGGTGTAGGTAAGGGGTAATTAATGAACTTAATATTCACCTTAACCTAAGCAAAGCATACAACTCACCTAATGATTCTAAATTAAACTAAATAACATACACATGTGGGAAATGGGTTAGGACCAACAAACCTTTTCACATTTCCTAAATTCAAATCAAACTCAAAACAAAAGAAAAATCTCTTTAAAATAAATTTTGTTTACTTTAAATATTACTATTTCATAAGGTTATCTTTAGGAATTAATTAGGGTGAATGAATTTACATGCTTTCATCACTTTATTTCTTTCATAATATGCTAAATGCGTATATCATATGAAAAGCATGCATTCATACCTTTTGAAAGTCAAATTAAAAAATGAAATGTTTCGTTTATGTCAAATTGCATGTTTGGCTAAAGTAAGAATATGAATAGCTATTATGACTATTAAATCCAAAATTATTTTCAAAACTTATAAATCAAATATCATAACTGAAATATATGCTAATTATAATTATTATAAGCTTGCATGTGAGTATAAATATAAAGATGTGTATTGTGCGGCTTTCCTTCTCTTCTCTTTTAATATGAATTTTGGACGGATTTGCAAAGTGTATAGTTCTTTTAAAAAGAACATAACACTTGCTTATATCCTTTCCTATCTACTTCCATGTTATAAATTAAGAAGGATTCTCACATTTACACCTGTAAATTAAACAACCAATAAATTAACCAAACAAATATCAACTTTTGCATGATTCTCTTTCCATGCAGTTCTTTTTGTACATGCACATGTATTTAAGAAAAGTGGTATATTGATGCAGACAACCCTAGGGTTACTTTAAGTAGCCCTAAGTAGGTCTTATACCTTACACCCCTGGTACTAATAATGGTGTCGTACTCACTTATGTCTTTTATTCTTGTAGATGTACATATGAAAAATGAATAAAAGAATCACTCTTTTTCTACTTAACAAAATCATGCATCATGAAGCATCCAAATTTTCTTAAGTAACCTCTCTTTGCATTCATCATGAAGGTGTGCTAAACATTTCCATTTACATGTATAGATATGCTTAGGGTCCATCCATATGCATGTTACACATGTTGGGAAAGAAATAAAATGATGTGTGTTTTGTGATACTAATTCAGTTTACTTAATCTTAAAATGCCCTTTCTTTTTGAATAGGTTTGTTTAGAGAAAATATAAACTTAAGATTAATTAAAACACATAATAAAATATTCATTAAACAATTATCAAACATGATACTACCTTAGAAATTACTTAAGGTAAGGAGAAAAGAGAAGTTTTCTTCTTCTTTTCTCTCTTCACAACACTTAGTAATTAATTATAGGTTCATTCAAACCTAATCAAATCATAAAATAAAAATAAACCAAAGCAGCTAAATCACTTAAATAAAACCACCCTCTAAGTTAAAAATTTTCATACTTAGAAAAATTTAACCTTAAAGCCTAGCTAAACATACCACATAAACCTTAAATAACACATTAGGCTAAGTCATCACTTCTAGCTTTAGATTAGGGTGATGCATGGTTTGATATTTGCTTTTATTTTATGATGTAACATTTTAATCTGGATGTTAGGGTGTATGTGCGTAGACTTAATGGTTGGACGATCTTAGTCTAATCATTATCTTATGTAGGGGATTATGCTTAAGGGGCGTTGTAATAAAAATATAACTGCTTTTTCTGTGCAGGTGCTTATACCCCCATGTGTAATCCAAAATAAGCCAGGTGGACTTGGTTACCTATGTGTGGGGTGCTAAGTCCAATTTATATGTATACATGCTTGGGATTGTATGGTTTATTTGGCTAATCTTTATTTTGTAGGTTTTAGTTAGATTTCCTTTTCCCCATTTTCATGTAATTTTGCAATTAGAATTTTGGAATGATTGTTATGGGGTATTAGGATGAACATTGGTTATAAGGCTATGCCTTATGTACCATGTGAAGCCTTTGGAGCAATCACATTCCAACCAACCAAAAGAAGAAAGAAGAAAGAAGAAAGAAGAAAGAAGAAAGAAGAAAGAAGAAGAAAGAAGAAATGAAGAATGAAGATCCCCATAACAATGAATTCATTATTGATTATATTTAATTCATTTATAATCCAGATTGTATAAGGGCAGAGCTCGGCTACCCAATTTTTTTTCGGGTTTGTGCGGTGGAGCCCGGCCACAAATGACATCTTATTGTTTTGCGCTAGCATTATAAATTGATTGATATTTGTTTAGCTTGTGCACTAAGATGACATATTTTTCTTAGTTTCTTCTTTAATTTGATGTATGGCCTGGATGACGATTAGGTTCTTAGGAAAATAAATTTTCTATCTAATCAAAATAACTCAAAACTAAAAGTAAAATAACTTATAACCTCACCTAAAGCTTAGGTTATAAATCAAAATAAAAGAATTAGAAACCCCTTACTTGGATGTTGTATTACTTTTCTCACATCATGCATAAAAAGCATATTATTTCACTCTTGACTTGGAGGTCTTCCACTTTTGCCAGAGAACTTAGCTTGACCTTTGAGAGCCATGGTGGAAACACACCTCCTTATCTTATTGATTTTGGCCCATAATCTAATTTCTCATGCATTAGACATATGAATCCTAAAGCATGTGTCAAATTGATTGTCCAAAAATAAAAATAAAATGTGACAAAATTTGCATTTGATTTAAGTCATTAAATCATGTCCTACATGATCTAGTCTCTTAGGGAGTGTGTTTAAGGACTTAGTCTCTTTCTAAATAAATAGTAGCTTAGCTATCTTGCAAAAGCATATGACTTTCCTACTTGTATTTTAAAATCCACAAGAGGAGTTAGTTGGTGGCCACCCCCAAGCGATTGTAAGTCAAAATAGTTGGGTGGTTTATCTCTCTTATGGAGGTAAACCAAATATCCATTTTCACCTTAAATTTAGGTCATACTTTTAGCCTTTGCCAAAGCTCCCTAGATTTAGGTTCAAAGGTTGCTACTTCCCTTTGTGGGCTACAAGCATAAATTCTCACTTCTTAGGCATTCCCATGATCTCGTATCATGGAATTGTAAGCCCTAACTTTCTAATAAAAATTCAACTCAAATAAATCAATTCAATTTCAAAAATGTAAATCCCAACCATAGGATAATTTGGGGTGCTTACTAGGCTTCCTAGTATCCTAAGCATCCCATACTTATCTTCATTTAGCTTTGATAAGAGCTCCCTCCTCTTAATCGACCCCACTTAACTTTTCTAAAAATAAACCAATCGATTGATAGTCTTACTTTTCAAAATCTTTGGAGACAATGATCATTTACCTTAATCAAGAGTATTCCTAGGGAATTCTATTTCTTGGGATGTAATTAACTATGAGGGCTTGCCCCTATAGGGAACTTAATGAACCCAGTTTAAAATAAACCCTGCTTTACTTTTTCATGTAAAGTAGGAGAAGAATCTTTGGTACATTCTGAAGACCCATAGTCCTTAGGAGTCCTATTAAGGTGATTAGGTCCATTGTAGGGTGGTGACTTCTATCTTTCAAGATAGTACACCTTTTCTCAATTCCGTATCCGATTACCTTAATAAAAACATATGCGGATCTACGTGGTGTCCTGATAAGTAATTATATATTTTTGTTTTCATTTAACTTCTTTCCAAAAGGGTGATAGATGAAGGCAGAGATATATTTTTCACCACAGATTTTTTTGGCGACTCCGCTGGAGATGGTTCGTCTCTCCATCTTTGGTAAATGATCGTTGTCTCTAAGTATCGATAGTGTGTTTGTACTTTTTGTATAAATCCAAGACTATCTTTATTTTTCATTGACACTTAGCTTATTTCATCCTTAAGTTAAGCTAGCCAATATCTTTAGGTTTTAGGACCTCACCCTATGTTGGTCCTAAAACCCCCTGTTGGGTTCTCCAATGGGTGAAAATAAAAATTTTATAAAACAAAAATGATCAAAGAAATCCTCCTTACCACTTTTTATGGTAAGGAAAGGTTCATTCCAAAAATAAAGACAAAATCAATCCTTCATAATAGTCTTGCTTTTCAAAAGCACTTTTTCAAAATACATTTAATAAAATATTTGCACTACATCTAATAATTTTTATAATTGTTACATGTAGGAACATCTCAAAAATAAAACCAACAATCATATTTTTCAAAAGCACAAATGAATACCTTCACTCAATTTACTTGAATGAAGATTTCATCTTCAAATAAAAATAACAATCAACATTCCAAAAATATAAAAAAAATCAATTTTCAAAAAGCACATATGAAACCTCCCCATCCACATTTATTGAATGAAGGTTTCATTTCCAATCAAAATCAAGAATAAATTTTCAAAAAAAAAATAGTACATATGAAACCTCCCCATTCAATATACCTACATTTATTGAACGGAGGTTTCATTTCAAATAAAAATCAAAAATCAATTTTGAAAAAAGCACATATAAAACATCTCCATTCAATATACCCACATTTGTTGAATGGAAGTTTCATTTCCAATTAAAAAAAAAATAAACTTTCAAAAAGCATACATGAACATCTCCATTCAATATACCCAAATTTATTGAATGAAGATTTCATTTCCAAATAAAATGACACTATTTTGAAATCCCACTTAACATATTCCATATATGATCAGGTTGGGATTTCCTCTTCCAAAAATTGATTTCCATCTTACGTACCCAAATTTGTTAAATGGAAATCCCTCTTTTCAAAATAAAAAAAACACAAAATTTTTAAAACACATTTGGAACTTCATTTTAGCATGCCGCATTTGCTAAAGTGAAGTCTCCAATTTCAAGACAAAATTCAAAACAGATTTGGAACTTCATTTTAGCATACCACATTTGCTAAAAGTGAAGTCCCCATTTTTAAAACAAAAATTTGAAACACATTTTTGGAACTTCATTTAGCATACTCAAATTTGCTAAGATAAATCTCCATTTCACAAAATTTAAAACACATATGGAACTTCATATTAACATACCATATTTACTAAAATGAAGTCTCCATTTTCAAAACAAAATTAAAAAAACATTTGGAACTTCATTTTAGCATGCCACATTTGCTAAAGTGAAGTCTCCATTTTCAAGACAATATTCAAAACATATTTGGAACTTCATTTTAGCATACCACATTTGCTAAGAGTGAAGTTCCCATTTTCAAAACAAAAATTTGAAGCACATTTTTGGAACTTCATTTAGCATACTCAAATTTTCTAAGTAAAATCTCCATTTCACAAAATTTAAAAACAAATGGAACTTCATTTTAGCACACCACATTTGTTAAAATGAAGTCTCCATTTTCAAAACAAAATTCAAAACACATTTGGCCTCATTTTAGCATGCCACATTTGCTAAACTGAAGTCTCCATTTTCGAAACAAAATTCAAAACATATTTGGAACTTCATTTTAGCATACCACATTTGCTAAAGTGAAGTCTCCATTTTCAAAACAAAATTTACAACATACTTTTGGAATTTCATTTAGCATACTCAAGTTTGCTAAGTGAAATCTCTATTTCACAAAATTCAAAACACATTGGAACTTCATTTTAGCATACCACATTTCTTAAAGTAAAGTCTCCATTTTCAAAACAAAATCCAAAACAAAAAGAAACACATTAGGATTTCCTTAGCATACCCAAATTTGCTAAGAATCATATTTTCAAAATCAAATCAGAAACAAAAAGAAGCACTTTAGGAATTCCGTAGCATACCCAAATTTGCTAAGGATCCTATTTTTCAAAACAAAATCAAAACATAAAACACATTAGGACTTCCTTAGCATACCTAAATTTGCTAAGAATCCTATTTTTCAAAAATAAAATCAAACGAAATACATTAGGATTTCCTTAGCATACCTAAATTTGCTAAGAATCTTAAATTCAAAAAGTTTCAAAATTAAAACACACTTGAATTCCTCATTTAGCATACTCAAATTTGCTAAATGAGGATTCCATTTTCAAAATCACAAATGATTCATAAAATAAGCAAACAAAGAAAAAAAAGAAATTATTCTCAAACACCTCACCTAGCATACCCAAATTTACTAAGTGAGTAAATTTTAAAAATCATAAATTAAAAATAAAATCAATTAACCCTTTACTTTAACATACTCAAAATTTTTAAATAAAGGGTCCTCAAAAAAAAAAAAAATCAAATTCAAACATGAACCTATGGAAGCATCTCTGCAAAAATATTTGAACCCATTTTAACATACTCAAATTTATTGAAAGTGGATTCTACATTCAAAAATTCTCTTTTCAATCAATCTCAAATTCTCTTCTAAATTCATTTGATCCTCACTTAATACTTTCAAGTTGTTGAGTGTGGGTTCAAATTCTAAAATTCAAATTCAAAATTCAACAGAATAGGAATCTGATTCAAGTTTTTTAACATTGCAGACTTTCAGTTAGCATCAGTTCTCATTTTAGTTTCAATTTCAGTTGATTGCAATGGTAGCGCAAAAGTATGTGTTCATATTGTCTCATGGGATGGATTTGTCCCTGGATCAAGCCAGCCTTTTACGATCTGACTATGCCCACCTCATCCACTTTAGTCGAGGCTTCGAGGGGGCTAGGATTACATGTGAGGGAACCCCCCTTACCATAATTAGTAGGAGTACAGTGATTGGGAAGAAGCCGATCATCTAGGTCGACATGCCATCTGATTGAGAATCCCTCGCTGAAGAGGAAGCTTGTAGAAGTTCCCACAACAGCAGTATCAGTGCGCCCGATTGTTCCACATGGTACCCCAGTTAGGGCTAATACCCAGTCGCTGGCTCCCTCAAAGTGGAAGGCTCCCCTGATTTTAGGGATTGTCTCCCCTGCCTTCGAGGTTAGGTCTAGGTCCTACTCTGCTCGACCTACCTGGACTCAGTGAAGAAACAAGAACTGCATGATCAAGCGGTACCACACTTGCATTACTATGGAGTTGGAGGCAGCCACTCAGTCTGTTATAGAGGAGCTGCCTAGGATGGTTTCCCCGCTAGTTACAAAAAACCTAGTTCACCCTCTCTCTGGATCTGACAGAGAGGATTCTAAAAGGATTTCTGTTTCACCTCCACCAACGATTCAATTTTAGGCACTTGTTAGTGAGAAGAGGAGGTTATACGCCAGCCTTCGATCAGTCTTACACTGAGTGGGTGGAGCCTACGGATGATTAGTTTGAGGCTCAGTTTGATTTGAGATCTGTTTTTCCCAGTAGTGTTGGCAGGTAGTTGTGGTGTTTATTTTTGGGATGTGGGACACCATGCAAATCTTAAGGGATACTTATTGAAGTGATCGGGTATGACATTAAGGAATGATGTACTATCTAGAAAGATAGAAATCACCACCCTATAATGGACCTAATCACCTAATAAGGACTCCTAAGGCATGATAGGTCTTCAAATATATCATAGATCTTTCCCCTACTTTATATAAAAGTACAAGGGTTTATTTTAAGCTGGGTTCATTAAGTTCCCTATAGAGGCAAGCCCCCATAGTTAATTACATCCTAAGGAATGAGAATTCCTTAAGAATACTCTCGATTAAAGTAGATTATTAGGGTCTCCAAAGATTTTAAGTTTAAGACTATCAAAGGATTGGCTATTTAGAAAATCGAATGGGATAGATCAAGGAGAAGACTTATTTTTAGAATCCAAAGGGAGAAAGTAGGAAATTCTCATGATACTAGGAAGCCTAGTGAGCATTCCAACCTACCCTATAATTGAGCTTTATATTTTTGAAATTGAAGAGAGTTAATTATTTGAGTTGACATTTTATTAGATTGCTAGGACGTATAATTCATAATATAAGATTATGAAAATGCCTAAGAGGTGAGAATTTATGCTTATAGCCTGAAGAAAATAGCTACCACAGATTCTTAAGCTAAGGAGCCTTGGTACAAAACAAAGGCACGACCTAAATCTAAGGTGAAAATGAGTACATGGTCTACCTCCACAAGAGAGAGTAAACCATCCAATTGCTGGACTTATTACCGCCTGGAGTGGTAGCCAGCTAACTCTTCCTACGCTTTAAATCCATGTAAGAAAATCTTATGCTTTACAAGATGGCTAGGCTGTTGTTCATTTAGAAAGGAGACTAAGTCTTTAAACTCACTCCCTAAGAGACTAGAGCATGAGTGATATGAAGCCATGACTTAATCTAATGCAAATTTCATCAAATTTATTTGATTTCTTTTGAACTCTTTATTTTGACACAGGTTATGGGATTTTGTATGCCTAAATACATAAGAATTTGATTATGGGCCAAATTAAGGGAGAAAGGGGTGTTCTTCCACCAAAGGCTCTCACAGGTTAAGCCTTGATTCCCTGGAAAAGATGAAAGTCCCCACTTAACAAGAGTGAAATAATATGACATGCATGATATTATACATTCATCCATCCAACTAAGGGGTTGCTAAAAATTTTATTATCTTGATTTAATTCCAAGGCTTTTATGCAAGGTTATGAGTTATTTTAAAATTTGAGTTATGAGTTATTAATTGGGGTAGAAAAATTAATTTTATCCCAAGAGCCTACCGCATCCAAGCTACACATTCAAATATCAATCATAAAGAAACTATGAAATGCATGATATTCTAATGCGCAATCTAAACACACCATCAAATAATTTTATAGACTACCATAAAAGAATAAAAGGCCAATACAGTCGGGTTCTGCCGTACACCCCAAAAAGAGAAAAAAAGATGGGTAGCCGAGCTCTACCTTTATACAACCCGGATTATAAAAAAATAATACATGCTATGGATGTCTTCTTTTCTTCATTTCTTCTTTCTCTTTTTTTTGATTTGATTTGCTCCAAAGGAATCATAGGGCACCCCAGGGACTAAGCCTTCTAGCCACTGCTCATCCTAATCCCTCATAACACTAATCCTAATTCCTAATGTAAAATTACATCAAAGATAAGAAAATTAAATCTAACTACACCTGCAAAACAAATATTAGCTAAACACACCGTACACCCAAGCAGTTATATGAATAATTTGGACTTAGCACCCCACCCATGGGTAACCAAGCCCACCCATCCTAACGTGAGTTATGCTTCAGGGGCTAAGCAACCTACATAGCAAACACATTTATATTTTTATTACAATGGCCCCTTAAGCACAACCCCTTGCATAAAACATGATTAGGAAAATAATGACCTAACATCTAGTCTGCGAAACATACACCCTAACATCCAGTCTAAAATATTATATCACAAAATAAAACACAACATCATACATATAACACCCTAACTTAGCACTAGAAGTGGTGACTTAACATTCTAATGTGTGCTTAAGGCTTGTGTGGCAAGACTTTACTAGGCTTCTTTAGTTTAAGTTTCAATTTGGAGTTTGAATTTGTTTAAATTTTACCTTTGGGTGATTTCAATTTAAATGATTTAATGATTTATTTATCATTTTTATTTCACTTTTATTTTGTTAAAATGATGTTTAGGTTTTCAAGAATGAAGAGTAGAATGAATTCCATTTGTAGATGGAACTCACCCTATTCTACATCCTAATTCCTAAAGAATCTAACTAATGTCCTTAAGTATCTTAATTAGCCCATTTGAATTTATGTTATTCATTTAATTTAATTTATTCGACTTGATTTAGAATTTAGAATTTGAGTTTGTTTAAGTATTTGATTGATTGATTTTGGATTTAGATGTTTTGGTTTAATTGCATCTTGATAATTTAATATCCTTAATATTTAATGAAGTTTAAGTTTGTTTAAGTTCATGTGTTTTTGGTTGATTAATTTTAGATTAGATATTTTAGTTTATTAAATCTTGATTATTCAATATCCTTTTAAATTAATATTTAATTATTTTCTTTGATTATGGTTATGTGATTTAATTTCATGCTTATTTGATTGTGGTTCATTTATTTGTAGTTCGATCGGATTAGATTAATTGAAATTTATTTTGATTTTAATTAAGTTTGATTCTTTATTAGGATTTTATTTTTAATCACATCCATTTTTCATGTTCATCAAAGTTTGGTTTGTATTTTGATTTCATACATTGGATAGTTGATTAATTTATCTTATTTAAGTAGGTTGAATGAGATTTGATTTGATTACATATTAAATTGATGAGAGCCTTTCTCAATTTAATTTAATTTGATTTAATTTGATTAGCTTTATTGGTCTTTGGGTTTGCTTAGGTTCAATGTGATTATGTGATTAGTTTAATTAAGAAGTGTATTTATGTTAACTATAAAGGTTTGTTTAATTTTCAATTTGGTTTCATATTTGTTTAGACTAATGATGTAATTAATGTCTTAATAATTTATGTTTAATTTAGGTTTTGATTAGTATTTAATTGCATTTATGTTTGATTAAGCTTAGGTTTGATATGATTAACTTAATTAACTTAATTAGTTTATTTAAGAGGTATGATTAATTATTAAATTAAATAAAGATTTGTTTAATTTTAAATTTGATTTCATATTTATTTGGGTTAATGATGTAATTAATAAGTTAATGATTTAAGTTTAAATTAGGGTTTGATTAGCATTTAATTGCATTTTATGTTTGATTAAGCTTAAGTTTAATATGATTAATTTAATTTACTTAATTAGTTTATTTAATAGGTGTGGTTAAATTAATTAGTAGATTAATTAAGTGTTTGATTTAGATTAATTTTAATGTGATTTATAAATTTAATTTACTTTATTAAGATGATGGATTAATTTATTAAGTTTGCATTAATTAGATGTTTGATTAATTAAGTTTGATTAAGGATAATTAAAATTTTAAATTATTTGATTAATTAAGGTTTTTAATTAGAGATTAATGACTTAATCATTTAGGTTTAATTTAGGTTTTGATTAGTATTTAATTGCATTTATATTTGATTAAGATTAAGTTTTATATGATTAATTTGATTAACTTAATTAGTTTACTTAAGGGGTGTGATTATTAAATTTAATTAGGGGTTTGATTTAAGCTTAATTTTAGAGTTAGCTTTAATGTAACTTATTTAAATTAATTTGATTAATTAAGATGATGGATTAATTTAGTAAGTTTGCATTAATTAAATGTTTGATTAATTAAGTTTGATTAAGGGTAATTAAAATTTTAAATTATTAGACTAATCAAGGGTTTGTTTAATTAGAGATTAATCACTTAATTTCTCACATGTGAGTGATTTGGTTTAGTTAAGTATTTTTCTTAAGTTTGATTTGATTAAAGGATCATTGTTATTACCATCATTATTATTAAGTGAATTAATTGTTTATTTCATTTCAAATAAGTTTGATTATTTATGATTATAATTTTATTTGATTTGATTCAGTTATTATGTTTGTTTGATTTCATTAACATGTTTGATTTAATTATTATGTTGAAATATTTAATGGTTAATAAATTATGTTATTCCAAATGGATGTGATTTAATCATATGTTAATTAAGTTTACTTTAATCTTATTTGGTTTAATTCGATTAGTATTAAATGATCATGTTGTATTGGTTTATCAATCAATTTGATTTATTTAGTTTATTTAATGATTAATTAATTTTAGTTGATTTATACTCATTAAGGGGTTTCATATGATTAAGATTACATGCTTAGTGTAGGTTTAATTATACAGGTTTCACCCATGTTAAAGTTTCCAAGATTTATTAAATTTTAAGTTTGATTCAAGATTTAATCATTTAATTGAGTTTTATTAGCTCAAATCATATTTAATTTAATTTCTCTAAGGATGATATTTTTCTGATTTGAGGTTTGATTAATGATTGCTTAAGTTCTATTTCATTTTTTGATATTTGATTTGATATTTAAATTATCATTAGATTATGTTTTAATTAACTCCTTAATTGATTAAACTCTACTCTTGTGTGTTTGTTTGGGGTTTATTAGGATTCAGAAAATCACATTATTTTTTTAAGAGTTCTATATGTTAATGAAGTGATTTAAGCCATTTTGAAGATTTTTGTAAATTTTTTAATTTTTATTTTATTTATTTTATTAAAATAGATAATCTAAACTTCAAAATTAATTTCTGTCAATCCTTAAGTTATTTTGACTTGAAAGTTTTTAGTAGGTGTGTTTTAACTTTAATTTCAATACCTGAAAATTTCAACTTAATCTGACTTATATATTTGGTTTAATTAATAAAATTTAATTTTTACTAAAACTTAAATTAAGCTCAAATACATTATAAAATTTGGAGATTTTTGGTTTGTTGGATTCCTCTCGGAAAGAAGAATCCAACGAGCCATTGTTTGCAATTTTTGGCTAAATATTTTGTTTTTTTTATGAATTTTTGAAGTTTCTTGTGATTTAAATAAATTTTTTTTATAAAAAAAAAGAAAATCTGGCGATGTCGACCATTGAAGCGGAAGGGAAAATGACTGCGACTCGTTGGTCGATGTAGATCGAATGGTCCAAATCGGTATGCGATCCGAGGCGGGTACGATCGGCGTGCGTCGAGCCATCCGATCGTCCGAATCGTGCGATCAAACGGTCCATATCACATCAGGCGATCTGAATGCCCGGATCACGCAATCCATGTGTGATCTGAGCCATCCAATCACACAAATCGCATGATCGGATGGTCCATATTGCATCAAGCAATCTGAAGGCCTGGATCATGGTATCTGAGCCGTCCGATCGCGTGAACCGTGCGATCGGATGGTCCAGATTGCATCAAGCGATCTGAAGGCCTAGATCACGTGATCCGAGCCATCCGATCCTGCGAACTGTGGGATTGGATAGTGGTTGTAGCCCGCCAATGATGGACAGTGTTTTCAGACTTTTTAAGGAAAAATGAGAGTTTCTAAGCCAAAACTTGTCCAAATGGACCCATTTTCACATTGATTCACACTAAAAAAATTTATTTTATAATTGGGATGATTTAAAGTAAAAATACGGGATTATCTAGGGAAAATTTCCAAAATTGTAAGAAAATTAACACAAAATACACAAAATTCTAAGGCAGGCTATGATTTGACAAAATTTACCTCACCAAGGATAGTTTTTGGCAGCGGTGAAGATCGAGCAAACTCTAGGTATGTGAGGAAGCTTTGGAGTGATCTTTACCCCTTGCCTCCCTTCAGAACATTGCCTTCTCCGATGTCTACCGTCACTTCACTAGAAGAGCAATTATTGTGTTTTGAGCTCAAAAATGGCTCAAAGAGGTAGGGGATGAGTTCCTTTTTGCTTTGGGGAGATTTTGGGGGCTGAATGGTGGTGGGACGAAGAGATCTAAAGCTTCATTTTCCCCTCCTTTTATAATGGCCAAAAATACAATCTTTTTTGAATTTGTTTTGGCTCCAAATTGATTGCCATCTTGCTTAGGGTGGTTGGGATGGATGATAGATTGATTGAGGACTTTGAATTTTTGCTCAAAAGTCCTCTCTTTGTGCCATATGATCAGCCATATTCAATGCAAATATTGGGGAGGAGTTAAGTGCATGTGATGGGGGGAATTAAATGAGGTTTGGTGGAATCCTATGTGGGGGAGGATCCATGAGGGATTTAAATGGGTTGGGTTGATTTTGGGCTACTCCCAAATGGGTTTAGGTTAGGTTTGATCAACCCCCAATGGGTCTTGGCTTGGTTTCAAGGGATTTGGCCTAATTTTAGTCATATGGGTTATATTGGGTCAAATTGACCCATTTGACTAGGTTGATTCATGTTCAATTGGATAATTGAAGATGAATGTGGTCTTTAGTTTGAATTAATTTAGATTTAATTTAGATTTAGGCCAAATTGGCCCTTTAGGCCAATTTGGGCTAAGTTGGGTCAAGTTGACCAATTGGGCTTAATTGATCAAATTGGGTTTAATTATGGCTTTGGTCAAGTTTAGTAATTAATTTGGAATGAACTTAAGCCATTGGTTGCAATAAATTTGGGTTAGATCATGATTTGACCTAATTTGGTCCTTTAGGCCAATTTGGGTCAATTTGGATCAAATGGTCAATTGGGCTTAGTTTGGCCCAATTGATTGCAATTGATCATCCTAGGGTGATCAGAAATCATGGTGGAAGGTTTTGGTGAGCTTGGTTCAATCCAATTTGAGTTGGATTAGAAGTTGACTCAAATGGGTCCTTTAGGTCACTTTGGGTCAAGTAGACCTAAGTAGGTCAATTGGTTTGGTTTTGGTATGATTCAAGTTTAGTTGAACTTATATATGAGCCCTAGATTGGAATATACATTTAACAATCAATCAATTTGGAGTCTAAGGGATTTTGGCTCTATTGAAAGTTTTAAGTCAAAAGGGCTAAGTTAGGCTTGACTTTGGTTGACTTGAATTTGGTTTGATGATTGTATTTTTTATTTATATTTGGATAAATGATTGAATGAATGATTGATTTGAGAGAAAATCCATTGGTTTTGACTTGATTTGGATATAATTTGGCTAAGTCCAAAGAATTGGCTTAAAGGGCTTAGATTGAGTTTAGATTTGATTTTCAACATAGTTTTGGTCATTTGAATTTGGATTTCATTTATATGTGTGAATATAAATGAAAGAATAATTGATTTATGAAGAAATAAATTGAGTTTGATTTGATCTAAAGGGAATTTTGGCTAAGCTTATGAATGTAGTTCATATGGCTTAGGAAGGGTTTTAGGATTTGAATTTGATTTTGGGTTTCAATCATTTGAAGTCAAATTTGAAATTAGATTTGGTATTTAAATTTGAATTTGAGATTTGGTTTGAGAATTGAGTCTAGGTTTGATTTGAGAAAGTGTATTTAGATTGGGTTTAAGCTATAGGATAAGTAATTTTCTTAAACCCTAAGGCATAGCCTAATCTTATGATTAACACTTCTAAGTCTCTAGACTTAGGTTAAGTATTCACTTAATCACTAGATGTGTCTTATAACTAAGAAAGTCTTAGTGTCTAGAAGATTCCTAAGTTTGAGAGGATGGGGTTGAGAGCTCACTCCAAAAGTTAGGTCAACAGTAGCTTAGGTAAGAGAGGGCTAGAGAAGCCCACACATCAGTTCATGTTACTAGATGGGAGCATCGGAGGTACAGCCGACAATCAGTGGCCTCTACACTTGTATATTTTCTAGATTAGCTCGCTAATCATGCCGACCATACAGACATCATCTTACTCATGGGGACCACACATCATAGAAGAGGAGCTCCTATCCCAAGAGAGTCTGTGGTGCCTTCACCACACCACTCTTCTCCTTGTCTGCCTTCTCTTATACATGTCTCAGCATCTGCTGTTCCAGCCAAGGCCATGAAGGCCGCATCTTGGGAGGAGAGAATCCCGTTGGTGATCTGGCTATGACCAAGAGATCCTATCCCATCTACACCACCTACTGTGGTGAGGCCGAGCTCTCCTGCTCGACCTTCTACCCAGTAGTGGTGAAGAAGGAATCTTAACCTCGAAGTATAGTAGTCATCCCATCACCAACGCTACCATAGCAGGCTATGGAGATAGTCACAACACTTGAGAGAGGAGAAGATATTTCAGTCACCCCTATGGACATAGATCATCCTAGGAGTGCCATTTCACCCAGATCCAGTAGTAGTCAGGAGTATCTTTTCTCTAGTGAGCATAGTCCGCATAAGATTAGCTCACCAATAGCCTCAGAGGTTAGGTGCTTGTCTATGCATGATAGTGATTCTACTACTGGTCAGATTCGATCTTTTATGCTTGTTCAGTTGGACTGATCCCTAGATGACATAATAGCTCAGTTTTAAGTGGAGAAGAAGGAAATCTTAGGATATGCCTGGTCTGATTTACAGGATGAAAAGGTCAACTTTGATCCAAATGAAGATGACTTGTTAGAGGATTCAACGGGGGTACACGTGGTTGATACTCGGGGTTCTCTCCTCCATGAGCAGTAGACTATGGAAGGTGTTGAGGCCAAGCAGGAATACATAACCTACTTGACCCAACACCTCCTTCAATAATTAAAACAGGAAGATTATCAAATAGATAGGATGGGGAAACAACTCGAGGACTTGTTAGCAGCAGTCTTAGCACTTCAGAAATAAGCACCGACAGTTCATCCTACTATAGCTGAGACTAGTTAGCCAGAGCTAGTGCATGTCTTGGATCCAGCCAAGACTTTACCTCCAGTAGAGCAGGGTAGCACTAGTCTGTGTAAGAAGGTAGTGGATAGTACCTTCATACAGGAAAAAGATATCAAGACCATGGTTGAGCAGCAGGTAAGAGAAGCATTGGCTCAAGCCCGAGGAGGATCATCAGTTTTAAAGGGTAGACCCTACCCAGAGGAATTCGATGCCATCCAATATCCTAAAGGTTTCATGCCTCCTTCTTTCAAAAGATTCGATGGTAGTGAGAACCTGAGGCAGCATATTGCGCACTTCAAGGCCAGTTATTGCAACACTGGTGGCAGTGACACTTTACTCTTCCATCTCTTCGTTAGTAGCTTAGCAGGTATAACCTTTGATTGGTATGCTAAACTTCTCAACAGTTCAGTGAAGACTTCTGTTGAGTTGGAGAAACTCTTCTTCAAGAGGTTTGCTAGAGCTCAGTAAATGGTAACTGTAGGTGATTCATTGTGGCTGAACAAAACCTCAGTGAATCCCTCGTTGATTACATAGTATGAAATATGAAGCACCGTTGTTTGAATAGCATGCCATTGAGATTTTACTTAAGAATATCCATGGATAGGTCGCCTTCAAGCTCAAAGGTTTCACCATCAAAACATTTGATAAACTAATCAACAATCCGACTAGCTTATAAGGAGAAGCCAAACAGTCACCTTTTTTGGACCAATCAATAAAGCAGAAGCCAGAGAAAGCTTTTGAGAAGAAGCCTGAGGCAGTGATAATAGTATATAAGGAGAAATAATAAGCCAGAGAGCAGGTTGAGAGACCTCATGCTCCACAGCCATCACTTCCACCTTCTACCATCATCGAGGTAGCCCTACCGACTGCCACAACATCCTCCACGCCCTACACCGCCTCCTCCTTAGCCACATCATTAGAAGCAATGGTACACATACCCACTGTCAGGTAGCTATGGTCTACCTACTCTTTTGAATAAACTTAATAAGCCTTATTCATTTAAAAGATAATCAAGAAGATCTTTAAGAATCTCTTAAAGAAGCTTGATTTTTAGCTACTTAAACCAAGGAGACTAGAGGAAGTGGGAAAAAGCAATGATCCTAACTTTTTTCCCTACCACTGTATGCTAGGTCATGTCATGGAAGATTGCTTCACATTCAAAGACTAGCTTGAATATAGCTTCAAGACCAGTGATGTAGTTATCTTGAAGGAATACCTTATGGAACAACCATCCAGTTCCATTAGGATAATCCTTGGAGATACTTGTGATCCTTTTAAAACCAAAGAAGGTTGGGATATCTCCTTAACTCGTACCTCTAAGAAAATTATCTCCAAAATCAAGAAACTTTTTTTGCAGGTGCCTGAGCCAGCTCAAACCTCCAACATCAAGGAAGGTTTGTAAGTTGCCAGAGCCAACTCAGGGAAAGGGATAATCTTGTGGAACAACCATCCAGTTCCATTAGGGTAATCCTTGGAGATACTTGTAATCTTTCTAAAACCAAAGAAGGTTGGGATATCTCCTTAACTCGTACCTCTAAGAAAATTATCTCTAAAATCAAGAAACTTTTCTTGCAGGTGCCTGAGCTAGCTCAAACCTCCAACATCAAGGAAGGTTTGTAAGTTTCCAGAGCCAACTCAGGGAAAGGGATAGCCAAGTAGTGCAACTACCAACTTAGTCTACCCTCCAGTCCATCATTACAGTTACTACATTAGCGACTATCTCTACTTTAGCTAGCTCTTCTTCTAGTAGACATCTTGTATCAGTGGATGGGGGCATCAAATCCCTCACCCCACTTACTTAACTTGATTTCTACTATGTGCCTCCTTCAAAATCTAAGAAATCAAAGAATAAAGCTAGCTTGAATTATATCTGTGTCACTTCTGATGGATTGTCTAACTCTATTCCTAATGATAACTCTTCAAGTCTAAATAATATAATTATAATAACTCTGATCTTTCTTTTTCTGATTCAGAGTTGAACTTTCCTTCTCTAAATACTATGGGTTCGCCTCTTGAGATAGACTTGGAATCATCCGATTCTGAGGGTCCCATAGGAGAAGCTGTAGGTGAGAGTAGGTAGAATCTTCCATTATCCTGCCACAAGAGATCACCGAAGTCAACCTCCATAGTGGCAAGGTTCTACCTCCTAGGATAGCACCTCAAGATAGAAGAAAATAAGTCATTGGTTCAGAGGATTGAGAAGCCCCTCCACAAGATGCTCCATCCTTGGATATCCTTATGGAGGATTAGGCCAAGGTGTACTACAATGTCCTCTCTCACCTAAGAAAGTTGCCATCTAAGCTAAGCATATACGGTGCCCTTATCTTATCCAAAGAGATGAGGGAATCACCAATCAAGGCTCTCCTTGATCTAGAGATTTGTTTAGCTTAGCTGACCACTATTAGAGAGGAGGCACATTATTCCAAAGAAGCTCAGGGAATCACTTTCATAAATGAAGACCTACTTTTAGGGGACATGGAGCACAACCATTCCGTCTACATTACGGTTGACAATGGCAGATTCAGACTAGTTAGAGTTCTCGTCAATCCAGGTACATCAGTGAATATTATAAGTCTAAAGACCCTTGCCTATTTGAGGATTGACATCTCCACACTCTGAGGGGATCGAATGATGTTGAAAGGATTCATTGAACAAGGAATGAGGGCTTTAAGTTCTATAGTGTAACCTTTGGAGATAGGTGACTGAAATACCGAAGCCAATTTTTATATCATTGATTCAAATACTTCATTCACTACTTTGCTCAGTAGGCCTTGGATACATCAGAACAAGATGATTCCATCTTCCCTCCATTAGTGCATCAAGTTCAGGAAGGATGAGATTGAATAATGAAAAGCCATTTTCAGTAAGAGAGGTTGAGATATATGAGGATGCGACCAACTATCTTCCTCAAAACACCTTTTCTCATAAACTTGGTCAAAATTCAAATTCAAATACAAAAGAAAAAGAAAAAAATGACAAAGCAAAAGAAAAATAGAAGAAAAATGAAAGTCCAGGTGAACAAGAAAAGGAAATTCAGGAAGAAGTGGAGCCGGATATCACATTCCACCCATAGTTTATTCCATCATATGGACATATGGGTAGGATGACTTGACCTCCACCAGATAGAGGCAGAGGCAGAGAAAGAGGTAATTCCAGAGGTGGAAGACCCCCTGGTTGGCCATTAGCCAATATGGATTATGTTCCAGTTCACAGGAGTACCCATAATATTCGCATAGACTTGGAATCCAGCTTGGAGGATGAATCTAATGTGATTAGCATACCAGCCAACCAATCTCAGCAAGTTTCATTGGAGGTGACACTCGAGCCAGACAGTAATAAAGATCAGGCCTCCAGACAAAGCATGAAAGTATTTGAATCAAATATATGTGAAACTATCAGGAAGCAGCTAGGAACCTTAGCTCTAACCTCACTTTTATCTCAAAAAGCTGAAGGTTTAGTAGTTAAGGAAGCCCTCAGTCTTCCAGGGATGTCAAACCAAAGTGATTCTTTTTGGGATCATCATCCTCAAGTCCTAAAGTTGATATAGAACTTGAGGATAATTCATATAAAGAATTAATGGAATTGCCTTTTGATTGGTACTCGCCTTGTGTTCTTAATCTTGCATAGGTTAGAGTACTTCAAAAAGCTATGGAACAATAGAGGCAGGGATGCACAATCAAGATTAGGACTAGGATTTGGTATAGTGGGTTCAGTTGATGATGATGATTGCTACTTAGTTGTCACTAACCATCTAGAGTCTGATAGGCTCTTTTCACACCAAACCAACTCTTATGAGGATCTATGTTTAGAAATTTTAGATGATCCAGATGATCTCCAAATCAAAGATGCATCACCAAAATTTGAAAAGGAGATCCATTCAACAATTCATAAGCTTAAAGAAATTAACCTCAGGATGGAAGAAAATTCACACCTGACATACATCAGTTCATTGCTTAATGAAAAAGAAACCAATGACTTAGTTAGACTATTGACTGAGTTTAAGGACTACTTTGCATGGAGCTATAAACAAATGTCTGGATTATCTCCTGATGTAGCATTCCACAAACTAGCAATAAACCCTAGTGCTAACCCTATCAAGCAAGCTCCTAGACCCATGCAATTAGAAATCAAACAACATGTCATTTTTGAAGTCAAGAAACTGATCGATGCTGGTTTCATCAAGGAAGAAAAATACCCTACTTGGTTAGCTAGTGTCATACCATTTAAGAAGAAGAATAGCCAAATTTATATTTGCATCAATTTCAAGGACTTTAATAAGGTATGTCCTAAGGATGAGTTTCCTCTTCCTATACCAGAATTAATAGTGGACATTGCCTCATCTCATGCAGTATTCTTCTTCATGGATGGGTCATCTGGCTACAACCAAATCAAGATGGCCTCTGAGGATAAAAGAAACACTACCTTTTGAACCTCGATTGAATCTATTATTATAAGGTCATGCCTTTTGGCCTTAAAAATACTGGTGCTACATACCAACAGGCCATGACTCAGATCTTCAATGAACTCATCCATCATCAGGTTGAGTGCTATGTTGATGATCTAGTAGTCAAAAATAGAGAAAAGGAAGATCATCTCTTTGACTTGAGAGTAATTTTTAAATGGTTAAGATAATATAACCTCAAAATGAATCCCCTGAAGCATGCAATCAGAGTAACTTTAAGAAAATTCCTTAGTTTAATATCTAACACCGGGGAATAGAGATAGATCCAGAGAAGATCAAAGTTATCTTAGAAATGCCACCTTTTAAAAGTTTAATTCAACTCTGATCTTTCCAAAGATGGTTGGCATATCTGAGATGCTTTATCTCCATCCTATCGGGAGATGCAAGCCATTTTTAGCATTTATCAAAAAAGATGCAAAGTTCAAGTGGGATGACAAGTGCTAGCATGCATTTGAAGATATTAAGCAGTATTTGGTGAAGCCGCTAGTTCTAGCAGCTCCTATCCCGGGCAGTCCACTAATTCTCTACACTGCTGCATTAGACGATTCTCTCATCGCTTTGTTGGCCCAAGCCAATGACAAAGGGAAGGAGAGTGTTCTCTACTACCTCAGCCATCATCTAATTTCTGCTGAAGCAAACTACCCACCTATTGAGAACATTGCGTAGCTTTGATCTTTATATCTCAAAAGTTACGGCACCATATGCTTTCTCATATGGTGAACTTGATTTCCATAACCAATTCACTGCAGTATCTCATGACATGACCAACACTATCCAGACATTTGGCATGTTGGTCCATGATTCTCTCATAATTTGATATCACATTTGTACCCCTCTGTGCAGTAAAAGGACAAGCATTAGCTGATTTCTTAGTAGCACACCCCCTGCTTGATGACTCCCCGCTTAGTGACGATCTCCCTGATGAGCAAATCATGAACTTAGGGGAGGTTAAAAATTTCCATTGGGAGATGTATTTTGATGGTGTAGCTTCCTTTCATAAAGGAGAAGCACCATGATCTATTCTCTAGAAAAGATAGGGGTAGGAATAGTTCTCCTAACTCCAAACCGTGATATGATGAGATTCTCATACTATCTTTCCAATCCCTGCACCAACAATGGAGCTGATTATGAGGCTTCGATTGTCAGTCTAGAGTTAGTCATTACAGTCTGTGTCAAGAGCATAAACATCTTTGGGGATTCTCAGTTGGTCATCAACCAGATTGTCGGGTCTTACAAGGTTCTCAAATTGAAGCTTCGTCATTACCATGAGTATACCATGAAGCTATTGGTCGAAATCCTTGAAGTCACCATCTACAAGGTTCCGCGAGCAGAGAATGCAGTAGCAGCTTTGGCCAAACTTGCCACAGAATTGGCATGTCCAGAAGATGAGTCCATTCTAAGGGTCCAAAAAAGACAAGTCCTATCCCTTATTGATGGTGAACTCATCGAGAGACTTTCTCTTGAAGGGGAGGTTTCCATTGCCAAAATGGATAAGGAGCAGTATTGGAGGC
The DNA here is from genome assembly GCA_021442155.1 of Cymbidium sinense. Classification (NCBI taxonomy): domain Eukaryota; kingdom Viridiplantae; phylum Streptophyta; class Magnoliopsida; order Asparagales; family Orchidaceae; genus Cymbidium; species Cymbidium sinense. The sequence continues at coordinate 247,382,760 of CM038214.1, forward strand.
AACCGTTCATAGATTATTTGAACACCATCAAACTACCTCAAGAAAAGTCACAAGCCCATCAGGTAAAACAAAGAGCTTTCTCTTATGCTCTTGTTGATGGCACCTTGTACCGACGGTCTTTTGATCAAATGTGGTTACGTTATTTGGACAAACACAAAGCCTATAGGATTATCACCGAGGTACATTCAAGTCTATGTCGAGTGCATTAATTCAGTCTGAAGATGAAGATGAAGATCAAGAGACTAGAATACTACTGGCCGATGATTACAGACTATATGGAAGTAGCTAGGAGATGCCATCAGTGTCAGATACACGGTGTGATCTTACATCAACCACTCAACATTCTACACCTTACATTGGCCTCGTGGCCATTTAAGTGTTAGGATACCGACATTGTGGGTCTGATCAATCCTCCTTCCAAGAGTCATCGATTCATCTTAGTTTCCATTGACTACTTTTTTAAGTGGGTGGAGGTAACCCCACTTAGAGAGTTCACAAGTCAGCACGTGCTTCAGCTTTTCAGGAACCATATCATATATAGGTTCGGGATGCCTCGATGAATTATATCCGATAATGGTACTGCATTCAAAATAATCAAGATCAATAGCCTCGCCAGAAGACATGGTTTAGATTGGAGATACTCCACCATCTACTACCTCAGAGCAAATGACTTAACAGAAGCATTCAACAAAACTCTCATCCAAATACTAAAGAAGACTCTTGATGATAACAAGTGATAGTGGAATGAGCAGTTGGTTGAAACCTTCTGGGCATACCACACCACATACCAAACCCCAACTCAATCTAGTTGATTTTTCTTAGTGTATGGGTTCGAAGCCATTTTACCTTTAGAAGTTCAACTTCCATCACTAAGGATAGCATTGGGTAGCAAGATCACTACAGAGCAAAATGCAAAGTTACAGTTAGAAGAGCTCGAAGGTTTGGAGGAGAGTCGCCTATGGGCGTGCTAGAACCTCGAGTTGTACAAAGCCAAAAATGATTCAAGCTCATAATAAGTTGGCCCGCCCTAGGTCTTTCCAACTAGGAGAACTTGTGTTAGTCCTAAGGAGACCAATTGTTGCCCATCAAAAAATGGGAGGCAAGTTTGAACCCACTTGGGAAGGCCCCTATGTCATAAAGAAGGCCTACCAAGGAGGATCCTATCAGCTCATTGATTGTAAAGGGAAGCACTTGATGCTTCTAATTAATGGCATCTACTTGAAGAAATATTACTCATAAAATATGTTCAAAAATAATTATCAACAAAAGAATAAAATCTGATTTTATTTCATCAAATCTTCTCTTCTTTCAAAGTGTTATTTGCTTATCTTATGAATCCGCCATGACATGTTTAGGATATGTGTAAGAGAACCCAAGAGGCATCCTATCCCTCTTTCACAACACAAACACAATCAAACACGATCTCCCGATGATATTAGAATAGGTGTAAGAGACCTAAGAGGCATCCTATTTCGAGTAACAAAACTGAGTTAGGTGTAAGAGAACCCAAACGACATCCTTTCGTAGTGGAATTCTAGTTGCCATCTGTGGCACCATTTCATCCAAATCCCTAAGTGTGTTTAAGCTAGTTGTGAGATAACCCAAGCAGAGTCCTATCCCCTTTAACACAAGCACAAAAATAAACACATATCTTTTATATCGTACTATTTTATTGTGGGAGCAAGCCCCCTGAGGCTCTTACTCATTAGCTGCTCTAGGTCGAGTTTACATACTACCTCACTAGTATGTCACTCAAGTGGTCACTTATTTGGAAGATGTGAGTCCCCATGCTTTCTTCCTAACTTGATCTTTGCAAACCAATGAGCACCTTGTTAGCACTTGGCAATCCTCACTGCCTAGCCAGTAAGCCACCTCGTGTTAATTTTATTTAAGAGGATGTGAGTCCCCGAGCTTTATTCTTGAACCAATCATCATGATCTAACTAGGTCGAGTATATTTGAGGTTTAGGATAAAACTCCCAAAGGCTCCTTTCCCCTTGACTACATTTAAGTTGATATAAGTCCTCCAGTGGAATCCACCTTGGTCCCTAGGTCGGATAACACTGTCGGAGAAGGCTATCCCACTATCGGTTCCTATAGGAGGATGTGAGTCCTCGAGTTTTCTTCCTAGGATAATTGTTGCAAACTAATGGGCACCTTAGGTTGGTTGATGTTTGCTATGCTGACAATACTCACCCGGTTGATACACCACTCTTGGCAGATGTGAGTCCCCATAATTTCTCCTTGAGTTGGCCACCGAATACTTATTAAAATTATCTTCTCTAGGATTTTGGATCAAGCCCTTAGTGTCCCCTCTCCTTGCGGGCACTCTATTTGGATTACGTCTTTTATGACCCCATTTATACACTACTTGGGTTACATTTGGATTGGACAGTTCTCCCTTCCTAGTAGCCACCCCTGTGGTTGGAGAATTTGTTCAGCAGATACGTAGATTCTCCTTTGGTTCAGGAAATTTGAGATAGGTCTAGGCTGCTATAATCTCATTCTCAATTTGATCCCTCACAAACTAACATGGTCCATGATAAATAAATTAAACAAACAAACAAACAAAATATTCTCTTATGGATTAAGAATTCAAGCCCCCAAAGGGCCCCTTTTCCCAAGTAGACATCCTAGTGCAGTGTCAGCAGAACTCCCTATATGAATTGCCTGACTACTTGAGTTAAAATAAGTTTCCAGGTCGGCACTCACTCTGTAGTCACTCTTAGGTCAGGTTCAATCTATTTTTCCACAAGCAGGTTACCCCGACAGTCATTCCGCTTTGGAAGATGTAAGACTATGATGCATTCTTTCTAGCATGATTGTCGCAAACCAACGGGCAGCCCTAGGTCGAGCTCAATTTATTGCCCAAAGCAACTGATCACCCTAGTAGTCTTTTATAGAGGAAGATGTGAGTCCCCGCACTTTCTTCCACTTAATTGATCATTGCAAACCGAAATGCACTTTTTTTGTTAGATAGTTCTCCCCCCAACCAAGAAGCTACTCCCTTTGGTTCAGTAAATCTGAGATAGGGCTAGGCTGATATAAGCTCATTCTCAGTGTCATCCCTCGCAAACCAAGATAATCCATCAAAACAAATAAATTAATAAATAAAATTAATCTTGACTATCTTTAAGCTGATTTAAGTCCCCCGGCATTCACTCAATAGTCAGCCCTAGGTCGGGTTTGATTTGTTGCCTTGCCAACCAATCACCCTAATGGTTCCTTATTTTGGAAGATGTGAGTCCCCACACTTTCTTCCTAACTTGACCTTTATAAACCAAAAGGCACCCCTTTGGTTGGATAATCCTACTATGTGTTTGGTAGACTACCCCTTTGGATTGATAAATCTGAGATAGCCCAGGCCTCCATGGCCCCTACTCGGTGCAGTCCATCACAAATTGATGGGATCCATTAAAACAAACTAAAAAATGAATTCAGTCTTTTGACTATCTTTGAGCTGATCTAAGTCCCCCTGTGGTGTTCACTCAATAGCCAGCCCTAGGTTGGGTTCAATCCATTTCCTTTCCAATGGATCACCCTAGCAATTGGTCCCTACTTCAGAGGATGTAAGTTTATTATGCTTTCTTCCTAGCACAGCTGCTACACACCAAAAGGCATTCCCTTTGGTTGGCTAGTCCTACTATGTGTTTGGTAGACTACCATTTTGGATTGGTAAATTTTAGTTAGGTTTAGGCATCCATGGCTCTTACTCAGTGCAATCCAACTAACATGGTCCATCTCAAAAATACAAAATATAAAAATATGAAACAAATTCAACCCTCCTCCCTCAATGGAGTAAAATAAAAAAATTAAACAAATCTAATCAATTTCTCTCCCCTCTGAGATTCAAATCAAATCAAACCTCTCATCCCCTTGTGGATGACTTGAACCTGTTTCCCTAGTGGAAGGTTCACATTCTCTATCCCTAGTGGATTTCTCTTTCACTCTCTTATGTCTTTGACATGCGTAGACTCACATTGCACTAAGCTCTGGATTCCTTCTACACCTTGGGTTAGGAGTAGATTATTTCTGTTTGTGCTTGTGATCATTTAGTTTTGTTGATCATTTCGGTCAACACCAATACGTGCGGTGCTCCTTGTCAGTCACACCATACCTATTGGGTGCCCTTTGTTGACCTTATTTTTAGGATGATCTCTCAACCCCTTCATCTTAGACATAGGACTTCTTTTAAACACTAAGAGTTTCCTTAGTGTTAAGACACTTCTAGCGATTAGGTGAACACTCAACCTAGTTCTAAAGACTTAGAAGAGTTAGCCATAGGAATAAGTTATGCCTTAAGGGTGTTAGGAAAATTTTGCCTACCCTATACCTTGAACCAACTCCTCACTCCCTTCCTTCAAGTTAAATTCCAAGTCAAGTCTAAACCAACTCCAAACTCCAAATCAAAGCAACATCAAAAAATTAAATCAATTCCAACTTAATTGATTTTCTCAAACTCAAATCAATTCCAAATGATTGAAGCCCGTGATTGAATTCCAAATTCCCAAGAAATTTTCCTAAGTTACCTTGATTCTATCTTATGGACTTAGCCTAAATCAAATCCAAATTAACCCAAATTTAGGAAATTTTCTCATAACCCATTTATATTCTCATTTATATTCACAAATATAAATGAAATATAAATTCAAAAAAACAAAAGCTAAATTCAAAAATCAAATCAAATTCAACCACAGTTCAACCTAAACCTTTCAAGCCAAATTCTTCAACTTAGCCAAATCAACTTCAAATCAAGCCAAACTCTTGATTTTTCTTCAAGTTCAATCAATCCTTCAATCATGAATCCAAATATAAATATAAACTTCAATCATCAATCTAAAAATCAATTCAAAAATCAAATTCAAATTCTACCACAATTCAACTTGAGCCTTTCAAGTCAAAATATTGAGCTTAGCTAAATCAAATTCAAATCAAACCAAACCTTTGATTTTTATTCATGATTCAATCAATCCTTCAATCATGAATCCAAATATAAATATAAACTTCAATCTTTAAACCAAAACTAAATTCAAAAATCAAACCCAAGTCAAACTAATGTTCACCCCTTTGAACTTGAAATTATCAAATGAATCAAAACCCATTTGACTCTAAATCACTTGCAAATGGATTGATATTCCAGTCATAAGTCTATATGTGAGTTCAATCAAACTCAAATCAAGCTTTGACCAAGCCATTTGACCCACTTAAGCTCATTTGACCCAAAGTGACCTAAAGTGCCTCTTATGAGCCAAATTTTTATCCTATTGGATTGAACTAAGCCCACCTAAGCCTCACATTGTGAGAAACAATCATCATGAGATGATCAATCACTCAAATTCGGTCAAACTAAGTCAAACCTAAGGGTTGACCAAGTCAATACTTAGCCAAAATGAAACCTAAACTAGCCAAAATCCACCATAGAACAAATTGATTGAAACCATTGATCAAAACTAATTCATGATCAATGTTTGAACTTGACCAAGTCATCATTTGAGCTTAACCTAGCCCAATTGGCCACTTGACCCAATGTTGACCTCATTTTTAGAATGAGTTCTCAACCCCTCCATCTTAGACATAGGACTCCTCTTAGTCTTTAAGAGATCCTTAGTCCTAAGACACATCTAGTGATTAGGTAGATACTCAACCTAACCCTAGAGACCTAGGAGAGTTAGCCATAAGAGTAGGTCATGCCTTAGGGGTGTTAGGAAAATTTTCCTACCCTATAGCTTGGACCACTTTCCTTACTTCCTTCTTTCAAAGTCAAACTCCAAATCAAATCAACATGAAACCTAAATAAATTTTAGCCTATTGATTTTCTCCAAACTCAAATCAATGCCATAGGATTGAAACCCATGATTGAAATTCATGATTGAATTCCAAGTTGAAATTTCAAATTTCAAATCTTGCCTAAGTCCTTTGATTTCCCTTCATGGACTTAGCCAAAATCATCTTCAAATTAATTCAAATTCATGAAATTTTCTCATAACTCATTTATATTCTCATTTATATTTACATATATAAATGAAATATAAATTCAAATCAATCAAACTAAATCCAAAATTCAAGATATCAATTCAAAATCCTTCTTAAGTCCTTAATCCTCTCTTAAGGACTTAGCCAAAAAAAATCATCTTCAAATCAATTTAAATTCATAAAATTTTCTCATAACCCATTTATATCTCATTTATATTCACATATATAAATGAAATATAAATTTAAATCAATCAAACCAATTCCAAAAATCAAACTTAAACTCATTTAAAATCAAACCTAAGCCTTTCAAGTCAAATTCTTGAACTTAGACAAATCAACTTCAAATGAAGCCAAACTCTTGATTTTCCTTCATGATTCAATCAATCCTTCAATCATGAATCCAAATATAAACACAAACTTCAATCACTTAACCAAAACTCAATTCAAAATTCAAGCTAAATCCATTTCATGTTCACCCTTTGAACTTGAAATTGTCAAATGAATCAAAACCCATTTGACTCCAAACCACTTACAAATAGATTTATATTTCAATCTTAAGTCGATATGTAAGTTCAATCAAACTCAGATCAAGCTTTGACCAAGCAACTTGACCCACTTAGGTTCACTTGACCCAAAGTGACCTAAAGTACCCTTATGAGCCAAATTCTAATCCTAACCAAGTTCGATTGAATCAATAAGCCTCTCATCATGAGATGATCAATCACTCAAATTGGGTTAAATCAAGTCAAACCTAAGGGTTAACTAAGTCAACACCAAGCCAAAATGAAAACCAACATAACTAAAATCTACCATAGGAAAAATTGATTGAAACTAATGATCTAAGTTCATTCATGATCAATGTTTGAACTTGAACAAGTCAACATTTGAGCCTAACCTAGCCCAATTAGCCACTTGACCCATGTTGACCCAACTTGACCTAAAAAGTCAAAATATGTAAAAACTTGATCTAAGCCAAATTGGTTGAATCCAATGGGTCAAGTTCATTCTAAATCACTTGTTGAACTTGACCAAAGCCTCAATTGGTCAACTAGACCTAACCTAGCCCAATTGACCTTGAACCCAACTTGACCTAAAGGGTCATATTAAGCCAAATTCAAACTTAACTAAAATTGATTGGAAATAAAGATACCAATCCACTTCATATGACCAACCAAACCTAAACCTACCCATGACCTAGCTCAAATAGGTCAAATAGATCAAATTGGTCAACTTGACCCATTTGACCTAAATAAAGTCATATGAACCAAATTCAAACCAACTCAATTCCTTCTTCAAGCATCATCAGAGGACCAAGTCATGCTCACCTAAGTTTTTTCCCAAGCTCCAAAGGCAAAGGAAGGGTGCCCTAGGCCAAAGCCAAGCTCAAGGCAAAGCGAGGTGAGGCGTCCAAGCATCCACTCAACCTCAAGAGCTCAAACTTTTAGCAAAGCTTCATCTCAACCAGCCGAAGCTTCTCCAAGGGAATTGAGCATCGATGATCACCTCCAGCAAAGTTAGCCATTTTTTGATCTTGAATTCAATATGGTTTGGAGCTTTGTGAAAGAAATTTTCATGGCATAAGATTTTGGCCGTTAGATGTGATCTAGGATGCATGATGAAGATGTGGGCCAAATTCTAGCCCAATTTGAGTTCGATCAAGCTCGAATCGTGGCCTAGAAGATGGATGAATCCCCTTTCCCATAGGAAATTATAGGGATGGATCTTTGGCCATCCATCCATGCATTTTAGATGGATGATCGAGATCAGAACACGTAGCCTCCCACATATCTCCCATATGATCTATGGCTTTAATCTCAACCGTCCGATCCTTGATCGAATGGCTGGAGAGGAAGCTCGTAGTGCCGCCGCCACGGTGCTGTGATGAGATGGCTTAAGTATCCAATATGGCTGTAACGTGTGTAAAGCACATGTCGTGTCAACGACATGCATGGCACTAGTGGGATTAATGATATAACTAGGGATTTAAATAATTCTAATTAATCACCTAAACATCTAAAATTCATATCTCAACACAGAAAAATAAAAAAAATGAAATAAACTGCATTAAGAAGATAATTGAACATAGAATATTCTAAAATTAATTTTGATTGATTTTGAATAGTTCTTTTCTCTAAATTTTGGTTTTATTGATATTATTAATTTTCTAATTACTCTCTAATTAATCTAGTGATTAATCCTAAATTTTTTGGGTGTAATTAGAGGGATGACTTCTGCCTCCTCTAATTTTCTTGGGATTTATTGGTGGCTTAATTAGGGGAATTGCTAGTTCATTCCTTAATCACTCTCTTAATATAATTAGACTTAATTAAGGGTATAATTAGTGATTTAACTCTATGATTGAGCTAATTAACTTTTGATTAAGTGAATGTGAGGTTTAGGGAATAAGTTTGGGATACTCTCCTTAAGATATTCCTTAAACCCTTTTTATTCCTTAATATTACCTTAATTAAGTGTTAAATCACTAATTATCCCCTTAATTAATTTCATAAAATTCTAAAACTTTTCAGAACCCATTTAATTCTTCTTGGGTAGATGTTTAGGTGTTCAAGAGCCAACATACAATTAAGGAAATCAAAATTCAACTCATATGTATGTTTTGAAATTACTTAAGTTAAACCCTTATTTTATTTAATCATTAAGCATGAGCCAAATTGCATTAGGCCCTTTTCCTTCTAGGTGCATTGCATTTAAATTCCTTGTGATTTTATGTCATCTCATTGGATCATAATTATTTGATTAACTATGCTAAGGTGGTGTGAAGTAATAGCATGCTTAATTCATACCTTAACCTAATCAAAATATAAAATGAATCTAATCACCTAAAAATGAACAAAAATATCAAACACATGTGGGAATGGGTTAGGAACAACATACTCACCTCATATTTTTCCAAATTAAATCAAACTCAAAATCAAACAAAAATCACATTAAACAAACTTTGATGTGGTTTAAGCTTTCTTATTTCATAAGATCTTCTTTAGAATTTAACTAAGGTGAATGTGTTTACATGCTCATATATGATTTCATACATTCATGCTTTTCAAAAATTAAATTTAAAATAAAAAATGTTTCCTTTATGCCAAATTGCATGTTTTGGCTAAAGTAAAAAAAATATGAGTGGCTATTATCACTATTAAATCCAAATTATTTTCAAAATATATCAATCAATTATCAAAACTGAAAGTGTGTTACTTATATCTTACTTATAAGCTTACATGTGAGAAAAATATAAGGATGTGCTTAGTGTAGCTTTCCTTTTCCTCTCTTTTGGTATAGTTTTAAATAAGATTTGGCAAAGTGTATAGTTCATTTGAAAAGAACACAATACTTGCCTAATTCCATTTCATATTCATTCCTATGCTATGACTTAAGAAGTACACCTACACTTACATATATAAATTGCATACAAACCAAAATAAAAATAAATACAAACTTTTGCATCTTTCTTTCCATTCATTTCTTTTGTACACATTCTTGTATTTAAGGAAAGTGGTATATTAGTCTAGACAACTCTGTGAGGTTTAAGTAGCCCTAAGTGGTCTTATAACATGGTAAATATTGGCATTGTACTCACTTGTTTCATACATTCATGTGTGCATGTGAAAATTGGATAAGAGACCCTTTTTCTACTTAATGAAAATCATGCATCATAAGCATTCAAATTTTAACTAATTACAAAAGTGTGCTAAACATTCTCATTTGTATGTATAGATATGCTTAGGATTCATCCATATGCATGTTATATATGTTGGGAAGGAAATGAAGTGATGTGTGTTTTGTGAATTTAGTTCACTTTACTTAATCTTAAAATGCCTCTCTTTTGAATAAGTTTGTTTAGAGTCTATCAAACATAGATTAATTAAAATACATAATAAAATATTCACTAAAAAACTAAAACATGAATTCTTTAGAAATTACTGTTAGGGAAGGAAAGAAGTTCTCTCTCTTCCTCTCTTTACAACTTAGTATTTAATTGTAAGATTCACTTGAATCCAATCAAAACATAAAATAAAATCAACCTAAAATAACAAAACCACTTAAATGAAACCCTCTTCTAAGTTGAACATTCTTCACACTTAGAAAATTTAAATAGCTTTTAAAAGCACAATATTTTAGACTAAGTCATCAATTTCTAGTTTTAGGTTAAGATGGTTTGATGTTTACTTTTATTTCTTAATATATGTTTTAGTCTGGATGTTAGGGTGAATGTATGTAGAATGAATGATAGGATGATTTAGTTTAATCATTATGCAGGGGTGACAGTATTTTATGACAGTATTTTAGAAGATTTCAATAGATAGTCCTACCTTTGCTAGAAAAACTTGGCTTGACCTTTGAGAGCCATGGTGAAAATACACCTCCTCCCTTCTCACTGATTTTGGCCAATAATCTTACTTCTCATACATTAGGCATATGAATCCTATAAGCCTGAGTCAAATGATTGTCCAAAAATGAAAATAAAATGTAATATGATTTGCATTAGATTTAGGTCATTTGAAGCATACCCTCACATGATCTAGTTTCTTTAGGGAGTGAGTTTAAGGACTTAGTCTCTTTCTAAATAAATAATAACCTAGCTATCTTTCATAAAGCATATGACTTGCCTACATGACTTTAAAATTATAGGAGGAGTTAGTTGGCGTCCACCCCCAGATGGTTGTAAGTCCAAGCAGTCGGGTGGTTTGTCCTCTCTTATGGAGGCAAACCAAATACCCATTATCGCCTTAGATTTAGGTCATGCTTTCAGCCCTTGTCAAAGCTTCCTAGATTTAGGTTTTGAGGTTGCTTCTCCCTTACATGTTCGCTAGGTTTCCTAGCAACATGAGCATCTTCTATTTATCTTCATTTGGCTTCGATAATAACTCTCTCTTTGATCAATCCCATTTAATCTTCTAAAATAAACTAATCGATTGATAGTCCTACCTATTGAAATCTTTGAAGACAATGATCATTTACCTTAATCGAGAGTATTCCTGAGGGATCTCATTCCTTAGAATATAATTAACTCTGGGGGCTTGCCCCTGTGGGGAACTTAACAAACCCAATTTAAAATAAACCCTACTTTACTTTTCCATGTAAAGTAGGGGAAGAATCTTTAGTACACATGCTGACCCATTATCTTTAGGAGTCCTTGTTGAGGTGATTAGTCCATTGCAGGGGTGACTTCTATCTTTAGAGATAGTACACCTCCCCTCAATGTCATACCTGATCACCCTCAATAAGAATATTTGTAGATTAACGTGGTGTCAAATATTACATAAAAAGAAGATGTATATTTCTATCTTCATTTTATTCCGCATAGAGTAAAGATGGAAGTATATTTATCCTTTAGAAATATAAAAATTTCACCACAAATTTTTTTGGCGACTCCACTAGGGAACTTTTCTCTCTCTATCTTTGATAAATGATCGTTGTCTCCAATATCAATAGTGGGTTTGTACTTTGGTATGAATTCTGCTGGCACTTAGCTTATTTCATTCTTAAGTTAAGCTAGCCAACATCTTTAAGTTTTAGGACCTCACCCCATGTTAGTCTTAAAACCCCCATTGGGTTCTCCAATGGGTAAAAATAAAAAAGATCTAAATAAAAAGAAAATATTTAAAGACTTCCTCCTTATCATTTCTATGATAAGAAAAGGTTCATTTTAAAATAATAAAGACAAAATAAATCCTTATAAAAAAATCATGTTTTTTTTAAAAAAAGCACTCTTTCAAAAATGCACTTAATAAAATATTTTACATAAAAGTTTCCTAAATTATCTTCATCTAATAATATTTATGATTGTTATATGTGAAGATCATCTTTACAAAAATAAAATTCTAACAATCATGTTTTCAAAAGCATAAAATTTGAAGATAGGCCTTTCCATGCAATACACTCAAATATATTGAATGAATATTACCTCTTCAAGCAAAATCATAACTTTGAACTTCCACCTAATACATTCCACATGTGTTAGGTTGGAATTTTCATATTTTCAAAAGCACATATGAACATCTCCATTTAATATACCCAAATTTATTGAATGAAGATTTCATTCCCAAATAAAAAGAGCATCATTTGGAAATCCCACTTAAACATATTCCATATATGATTAAGTTGGAATTACCTCTTTCAAAAAGCAATAATCATACACAAAGCAAAATTTTCACATTGCAAAAATAGTATTGACTTCCATCTTACATACCCAAATTTGTTAAATGGAAATCTCCCTTTTCAAAAATAAACAAGAAACAAAAATTTTCAAAATACATATGAAATTTCATTCTAGCATATCCCATTTCCTAAAATGAAGTCTCTCTTTTTCCACAAATAAAATTTGAAACACACTTTTGGGAATTCCATTTAGCATACTCAAATTTGCTAAGTGAAATATTCATTCCACTAAAATTTTCAAAACACATATGGAACTTCAATTTAGAATACCCCATTTGCTAAAATAAAGTCTCCCCTTTTCAAAATCCAAAATAAAATTTTGAAACACCTTTGGAATTTCATTTTGCATACTCAAATTTGCTAAATGAAATTTCCACTTCACAAAATTTCCAAAAACCACTTTTGGAACTTCACTCTTTAGCATACCAAATTTTCTAAAGTGAAGCTTCCATTTTCAAAATAAAACTAAAACACAAAAAATTTAAACACATCTTTTGGAATTTCATTTAGCATACCCAAATTTGCTAAGTGAAATTTTCATTTCTCAAAATTAAGTGGAACTTCATTTTTAGCATACCATATTTGCTAAAGTGAAGTCCCCACTTTCAATCAATAACAAATCAAAATCAAAAGAAAACACATTAGGATTCCCTTAGCATACTTAAATTTGCTAAGGATCCTACTTTTCAAAAATAAATCAAAATAAAAAAGGGAAACACTTTAAGATCTTTCTTAGCACACTCAAATTTGCTAAGAATCCTATTTTCAAAAAAATCTTTTAAAAATAAAACACATTTGAGTTCTGCACTTAGCATACCCAAATTTGCTAAGTGGGAATTCCAATGTTCAAAATCAACAATAATTCACAAGCTAAAATAAACAAAGAAAAAAAAATAATTATTTTCAAACACCTCACTTACCATACCCAAATTTGCTAAGTGAGTGAATTGCAAAATACCAAATCAAAAAACAAAACCAATTGACCCTTACTTTAACATACCCAAATTTGTTAGAGGAAAGGGCCCTCAAACCAAATTCTAATTTCAAACATGAACCTATGGAAGCATCTTTCTAAAAATATTTGAATCCATTTTTCAACATACCCAAATTTGTTGAAGTTGGATTCATATTTAAAAATTCCTCTTCCAATCAAATTTTAAATCTTCTAAATCCATTTGAACCCCACTTAACACTTTCAAGATGTTGTGGTTCAAATTTTAAATTCAAATTTAAAATCAATAAATAGAATCTAATCCAAGCTTGTTTCTAACATTGCATTCTCAACATCGCCTCTATAGCTCAACTTTCAATTTGTAGTTGACTATAAAATGTTTCACGTAAATTTGTGTTCACTTTCCCCATGGATGGACTTGGCCTTGATCGCCAATCTCCCCAGCCACACCCATCTCATCCATTTTGGTAGAGGTTTCAAGGGGGTGAGGAACACCTATGAGGGAATTCCCCTCACAACTATTGCAGGACTGTGGTGGCTGGGCAGAAGCCAGCCATTCAGATTGATTTACCACCGGATTCTGACATCCCCTCATTAAAGAGGAAAATAGTGGTAGCCCCATCGGCCAGAAGCATTGAAGTGATCACTGCAGCCTGGGTTTCGCCCAGTAGGGCTAGACCCACTCATTAGCACCTCGGGGTAAGGCTCCTCCTGACCCGTGATTGCCTCCACTTAAAGGTTGTTCTACGCCACTCACCACATGGCTCAAAGGAGAAAAAAAACTACATGATTAAGCGATCATACACGATTTCTGGGAGATGGAGGCCCCTACTGGGTGAGGAGGTACCCACTGATCACCCCACCGGTTATAAATGAACTGCTTTCATCCTCTCTTCCATAGAGAGGATGCTAGGAGGATCTGTACTTTACCTCCACCAATGGTTTAGTACCAACCCTCAATTAGCCAGAGCAAGAGGTCATATGCCAGCCTTCGATCGCCTGGCCAAGTTTGCTTACAAACGCTTGATAAACACCCCAATGATAGAGAGGCTAGAGGGGCCACACTTCAATACTAATCACTAACATAGAGAGGCAAAGGTTTGGTTGGTAGTCAGCGACCTCCGCATTCATTGATTTCCCTAATCAACGAGATACCCTTGTTGATCACACATATAGTATTTTGCCTATAGGAATGACCCATAATAGGAAGAGGGTTCCCGTCCTAAGAGAGTTGGTGGTGTATCCACCACATTGCTACCCCATCCCCATCACCCATTCATGTCATGATTCCCCCATCCATGAAGGCCACATCCGATGCACATTGGTGATCCGCCATGGGGATCCTATTCTATCTACATCGCCTACTGTGAAAACACTGAGCTTTCTTACTCGACCTTCTACCCCACTGGTGGTGGGAAGGTAATGGCGACCCCGAAGCATTGTGATCATCCGTTCACCACACCACCAGTCAGAGGACAGATGGTGGTAGCTGTTGTAGAGGGAGCAGATGATAGCCCAGTTGCACCGATGATAGTAGAACCTCCTAGGAGTGTCACCCCTTTCAAAGTTAGTGACAGTCAGGAGTGTGCCTCTTCTAGTGAGTACAGTCCTCATAGGATTGATTCTCCAATAATAGGGGAGGTCTGGTGCCTCTTAGTACATGATAGTGATCACACCGATCAACCAAAATTTTTTATGCCCATTCAGATTGATCGTTCTCTTGAGGACATAGTGGCACATTATCTTATAGAAAAGAAAGAAATTATGGGTTATAATTGGTCTGATGAGGAGAAGATCAGCTTTGATCCCAATGAAGATGATTTGTTGGGAGACATGGTTTGCATGGTAGATACTGTGGATCCTCCTTAGAGAACAAGATGGAAGGTGATGAGGTTGAGCAAAAAGACATACCAATCAACACCTCAAATATAAAGCAGAAGATGAATAAATAGATAGATGGCAAGGTAGCTTGAGGACTTTAGTAGTCGCATTTCAAAAAACAAGCCCCAATAGTTCATCCTATTAGTAGTTAGTCGAGTTAGTGCATGTCTTGGACCCGCCAAGACCTTACCTCGAGAAGGTAGCACTAGCATATGGGAAGAAGTGGAAAGTTCCTCCATATAGAAGAAAGATATCAGATCTATGGTTGAGCAGCAGGTAAAGGAAGTGTTTGCTCAAGCCTAGGGAGGATCATCGATTATAAAGGGTAGACCCTACATGGAGGAATTTGATGCAATCCATTATCCCAAGGGTTTCGTGCCACCTTCCTTCAAGAGCTTTGATGACAGTGGAAACCGAGGTAGCATATTGCACACTTTAGGGCTAATTATTGCAACGCAGTGGTAGTGACACTTTGATATTCTCTCGCCAAGAGCTGGGATAGCTATTGATTGGTATGTCAACTTGTCAAGAAAAGACATTTGTTGAGATAGCAACTCTTTATCAAGAGGTTTCGAGTTTCAAAGAAGGGTTATTCATCTTGTAGCACAAACAACAGTGAGTCCCTTTAACTATATTCTCGATAGCATAACCGAGTATGAAATATGAGCCGCAATTTTCAAAAACATGCCATTAAGATTCTTCTAAAGAATATCCATGGCTCACGCTTCTTAAGGGCTTCACTATCAAAATATTTGAGAAGTTAATCAACTAAGGGCGCTAGTCTTGAGAGCTGGGCCATTTTTGGAAGACTAAGCCAAAGTAAAGCCCACTCTTTCTACTACCACCAAGGCAGCTTTACCACTTCCATGGCTACAAGACCACCTCATATACCATCACCAAATGACACACACATACCGCACGTAGCTGGTCCACCTACTCTTTAGATAAGCTAACAAATATTATTCATTTAAGAGGGAGGTAATCGTGAAGATCTTTAAGAATCTCTTAAAGAAGCTTTTAAGCTACTAGCCTAGAGACGAGGAAGTGGGCAAAATCCATGATCCTAACTTTTGCCCTTATCACCATATGCTAGGTCATATTTTGGAGGATTGCTTCACATTTAAGGATTGGCTTGAACATAGCTTCAAGACCGGTGATGTAGTTATCCCGAAGGAATACCTTATGGAATAACCATCCAGTTCCATTAGGGTAATCCTTGGGATACTTGTGATCCTTCCAAAATCAAAGAAGGTTAGGATATCTCTTTATCCAAAACCTCTAAACAGATCTTTCAGAAGATCAAGAACTTTCCTTGCAGGTGCCTGAGTCAGCTCAAACCTCCAACATCAAAGAAGGTTTGCAAGTTATGCCAACTCGAAAAAAGGGGAGCTCAGAGCAACGAAAGATGTGTCACCGATAGCCCATGTAACCAATCGATCAAGTCCAAATTCTCCTACCATTGCATCTACCACATCAGTGACTTCCTTTACTTCAACTAGTTCTTCTTCTTCTACTAGTAGAACTCTTGTATCGATGGATAAGGGCATCAAATCTCTTACCCCACTTACTTTACTTGATTCATACATTGTACCTCCTATTAAATCCAAGAAATTGAAGAATAAAGCTAGCTTGACTTATATCTGTGTCACTCCTGATGGGTTGTCTTCTTCTATTCTTAATGATAACTCTTCAAGTCAAAATAACTATAACAATTCTAATCTTCCTCTTTTTGATTCAGAGTTAGACTTCCCTACTCTGAATACTATGAGTTCATCTCTTGAGATAGACTTGGAATCATCTGATTTTGACGGTCCCATAGGAGAAGTCAGTGAGCCGATGCAAGTAGAACCTTCCATTACCCTACCATAAGAGATCACAGAAGTCAACCTCCGTAGTGGCAAGGTTCTACCTCCTAGGGCAGTACCTCAAGATAGAGAGAAATAAGTCATTGGTATAGAGGATCGAGAAGCTCCTCGATAAGATACTCCACCCTTGGATATACTTATGGAGGATCAGCCCAAGGTGGACTACAATGTCCTCTCTCATTTAAGAAAGTTACCATCTAAGCTAAGCATATATGATGCCCTTGTCTTATCCAAAGAGATGAGAAAATCACTAATCAAGGCTCTCCTTAATCCTGAGATATGCTTAGCATAGTTGACAGCTATAGGTGAGGAGGCACATTATACAAAAAGAATCCTGTGATCTTTCACGTGATGAAGACCTTCTTCTGGGACTTGATAACCCCCCTCTACATCACAGGGTAGATTCTGCACTTACCGAAGTTCTCATCAAGTGCATTGATAAACATTATGAGTCTAAAGACCCTTTCCTATTTGAGGATTGACATCTCCACACTCCGAGGAGATCGGATGATGTTAAGAGGATTCAATGAACAAGGTGAGCAGGCATTAAGTTCCATAGTGTTACCTTTGGAGAAAGGTGACTGGAATATTGAAGCCAAGTTTTACATCATTGATTCAAATAATTCATTCACTACTTTGCTTGGTAGGCCTTGGATACATCAGAACAAGATAATTCCATTCTCCCTCCATCAATGCATCAAGTTCAAAAAGGATGGGAAGGAATACAATGTAAATGGAGATGAAAAGTCATTTTCAATTAAAGAGGTTGAGATTTATAAGGATGCAGCCTATTATCTTCCTCAAAACACCCTTTCTCATGAACTTGGATAAAACTCAAAATCAAAAAAAATGAAGAAAAGAAAAAGGCAAAAGAAAAAAGAAAAGAAAATGAAAAATCCAAATGAATAAGAAAGGGGAATTGAAGAAGAAATAGATTCATATCAAATTCCACCCACAATTCATTCCATCATATGGATATGTGGGTAGGATGACTCAACTTCCACTTAGAGGTAGAAAGCGGTTCGAGGTGGAAGACCCCCTGGTTGGCCATCAGCCAACATAGGTCATGTTCCAATTCATATGAGTACCCTTACTATTCACATAGACTTGGAATCTAGCTTGGAGGATGAGTTTAATGTGATTAGTATACCAGATAACCCCTCTCAGTGGGTTTCATTGAAGCTGACTTTTGATCCAGACAGAGGCGAAGACCGGGCTTCCAGATAAAGCAAAGTATTCGAATCAAGTTTATGTGAGACTATTAGGCAGCAGCTAGGAACCTTAACTCTAACCTCACTTTCATCTCAGAAAGTTAAAGGTTTAGTAGTTAAGGAAGCCCCTAAGTCTTCTAGCGATATAAAGTTGAAGAGATTCTTTTTGGGATCATCATCATCAAGTCTTGAAGTTAATGTAGAACTTGAGGAGGATACATTTAGAGAATTAATGGAATTACCCTTTGAATTTTGCTCGCCTTGTGTTCATAATCTTATACAGAAAGGTTTGGTTCCTCACATATGGTCCAGGCATAGGTCAGAGTATTTTGAAAAGCTATGGAATAATACAGGTAGGGAAGCATAACCAAGAGATGGACTAGGATTCAATATAGTGGATCCATTCGATGATGACGACTACTGCCTAGTTGTTACCAATCATTTGGAGTCTGATAGATTCTTTTCACACAACACCAACTCTTATGACAATTTATGTTTAGAAATCTCAGATGATCCAAATGATCTCCAAATCAAAGATGCACCACCAGAATTTGAAGAGGAGATCTATTCAACAATTAGCAAGCCTAAAAAAATCAACCTCAGGATAGAAGAAAATCCATGCCTGATGTATATCAATTCATTGCTGAATGAAAAAGAAACCAATGACTCAGTTAGGCTATTGATTGAGTTTAATGACTACTTTGCATAGAGTTATGAAGAGATGCCCAGATTATCTCTAGTGTAGCTGTCCACAAGCTAGCAATAGATTCTAATGCTACCCCTATTAAGCAAGCTTTTAGATGCATGCAATTAGAAATCGAACAACATGTCATTTCTAAAGTTAAGAAACTGATTGATTCAAGATTCATCAGAGAAGAAAAATATCCTACCTGGTGTGGTGTTTATTTTTGGGATGTGGGACACCATGCAGATCTTAGGGGGTACTTATTGAAGTGATCAGGTATGACATTAAGGAATGATGTACTATCTCGAAAGATAGAAATCACCACCCTATAATGGACCTAATCACCTAATAAGGACTCCTAAGGTATGATGGGTCTTAGAATATACCAGAGATCTTTCCCCTACTTTACATGGAAAAGTAAAGTAGGGTTTATTTTAAGCTGGGTTCATTAAGTTCCCTTTGGAGGCAAGCCACCATAGTTAATTACATCCTAAGGAATGAGAATTCCTTAAGAATACTCTCGATTAAAGTAGACAATTAGGGTCTCCAAAGATTTCAAGGTTTAAGCTATGAAAGGATTCGCTATTTTAGAAAATCAAATGGGATAGATCAAGGAGAAGACTTATTTTTGGAATCTAAAGGGAGAAAGTAAAAAATGCTCATGATACTAGGAAGCCTAGTGAGCATTCCAATCTATCCTATAATTGGGCTTTATATTTATGAAATTGAAGAGAGTTAATTATTTGAGTTGACAATTTTTTAGATTACTAGGGCTTATAATTCCATAATATAAGATTGTGGAAATGCTTAAGAGGTGAGCACCTATGCTTGTAGCCCAAAGGAATAACTACCTCAGATTCCTAAACTAAGGAACTTTGGCGAGGGCCGAAGCATAACCTAAATCTAAGGCAAAATTGGTATATGGTTTACCTCCACAAAAGAGAATAAACCACCCGACTGTTGGACTTATTACCTCCTGAAATGGAAGCTAGCTAACTCCTCCTATGCTTTAAATCCATGTAGGCAAGTCTGATGCTTTGCAAGATGGCTAAGATATTATTCAATTATAAAGGAGACTAAGTCCTTAAACTCACTCTTTAAGAGACTAGAGCATGAGTGGTATAAAATCATGACTTAATCCAATGCAAATTTTATCAAATTTATTTGATTCTTTTGGACTCTTTATTTTGACACAGGCTATAGAATTTTGTATGCCTAAATGCATGAGAATTCGATTATGGGCCAAATTTAGAGAGAAAGGGGTGTTTTCCCACCAAAGGCTCTTACAGGTTAAGCCTTGATTCTCAGCAAGATGGAAGCCCTCTTAGAGTGGAATAATAAACATGCATGATATTCATTCATTCATCCATAAGGGTTACTAAAATTTTATTATCTTGATTTAATTCCTAGGCTTTTATGTGAGGTTATGAGTTATTTTAAAATTTTAGTTGTGAGTTATTAATTGGGGTAAAAAATTAATTTTATCCTAAGAGCCTATCGCATTCAGGCCATACATTCAAACATCAATCATAAAGAAACTATGAAAAGCATGTTGTTTTAATGCGCAATCTAA
The DNA here is from genome assembly GCA_021442155.1 of Cymbidium sinense. Classification (NCBI taxonomy): domain Eukaryota; kingdom Viridiplantae; phylum Streptophyta; class Magnoliopsida; order Asparagales; family Orchidaceae; genus Cymbidium; species Cymbidium sinense. The sequence continues at coordinate 247,403,076 of CM038214.1, forward strand.
ACACAATATTAAACAATTTTATAGACTACCATAAAAGAATAAAAGGCCAATGCGGTCGTTCAGACACCTCAAAAGAGAAAAGATGGTAAATACCCTTATACAACCAGTTACAAAAGGATAATACATGCTATGGGGTCTTCTTTTCTTCATTTCTTCCTTCTCTTCTTTTAATTTGATTTGCTCCAAAGGCATCACTGGCATCAGGGGTAAGCCTTCTGCTCATCATAATCCCCATAACACTAATCCTAATTCTAATGAAAATTACATCAAAAATAGAAAGTAAATCTAGCTACACTTGCAAAATAAATATTAGCTAAACACACCATACAACCCAAGCTTATATGAATTTGGACTTAGCACCCCACATGGGTAACCAAGCCCACTATCCTAACATGGGGTTATGCTTAGGGCTAAAACTTGCACAACAAAAGCATTTAAATTACAGGATAAGCAAAACCCCTCAGAAAACATGATTAGTAATAATGTCCAACATCTTCTATAAGCATACACCCTAATATCCAATCTAAAATATTACATCACAAACAAAATACAACATCATACATATGCCTAACTTGCACTAAGTGGTGACTTAGTATTCTAATGTGCATGCTTAAGGCTTGTGTGGCAAGACTTTACTAGGCTTGGTTAGTTTAAGTTTCAATTTGGAGTTTGAATTTGTTTAAATTTTACCTTTAGGTGATTTCAATTTAAATGATTTAATGATTTATTTTTCATTTTTATTTCACTTTTATTTGGTTAAAATGATGTTTAGGTTTTCAAGAATGAAGAGTAGAATGAATTCCATTTGTAGATGGAACTCACCCTATTCTACATCCTAATTCCTAAAGAATCTAACTAAGGTCCTCAAGTATCTTAATTAGCCCATTTTGAATTTGTGTAATTTATTCGATTTTATTTAAAGCTTAGAATTTGAGTTTGTTTAAGTATTTAATTGATTGATTTTGATTTAGGTGTTCTCATTTAATTATATCTTGATAATTCAATATCCTTAATATCTAATGAAGTTTAAGTTTGTTTAAATTCATGTATTTTTGATTGGTTAATTTTAGATTAGATGTTTTGGTTTGATTAAATCTTGATAATTAAATATTATTGATCTTTGATGAAGTTTAAGTTTATTTAAGTTTATGTTCTTTTGATTGATTAATTTTAGATTAGATGTTTTGGTTTAATTAAATCTTGATAATTCAATATCCTTTTAAATTAATATCTAATTCTTTTCTTTGATTATGGTTATGTGACTTAACTTTACATTTATTTAATTTGATTGTGGTTCATTTATTTATAATTTGATCAGATTAGGTTAATTGAGATTTTATTTTGATTTTAATTAGGTTTGATTCTTTGTTTATCAAAGTTTGGTTAGTATTTCGATTTCAATCATTGGATAGTTAAATAATTTATCTTATTTAAGTAGGTTGAATGAGATTTGATTTGATTACATATTAAATTGATGAGAGTCTTTCTTAATTTAATTTAATTTGATTTAATTTGATTTCATTAGCTTTATTAGTCTATGGGTTTTTTTAGGTTCAATGTGATTATATGATTAGTTTAATTAAGAAGTATATTTATGTTAATTATAAAGATTTGTTTAATTTTCAATTTGATTTCATATTTATTTAGGTTAATGATACAATTAATGACTTAATAATTTAAGTTTAATTTAGGTTTTGATTAGTATTTAATTGCATTTATGTTTGATTAAGTTTATGTTTAATATGATTAATTTGATTAATTTAATTTGTTTGTTTAAGAGGTGTGATCAATTATTAAATTAAGTAAAGATTTGTTTAATTTTTTTTTTAAATTTGATTTCATAATTATTTAGGTTAATGATGTAATTAATGATTTAATGATTTAAGTTTAAATTAAGAATTGATTGGTATTTAATTGCATTTATGTTTGATTAAGTTTAAGATTAATATGATTAATTTAATTAACTTTAATTAGTTTCCTTAAGATGTGTGATCAAATTAATTTGTAGATTAATTAAGTGTTTGAGTTGAATTAATTTTAATATAATTTATAAAGTTAATTTGGTTTATTAAGATGGTGGATTAATTTATTAAGTTTGCATTAATTAGATGTTTGATTAATTAAGTTTGATTAAGGGTAATTAGTTTAATTAAGGTGTTTTTATTATTAAATTAAATAAAGCTTTTTATTTTCTTAATGAAGCAATTGACTTAATGATTTAGGTTTTAGGTTAAATTGTATTTGCATCTTAATTATGTTTGATTCTTCGGGTTTAATATGATTAATTTGATTAACTTAATTAGTATACTTGAGTGTGATTATTAAATTTAATTAGGGGTTTGATTTAAGCTTAATTTTAGAGTTAGCTTTGATGTAACTTATTTAAATTAATTTGATTAATTAAGATGATGGATTAATTTATTAAGTTTGCATTAATTAGATGTTTGTTTAATTAAGTTTGCATTTATTAGATGTTTGATTAATTAAGTTTGATTAAGGGTAATTTAAATTTTAAATTATTAGATTAATTAAGGGTTTATTTAATTAGAGATTAATGGCTTAATTTCTGACATGTGAGTGATTTGGTTTAGTTAAGTATTTTCCTTAAGTTTGATTTGATTAAAGGATTATTGTTATTACCATCATTATTATTAAGTGAATTAATTATTTATTTCATTTCAATTAGGTTTGATTATTTATGATTAGAGTTTTATTTGATTTGATTCATTTATTATATTTGTTTGATTTCATTAACATGTTTAATTTAGTAATTAGGTTAAAATATTTAATGGTTAATTAATTATATTATTCCAAATGGATGTGATTTAATCATATGTTAATTAAGTTTAATTTAATTTTATTTGGTTTAATTTGATTAGTATCAAATGATTAAAGTTTCCTAAATTTGTTGAATTTTGAGTTTGATTTAAGATTTAATCATTTAATTGAGTTTTATTAACGTAAATAGGTTTAATCATATTAATTTAATTTCCTTTAAAGATGATATTTGTCTGATTTGAGGTTTGATTAATGATTGCTTAAGTGCTATTTCATTTTTTTTTTTTTGATTTGATATTTAAATTATTTTTAAATTATGTTTTAATTAACTCCTTAATTGATTAAACTCTATTCTTAAGTGTTTGTTTGGGGTTCATTAGGATTCATAAGATCACATTATTTTATTAAAAGTTCTAGATATCAATTGAAGTGATTTAAGCCATTTTGAATATTTTTGTAAATTTCTAAATTTTTATTTGATTTATTTTATTAAAATGGATAATCTGAACTTCAAAATTTAATTTCTCATAATCCAAAAGTTGTTTTCTCTTAAAATTTTTATGGTAGGTATATTTTAAATTTAATTTTTATTTCTAAAAATTTCAACTTAATCAATATATATCTTCAGTTTAATTAATGAAATTATATTTTCACTAAAATTCAAATTATGCTCAACATATTAAGTAAAATTTTGGGATTTTGAGTTTGTTGGATTCCTCCCGAAAAGATGAATCCAATGAGCCCTTGTTTGCAATTTTTGGTTTGGTATTTTATTTTCTATAAATTTTTAAAGTTTTAGGTGATTTAAATTAATTTTTTTTTATAAAAAGAAATATGCGTGGCGTCGTGGTTGGTGAAGGAAAATGACCGAGGCTCACTCTAGGGTCGATCACCAATCGGATGGTGGATCATCCAATCAAGGCTAGGATTGTGATTGGCACATAATCGAGCCATCCAATCGGAACCATGCGTCGGATGGTCTGATCGCGCTCAGCGTCAGAAATTACTGTGAGCCATCTGATCACATGAACTACATGATTGACGGTCCTTGCATCAGCGTCGGAAGGAGCATCGACGATAATCGTCGCAAGCGATTGTCCGGATAGTATCGCGCCAAGGCATGCGTGATCCACTCGCGATTGTGATCCAAACCATGAGATCGGTTTGGGTGATGAGCAATGTTTTTATGCTTTTTTAAGAGAAAATGAGGGTTTCTACGCCAAAACTTACCCAAATGGATCCATTTTCACGTTGATTCGAAAAAATTTTATTTTCTAATTGAGATGATTTAAAGTAAAATTGTGGGATTATCTAGGATAAATTTCTAAAATTGCAAGAAAATTAACATAAAATGCTCGAAATCCTAAGGTCGGCTACGGTTTGGCAAAATTTATCTTGTTGGGGATGGTTTTCGGCAGCGGTGAAGATTCGAGTGAACTCCTAGGTATGTGAGGAAGCTTTGGAGTGATCTTTAGCCCTTACCTTCCTTCGAAATGTCACCTTCTCCGATGTCAAGTTGCCTGAAAAATTATTTGTTTTGAGCTCAAAATGGCTCAAAGTGGTGGGAGATGGGTTCCTTTTTTGCTTTGGGAGCTTTTGGGGTGAATGGTGGTGGGAAGAGAGCTAAAGCTCATTTCCCCTCCTTATAATGGCCAAAAAATACAATCTTTTTTGAATTTTTTGGCTCCAAATTGATTGCCAACTTGCTTGGGGTGATTGGGATGGATGATAGATTGATTGAGGACTTTGGATTTTTGCTCCAAAGTCCTCTTTTGGTGCCATATGATTAGCCCTATTCAATGTAAATATTAAGGAGGAGTTAAGTGTATGTGATGTGGGAGAATTAAATGAGGTGGGTGGAATCCTATGTGGGGGAGGATTCATGAGGGATTTAAATGGGTCGGGTTGGTATTGGGCTGATCCCAAATGAGTTTTGTTTGATCACTAATGGGTCTTGGTTTGTTTCAATTGCAAATTGGCCAAATTAATGCTTATGGTTGATTCATGTTTAATACTAATTGAAGATGAATGTGGTCTTGGTTTGGGAATTTGATTTAGGCCAAATTGACCATTTAGGCCAATTTGGGCTAGGTTGGGTCAAGTTGACCAATTACTCTTGATCAAATTGAGTTTAATATGGCTGGTCAAGTTCAATAATCAATTTGGAATGAACTTCAGCCATTGGTTGTAATCAATTTGAGTTAGATCATGATTTGACCCGATTTGGTCCTTTAGGCCAATTTGGGTCAATTTAGATCAAATGGCTAATTGGGCTTGGTTTGGCCCAATTGATTGCAATTAATCATCCTAGGGTGATCAATAATCATGGTGGAAGGTCTTGGTGAGCTTGGTTCAATCCAATTTGGGTTTAATTGGAAGTTGGCTCAAATGGGTCCTTTAGGTCACTTTGGGTCAAGTGGACCTAAGTGGGTCAATTGGTTTGGTTTTGGTTTGATTTGAGTTTAGTTGAACTTATATATGAGCCCTAGATTAGAATATAAATTCAATGATAATCAATTTAGAGTCTAAAGGATTTTAGCTAAGCTTATGAATATGGTTCCTATGGCTTAGGAAGGGTTTTAAGATTTAAATTTGATTTTAGGTTTCAATCATTTGGAGTCAAATTTGAAATTATATTTGGAATTTGAATTTGAATTTGAGTTTGAGATTTGGTTTGAGAATTGAGTCTGGGTTTGATTTAAGAAAGTGTATCTAGTCATTTGGAGTCAAATTCAAAATTATATTTGGAATTTGAATTTGAATTTGAGTTTGAGATTTGGTTTGAGAATTGAGTCTGGGTTTGATTTGAGAAAGTGTATCTAGATTGGGTTTAGGCTATAGGATATGTAAATTCCTTAAGACTTAAGGCAAAGCCTAACCTTATGATTAACACTTCTAAGTCTCTAGGCTTAGGTTAAGTGTTCACCTAATCACTAGGCATCTTATGTCAGGAAATCTTGGTGTAGAAGATTCCTAAGTCAGGGTGGGGTTGAGAGCTCACTCAAAGTGAGGTCAACACACAGTTGCTTGATGTCATCCCAATTAAGAAGAAGAATGGCCAAATTCACATATGTCAATTTTGGGACTTAAACAAGGCATGTCTAAGGAGTTTCCTCTTCCTATCCGAGAATTAATGGTGGACATTGCTCATGCGATCTTCTCTTTCATGGATGGGTCATCTAGTTACAACCAAATCAAGATGTCTCATGAAGATGAAAGAAACACTACTTTCTGAACCCCGATTGGAATCTTCTATTATAGGGTCATGCTTTTCGGCCTTAAAAATGCTGGTGCTACTTATCAACCATGACTCAGATTTTTGATGAACTCACCCATCAATAGGTTGAGTGCTACGTTGATGATCTAGTAGTCAAGAGCAGAGAAAAGGAAGACCATCACTTTGACTTGAAAGTAGTTTTTGAATGGTTAAGACAATACAACTTCAAAATGAATCTCCTGAAGTGTGCATTCGGAGTAGCTTCAGGAAAATTCATTGGGTTTGTTGTCTGACACTGGAGAATAAAAAAAGATCCTGAAAAGATTAAAGCTATCTTAGAAATGCCACCTCCTAAGAGTTTAACTCAACTCAGATCTTTCCAAGGACGGCTGGCATATCTAAGATGCTTTATCTCTAACCTATTGAGGAAATGCAAACCATTCTCAGCATTTGTCAAAAAGGATGCCAAATTCAAGTGGGATGATAAGTGAAAGCATGCCTTTGAAGACATCAAGTAGTATTTGGTGAAGCTGCCAGTTCTAGCAGCCCCTATCCCAGGCAGGCCACTCATTCTCTACACTGCTGCATTGGATGACTCTCTCGGCACTCTGTTGGCCCAAGCCAACAACGAAGGGAAGGAGAGTGCTCTCTATTACCTCAATCATCATCTAATTCCTGTTGAAGCAAACTATCCACCTATCGAGAAACATTGCCTAGCTTTGATCTTTGTATCTCAGAAGCTATGGCACTACATGCTTTCTTATAAGGTGAACTTGATCTCCAAAACCAATCCACTGCAGTATCTCATGACACGGCCAATGCTATCCAGATGTTTGGCATGATGGTCCATGATTCTCTCACAGTTTGATATCACCTTCATACCCCTCCGTGCGATAAAAGGATAAGCACTAGTGGATTTCTTAGCAGCACATGTACTTCCTGCTGATTCTTCGATTAATTACGATCTCCTTGATGAACAAATCATGAACTTTGGAGAGGTTGACAACCGTCGATGGGAGAATTTTGATGGTGCAGCTTCTTTTCATAAAGGGGAAGCACCACGATCTACACTTCCAGGAAAGGAAAGGGTAGGAATAGTTCTCCTAACTCCAGACCATGATGTGATGAGATTCTCATACTATCTTTCCAACCCCTGCACCAACAATAAAGCCGAGTATGAGGCTTTGATTGTCGATCATGAGTTAGCCATCACTATCAGTGTCAAAAGCATCAACATCTTTGGGGATTCTCAGTTGGTCATCAATCAAATTATCGGGTCCTACAAGGTTCTCAAACCCAAGCTTCGTCATAACCATGAATATACCATGAAGCTATTGGCCCAAATTCCTGAAGTCACCAACTATAAGGTTCCCCGAGCAGAGAACACAGTAGCAGATGCATTGGCCAAATTTGCCAAAGAATTGGCATGTCCAGAAGATGAGTCCATTTCAATAAGGATCCAAAATAGACAAGTCCTATCCCTTATTGATGCTGAACTCATCGAGAGACTTTCTCTTGAAGGGGAGGTCACCGATGTCTATAAGGATAAGGAGATGGATTAGAGGAAACCTTTCATATATTATTTGAACACTGGCTAACTACCTCAAGAAAAGTCACAAGCCCATTAGGTGAAATAGAGAGCTCTCTCTTATGCTTTTGTTGATGGCACTCTGTACTGACGGTCCTTTGACCAAATGTGGTTATGCTGTTTAGAAAAACTCGAAGCCTATGGCATTGTAATCGAGGTACATTCAGGTATATATGGAGCACATCAATCCAGTCCAAAGATGATGATGAAGATCAAGAGACTAGGATACTATTGACCATCAATGATTACAGACTGCATGGATGTAACTAAGAGATGCCATCAATGTCAGGTACACAGTGTTGTCTTCCACCAACCACCCAACATTCTACACCCTACATTGGCCTCATGGCCATTTTGAGTGTTGGGGGTACTGACATTGTGGGTCCGATCAATCCTCCTTCTTCCAAGGGGCATCGGTTCATCTTAGCCGCTACCGATCACTTTTCCAAGTGGGTGGAGGAAATGCTACTCAGAAAGGTCATAGCTCAGCATGTGCTTCAAGTTTTCAAGAACCATATCATATATAGGTTCAGAGTGCCTTGATGAATTATATTTGATAATGGTACTGCATTCAAAAGTACCAAGATCAATATCTTTGTCAGAAGACACAATATAGATTGGAGATACTCCTCCATCTACTATCCCAGAGCAAAAGGCTTAGCTGAAGCATTCAACAAAACTCTCATCCAAATACTAAAGAAGACTCTTGATATAATAAACAATAGTGGAATGATCAGTTGGTTGAAGCCTTACGGGCCTACCACACTACATACCAAACTCCAACTCAGTCTACCCCATTTTTCTTAGTGTATGGGTCTGAAGCTACTCTACCTTTAGAAGTTCAACTCCCGTCACTAAGGATAGCCTTGGGTAGCAAGATCACTACAGAGCAGAATGCAAAGTTGCAATTAGAAGAGCTCGAAGGTTTGGAGATTAAACATGGGTGTGCCAAAATCTTGAGTTATGCAAAAATGATTCAAGCTCAATAAGGTGTCCTAGGTCTTTCGAGTAAGAGAACTTGTGTTAGTCGTGGTGACCAATTATTTCCCATCGAAAAATGGGAGGCAAGTTTGAACCCACTTGGGAAGGCCCCTATGTCATAGAGAAGGCCTCCCAAGGAGGATCTTATCAGATCATTGATTGTAAAGGGGAACACCTGATGCTTCCAATTAATGAGTTCTATCTAAAGAAATATTACCCATAAAATAAATCATGTTTGGAAATAATTCTATCAATCAACAAAAATTTTATTCCATTTCATCAAAATATTCTCTTCTTTCGAAGTGTTATTTGCTTACCTTGCAAATCCACCGTGATGTGTTTAGGATAGGTGTAAGAGTCCCCTAGTGGTATCCTATCCCTCTTTCATAACACAAACATAATCTCCCGGCACTATTAGAATAGGTGTAAGAGAACTCGAGAGGCATCCTATTTCAATTAGCACAACTAAGTTAGGTATAAGAGAGCCCGAGCGACATCCTTTCTTAGTGGGAATTCCAATTTGCCATCCATGGCACCATTTCATCAGAATCCCCTAGTGTGTTTATGGTATGTTGAAGAAAACTTGAGAGACATCCTATTCCCTTTTAACACACTTACAACAACAAACACAAATCTTTTGTCTCGAGCTATTTGATATGGGAGCAAGCCCCCTATGGCACTCACTCATTAGCTGCTCTATGTCAGGTCCACATGCTATGTTGCTAGTATGTCACCCCAGTGGTCACTTATTTAGAAGATGTGAGTCCCCACACTTTCTTTCTAACTTGATCATTGCAAACCAATGAGCGCCCCGTTAGTATGGTAGACTTCATTGCCCAGCTAGTAAGCTACCCATGCTAATTTTGTTTAAGAAGATGTGAGTCCCCATGCTTTCTTCTTAAACTAATCATCATGATCTAACTAGGTTGAGTATATTCAAGGTTTAGGATAAGTCCCCCAGAGGCTCCTTTCCTCTTGACTAAGTTTAAGTTGACATAAGTCCTCCAGTGGCATTCACTTGGTCGCTAGGTCGATAGCTTTGTCAGGAGGACTATCTTAGTCGGCTCCTTATGAGGATGTGAGTCCCTAAGCTTTCTTCCTAGGCTGATTGTTGGAAACCAAATGGCACCTTAGGTTGTTTGATATTCGCTATGCTGATAGCAACTCACCCGGTGGATACACCACTCTTGGTAGATGTGAGTCCCTGCACTTTCTCCTTGAGTTTTCCATCGAATACCTATATTATATATGATTATCCATGTCATCTTCTTCAATATTTTGGATTAAGCCATTAGCGGCCCCATCCCCTATGAGCACTCTATTTGGATCACATCCTTTGCAAGCCCATTTATACATTACCCGTGTTACTTTTGGATTGGACAATCCCCCTTTCCTAGTAGCCACCCATGTGGTTGGAGAATTTGTTTAGCGGATGCGCAGATTCTCCCTTGGTTCAATAAATCTGAGATAGGTCTAGGCTGATATAAGCTCCTTCTCAGTTTGATCCCTCACAAACTAATAGGGTCCATAATACAAATACTAAACAAACAAATAAAATTAATTCGCTTGTGGATTAGGAATTCAAGCCCCTAAAGGGCCCCTTTTTCCAAGCAGGCATCCTATCTTTAGGGTAGTATTAGCAGAACTCTATATAGGAATTGCCTTACTACCTGAGTTGAGATAAGTCCTCAGGTCAGTACTCACTCCGTAGTCACCCTTAGGTAGGGTTCAATCAATATTTTTACAAATAGGTTACCCCGACAGTCATTCTGCTTTGGAAGATGTAAGACTATGATGCATTCTTTCTAGCATGATTGTCGAAAATCGACGGGCAGCCTTAGGTCGGGTTTGATTTATTTCCCAAAGCAACTGATCACCTTAGTGGAAGATGTGAGTCCTCAAGATTTCTTCCCTTCAATTCATCATTGTAAACTGAAAGGCACTCCCTTGGTTGGATAGTTCTCTCATCGGCGGGAAGCTACTCCCTTTGGTTCAGTAAATCTGAGATAGGTCAAGGCTGATATAAGCTCATTCTCAGTGTGATTCATCGCAAACCAATGGAATCCATCAAAATAAATAAAAAAATAAAATTAATCTTGATTATCCTTGAGTTGGTTTAAGTCTCCAAGCAGCATTCACTCAATAGTCAGCCCTAGGTTGGGTTCAATCTGTTGCCTTGCCAATAGATTACCCCAGCAACTGGTCCCTACTTTGGAGGATGTAAGTCTACTATGCTTTCTTTCTAGTATAGCTACTGCATACCGAAAGGAATCCCTTTGGTTGGCTAATCCTACTATGTGTTTAGTAGACTACCCCTTTGGATTGGTAAATGAATTGAATTAGGCCTCCATGGCTCCTACTGGTCATACAAAACCAATAGGGTCCATATCAAAATTCCAAATCTAAAAATTGAAATAAATTCAACCCTCTTCCTCAGTGGAACTATCTCCCCAGCGATACTCAAATCAAATCAAACCTCTCATCCCCTTGTGGATGACTTGAACATACTTCCCTAGTGGAAGGTTCACATACTATCCCTGGATTCCTCATTCCCTCTCTTATGACATAAGTAGAGCCACATTACCTAAGCTCAGTTCCTCACCTTGGGTTAGGAGTAGATTGTCTCTGTTAGTGCTTGTGATCATTCAGTGTTTTGATCATTTTGGTCAACACTAATATGTGCAGTGTTCCTTGTCAGTCACACCACACTTAATGGGCGCCCTTTGTTAACCTCATTTTTAGAATGAGTTCTCAACCTCTCCATCTTAGACATAGGACTCCTCTTAGAATTTAAGAGATCCTTAGTCTTAAGACACATTTAGTGATTAGGTGGACACTCAACCTAACCCTAGACACCTAGAAGAGCTAACCATAGGAGTTGGTCATGCCTTAGGGGTGTTAAGAAAATTTGCCTACTTTTATAATCAAACTCCAAATCAAATCAACATGAAACCTAAATCAATTTTAGCCTAATTGATTTTCTCCAAACTTAAATCAATGCCATAAGATTGAAACCCATGATTGAAATCCATGATTGAATTCCAAGTTGAAATTCTAAATTTCAAATCTTACCTAAGTCCTTTGATTTCCCTTCATGGACTTAGCAAAATCATCTTAAAATAAATTCAAATTCATGAAATTTTCTCATAACTCATTTATATTCTCATTTATATTCACATATATAAATGAAATATAAATTCAAATCAATCAAACTAAATCCAAAATTCAAGATCAATTCAAAATCCTTCTTAAGTCCTTAATCCTCTCTTAAGGACTTAGCCCAAAAATCATCTTCAAATCAATTCAAATTCATAAAATTTCTCATAACTCATTTAGATTCTCATTTATATTGACATATATAAATGAAATATAAATTCAAATCAATCAAACCAATTCCAAAAATCAAATTCAAACTCATTCAAAATTTAACTTAAACCTTTCAAGACAAATTCTTGAACTTAGCCAAATCAACTTCAAATCAAGCCAAACTCTTGATTTTGCTTCATGATTCAATCAATCCTTCAATCATGAATCCAAATATAAATACAAACTTCAATCACTTAACCAATACTTCAAAATCAAGCCAAAACCCATTTCATGTTCACCCCTTGACAAATTATCAAATGAATCAAAACCCATTTGACTCCAAACCACTTACAAATGGATTTATATTTCAATCATAAAGTTCAATAAAACTCAAATAAAGCTTTGACCTTGCCTGAAGTGACCAAAAACCCTTATGAGCCAAATTCTAATCCTAACCAAATTGGATTGAATCAAACTCACCTAAGCCTCTCATCATGATCAACAATCATCATGAGATGATCAATCACCCAAATTGGGTCAAACCAAGCCAACACTATTAATGAAACATAACCAACATCCACCATAGGCCAAATTGATTGAAACCAATGATCTAAGTTCATGATCAATGTTTGAACTTGACCAAGTCAACATTTGACCAAACCTAACCCAATTGGCCACTTTGACCCAACTTGACCTAAAAGTCAAAAAAACTTGATCTAAGCCAAATTGATTGAAACTAATGGGTCAAGTTCATTCCAAATCACTTGTTGAACTTGACCAAAGCCTCAATTGGCCAACTAGTAACCAAATTGATCTTGACTTGACCTAAAGGGTCATATTGAGACAAATTCAAACTTAAGAAAAATTGATTGGAAATAAAGATACCAATCCACTTCATATGACCAACCAAATCTAAACCTACCCATGACCTAGCTCAAATAGGTTAAATGTGTCAAATTGGTCATATTTACCCATTTGACTTAAATAAAGTCATATGAACCAAATTCAAACCTAAACCAAATTGAATCAAAATAAAGCCACCAAAACATTTCAAATGGTCATATGAACTTGACCCAACCCTTGGTTTGACCCAATTTGACCAATTGGTCAACTTGACCCAAGTTGACCCATTTTGACCTAAATGGGTCAACATGAGCCAAATCATATCAAATCAACTCCAAATCCATTAAAACTTGGCCAAACCTATTTTCTCAACACCCCAAACATACCCAAATTCAAAAATTAGCCAAATGACCATTTTACCTATATGCCATAGGGTAAATTTTGTCCAATTCCACTTGAAATTTGGTCAATTCCTCTTCATACCCACATGACACTCTCCTAGTGGATCAAGTGAACACTAGGGAGGGTGGAGCACCCAACCCAATGGGTTTAGGTCAGCCAAACCCAACCCAATGCCAAACTAACCATGTGCATGGAAATGGCCACATGACAAACCTTCTCCCACTCAATTGAAGCACATAGGGAGTTCACCATTACAAAACCTAGCCAAAATTAAACTCAAGGACACTCCTAACAGCCTATCAAACCCACTTCTTTTGGGCAATTGGATCAAAACAATAAAGGGAATCTTGGACCTCTGATTGCCAAAGGGGGAGATATACTTCCCCTAATTCATTTGAATTATCACATCCCCTCTGTCAATTGAAGCATAAGAACTCAGAGCAAGCTTTAAAGAGTCTTCCCAAGCTTCCTAGAGAGGATTTGAAATCTCCATTCTCAATTTTCATCACTTGAAAATAGGGGAGCTTGATTGAAATTCCAACTTGCTCTACACATCAATCCAACTCAATTCCTTCTTTAAGCATCATCAGAGGACCAAGTCGAGTTCACCTAAGTTCTTTCCCAAGCTCCAAAGCAGGAGGTGCTAGATCAAAGCCAGCTCAAGAGGTTCCATTAGCATCTACTCAACCTCAAGGCTCAAACTTTTGAAAGCTTCATCTCGACTAAAATCCAAGGGAATTGAGCACCGGTGATCACCTCTGGCGAGGTTAGCCATTTTTCGAGCTTAAATTCAATATGGTTTGGAGCTTTATGAAAGAAATTTTCATGGCATAAGATTTTGACCGTTATATGTGATATATGATGCATGATGAAGGTGTGGGCCAAATTCAAGCTCAATCTGAGCTCAGTCGAGCTCGGATCAGTTGGTCGGATCCCTTTCCTGAAATTATGGGATGGATCTCACGGCCATCCATTAGCATTTTGGATGGACGGCGAGATCAAACATGTAATCCATTTTCTCCTCTGAACCATGACTTTAATCTCAACCATCTGATCTTTGATCGGATGGCTGCGTAGCACCGCCACCACGCGACACTACAATGTGATGGGTTAAATATCCAATTTGACTGCGAAGCGTGTAAAACGCATGTCGTGTCAGCGGCATGCATGGCGCCAATGGGATTAATGATATAATTAGGGATTTAAATTATTTTAATTAATCACCTAAACTTCTAAAATTCATATCTCAACAGAGAAAAATTAGAAAAATAAGAAATAAATTACATTAGGAAGATAATTGAACATAGAACATTCTAAAATTGATTTGGATTGATTTTGAATAGTTCTTTTATCTGAATTTGGGTTTATTAGGAATTTTAATTTGCTAATTACTCTCTAATTAATCCACTAATTAATTCCAAATTTCTTGGGTGTAATTAGAGGGATGACTTCTGCTCTCCTAATTTTCTTGGGATTTATTGGTGGCTTAATTAGGGGAATTGCTAGTTCATTCCTTAATCACTCTTTTAATATATTGAGACTTAATTAAGGGCATAATTAGTGAGTTAGCCCTCTAATTAAGCTAATTAAGTTTTGATTAAGTGAATCTAAAGTTTAGAGAATAATTTTGGGATACTCTCCTTAAGATATTCCTTAAACCCCCCTTTATTCCTTAATCTTACCTTAATTAAAGATTAATCACTAATTATCCCCGTAATTAATTTCATAAAAATCTAAAACTTTCCAGAACCCATTTAATTCTTCTTGGGTAGATGCTTGGGTGTTCAAGAGCCTAAGTACAATTAAGAAAATCAAAATTCAACTCATATGTGTGAGGGGTGTTTTGAAATTACTTAAGTTAAACCCCTTAGCTTAATTAATCATTAATCATGAGCCAAATTGCATTAGGCCCTTTTCCTCTAGGTGCATTGCTAATTTAAATTCCTTGTGTGGTTTTATGCCATCTCATTAGCTCATAATTATTTGATATGCTAAGGTGGTGTAGGAAATTAGTAATTAACATGCTTAATTCATACCTTAACCTAATCAAAATATAAAATGAATCTAATCACTTTAAAAATAAACAAAAATAACAAACACATGTGGGAATGGGTTAGGAACAACAAACTCACCTCATATTTTCCAAATTAAATCAAACTCAAAATCAAACAAAAATCACATTAAACAAACTTTGATTTGCTTTAAGCTTTCTTATTTCATAAGATTATCTTTAGGAATTAATTAAGGTGAATGTGTTTACATGCTTTCATTACTTTAGTTCTTTCCCTATATGCTAAATGTGTATGTCATATGATTTCATACATTCATGCTTTTCAAAATCAAATTTAAAATAAAATATTGAATGTTTGCATGTTTTGGCTAAAGTAAGAATATGAGTGGCTATTATCACTATTAAATCCAAATTATTTTCAAAATATATGAATCAATTATCAAAACTGAAGTGTGTTACTTATATCTTACTTATAAGCTTGCATGTGAGTAAAATATAAGGATGTGCTTAGTGTAGTTTTCCTTCTCCTCTCTTTTGGTATAGTTTTGAATAGGATTTGATAAAGTGTATAGTTCATTTGAAAAGAACACAATACTTGCCTAATTCCATTTCATATTCATTCATATGCTCTGACTTAAGAAGGACACCTACATATATAAATTGCATAAACAAACCAAAATAAAATAAATACAAACTTTTGCATCTTTCTTTTCCATTCATTTCTTTTATACACATGCTTGTATTTAAGGAAAGTCGTATATTACTTTGGACAACCCCAGGGTTGCGAGGCTTTAAGTAGCCTTAAGTAGGTATTGTACCTTACACCCCTGGTTAACAATGGCTTCATACTCACTTATGACTTTCATACATCCATGTGTGCATGTGAAAATTGGATAAGAGACCCTTTTTCTACTTAATGAAAATCAGGCATCATAAGCATTCAAATTTTCTTAAGTAAATTACTTAGGATTCATTATAAAGTGTGCTAAACATTCTCATTTGTATGTATAGATATGCTTAGGATTCATCCATATGCATGTTATACATGTTGGGAAAGAAATGAAGTGATGTGTGTTTGTGAATTTAATTCACTTTACTTAATATTAAAATGCCTTTCTTTGAATAGGTTTGTTTAGAGTTAATCTAAACTTAGGATTAATTAAAACACATAATAAAATATTCACTAAATAAAACTAAAACATGAATCCACTTTAGAAATTACTTATGTTAGGGAAGGAAAGAGAAGTTCTCTTCTCTTTCCATCTCTTTAACAATTAGTAAGGATTCACTTGAACCCAATCAAAACATAAAATAAAATCAACCTAAAATAACTAAACCACTTAAATGAAACTCTCCTCTAAGTTGAACATTCTTCACACTTAGAAAATTATAACTTAAAGCCATAGCTAAGCATACCACACAAACCTTAAAAGCACACACTTTAGACTAAGTCACCACATTTAGCTTTAGGTTAGGGTGGTGCATGGTTAGATGTTTACTTTTATTTTGTGATACATGTTTTAGTCTGGATGTTAGGGTTAATATGCATAGAATGATTGATAAGATGATTTAGTCTAATCATTATTTTCTGCAGGGGATTTTGCTTAAGGGACGATGTAATAAATAAAAATATAAATGCTTTGTTGTGTAGGTGTTTATACCCCTAAGCATAATCCAATAGGTCAGGTGGACTTAGTCACCCATGTGTGGGATGCTAAGTCCAATATACATGCTTGGGATTTGTGTGGTTTGTTTAGCTAATCTCTATTTTGCAGGTGTTAGTAGAATTTTAGAATGATTGTTATGGGGATTATAATGAGCATTGGTCATAAGATTATATCTTATGTACCATGTGAAGCCTTTGGAGCAACCACCTTCTAACCATCCAAAAGGAAGAACTAAAGAAGAAAGAAGAAAAGAAGAAGAAAAAAGAATGAAGAAATGAAGCTTGAAGACCCCAGTAACAATGAATTCCTTGTTTAATTTTGCTTAATTCCTTTGTAATCCGAGTTGTATAAGGGTAGAGCTCGGCTACCCAATTGGTTTTCAGGATTGTGCGGTGGTGCCTGACCACAAATGGCTTCTTATTCTTTTACGTTAACTTTATAAATTGATTGATGATTTGTTTAGCTTGTGCATTAAGATGGCTTCCTTTTCCTAGTTTCTTCCTTGCTTGATGTATGGGTTGGATGTGGATTAGGCTCTTAGGGAAAAATAAACCTTCTACCAAATTTAATAATTAATAATTAAAAATAAAGAACTCATAACCTCACCTAAAGCTTAGGCTAAAAAATTAAGATAAAAGAATTAGCAACCCCTTAGTTGAATGAGTATTTCTTTTATAACATCATGCAAAATTGCATATTATTTTCATTCTTGATTGGAGGACTTCCACCTTTGCCAGAGAAACTTGGCTTGACCTTTGAGAGCCATGGTGGAAATACATCTCCTCCCTTCTCATTGATTTTGGCCAATAATCTTACTTCTCATGCATTAGGCATATGAATCCTATAAGCCTGAGTCAAATGATTGTCCAAAAATGAAAATAAAATGTAATATGATTTGCATTAGATTTAGGTCATTTGAAACATACCCATAAATGATCTAGTCTCTTTAGGAGTGAGTTTAAGGACTTGGTCTCTTTCTAAATAAATAACAGCTACTCTCTTTCTAAATAAATAACAGCCTAGCTATCTTGCATAAAACATATGACTTGCCTACATGAATTTAAAACCATAGGAGGAGTTAGTTGGTGGCCACCCCCAGGCGGCTGTAAGTTCAAGCAGTCGGGTGGTGTGTCCTCTCTTATGGAGGAAAACCAAATACACATTATCGCCTTAGATTTAGACCGTGCTTTCAGCCCTCATTAAAGCTCCCTAGATTTAGGTTCTGAGATTGCTTCTCCCTTCCATGGGCCATGAGCATAAATCCTCACCTCTTAGGCATTTTCATAATCTTATGTTATGGAATCATAAGTCCTAAACTTGTAATAAAAATGTCAACTCAAATGAATAATTCAATTTCAAAAATATAAAGCCCAACCATAGGATAGTTTGAGATGCTCGTTAGGTTTCCTAACATCGTGAGCATCTCCTATTTATCTTCATTTGGCTTCGATAATAACTCTCTCTTTGATCAATCCCACTTGATCTTTCAAAATAAACTAATCGATTGATAGTCCTACATATTGAAATCTTTGAAGACAATGATCATTTATCTTAATTGAGAGTATTCCTGAAGGATCTCATTCTTTAGTAAGTAATTAACTATGGGGGCTTGCCCATACAGGGAACTTAACAAACCCTATTTAAAATAAACCTGACTTTACTTTTCTATGTAAAGTAGGGGAAGAATCTTTTGTACACATTCAGACCCATTATCCTTAGGAGTCCTTGTTGAGGTGATTAGGTCTATTGTAGGGTGGTGACTTCTATCTTTAGAGATAGTACACCTCCCCTCAATGTTGTACCCGATCACCCTCAATAAGAATATTTATGGATCTATGTGCTTTCAAAAATTGCATAAAAAAGAGATGTATATTTCTATCTTCCTTTTATTATGCATAGAGTGAAGATGGAAGTATATTTATCCTTTAGAAATATAAAAATTTCACCACACCCAAATTGACCCAACTTGACCTAAAAAGTCAAATATGTCAAAACTTGATCTAAGCCAAATTAATTGAAACCAATGGGCCAAGCTCATCCCAAATCACTTGTTGAACTTAACCAAAGCCTCAATGGGCCAACCAGACCCAACCTATCCCAATTGACCTTGAACCAAACCTGACCTAAAAGGTCAAATTGAGCCAAAATCAAATTAAACCAAAATTGATTGGAAACAAAGATACCAATACATTTCATATGACCAATGAAAACTAAACCAACACTGACCTGACCCAAATAGGTCAAATGGGTCAAATTGGTCAACTTGGTCAACTTGACCAATTTGACTTAAAAGAAATCAAATGAATCAAATCCAAATAGAAATCAAATTGAACCAAATCATTGATGCCAAGATATTTTAAATGGTCATATAAATTTGACCCAACCCTTGGTTTGACCTAATTTGACCAATTGGTTAACTTGAACAAAGTCGACCCATTTTGACCTAAATGGGTCAACATGAGCCAAACCACATCAAATCAATTCCAAATTCATTAAAACTTGGCCCAACCCTTTTTCAATCATATAAAACATATTAAAAGTGAAATCTAAGCCAAATGATCATTTTACCACTAGGTAAAAGGGTAATTCTTGGCCAAATTCACTTGGAATTTGGTCAAATCCTCTTCATAGCCACTTGACACTCTCTTAGTGGACCAAGTGGACACTAGTGAGCATGGTGCACTTGACCAATGGGTTTGGGTCATTAAACCCAAGATGGCCAAAGGCCACTCTCTTCATTTCAAGCACATGACAATCACTCCTCCACCTTATTTTGCACATGGCAACTTCCCCACTACCTCTTCTAGCCAAAACCAAATCACATGCAACCCTAAACAGCCTAACAAACCCATTGCATAGGGTGAATTTGATCAAAATAGTATATGTATGCTCTACCATCCGATTCACCTAGGGGGAGATATACTCCCCCTAATTTCACTTCATTCACACTCACTCACAATCGATTGAAGTTAGGGAAGCCAGAGAAAGCAATTGCAAGCTCTTCCAAGCCTTCTAGAGTTACTTTCATTTCTCCTCTTCTCGATTTCTTCAAGCCGAAAAAAGGGGAGCTCCACCATTTTTCAAACTCATCCAATACCTAAATTCAGCTCAATTGCTCTTGCAAGCACCTTGAGGGAACCCAATCGAGTTCACTCAAACCTTCTTCCAAGTTCTCAAGCCACGGGAGAGGGGACTTTGATCAAGGCTGCAAGCTTAGGAGGAGCATTTTATCCAATTGAAGGAGTCATTCAATACCAAAGCCTCAAATCTTCAACATCGCTTCTTCTCTACCAGATGAAGCTACCTCGATAGATTGGAGCACCGGTGATAGCCTCCAGTAAGGTATGCCTTCAACCTAAGCTTAAAATAGGGACTGTGTGCTTAAAATAGGGACTGTGTGGTCCTTTGTGAAAGAAATTTTCACCTCATGCAAATTGATCATTGGATTTACTTGTGCTTACTTCTATATGGTGTAGGTAAAGTTTGAGCTTAATCTGAGCTCAATCAAGCTCAGATCTTGCCCCAGAGAGTGGATGGATGTCCTCTCCCATAGGAAAACTTAGTGACAGATCATGGACCATCCATCTGTACATGTTGGACGGATGGTCATGATCAAGCCGTGTAGGATCTGTGATTAATCCCTTTAGAAACCAAGGGCTCAATCTCAACCATCCAATCCTTGATCGGAAGATCTAGAGAGAAAGCGTGTAGCGTCATCGCTAACGCGATACTCAGATGTGATAACTTATGTGACAAATCATCGTGCCATATGGAAAGCTTGCGCCGCATCAGCGGTCCACGTGGCATTGACGAGATTAATTAATAATTAGGGATTTTAATTAATTATTAATCACTCAATCTTCAAATATTCATAACTAAATGTAAAAAAATACAAAATAAAAACCATTGTGAAGATAATTTAAAGGGGAATAATCTAAAATTAATTTTAATTGATTTTGAATGGTGATATTTTTTGAATTTGGGTTTGTGCGGTAGAGCCCAAACATGTTTTTCTTAATTTCTTCCTTGCTTTGATGTATGGCCTGGATGATGATTAGGATCTTAGAAAAATAAATTTTCTATCCAATCAAAATAACTCAAAACTAAAAATAAAATAACTCATAACCTCACATGAAGCTTAGGTTATAAATCAAGATAAAAGAATTAGCAACCCCTTAGCAGAATGTTGTATTACTTTTCTCACATCATGCATAAAAATCATATTATTTCACTCTTGACTTGGAGGTCTTCTACCTTTGCCAAAGAACTTGGCTTGACCTTTGAGAGCCATGGTGGAAACACACCTCCTTATCTTGCTGATTTTGGCCCATAATCTAATTTCTCATGCATTAGGCATATGAATCCTAAAGCCTATGTAAAATTGATTGTCCAAAAATGAAAATAAAATGTGATAAAATTTGCATTAGATTTAAGTAATTAAATCATTCCCTACATGATCTAGTCTCTTAGGGAGTGTGTTTAAGGACTTAGTCTCTTTCTGAATAAACAACATCTTAGTTAACTTGCAAAAGCATATGACTTGCCTACATGTATTTTAAATCGTAGGAGTTAGTTTGTGGCCACCCCTAAACGATTGTAAGTCCAAACAATCAAGTGATTTATCCTCTCTTGTGGAGGTAAACCAAATACCCATTTTTGCCTTAAATTTAGGTCATGCTTTTGGCCCTCACGAAAGCTCCCTAAATTTAGGTTCAGAGGTTGCTACTTTCATTTGTGGGCTATGAGTATAAATTCTCACTTCTTAGGCATTCCCATGACCTCGTATCATGGAATTATAAGTCCTAACTTTTTAATAAAAATTCAACTCAAACAAATCAATTCAATTTCAAAAATTTAAAGCCCAATTATAGGATAGTTTGTGGTGCTTACTAGGCTTCCTAGTATCCTAAGCATCCCCTACTTATCTTCATTTGGCTTCGATAAGAACTCCCTCCTCTTGATCGACCCCGCTTGACTTTTCTAAAAATAAACCAATCGATTGATAGTCATACCTTTTGAAATCTTTAGAGACAATGATCATTTACCTTAATCGAGAGTATTCTTAAGAAATCATGTTCTTTAGGATGTAATTAACTATGGGGGCTTACCCTGTAGGGAGCTTAACGAACCCAATTTAAAATAAACCCTACTTTACTTTTCCATGTAAAGTAGGGGAAGAATCTCTGCTACATTATGAAGACTCATAGTCCTTAGGAGTCCTTATGAAGGTGATTAGGTCCATTATAGGGTGGTGACTTCTATCTTTCGAGATAGTACACCTTTCCTCAATGTCGTACCCGATCACCCTAATAAGAACATTTATGGATCTACGTGGTGTCTCGATAAGGCATTATATATTTATGTTTTCATTTATCTTCTTTCCAAAAGGGGGATAGATGAAGGCAGAGATATATTTTTCACCACAAATACTCTTGACTTCTTTTAAACCAAATCATATCTTCTCCCCAGTGGAATCCCACCTCAGATAAAATAAAATTCTCATCTCCTGGATTCTCACCAATCAAATCAAATTTCTCTCCAGCGAGGTGCAAATCGATTTAGCCGCCCTGGTGGAGCCTAGAACATAACCATAAATCAAACTAAATCAAATTCTTATCCCTAGTGGATAATCCAAACCTATTTCCCTACTGGAAGGTTTGTGCACCCATCCTCAACAGATTATAAATCCTAATCCCCAGTGGATCTTCTCTCCCCAAATCATATTTGCAATCAAACTCAAACCCTTATCCTCTCATGGATAACTTGAACCTGCTTTCCAAGTGGAAGGTTCACATACTCAATACCTTAGTGGATTCATCCTCCCTCTCTTATGTCTTTAGCATAAGTTGACCTACATTACTAAGATCGTGATTTCGTCTATGTCTTGGGTTTAGGGATAGATCATTTCCATTGGCGTTTGCAATCCTTTGGACGTTGTTGATCATCTTTATCAATTCCAATACGTGTGGTGTGCCTTGTTAGTTACACCATACATATTGGGGGTCCTTTTGTTAACCTCGCTTTTGGGGTGAGTTCTCAACTTCCTCATCAAATATCTAGGACTCTTGTAGACATGTTAACCTCACTTTTGGAGTGAGCTCTCAACTTTCTTATCATAGATATGGTACTCTTATAGAAACTAAGAGTTCCTTAGCCTTAAGACACTTATAGTGATTAGGTGAACACTTAAATTAACCCTAAAGACATGGAAGAGTTAGCCATAGGGATAGGTTATTCCTTAATGATTTATAAGGACTTGCCTACCCTATAGCCCAAACCAAATACTTGCTTCCTTCTTCCAAATCAAATCTCAAATTCAAATCCAAATTCTAAAATCAAATCCAACTATCAAATGACAGAAACCTATGATTAAATTCAAACTCCAAATCCCTTCCTAAGCCCTTTGATTTTATCTTATGGACTTAACCTTAACTAAATTCAAATAAACTCTAATCCAATTGATTTTCCCAATTATAAAATTCAATCTTTAATCAAATTATAAATTATAAATTAAATCCAACTATCAAATGTTTGAAACCCAAATCAAATCAAATTCCCAAAATTTAGCCCTTTTAGCCAAATTCTTAAACTTGGGTAAATGATACCCAAACCAATTCAAAGCTCATGGATGTCTTCATGATTCAATCATTCCTACAATCATTGATCTAAATATAAACATAAACTACAATTATCAAACAAAATCCAAGCTAACCCAAATCAAACCCAAGTTAACCCTTTTGACTTGAAATTATCATATAAACTAAAACCCATTGGCTCCAAACCACTTGCAATTGTATTTATATTTCAATTCTAAGCTCATGTGTGAGTTCAACTAAACTTGAATCAAGCCATGATCAAGCCAATTAACCTATTTAGGCTCACTTGACCCAAAGTAGCCTAAAGGAACCTTTTTAAGCTAAGTTTTAACCAAACCCAAATTGGATTGAACTAAGCCCATCCAAATCTCACAATATAACCAACAATCACCCTAGGTGATCAATTACCTTAAATTGGGTCAAACTAAGTCAAACCTAGCCTTTGACTAAGTCAACATTTAGCCCAAATGAAACCCAAACTAGCTAAAATTCACAATATGCTAAATTTATTAAAATCATTAATTCAACCCCACTCATAATCACTTATTGAACTTAACCAAAGCCATAATTGAGCCCGAGTTGACCAATTGGTCAACTTGACCCAACTTAGCCCAAATTGACCTAAAGGGTCAAATTAGCCAAAATCCAAATTAAATCAAAATTAAACCAAACTAAAGCTACAATCATTTTCAATTAGCCAATTGAACTTGACTCAACACCTAACCCAATCTAATTTGGTCAAATTGGTCAAATTGGTCAACTTGACTCATTTGACCTATATGAAACCAAATGAGCCATAATTAAATCCAAAGCAAATTGAATCAACCAATACACTCCAATTGGTCATGTGAACTTGACACATTGATTTGACCCAATTTGACCAATTGGTCAACTTGACCCAACCTAACCCAATTTGACCTAAATAGGTTAAGTCAAGCCAAATCAAATCAAATAAACTCCAAACCACTTGAAATTTGGGTTAACCCACTTTTCACCCATTTTAAATCTGCACAAATCAAACCTATAGCCAAATGACCATTTTTCCCTTGGGTTTAGGGCATCCCATGAGATAAGACATATGCACATTGGGTCATTTTCTCCCCTTAGTCACTTGGCACCCATTCATAGGTCCACTGAGGCAACTAGGACCATGATTGGCCTGGCCCAAGGGTGGTTTGGTTGGCCATGACTCATGGGGAGCTGAAATTACCTCCCCATTCCCATTAAAACACTTGGAAAGCCATAGGACACCCATTACTCCCATGGTAGCCACTCTCATACCCTCCTCCACTCAAAGGAGGCCAGTTAACATGATTCTCTGCCCAAATTGAGTTCCCCATCTTAGCCATTGATCCAAAAAAGCCAAAATAACCATTGTTGCCTGATCTAAGGAATGAGGGGGTATACCCCCCTCATTCTCACTCACACTCGATTCAACCCTAGTAGCCAAGGAGAGAGATCCTAGAGCAAATTCCAAGGCTTCCTGAACTCCCCAAAATCTCCATTCTCAGTTTTACATGAAACCAAAATAGGGAAGGTTAACTTCGATTACTATTTGATCAAACCTCCACCAAATACAATTAACTTTGCACACACCTTCCTTGGAGCTAAACAAGCAAGAAAAAATCATTTCCCATCACCCCCGACTGTCGGAAGTAGGAGTTCGACCAAAATTGATCATCTACACCTCGTGCATTGGTTTTCCAAGCAAAATACACCAAATCAAAGCTCGTGAGGCTCAACAGGGCATCATTTCTACCAAACGAAGCTTCCTCAATCATTGGAACCATTGATCACAAGCTTTGATGAGGTATGCCATTAAAACTGATCCTTGAATGAAAATAGATTGGTCTTTTGTGAAAGAAAGTGTTATGTCATGTGATTTCCACCGTTGGATTATTTTGTTATGCTTCCTCGAAGGTGTGGGATTGATTTCATGTCCATCCAAGCTCGAGTGAGCTTGAATCGAGTGACGATCGATGGAGAGTAGCTATTGTTTGTCACTTGAAAGGAGATAGATCACAGACCGTCCATTCTGCATGATCGAATGAACGGTCCTGATTTGATCACACGTAGAAATGCTTATTTTCCTTCAGATTATTAGGTTTAATCGTGATTGTCCGATCTTAGATCAGACGGTCCACGGAGTTACCGCATGCACCGCCATCCGAGTCACCCTTTGGATGTGACAACTTAAATTGCGAATCCCATCATGCCACGTGGAAAGCATGCCGCATCAACCGCCACATGGCCCAATAGGATTAAGGCTTTAATAAGCTTAATTAATTTATTTTTAGTTTTAAAACTTTCTAAATTCATAACTAATTCTAGAAAAATCCAAAAAATACAAACTTGGGATCATTTTAAAGATATTTCATAGTAGAATCTAGAAAAATTATTATTAATTGATTTTGGACAATGATTTTGGCTTAATTTTGATTTAATTGGAAATATAATTAGCTTAATTATTCCTTAATTAATCACCCAATTGATCTTCAACTCTTTGTAGATGTTTAGGGGTGACCTCTACCTCCCTTATTTTTTGGAATTTTTATTGATTGCTTAATTAGGGAAATCAATTGATTAAACTTTAATCACTTTTCTAATTTGATTACTAATAATTAGTGAATGAATAGTGATTTAATTAATTATTTAAGCCTAATTACTTCTGTTGAATAGTAATGAAGCTTAGGGAATGTGTTTGGGATACTTTTCCTAATTCATTTCCTAAGTTTCCTTCACTCTTTGGAATTTAATTAGTTAATGATTAATGATGTAAGTAATTGCTCAATTAATTAATTAATCTCCAAGATAAAAAAAATTAGAACCTAATTGATTGTTTAAAGTGACTTAAGGGTTAAGGATTGAGGCCTTGTCCTTGATCCCTTTCCCTAAGTTAATTTCATCATTCTAATCAAAATATAATCAAAGAATTTAATCAATTAATTAATGAACTTGATTAACATAATCTAAAATTCACTTCATACCTAAGCAACCTCTAACTAATCTTGGGTAGCTCTTTGGGTGTTCAATAATACAAAGTGGGAGATAATAAAATTATGGTTAGCTCACATGTGTGAGAAAACCATAAAAGTAGTTAAGTGAGATCCCTTAAGCCTAATCAGCTATTAATCATGAGCCAATTGCATTAGGCCCCTTTCATTTCTTAGGAGCATTGCAAATTTACTTTTCAAATGGTTGCATGTCATATTGGCTCATTATTAATTAGTTAATTAACTTAAGGTGATGCAGGAAAGGGTTAATTAATTGGCTTAATTCATACCCTAACCTAATTAAACCATAAAATTAACTTAATTACTTCTTCATTAAACCAAATTAACTCACACATAGGGAATGGGATTAGGATCAGCAAACCTCTTTCATTTCCTAAATCAAATCAAACTCAAAATTGAAAATGTCATTAAAGAACTTTGGTTTATTTTAAATGGCCTTATTTAGTATGATTGTCCTTAGGAATTAATTGGAATGAATGAGATCATGTGATTATGTTCCTTTATTTCTTTCCAATCATGCTAAATGTTGCTTGCCATATGTAATCATGCATTCATTTCTTTTAAAATTAACTAAATGAAATGATTTCTTTTATGTCAAATTGCATGTGTTGATTTAAATTAAAAATATGTGTGGCTATTAGTACTTTTAAATCAAAAGTTATTTTTTTAAATGCCCATAAATCAATTATAATAGATAAAATGATGTTAATTACAAGTATCTATAAGTTTGCATGTGTTGATAATATAAGATATGCAATATGAAGCTCTCTTTCCTTATCTTATATGGATTGCATAGGATTATAAATGTATAGTTCATTTGAAAAGAACACAATATTTGTCTAAATCTACTCCTATACATCTCCATGCTAAGACTTAGGAAGAATTTCATATCACATATGTAAATCATATAATCAAATCAAATATGACATCTTTCCTGACTTCTCGTTCTTTTAGTTCTTTTTGTACATTCACATGTATCTGAGAAAAGTGGTATATTAGTTTGGACACCCCGAGGCTGTGAGGCTTTAAGTAGCCCTAAGTAGGTCTTGTACTTTATTCCCCTAGTGTAGAATAATGATGTCGTACTCACTTAAAACTCTTATAAATATGCATGTATGATGTGACCAATGAATAAGAATCATTATCAAATAAATCAAATACAACTTTTGCATGGATTTTCCTATCCTTATAATTGTTTATACATCAATATGTATCTAAGAAAAATGGTATATTAGTCTGGACACCCCAGGGCTGTGAGGCTTTAAGTAGCCCTAAGTAGATCTTGTACCTTATGCCCTTGGTGTAGAACAATGGCATCGTACTCACTTAAAACTTTTATACATGTGAATGTGTGCCTAACTAATGGATGAAAAATCTATATATTTCTATTAAAAAGACATACATTCATAATTCAATCAAATGAAATATTTAAATTCCAAACATATTTTTTTGCATTCATCATTTAAGTGTGCTAAGACATACATTTTATGTATAGGTATGCTTAGGATTTAATCATATGCATGATATACATGATGGAAAGAAATGAATAAACATGTGTTATGTGATAGTAACTCATTTTAATTAATCTTAAGATATCTTTCTTATTGAATAAGGTCATTTAGAGTGAACCTAAACTTAGGATTGATTAAAACATATAATAAGCCATTTGCTAAAGGAAATTGATTATTTAACTTATCTTAGAAGTGACTTAAGGTAGGGATGAAAGAGAGATTCCCTCTCTTTTTTCTCTTTATAACACTTAGTTGTTAAGTGTGGGCCATATGAAATAAAATAAAATACTAAGTAAAATCTTTAAATCAATTACATCACTTAAAGAGAAATCAACCCTTTATAAATTAAATCTATCACACTTAGCAAACTACAACTCTAAACCCTAGTTAGGACATACCACACAAGCTTTAATGCACACACATTAGACTAAGTTACCACTTATAGTTTTATATTAGGGTGGTGTGTGGTTTGATGTATGCTTATTTTGTGATGTTTTATTATAGACTGGATGTTAGGATGTATGTGTGTAGTCTAAATGTTAGACCGATATTAGCCTAATTATGCTTTATGCGGGGGGTTGTGCTTAAGGGGTTGTTGTAATAAAAATATAAATACTTTTTGCTATGCAGGTTGCTTAGCCCCTAAGCATAACCCAAGTTAGGACAAGTGGGCTTAGTTGCCCATGTGTGGGGTGCTAAGTTCAAATTATTCATATAACTACTTGGGTTATATGGTGTGTTTAGCTAACATTTATTTTACAGGTATAGCTAGATTTACTTTCCTTCTTTTAATGTAATTTTGCATTAGGACTAGGATAATGTTATAGGAGATTAAGATAAGTATTGGTTAGAATACTAAGTCTTATATGCCATGTGATGCCTTTGGAGCAAGAACATTCAAATCAAGCTAAAAGGAAGAAAGAAAGGGAGCGAATAAAATGAAGAAATGAAATATGAAGAGATGAAGAATGAAGAACCCCATAACATTCATCATTTGTAATTGTAATTATTCTCTTATAATTTAGGTTGTATAAGGGTAGAGCTCGACTACCCACATTTCTTTTTGAGTTGTACGATGATACCCAATCACATCGGCCTTTTATTCTTTTGCGATAATTATATAAAATGGTTTGATAATTTATTTAGCTTGTGCAATAAAAAAGCATGCCTTTTTATAGTTTATTTATGTTTGGTGACTATATGGCCCGGATATGATTAGGCTCCTAGGATAAAAATTAATCTTTCTACCCAAACTAACAACTCATAATTAAACCTCTAAAATAACTCATAACCTCATATTAAAGCCTAGGCATTAAATCAAGATAATAAAAGTTTTAGCAACCCCTTAGCTGGATGTTGTATGTTTAATACCATGCATAATCAACTTATTTTACTTTTGTTAATAGAGGGCTTCCATCTTTGCCAGATAGTAAGGGCTTAACCTTTGAGAGCCTATGATGGAAGAAAATCTCTTTCCCTTTTGATTTGGCCCATAATCAACTTCTCATGCATTTAGGCATATAAAATCCCATAGCATGTGTCAAAATAAAAAGTCCCAAATTAAATGAAATTTGATAAAAATTTTGAATTAGATTTAAATCATTATTCATACCCCTCATGCTCTCTCTTTGGGAGTGGGTTTAAGAAATTAATTTCTTTTCTAAATAATAACAACCCAGCCATCTTGTAAAAGAATATAACTTGCCTACAAGGATTTTAAGCATAGGACGAGTTAGCTGGCTGCCACTGTAAGCGGTTATAAGTCCAGCTGTCAGGTGATTTATTCTTTCTTGTGGAGGTAAGCCATTTACCCACTTTCACCTTAGATTTAGGTCATGCTTTGGCCCTTGCTGAAGCTTCCTAGATTTAGGATCTGAGGTTGCTATTTCTCTTTGGGGCTATAAGCATAAATCCTCAACTCTTAGGCATTTCCATAATCTTTTATTATGGAATTATAAGTCTTAGATTTCTAATAAAATTTCAACTCAAATAAATAAATCTCCTCAATTTCAAATATATAAAGTCCAACCATAGGATAGATTGGAGTGCTCACTAGGCTTCCTAATATCATGAGCACTCCCTACTCATCTCCTTTGGTTTCGATAATAACTCCTCCATTTCGATCCATCCCACTTTTTTTTTTTAAAAAAACACAACCAATATGTTGATAATCCTATCTTTGAATTCTTTGGAGACAATAATCACCTACTTTCATCGAGAGTATTCTTAAGGGATTCATTTTAGCTATAATTAACTATGGGTGCTTGCCCCCATAGAAAACTTTAGAACCCAACTTAAATAAACTCTACTACTTTATTCATCCATGTAAAGTGTGGGATCTCAGATTCAAAGACTCATCATGCCTTATGAGTCTTTATTATGTGATTAGGTCCATTGGGTAGTGACTTCTATCTTTAGATAGTACACTATCCTCAATGTCACCGATCACCTCAATACACCCTCAAATCTGAGTGTCCCCCCCCCATACAAATAAAACCAAAATAAACACCACAAAATTTTTTGGTGACTCTGTTGGGGATTAGTTCCTCTCTCCATCTCTAGTAGATGATTATTATCTCCAAGCATCATTAGTGGACTTGCATTTTAGGTGAGTTCGAGAATATCTTTTCTTCCATTGGCACTTAGCTTATGTTATTCTTAAGCAAAGTTAGCCAACATCCTTTAGGTTTTGGGACCTTACTCTGTGTAGGTCTTGAAACCCCTATTGGGCTCCCCAATAGGTAAAAACAAAATTTATCAATGAAGGGAGAGATAATAAAAATCTAGGACCTCCTTACCACTAGCTTAGTGAGGCAAAGTTCAATATAAATTTAAGAAAACAAACTCTTTTACAAAATGACACTTTCTAAAAGCACTTTTTTTTGAAATAGTCACCTTCATTCAACATACTCAAATTTGTTGAATGAAGATTTTATTTTCAAATCATATCATAAAATTGAAACTCCCTAAACATATTTCACATATGCTAGAGTGGAAGCTTCTCTCTTTTAAAAATCAAGAAATCGCATACATGGCATCAAAACATATTATTGAAATCTATCTAACATACTTAAGATTTGTTAAATAAATTTCACCTCTATTTTGGAATCTTATTTGACATGCCACATTTGGAAAATAAAGAATTTCCCTCTCATTCCAAAAAATAAGAAGAGGAGCACATCAAATACATTTGATTCTTATTTAAATATATCAAAGTTGTTAAGTGAGAATCTCATTTTCATGTGCATCTGATTCACTCAACATGTCAAGGCTATTAAGTGAGAATCTTATTTTCATGTCACATTTGATTCCCACTTAACATATCAGAGTTTTTAAGTGAGAATCTTATTTTTTTCATGTCATATTTAATTACACTTAACATATCAAAGTTGTTAAGTGAGAATCTCACTTTCATATACATTTGATTCTCGCTTAACATATTAAAATTGTTAAGTGAGAATCTCATTTTGATGATACATTTGACTTTCACTTAACATATAAAACTTGCTAAGTGAGAGTCTCATTTTCATAAATCATATTTGATTTCACTTAACATATCAAATTTGTTAAGTGAGAATCTCATTTTCATGACATATTTGACTACCCACTGAACACACCAAATTGTTTAAGTGAGGGTCTCATTTCCATGTCACATTTGACTTCCACTTAACATACCAAATTTGTTAAGCGGCGGTCCCATTTTCAAAACATATATCAATCACATTTGACTTCTCTTAATATACCAAATTTGTTAAGTGAGAGTCTCATTTTCATTACACATTTGATTCCTACTTAACATACCAAATTTGTTAAGTAAGCATCTCTTTTTTCAAATAACATTACACTTGGGCTTTCACTTAGCATACCAAATTTATTAAGTGAAGTCCCATTTTCAAAGAAAAGCAAAATATAAATCACATCACAGTTGGACTTTCACTTAACATACCAAATTTGTTAAGTTAGAGTCCCATTTTTTAAATGAAAGCAGAACATATATCAATCACATTTGGCTTTCATTTGACATACTAAATTTGTTAAGTGAAAGTCTCATTTTCAAACATAAATCAAACACATGTGGCTTCTACTTGACATATCAAATTTGTCAAGTAGGAAGCCTCATTTTCAAATCAACATTTCACTCAACACAAGCAAAAGGTATTTCACAAAAACTTTTCAAGCACACAATCACAACCTCTCCTTAGCATACTCAAATTTGCTAAGCAGAGGTTCTTTTAAATCATCAATATTTTCAAACAAGATACACAAATACAAATATCTCCAAGAAAATCTCTCCTCAAATTGATGAACCCCACCTAACCTACTTAAATTGGTTGGGTATGAATTCTAAAATTAAAATCAAATGGCAAAGACTCTCCTCAATATCAAAATCTCTCTAATGAACCCCACTTAACATATTTGAATTATTGAGTGTGAGATCAAAATTTGAAATATATATTACTCCTTAGATATTAAAGCAAAAATTAGACATTTCAACAACAGAGATACAAGGTGCCGCATTGGTTTTGCCAAGATACATGGCTTCACAGAAGTTCATTTTTCCTTTCCCCTTCTGGATGGATTTATCCTGATTGGCCAAGATCCTCGAGACCGACTCCACCCACCGGTTTTCTTGGTCTGAGAGGAGCACATGTTACTTGGAGGGAGACCTCACTACCACGTTAGTCGATATAAGGTGGTGCCATCCGCATTGACATGCCCTCTGATTCTGAGTACCCTCAGTTGAAAAAGAAGGCCACAGTGGTTCCAACACCCCGTTCTATGATAGTTTCAATGCTTTTCCATCCAGCTGTCCCTACCATTACTCCAATGAGAACTACTACCTCCTCATTGGTCACCCTAAATGGGAAGGCTATCTTAGCCTCTGAGATAATCTCTTCCACTTTCGAGGTAGGTACTAGTTCCTGCTCTGCCTTGTTCACTCATATACTGCCACACAAAATTGAAAGATTAGAGCACGCAGCAAAGAGCTTGAGGCATCCCATGTAGTGAGGAGGTTCTCAGAGGTCTCTCCACTTCCACCGCAAGTTTCACCCCTCTCGACGCATGAGAGTAAGATTACCGAAGGATTGCTATTTTTCCTCCACCATCAGCATACTATGAGACACCAGATAGAGAGCATAAGAGGCCCTATGGCTTAGATGTCCTACACCGTGTTGCAGCATACATAATGTCTGCACCTTGTTTGATTTGCAATCATTGATCCCTAGGAGTGTTAGGGGTAAGATCCATAGGGAGAGAGCCGTGGAGGCTCGAGCATCTATTCAGGCAGATAGGAGACAGCAACGAAGGTATGCCAGGCAGTTGTTAGCCTCCACTCTTATGGATTTTTTTTTTATCATCCCTTCATAAGGGCCGATTATTTAGATAAGATTATTCTTACCAGCACTACCCACCGCAGGCATAGATCTCCCGTTGAGGGATAGCCAGTGTTGCCTTCACATCGCTCCTCTCATCATCCACCATCACTGGTATAGCTCACATCATCCACCACTCCCGCCAAGATTCAGAAGCCCCCATATGGGGAGAGACTTCCCCTCTGGTAATCTGGCTACAGCCCAAGAATCCCGCTCCCTCCATCCCACCTATTGAGGTGAGATCGAGATCCCCTGCTTTACCATCTACCTTAGTTGTGGTTTGGTAGGAGTGGTGACCCCGCAAAGATCATAGTCACCACCACCACCATCTAGTGGCACAAGCAGGAGGGGGGGACAATTTTTAGTTCCCATGGTGATATCTCCTAGGACACCACTCCACCGATTAGCAGTCATGAGCATATCTCTTCCAATGAACATGACCCTCCCAAAGCTAGCACTGTAGTGACCAACAGTGTTAAATGTATCTCCATCAGTGAGCATAGTCCCTCTATCGGTCAGTAGTGTGTCTTTGTACTGGCATAGTTAGATCGCTTCTTAGATGACATTTTAGCACAATACTTTGCCAAAAGAGGGAACTCTTAGGCAGTGATCACACAAATTTGAAAAATGAGAGGGTAGCCATTAATCTTGATGAGGATGACCTTCTTGAGGATTCAGCCTAGGTCCACATGGTCGATATTAGGAACTCCCTCCATAGAGATCAACATAGTCAGGAAGGTGCTATAGTTGAAGAAGATGATGCTGTCCATTCAACCCAACACCTCCGTCAGCATCTTAAATAGAAGGAAGATTAGATCAACTGGATTGAGAAGAGGATGGAAGACTTGTTAGCAACCCTCCATGCACTTCAAAATCAGGCCCCAGTCTCGCAGCATATACTGATAGAGATAGATCATTCTGAATCATCACATGTCCTGGATCAGCTCAAGAGCACTTTTTCAATAGATCAGGATAGTGTTAGCTTGCATAAGAAGGTGGTGGACAACACCTCCATGCATGAGAAAGACATTAAAAATATGGTGGAACACAAGTGAGGGATGTGTTGGCAAGCCCGAGGTGGCTCATCCAGTCTAAAGGGTAAACCCTACCTGAAGGAATTTGATGTTGTCCAATATCCTAAGGGTTTTGTACATCCTTCCTTCAAAATCTTTGATGGCAGTGGGAACCCTCACTAGCACATTGCACACTTTAGAGCCGGCTGTTGCAATGCCAGAGGTAGCGACGCTCTTATTTTTAAATTGTTCGTTAGAAGTTTAACGGTCGTTGCATTTGATTGGTATGCCGAACTGCCTTATGGTACAGTAAAGACATTTATTGAGTTGGAGCACCTTTCATCAAGAGGTTTGCTAGAGCTTAGCAAAGGGTTACTATAGGTGACCTCGTTGTGACTAAGCAAAATCCAAATGAGTCCCTTGTTGATTACTTTCTCAGGTGGAGAAACCTAAGTATGAAATGCAAACCATAGCTATCCAAACAGCATGCCATTGTGATTCTCTTGAAAAATATCCATGGCCCGATCACTTTCATGCTTAAGAATTTTACAATCAAAACCTTCAAAAAGCTAATCAACAAGGTGGCTAGTCTATAAGAGGAAGCCAGACAGTTGCCTTTGCATGACCAGTCAGCCAAGCCCAAACCTCAAAAAGCATTTGAGAAGAAGCTAGGGGCAATCACAACAGTTGATAAGGGGAAGCAACCAGGTAGGGTTCAATCAGACTGGCCTCGAGCTCAGCAGTCTCCACTACCACCTCCTTGCCACCACCTTAGCCTTCATACCGGCCACCTCATTTGCCACAGCGGCATCCACCACCGCCTCATCAGCAGTATCCTCAACAGTATCCTCATCAGCATCATTAGCAGCAGTATTCCTACCCACCACCATGTAGCTATCATTTACATACTATTATCGATAAATTGAATAAACCTTATTCATTCAAGAGGGAGGTGGTCAAGAAGATCTTTAAGAATCTCTTAAAGAAGCCTAGTTTTCAATTACTAGAGCCTACGAGGCTAGAGGAAGTGAGTCACAATCTAAACTATTGCCCCTACCACCACATGTTAGGACATGTCTTAGAATATTGCTTTACCTTTAATTATTGGCTTGAGCATAGTTACAAGTCGAGTGCCATTGTCATCCCTAAGAAATACCTACCAGAATAGCCCTCTAGTTCTGCTAGGGTAATCCTTAGGATACACACGATCTTTTTAAGACAGAGGAAGGTTGGGATATCTCCTTATCTTGAACCTCTAAGAAAATCATTTCTAAGATCAAAAAGTTACCCTTGCAAGTGCCTGAGGTAGCTCAAACCTCCAAATCTAAGGAAGGTTTGCAAGTTACTAAGGACACTTGAAGGAGATAGAAGCCCAGTAGTAGTAGCAACATCCTCTACTTTCTCGGGATAGCATAGTAGCACAACCACCGATCGAGTCCAGCACTCCTCCCATAGTTGCAGCTATAGTTCCACCAGCTAGCTCTTCCTCTAGCAGTCATATTGTATCAATGGATGGGGGTGCCAAAGCCCTCACTCTGCTTACTTTACTTGATTTTTATTTTGTACCTTCATCCAAATCTAAAAAATTAATGAAGCAAGCTAATTTCGGTTACATCTGTGTCACTTCTTGATGATCTTCCTAAGTTTATTCCTTTAAATAGCTCCCCAAGTCTAGTTAATAATAACTCTTATGCCAATCACTCTTCTTCTTCTCATTCAAAAATGTATTTTCCATTCCTGAATCATTCAGGTTTACTAATTGAGATTGATTTGGAGTCATCTGACTCTGATGATCCCATAGGAGAAGCTACAGGTGAACCTGATGAGCAGGTAGAACTTTTCACTAAACCATCTCATGAAGTCACTAAAGTTAATTTCTGTAATGGCAAAGTTCTACCTCCTAGGGTAGCACCTCAGGGTAAGGGTAAGCAAGTCATTGGTTCAAGCGAACAGATAGCCCCTCCATAGGATGCTCCACCTATAGATATTATTATGGAGGACCGCCAGAGTTGACTATAATGCCCTCGCTCACCTAAGAAAGTTGATAGATAAATTAAGCATATATGACTCCCTTGTCTTATCCAAAGAGATGAGGGAGTCATTGATCAAAGCTCTTCTTGATCCATAAATATTCTTAGCTCAGCTGATCACTGTTGGAGAGGAGGCATGTTATTCAAGAGAAGATCGTAGAGTTACATTCACTGATGAAGGCCTTCTGTTGGGAACAATTAAGCACAACTGTCTCCTCTACATCACAGTGGACATGGGCAGATTCAAACTCTCTAGGGTGTTAGTTGATCCAAGTGCTTTAGTGAAAATTATGAGTCTAAAGATCTTTTCCTACTTGAAGATTGACATCTCCGAACTTCGAGGAGATCGAATGATGTTCAGAGGATTCAATGAGCAAGGCAAGAGGGCTTTAGGCTCTATAGTGTTGCCATTGGAGAAAGATTGCCAAGTTCTATACAATTGATTTGGATACATCTTTCACTACTTTGTTTGGTATACCTTTGATACATGGAAATAACATGATTCCATCCTCTTTACATCAGTGCATCAAATTTTGAAAAGGTGGAATCAAATATTGTGTCAAAGGAGACTTGAAGCCATTCTCAGTTAGAGAGGTCAAGATATATGGATGCACTACTATCCCTCCTAATAAAAAAAGTCTCATGAAAACTTGGTGAATGCTAAAAAAAAGAAGAAATAAATAAAAAATAAGAAAAAGAAAAATAAAAGAAAAAAAGAAAAAGAACATGAAAGTACAAGTGAGCGGGAATTAGACACTGAGGAAGAAGTAGAGACAGATATTGGATTTCACGCATAGTTTGTTCCTCCATATAAACACATGGATAGGATGACTCGACCCCCACCAGGTAGAGGCAGAGGCAGAGGCAGATATAGAGATAGTTCCATAGGTGGAAGACCTCCTTCCTATTGGCCACCCAATAGGAGCTATGATCCAGTTCATAGGAGTACCCTACTATCCACATAGACTTAGAATCCATTTTAGAGGATGAGTCTAACGTGGTTAGCACGCCGACCATCCCGTATCAGCGGGTCCATTTGGAGGTGACATTTGAGCAAAACGATGAAGACCAGGCCTCCAAGCAAAGTATGGATATATCTGAATCACTATTATGTAGAACAGTCAGATAGCAATTGAGAACCCTTGCTCTAAACTCACTTTATTCTCAAAAAGTTAAAGGTTTAGTAGTTAAGGAGGCCCCCAAGTCATCTACAGATGTCAAGCCAAAGAAATTTTTGTTGGGAGCATCATTCTCAAGTCAAGAAGCTTATGTAGAACATGAGGATGATTCATATAAAGATTTAATACAATTGCATATTGATTGGTATTTGCCTTATGTTCTTAACTTAACAAAGAAGGGATTAATCTTGCATACTTTGTCTAAACACAAGTCGGATTACATTGAAAGGTTATGGGACAACCAAAAGCAAATATTCTTAATCAAGACCAAGACTAGGATTAGGCATAGTGGATCCAATCGATGATGACAACCATTGCCTAGTCATCACCACTCATTTGGGGTCTGATAGGTTCTTCTTAAATCATGCTAACTCTTATGAGGAGGTATGTTTAGAAATTTTAGATGACCCAAATGAGCTTGAAGTCAGAGATGCACTGCCAGAGTTTGAAGAGGAGATCAGATCAACCATCGACGAGCTCAAAGAAATTAACTTGGGAACTGAAGACAATCCACGTCCGACATACATCATTTTCTTATTGAATGAAGAAGAAACTAATGACTTAGTTAGGCTATTAGCTGAGTTTAAGGACTGCTTCGCTTGGAGTTATAAAGAAATGTCTGGTTTATCTCCTGATGTAGCAGTCCACAAACTAGCAATATAACATAATGCTAACCCTATCAAGCAAGCTCCTAGATGCACGTAATTAGACATTGAACGTCAGGTCACTTCTGAAATCAAGAAACTAATCAATGTTAGCTTTATCATGAAAGAAAAATATCCTACCTAGTTGGCCAGTGTCATCCTAGTTAAGAAAAAGAATGGCCAAATTTGCATATACATCAATTTTAGGGATCTAAATAAGGCATGTTCTAAGGATGAATTTTTGCTTCCTATACCATAGTTAATGGTGGACATTGCCTCATCTCATGCAATCTTCTCCATCATGAATGGATCATCTGGCTACAATCAAATCAAGATGGCCCCTGAGGATGAAAGAAATACTACTTTTCAAACCCCAATCAGAATTTATTGTTATAAGGTCATGCCTTTCGGCCTTAAAACTATCAGTGCTACATACCAACGGGCCATGACTCAGATCTTCAGTGAACTCATTCATCACCAAGTTGAATGTTATGTTGATGATCTAGTAGTCAAAAGCAAATAAAAGAAAGACCATCTCTTCAACTTGAGAGTAGTTTTTGAATGGTTAAGATAATTTAACCTCAAAATAAATCCTTTGAAGTGTGCATTTGGAGTAGTTTCAAGGAAATTCCTTGAGTTTATTGTCGACACCAGGGAATAGAAATCGATCTAGAGAAGATCAAGGCTATCTTAGAAATGCCACCCCCTAAAGGTCTAACTCAACTCAGATCATTCTAAGAGTGATTGGCGTATCTAAGATGCTTCATTTCCAACCTATCAGGAAGATGCCAACCATTCTCAGCACTTGTCAAAAAGGACGCCAAGCTCAAGTGAGATGATAAGTGTCAGCATTCCTTCGAAGACATCAAGCACTACCTGATGATGCCACCAGTTCTAGTAGCCCCGTATCTCGCAAGCCGTTGATCCTCTACACCGCTACATTAGATGACTCTCTTGGCACTTTGTTGCCTCAAACCAATGATGAAGGTAAAGAAAATGCACTCTATTACCTCAGTCATCATCTAATCCCTGCTGAGGTAAACTATCAACCTATTGAGAAGCACTGCATAGCTTTAATCTTTGCATCCCAAAAGCTACAACATTATACACTTTCTTATAAGGTGAATCTGATCTCTAGGATCAATCCACTACAATATCTCATGATACGGCTGACACTATCCAATGGTAGGCATGTTAGTCTATGATTTTGTTACAATTTGATATCACATTTGTACCCCTCCGTGATGTGAAAGGACAGACACTAGCGGATTTCATAGCATCACACCCACTTCCTGCTAATTCCTCACTTAATGACGACCTCCCTGATGAACAAATCATGAACTTAGGGGACATTAGCATTCATCATTGAGAGATGTATTTTGATGGTGTGGCTTCCTTTCAAAAAGGAGAAGTACCATGATCTACTCTCCCAGGGAAGGCAGAGGTAGGAATAGTTCACCTAACTTCATGATGTGATGAGATTCTCATATCATCTGTCTAATCCATGCACCAACGATGAAGTTGAATATGAGGCTCTAATTGCCGGTCTAGAGTTAGTCATTACACTATGCATCTAGAGCATCAACATCTTTGGGAATTCTCAGCTCATCATCAACCAAATCATTGGGTCCTACAAGGTTCTAAAGTCTAAGCTCCATCACTACCATAAGTACACCATGGAATTATTAGCCCAAATCCCAGAGGTTACCATTTACAAAATTCCTTGAGGAGATAACACAATAGAAGATGCATTAGCCAAGCTTGCTAAATAGTTGGTGTTGAGCTCGTTTTTAGAAGAGGTCATTTTAGCAATGAAAAGATCTCAAGTTCAAAGAGGGATTTCCTAATTCACTAGTCAAGTTACTATGCTTAGTAACTTAGAAATGCAATTTGAGCTAAAACCAATCTACTTAGTTTGATGCAAAGCCAAATCAAACATCCAACATAAATTAAATCAAGTGAATCAATGCAAATAAAATGAAAATTTAAAGTCAAACCTAAAGTCAACTCTAGTCAACCTAGAATTGACTTAAGTGGGTCCACTTGGTCAAAAAGTCAATCGACTAAATTTGACTAAATTAAATCACCAAAAATATTTTAAATGATCAAATGAATATGTGTGATCACAATAACAAAAGAATTTGAGTCCATGGAGGCCTAAATTAGGTAAATTAAATCCTTAAATAAAAATAACCTAAAAACAGCCACATTGAACTCAAATTCAAGAAAAATCAAAATAACTTTAAATTGATTGTCCTAAATCATATGGGGATGGTCATGGGACATAACCTAGCTCCTTATTGGGTGTAGTTAGGTCAAATGAGTCATTTGACCCATAAGAAATTATGTTTAATTCACTTAACCCAATTTGAGTTAAGTGAGTTAAGCAAGACAAAAAAAAATAACAAAATGTCAAACTACTTCTAACCAAATCACATGGGATAGGGGTGACACTTCCTTAAACCATTCTAATGAAGGTTTACATCCCTAATCAAGCTACTTAAACTTCTCTTGCATTATTGCATAAAATCCAAATAAAGAAAAC
Organism: Cymbidium sinense; assembly: GCA_021442155.1. Lineage (NCBI taxonomy): Eukaryota > Viridiplantae > Streptophyta > Magnoliopsida > Asparagales > Orchidaceae > Cymbidium > Cymbidium sinense. The sequence goes on from CM038214.1 coordinate 247,443,775, forward strand.
CAATGTAAGCAAAAGGAATTGGAGAAGTCAAATTCCTTCTCCCTTCTTCACACCTCTTCACATAGGACAACTGTGGGATGGAAAAGGAGTGCACTAGCTAGCTTCCAAGGTCCTCCATCACCAAAACCAACCAAGGGATAGCTAGGAAAAAGCATAAAGGCTCTCAACCATATAGGAAAACATGAGGAGAGACTTCCCCAAGAAATATTGAACACACACACACCTTCACATATCAAAACCAAGCCTAAATAAATTTCCCCCTTCCCCCCAAGTGTCCTTAATCACTACAAATCATCAAAACTGAAAAGAGCAATCAAGGGTTGGTCTAGGGAGCAATCCACAAGGAATTAAACTAATTCCTTTGGCAAGCAAGTTTGGTTCAAGCATTTGAAGCTTTAGGATCAATTGCAAGGCCAATCAACCAAGGAATCAAGGTATGCCATTGTTGACCCCAAGCTTTTTTTTAAAAATTTGATAATGGTCAATTTTATAAAAATGAGATCTTCAAATAGATTGAACTGTATAAAAACATAGGATATTCATCCACCGTGGTCATTTCTTATATCAAAGATATTAGAAAACTATCAAAGGTCTCCTCAAGGAATCGGAGAAATTTCTGTCGACCTATTACGGATAAAGATTTAGGTGGATCATTTTACGCTTAGAATCAGGAATGATCGACGCCTGGCATAAAGTGTGCCATGGTGACGCACACACAAAGCCATGCACACGACGTGGATCCCACATGGGACCCCCCACTTAAAAACTATTAAAATCGGTTAAATAATGGATTTAATTAATTTAAAAAATGCAAAAAAAACTTCTAAAAATTATCTAAAATCAAATATAAATCAGAAAATTATAAATAGAAGCTCTATGGTTTCATCTTCATGAGAAGAATCCATAGAAATTAAAATCTCCAATTTTTATTTGGTAATTTTCCCTTAATTTTGGTTTAATTAAAAATATTAAATCATTACTCTCAAATTCATAATCCAATTAATTTAAAACTTTGAGAAAATAAAATTAAGCATAAAATACACCTTAGGTGAATTTTTGGGAATTTATTTCTCTAAATTCAAGGGAAATTGAAATTTCACATGCTTAGCCTTTTAATTAATTAAATTAATTAACCCCTAATGAAATAATTAGAAAACTTAAATCAAACATCCTTAAATCAACATAATGGACATTAATGAGCATCAGAACACTAATTAAACTTAATTAAACCTATCTGAATCTAATAATCCCTAAATTGACTTAATTGGATAATTAAATGATATAAATAATTCAATTAAACAATCTGAACTTATTTAAATCATAATAAATCAACCAATTAACCAAAAAATATGAATAAACACATATTAGAAAGGTATTTCAGTGAAGAATAAGTGAAAAATAAATCTCTTATTGAATCTTAATAAATTAGGCTTAATTTAGGTTTTAATGAAATAATTAAAACTTTAATTACACCCTAATTACATCTCTAATTAGGCTGAAACTTTAGGGATATAAAATTGGCATATAACCCTACTTGTTAAAAATATTTCAAGTCTAACTGATCTCTAAATTTGGAGTTCTTAAATTTCCAAATCCTTAGGTAAATGTTAATCAAATATTAGGTTAAGGAAATTAATTAACCTATTAAATAAAGTGGTAATTCAAACCAATCTTAATCAAATAATTAAAAAAACTATTAAGAAACTTATCTAAATATCATAAGTCAATTGAAGTGATCAAATTCAATCTTAGGTTAATGAAATAAAACATTAGGTTAACAAAACTACTAATTAACTTAAACCTTAACCTTTGAATCAATGAAATTTAATGAAACCACTCATCTCTAATAAATTTAAATAATGAATTTAAAATCTAGTTAATCAAATCATATCAAGTAATTAACCTAAGTACTTTAGGTTAAGAATAATCCATGAACAAACCTAAAATATTAATTCATATTAATGAATTTAAACCTTAAAGCTTACAAATCCATGATTTAATAACTTAAGTTAAATTAAATAAAATCAAACTCTTTAAATTAACATAAGCCAAATCAACTGAAACCCACATAGCTTAAATTAAAATGAAATAAATCAAACAAATTAAATCAAACAAAGTAATTCAAACAAATGAAATAATTCAAATAAAATCTAAAAAGAAAAGAAATATAAAACCAATCCAAACATAAGTAACAAAAAATGGAGTAATTAAGATACTTAGGGATCTTAGTTAGACTTTTGGAAACCTTATTAGGATTTAGGATGTGGAATAAAGTGAGTTTCACCTAAAAATGAGATTCATTTTATTTCCTATTCTTGAAAAATTAAATATTACTATAACCAAATAAAATAAACATAAAAATGGGAATTAAACCTCTAAACCATTTGAATTGAAACCAACCAATGATAAAAATTAAACAAATTCAAACTTCAAACTTAAACTTGAACTTAAAGGAGCTTAGCAAAGCCTTACCACATAAGGCCAACTTCTACACACACTAGATTACTTAGGTCATGGACTCTAGATCTAAGTTAGATCGTTATGTGATTTTAGTTTAATCTCCTGTGATATATTGCATTGTGCTTCACATGTCTATGTGGTGTATTACTTTAGACTGGATGCCTAGGCTTGTTTGTTTGTTAGACTGGATGTTACGGCATTCTGTCTAGATTTAACACTATTTTCTGCAAGGGTTGTGTTAAAGGGATCGTTGTAATAAACAAATCATAAAATTTTTATTTGCTTGCAGGTGCTAAAAATCCATTAGCATAGTCCATAGGATAGGTGGGTGAAGCTGCTAATGCTAGGCCTGTATGTTTGTGAAATATAAACTGCTTTATATGCTGTGTGTATTACCCAACATCTATTTTGTAGGGCTTAGGATTTCTTTTGAATTTTAAATGTAAATTTGACCTTATAATTAGGTTAGGATCTATGGGGTCTAGGATTAGCATGAGCTAACCCAACCAGGAGATGGAGCGGTGGTCTCCTGTGGAGCACGATGGATGTCCCTGAAGAAGGAGACTTTCCTGAAAAGAAGACCCATAGAGCTAAACTTGTAGTTCTAGGCCGGGTTGTATAAGGGCAAAACTCGGCTACCCTTTTTTTTTTCTTCTGGAGTGTACATCAGTAGATGCATTTGCCTTTTTCTTATATAATTTAATTTGGTTTGATTTATTTTGGGTGTGTAGTAGAAACATCATGTTTTTCTTAGGTTTCTCTCCATGTTATGTTTGTGCTGTGATGAATGCCTGGACGTAGGCTCATAAGATTAACTAAATTTTCTACCCAATTAAATAAATTGAAACATAAAAATAAATACAACTCATAATCTTTATATGAAAGCCTAGGTATTAAAGGAAGATAAAATATGTAGCAACCCCTTAACTGGATGTTTTAACATCATGCATAAATCATATTGTTTCACTCTTGATTAATGAAGGACTTCCATCATTGCCAGAGAACCTAGGCTTGACATTTGAAAGCATATGATGGAAGTACACTTTCTTCTATTTTTATTTGGCCCATAACTTATTTCTAATTGCATGAATTATGCATAAATTGCATTTCTATGACCTAAATGAATCTTGAGACAAAAATTATAAAAATATGAAAAATATGCATTAGTTAGGTGCATCTTCATACCCTACATGATCTTAGGGATTAGGGAGTAAGTCTAGGTTCATAGATTTTTTTTCCTAAAATTGCAATAGCCCATCTTGCATTCATATGACTTAGCCTCATGGTTTTAAAATGCGCATAGGTGGTGTTAGTTGCAGCCTTCTCCAAGTAGGTTGTAAGTCCAGAAGAGTCAGGGATAGGATAGTTCCCTCAAGTGAAGAGACTGGCCAATAATTCCCAAGGATAGAATTAGGTTGAGCATCTGACATGTGTCAGAAACACCTATAAACTAGGTTATGAAGCATCCTTTTAGGAATAAGTCTTCAACCCTAGGTATTTCTGCAGTCTTGTGCTGTTAGAATCTAAGCCCTAGATTTCTAGAAAAATGATAACTCAAAATCTAAAATTAAAATCTCAAATTTGAAGCCCAATCATAGGATAGTTGAAATGTCTACTGGGTATCCCAATATCAATAAGCAATTCTACTCTTTCCCATTTGACTCTTGAAATTAACTCTCTCTATTTTGGACCTCTCCCAATTGAAATTCCAAAAATTAATCCTTTGAAAGCTACCTTAGTACTCTTTAGAAATAACCATTTATTTTTTTAATCGAGAGTATTCTTAGGAAGAGACCCTTCCTAAGATGTAATTAACTAAAGAGGCTTTCCTTTATAGGGAACCATGATCCCAGGATAAAAATACCATGTTCTACTTTTTCTTGTAGTTCAGGAGAAAATACTCTGGTACACGAAAGACCCATTAGCCTTAGAAGTCTTTTATTGAAATGATTGAATCCATTATAGGAGAGCATGTTTATCTTTCAAGATAATTTGTTTATTCTATATTGTCGTATTTGGTCATCTAAATAAAATATTCCTAAACTCTATGTGGTGTGATTTTTTTCTCTATTCCAGAGAAAACACCAATATATTTTTTGGCGACTCCGCTAGGGAATGGTTCTTCTCTCTCCATATTTAGAAATAAATGATTATTTCTATATATCAGCAGTGTACTAGTGCCACTCACCGGTCAAGACTGCCTTTCTTTCCATTGGGTACCTCTTCATTTTAGTGTTGGTTCAGCCTATCCAACATCATGAATAGAGGTTTTAGAACTCTTCGTTTGTCACAGTTAAATGATTGGGACCTAGAACCAAATCTCAAAATAAAATGAGAGGTGAGAGAAATAAATAAAAAATAAGTCATTTCTTTTATGATCTAAATCTGGTCAAGATGGATTTGAAACCATTCCAATATGGAAAAGAGATGTTAAATTTAAAAAAAAAAGTATGAAAAGTACTTCAAAATTTGAAAAGGAAATATTAAAAAAAAATAAAATCTCAAAGTTAAACTTATCCTTGATCATACTTTGTCTTTATACTAAAGCTAAAGAGAATCAAGACCGGGCCTTTGAATGGATACCTTTTGTTCTACTACATTCACCTAAGGATGTAAATTGAAATGAAGGAGTTCCTTCAAAACCTGAGAAAATCCAAACCAAAAGGAAGGCATAGTTGTGCCTATTTCCCCTTTACCACCATGATTGAAGTTTCAATTGCATTTAACAAAAAAGAGGAAGCATAAAAATAAAAAAATCATCCCAAAAAGAGAAAGCCTTATTGACCTTAGGCAGAGGTTGATTAAGGAACTAATTGTAAATCTTCTATCTTTATAGAAGAAAATTTTTATATAAATGCAAATCGGCTTTAATCTCAATTCATTTCTACAAGCCCACTAGAATATTGCGAAACCAACTGTTCAAATTGATTGGCCGATTCTAAGGAGTGACTTGGAGGTAACTCTCTTTTAGACCTTTTCAAAACCTTAAATTCTCAAGAGCTTAGGAGAGAGTCAAAAGAGGAAGATGACATGACATAAAAAAAGAAGTGATAGGATTTACTTTTGCTCCTAATTAATAGAAGAAAAGAGAGGGAAAAGAATTCTAATTCTCCTGATAAAATTGAAATGAATAAAATATAAACCAATAAATTTAAATCAACTTCCTTAATGAGAGTTTTCTCTCATTAAATGAAATGATATTTCATGAATGGCCTAAATTAATTTTAAGGCTAAATCATGACAAGAAAATAAATGAAGAGTTTAATCCTTCTAAAGAAATCATGACCTTAGGATTGGGTCCTAAGGGTGATATTTCTATCTCTCAGAGTGAAAATATGAAAATTCTTATCTCTGGTGAATTGATAGATAAATCACTTAGGACTTTATCAATCCAAATGAATGAAGAAAGCCTTAGTTTTCTGTGTTCAAAGACTAAGGCATTATATTCTTTCAATACAAAGTGAATCTAAGGAGAATCCATTGCAATGTCTTATGACCTACTTGACATTGTCTTAATGTCAAGTATAGTGGTCAAATATTCCATTGCAAGCTGAGATTACCTTTATTCATTTATGTGTTATAAAATAAAATACAAGTCAAACTTGACTTTCTAATAGCACATCATCTACCCTAGAGGGTCCTCAATTTAAATGATGATCCTTAAATGAATAGATCATGAGGTCTATTGATCTATTGAGGATAGAGTTAGACCTACCTTCCCTTAATATCAAAGGGAAATTCTTGAAATCAAATTCAAAATGGCAAAGTTATATCACCTCAAATGACATTGAAAAGAAATGGCAAATAAGTCATCTTCAAAATGTGATGTTTTGCCCATCTTAGAGAAGTTGCTTGCAAAATTAAGCATCATAATGCTCTGTTAAAAATAAAATGAAATATGAATTAAAATAAAATAAAATGAAAAAAGAAATGAAAGTAAAGCAAGACATTATATAATCATGTACTTTGCCTTATTTAATTATAAGCAACTTCTTGATGCGACATTCCAATTTGAAAAGGTTCTAAGATTATCTTCTATGATGAAGATAGACTACTAAGAACTTATTAACATCTTAGTTGATGTGGAAAATCCCAAAGAAGAAAATCTCCAAAATATATGTTCATCCGGGTGCATCGATCAACATCAATTATAAACATGAAAGTGAATTTATATAGGCCAATTCTAATCAAACTTTGATAAGATGGTGCCATATAAATTCAATCAAATAAATAAAGTAGTTTTTAGCTTCATGAAAATTCAATCTTAAAAACCCAACCTAGAAAAAGAACTTAATTTCAATCACATTGTTGGTTGAAGCCAAAATTCAAACACGAAAAAGAGCAACTTAGGAATTCATGAAACATCTTTAAATGCTCTTGGATGGTCCTATCCAGCCCCAAATATAAAAAAAGAAAATAAAAAAGAATCAAATGAAAAGAAAAAGAAGAAACATATCGATTATTGAAGGATGTTCATATTCATTGTAAAGTGTTAAGTCTTTAGGATATCATTCAGTTACTCCTAAATGACCACACTAAACATTTGATTCCAATAGAAAATTTTGATTTCAGAAGTGTTAAGTTTTCAAATAAGTCATTATGCCAATCTTAAATGACTCACTCCACTAAATCAGTTTGAATCCGGAAATGTAACATCTTTAGAAAGTCATTTTTACCAATCTTAAATGGCTTTACTAGATTTGTTGTTCCATGAAAAGATGAAAAAGAAATAGAAATGTTGGATCATATTATAGATCAATCAAGTGAAGACTTGAATCATATCAAAAAGTCAATCAATCAAATGTTGTATTTGGACAAAAAGTCAAATACATCAAATTTCCTAGCAAATCATTTAGTGGAGTCATTTCATAAAGAGTGAAATGTTATGGAAATGACTCAAATACATCTATCTTCTTAGTAAATCTTGTAACTAGGAAAATTACCAAATGTAACCTTTCATGAAGAAATGAAATTAGAATATTACAAAAAGAAAGAAAAGTAAAGGGATGGAAGGACTATATCCAAGAGCAAAAGGATGAAGTCTAAAATTTCTAAGCATGTGGGCATTTTTTACTTTAAACCTCTCCACATCAAAATAAAGTGGTAAGGTTAGAAGCCAAAAAAATTGTCCTTAAGCTAAAAAAAAATCACATATCTCATGCTTTGTCATTTTAGCCTTTGCCATGATTGGGTGAGCTCGCTTGGCAGGTTAAATAAAAAGATTTTGGTCATCTTTTCCAGGAGTCCATATCTTTTGAATGGAGAATATTCTATTGAGTATACTTTAATACCATTTCAAATAAAGCAAAAATACCCAATAAAACTAACATAGCTTAAATGAAATAAAAATAACCAGATATCTCATGCTTTATCATTTTAGACTTTTCCATGATTGGGTGAGCTCGCTTGGCAGGTTAAATAAAAAGATAGTAGATCTTCTTTTTCAAGAAACCATATCTTTTGAATGGCAAAGATTCAATTGAGTATATTTTTATTTCAAATGAAGAAAAAGACACCTAATGTAAATGGACATTTTAACTTCAAACATCTCCACATCAAAATGAAGTGGTAGGGTTAGAAGTCAAAAATTATCCCTAGCTGAATAAAAATAAGTAGATATCTCATACTTTGTCATTTTAGGCTTTGTCATGATTGGATGAGCTCGCTTGGCAGATTAAAAGAAAAGATAGTGGATCTTCTTTTCCAGGGGTCGATATCCTTTGTATGGAAAAGATCTCATTGAGTATACTCTGATTCCATTGCAAGTGGCCTATAACCATAAACAAGAAAAGTTATGGAATTATAGAGCCATTGCAAGTTAAAAAGCTTAAGTAGTTTGGGTCCTAACTTTCTTTTCAAAAGGCACTCTAGCACATTGCATCAATGTTGTTTAGATGTGTCTGGAGATTTATATAGTCTTCACATTTGGGATGCACCTTTAGAATTTGAAGAAAAATCCAATTCCACAATTGACAAGTTGATATCAATGATCTAACTCTTTAATGAGTTAGCTATCAATGATTTGATCAAGCTATCTTTTGGGTTTAAAGACTACTTTATTTGGAAATAAATTGAAATGATCTCTAGATGTAGTGTTCTATAAACTTAAGCTTGATGCCATTTCAATAAACTAAGTCCCTTGACGATTGTGGTCAAATTCCAAAAGAAAAGCAAAATTATGCTAAATTAAAAGTTAGAAAATGTTGATTGTACATAAGAAGAAAAGATTCTTCTTAGTTAGCTAACATCATTATATGACCCACATCTTGGGACTAGGGTAAAATCTTTACCTTGAAGATGGGTTCATATTACCCATAATTCATTTTAAAATCAAAATACTTTCATGCATAAGATTATCCTTCTTAAGGATAACTTATCTAAAAATTGTCAAATTAAAATAATTCTAGAAAAGAAGAATTGAAAACATATGATATGACATATGACATTCAAAATCTTTATCAGAATATTCTATTATAGAGTCATATCATTCAGTCTCAAAATATTGGGGCAATTTAGCAAAAAGGGTCATGATCAAGATTTCTTACAATCCCTCTTTCAATTAAAAGAAACTTCAATATGACTTTGAAGAACAATCCTGTTACTACATATAGAGTCTTGAAATTTACTTTTCAAGTAATCTCAAAGACCTTGTAGTAAAACATAGAAGGATCAAAAATGCAAAAATAAGAATTTAACCAAAGACAGTTATGAAATTTCATTTTATAAAACCTTCAAAAGAGCAATAAATCAACTGAAGAAATTCAATTTCAAACTTATCAGAAGAATCTTAATTTCTCTAATAAGTTAATCCTTTCAATTCCCTTATTGATTAGGGATAAAATTTTTTTGTCTCCATGAGAATCCAAAAGATTATCTTGATTCTCATTCACTTTAGAAAGCTTTAATGGAATCTCTTGATCTTTATTGAATCTAAGAGAAGGCCTTATAGACAAAAATGACATACATGTCCAAACAAAAAGGAAAAGAAATTCCATTTGAGAAGCACTAGTTGACTTTGGTTTTTACTGCCTAAAGAACTACACAATCACATGCAAGTCAAAGAGGTATAATTCTCAGGTTAGTACCCTATGATGTCTTTCCTTTGGTGAAATAGACATCTAGCATGTTTCATTGTAACTTTGAGATAAAAAGAAGAAAGAAAAAAATGATGAACTTCTATGATCATGGCATAGTAAAGCATAGGGTCCAAAATATACCCAAGTCTTCCTTCAAAAATAAATTCCAACTCTTTGAAACCTTCTTCACTAAACTTCTTCATGTGTAAGAAGTATTAGTGAAATCAAGAAATAGAAGCAAACCTTTCATTACCCTTTCATCAAGTTAGACTAATCAAGTAAGGTTTAAGTCCATGGGACTCTTGTTTATTAATCAAAACTTTTGGGGTTTAGGAATAAGTCACTTTGACCCTTTTTCCTCATCCATATCACCTATAGGTTGGGAGCAAGCCCTTTGTGGCACCTTTCCTATTCATGACTTGAGATGGGAGCAAGCCCTCTATGGCACCTTTCTCATATTTTTCTGGTTTGGAGTAAGCCTTTTATGCACCATTCCCATGAAAACTATCTTTGTAGGTTTGGAACAAGCCCTTCCTGGCACCATTCCTTCTTTTGTGTATATGATTAGATCAAGCCATCAAGGCCCCTTTCATGTTACACAGGCAAGTTAGATTGGATCAAGTCTTTATGACCCACCCCTTTCTAATAGACAGAAAGATATAAGTCCTCAGTTGACATCCTATTTTGAGGATTGGATCATGTCTTTAAGGACCCCTTTCTTCTTTCTAGCTAATTAGGATGGATCATGTCCTTAACAGCCCCATCTTATTAGCTAATCACATAGGAGTAAGCCCCCCAATTGGCATCCTATTTTGAGGATTGGATCATGTCTTTAAGGAACCCTTTCCTCTTCAGTTAAATAGAATGGATCATGCCCTTAACGACCCCATCTTATTCACATAGGAGCAAGTCCCCAAGTTGGCATCCTATTTTGAGGATTGGATCATGTCTTTAAGGACCCCTCTCCTCTTCAACTAATTAGAATAGATCATGCCCTTAACGGCCCCATCTTATTAGCTAATCACATAGGAGTAAGTCCCCAAGTTGGCATCCTATTTTGAGGATTGGATCATGTCTTTAAGGACCCCTCTCCTCTTCAGCAAATTAGTATGGATCATGCTCTTAATGACCCCATCTTATTAGCTAATCACATAGGAGTAAGTCCCTCAGTTGGCATCCTATTTTGAGGAATGGATCATGTCTTTAAGGACCCCTATCCTCTTCAGCTTATTAGGATGGATCATGCCCTTAGAGGCCCCATCTTATTAGCTAATCACATAGGAGTAAGTCCCCAATTGGAATCATATTTTGAGGATTGGATCATGTCTTTAAGGACCCCTCTCCTCTTTTCAGCTAATTAGGATGGATCATGCTCTTAATAGCACCATCTTATTAGCTAATCACATAAGAGTAAGTCCCCTAGTTGGCATCTTATTTTGAGGATTGGATCATGTCTTTAAGATCCTTTCCTCTTTTTAGCTAATTAGGATGGATCATGCCCTTAACGGCCCCATCTTATTAGCTAATCACATAGGAGTAAGTCCCCCAATTGGCATCCTATTTGGAGGATTAGATCATGTCTTTAAGGACCCCAGTCCTCTTTTCAGCTAATTAAGATGGATCATACCCTTAACATCCCCATCTTATTAGCTAATCAAACAGGAGTAAGTCCCCTAGTTGGCTTCCTATTCAAAGAACTAAGAAATGGAATCAAGCCATTGAAGGCCCCATTTTTTTAGACTACTCAAATAGGAGTAATTCCATGTGACGCTTATTTAGTAGTCAAAGTGTTGCGGATTAGGATCAAGCATTTCAAGCCTCTTCTCCCCAGCATAGCTTTTGAGGAATGGATCATGTATTTAAAGACCCATCTCCTCTCTTTAGCTAACTAGGATTAATCATGCCCTTAACAGCCCCATCTTATTAGCTAATACATGGATCACCACTATTCTCAATTAAGAGTAAGTTCCTTGAAGGCATCTTCCATGAGCATAATGATTGCATTAGGGTTAGACCATTCTTTGGGTCCACTCCTAACACCATTCCTCTTCCCCCTAGAGCTTAATGAAGTTAAGTTTCAAGGAATGAATCACACTCCAAAGCAAAGATAGGTATACATGTACCTATATTTCACAATCAAAATCAAAACAAAATTCTAAGTCAAAAAAAATCAAAATCATGAATTGGAACCCCGAGTTTATACTTGTATGTTGATCAATCTGGTCATCACTAATATGTGCAGTGTATTCTGATTAATCCACTACACATATTGGGGGTCCATTTGTTGACCTCATTTTTGGAAGAGGTCATTTTAGCAATGAAAATATCTCAAGTTCAAATAGGGATTTCCTAATTCACTATTCAAGTTACTATACTTAGTAACTTAAGAAATGCAATTTGAGCTAAAACCAATCTACTTGGTTTGATGCAAAACCAAATCAAACATCCAACATAAATTAAATTAAGTGAATCAATGCAAATAAAATGAAAAATCAAAGTCAAACCTAAAATCAACTCTAGTCAACCTATAATTGACTTAAGTGGGCCCACTTGGTCAAAAACTCAACCCACTAAATTTGACTAAATTAAATCACCAAAAATATTTCAAATAATCAAATGAATATGTGTGATCACAATAAAAAAGAATTTGAGTCCATAGAGGCCTAGATTAGGTAAATTAAATACCTTAAATCAAAATAACCTAAAAAAAAGCCACATTGAACTCAAATTCAAGAAAAATCAAAAATAACTCTAAATTGATTGTCCTAAATCATATGGGGATGGTGATGGGAGATAACCTAACTCCCTATTAGGTGTAATTGGGTCAAATGGGTTATTTTACCCATAAGAAATTATGTTTAATTCACTTAACCCAATTTAGGTTAAGTGAGTTAAGCAACATAAAAGAAATAAGAAAATATCAAATCACTTCCAACCAAATCACATGGGATAGGGGTGACACTTCCTTAAACCCTTCTGATGAAGGTTTTCATCCCTAATCAAGCTACTTAAACTTCTCTTGCATTATTGCATAAAATCCAAATAAGAAAACCCAATGCAAGCAAAAGGAATTGGAGAAGTCAAATTCCTTCTCCCTTCTTCCCACCTCTTCACATAGGACAGTTGTGGGATGGAAAAGGAGTGCACTAGCTAGCTTCCAAGGTCCTCCATCACAAAAACCAAACAAGGGATAGCTAGGAAAATGCATAAAGGCTCTCGGCCATTGTTGACCTTATTTTTAGAATGAACTCTCAACCCCTCCATCTTTGGCATAGGACTTCTCTTAGACTTTAAGAGTTCCTTAGTCTTAAGACACATCTAGTGATTAGGTGGACACTCTACCTAGCCCTCGAGACTTAGAAGAGTTAGTCATAGGAATATGTCATGCCTTAGAGGTGTTAGAAAATCTACCTACCCTTAGCTTGAACCATTCCTCTCTTTCCTTCCTTCATGTCAAACTCCAAATCAATCTTATTTGATTTTCTCCAAATCCAAATCAACTCTATATGATTGAAATCCATGATTGAAACCAATGATCAAAATCAATCAAAATTCCTAAGCTCAAATTCTCCTAAGTCCTTAAGCCTCCCTTAAGGACTTAACAAAAATCTTAATCTAAACCAATCAAATCTTTGAGATCTTCTCATAATTCACTTATATTTCTATTTATATTCACATATATAAATGAAATATAAATTCAAATCAATCAAACTAAACTCAAAATTCCAAATCAATACATAAATCTTTCCTAAGTTCTTTAAATTCCCTTTAATGGACTTAGCCTAAATCATGATCAAATCAATTCAAACTCATGAGATTTTCTCAAAAACTCATTTACACTCTCATTTATATTCACATATATAAATGAAATATAAATATAAATCAATCGAACCAAATTCAATAATTCAAACTTCAAACTTCAAAAATTTCCTAAGTCCTTTAAATCCCTCTTAATGGACTTAGCCCAAATCATGATCAAATCATTTCAAATTCTTGAAATTTTTTCATGATCCATTTATATTCTCATTTATATTCACATATATAAATGAAATATAAATTCAAACAATCAAAACCAATTCCAAAAATCAAACTCAAATCCACTTAAAATCCAACCTAAAGCCTTTCAAATCAAAATCTTGAACTTAGCCAAATCAACTTCAAATCAAGCCAAACTCTTGATTTTTCTTCATGATTCAATCAACCTTGCAATCATGAATCCATATATAAATAAAAACTTCAATCACTAAATCAAAAATTGATTCAAAAATCAAACCCTAAATCCTTTCATATTCTTCCTTTGAATATGAAATTGTCAAATGAATCAAAACCCATTTGACTTCAAACCACTTGCACATGGATTTATATTTCAATCATAAGTCCATAAACAAGTTCAATCAAGTTCAAATCAAGCTTTGACCAAGCCATTTGACCCACTTAGGCCCACTTGACCCAAAGTGACCTAAAGTACCCTTATGAGCCAAATGCTAATCCTAACCAAATTGGATTGAACCAAACTCACCTATGCCTCTCATCATGATCAACAATCATCATGGGATGATTAATCAATCAAATTGGGTCAAACCAAGTGAAACCTAAGGGTTGACCAAGTCAAACCTAAGGGTTGACCAAGTCAACACTTAGCCCAAAATGAAACCTAACATAGCCAAATTCCACCATAGGCCAAATTGATTGAAATCATTGATCTAAGTTCACTCATGACCTATGTTTGAACTTGTCCAAGTCAACATTTGAGCCTAACCTAGCCCAATTGGCCACTTGACCCAAGTTGACCCAACTTGACCTAAAGGGTCAAAATGTGTCAAAACTTGATCTAAGCTAAATTGACTCAAACCAATGGATCAAGTTCATTCCAAATCACTTGTTGAACTTGACCAAAGCCTCAATTGGCCAACTAGACCTAACTTAGCCCAATTGACCTTAGACCCAACATGACCTAAAGGGGTCATGTTGAACCAAATTTGAACATAACCAACATTGATTGGAAATAAAGATACCAATCCACTCCATATGACTAACCTAATCTAAACCTACCCTGACCTACCTCAAATAGGTCAAATGGGTTAAATAGGTCAACTTGACTCATTTGACCTAAATGAAGTCATATGAGCCAAATTCAAAACTATACCAAATTGAACCAAACCAAAGCCACCAAAATATTTCAAATGATCATATGAACTTGACCCAACCCTTGGTTTGACCCAATTTGACCAATTGGTCAACTTGACCCAACTTGACCCATAAATGGGTCAACATGAGCCAAACCTTATCAAATGAATTGAAAATCTCATGAAACTTAGCCAAACTTAGTTTCTCCACATACCCAACATATCCAAACTGAAAAAACAGAAAAATGACCATTCTACCCCTAGGCCATAGAATAAATTTTGGCCTAATCCATGGGTAATTTGGTCATACCCTCTTCATATCCACTTGATTCTTTCCTAATAGCTCAAGGGGACCTAGTGAAGAGTGGTGCACCCAACACAATGGGTTCGGGTCAGCCCAATTGGCCCCAAGACCAAACCCGACCCCATGGGTCAAAATGGCAAACACAAAATCCCTCTTCCACTCAAATTCAAGCACATAGGAGGTTGGCAATCCACTCAAGGACTCAAACTGACCATGTGAACACTCCTAACTACTCAAACAGGCTTCCCATTGTGATCAATTAGATCAAAATGGCACAATGTCTTGCGATCGTCTGATCCTTCAAGGGGGAGATATACTCCCCCTAATTTAATTTGAATTAGACAATTCCACATTCGATTGAGTACTAGAGAGAGTAAGGAGCCATCAGAGAGTGATCCCTAGCTTCCTAGAGCTCTAGCCATTTTCTATCCTCGATTTTTGAATAGTGAAAATAGGGGAGGAAAATTGAAGAGCTAACTTTCTCCATACTCAATTTCCACCAAATTCCCTTTGCACATTCCATCAAAGAGACAAGACAAGTGCACCCAAGCTCTCTTTCAAGTTCCCAAGGAAAGAGGAAGGCTAGCTCAATCAAGGTCGCAAGCAAGCTGAGGAGAAGTTGGTCCATAGAGCTTTACACTCAACTTCAAGAGCTCAAACTCGCAACAGAGCTTCGCCTCAACCAGATGAAGCTTCTTTAAGGGAATCGAGCACCGGTGATTACCTCTAGCGAGGTATGCCATTTTTTGACCATTAAACACAATGTGGTGTGGAGCTTTGTGAAAGAAATTTTAATTTCATGGAGTTTTGACCGTTAGATGTGTTTATACCCATGCTTAGATGGTGTGGGTTGATTTCCAATTCAATTTGAGCTCAATCGAGCTTGGATCATGCCAGGTGGACGCCTCCTTTTTGTGGATAGATAGATCTCTGGCCATCCATCCACACATTTTGGATGGACGACAGAGATTAAACACATGTTTAGAAAATCCATTATCCATTTTAAAATGGCAAGAGGATCCCTGGTCATCCGATCTTTGATCAGAGGGCAGAGATCAAAATGCGTCTGCTGCCAAGCAGCCTTTTGGATTTGACACTTAAGTGAGCAGCACACTACGCGACACATGTAAAGCGCACTGACCGCTGCCACCAGGTGTCGCTTCATGAGTAGGAGGATTAGTTAGGATGTTTTAATTAATTCTACTTAATCTAGGGATATTCTAAAATTCACTTCTCTCTCAATAAAATTCAGAAAAAATATGAAAATTTTTTATGGAAAGATAATTCAACCTATAATATTTTAAAATTAATTTCAAGTGATTTTGAATTATGCTTTTCTCTAATTTTGGATTTTATTGGAAACATAATTTCACTAATTACCTTTTAATTAAGTCCTCATTAATCTCAAACTTTTTGGGTATGTTTCAGGGGATGATTTCTGCCTCCCCTAATTTTCTTGAGATTTATTGAAGGCTAAATTGGAGGAATTGCATATGGATATCCTAATTACTCCATTAACCTAATTAAGCATAATTAAGGTGTGATTAGTGATTTTAATCCATGATTAGGGTTGATTAAGGCTAGATCCAATAGATAGGAGGTTTATGGAATAATTTTTGGGCATCCCCCTAAGCTATTCCCTAAACCCCCTTTTCTCTCCTTAATCTTCTCTTAATTAAATGTTAATTCACTAATTATCCCCTTAATTAATTTTTTAAAAATTCTAAAAAAAACTTCCAGAACTAAATTAATCTACTTTGGGTAGATGCTTAGGTGTTTAAGAGCCTAAGTTCAATTAAGGAAATCAAAACTCAATTCATCTGTGTGAATGAGTGTTTTGAAATTACTTAAGCTAAGCCTCTTAGCTTAATTAACCTTTAATTATGAGCCAAATTGCATTAGGCCTTTTTCTTATTAGGTGCTTTGCAAATTTAAATTCCTTGTGAGTTTTTATACCATCTCATTGGCTCATAATTATTTGGTTAACTATGCTAAGGTGGTGTAGGTAAAGGTTAATTAAGTTACTTAATTCATACCTTAACCTAATTAACACATAAAAATGAATATAATCATCTAAAAAATAAACAAAAATATCAAACACATGTGGGAATGGGTGGGAAACAACAAACTCAACTCGTCTTTTTAAAATTAAATCAAACTTAAAACTAAACAAAAGTTATCTTAAATGAACTTTGATTTTCCTTAAACTTTCTTATTTCATAAGAATGTCTTTAGGATTTAATTAAAGTGAATTTATTTACATGCTTTAATTGCTTTGATTCTTTCCCCAACATATTAAACTTGTATGTTATGTGGTTTCATGCATTCATATTTTTCAAGTTCAAGTTTAAAATGAAATTGTTTACTTTATGTCAAATTTAAAAAGTAGAAATATGAATTATTACTTTAGTCAAATATATATATATATATATATAAAATATTCTATTATATATATATATATCAAATATATATATATATATATATATATATATATATATATAAAATATCAAATCTGAAAGTATGCTATTTATATTTTAATTATAAGCTTGCATGTGAAGAATATATGGATGTGCTTAGCATAGGTTTCCTTTCTCTCTTATGTTAGCATAATTTTGAATAGGACTTGGTAAGATGTGTGGTTCATTTGAAAAGAACCTAACACTTACCTAATCCCATATCCTATTCATCCCTATGCTATCACCTATGAAGAGTTACCTATACTTGCATACATAAATTGCATAAACAAAATGAATCCATTAATATAACTTTTGCATTCTTCTTTTCCATTTCATTTATTTTATACACATGTTTGTATTTAAAGAAAGTGGTATAGTAGTCTGGACAACCTCAAGATTTTGAGGCTTTAAGTAGCCCTAAGTAGGTCTTATACCTTACACCTCTGGTTAACAATGGTGTTGTACTCACTTATGCCTTTCTTACTTTCATGTGTGTATGTGAAAATTTGGATAAAGAAACCCTTTTCTACTAAAGAAAATCATCCATCTAAATCTTCTAAATTTCCTTAAATGAATTACTTAGCATGCATCATGAAGTATGATAAATATTCTCATTTGAATGTATAAACATGCTTAGGATTCATTCATATGCATGTTATACATGTTGGGAAAGAAATGAAGTAATGTGTGTTTTGTGAATTTAGTTCATTTTCTTTAATCTTAAAATGCCTTTCTTTTTGAACAAGTTTGTTTAGAGTTTATCTAAACTTAGGATTAATTAAAAGAATTAATCAAAACATTCACCTAAACAAAACTAAAATGTGAATCTACTTTAGAAATTACTTAGGTTAAGGAAGGAAAGAGAAGTTCTCTTCTCTTTCCCTCTCTTCATAACTTAGTAATTAATTGAAGGATTCATTTGAACCAAATCAAATTATAAAATAAAGTCAACCCCAAAATAATTAAACAACTTAAATGAAACCCTCCTCTAAGTTGAACATGTTTCATACTTAGAAAATTCTAACTTAAAGCCATAACTAAGCATACCACACAAACCTTCAAAGCACACACATTAGCCTAAGTCACCACTTCTAGCTTCAGGTTAGGGCGATGCATGGTTTGATGTTTATTTTATTTTGTTATATATGTTTTAGATAGGATGTTAGGGTGTATGCTCGTATAATGAATGGTAGAATGCTTTTAGTCTAACTATTCTTTTCTATAGGGGATTGTGCTTAAGGGGTGCTATCATAAATAAAAATATAAATATTTTTGCTTGCAGGTGTTTTATACCCCTAAGCATAATCCATAGGCTAGGTGGACTTAGTCACCCATGTGTGGGGTGATAAGTCCAATATACATGCTTGAGATTTGTATGGTTTGTTTTAGCTAACCTTTGTTTTGTAGGTGTTAGTTAGATTTCCATTCTTTTCCTTTTCATGTAAATTTGTGCAATTAGGATTTTGGAAATGATTGTTATGGGGATTAGATGAGCATTGGTCATAAGATCCTATCTTATGCACCATGTGAAGCCTTGGAGCATCCACCTTCCAACCATCCAAAAGAAGGAACCAAAGAAGAAAGAAGAAAAGAAGAAAGAAAGGAAGAAGAAGAAAGAAAAATAAAGCTTGAAAATCCCCAAAATAATGAATTCCTTGCTTAATTGTAATTTAATTCATTCATGATTCGGGTTGTATAAGGGTAGAGCTTAGCTACCCATATTTGATATTTTCAAGTTTTTGTGGTGGTGCCTGACCACAACGACCTTTTATTCTTTTTACTATTAGCTTTATAAATTGATTGATGATTTATTTAGCTTTTGCATTAAGTGGTATGATTTTCCTAATTTCTTCCTTACTTTATGTATGGCCTGGATGTGGATTAGGCTCTTTAGGAAAAAATAAATCTTTTACCAAACTTAATAACTCAAATTAAAAATAAATAAATCATAACCTCACCTAAAGCGTAGGTTTAAAATCAAGATAAAAGAATTAGCAACCCCTTAGCTGGATGAGCATTTCTTTTGTAATATCATGCACAACAGCATCTTATTTCACTCTTGATTGGAGGGCTTCCACCTTTTCCAGAGAACCTTGGCTTGACTTGTGAGAGCCATTATGGAAACACACCTCCTCCCTACTCACCGATTTTGGCCAATAACTTGATTTCTAGTGCATTAGTCATATCAATCCTATTAGCCTGAGTCAAAGTAATTGTCCAAAAAATGAAAATAAAAGGAAATTTGAATTGCATTAGATTTAGGTCATTTGAAGCATGCCTTTTACATGATCTAGTCTCTTTAGGGAGTGAGTTTAAGGACTTAGTCTCTTTTTCTAAACAAATAATAGCCTAGCTATTTTGCATAAGAAAAAAGACTTGCATACATATATTTAAAATTGTAGGAGGAGTTAGTTGGTGGCCACCCCTAGGCAGTTGTAAGTCCAAGCTATCGGGTGATTTGTCCTCTCTTATGGAAGCAAACCAAATACCCATTTTTACCTTAGATTTAGGTTGTGCTTTTGGCCCTCACCGAAGCTCCCTAAATTTAGGTTATTCTTCTGGCCCTCATTGAAGCTCCTTAAATTTAGGTTCTGAGGTTGTTTCTCCCCTTTATGAGCCATAAGCATAATTCCTCACCTCTTAGGCATTTCCTTAATATTGTGTTAAGGAATCATAAGTCTTAAATTTCTAATAAAAATTACAACTCAAATAAACTAACTCAATTTCAAAAATGTAAAGCCCAACTATTGGATAGTTTGAGATTGCTCGCTAGGTTTCCTAGCATCGTGGGCCTCTCCTACTTATCTTCTATTTTGGCTTTGATAATAACTCCCTCTCTTTAATCAATCCCATTTTAATCTTCAAAATTAAACCAATCGATTGATAGTCCATTTCTTATTGAAATCCTCATTTACCTTAATCGAGAGTTTTTCCTAAGGAATCTCCATTCCTTAGGATGTAATTAACTATAGAGGATTGCCCCTGTAGGGAACTTAACAAACCTGGTTTAAAATAAACCATGCTTTACTTTTTTATGTAAAGTAGGGGAAGAATCTCTGGCACATATGCAGACCCGTCATCCTTAGGAGTCCTTATTGAGGTGATTAGGTCCATTAAAGGGTAGTGACTTCTATCTTTCGAGATAGTACACTATTCCTTGATGACGTACTCGATCACCTGATTAAGTACATCTATGGATCTGTGTGGCATCCTAAAAAGATGAATTTTTATAGTTCTTGTCCTCTTTCATTTCTCCCCATAGATTTTGAAAGGCGACTCCCTCGCTTATAAAATTTTTTCTCCACACCCATACACCTTCACATATCAAAATCGAACCTAAAAGAAATTTCCCCCTCCCCCCAACTGTCCTTAATCACTACAAACCATCAAAACCAAAAAGAGTAATCAAGGGTTGGTTTAGTGAGCAATTTGTAAGGAATTAACCTAATTCCTTTGCAAGCAAGTTCGGTTCAAGCATTTGAAGCTTTAGGATCAATTGTAAGGCCAATCGTCCAGGGAATCAAGGTATTCCATTATTGACCTCAAGATTTTTCTTAGAAATTTGGTTGTGGTCAATTTCATAGGAAACAAGATCTTCAAATAGATCGAACCACATAAAAACATAAGATATTCATTCATGATTGCATGGCAATTGAAATCAAGTTCTTTCATTTCGTATATCAAAATATATTAGCAAAATATTATCAATGGTCCTCGGCTCCCGGTATAGATGATATCTATCTCCGATCGTATTTGGATCGACGGCGAATCTAGGTAGATCAATTTATGCCCTTTAGGAACCACGGGATTGATCACGTAGATCTTTGATTGATCGTAGGTGATCCGCATTTTGAACAATAGCGGCCAGGTGCCCGCGGTACCAACCACCACGCGTCACGAGATGCACCTTAGCGTGCCATCAGATCCGCTCCCCAATTAAAAAACCATTAAAATCGGTTAAATAATAAATTTAATTAGTTTAAAAATGCAAAAAACTTCTAAAAATCAAATATAAATCAAAAAATTACAAATAAAAGCTCTATGGATTTATCTTGATGAGAAGAATCCAAAGAAATTAAAATCTCAAATTTTTATTGAGTAATTTTCACTTAATTTGGATTTAATTAAAAAATATTAAACCCCAATTAGTCTCAAATTAATAATCAAATTAATTTGAAACTTTGGGGAAATGAAATTAAGCATAAAATACATATTAGTTGAATTTTTAGGGATTTATTTATCTGAATTTAAGGGAAATTGAATTTCGCATGCTTAGCCTTTTAATTAATTAAATTAATTAACCCCTAATGAAATAATTAGAAAACTTAAATCAAACAACCTTAAATGAACATAAAGGACATTAATGAGCATCATAACACTAATTAAACTTAATTAAACCTATCTGAACCTAATAATCCCTAAATTGACTTAATTAGATAGTTAAATGAATTAAATAATTCAATTTAACAACTTAAACTTAATTAAATCATAATAAATCAACCAATTGACCAACAATTATGAATAAATCCTCATTGGAAAGGTATTCTAGTGAAAAATAAGTGCAAAATAAAATCCCTTACTGAATCTCAATAAATTAGGCTTAATTTTAATTTTAATTAAATAATTAAAATCTTAATTACACCTTAATTACATCTCTAATGAAGCTGAAACTTTACGAAAAATAAAATTGGCATATAACCCTACTTGCCAGAAACATTTCAAGTCTAATAGATCTCTGGATTAGGAGTTCTTAAATTTCCAAATCCTTAGATCAATGTTAATCAAATATTGGGTTAAGGAAATTAATTAACCTATTAAATAAAGTGGTAATTCAAACCAATCTTAATTAAATAATTAAGAAAACTATTAAGAAACTTATCTAAATATCCTAAGTCAATTGAAGTGATCAAATTCAATCTTAGGTTAATGAAATAAAATCTTAGGTTAACAAAACTATTAATTAACTTAAACCTTAACCTTTGAATCAATGAAATTTAATGAAACCACTCATCTCTAATAAATTTAAATAATGAATCTAAAATTTAGGTTAATCAAATCAAATCAAGTAATTAACTTAAGTACTTTAGGTTAAAAATAATCCATGAATAAACCTAAATATTAATTCATATGAATTTAAACCTTAAAGCTTATGAATCCATGATTTATTAACTTAAGTTAAATTGAATAAAATAAAACTCTTTAAATTAACATAAGCCAAATCAAATGAAACCCAGATAGCTTAAATTAAAATGAAATAAATTAAACAAATTAAATCAAACAAAGTAATTCAAACAAATGAAATAATTCAAATCAAATCTAAAAGAAAAGAAACATAAAACCAATCCAAACATAAGTAACATAAATACGGGTTCGATTTATTGCACAAGCAACTGATCACCCTAGTGGCTCCTTGTGTAGGAGGATGTGAGTCCCTATGCTTTCTTCCTAACTTGACCATTGCACACCAAAAGGCACCCCCTAGGTTGGTTAGCTCTACCCTATGGCTGGTAGACTATCTCTTTGGATTTATAAATCTATGATAGGTCTAGGTTGATATTAGCTCCTTCTTAGTGGATCCATCACACACCGACGGGATCCATCAAATTAAAATAAATGCAATTCAATCAAATGATATTATCCTAACTACTTCCGAGCTGATATAAGTCCCCTAGCGGCATTCATTCAGTAGTCATCCTAGGTTAGGTTTGATTTGTTGCATCCAACAGATCACCCCAGTGGTTATCCCGTGCTTTTGGAGATGTAAGTCTGCTACACCTTCTCCCAAAGCACAGCCATTGTACACCGAAAGGCAACCCCTTAGGTCGGATAGTTCTGCCATGTGGTTGGTGGACTACCCCTTTGGATTAGTAAATCTGAGATAGGCCAAGGCCGATATTTCCCTTTCTCAGTGCAGTCCATCGCAAACCGACGTGGTCCATCCCAAAATTTAAACTTCAAATAAATAATCAACCAACTTCTCCTTGGCAAGGCATCAATCATCCCAACCTCCCTAATGGAGTCAATTAAATCCAGTCCAAACTTGCATTCCCCAGCGAGAGCACCCTTAAAAGAAATCTCATCAAATTCTTATCCCTAGTGGATAATCCGAACCTGCTTCTAATAGAAGGTTCATGCATCTATCCCTGGCGAGTTATACATTCTAATCCCCAGTGGATACTTTACCCAAATCATACATTGCATCCAACTCAAACCCATTATCCTAAGTGTATAACCTGAACCTGTTTCCCTAGTGGAAGGTTCACATGCTTGATCTCTAAGTGGATCCCTTCTTTTTCCCTTATGCCCTTGGCATGAGTGGAGTTGCATTGCACTAAGATCTTGATTCCTTCTACATTTTAGGTTTAGGGGTAGATCATTTCTGTTAGTGTTTGTTATCCTTCGGACATTGTTGATCATCTCGGTCAACACCAATATGTGCGAGGTGCCTTGTCAGTCACACTACACCTGTTAGGCGCCCTTTGTTGACCTCACTTTTGGAGTGAGATCTCAACTTCCTTATCACAGATCTAAGACTCTTATAGACACTAAGGGTTTCTTAGTCTTAAGACACTTCTAGTGATTAGGTGAACACTTAACCTAACCCTAGAGAGTTAAAATAGTTAGCCATAGGGATAGGTTATGCCTTAGAGATTTAGGAGGACTTATCTACCCTATAGCCCAAACTAAATCCTTGCTTCCTTCTTCCAAATCAAATCTCAAATTCAAATTCAAATTCTAAAATCAAATCCAACTATCAAATGATAGAAACCCATGATTAAATTTAAAGCCCAAATCCTTTCCTAAGCCCTTTGATTTTATCTTATGGACTTAGCCTTAACCAAATTCAAATCAACCCAAATCCAATTAATTTTCTCAATTATCAAATTCAATCTCCAATCAAATTCCAAATCATAAATCAAATCCAACTATCAAATGATTGAAACCTAAATCAAATTGAATTCCCAATTTTAGCCCTTTTAGCTAAATTCTTGAACTTGGCTAAATGATACCCAAAACAATTCAAAACTCATGAATTTCTTCATGATTCAATCATTCCTACAATCATTGACCTAAATATAAACATAAACCACCATTATCAAACAAAATCTAAGCTAACACAAATCAAACCAAAGTTAGCCCTTTTGACTTGAAATTGTCATAAGAACCAAATCCAATTTGGCTCCAAATTACTTGCAATTAGATTTATATTTCAATCCTATGCTCATGCATGAGTTCAACTAAACTTGAATCAAGCCATGATCAAGCCAATTAACCTATTTAGGCTCACTTGACCCAAAGTGGCCTAAAGGAACCTTTTTAAGCCAAGTTCTAACCCAACCTAAATTGGATTGAGCTAAGCCCATCCAAACCTCACAACATAACCAACAATCACCCTAGTGTAACCAATTACCTTAAATTGGGTCAAACCAAGTCAAACTTAGCCTTTGACCAAGTCAACATTTAGCCCAAATGAAACACAAACTAGCTAAAATTCACCATATGCTAAATTGATTAAATCATTAATTCAAACCCACTCATAATGACTTATTGAACTTGACCAAAGCCATAATTGAGCCCAAGACCAATTGGTCAAATTGACCTAAATTAGCCAAAATCCAAATTATATCAAACCAAAGCCTACAATTATTTTCAATCAGCCAATTGAACTTGACTCAATACCTAAACCAACCCAATTTGGTCAAATTCATCAAATTGGTCAACTTGACCCATTTGACATATATGAACCCAAATGAGCCATAATCAAATCCAAAGCAAATTGAATCAAACCAATGACACTAATACACTCCAATTGGTCATGTGAACTTGACCCAACCTAACCTAATTTGACCTAAATAGGTCAAATCAAGCCAAATCAAATCAAATAAACTCCAAACCACTTGAAATTTAGGCTAACACATTTTTGATGCATTTCAAATTTGGCCAAATCAATCTCATAGACAAATGACCATTTTGCCCTTGGGTTTAGGGCTTCCCATGAGATAAGACACATGCACATTGGGTCATTTTCTCCCTTTAACCACTTAACACC
This sequence comes from Cymbidium sinense, assembly GCA_021442155.1. NCBI lineage: Eukaryota > Viridiplantae > Streptophyta > Magnoliopsida > Asparagales > Orchidaceae > Cymbidium > Cymbidium sinense. The sequence goes on from CM038214.1 coordinate 247,469,247, forward strand.
CATTCATAAGTCCACTTAGGCACCTAGGACCATGGCTAACCTAACTTAAGGGTGGTTGGGTGGACCATGACTCATGGGGAGGTAAAATCACCACCCCATTCCTATTGGAACACTTAGAAAGCCATATGACACCTACTGCTCCCATGGCAGCCACTCTCACACCCTCCTCCACTCAAAGGAAGCTAGCTAACATAATTCTTTGCCCAAATCGAGCTCCCCATCTCATCCATTGATCCTGAAAGCCAAAAATAGCCATTGTGGCCCAATCCAAGGAATGAGGGGGTATACCCCCCTCATTCTCACTCACACTCAATTCAACCCTAGAAGCCAAGGAGTGAGATCTCAAAGCAATTTCCAAGGCTTCCTGTGCTCCTTAAAATCCCCATTATTGATTTTATGTGAAACAAAAATAGGGGAGGTCACCTCCAATTTCCATTTGCTCAAACCTCCACCAAAGTACAATTAACTTTGTACACACATTTATTGGAGCTAAAAGAGAAGAACGAATCATTTCCCATTGCCCCCGATAGCTGGAAGTAGGAGTTTGACCAAGATCAATCACCTACACCTTATGCATTGGTCTTCTAAGCAAACTACACCAAATCAAAGCTCGTGCGGCTAAATAGGCCTTCATTTCTACCAAATGAAGCTTCCTTAATCATCGAAACTGTCGGTCACAAGTTCCGGTGAGGTATGCCATTAAAATCGATGCTTGAATGAAAATAGCTTGGTCTTTTATAAAAGAAAGTGTTATGTCACACGATTTCATCCTTTGGATTATTTTATTTTGCTTCCCCGAAGGTGTGGGATTGATTTCATCTCCATCAGAGCTTGGGTGAGCTCATATTGAGTGATAATCAATGGATGTTAGCCATCGTTCACCACTCAAAAGGAGATAGATCACGGACTGTCCATTCCCCGTGATCAGAACGGATGATCCTGATCTGATCACTTATAGAAAAGCTAATTTTCCATCAGATTTGTGGGTTTAACCATGGTCATTTGATCTTAGATCGAATGGTCCACGGAGTTACCGCGTGCACCACCATCTGAGTCACTCTTTGGATGTGACAACTTAAATAGAAAATTTCATCACACCATGTGGAAAGCGCACCGCGTCAACCATCACATGGCCCCACAGGATTAAGGCTTTAAATAGGCTTAATTAATTTATTTTTAATCTTAAAACTTCCTAAATTCATAACTAATTCTACAAAAATCCAAAAGAAATACAAACTTAGACCCATTTTAAAGATATTTCAGAGTAGAATCTAGAAAATGTATTATTAATTAATTTTGAATAGTTATTTTGGCTTAATTAAGGTTTAATTGGAAATATATTAGCTTAATTATTTCTTAATTAATCACTCAATTGATCTCCAACTTTTTGTAGATGTTTAGGGAGATGACATCTACCTCCCCTATTTTTTAGGATTTTTATTGATTGCTTAATTAGGAAAATCAATTTAATAAACCTTAATCACTTTCTTAATTTGATTAGTGATAATTAGTGAATGAATATTGGTTTAATTAATTATTTAAGCCTAATTACCTCTTGTAAGGGAGCTTAGAGAATGTGTTAGGGGTACTTTTCCTAATTCATTTCCTAAGTTTCCTTCACTCTTTGAAATTTAATTAGTTAATGATTAATGATGTAACTAATTGCTCAATTAATTAATTAATCTCCAAGATAAAAAAAATTAGAACCTAATTAAGTTTATGAAGTGACGTAGGGGTTAAGGATTGAGGCCTTGTCCTTAATCCCTTTCCCTAAGTTAATTTTATCATTCTAATGAAAATATAATCAAAGAATTCAATCAATTAATTAACGAACATGATTAACACAATCTAAAATTCACTTCATACCTAAGCAACCTCTAACTAATCTTGGATAGCTCTTTGGGTGTTCAATAACCCAAAGTGGGAGATAATGAAATCATGGTTAGCTCATATGTGTGAGAAAATCATAAAAGTAGTTAAGTGAGATCCCTTAAGCCTAATCAACTATTTTTCATGAGCCAATTGCATTAGGCCCCTTTCATTTCTGAGGAGAATTATAAATTTACTTTCCATGTGATTGCATATCATATTGGCTCATTATTAATTAGTTAATTAACTTAAGGTGATGGTTAATTAATTGGCTTAATTATATCCTAACCTAATTAAACCATAAAATCAACTTAATTACTTCTTCAGTAAACCAAATTAACTTACACATGGGGAATGAGATTAGGACCAGCAAACCTCTTTCATTTCCTAAATCAAATCAAAATCAAAATTAAAAATGTCATTTAAGAACTTTGGTTTATTTTAAGTAGCCTTATTTAGTATGATTGTCCTTAGAAATTAATTGGAATGAATGATATCATGTGCTTATGTTCCTTTATTTCTTTCCAATCATGTTAAATGTTGCTTGCCATATGTAATCATGCATTCATTTCTTTTAAAATTAACTAAATGAAATGGTTTCTTTTTATGTCAAAGGGCATGTGGTGATTTAAATTCAAAATAGGTGTGTCTATTATTACTATTAAATCAAAAGTTATTTTTAAAAGCCCATAAATCAATTATAATAGATGGAATGATGTTAATTATAAGTATTTATAAGTTCGCATGTGTTGATAATATAAGATATGCAACATGAAGCTCTCTTTCCTTATCTTATATGGATTTTCATGGGATTTATAAATGTATAGTTCATTTGAAAAGAACACAACATTTGTCTAAATATACTCATGTACATCTCCATGCTAAGACTTAGGAAGAATTTCATATCACATATGTAAATCATATAATCAAATCAAATATGACTTGTTGCATGACTTCTCATTCTTTTGGTTCTTTTTGTACATTCACATGTATCTAAGAAAAATGGTATATTAGTTTGGACTCCCTGGGGTTGCTTTAAGTAGCCCTAAGTAGGTCTTGCACCTTACGCCCCTGGTCTAGAACAATAGCGTCGTACGCACTTAAAACTCTTATACATATGTATGTATGATGTGACCAATGATTAAGAATCATAATCAAATAAATCAAATATAACTTTGCATGAGTTTTCATATCCTTGTAGTTGTTTACACACCTATATGTATCTAAGAAAAGTGGTATATTAGTCTGGACACCCTGGGGCTGCGAGACTTTAAGTAGCTCTAAGTAGGTCTTGTACTCTAAGAACAATAAATACCTCACTTAAAATTTTTATACATGTGAATGTGTACCTAGTTAATGGATGAAAAATACCTCTTCTTTTATCAAAAAGACATGTATTCATAATTCAATCAAATGAAATATTTAAATTCCAAACACATTTCTTTGCATTCATCATTTAAGTGTGCTAAGACATACATTGTATGTATAGGTATGCTTAGGAATTAATCATATGCATGATATACATGATGGAAAAAAATGAATAAACATGTGTTATGTGATACTAACTCATTTTAATTAATCTTAAAATATCTTTCTTATTGAATAAGGTCATTTAGAGTGAACCTAAACTTAGGATTGATTAAAACATATAATAAACCATTTGCTAAAGAAAATTAATTAATTAACTTACTTTGGAAGTGAATTAAGGTAGAGATGCAAGAGAGATTCCCTCAAAGTCATATGAAATAAAAGAAAACACTAAGTAAAATTTTCAAATCAATTAAATCACTTAAAGAGAAATCAACCCTTTATAAATTAAATCCCTCACACTTAGCAAATTACAACTCTAAAGCCTAGTTAGGACATACTACACAAGTTTTAATGCACACATATTAGACTAAGTCACCACTTCTATTTTATGTTGGTGGTTTGATGTATGCTTATTTTGTGATGTATTATTGCGGTTGAATGTTAGAGTGTATGCATAGCGGATGTTAGAGACAAATTAACTTTTTCATGGGGTGCTTTAAGGGTTGTAATAAAAATATAAATTCTTTTTGCTATACAGGTTGCTTAGCCCCTAAGCATAACCCAAGTTAGGACAAGTGAGCTTGGTTACCCATGTATGGGGTTCTAAGTCCAAATTATTCATATAACTGCTTGGGTTAGCTAACATTTATTTTGCAGGTATAGCTAGATTTACTCTCCTTCTTTTAATATAATTTTGTATTAGGACTACGATAAGTGTTATGGGGGATTAGGATGAGCATTGGTTATAGGACTAAGTCTTATGTATCATATGATGCCTTTGGAGCAAGCACATTCAAATCAAGCCAAAAGGATGAAAGAAAGGAACGAATAAAATGAAGAAATGAAAGATGAAGAGATGAAGAATAAAAAAATGAAGAACTCATAACATTCATCATTTGTAATTATAATTATTCTCTTGTAATCTATGTTGTATAAGGGTAGAGCTCGGCTACCCACTTTTGACCTCATTTTTAGGATGAGCTCTCAACTCCTCCATCTTAGACATAAGACTCCTCTTAAACTTTAAGAGATCCTTAGTATTAACATGCATCTAGTGATTAGGTGGACATTCAACCTAGCCCTATAGACTTAGAAGAGTTAGCCATAGGAATAGGTCATGCCTTAGGGGTGTTAGAAAAATTTGCCTACCCTATAGCTTTAACCACATTACTCACTTCTTTCCTTCAAGTCAAACTCCAAATCAAATCAACATCAAACCTAAATCAATTTCCGTGATTGAAATCCATGATAGAAATCCATGATTGAAGTCCATGATTGAAACCCATGATTAACACTTATGATTGAAATTCCAAGTTCAAAATAGTTCCTAAGTCCTTTGATTCCTTCTTAAGGACTTAGCCTAAATCAAATTCAAATCACTTCAAATTCATGAAATTTTCCATAACTCATTTATATCTTCATTTATATTCACATATATAAATGAAATATAAATTCAAACAACCAAAAACAAATCCAAAAATTTGAACTTAGCCAAATAAATTTCAAATCAAGCCAAACTCTTGATTTTTTTTCATGATTCAATCAATCCTCAATCATGAATCTAAATATAAACATAAACTTCAATCACCAAACCAAAACTCAATTCAAAAATCAAGCTCAGGTCAAATTCATGTTCACCCCCTTGAACTTAAAATTATCAAATGAATCAAAACCCATTTGACTTCAAACCACTTGCAAATGGATTTATATTTCAATCATAAGTCCATATGTGAGTTCAATCAAACTCAAATCAAGCTTTGACCAAGCCATTTGACCTACTTAGACTCACTTGACCTAAAGTGACCTAAAATACTCTTATGAGCCAAATTCTAATTCTAACCAAATTGGATTGAACTAAGCCCACCTAAGCCTCTCATCATGATCAACAATCATCATGAGATGATCAATCACTCAAATTGGGTCAAACCAAGTCAAACCTAAGGGTTGACCATGTTAACAGTTAGCCAAAATGAAACCCAACATAGCCAAAATTCACCATAGGCCAAATTGATAGAAACCATTGATCAAAACTCATTCATGATCAATATTTGAACTTGACCAAGTCAATATTTGAGCCTAACCTAGTCCAATTGGCCACTTGACCCAAGTTGACCCAACTTGACCTAAAAAGTTAAAATGTGTCAAAACTTGATCTAAACCAAATTGATTGAAACCAATGGGTCAAGTTCATTCCAAAATGATTGTTGAACTTCACCAAAGCCTAAATTGGCCAACTAGACCTAAGCTAGCCTAATTGACTATGAACCTAACTTGACTTAAAAGGTCAACTTGAGCCAAACTCAAATATAAACCAAATTGATTGGAAACAAAGATACCAATCCATTTTATATGACCAATGAAACCTAAGCCAACCCATGACCTAACCTAAATAGGTCAAATGGGTCAAATTGGTCAACTTGACTCATTTGACCTAAATGAACTCAATTGAACCAAAACCAAATATGAACCAAATTAAATCAAATCAAAGCCACCAAAATATTTCAGATGTTCATATGAACTTGTCCCAACCCTTAGTTTGACCCAATTTGACTAATTGGTCAACTTAACCCAAGTTGACCCATTTTGATCTAAATGGGTCAACATGAGCCAAATCATATCAAACCAACTCCAAATTCAATGAAACTTGCCCTAACCCATTTTTTAAACATACCAAATATAGTCAAATTGAAACCCAAGTCAAATGACCATTTTACCCCTAGGCTATAGGGTAAATTTTGACTAAATCTACTTGGAGTTTGCTCAAATCCTCTTCATGATTTCTTGGTACTCTCTTAGTGGACCAAGTGGACATTAGCGAGTGTGGTGCACCTAGCCCAATGAGTTTGGGTCAGCCCAATCAAGTTTAAGGTCAAAATCGACCACCTCACTTGAAATTAAGCACATGGAATCCTCCCTCCACCTTGTTTGAGCACATGGCCACCTCACTCACCCCTCCTCCGGCCAAAATTGAATGCCATGCCATTCTAAAAAGCTCAAACAACCCATTGACTAGGGTCAATTGGATCAAAATGGCAAGCTCCTTCACAGTCGTCCAATCCTTCAAAGGGGAGATATACTCCCCCTAATTCCATTCAATCTTGATAGTCTCATACTCGATTGAGCTAAGGGAAGCCAGAGGAGCCATTGCCAAGTGATCCCAAACATTCTAGAGTGATTTCAACTTCTCCATTTTTGGATTTTTTTCAAACCAAAAATAGGGTAGCTCCATTGAAATTCAAACCTACTCCACACTCAATACCAAGCTAATTCACTTTGCAAGATTCATCAAGGAGCTAAATTGAACTCACCCAAGCCTTCACATAAGCTCCAAAAGCAAGGGAGGGTTACTCTTGATCAAGACTGAGCCTACTTGAAAGGGAGCTTTACCTGTAGAAGGATCCATCCAATCTCAAGACTTCAAACTCTCAACAAAGCTTCATCTCCACTAGACAAAGTTTCTCCAATGGAATCGAGCATCGGTGATCACCTCCATCAAGGTAAGCCATTAAATCAAGCATAATTTTAAATTTGTTTGGAGCTTTGTGAAGTGGATTTTTATCCTATGAGATTCTAGCCATTCGATGTGATCTCCCTTGCATGTTGATGGTGTGGGCTAAATTTGGGATCAATCTGAGCTCAATCAAGCTCGGATCATGCCCTGGAAGATGGGCGGATGTCCTCTCCCTCAGGGAAAAATAGAGATAGATCATGGGCTGTCCATCCATGCATTTTGGATGAATAACCATGATCAAAGACACGTAGATCCCACGGAATATCCCTTTGGAACTGCATATATAACCTTGATCATCCGATCCTTGATCATACGGGTGAGGAGAAAGCGCGTAGCACCGTCGCTGACTCGACGCTACGATGGGATAACTTAAATATTGAATCATGCCACGTGGAAAGCACATGTCGCATCAGTGGTCCACGTGGCGTCGACATGATTAAATATTTAATTAGGCTATTAAATCACCTAATTAATCATGAAAACTTCTTAAATTCATATCTAAGCCTAGAAAAATTAGAAGAATATGAAATAAATTGCATTGGATAGATAATTGAACATAGAATGTTCTAAATATTATTTCAATAGATTTTGAATAGTACTTTTCTCTAGATTTGGGTTTTATTAGGAATATTATTTTGCCACTCTCTAATTACTCCACTAATAAATCTCAAACTTGTTGTGCATAATTAGTGGGATGACTCCTGCCTCCCCTAATTTTCTTGGGATTTATTGGTAGTTTAATTAAAGGAATTGCTAGTTCATTCCTTAATCACTCCCTTAATATAATTAGGGTTAATTAAGGGTATAATTAGTGGTCTAACCCTCTGATTGAGTTAATTAAGTTTTTTTAAGTGAATATGAGGTTTAGGAAATAATTTTGGGATACTTTTCTTAAGATATTTTTTAAACCCCATTTCTTCCTTAATCCTACCTTAATTAAGGGTTAATTCATTAATTACCCCCCTTAATTAATTTCATAAAATTTTAAAACTTTCCAGAACTTAACTAATCTATCTTGGGTAGATGCTTAGATGTTCAATAACCTAAGTACATTAAGGAAATCAAAATCCAACTCATATGTGCGAGAGGGGTTATGAAAGTACTTAACTTAATCCCCTTAGCTTAATTAATCCTTAATCATGAGCCAATTGTATTAAGTACCTTTCTTTCCTAGGGGCATTGCTGATTTAAATTCCTAATGTGATTTTATGTCAAATCATTGGCTCATAATTTTTTGATTAACTATGCTACGGTGGTGTAAGTAAGGGGCAATTAACACACTTAATTCATACCTTAACCTAAGCAACATATAAAAATCATCTAATAATCCTAAGAAAGAACTAAATCAACAAACATATGTGGGAATGGGTTAGGAGCAGCAAACTCACCTCATATTTCTCAAATTAAATCAAACTCAAAATAAAATCAAACCTTCCTTAAAAATAACTTGACTTGCTTTAAGCTTTCTTATTTCACAAGATTATCTTTAGGAATTAATTAGGATGAATGTGTTTACATGCTTTCATCACTTTAGTTCTTTCCTAACATGTATGTCATATGAATTTCATGCATTCATGCTTTTCAAAAATCAAATTGAAAATGAAATATTTTCTTCATGTCAAATTGCAGGTTTTGGCTAAAGTAAAAAATATGAATGTCTATTATCACTACTAAATCCAAAACTATTTCCAAAATTAATAAATCAAATACCTAAAACTAAAAGTGTGCTACTTATAGTTATTTATAAGCTTGCATGTGGATATAAATATGAAGATGTGCATAGCGTAGATTTCCTTCTCTTTTCTTTTAGCATAGTTTTGAATAGAATTTGGCAAAGTGTATAGTTCATTTGAAAAGAACACAACATTTACCTAACCCCATTCCTATCCATTCCTATGCTATTACCTAAGAAGGAAATCCACACTTATATATATAAATTGCATAAACAAAAAAAAAAAAACAAAAACAAACCTTTTGCATCATTCTTTCTCCATTCATTTCTTTTATACATGTGTTTGTATTTAAGGAAAGTGGTATATTAGTCTGGACAACCCGAGATTGTGAGGCTTTAACTAGCCCTATGTAGGTCTTGTACCTTACACCCCTGATGCTAACAATGGTGACATACTCACTTATGCCTTTCATACATATGCATGTGCATGTGAATAATGGATAAAAGAAACCCCTCTTTTCTACTTAAGGAAAGTCATGCATCATAAAGCATTCTAATTTTTATAAGTAACATTTCTTGGCATTCATCATAAAGTGTGCTAAACATTTTCATTTGTATGTATAGATATGCTTAGGATTCATTCATATGAATGTTATACATGTTGGGAAAGAAATGAAGTGATGTGTGTTTTGTGATATTAGTTCACTTTAACTTTAAAATGTCATTCTTTTTGAATAGGTTTGTTTAGGGAAAATCTAAACTTAGGATTAATTAAAACATATAATAAAACATTCACTAAATAGAATTAAACTTGAATCTACTTCAGAAATTACTTTAAGGTAGGGAATGAAAGAGAAGTTCTCTTCTCTTTTCCCTCTCTTTACAACACTTAGTAATTAATTGTAGGATTCATTCAAACCTAAACAAAGAATCAAATAAAGTTAACCCAAATCAACTAAAAAATTAAATGAAACCACCCATCTAAGTTGAACATCTTCATACTTAGAAAATCTAATCCTTAAAGCCATAGCTAAGCATACCACACAAAACCTTTTAAAGTACACTCATTAGGTTAAGTCATCACTTCTAGCTTTAGGTTAGGGTGGTGCATGGCTTGATGTTTGCTTTTATTTTATGATGTATTATTTATAGTCAGGATGTTATCGTGTATGTGCATAGAATGAATGGTAGGATAATTTAGTTTAATCATTATTTTCTGTAGGGGGTTATTCTTAAGGGGCACTGTAATAAAAATAAAATTGCTTTTGTTGTGCAGGTGCTTATACCCCTAAGCATAATCCAATAAGCCAAGTGGACTTGGTTACCCATGTGTGAGGTGCTAAGTCTAATATATATGCTTTGGATTTGTATGGTTTGTTTAACTAATCTCTATTTTGCAGGTGTTAGTTAGATTTACTTTTCCTTTTTATATTTTTTTTTTGTAATTAGGATTTTGGAATGAATGTTATAGGGGGATTAGGATGAGCATTGGTCATAAGATTACATCTTATGTACTATGTGAATCCTTTAGAGCAATCACCTTCCAATTGTTCAAAAGAAGGAACCAAAAAAGAAAGAAGAAAGAAGAAAGAAGAAAGAAGAAAAGAAGAAATGAAGACCCCCATAACATGAATTTCCTTACTTTATTGTAAATTAATTCATTTGATATCCGAGTTGTATAAGGGTAGAGCTCGAATACCCAATTTTTTTTGAGTTTGTGCGGTGGTGCCCAACCATAAATGGCCTTTTTATTCTTTTGTGTTAGCTTCATAAAATGGTTGATGTTTTGTTTAGCTTATGCATTAAGATGGTATGTCTTCCTAGTTTCTTCCTTGCTTGATGTATGGCCTAGATGATTATTAGTCTCTTAGGGAAAAATAATTCTTCTACCAAATTTAATAACTAAAAATTTAAAATAAATAACTCATAACCTCATTTAAAGCCTAAGTTAAAATCAAGATAAAAGAATTAGCAATCCCTTAGTTGAATGAGTATTTCTTTTCTAACATCATGAATAAAGGCATATTATTTCACTCTTGATTGGGGGGCTTCCACCTTTGTCAAAGAACTTGGCTTGACCTTTGAGAGCCATGGTGGAAACACACCTCCCCTTCCCGTTGATTTAGGCCCATAATTTTATTTCTCATGCATTAAGCATATGAATCCTATAAGCCTGAGTCAAATGATTGTCCAAAAATGAAAGTAAAATGTAATATATTTTGCATTAGATATAGGTCATTTTTCATGCCCTTACATGATCTAGTCTCTTAGGGAGTAAGTTGAAGGACTTAATCTCTTTCTAAATAAATAATAGCCTAGCTATCTTACATAAAGCATATGACTTGCCTACATGAATTTAAAATTATAGGAGGAGTTAGTTGGTGGCCACCGCCAGGAGGTTGTAAGTCTAAGTAGTCGGCTGGTTTGTCCTCTCTTCTGTAGGCAAACCAAATACCCATTTTTGCCTTAGATTTAGGTCATGCTTTTGGCCCTCATCAAAGCTTCCTAAATTTAAATTCTGAGGTTGCTTCTCCCTTCTATGGGCCATAAGCATAAATCCTCACCTCTTAGGCATTTTTATAACCTTGTATTGTGGAATTATAAGTCCTAACTTCTAATAAAAATTCACTCAAACAAGCCAATTTAATTTCAAAAATATAAAGCCAAACCATAGGATAGTTTGGGATACTTCCTAGGTTTCCTAGTATCTTTAGCATCCTCTACTCATTTCCACTTGGCTTCGATAAGAACTCCTTCCTCTTGATCGATCCCACTTGATTTGCTAAAAATAAACTAATAGATTGATAGTCCTACCTATTAAAATCTTTGGAGACAACGAACATTTATCTTAATTGAGAGTAATATTTAAGAAATCCCCTTACTTAGGATGTTATTAACTATAGGGGTTTACCCCTGTAGAGAACTTAACAAACCCGATTTAAAATAAACCCTACTTTACCTTTCCATGTAAAGTAGGGGAAGAATCTCTGGTACATATGTAGACCCATTATCCTTAGGAGTCCTTATTGGGGTGATAAGGTCCATTGTAGGGTGGTCACGTCTATCTTTCGAGATAGTACACCTCTCCTCAATGTCGTACCCAATCACCCTCAATAAGAACATCTATGGATCTACATGGTGTCAAAAATGCATAAAAATAGTATATTTTTATTTTCATTTTATCCCGCATAGATTGAAGATGGAAGTATACATTCTTTAGAAATTGATAATATAAAAATTTCACCATAGATTTTTCTGCTGACTCCGCTCGGGATGGTTTCTCTCTCCATCTTTGGTAAATGATCGTTGTCTCCAAGTATCAATAGTGGGTTCATACTTTTTTATGAATCCATGACTATCTTTCTTTCTGTTGGCACTTAGCTTATTTCATCCTTAAGTTAAGCTAGTCAATATCTTTAGGTTTTAGGACCTCACCTCGTGTTGGTCTTAAAACCCTCATTGGGTTTCCCAGTGGGTAAAAATTAAAGTTTAATCAAAATGAATTAATTCAAGACTTCCTCCTTACCATTTTCATGTTAAGGAAAGGTTCATTCAAAAATAATAAAGATAAAATAAATCCTTTATAAAATCTTTCTTTTCAAAAAGCACTCTTTCAAAAATGCACATTATAAAATATTTTGCACAAAAATTTTCCTAAATCACCTTCATCTAACAATCTTCATGATTGTTTTATGTAGGATCATCTTTAAAAAAAACAAATAAATAAAATTCCAACAATCACATTTTTCTAAAAACACAAATGAGCTTCTTCACTCCATTCATTTTGGGTGAAGACCTCATTTTCAAAAATAATAAATAAAATTTCAACAATAATATTTTCAAAAGTATAAATTTTGAAGATGAGCCTTTCCATTCAATATATCCAAATGTGTTGAATGGATATTACATCTTCAAGCAAAATCACAACTTTGAAATTCCAACTCAACACATTCCATATGTGTTAGGTTGGAATTTTCACATTTTCAAAAATGCACATATGAAACCTCTCCATTCAATATACCCACATTTATTGAATTGAGGTTTCATTCTCAATCAAAATTAAAAATAAATTTTTGATAAGCACATATGAATATCTCCATTCAATATGCCCAAATTTATTGGATGGAAATTTTATTTCCAAATAAAACAACATTATTTTGAAATGCCACTTAACATATTTCATATATGATTAGGTTGGGGTTTCCTTTTTCAAAAAGAAATATTCACACACAAAATATACATCTTTGGAAAATGAAACACGATTGATTTCTATCTTACATACCCAAATTTGTTAAATGGAAATCTCCCTTTTCAAAAATCAATAAAAATAATTTTTTTTAAAACATATTTGGAACTTCATTCTAGCATATCCCATTTGCTAAATGAAGTCTCCCTTTTCTAAAATCAAAAATTTAAAACACTTTTTTTTTTTGGAATTTCATTTAGCATACTCAAATTTGCTAAGTGAAATCTCCATTCCACAAAAATTTTCAAAACACATTTGGAACCTCATTCTTTAGCATACCATATTTGCTAAAGTAAAGTTTCCATTTTCAAAACAAAATCAAAACACAAAAAAAAAAAAAATTTAACACTTTTTTGGAATTTCATTTAGCATACACAAATTTTCTAAGTGGAATTTCCATTTCACAAAATTAAAGAAATACATTGGAACTTCATCTTAGCATACCATATTTGGTAAAGTGAAGTCACCATTTTCAATCAAAATCAAACCAAAATAAAAAAGAACACATTAGGACTCCCTTAACATACTTAAATTTGTTAAGGATCCTATTTTTCAAAATCAAATCAAAATCAAAAGAAACATATTAGGACCCCTTTAGCATACTCAAATTTGCTAAGGATCCTACTTTTCAAAATCAAATCAAAATCAAAAGAAACACATTAGGACCCCCTTAGCATACTCAAATTTGATAAGAATCCTACTTTTCAAAATCAAATCAAAATCAAAAGAAACACATTAGGACTCCCTTAGCATACTTAAATTTGCTAAGGATCTTATTTTTCCAAAAATTAAATCAAACCCAAAAAAACACACATTAGGACTCCCTAAGCATACTTGAATTTGCTAAGGATCCTCTTTTTTCAAAATCAAATCAAAATCAAAAGAAACACGTTAGGATTCCCTTAGCATACTTAAATTTGCTAAGGTTATTACTTTTCAAAATCAAATTAAAATCAAAAGAAACACATTAGGATTTTCTTATCATACAAATTTGCTATGAATCCTATTTTCAAAAAAATTTCAAACACAAAATACACTTGGATTTCCTCATTTAGAAAACCCAAATTTGCTAAATGAGAAATTCCATTTCTCTTTTCAAATCATAAAAAGATTAACAAAACAAAGCAAACAAAGAAATAAAAGGAATAAATTGTTTTCAAACATTCCACTTAACATACCCAAATTTGCTAAGTGAGTAAATTCCAAAAATTTTAAATCCAAAATAAAAGCAAATTGACCCTTTACTTTAACATACCAAACTTTTTTAAATAAAGGGTCCTCAAAATCAAAATTCAAATTCAAATATGAACCTATGTAAGCATCCCTTCAAATAAAAATATCTGAACCCATTTTCATTAATATCCAAATTTGTTGAAAGTGGATTCTATATCCAAAAAATTCCTCTTTCCAATCAAATCTTGAAATCTATTCTAAATCATTTTGAGCTCAACTTAACATTTTCAAAATGTTGAGTATGGGTTCAAATTCTAAATTCAAAATTCAAAGTCAACAGATATCTAATTCAAGTTTATTTTCAACATTGCAGACTCTTGTTCAGCGATAGTTTCAGTTTCAATCTCAGTTCATTTTTCAGTTGATAGAAATGGTTGTATAGAAATATGTTTTCACCTATCCCCAGGGGATGGACTTGGCCCTGAATCTAGCTAGCCTTCCCCGTTCTGATAACGCTCATGTTGATCTCATTTTTAGAATGAGCTCTCAAGCCCTCCATCTTATAAAACCCCTCTTAGACTTTAAGAGTTTCTTAGTTTTAAGACACATCTAGTGATTAGGTGGACACTCTACCTAGCCCTAGAGACTTAGAAGAGTTAGCCATAGGAATAGGTCATGCCTTAGGGGTGTTAGGAAAATCTACCTAACCTTAGCTTAAACCTTTCCTCACCTTCCTTCCTTCAAGTCAAACTCCAAATCAATCTTATTTGATTTTTTCCAAATCCAAATCAACTCACATGATTGAAATCCATGATTGAAATCTATGATTGAAACCCATGATCAAAATCTATCAAAATTCCTAAGTTCAAATTTCCTAAGTCCTTAATCCTCCTCTTAAGGACTTAGCCTAAATCAACTCTAAACCAATCCAAATCTTTTGAGATCTCTTCATGATTCATTTATATTCTCATTTATACTCACATATATAAATGAAATATAAACTCAAACCAATTAAACTAAACTCAAAATTCAAAATCAACTCATGATTTTTCTTCTTAAGTCCTTAATTCCCCATCAATGGACTTAGCCTAAATCTTGATCAAACCATCTCAAAATCATGGGATTTTCTTATAATTCATTTATATCCTCATTTATATGCACATATATAAATGAAATATAAATACTAATCAATCAAACCAAATTCAAAAATTCAAACTCCAAACTCCAAAAATTTCCTAAGTCCTTTAAATCCTTCTTAATGGACTTAGCCCAAATCATGATTAAACCATTTCAAATCCTTGA
Source organism: Cymbidium sinense (assembly GCA_021442155.1). Taxonomy (NCBI): domain Eukaryota; kingdom Viridiplantae; phylum Streptophyta; class Magnoliopsida; order Asparagales; family Orchidaceae; genus Cymbidium; species Cymbidium sinense. The sequence goes on from CM038214.1 coordinate 247,484,550, forward strand.
ATATGAAATTATCAAATGGATCAAAATCCATTTAAAAATGAAATATAAATTCAAACAATCAAAATTAAAATCAAATTTCATATTCTTCCTTGAATATGAAATTATCAAATGGATCAAAATTTTAACTTCAAACCACTTGCAAATGGATTTATATTTCATAAGCAAGATTAACCAACTTCAAATCAAGCTTTGACTGACCCATTTAGGCTAACTTACCCAAAGTGACCTAAAGTACCCTTATGAGCCAAATTCTAATCCTAACCAAATTGGATTGAACCAAACTCATCTATCCCTCTCATCATGATCAACGATCATCATGGGATGATCAATTAATCAAATTGGGTCAAACCAAGTCAAACATAAGGGTTGACCAAGTTAACACTTAACCCAAAATGAAACCTTACATAGCCAAATTCCACCATAGGCCAAAATGATTGAAACCATTGATCTAAGTTCACTCATGACCTATGTTTGAACTTAACCAAGACAACATTTGAGCCTAACCTAGCCCATTTGGTCAAGTTGACCCAAGTTGACCCATTTTTACCTAAAGGGTCATAAGGTGTCAATACTTGATCTAAGCCAAATTGATCTAAACCAATGGGTCAAGTTCATTCCAAATCACTTGTTGAACTTGACCAAAGTCTCAATTGGCCAACTAGACCCAACCTAGCCCAATTGACCTTAGACCCAACATGACCTAAAGGGATCATGTTGAGCCAAAATTGAACATAACCAAAATTGATTGGGAATAAGATACCAATTCACTCCATATGACTAACCAAACCTAAGCCTACCCATGACCTAGCCCAAATAGGTCAAATAGGTCAAAGACCTAAATGAAGGCATATGAGTCAAATCCAAAACTATACTAAATTGAACCAAACCAAAGCAACCAAAACATTTCAAATAGCCATATGAACTTGACCCAACCCTTGGTTTGACCCAATTTGACCAATTGGTCAACTTGATCCAAGTTGACCCATTTTGACCTAAATGGGTCAACATGAGCCAAACCCTATCAAATGAATTCCAAATCTCATGAAACTTGGCCAAACCTTGTTTCACCACATACCCAACATACCCAAAGTGAAAAATCAGAAAAATAACCATTCTATCCCTAGGCCATAGAACAAATTTTGGCTTAATCTATGGGCAATTTGGTCATACCCTCTTCACATTCACTTGAGGCTTTCCTAAAAGCTCAAGGGGACCTAGTGATGAGTGGTGCACCCAACCCAATGGGTTTGGGTCAGCCCATTTGGTCCCTAGACTAAAGCAGACCCTATGGGTCAAAACTCAAAATTCAAACTCCCTCTCAAACTCAAATTAAGGCACATGGGAGGTTGGAAATCAACTCCTTGGCTCAAACTAGCCATGTGCACACTCTTAACAGCCAAAACAAACTCCCCAATATGATCAATTGGATCAAAATGGCAAGTGCATAGTCGACCGTCTGATCCTTCAAGGGGAAGATATACTCCCCCTAATTCAATTCAATTCTAACTTTCCCTCGGTCGATTGAAGCTAAGGAACACAGAGCAATAATCAGAGAGTACTCCCAAGCTTCTTAGAGAGGATTTGCAAAAGCCAATTCTCAATTTTCAAATAGTGAAAATAGGGGAGCTCGATCCATTCTCCAACTTCTTCCACACTTCAAGTCACTGTAATTCCTTTTGCAAACACTCTTAACTGACCAAGTCAAGCTCACCTGAATTCTTTCCCAAGCTTTAAAGGCAAGGGGGGATTGAATTAGATCAAAGACGAGCTCAAGCTAAGGAGGAGGTGACCCATAGGAGGATCCACTCAACCTCAAGTACTCAAAACTTTAGCAAGGCTTTGTCTCAACCAGACGAAGCTTCTCCAAGGGAATCGAGAGCCAATGATCACCTCCAGCGAGGTATGGGATTTTTCAACCATTAAACTCAATGTGGTGTGGAGCTTTGTGAAAGAACTTTTCACCCCATCAATTTTTAACTGATGGATTTATCACTCTTTAGCCTTAGATGGTGTGGGTTGAGTTTGATTTGAATCCATGCTAGATCGAGCTTGGATCTTCCCCTTGTTCATGGACAGTCTCTGTTGATCAAGGGGAAGAACTTGGGAGATCTCAGCCATCTATCCATGCATTTTAGATGGATGGCTGAGATAATTCCCTACATTTAGAAATTTTTTGCCCCTTTTAAAACCACGGGGAGATCCATGGCCGTCTGATCTTTGATCGGACGGTAGGGATCAAATTGCATGCGCCACCAGCCTCCATCTAGGATTTGATGTTTAAGTGAATCCCTCACAGCACGACACGTGTAAAGCGTACTGACCTCCACCGCCACACGTCGTGCCGTGAGCCCGGGATTAGTTAGGATTGGTTAAATGCTTTTACTTAATTCCTAATTAAATTAAGGAACTTCTAAAATTAATAACTCTTTCTAGAAAATTTAGAAAATTATGAAATAAAATCCTATGGAAAGATAATTTAATAGAATATTTTAAAATTGATTTCAATGGATTTTGACTTATATTTTTCTCTGAATTTGGGTTTTTTTAGAAAATTTATTTTGCAAATTACTTTTTAATTATGCCTCTGATTAATGCCAAATTTCTTGGGTATTATTTAGGGGATGACTTCTAGCTCCCCTAATTTTATTGAGATTTATTGAAAGCCTAATTATAATAATTGCATATAGACTTCTTAATTACCCTCCTTATGTAATTAAAGATAATTAAGGTGTAATTAGTAATTTTAACCCATGATTAGGGTTGATTAAGGTTAGATCCAGAAAGTAGAAGATTTATGAAATATTTTTAGGGCATTTCCCTTAAGCTATTCCCTAAATCCCCTTCTTCTCACCTTAATCTCCTCTTAATTAAGGGTTGATTCGCTAATTATCCCCTTAATTAATTTTCCTAAAAATTCTAAAAACTTATAAAACTTAATTAATCTACTTTGGATAGATGCTTAGGTGTTTAACGGCCTAAGTTCAATTAAGAAAATCAAAACCTAATTCATAAGTATGAAAGGGTGTTTTGAAATTACTTAAGCTAAACTTAGCTTAATTAACTTTTAATTGTGAGCCAAATTACATTAGGCCTCTTTCTTATTAGGTGCATTACAAGTTTAAATTTCTTGTAAGTTTTATGTCATCTCATTGGCTCATAATTATTTGGTTAATTCTTCTAAGGTGATGTAGGTAAGGGTTAATTACTTAATTAGTACCTTAACCTAATCAACACATAAAATGGATATAATTATCTAAAAATTAAACAAAAATATCAAACACATGTAGGAATGGGTTAGAAATAGCAAACTCATCTCACCTTTTCAAAATTAAAATCAAACTTCAAACTAAACAAAAATCATAATGAATTCACTTTGATTTATTTTAAGCTTTCTTATTCTATAAGAATGTCTTTAGGATTTAAGTGAAGTGAACTTGTTTACATGCTTTCATTAATTTGAATCTTTCCCAACATGTTAAATTTGTGTGTCATGTGATTTCATGCACTCATATTTTTCAAATTCAAATTTAAATTGAAATTGTTTACTTTATGTAAAATATTGCATGTGTTGGTTAAAGTAGAAATATGAGTGGCTATTATCACTACTAAATCCAAATTATTTTTTAAAACTTATAAATAAAATATCAAATCTGAAAGTATGTTACTTATATTTTAATTATAAGCTTGCATGTAAAGATTATAAAGGTATGTTTAGCATAGGTTTCTATTCTTTCTTATGTTGGTATAGTTTTGAATAGAAATTTAGCGAGGCATATGGTTCATTTGAAAAGGACCTAATGCTCACCTAATTTCATATCCTATTCATCCCTATGCTATCACCTAAAAAGGTTTATCTATGTCTGCATACATAAATTGTATAAACAAAATGAATCCATTAACACAACTTTTGCATCTTCCTTTATTTTCATTTCTTCATTTCATACAAGTTTCAGAAAGTGGTATATTAGTCTAAAACCCCATGGTGAGATTTTAAGTCCCCAAGTAGGTCTTGTACCTACACCTCACTTATTTCTTCTTACTCATGTGTATGAAATTTTGATAAGGAAAACCTTTTCTACTTAAGAAAAATCATGCATATTCAACTTCTAAAGAAATGGATTAGCATGCATCATAAAGAAATACTCATTTGTATAGATATATTAGGGTCCATCCATATGCATGTTATATATGTTGGAAAAGAAATGAAGTAATGTGTGTTATGTGAATTTTGATTCATTTTATTTAATTTTAAAATGCCTTTCTTTTTGAATAGTTTTATTTAGAGTTTATCTAAACTTAGAATTAATTAAAATATTTAATCAAAACATTCACCAAAACAAAACTAAAATGTGAATCTACTTTAGAAATTACTTAGGTTGGGAAAGGAAAGAGAAGTTCTCCTCGCTTTACCTTTCTTTATAACTTAGTAATTAATTGTAGGATCCACTTAAACCAAATCAAAATATGAAATAAAATTAATCCAAAATAATTAAACAACTTAAATGAAACCCTCCTCTAAGTTGAACATATTTTCACACTTAGAAAATTTGAACCTAAAGCCATAGCTAAGCATACCACACAAACCTTCAAAGCACACACATTAGCCAAAGTCACCACTTCTAGCCCTAGGTTAGGTCAGTGCATGGTTTGATGTCTTATTTTATTTTGTGATATATGTTTTAGACTGGATGTTATGGTGCATGCTCATAGTAGGATGCTCTTAGTCTATCTATTCTTTTTTGCAGGAGATTGTGCTTAAGGGGCACTATCAAAAATAAAAATATAAATGCTTTTGCTTGCAGGTGCTTTATACCCCTAAGCATAATCCATAGGCCAGGTGGACTTAGTCACCCATGTGTAAGGTGATAAGTCCAATATACATGCTTGAGATTTATGTAGTTTTTTTTAGCTAACCTTTATTTTGCAAGTGTTAGTTAGATTTCCACTTTTCCTTTTCATGTAAATTATGCAATTAGGATTTTGGAATGATTTGTTATGGGGATTAGGATGAACATATGTCATAAGAACCCATCTTATGCACCATGTGAAGCCTTGAGCATCCACCTTCCAACCATCAAAGAAGGAACCAAAGAAGAAAAGAAGAAGAAAGAAGAAAGAAGAATGAAGTTGAAGACCATAATAATGAATTCTTGCCAATTGTAATTTAATTCATTTATAAATGGGTTGTATAGTAGTTTTACCACATTTGATATTTTCAAGTTTATGAGATGGTGCCCGACCACAACGGCCTTTTATTCTTTTTTGTGATTAGCTTTATAAATCGATTGATGATTTGATTAGATTTTGCATTAAGTAACATGATTTTCCTAATTTCTTCATTACTTATATGATGTGGATTAGCTCTTTAGAAAAAATAAATCTTTTACCCAACTTAACAACAAAAAAAAAAATTAAACAACTCATAACCTCACAGAGCTTAGGTTTAAAATCAAGACAAAAGAACTTGCTTAATGAGCATTTCTTTTATAATCATGCACAAATGCATCTTATTTCACTCTTAATTAGAGGGCTTCCACCTTTCATCTAGACCTTTGGCCATGGAAACTCACTCTCCTTTCTGGATGGCCAATAACTTGATTTCACATTACATATGAATCCTATGTGAGTTAAAATAATTATCAAAATAAAATAAAAACAATTAGCTTTTTTACATGATCTAGTCTCTTTAGGAGTGAGCTTAAACTCTTTCAAATAAATAATAGTAACCTCACATGCATAAAGACTTGCCATACATGTATTTAAAATCAAAGAGGAGCTAGTTGGTGCCCCAGTGTAAGTCCAGTTGTGATTTGTCTCTCTTGTGGAGGCAAACCAATTATTTTGCCTTATATTTAGGTTGTGCTGCCTCATCAAAGCTCTAGATTTAGGTTGCTTCTCTCAGTGGCCATGAGCACTTAGGCATTTCCTTAATCTTGTGTTAAAGAATCTTAAGTCCTAAAATTCTAATAAAAAAATGTAACTCAAACAAATTAAATCAATTTCTAAAATGTAAATCATAACTATAGGATAGTCTGAGATGCTATAAGCATCATCTCCTTATTTCTGGCTTTGATAATAACTCATTTGATCAATCCCATTTGATCTTCAAACATAAACCAATCGATTGGTCCTTCTTATTGAAATCTAAAGATAATGATCATTTACCTTAATCAGAGTTTTCTAGGGATCTCATCTTACGATGTAATTAACTATGGGGCTTGCTATATGAACCTAATTTAAAATAAACCGCTTTTTCCATGTAAGTAGGGAAGAATCTCAGTACATATAATCCCATCATCAGGAGTCCATTGAGGTGATTTACTCCACTACTCAACCAAATGACTCAATAATGACTATGACTCAAGATATGATATATTCTTCCCCTACTTTACATGGAAAAGTAAAGTGGGGTTTATTTTAAATCAGGTTCATTAGGTTCTCTACAAAAGCAAGCTCCCATAGTTAATTACATCCTAAGGGATGAAATCCCTTACGAAAACTCTCGATTAAGGTAAATGATCATTTTCTCTGAAGATATCAATAAGAAGGATTACCAATTGATTGGTTTATGTTTTAAGATCAAATGAGATTGATCAAAAGAGGGAGTTATTATCGAAGCCAAAATGAGAGATAAGTAGAGATACCTGATGGAAAACTAGCGAGCATCTCGCATCTTATTGCCTTTAAAGGACTTAAGATTCCTTAATATAAGATTAAGAAAATTCCTAAGTGCTTATGGTCCATAAAAGGGAGAAGCAACCTCAGAACCTAAATCTAGGGAGCTTCGGTGAGGGTCAGAAGCACAACCTAAATCTAAGGAAAAAATGGGTATTTGATTTGCTTCCACAAGAGAGGACAAACCACCCGATAGCTTGGACTTACAACTACCTGGGTGGTGCCAACTAACTCCCTATGATTTTAAATACATGTAAAGTCTTTATGCTTTGCAAGATAGTTTTATTATTTAGAAAGAGACTAAGTCCTTAAACTCACTCCCTAAAGAGACTAGATCATGAAGGACATGCTTCAAATGACCTAAATCTAATAAATTTCATTTTATTTTCATTTTTGGACAATTATTTTGACTTGGGCTAATAGGATTTTTTATGACTAATGCATGAGAAATAAGATTATTGGCTAAAATCATCGAGAAAGGAGGAGGTGAGTTTCCACCATGACCCTCAAAGGTCAAGCCGGGTTCTCTGGCAAAGATGGAAGCCCTTCAATCAAGAGAGAAATAATATGTTGTTGTGCATGATATTATAAAGAAATGCTCATTCAGCTAAGGGGTTACTAATTTTTTATCTTGATTTTAATCCTAAGCTTTAGGTGAGGTTATGAGTTATTTAATTTTCATCTGAATTATTCAATTAGGTAAAAGATTTATTTTTTTCCTAAAGAACCTAATCCACATCCAGGTCATACATAAAGTAGGGAAGAAACTAGGAAAAGTATGTCAATTAATGCAAAATCTAAATAAATCATCAAACAATTTATAAAGCTAATCGCAAAAAGAATAAGTGGCCATTTATGATCGGGCACCACCGCACAAACCCAAAATATCAAATGTGGGTAGCCGAGCTCTACCCTTATACAACCCAGATTACAAATAAAAATTACATTTAAGCAAAGGAATTCATTATTATGTGGGTCTTCAAGCTTTATTCTTCTTTCTTCTTTTCTTTTCTTCTTTCTTCTTTTGGTTCCTCCTTTGGAAGGTTGAAAAGTGGATGCTCCAAGGCTTCACATGGTATGTAAGATAGGATCTTATGACCAATGCTCATCTTAATCCCCATAACAATTCATTCCAAAATCTTATTTATATAAATTTTTACAAGAAAAGGAAAAATATAAATCTAACTAATACCTGCAAAACAAAGGTTAGTTAAATCACACCACACAAATCCCAAGCATATATATTGGACTTATCACCCCACACATCGGTGACTAAGTCCACCTAGCTTGTGTATTATGCTTATGGGTATAAAGCACCTACAAGCAAAAGCATTTATATTTTTATTTATAATAGCCCCTTAAGCACAATCCCCTGCAGAAAAGAATAGTTAGACTAAGAACATCTTACCATTCATTCTAGGAGCATACACCCCAACATCCAGTCTAAAACATATATCATAAAACAAAACATAACATCAAACCATGCACCGACTTAATCTAAGGCTAGAAGTGGTGGCTTAGGCCAATGTGTGTGCTTTGAAGGCTTGTGTGGTATGCTTAGTTAGGGATTTAGGTTCAAATTTTCTAAGTGTGAAGAACATGTTCAACTTAGAGGGGGGGTTTCATTTAAGTTGTTTAAGTATTTTTTGTTGGTTTTATTTCATGTTTTGATTTGGTTTAAGTGAACCCTATAATTAATTACTAAGTTATGAAGAGAGGGAAAAAGAAGAGAACTCCTCTTTCCTTCCCTAACCTTAAGTAGTTTTCTAAAGTAGGTTCATATTTTAGTTTTATTTAGGTGAATATTTTGATTATATCTTTTAATCAATCCTATGTTTAGATAAACTCTAAACAAACCTATTCAAAAAGAAAGGAATTTTAAGATTAAATAAAATGAATCAAAATTCACATAACACACATTACTTCATTTCTTTCCCAACATATATAACATGCATATGGATGGACCCTAAGCATATCTATACATGCAAATGAGAGTAGTTAACATACTTATGATGCATGCTAAGTAATCCACTTAAAAAAATTTAGAAGTTGAATATGCATGATTTTTCTTAAATAAAAAGATTTTCCTTATCCAAAATTTCACATACATACATGAAAGTAAGAAAGGCATAAGTGAGTACAGCATCATTGTTAACCAGAGGTGTAAGGTATAAGACCTACTTAGAGCTACCTAAATCCTCATAATCTCAGGGTTGTCCAGACTAATATACCACTTTCATTAAGCACAAACATGTATATAAAAGAAATGAAATAGGAAAGAAATATGCAAAAGTTGTTTAATAGATTTGTTTTGTTTATGCAATATATGTATGTGAGTGTAGGTAACCCTTCTTAGATGGTATCATAAGAATGAATAGGATATGAAATTAGGTGAGCATTAGGTTCTTTTCAAATGAACCTTATATCTCACCCAAAATTCCTATTCAAAACTATACCAACATAGGAAAGAAAGGAAACCTATACTAAGCATACCTTTATGATACTTCACATGTAAGCTTATAATAAAAGTATAAGAATAGCACACTTTCAGATTTGATATTTCATTTATAAGTTTTGAAAATAATTTGGATTTAGTAGTGATAATAGCCGCTCATATTTTACTTTAGCCAACACATGCACATTTGACATAAGTAAATAATTTTATTTTTAAAATTTGAAACATGAAATTATGAATGCATGAAATCACATGGAATACAACTTAGCATATTGAGAAAGATCTAAAGCAATGAAATCATGTAAACAAACTCACTTTACTTAAATCCTAAAGGCATTTTGAAGGAATAAGAAAATTTAGAATAAATCAAAGTGAATTTCAAAATGATTTTTGTTTAGTTTGAAGCTTGATTTAATTTTGAAAAGGTGAGATGAGTTTTGTTCCTAACCCACTCCCACATGCATTTTATATTTTTGTTTAATTTTTAGATAATTAAATCCATTTTAAGCATTGATTATGTCAAGGTATAAATTAAGTGGCTTAATTAACCCTTACATACACCACCTTAGAAAAATTAACTAATTAATTATGAGCCAATGAGATGACAAAAAATCCACAAGGAATTTAAATTTGCAATGCACCTAATAATGAAAAGGCCTAATGCAATTTGGCTCACAATTAAAAGTTAATTAAGCTAAGGAGTTTAGCTTAAGTACTTTTAAAATACTCTTTCACACATGTGAATTAGGTTTTAATTTCTTTAATTAAACTTAGGCTATTAAACACCTAAGCATCTACCCAAGGCAGATTAATTAAGTTTTAGAACTTTTTAGAATTTTTGAAAAGTTGATTAAGGGGATAATTAATAAATTAACCCATAATTAAGAGGAGATTAAGGAGAGAAGAGAGGGTTTAGAGAATAGCTTGGAGGAGATTCCCTAAGATTATTCCATAAACCTCCCACTTATTGGATCTGACCTTAGTCAACCCTGATCATAGAATAGAACTATTAATCACACCTTCATTATCCTTAATTACATGAAATGGATAATTAGGGAATGAAATAGCAATTTTCCCAATTGAGCCTTCAATAAATCTCAACAAAATTATGGGAGGTAGAGGTCAACCCCTAAAATGAACCCTAAAAATTTGAGATTAATTGATGACCTAATTAAAGGATAATTAGCTAATTAAGATTCATAAAGAAAACCAAATTTATAGAAAAAGAGTAATTTAAAATCCATTGAAATCATTTTTAAAATATTATAGATGAAATTATCTTTCCATAGCATTTTTCCTTTTATTTTTCTAATTTTTCTCTCAAGAGTTATGCATTTTTGAAGATCAAAGGATTAATCAAAAATTAATTAGGCATTTTAAATAACCCCCAACTAATACCTAGCTCACGGCAGGACGCGTGGCAGTGACGGTCAACGCGCTTTACACGCATCATGCTGTGAGGGTGTGACTTAAACATCACATCCCAAATGGCGGCAGCGGGGCACACGTTAATATTCTCGGCCATCCGATCAAAGATCGGATGACTCAAAATTCACCTATGGTTTAAAACAGATAAATGGATTTACTAAACATGTTAAATAATCTCAGCCGTCCATCTAAAATGTGTGGATGGATGGCTGAGATGATTCAAGTTCTTCCCTGAGGATCAATGGTGATCGTCCATCATCTAAGGGGAGATTTGAGCCTGATCTAGCATAAAATCATACAAAATTCAATCCACACCATCTAAGCACAATTACAAATCTATCCAACAGTGGATTTCACATGCCATGAATATTTTTTTTCACAATGGATCAACACCCCATAAACTATGTGGTCAGAAAATTCCATACCTCGTTGGAGGTGATCATCGGTGCTCGAGATCGATGTTGTAGCTTCATCTGGTGGAGACAAAGCCCTGTTGAAATTCTTAGGCCTTGGGATTGAGTGGATCAATGGATGGACCAACAGCACTTTGTTGACCTCATTTTTGGATGAGGTTAATTTAGCATGCTTAGGACACATGCCTAGTGACCTAGATAATTCACCTTGGGTTGGATCTAACCTATTCATCTTAGGTAGGATCAACTTAAGCATCCAAATTCAAAATTAACTAATCAACTTAATAATCAATAATAATCATCAATCCAAAATGATTAAAAGTCAAACCTAAAGTCAACCCTAGTTAACCTAGAAATGACTTAAGTGGGCCCACTTGGTCAAAAAGTCAACCCACTAAAATTTGACTAAATAAAATCACCAAAAAATATTTCTAAAAATTAAATAAATAGTTTTAATCATAATAACAAATAAATTTAAATTCTTTAAGGATTAGATTAAGTAAATTAAATTTCTTAAAACAAAATAACTTAAATAAGCCACGTTGAACTCAAATTGAAGAAAAATCAAAATAACATCAAACTAAATCATATGGGAATGATAATAGGGCATAACCTAACTCTCTATCAGGTGTGTTTAGGTCAAATGGGTCATTTGACCCATAAGAAAATAAGCTTGACTCAACTTAACCCAATTTGGGTTAAGTGAGTTAAACAAAACATAAAAGCATGAAAATTCAAAACCATCTTAACCAATGAATGTGCATAAGAGATTAATCATCTTAAACACCATTAATAAGTTAATTAATCTCTTTAATTAATAAATCAAATAACAAAATAAAAAAAATTAATTAAAAAAAAGAAGGATAAAGAGAGGAAAAATTCCCTTTGTCCTCATCCCACATCACCTACCCCAAGACCATATCTCTTAGAGGTGGTATTTCAACTAAAGGTAATCATAAAAAAAAGGCCAATCATGGAGAAAGATAATAAAAAATTAAAAAAGAAAGAGCATGCCATGAAGGAAATAACATATCTCTCTCAAAAAAAGAAGCTCTCATACCATACCAAAACCAAGCAAACAAACTCTCACCTCTCCTCAACCATTGACATCAAAAATTTGGATCCAAAGTTTAGTGATCAAACAATGAATTCTCTCAATTTATTTGAAGAATCATTTTTTTTGAGATGGGGCCAAATGACAAGGCATGTTTTGGTGAGATCAAGTTTATGGATGGAAAGAAGATCTTTCAATGATCATGTAGCACTTTAAATCATCCAATTTTGTTAAGTATATCAAAAGTTATTAGAAACAAGTTGGACGGCCCTCCTCCCGTAGAGATTGGAGAGAGAATCGGACCGCCCGCTTTTAAAAGAGACAACGGTCCAGATCTAGGCTAATTAATTTGATTAAATCCCTTTAAAATGGAACGATATGGACCCTCGATCGACGGCGATATCGCCCCGCTGATCAACCCACGCACGATCTTGATCCTCGGAGAGGATCACGAGGAGATCGGACGGTCCAAAGCTAATCCCGCTCATTTTAGTTAAAACGCATGGGACCCGTAACTAAAAAAACCGTTAAAAATCGTTAAGCAACGATTTAAGGAATTTAAAAAATTCAGAAAACTTCAAAAAATCATAACAAATCAAAGAAAAATCAGAAAAATATAAATAAAATCTCTATGGATTTGTCTGGATGAGAGGAATCCATAGAAATTAAAATCCCTTAGATGAGTTCTCCTTAATTTAGGTTTAATTGAAGAACATTAAACCTTAATTACTCTTAAATTAATAATCCAATTAATTTGAAACTTTGGGAAAATGAAATTAAGATTAAAACATACCTTAGATAAATTTTTGGGGATTTAATTCTCTGAAATAAAATGAAATCAAAATTTTATGTAAGTTAACCCTTAAATTAAATAAATTAATTACTATGTAATAAAATAATTATAAAATTTTAATTTAATAATCTTAAATCAAAATAATGAACATCAGAATAATAATTGAACTTAATTAAACTAATATAAATCTAATATGAACTTAATTAACTTAATTTGATAATTAAAAGAATTAACTAATTCAATTAAATCACTTGAACTTAATTAAATCATAATAAATCAACCAGTTAACCTAAAATTATAAATAAACCCTCATTGGAAAGGTATTTCAGTGTAGAATATTTAAAAAATAAAATCTCTCAATTAATCTTAATTTAAGTTTTAATAAAATAATTAAAATCTTAGGGTAATTCATTAAATCAACAAATTAAAACTTTAGGAACATAAAATTGGCATGAAACCCCACTTGTCATAATTATCTGAAACCAAATTGGTCTATAAAATTCTTGAATTTCCAAATCTCTAGGTCAATATGAACTAAATAATAATTAAGAATAATCATCAATTCATTAAATCCACAAATAAATTGAACCAATCAAATAAACATAAAAACTTAGGGTAATTCATTAAAACTTTCTAAGTCGAGAATTTAATCTAATATCAAAATTGTAAGAAAATCAATACTTAATGAAATTCAAACATAATTAAACAACTTAAGTTAAATTTAACAAAACCATTCATCCTTAATGAATTTAAATAATGAACTTAAAACCTTGATTAATCAAATCAGATCAAGTAATTAATCTAAGTACTTTAGGTTAAGAATAATCTATGAACAAACCTAAGACATTAATTCATATTAATGGACTTAAAACTTAAGCTTATAAATTCATAATTTAATATCTTAAGTTAAATTGAATGAAATCAAATAAAAATTAAACTCTTTAAAATAACATAAGCCAAATCAAATGAAATACATATAAATTAATTTAAAATGAAATAAATCAAACAAATTAAATTAATTCAAACAAATGAAATAACATAAATCAAATTCAAACATAATTGAAATCAAAAGGATTAATTAAAATACTTAAGGATTTTAATTAGCCTTTGGAAACTTCATTAGGATTTAGGATATTGAATGGAAAGAGCTTTCCACCCAAAAAAAAAAATGGAATCATTCCATTCTTCATTCTTGAAAACCTATACAACTTTAACTAAATAAAATGAACATAAAAATAAAAAAATTTAAATCACTAAACCATTTGAATTGAAACCAACCAATGGTAAAATTTAAACTAATTAAATTTTCAAACATCAAAACTTAAACTTAAAGGCCTAGAAGGACTTACACACAAACACACTACTACACACACTAGATTATTTAGGTCACGGACCCTAGATCTAGGTTAGATCATTCTGATTTTCTTTAATCTCTTGTGATATGTTGTGATGCTCACATGTCTCAGTGTGGTGTATTATTTACTGGATGCCTAGGCTTGTTTGTTCGTAGATGGATGGTAGGGCATTCTTTCTAGATTTGACACTATTTTCTAGAGCTGTTAAAGGGATCACTGTAACAAATAAATCATAAAATTGATGTTTACTTGCAGGTGCTAAAAATCCCTTAACATAGTCCATAAGATAGGTGGGCTTGGCAAACAACTAATGCTAAGCCCATATGTTTGTAAAATATAAACTGCTTGGTGTGTTGTGTGTATTTCCTAACATCTGTTTTGGGCTTAAGATTTTCTTTGAATTTTAAATGTAAATTTGAGCTTAGAATTAGGTTAGGATCTATGGGGTCTAGGATTAGGTGAGTGACCCAAACAGAGATGATGCCCCCTGGAGCCCGACAGATGTCCCAAGAAGGAGACTTTACTTGAAAGAAGACCCATAGATCTAAACTTGTAGTTCAAGGTTGTATAAGGCGAGAACTACCCATTTTTCTTTCTTCGGTGTATAAAGCATTACATTGGCCTATTTCTTATATAATTTAATTTGGCTTGATTTATTTTGGGTGTGCAGTAGAAACAACATGCTTTTCTTAGGTTTTTTTCTGTGCTATGTTTGTGATGTATGACGTAGGCTCATAGGATAAATTAAATTTTCTACCAATTAAATCAATCGAAACATAAAAATAAATACAACTCATAATATTCACATAAAAGCCTAGGTATTAAAGTAAGATAAAATATGTAGCAACCCCTTAGTAGATGTCATGCACATAATCATATTGTTTCACTCTTGATTAATGAAGGAATTCCATCTTTACCTAGGCTTGACCTTTGAGAGCCTATGATGGAAGTACACCTTCTTCTATTTTGATTTGGCCCATGATCTTTTTCTAATTGCATGCATTAAGCATAAATTGTATCCTTATTGCCTAAATGAATCCTGAGTTAAAAATTATTATAATCTGAAAAATGTGCATCAGTTATATGCATCTTCATACCCTACATGATCTTAGGGATTAGAGAGTAAGTCTAGGTTCATAGATTTTTTTCCTAAAACTGCAACAGCCCAGCCATCTTGCATTCATATGACTTAACTTCATGATTTTAAAATGTGATTAGGTGGTGTTAGCTGGCATCCTTCTCCAGGCAGGTTTTAAGTCCAGAAGAGTCAGAGATAGGTTAGTTCCTTCAAGTGAAGGGAACAACCAATGATTACCAAGAATAGAACTAAGTCGAGCATCTGACATGTGTTAGAAGCACCTGTAGACTAGGTTCTAAAGCATCCTTTTAGGAATATGTCTTCAACCCTAGGCATTTCTGCAGTCTTGTGCTGTTAGAATCTAAGTCCTAGATTTCTAAGAAAATGATAACTTGAAATCTAAAATTAAATCCCAAATTTGAAACCCAATCATAAGATAGATGAAATGTCTACTAGGCATCCCAGTATTAATAGGTATTTCCTACTCTTTTCTATTTGACTCTTAAAAATAACTCTCTCCATTTCGGACCTCTCCCAATTGAATTTCCAAAATCAATTCCTTGAAAGCTACCTTAGTAGTCTGGAATAACCACTTATTTCTTTAATCAAGAGTATTCTTTGGAAGATACCCTTCCTAAGATGTAATTAACTATAGAGGCTCGCCTTTATAGGGAACCAAGATCCTAGGATAAAATTGACCCTGTTCTACTTTTCTATGTAGTTCATGGGAAAATACTTTGGTACACAAAAGACCCATTAGCCTTAGGAGTCTTTTATTGAAATGATTGAATTATATCAGAAAGCATGTTTATCTATAATATATCTAATGTCATTTGAGAGAAAACCAACATATTCATTTTCTCTCCATCTTGAAATAGGTGGTTATTTCTATATATCTATAGGTGTACTAGTGCCACTCATCTAGTGAGCCTTTCTTTCCATTGGATACCTCTCCATTTCCTTCTCTTGGTTGAGCCTATCCAACATCTTGAGGTTCTAGAACTCTTCTTTGTCATAGTTAAATGATTGGGTCCTATAACCAAATCTCAAAATAAAATGAAAAGTGAGAAACAATCTTGGCCATATCATTGGTCAACCTTCCTTGAAAAGTCAAAATATTGTTTGACCATAATCTTATTTTACATTTTTAATAAAATTAATTTTTGTTTCTGAAAATAGGAAAATGGTTGGCCAATTGATCTTTGCAGCCACTTCCGGTATTAGCTTTTCTGTTGATAGTAGTCGCTTATCAGATGGCTCCATTATCAAATTTGGAGCTGGATTTGAAAATCTCAATATTACTGCTAATGGAGTAACTCTTGCTCCTGTTGCTGAAGCAACCCTGAAAGATAAGCAACCTATTTTAGAATTTTCTAATGTTGCAAATCCTGCTGAAAATAGGATGCTTACTAAACAGATTGTTGAAAGGGTCCAGCAAGGACCTGTACAAAATAAATTGAAATTGCCCACTTCAGAGGCATTCCCTGCTCTAGTCCCCTTGCACTTTTGAAGTACTTCAAAAAAATACCAAATGACTAAGAGTCAAAAGAAAAATAGGGAGGAGACTCGGAGGATAGCTCTTGGGAGAAAAGGCGAAGGAGATGTTAGATATGGATTTAGTGAAGAGAGGTGGATATCCTCTTCATACTTCTCCACTCTTAGGTGGAAGCAGATTCCATCCTTTATCTCACTGCCTAGAGGAGGAGAATATAATGAAGATTGCTAATTCTTACCCCATCCTTTTATCCCTCACGAAAGGAGAAACTTTAACCATGAACATGAGAATCCATCATGATTTCTCCAGACTTTATAGGTTACCTAGATCTTCTTCCTACACTAAAGAAGATCTATTGAGAAACATGAAGCATCAAGCTTCTCAACATTTAGCTAAACTATCAGAGACCGCCACCTTCCATCATCAAAAGGAAGGGGGCGTCACATTTGATAGAAAAGACCCCCATATCCCCGTGGTACGGATGATATTCTCATCCTACATTCACTTACATGGCATAAAAATCAATCTAGACAGATGGATAGACTTATCCTAATGAAAAGAATAAAAGAGTATATTGGAAAGTCCCTAAAATTTCGAGCATAAAATCCCTTCACCACCTTTACCCTCTTCACTTTTAAAACCTTTAGTTCAATCTATGATGAACCTTTACCACAATTGTCCTCGAACTACATCCATTTGATCTTCCCAATAAAGGAGTGAATTCTTCTTATTCATCTTATGTTAGGAAAACCATGAATGCTCATGTGCCTAAAGCCTTCATAGTATCCCTACATCCCGGGAACATGAATGAACTATCGAATTAAGGCCAATGGAAATTGGAGAACTAACCGATGTCATCTTAGATAGTAATGGTGTTCCACTCTTGTCCAAAGAAGAGATAGACAACATCATTAAAGAAGATGAAGAAAATGAAAATTTGAAAATAAATTCGAATATTTTGATCATGAACAAGATGATATGTTAGATGATGATTTGACGTGAGCACACATCTATGGTTGACAGATCATCTAAAAAAGAGGGAAGAGACACAAGAGACCCCGCTTTAACTTCAAACCAACAGCCTTATCCTTCAACTTCAAAAGAAGGATGAAATTGATTCTATGAACAAGAAAATGGAGGAGATGATTGCCACTATGCAATCACTTCAAAATATGATTCCATCACTTTCAACCCCATATGACTATCCTTCAGATCCTTGCATCCCACCAATGATTGGGTCCGTTTGAAGAGTATCGACATGAATCAAAACCTGCAATTATGGTACCTTCCAATACTGAACTAAAGACATTGGTGCAACAACAAGTGAAGGAAGCATTTGCACAAACTCGGGGCACAACCATGATTCCACGGGGTAGGCCATACCCTAAGGAATTTGATTCCACTCCATATCCAAAGGGGTTTGTATCCCCATCCTTTAAAGTATTTGATGGAACCGGAAATCCCAAGCAACATTTAGCTCACTTCCGGGCAAGTTGTTGTAATGCCGAAGGGAGTGATGCCCTCTTATTCAGATAATTTGTTACACTGAGTTGTTTTCGACCGGTATGCTGATTAAAATGATTTGGTCACTTTCACGAATTAGAAGAAATGTTTGTAAGAGATTCAGTCCAAAGATCATGTTATCAGTAGGAGACCTAGTGGTAACAAAAAACCCAAGAATCTCTAGTTGATTATATCTTAAGATGGAGAATTCCCCTAAAATGTGAGCCTCAACTACAAGAGATGTCTTTGTAGAATCCTTCTTAGGAATATACATGGCCCTCGCTCAAAGGCTTTACCATTAAAACCTTTGAAAATTTTAAATAAAGCCTCTAGTTTACAAGAGGAAGCCCTAGGATGTCATTCTTAAAGACCAACTGAGTCATCCAAGCCTAGAGGCCTTTAGAAAAAGAGCAATGTCTCTACAAGTGGACAAGGGGAAAGCTCCTATACAAGCACAGAGTGAGCTTCATCTTATGAACCACAAAGAAGTCATCATTTAGAATTTTCCACTACCTCTTTCTCGAAAGGATGAACCAGACTTATTCCTTTAAGAAAGAGGCGAAGAAAATTTTAAAATTTGATAAAAAAAGCCATAATTTAAACTCCCCGATCCAAGAAAGCTAAGAAGTGGGAAAGGTAAATGATCCCTATTGCCCATATCATCGATGTTGGGGCATTGAGGATTGTTTTCTTTCAAAGAGGCTCGAGAAATTTCAAAATGGATTGGTGACTATTCCAAAAGAGTACTTGGTGGACCCTGGACAAGGATCCATTAAGGTTATAACAGGTAATTCTTCTTCTACTTCTTTAGTTCAAAATGAATGGGATATAGTTTTATCCCATTCTACAAAGAAGTATATGATGAAAAATTTAAAACTTGCTATGCAGGATCAGAGTCAGACCCGGGAGGTGATCACCCAGGTTGATCCACTGGAGTCTAGAATACAAGTTCCACCTCAGCCCAGTCCAGCATCTTCAACTACACAGAAGATAATAAAGTGTGGTGAGGGAGGGACATATATATCTAGTAATAGAATTTTGTATGATAAAGATGGAAAGGCAGTACCATATAAGCCTTTATATTTATGTACTTATTTCAAAAGAGTGAATAAAAAATCTATCTCTGATGACATTTCTTACATTCGTGCTATTTCAAATAAAAATGAGAATGAAAATATTGAGAATTTAAATATCAAAAAAGAAGAATCTCATGATATTTCATATGACTCAGGGTCAGAAACTTACATGGAAGATTTACATGGTGATCCACTCATCATAGATATAGAAATATCAGATTATGATCATTCATCAAAAAAAGATGGTCAAAATGAGGAACATGTTGATTCAAACCCTGGAGATATTCAAAATAAACCTCAGAGTGGAAGAGTCTTACCACCTCACTTACCTCCTACTCCCTCAAGAAAAGGAAATAAAATCATGGATGAAAGCACAAGTTCAGATTTACTTAAAGACATACCAGAAATAAAGGTTCCCAAAGTGGATTATAATGTTCTATCTCATCTTAGGAAGCTCCTAAATTAAGCATTTATGATGCCTCATTCTTTCAAAAGAAATGAGAGAATCACTAGTACTGCATTACTTGATCCAGATATGCGACTCAACTAGTACTTCCTCAAGAGGCTTGTTACTTTAAGGAGATCCCAGGAGTTATTTTCTCCGATGAGGATCTACTTTTAGGAACCAGTGACCATAATCGTCCTTCTATATTGCTATAAAAATTGAAAATATAAGATTGTCTAGAGTTCTAGTAGATCCTGGTGCATCTGTTAACATCATGAACTCTAGAACATTAGCATTCTTAAAATTGATAGTTAAGACTCTGATAAGATGTTGTTAAAGGGGTTTAATGAAATAGGTGAAAAGCTTTAGGCTCAATCACTCTATTATTAGAAATAGAAGGATTGAAAATAAGCTAAATTTCATATTATAAATTCGAAACTTCCTTTAATGCTCTTAGGCACCTTGGATTCATGAATATAAAAATAATTACCATCTTCACTCCACCTGTATTAAATACACTAGGGATGGAGTGGAGTATGTTATGGAGATATGTACAACCATTCCTATTCATGAGATTGAGCTTTATGAAGATGCTATGTATTACATGCCTAAGAAACCTAGAGTTGATTCTATGAAATCCATCATTATTGAAGCACAAAACAATAATAAACAAAGATGAAAAGAAAGAAAAGGAGGAAAAGAAAAGAAACAAAAAAAGAACCTCCAATAATTCATATTGATTGGAATCCATGGATGAAGATTCCTATCATAGAAATGCTTCAAAAGGTTTGAGATTTCCTTAGAATCGGAATCGATGAAGAAGAAATCAAAGACATTAAAGGAAGAGTCTGACTTATCCACATATGAAAAATTAAAAAAATATGTGGATACTTTAACTTTGACTCCTCTAAATCAAAATAAAATATCTCAATTAGAGGTCAAAGTAGCCCCTAACTTATCAGGAGAAGTGGGAAGGTCGGTAAAATTTTATTCTGTAGGTCCTTCAAGCTCGGAGATGTAAAGCTTGAAGAACCATCTTTCAATGAAATAATAGAACTTCCTTTTGATTGGTACTCGACTTGTGTAAAGAATTCTGTGAAACATGATTTTATTACAAATATTTGGCCTAAAGATAAAGCCCAATGCATGGAGAGCTTATGGAACCAAAAACATAGAAATTTTCATTCCAAAGCTGGGATTGGGTTTGGTACTGTTAAATCATTTGATGAGATAGAGCATTACTTAATGATAAGCAATCATCAAATAGATCAGCTCTTTGAAGTCTCTTCTACTCTTCTAAGAGACTCATTCATAAAAACTATAGAAGAATCCAAAGATGATTCACTTCAGAATGCACCACCTGAATATGAGGAAGAAATAAAATCTACTATAGATGAATTAAAGGAGATTAACCTAAACTCGAGAACCCAAAATTGACTTTTATTAGCTCTTGTTGGGTCCAAGATTCGAAGAGTTAATCACCTTACTCTTTGAGTATAAAGATTGCTTTGCTTGGAGTTACGATGAAATGCCAGGTTTATCCCAGGATGTAGCTATACACAAACTAGGAATTAAAGCTGATGCCATCCCAAGAAGCGTTTCGTGCGCTAGAAGTAGAACAACAAGTAATCATTGAAATAAAGAAACTAATTGAAGTCGGCTTTATACGAGAAGAACAATTGATTGGGTAGCCAAAGATAGTTCCAATAAAAAAAGAAGAATAAAACACATGCATTGACTTTAGATACTTAATTAAAGCTTGTCCCAAAGATGAGTTCCCTCTGCCTATACCCAAACTCATGGTCGACATAGCTTCCTCGCATGAGATCTTTTCATTTATGGATGGATCATCTGGTTATAATCAAATTAAGATGTACCTAAGATGAAAACATACGCATTCGTGGACTCCAATAGGGATTTTCTGTTACACGGTCATGCCATTTGGCCTCAAAAATGCTGGAGCTACTTATCAAAGAGCTATGACTAGAATATTCGATGACTTGATTCATAATCAAGTTGAATGTTATATCGATGATTTAGTCATTAAAAGCAAACTAAAACAAGAACATTTTTATGATTTATGGGTCATTTTTCAGCGATTGCACCACTATAACTTAAAGATGAATCCTCTGAAGTGTGCCTTTGGAGTGACTTCAGGGAAATTCTGTTTTAGAAAAGGCATCATGGGATAGAAATTGACCGAAAAGATAAAAGCTATTATAGAAATGTCAGCCCCTAAAAAAGTCTTACACCTAAGATCATTGGAAGGCTTGCATACTTAAGAAGGTTCATATCAATTTATCCGAAGGTGCCAACCCTTTGCATCATTATTAAAAAAGACTCCAAATTTATTTGGGATGAAAATGTGAGGCCTTTGAAAATCTAAAGCAATATTTAATGAATCCTTTTGGCTTCCATTCCGTGAAAGCCATTAATCCTCTATATGCTATGGAAGAATCTCTTGGGGCTTTATTAGCCCAAACAAATGAAGAAGGGAAAGAAAATGCCCTCTATTATTTAAGTCAGCTTATTCCTACAGAAAAGAATTATCCCCCTATTGAGAAACATTGTTTAGCCTTAGTTTTTGCCGCTCAAAAACTGAGGCATTATATGCTTTCTCATAAGGTCAACCTGATTTCAAGGGTGAATCCTTTGCAATATCTCATGACCCGTCCAACGTTGTCTGGGCATCTAGCATGATGGTCAATGATTTTATTACAGTTTGAAATCACTTATATTCCTCTTCGCGCTGTGAAAGGACAAATAGTAGCAGATTTTCTAGCAACACACCCTATGCTTGAAGGGTCCCCTTTAAATGATGATCTCCTGATGAAACAGATCATAACATTAGAAGGTGAACCTATTGGAATTATATTTTGATGGCATCATCATCAAGAAGAATAAAGAGTCCAATTCATCTACCCTGTGGAAGCGTGAATTGGGTTAGTCTTTATAACCCTAAAAGGGGAATGATGAGATATTCATATCATTTGGGAGCCTTGTACAAACAATGAAGTTGAATATGAAGCTCTTTATTTTTAGAGTTGATCCTTATGGAAATTAAAATATAAAAATTTATGGGGATTCCCAACTAGTTATAAACCAAGTAAGAATCTATAAGGTTTTGAATCCAAAACTCTTCAATTATTATAAATATACAATGAAATTACTTGAAAAGATTCCATATGTATCATTGCGTAGAATATCTCATCAAGAGAATACAATCACAGATGCTTTGGCTAAATTAGCTAAAGAAATCATATGCCTAGAAAAAGAATCAATCTCTATAGAAGTTCAAAATCAACAGGTATTGTCTATAGATTTAGACTACACACAAGCAAGAAGAGCAATACGTAATCAAGGTAGAATGTGATTGGAGGCAACCGCTTATTGACTATTTAAGTAAAGGGAGGCATCAAAATAAATCTAAAATCAAATAAATAAAGAAACGTGCTTTATCTTATGCATTGATTAATGATGTTTTATATTGAAGGTCATTCGACCAAATGTGGCTGTTGTTTAGACAAATTGGAAGCCCATAAGGTTGTGGCTGAGATACACTGATTGTGTGGAGCACACCAATGGACCCAAAATGAAATTAAAATCAAAAGACTATTATTGGCCATCAATGTTAAAAGACTGCATGGAGGTTGCACGTCATTATCATTAGTGCCAAGTACATGGTGTGGTATTACATCAACCACCCAATGTATTACATCCTTCAGTTGCATCTTGGCCATTTGAGAGTTGGGGAACCGACATCATAGGGCCCATCGATCCTCCTTCTTCAAAAGGACACCATTTTATTTTAGCTGCAATGGATTATTTTTCCAAATGAGCTAAAGTGGTACCACTGAAAGAGATTAAAGCATATCATGTGTTGAAATTCTTTCAGGAAAATGTCGTATATCGATTCGGTATTCCTCGTCACATCATATCAGACAATGGTCCATCTTTTAGGTCCATGAAAATAAATCATTTTGCAGATAAACATAAAATTGACTGGAGATACTCAACCATCTATTACCCTAAGGCGAATGGATTGGCCGAGGCATTTAACAAAACATTAGTAAGAATTCTAAAAAAGATACTTGATGAAAACAAATGCCAATGGCATGAGAAGTTGAAGCCTTATGGGCCTATTGGACTACATAGGACACCAACTCGTCTACACCATATGCTTTAGTTTTGGGGCTGGTTCTTCCATTGGAAGTGCTACCTTCATTAAGAATAGTTAATAATAATAATACGAACAAAATCATAAGATTCTTTGGAAGAACTAGACAATCTTGAAGGAAAACGATTACAAGCTCAACAAAACCTCCTGTACACCGTATGGTTCAAGCACATGATAGGTTGGTTCATCCTAGAACTTTCCAAGTTGGAGATTTGGTCTTAGTTCTTAGATGACCAATCCTAGCTCATCATCGGCAACAAATTGCCAACATGGGAAGGACCATTTGTAGTGGAAAGAGCCTATGGAGGTTCTTACCAACTTGTTACTTGTTATGGTGAACGTCCAATACCACCTATTAATGGACGTTACCTAAAGAAATATTATGTGTAACTTATGACTTATTGCTAAATAAAAAATCAATAAAATAAAAGTTTATTTCTCTTTATTTCAACTTGTCTTATTTAGTGAAATGTTGAAAACTCATTTGGGAATGTACTTAGAAATGAAAGGAAACTTTCCATCACCTCTTCATCAAGTTAGACTAATCAAGTAAGGATTAAGTCCTTGGGACTCTTGCTTATTAGTCATAACTCTTGAGGATTTGGAATAAGTAACATCTTTTCCTCCTCATCCATACTACCTGTGTAGGTTGGGAGCAAGCCCTTCGTGGCACCTTTCCTATACATGACTTGAGATGGGAGCAAGCCCTCTGTGGCACCTTTCTCATGTTCTGTTTGGGTTTGGAGCAAGCCCATCGTGGCACCTTTCCTATACATGACTTGAGATGGGAGCCTCTGTGGCACCTTTCTCATATTCTTCACGAGCAAGCCCTTGTGGCACCATTCCCATGAAAAATACTGTAGGTTGGGAGCAAGCCCTTCGTGACACCTTTCCTATACATGACTTGAGATGGGAGCCCCCCTGTGGCACCTTTCTCATGTCCTTCACGGTTTAGCAAGCCCTTCGTGGCACCATTCCCATAAAAAAAAATACGTGTGGTGAGCAAGCCCCTCGTGGCACCTTTCCTAATCATGACTTGAGATGGGAGCAAGCCCTCTGTGGCACCTTTCTCATGTCCTTTCTGGGTTTGGAGCAAGCCCTTCATGGCACCATTCTCATAAAAAAAATAAATACCTGTGTAGGTTGGGAGCAAGCCCTTCGTGGCACCTTTCCTATACATGACTTGAGATGGGAGCAAGCCCTCTGTGGCACCTTTCTCATGTTCTTCCTGGGTTTAGAGCAAGCCCTTCGTGGCACCATTCCCATGAAAATATACCTGTGTAGGTTGGGAGCAAGCCCTTCGTGGCACCTTTCCTATACATGACTTGAGATGGGAGCAAGCCCTCTGTGGCACCTTTCTCATGTCCTTTTTGGGTTTGGAGCAAGCCCTGGCACCATTCCCATAAAAAAATAATTGGTTGAAAGCCCTGGCACCTTCTATACATTTGAGATGGGAGCCCTCAGGCACCTTTCTCATGTTCTTCTGGTTTGGAGCAAGCCCTTCGTGGCACCATTCCCATGAAAAAAATACCTGTGTAGGTTGGGAGCAAGCCCTTCATGGCACCTTCCCATACAGACTTGAGATGGGAGCAAGCCCTCTGGCACCTTTCTCATGTCCTTCCTAGGTTGGAGCAAGCCCGTGGCACCATTCCCAAAAAAATATATGTGTTGGGAGCAAGCCCCTCTGGCACCTTTCCTACATGACTTGAGATGGGAGCAAGCCCTCTGTGGTTTTCTCATGTCCTTCGGGTTTGGAGCAAGCCCTTTGTGGCACCATTCCCATAAAAATACGTGTAGGTTGGGAGCAATCCCCTCGTGGCACCTTTCCTATACATGACTTGAGATGGGAGAAAGCCCTCTGTGGCACCTTTCTCATGTCCTTTTTGGGTTTGGAGCAATCCCTTCGTGGCACCATTCTCATAAAAAAATACCCGTGTAGGTTGGGAGTAAGCCCCTCGTGGCACCTTTCCTATACATGACTTGAGATGGGAGCAAGCCCTCTGTGGCACCTTTCTCATGTCCTTCTTGGGTTTAGAGCAAGCCCTTTGTGACACCATTCCCATAAAAAAAAAATACCTGTGTAGGTTGAGAGCAAGCCCTTCGTGACACCTTTCCTATACATGACTTGAGATGGGAGCAAGCCCTTTGTGGCACCTTTCTCATGTCCTTCCTGGGTTTGGAGCAAGCCCTTCGTGGCACCATTCCCATGAAAAACTACTTTTGTAGGTTTGGAGCAAGCCCTTCGTGGCACCATTCCTACCTTCGTGTACATGATTGGAACAAGCCATCAAGGCCCCTTTCATACTACACAAATGAGTTAGATTGGATTAAGTCTTTATGGCCTTTCTAATAGCCAGAAAGATATAAGCCCCCAGTCAGCCTTCTTTCTAATCATCAGGAGTAAGTCCCCAGTCGGCATCCTACCTTCGTGTACATGATTGGAACAAGGCCCCTTTCATGCTAAGGAGTTAGATTGGATTAAGTCTTGACCCCTTTCTAATACCCGAAAGATATAAGTCCCTTAGCATTCTTTCTAATCATATAGTCCCAAGTTAGCATCCTATTTAATCTTCTAAAGAATGGAATTAGGCTATTAAAGGTCCCATTTCTTTGAACTATCTAAATAGGATCAGGTCCATGTGACCCTTGTTTAGTAGTCAAAGTGTTGTGGATCAAGCATTTCAAACCTCTTCTCCCGGCTTTTGAGGTTTGGATCCCTTTAAAGGCCCTCTCTCTCTAACTAGAATGGATCACGCCTTAATCCCCATCTTATTAGTGAATCACATGAATCACCACTACTCTCAAGAAAAAGTAAATCCCCTAAAGGCATTTTTCTTGAGCATAATGATTGCATTAAGGTTAGACCAATCTTTGGGTCTACTCCTAATAGCATTCTTCTTCATCTTAGAACTTAATGAAAGTTAAGTTTCTGAGAATGAATCACACTCCAAAATAAAGATAGGCATACATATACCTATCTTTCACAATCAAAATCAAAATAAATCCAAATCAAAAACTAAAGTCATGAATTGGAACCCCAAGCTTATACTTGTATGTTGATCAATCAGTCAACACCAATATTCTAGTTAATCTCCACTACATATTGGGGTCCATTTGTTGACCTCATTTTTGGATGAGGTTAATTTAGCATGCTTAGGACACATGTAGTGACCTGATAATTCACCTTGGTTGGATCTAACCTATTCATCTTAGGTAGGATCAAGCATCCAAATTCAAAATTAACTAATCAACTTAATAATCAATAATCATCAATCCAAAATGATTAAAGTCAAACCTAAAGTCAACCCTAGTTAACCTAGAAATGACTTAAGTGGGCCCACTTGGTCAAAAAGTCAACCCACTAAAATTTGACTAAATAAAATCACCAAAAAATATTTCTAAAAATTAAATAAATAGTTTTAATCATAATAACAAATAAATTTTAATTCTTTGAGGATTAGATTATGTAAATTAAATTCCTTAAAACAAAATAACTTAAATAAGCCACATTGAACTCAAATTGAAGAAAAATCAAAATAACATCAAACTAAATCATATGGGAATGATAATAGGGCATAACCTAACTCTATTGGGTGTGTTTAGGTCAAATGGGTCATTTGACTCATAAGAAAACAAGCTTGACTCAACTTAACCTAATTTAAGTGAGTTAAACAAAACATAAAAGCATGAAAATTCAAAACCATCTTAACCAATGAATGTGCATAAGAGATTAATCATCTTAAACACCATTAATAAGTTAATTAATCTCTTTAATTAATAAATCAAATAATAAAATTAAAAAAATTAATTAAAAAAAAGAAGGATAAAGAGAGGAAAAATTCCCTTTGTCCTCATCCCACATCACCTACCCTAAGAAAAAAAAGCCATCTTCTTGAGGTTCATTTTAACTAAAGGGTAATCAAGCATAAAAAAAAGGCCAATCATGGAGAAAGATAATAAAAAAAATTAAAAAAAGAAAGAGCATGCCATGAAGGAAATAACATATACACACTCCCTCAAAAAAAAAAGAAGCTCTCATACACCATCAGATACCAAAATCGAAGCCAAACAAACTCTCCCCCACCCTCCAAGTGCTCTCAACCATTGAATACATCAAAACCAAAATTTGGATCCAAAGCTTGGGCTAGTGATCAAATCACAATGAATTCTCTCAATTCCTTTGAAGACATTATTTCTTTTGAAGAATCAAAGCTACTTCAATTGATTCCGGCCTTTGAGATCCCCTAAATCAAGGTACGCCATTATTAAACCCCTTTTTCTTGAAAGCCATGGTCGTATCCCTACAAGGCGTATTATTTGGTGAGATCAAGAGATGGAAAGAGGATCTTTCAACGATCATGTAGCACTTTAAATCATCCAATTTGGTTAAGTATCAAAAAAAGAAAACAAGTTGGGCCCTCCCAGATTGGGAGAGAATGACCGTCGCTTTTTTTAAAAGAGACGGACGGTCCAGATCTAGGCTGATTAATTTGATTAAATCCTTTTAAGGAATCACGAGAATGATATGGACCGTCCGATCCTCGATCGACGGATTTATCCCCGCTGGATCAACCCACGCGACATGCATCTTGATCTCGGAACCATGAGGACCGTCGATCTCACGGACGGTCCAAACTACCGCTCATTTTGTTAAAACGTGGGACCCGTAAAAAAAAAAAATCATTAAAAATGTTAAGCAACGATTTAAGGAATTTAAAAATTGAAAACTTCAAAAAATCATAACAAATCAAAGAAAAATCAAAAAATATAAATAAAATCTCTATGGATTTGTCGGATGAGAGGAATCCATAGAAATTAAAATCCTTAGTTGAGTTCTCTTAATTTAGGTTTAATTGAAGAACATTAAACCTTAATTACTCTTAAATTAATAATCCAATTAATTTGAAACTTTGGGGAAATGAAATTAAGATTAAAACATACCTTAGATAAATTTTTGGGATTTAATTCTAAATAAAATGAAATCAAAATTTTATGTAAGTTAACCCTTAAATTAAATAAATTAATTACTATGTAATAAAATAATTATAAAATTTTAATTTAATAATCTTAAATCAAAATAATGAACATCAGAATAATAATTGAACTTAATTAAACTAATATAAATCTAATATGAACTTAATTAACTTAATTTGATAATTAAAAGAATTAACTAATTCAATTAAATCACTTGAACTTAATTAAATCATAATAAATCAACCAGGTTAACCTAAAATTATAAATAAACCCTCATTGGAAAGGTATTTCAGTGTAGAATATGTAAAAAATAAAATCTCTCAATTAATCTTAATAAATTAATCTTAATTTAGGTTTTAATCAAATAATTAAAATCTTAGGGTAATTCATTAAATCAACAAATTAAAACTTTAGGAACATAAAATTGGCATGAAACCCCACTTGCCATAATTATCTGAAACCAAATTGGTCTATAAATTTGGAATTCTTGAATTTTCAAATCTCTAGGTCAATATGAACTAAATAATAATTAAGAATAATCATCAATTCATTAAATCAACAAATAAATTGAACCAATCTGAAATAAACATAAAAACTTAGGTAATTCATTAAAACTTTTAAGTCGAGAATTTAATCTAATATCAAAATTGTAAGAAAATCAATACTTAATGAAATTCAAACATAATTAAACAACTTAAGTTAAATTTAACAAAACCATTCATCCTTAATGAATTTAAATAATGAACTTAAAACCTTGATTAATCAAATCGATCAAGTAATTAATCTAAGTACTTTAGGTTAAGAATAATCTATGAACAAACCTAAGACATTAATTCATATTAATGGACTTAAAACTTAAGCTTACAAATTCATAATTTAATATCTTAAAGTTAAATTGAATGAAATCAAATAAAAATTAAACTCTTTAAAATAACATAAGCCAAATCAAATGAAATACATATAAATTAATTTAAAATGAAATAAATCAAACAAATTAAATTAATTCAAACAAATGAAATAACATAAATCAAATTCAAACATAATTGAAATCAAAAGGATTAATTAAAATACTTAAGGATTTTAATTTGCCTTTTGGAAACTTCATTAGGATTTAGGATGTTGAATGGAAAGAGCTCCACCCAAAAAAAAAATGGAATCATTCCATTCTTCATTCTTGAAAACCTATACAACTTTAACTAAATAAAATGAACATAAAAATAAAAATTTAAATCACTAAACTATTTGAATTGAAACCAACCAATGGTAAAATTTAAACTAATTAAATTTTCAAACATCAAAACTTAAACTTAAAGGCCTAGAAAAGACTTACCACACAAACCCCACTACTACACACACACTAGATTATTTAGGTCATGGACCCTAGATCTAGGTTAGATCATTCTGTGATTTTCTTTTAATCTCTGATGATATGTTGTGATGTGCTTCACATGTGTGGTGTATTGTTTTAGACTCAGGCTTGTTTATTCGTTAGACTAGATAGTAGGCATTCTTTCTGACACTATTTTCTAGAGACGTGTTAAAGGGCTCTGTAATAAATAAATCATAAAATTGATGTTTACTTGCGGTGCTAAAATCCCTTAACATAGTCCATGTGTGGGCTTGGCAAGCAACTAATGCTAAGCCCATATGTTTGTAAAATATAAACCGCTTGGTGTGTGTATTTCCTAACATCCGTTTGGCTTAGGATTTTCTTTGAATTTTAAATGTAAATTTGAGCTTAGAATTAGGTTAGGATCTATAGGATTAACAGAGTGACCCAACCGAGTTGCGGTGGTCCTGGAGATGAATGTCCTCGAAGAAGGAGACTTTCACGGAAAGAAGACCCATAGATTTAAACTTGTAGTTCTAGTGTTGTATAAGGGCGAACTGAGCCCATTTTTCTTTCTTCGGTGTATATCTGCATTGCATTGGCCTTTTTCTTATATAATTTTATTTGGCTTGATTTATTTTGGGTGCGCAATAGAAATAGCATGCTTTTCTTAGGCTTCTTTATGTGCTATGTTTGTGCTGTGATGTATGCCCAGACGTAGGCTCATAGGATAAATTAAATTTTCTACCCAATTAAATCAACTGAAACATAAAAATAAATACAACTCATAATATTCACATAAAAGCCTAGGTATTAAAGTAAGATAAAATATGTAGCAACCCCTTAGCTGGATGTCATGCACAATCATATTATTTCACCCTTGATTAATGAAGGAATTCCATCTTTACCTAGGCTTGACCTTTGAGAGCCTATGATGGAAGTACACCTTCTTCTATTTTGATTTGGCCCATGATCTTTTTCTAATTCCATGCATTAGGCATAAATTATATCCTTATTGCCTAAATGAATCCGAGTCAAAATTATTATAAATCAAAAATGTGCATGCATATGCATCTTCATACCCAACATGATCTTAGGGATTAGAGAGTAAGTCTAGGTTCATAGATTTCTTTCCTAAAACTGCAACAACCCAGCCATCTTGCATTCATATGACTTAGCCTCATGATTTTAAAATACGATTAGGTGGTGTTAGTTGACAGCCTTCTCCAGGCAGGTTGTAAGTCCAGAAGAGTCAGAGATAGGTTAATTCCTTCAAGTGAAGGGAACGACCAATGATTACCAAGAATAGAACTAAGTCGAGCATCTGACATGTGTTAGAAGCACCTGTAGACTAGGTTCTGAAGCATCCTTTAGGAATAAGTCTTCAACCCTAGGCATTTCTGCTCGGTCCTAGAATTTCTAAGAAAATGATAACTTGAAATCTAAAATTAAATCCCAAATTTGAAACCCAATCATAAGATAGATGAAATGTCTGGGCATCCCGATCAATAGGTATTTCCTACTCTTTTCCATTTGACTCTTAAAAATAACTCTCTCCATTTCGGACCTCTCCCAATTGAATTTCCAAAAATCAATTCTTTGAAAGGTACCTTAGTAGTCATTAGGAATAACCACTTATTTCTTTAATCAAGAGTATTCTTTGGAAGATACCCTTCCTAAGATGTAATTAACTATAGAGGCTCGCCTTTATAGGGAACCAGGATCCCAGGATAAAATTGACCCTGTTCTACTTTTCTATGTAGTTCATGGGAAAATACTTTGGTATACGAAAGACTCATTAGCCTTAGGAGTATTTTATTGAAATGATTGAATCCATTATAGGAAATCATATTTATCTTTTTGAGATAATATGTGTATTCCTTAATGTTGTATTTGGTCATCTAAATAAAATATTCCTAAACTCTATGTGGTGTCATTTCTTTTCTCTATTCCATTCAGAGAGAAAAAGAAAACCAACACACTTCACTTGGGCTTTGGCTTTGATTGAATTGATCCTCTCCTTTCTATGGGAACTCCAAAGTGAGCTTGAGTGAGCTCGGATTGGTCCTTAGACAAAGTTTGTAGGAGGAATTGGAAGGATATCAAGTGTATAGGAAGTTAACAATTCACTCCACCTCCCCTATTTTTGCACTGTGTAAAATCAAGAAGGAAGAATTTTAATCCTCTCTCAAGACCTTGGGAATGCTCTCTGATGATTGCTAAGGGTTCCTAGTTTCAATCGACAGTGAGTCAATTGAAATTTCATTCAATTAGGGGGAGTATATCTCCCCCTATGGAAATCGGACGGCCGACACCACCTTTACCATTTTGATCTAATTGATGATATTGGAGAGGTTGTTTAGGCTATTTGATCTTTATACATGGTCGATTTGAGGTGTTGAATGGTTAGCAACCTCCCATGTGCATCAAATTGAGCTTAGGAGGGAATTTGAAAAGTCAATTTCAAGCTATGTGGTCAGGTTTGGTCTATCGGCCAAATTGGCTGATCCAAACCCTTTGGGTTGGGTGCACCACTCATCACTAAGTCCCCTTGAGATTTTAGGAAAGCCTCAAGTGATTGTGAAGAGGGTATGACCAAAATACTCATGGGTTAGGCCAAAATTTGTTCTATGTCCTAGGGGTAGAATGGTCATTTTGCTATTTTACCACTTTGGATATGTTGGGTATGTGGAGAAACTAGGTTTGGCAAAGTTTCATTAGATTTAAAATCCATTTGATAGGGTTTGGCTCATGTTGACCCATTTAGGTCAAAATGGGTCAACTTGGGTCGATTTGACCAATTGGTCAAATTGGGTTAAACCAAGGTTTGGTTCAAGTTCATATGACCATTTGAAATTTTTTGGTGGCTTTATTTTGGCTCAATTTGGTATATATTTGGTTTTGGCTCATATGACTTTATTTAGCTCAAATGGGTCAAGTTGACCTATTTGACTCATTTGACCTTTCCGAGGAAGGGAAAGGGTAGGTTTAGGTTAGGTTAGTCAAATGGAGTGGATTGGTATCTTTTTTTCCAATCAATTTGGGTTAAGTTCAATTTTGGCTCAACATGATCCCTTTAGGTCATGTTGGGTCTAAGGTCAATTGGCTAGGTTAGGTCTAGTTGGCCAATTGAGGCTTTGGTCAAGTTTCACAAGTGATTTGGGATGGACTTGACCCATTGGTTTCAATCAATTTGACATAGATCAAGTTTTGACATATTTTGGCCCTTTAGGTCAAAATGGGTCAACTTGGGTCAAGTGGGACAATTGGGATAGGTTAGGCTCAAATGTTGGTTTGGTCAGGTTCAAACATAAGTCATGAGTGAACTTAGATTAATGGTTTCAATCAATTTGTCCTATGGCAGAATTTGGCTATGTAAGGTTTAATTTTAGGCTAAGTATTAACGGTCAACCCTTAGGTTTGACTTAATTTGACCTAATTTGATTGATTGATCATCTCATGATTGTTGATCATGATGAGAGGGACATATGAGTTCGATTCAATCCAATTTGATTAGGATCAAAAGTTGGCCCATAAGAGTACTTTAGGTCACTTTGGGTCAAGTGAGCTTAAGTGGGTCAAATGGCTTGGTCAAAGCTTGATTTGAAGTTGATTGATCTTGTATATAGACTTATGATTGAAATATAAATCAATTTACAAGTGGTTTGAAGTCAAATAGATTTTGATCCATTTGAAAATTTCATATTCAAAGGAAGAATATGAAGGAGTCTTGGGTTTGATTTTTTATTTCGGTTTTGATTGAGTGACTGAGGTTTGGATTTATATATGAGCTCATGATTGTAGGGTCGATTGAACCATTAGAGAAAATCAAGATTTTGGCTTGATTTGGAATTGATTTGGCTAAGTTCAAGATTTTGGCTTGAAAGGCTTAGATTTGATTTTGAGTGGATTTGAGTTTGATTTTTGGAGTTGGTTTTGATTGTTTGAATTTATATTTTATTTATATATATGAATATAAATGAGAATATAAATTGATCATGAGAAAATTTCAGGTATTTGAAGTATTTTAATCATGATTTGGGTTAACTCCATTAAAGGGAATTTCAAGGATTTAAAGGAATTTCTTAATTTGAAATTTAATTTTTGGATTGGATTTGATTGATTTATATTTATATTTCATTTATATATGAGAATATAAATGAGAATACAAATAAGTTTTGAGAAAATCCCATGAGTTTGAAATGGTTTGATCAAGGTTTAGAGTTGATTTTGGCTAAGTCCTTTAATGGAAAATTAAAGGGACTTAAGAAAATTTTCATAAATTGATTTGAAAATTTGAGTTTAGTTGGATTGATTTGAATTTATATTTTATTTATATATATGAGTATAAATGAGAATATAAAGGGTTTATGAGAAAATCTCAAAGGTTTGAATAGGTTTGAATCACAATTTTGGCTAAGTCCTTAAGAAAGGGTAAAGGACTTAGAAAATTTGAACTTAAAAATTTTTGATGGATTTTAATCATGAGTTTTAATCATGGATTTCAGTCATGGATTTCAATCATGGAATTGAATCATGGAATTGAATTAAGTTTTGAGAAAGTCAAATAGAATTGATTTGGAGTTTGACTTGAAAGAAGGAAGGTGAGGAATGGTTTAAGCTAAGGGTAAGACAATTTCCTGACACCCCTAAGGCATGACCTATTCCTATGGCTAACTCTTCTAAGTCTTCTAGGGCTAGGGGAGTGTCCACCTAATCACTAGATGTGTCTTAAGACTAAAAAAACTCTTAAAGTCTAAGAGGAATCCTATGTCTAAGATGGATGGGTTGAGAGCTCATTCTAAAAATGAGGTCAACACCATCCATGACACTATTCCATCAAATTCTCGAGTGTCTTTTAGGTTAGGTGTAAGAGAACCTGAGAGGCATCCTATTCTTTTGAACACAAGTATAAAAATAAACATATATCTTTTGTCTCGGGCTACTTTGATGTGGGAGCAATCCCCTATGGCACTCACTCATTAGCTGCTCTAGGTCGGGTCTACATGCTACCTCACCAGTATGTCACCCCAATGATCACTTATTTGGAAGATGTGAGTCCCACACTTTCTTCCTAACCTGATCATTGTAAACCAATGATGACTTGTTAGTATGGTAGACTTCACTGCCCAACCAGTAAGCTACCTCATATTGATTTTGTTTGAGAAGATGTGAGTCCCTAAGCTTTCTTCTTTAATTGATCATCATGATCTAACTAGGTCGAGTATATTTGATGTTAAGATAAGTCCCTTAAAGACTCATTTCTCCTCGACTACATTTGAGTTGATATAAGTCCCCTGGTGGCATTCACTCAGTAGTCATCCTAGGTCAAATGGCACTATCGAAGACACTATCCCAAAGAATCAATTGCTATGAGGATGTGAGTCCCCGAGCTTTCTTCTTAGGCTGATTATTGCAAACCAATGGGTACCTTAGGTTGGTTGATGTTTGCTATGCCAATGACTCACCCGGTGGATACACCACTCTTGGAAGATGTGAATTCCCGCACTTTCTCCATGAGTTGGCCACCAAATACCTATTTGATATATGACTAGCCATGTCATCTTCTCCAGGGTTTTGGATTAAATCCTTAGCGGCCCCTCTCCCTGCAGGAATTCTATTTGGATCACATCCCTTGCGACCCCATTTAGACACTACCCGAGTTATTCTTAGATCGGACAGTCCCCCTTTCCTAGTAGCCACCCCTGTGATTGGAGAATTTGTTCAGTGGATGCGCAGATTCTCCCTTGGTTCAATAAATTTGAGATAGGTCTAGGCTAATATAAGCTTATTCTTAGTTTGATCCTTCACAAACTAACAGGGTCCATGATAAATAAACTAAATAAAATAAACAAAATATTCGCTTGTGGATTAGGAATTTAAGCCCCCAAAGGGCCCCTTTTCCCAAGCAAGCATCCTATCTTTAGATCAGTGTCAGCATAACTCCCTATAGGAATTGCCTAACTAATTAAGTTAAGATAAATCCCTGGGTCAATACTCACTCTGTAGTTGCCCTTAGGTCGAATCCAACTTATTTTGCCACAAGTAGGTTACCCTGGTAGTCATTCCACTTTGAAATATATAAGACTATGATGCAAACCGATGGGCAGCCCTAGTTCGATTTGTTGCCCAAAGCAACCGATCACCCAAATGGTCTTTTGTAGTGGAAGATGTGAGTCCCTGAGCTTTCTTCTCTTAAATTGATCATTACAAATCGAAAGACACTCCTTTGGCCAAATAGTTCTCCCATTGGCCCTAAGCTACTCTGTAAAATCGAGATAGAAAGCTCCTTCTCAGTGTGATCCATCACAAACTAATAGAATTCATCAAAATAAACTAAAAATGAGATTAATCTTTGACTACCTTTAGGCTGAATTAAGTCCTCCAGCGGCATTCACTCAATAGTCAACCTTAGGTTGGGTTCAATTTGTTGCCCAAAGTAACCAATTACCCTAGTGATTTCTTGTTTCTAGAAGATGTGAGTCCCCATGCTTTCTTCTTAAGACTTGACCATTACAAACTGAAAGCCATTCCCTTGGTTGGATAGTCCTACCTTATGGTTAGTAAACTACTCCCTTTGATCAGGTTTTCTAGGCCTTTGTGGCTCTACTGCAATCCATCATAAACTGATGGGACCCATCAAAATAAATCTAAAAATGAAATTAATTTTGACTACCTTTGAGTTGATCTGAGTCCCCCGTCAGCATTCACTCAATAGTTAGCCCTAGGTTGGCTTCAATATGTTGCCTTGCCAATAGATTACCCTAACAACTGGTCTCTACTTTAGAGGATGTAAGTCTACTATGATTTCTTCCTAGTACAGTTGCTGCATACCAAAAGGCATCCCTTTAGTTGGATAGTCCTACCTTGTGGTTGGTATACTACCCTTTGCTTGGTAATTGAAGGCAAGGCCTCAAGGCAACTCAATGCAGTCCATTGCAAACCAATGGGACCCATCAAAATAAATCTAAAAAATGAAATTAATCTTTGACTATTTTTTAGACGATTTAAGTCCCACAGCAGCATTCACTCAATAATCAGCCCTATGTTGGGTTCAATCTATTGTCTTGCCAATAGATTACCCAAACAACTGGTCCCTACTTTGGAGGATGTAAGTCTTCTATGCTTTCTTCCTACTACAACTACTGCACACCGAAGGCATTCCCTTTAGTTGGCTAGTCCTACTATGTGTTTAGTAGACTACCCTTTTGGATTGTAAATCTAAGTTAGGTCTAGGCCTCCATGGCTCCTACTCAGTGCGGTAACCAACAAGGTTCATTTAAAAATCCAAAATTAAAAATCTGAAACAAACAAAATAAAACAATTAATCAATCTAAATTAGATCTTTTACTTCTTAGTGAGATGCAAATCTTTTTAGTTCCCCAGTAGATCCAGAACTCTAATGCCTCAGCAGATTTCACCACCCCTCCTTTGTAGATGACTTGAACTTGCTTCCCTAGTAGAGAGTTCACTATTATATCCCAATGGAGCCAAAACAAACACAATTAATTAAACAACAAATTAAAACAAATTCAACTCTCTTCCCCGAACTTAATTAAATAAATCAAATTTCTCCCCAGCGAGACTCAAATCAAACTTCTCATCCCCTTGTGATTGACTTGAACATGCTTCCCTAATGAAAGGTTCACATACTCTATCCCTAGTGGATTCCTCCTTCCCTCTCTTATGCCTTTGACATAAGTAAAGCCACATTGCACTAAGATCTGGATTCCTTCAACACCTTGAGTTTAGGAGTAGATCGTCTCTGTTAGTGCTTGTGATCTTTTGGTGTTGTTGATCATTTTCAAACACCAATACGTCCTTGTCTCACACCACACCTATTGGGCGCCTTTGTTGACCTCATTTTTAGGATGAGCTCTGCCTCCATCTTAGCAGATGATGACACCTCTTAGACTTTAAGAGATCTTTAGTCTTAAGATACATCTAGTGATTAGGCGGACACTCAACCTAGCCCTAGAGACTTAGAAGAGTTAGACATAAGAATAGGTCATGCCTTAGGGGTGTTAGGAAATTTTGCCTACCCTATTGCTTGAACCAGATTCTTCACTTCCTTCCTTCAAGTCAAACTCCAAATCAAATTAACATCAAACCTAAATCAATTCCATGATTGAAACCCATGATTGAAATTCCAAGTTCAAAATTGTTCCTAAGTCCTTTTAAGGACTTAGCTAAATAAATCACTCAATTTTTGAATTTTCTATATAACTCATTTATATCTTCATTTATATCACATATATAAATGAAATATTAATTCAAACAACCAAAACCAAATCCAAAATTAAACTCAAATTTAAATCAAATCTAATCTAAGCCTTTCAAGTCAAAATCTTGAACTTAGCCAAATCAATTTCAAATCAAGTCAAACTCTTGATTTTCCTTCATGATTCAATCAATCCTTCAATCATGAATCCAAATATAAACATAAACTTCAATCACCAAACCAAAACATAATTCAAAAATTAAGCCCAAGTCAAATTCATGTTCACCCCTTGAACTTGAAATTATCAAATGAATCAAAACCTATTTGACTTCAAACCACTTGCAAATAAATTTATATTTCAATTATAAGTCCATATGTGAGTTCAATCAAACTCAAATCAAGCTTTGACCAAGCCATTTAACCTACTTAGGCTCACTTGACCCAAAGTGACCTAAAGTACCCTTATGAGCCAAATTCTAATCCTAACCAAATTGGATTGAACTAAGCCCACCTAAGCCTCTCATCATGATCAACAATCATCATGAGATGATCGATCACTCAAATTGGGTCAAACCAACTCAAACTTAAGGGTTGACCAAGTCAACACTTAACCAAAATGAAATCCAACATAGCCAAAATCCACCATATGCCAAATTGATTGAAAGCATTGATCAAAACTCATTCATGATCAGTGTTTGAACTTGACCAAGTCAACATTTGAGCCTAACCTAGTCCAATTGGTTACTTGACCCAAGTTGACCCAACTTGACCAAAAAAGTCAAAATATGTCAAAACTTGGTCTAAACTAAATTGATTGAAACCAATGGGTCAAGTTCATTCCAAAATGATTCAAACATGACCAAAGCCTCAATTAGCCAACTAGACCTAACCTAGCCTAATTGAGCATGAACCCAACTTGACCTAAAAGGTCAAATTGAGTCAAACTCAAATTTAAACCAAATTAATTGAAAATAAAGATGTCAATCCATTTTATATGACCAATGAAACCTAAGCTAGCCCATGACCTAACATAAACAGGTCAAATGGGTCCAATTGGTCAACTTGGCCCATTTGACCTAAATGAATTCAATTAAACCAAAACTAAATATAAATCAAATTGAATCAAAATAAAGCCACCAAAATATTTCAAAAGGTCATATGAACTTGACCCAACCCTTAGTTTGACCAATTTGACCAATTGGTCAACTTAACCCCAAGTTGACCCATTTTGACCTAAATGGGTCAACATAAGCCAAATCATATCAAAGCAACTCTAAAGTCAATGAAACTTGGCCTAACCCATTTTTCAAACATACCAAATATATTCAAATTGAAACCCAAACCAAATGACCATTTACCCTAGGCCATAAGGTAAATTTTGGCCAAATCCACTTGGAATTTGGTCAAATCCTCTTCATGGCCACTTGGCACCCTCTTAGTGGACCAAGTGGGCACTAGGGAGTCTGGTGCACCTAGCCCAATGGGTTTGGGTTAGCCCAACCTAGGCTAAGGTCAAAACTAACCACCTCACTTGAAATTAAGCATGGAATCCTCCATCCACCTTGTCTGAGCACATGGCCACCTCACCCACTCCTCCTTTGTCCAAAATCGAATGCCATGCCACTCTAAACAACTTAAACAACCCATTGAATAGGGTCAATTGGATCAAAATGGCAAGCTCCTTCATGGCTGTCCGATCCTTCAAGGGGGAGATATACTCCCCCTAATTCCATTCAATCTTGACAGTCTCATACTCGATTGAGCAAAGGGAAGCCAGATGAGCCATTGCTAAGTGATCCCAAGCTTTCTAAAGTGATTTCAATTTCTCCATTTTTGAATTTTTCCAAACTGAAAATAGGGGAGCTCCATTGAAATTCAAACCTACTCCACACTCAATACCAAGACAATTCACTTTGCAAGCTTCGTCAGGGAGCTCGATCGAACTCACCCAAGCCTTCACACAAGCTAGAAAGGCAAGGGAGGACTACTCTTGATCAAGATCGAGCCTACTTGAAGGGGAGCTTGGCCTCTAGAAGGATCCATCCAATCTTAAGACTTCAAACTCTCAACAAAGGTTCATCTCCACTAGACGAAGCTTCTCCAATGGAATCGAGCATTGGTGATCACCTCCGGTGAGGTAAGCCATTAAACTGAGCATAATTTCAATTTTTATTGGAGCTTTGTGAGGTGGATTTTCATCCCATGAGATTTTAGCCATTAGATGTGATCTCCCTTCCATGTTGATGGTGTGGGCTAAATTTGGGATCAATCCGAGCTCAATCAAGCTCGTATCATGCCCTAAAAGATGGACGGATG
This sequence comes from Cymbidium sinense, assembly GCA_021442155.1. NCBI lineage: Eukaryota > Viridiplantae > Streptophyta > Magnoliopsida > Asparagales > Orchidaceae > Cymbidium > Cymbidium sinense. Next base: position 247,525,338 of record CM038214.1, read on the forward strand.
TCCTCTCCCATAGGAAAATATAGAGATAGATCATGGGTCATCCATCCACATTTTGGATGGACGGCCATGATCAAAGACATGTAGATCCCATAGATTATCCATTTAGAACCGTAGATCTAACCTCGGTCGTCTGATCCTTGATCGGACTGGTAAAGAGAAAGAGCGTAACACCGTTGCTGATGTGGCATTATGATGTATAACTTAAATATCGAATCCCATCATGCCACGTGTAAAGCGCATGCCAAATCAGCGGTCCACATGGTGTTAACGGGATTAAACATTTAATTAGGCTATTAAATCACCTAATTAATCATAGAAACTTCCTAAATTTATATCTAAGCCTAAAAAAATAGAAAATTATGAAATAAAATGCATTTGATAAATAATTGAACATCAAATATTTTAAAAATATTTTAATGGATTTTGAATAGTACTTTTCCCTAGATTTGGGTTTTATTGGGAATGTGATTTTGTCGATTACCCTCTAATTACTCCACTGATAAATCCCAAACTTCTTGTGCATAATTAGTGGGATGAATCATGCCTCCAGTAATTTTCATGGGATTTATTGGTGGTTTAATTAGAGGAATTGCTAGTTCATTCCTTAATCACTCCCTTATTATAATTAAGCTTAATTAAGTGTATAATTAGTGGTATAACCCTCTGATTGAGTCGATTAAGTTTTTCTTAAGTGAATATGAGGTCTAGGGAATAATTTTGGGATACTTTCTTAACATATTCCTTAAACCCCTTTCTTCCTTAATCCATCTTAATTAAGGGTTAATTCACTAATTATCCCCTTAATTAATTTCATAAAATTCTAAAATTTTCCATAACTTAACTAATCTATCTTGGGTAGATGCTTAGGTTTTCAATAACCTAAGTAAATTAAAGAAATCGAAATCCAACTCACATGTGTGAGAGGGGTTATGAAGGTACTTAACTTAAACCCCTTACCTTAATTAATCCTTAATCATGAGCCAATTACATTTGGTACCTTTCTTTCCTAGGTGCATTGTTGATTTAAATTCCTTATGTAGTTTTATGTCATATCATTGGCTCATAATTATTTGATTAATTATGCTAAGGTGGTGTAAGTAAGGGGTAATTAACACACTTAATTCATACCTTAACCTAAGCAACATATAAAAATTATCTAATAATATTAAGAATAAAATAAATCAAGAAACATATGTGGAAATGGGTTAGTAGCAACAAACTCACCTCATATTTCTCAAACTAAATCAAACTAAAAACAAAATTAAACCTTCCTTAAAAACAACTTGATTTGCTTTAAGCTTTCTTATTTCATAAGATTGTCTTTAGAAATTAATTAGGGTGAATGTGTTTACATGCTTTCATCACTTTAGTTCTTTCCTAACATGCTAAATGTGTATGTCATATGAATTTCATGCATTCATGCTTTCTAAAAATCAAATTGAAAATGAAATATTTTCTTTATGTCAAATTGCATGTTTTGGCTAAAATAAAAATATGAATGGCTATTATCACTACTAAATCCAAAACTATTTTCAAAATCTATAAATAAAATATCTAAAACTGAAAGTGTGCTGCTTATAGTTATTTATAAGCTTGCATGTGGATATAAATATGAAGATGTGCATAGTGTAGCTTTACTTCTCTTTTCTTTAAGCATAGTTTTGAATAAGATTTGGCAAAGTGTATAGTTTATTTGAAAAGAACCCAACATTTTCCTAACCTCATTCCTATTCATTCCTATGCTATTACCTAATAAGGACATCCACACTTGTACATATAAATTACATAAACAAAACAAACAAACAAATACAAACTTTTGCATCTTTCTTTCTCCATTCATTTCTATTATACATGTGTTTGTATTTAAGAAAAGTGGTATATTAGTTTGGACGACCCTGAGGTTGCGAGGCTTTAACTAGCCCTTAGTAGGTCTTGTACCTTACACCCCTAGTGCTAGCAATGGCATCGTACTCACTTATGCCTTTCATACATATACATGTGAATGTGAATAATGGATAAAAGAAACCCCTCTTTTCCACTTAATGAAAGTCGTGCATCATAAAGCATTTCAATTTTCTTAAGTAACATTTCTTGGCATTCATCATAAAGTTTTCTAAACATTTTCATTTTTATGTATAGATATGCTTAGGATTCATTCATATGCATATTATACATGTTGGGAAAGAAACAAAGTGATGTGTATTTTGTGATATTAGTTCACTTTACTTAATCTTAAAATGCCTTTCTTTTTGAATAGGTTTGTTTAGGGAAAATATAAACTTAGGATTAATTAAAATATATAATAAAACATTCACTAAACAAAATTAAACATGAATTTACTTTAGAAATTACTTAAGGTAGGGAAGAAAAGAGAAGTTCTCTTCTCTTTTCCCTCTCTTTATAACACTTAGTAATTAATTGTAGGATTCATTCAAACCTAAACAAAGCATCAAATAAAATTGACCCAAATCAACTAAACACTTAAATGAAACCACCCATCTAAGTTGAACATCTTCATACTTAAAAAATCTAAGCATTAAAGCCATAGCTAAGCATACCACACAAAACCTTTTAAAGCACACACATTAGGTTAAGTCATCACTTCTAGCTTTAGGTTAGGTCAGTGCATGGCTTGATGTTTGCTTTTATTTTGTAATCTATTATTTCTAGTCTGGATGTTAGGGTGTATGTGTGTAGAATGAATGGTATGATGATTTAGTCTAATCATTATTTTATGCAGGGGGTTGTGCTTAAGGGGCGTTGTAATAAAAATATAATTGCTTTATTGTGCAGGTGCTTTTACCCTTAAGCATAATCAAATAGGACAAGTGGACTTGGTTACCCACATGTGGGGTGCTAAGTCCAATATATATACTTGAGATTTGTATGGTTTGTTTAGCTAATCTCTATTTTGTAAGTATTAGTTAGATTTACTTTTACTTTTCAAGTTTTTTTGCAATTAGGATTTTGGAATGAATGTTATGGGGGGATTAGGATGAGCATTGGTCATAAGATTACATCTTATGTACCATGTGAAGCTTTTAGAGCAACCACCTTCCAACCATCCTAAAGAAGGAACCAAAAGAAGAAAGAAGAAAGAAGAAAGAAGAAGGAAAAAAGAAGAAAAGAAGAAATGAAGACCCCTATAACATGAATTTCCTTACTTGATTGTAAATTAATTCATTTGTAATCTGGGTTGTATAAGGGTAGAGCTTAGCTACCCAATTTGTTTTCGAGTTTACGCAGTGGTGCCCGACCATAAATGACCTTTTATTCTTTTGCGTTGGCTTTATAAAATATTTGATATTTTATTTAGCTTGTGCATTAAGATGGCATGTCATCCTAGTTTCTTCCATGCTTGATGTATGGCCTGGATGACGATTAGGCTCTTAGGGAAAAATAAATCTTCTACCAAATTAAACAACACAAAATTAAAATAAATAACTCATAACCTCATTTAAAGCCTAAGTTAAAATCAAGATAAAATAATTAGCAACCCCTTAGCTGGATGAGTATTTCTTCTCTAAAATCATGCATAAAAGCACATTATTTCACTCTTGATTAGGGGCTTCCACCTTTACCAGAGAACTTGGCTTGAACTTTGAGAGCCATGGTGGAAACACACATCCCCTTCTCACTGATTTTGGCTCATAATCTTATTTCTCATGCATTATGCATATGAATACTATAAGCTCGAGTCAAATGATTGTTCAAAAATGAAAGTAAAATGTAATATGTTTTAGGTCATCCCCTACATGATCTAGTCTCTTAGGGAGTGAGTTTGAGGACTTAGTCTTTTTCTAAACAAATAATAGCCTAGCTATCTTGCATAAAGCATATGACTTGCCTACATGAATTTAAAATCATAGGAGTTAGTTGGTGGCCACCCCCAGGCGGTTGTAAGTCCAAGCAGTTGGGTGGTTTGTCCTCTCTTGTGGAGTCAAACCAAATACTCATTTTTGCCTTAGATTTAGGTCATGCTTTTGGCCCTCATCAAAGCTCCCTAGATTTAGGTTCTAAGATTGCTTCTCCCTTCTATGGGTCATAAGCATAAATCCTCACCCTTAGGCATTTCTATAACCTTGTATTGTGAATTATAAGCCCTAAACTTCTAATAAAAATTCAATTCAAACAAGCTAATTCAATTTCAAAAATGTAAATCTCAACCATAGGATAGTTTGGGATGCTTAGTAGGCTTCCTAGTATCTTTAGCATCCTCTACTCATTTCTATTTGGGATGCATTAGATTTTCCTTATGTTAAGAAAGGTAGAGGTAGACCTAAAAAGACTTGGTTAAGATGTATAAAAAATGATCTTAGTATAATTGATTTAAATGAGAAATTGACACATAATAGGACATAATAGATGAAGGATTCATGTAGCTGACCCCTCCTAGTGGGATTAAGGCTTGTTGTTGTTGTATTGATAGTCCTACCTATTGAAATCTATGAAGACAATGATCATTTACTTTAATCGAGAGTATTCCTAAGGAATCCACTTCCTTAGGATGTAATTAACTATAGGGGCTTGCCTTTGTAGGGAACTTAATGAACTTGATTTAAGATAAACCCTACTTTACCTTTCCATATAAAGTAGGGGAAGAATCTCTGGTACATATGCAGACCCATTGTCCTTATGAGTCCTTATTGGGGTGATTAGGACCATTGTAGGGTGGTAACTTCTATCTTTTGAGATAGTACATCTCTCCTCAATGTTGTACCCGGTCATCCTCAATAAGAACATCTGTGGATCTACGTGGAGTCCAAAAATGCATAAAAAGAGTATATTTCTATCTTCATTCTATCCCGTATAGATTGAAGATGGAAGTATACATTCTTTACAAATTTATAATATAAAAATTTCACCACACCCTCATTTCTTTTTAGGTTGTACGGTGGTACCCGACTGCATGGGCCTTTTATTATTTTGCGATCATTTTTTAAATTATTTGATGATTTGTTTAGCTTATGTATTAAAAAAGCATGCATTTTCATAGTTATTTATGATTGGTGATAATTGTATGGCCCAGATGCGATTAAGCTCCTAGGATAAAAATTAATCTTTCTACCCAAATTAACAACTCATAACTAAACCTCTAAAATAACTCATAACCTCATATAAAATCCTAGGCATTAAATCAAAATAATAACATATTTAGCAACCCCTTAGTTGGATGTTATATGTTTAATATCATGCATAATCATCTTATTTTACTCTTGTTAATAAAGGGCTTCCATCTTTTCCAGATAGTAAGAGATTAACCTTTGAGAGCCTATGATAGAAGAACACCTCTTTCCCTTTTGATTTGGCCCATAATCAACTTCTCATGTATCTAAGCATACAAAATCTCATAGCCTGTGTCAAAATAAAGAGTCTCAAATTAAATAAAATTTGATAAAAAAATTTGCATTAGATTTAAATCATTATTCATACCCCTCTAGTCTCTTAGGGAGTGGGTTTAAGGACTTAGTTTCTTTTCTAAAAAAATAATAACCCAACCATCTAGCAAAAGTATATACTTGCCTACATGGATTTAAAGCATAGGAAGAGTTAGCTGGCTATCACTCTAAGTATAAGTCTAGCAGTCAGGTAGTTTATTCTCTCTTATGGAGGTAAACCATATACCCTCTTTCGACTTAGATTTAGGTCATGCTTGACCCTTTCTAAAGCTCCCTAGATTTAGAATTCGAGATTGTTATTTCCATTTGGGGCTACAAGCATAAACCCTTACCTCTTATACATTTCTATAATCTTGTATTATAGAATTATAAGTCCTAGATTTCTAATAAAATTTCAACTCAAATAAATAAATCTCCTCAATTTTAAATATATAAAGCCCAACCATAGAATAGATTTGAGTGCTCACTAGGCTTTCTAATATAATGAGCGCTCCTTACTCGTCTCCTTTGGTTCCGATAATAACTCTCTTTTGGTTTCGATAATAACTCTTCCTTTTCGATCCATCCCACTTGATTTTCTAAAACACAACCAATTTATTGATAGTCTTATCTTTGAATTCTTTGGAGATAATAATCACCTACTATAATCGAGAGTATCCTTAAGGGATTCATTTTTCTTAATATGTAATTAACTATGGGGGTTTACCCCTATAGGGAACTTTAAAACCCAGTTTAAATAAACCCTACTTTATTCATCCATTTAAAGTAGGGGAAAATATCTGGTATATTTGAAGACCCATCATGCCTAAGGAGTCATTTTTAGGTGATTAGGTCCATTGTAGGGTAGTGACTTCTATCTTTCAAGATAGTACACTATCCCTCAATGTCATATACGATCACCTCAATAAGTACACCCTCAGATCTGCGTGGTGTCCCCACCATACAAAGGAATCAAAATAAACACCACAAGACACTAAGAGATCCTTAATCTTAAGACACTTATAATGATTAGGTGAACACTTAACCTAAGTCTAGAGACTTAGAAGGGTTAGCCATAAGAATAGGTTATGCCTTAGGGACTTAGGAAGACTTACCTACCCTATAGCCTAAACCCAATCCATGCTTTCTTTCTCAAACCAAACCTCAAATTCATACTAAATCCAAACCAAATTTCCAAGACTCATAATCAATCTCAAGATCAAATTCAAGCTCAAAATTCTCTATAAAACCTTATAATTGAATTCAAAACCCTTTCTAAGCCCTTTGATTTCATCTTATGGACTTAGCCTTAACCAAATTCAAATCAATCCTAATTCAATTGATTTTCTCAAATATCAATTCAATCTCCCAATCAAACTATCAAATTCCAATTCAAATCTAACTTCAAATAACCCAATCCTAATTTCAAATCCAAGTTCCAAAATTCCTTCCTGAGCCATATAACCCATTCTCATATACTTAGCCAAATCTCTGCCTAAATTATCTGAAACTTGATTGATTTCTTTAGAAATCAATTATTCCTTCATTTATATTCTCAAATATAAATAAAATCCATACTTGAATGACCAAAACTAAATCAAACTAAATCAAACCAAGCCAAGACCCTTCTTAAGCCATATGGACCTACCTCCATAAGCTTAATCATAATCTTAACCCAAATTAACCCAAAATCAATTGGTTTCTTTATAAATCAATTATTCCCTCATTTATATTCATAAATGTAAATGAAACCCACCTTCTAATGACCAAAAATAAATTAAACTAAATTAATTTCCTTCTTAGCCCTTTTGACCTACATCCATGAGCTTGGTCAAATTTGCTTCCAAATCAATCCAAACTCAAGTGATTTTCTCATGAATCATTTATAACTTCATTTATATTCCCAAATATAAATAAAATATAAATTCAAATAGCCAAAATCAGATCCAAAATCAAACTAAAACCCAATTCAAGCCTTTTTAAGCCATTTCCTTATACTTGGCCAAATCCTACCCAAACCAAGCCAAAATCAATGGATTTTCTCTTGAATTAGTCATTCCTTCAACCACCTATCCAAATATAAATGAAACCTATAATTATCAAACCAAACTCAAGTCAACCCAAGTCAAGCCCAAGTTTGCCCTTTTAGCTTGAAAATTTCAAATGAGCCAAAATCCATTGGACTCAAAATTGATTGCAGTTGAGTTCATATTTCAATCCTAGGCTAATCTATAAGTTCAACTAAACTTGAATCAAGCCAAAACCAAACCAATTGACCCATTTAGGTCCACTTGACCCAAAGTGGCCTAATGGATCTTTTTAAGCTAAGTTCTAATACAACCCAAATTAGATTGAACCAACCCCATCCAAGCCTCATATCATGATCAACAATCACTTTAGGATGATCAACCACCTTCAATTGGGTCAAACCAAGTCAACCTTTAGTTCAAATAAAACCCAAACTAGTCAAAACCTATCATACACTAAATTGATTGAAACCATTGATTCACACCAACCCATGATCAATGATTAAACATGACTTGACCCTCAATTAAGCCAAACCAAGTCCAATTGGCCATTTGACCCAAGTTGACCCAAATTGATCTAAAAGGCCAAAATAAGTCAAGTCATAATCTAACCCAAATTGATTATTGAACTTGACCAAAGCTATAATTGTGCCTAATTTGACCAATTGGTCAACTTGACCCAACCATGATTCAAACCAAAACCTACAATTATTTTCAATTGACCAATTGAACATGAACCAACACCTAACTCTAATTTGGTCAATTTGGTCAAATTGGTCAACATAGCCCATTTGACCTATATGAATCCAAATGAACTAAAATCAAACCTAGGCCAAATTGATTGAAACCCCTTGAACCAAAACTCTTAAAATCATCATTTGAACCTAATCCAAGCCTTGGTTTGACCCAATTTGATCAATTGGTCAACCTAACCTAACATGACCCAATATGAATTAATTTGACCAAATGAAGCCAAAACCTATGAAACCAACCCATGACCCATTGGAGGCTGACCAAACCTGACCCAAACTCATCGTGGGTTAACCTAAAATTAGCCCAACCCTATTTGGAGCCAAGTCCAATGCAAATCCTCCATGGATCCTCTCCCCCATGTGTGATTTTTCCAAAAATGGCAAAGTCCACCCTCCTTTCACCTTAGTAGCCCTCACTCACCCAAATGAGGGATCCCTAAACCTCCTAACCCACTTTACAAAGGGATAAGACTTACCATGGACCAAAGGGAGGTGAGCCGCCTCACCTCCCATGCAACCCGAGCACCCAAGGGATCAAGGAAAGGAGAACAGCCCATATCCAGCTTGGAGCCTCCTTCCATGGCCTCTCCCAATCCATACGAGCCATGTGGACTTGAGTGCGACTACTCTGGTGCTCTAACAGTGACTGGCCATTCAAAAAATAAGAAGTCATCCCATCCATCCACCTCAGCAAACTGAGGGGTATACTCTCTCAATTCGAATGGGAAATGCATAATTCTTTTAGTGAGAGCTTCCTAGCATAATTCTGAGCTTCCTTGTAATTCCTAGAGCAGTCCCAAGCTTCCCTCTCTCGGTATTGCTCCTCCTCATGTGAAATGGAGACAGGGCACTCTAATCCTTAATCAAGCACTCTTCTCTTATTTCGCCACCAAACTTCAATTCCTCTTACACACACCTTCCACGCACATCATCGAAGCCACAAGTTGTTTCCTAAGCTCCCAAGCCACAGAAGGACAGACTTCAAATGCCACTGAGCTCCAAAGCGATGAAACTTGATCCATCAAGCAAACCAAGGGTAATTGGCTTACGTGCGACTCAACTAGGCCTCATCTATACTAGACGAAGCTACCTTCATTGATCCCACCATCGATCTTGAGCTTCAATGAGATAATTCCTCAAAACTATAGAAATAAGAAATTTTAGTTGGATCTTTTCAAAGAAAATTTGCATGTGAGTTGATCTTGACCATTGGATGTATTCAAACTCTTTCCCTGATGGTGTGGGTTAATTTTGAAGTTCATCCAAGCTCGGGTGAGCTTAGATCAAACGATCCATGGCGGATGAACGCTATCGTTCAGCACTCATGGGAAGAAGGATCATGGGTCGTCCATTCTGTGTGCTTGGAATAGATGGCTCTAATCATATCATGTTAGATACATCCATTTTTTCCCCTTAGGCCACGGGTTTGATCTGCATCATCCGACTTGAGATCAGATGGCAGAGATCAATACCGCATCAGCCGTCAGCTGACTTAACACGTGGATGTGATAACTTAAATAGCCAATCCCGTGGCGTCGATGGATTAGGCTTTATTAAGGTTATTTAATGTGTTTTTTAAGGATAAAACTTTCATAATTTATAACTAATTGTAGAAAAATCTTTAAAAATATAAATAATGGCTCACTCTAAAGGTATTCCAGAGGGGAATCCATTAAAATTATTCTTAATTAATTTTGAACAATAATTTTAGCTTAATTAAGATTTAATTGAAATTTTTATTAGCCTAATTACTCCTTAAGTAATTAAACAATCAATTTCAAACTTTCTAAGAATGTTTAGGGGTTGACCTCTACCTCCCCTATTTTTTTTAAATTTATTGGTTGATTAATTGGGGGAATTCATTATTTAAGCCTTAATTACTCTTTTAATTTAATTAAGTAATAATTAATCATTTAAACAATAATTAACCAACAAAATTGACCCCTTAATCATTGTTGAACAGTGGGGAGATTTAGGGAATTGGATTGGGGCTCCCTTCTAATTCTTTCCCTAAGTTTTCTTCTCTTTTTCAACCAAAATACTAATTAATGTTTAATTAACTATTTAGTGGCCTCATTGGTTAATTTGAAATTCAAATCATTTCAAATCATGCTTAATTTAATGAGAGGGATAGGGAATTAGGTTGGGACCTCTTTCCTAACCTTTTCCTCTTAAGCCCATTTCATCTCAAAGGATAATCAATCCAATTTGGTAATTAAGGAAGAGAAATGGATTAATAACTTGATTAACCTAACTAAAGGGTAATTACTTCTAATTTCCCTTAATTGATTCATGGGTAGAGTTTTAGGTGTTTAATAACCAAAAGAGAGTTAATGAAATTATGGTCGGCTCACATGTGTGAGAAAACCATAAAGTAATTAAGCGAGTATCTTAGGCTTAATTATTTAATGATTGTGAGCTAATTGCATTAGGCTCCTTTTATTTCATAGGAGCATTGTTATTTACTTTTCAATTCATTTGCATATTACATTAGCTCATAATTATTTAATTAATTATCTTAATGTAATATAGGTAAGGGTTTAATTAATTGATTTAAGTCACACCTTAACCTAATTAATCCATAAAAATCAACCTAATTGCTTTTCATTAAATCAAATTAACTCACAAATGGGGAATGGGATTAGGATTAGCAAACCTTTCTCATATTTCCTAAATCAAATCATACATGAAATTAAAATTGACATTAAAAAAATTTTGGTTTATTTTAAATGAGCTTATTTAATATGATAATCTTTAAGAATTAGTTGGATTGAATGAAATCATGTCCTTATGTTCCTTTATTTCTTTGCAATCATATTAAATGTTGTATGCCACTTGATTCATGCATTCATCTTTTTCTAAAATTAATTAAATCAAATGGTTTCCTTTATGTCAAGCTTGCATGTGTTGATTTAAATTAATATTTGTGTGACTATTATCACTATTAAATCCAAATCTATTTTCCAAGACTTATAAATGAATAATTATATATGTTATGAATGATAGTTGTAAATACATAGGAGATGTATGTGATTATAGCTTAAGTGTATGAAGTGAAGTTTCTTTTCTTTCATTCATGTATTGATTTATATAAGTAAGAATGTTAATAGGTATATAGCTTGGACATCCCGAGAATACGAGGCTTTAGTTAGCCTCAAGGAGGTCATTTGATTACCTCACTTCCCTGGTTTAACAACGGCACATACTCCATTTTATTTCACTCTTATGTATTTTAATATTAAAATTTGGATAAGCTCCATGTGCATAAATATTTCAATCAAATAAAATATAACTATTGCATGGTTTTCCTTCTTTTATTTATGTATACATCCATATGTATTTGAGAAAACAAATATTTAGTCTAGACTATCAGCTTTGAAAATTCACCACCGACCTCTCGATTAAGGGAGTGATTTAAGTGTCGATAAAATTTTCAGAAGGCTGATGGAATAGTGGATAAGACACTATCCAGAGATTTCACCCTCATTTTGTGAGGACGTTAGATCTAGTTCCAGGTTTCCTATAGGCGCAACCACCTACAGTTAATTATCTCTCTTAATTCTGAGAGAGAACTTTTGATTAAGGCTACTCGTTAGATCGCTAAATGCATAGTGTATAGTAGCAGCATGTGGAGTTTTGAAATTTAGGTTTATAAAATTCATCATTATTTAACTTAAAGAGGATGGTTGGGGGAATGATGATGCACCCGATCTAGATCTCATGGTTCTATCATCACATCGTGGTCTACTTAATCGAGAGGTAGGACTAACTTCAAGGATTCTTGTCAGCAGCCATGGGTTGCATCGTCCAAAAAATCTGTGTAGACTTGGGGCGGAGTTTATCTAAGGAGATAAATTTAAGTCTACCTTAGCTAACAGAGAGCTTTTTACTCTATTAAATGTTCCCTATAGTTCAAAACTCAAGGTACAGAGCCATTGGGGAGCATACAGGCTACAGTCGTGGTCATGATATAATGGTGTCATTTAGTGGCAACCACCCGATCAAAAGACTCTGGTCATAACTACATCATATATGGAGCCTACTGGCCAAACCACACTGTCAGAGGACACGTCCCACATCCTTACTAGAATGAGATTGATTGAGAGTGAACATAGTAGAACACTTGATTTGAATTTGGCTCCTTTGTGAGCTAGAGTTTTCTTAATTTGTCACCTCCAACAAATAATTGCGGAAGGTGGGTTGAATTTTTAGCTTTAATTTTTTTTTAAATTGATTGTTTTCATTTAGGCATTTATAACTTAGTGATTTATTAAATTTTGCATTTGGATTCATACTTAATTTGAGTTAATTTGGTTTGAAATTGCAATCATATTTTGATGGAAGTATCCCTTCCGGTTGAAATCTCCATTCAACATAGTCATCATCGAGGTTTATATATTGTTTAATCATTTAGTTTATTATTTTATATCCTGTCAACTCTATTAATTTAATAATAGAGGATCAGATCTAGATTTATATTTTGAGAATTTTGAATTTAAGGTTATTGAATATAAATATCTCAGATATTTTGATAATGAAGACCCCTCCGATTGATATCTTCAATTAACTCAGCCATCATTAGAGAGTGAATAATTTAATATTCATATTATAATTTAATAATTTCATTTTTTTAATATGGAACCCCTCCGATTGAAATCTACAATCAGCATAATCATTACTGAGTAGACCTTATCAACTCTGTTCTTTTGTTAGCAGAGGATTGGGTCTACAACTTGCATTTAGAAATTTAAATTTGAAATATAATATTTAAAAAATTTGAACAATAGTAATCCCCTTTGGTTGAAATCTACACTCGACACAGCCATCACTGGGGAGAGTTTGATTATAAATTTTCTTTATTTAGACCTTTGATGCCCATATGCAAATGTATAAATTAAATTCTCTAAGTGATTTAGTATTCGACTTAGAATAAATCCTACCGACTCCTAATTTGTAAGGAGGATGGATTGATTAAGTGGGACTTACAACTTCACCATATAGATAAACCAGCCCATGCAGATTTATTTTAAAATTTGCACACTTTACTAGGCAATTAAAGTTATGCCTAATACACTCCTCGTAGAAGATGTAAATCACTTGAGGATACTTGCACACTTCTTAAAGTACCACATTTAAATTTATATCATCTCATTATATGCACAAATTTTGAAGCAGTGAGTAGAAGTACATGATTACTTTATAGTGTGTATGTTATTCATCTTATTATATTGCTAACACACTTTTATTTGATAGGTTTGCATGCCAACTCACTTCTCAATGCACAATAAATGTGGTATGCCATCAAAATGCATGTGCATATTTGATCTTTGATCTTTTCAAATTAACTACACACATTAATATAATATGTTTAAATGCATAGTGGTCTCAATATGTGTATTTAATTTAGTCTATTTACACATATTTCAACATGATGAATTCAATTTTCTTTTCTTTTTTCTTTTTTTTTTTGAGTATGGATGAAAAGGCTTCAAAATGCATATAAGAAATATCATTCCTATTTATTTATGTGAGCTTTAAGTGATGTGATTTTTTTGTCTTTACATATTCATCTTCTAGCATTATAGGTCCTAAGAAAAGATACTCTTTCTCCTTATAAATAGAGGGGGATGATGGTTCATTTTCACCATCCCTCTCATTTACAATTGGCCTTTAATTAGGTGCTTTGAGGATTTAGGAGAGCTTATTCAAGTGTTTGCTAACAGGTGCGTTCATTCTTTTCTTTCATTTTTAAACACCTTTCTTATAAGATTTTCATTTGCAATTAGCTTTAGTTAGCATCTTCATTATAATATTTAAGCACCTTTTAACTTATTTTTAATTTCATTTAGGCCACTTAATCACTTAAGATATTACTTAATTTTTCCCCAATAAGTCCAAAATTTTTGACAAAAATTTTGGCCGCACCTCCCCTAGTCGAGGGAATTTTACCAAAATTAGGTTTGCGAACCCATCTAAAATGGCGCACATGGGTGGTGTTTTGCAACACCATGACCGTAAATCCTTCAACTTACCCATCCAAAAAGATGCGCATAGGCTCTTCGAACACCTGCATAAAATCAAATATAGTATATTTTGTACATTCATATGCATTTTATTCTACACATTTGTAAGTGAGGTGGTGACGAATATATATTTATCTCTCTGTGTGTGTTAACTATTTTGATTTTTGTTGCTCCTTTTTTTCTCTCTGCATGACATGTAAAATGAGAGATAGAGGGAGAGAGAGAGAGAGAGAGGAGGAGGAGGAGGAGGAAGGAGATGGCTATGAGAAAAGAATAGAAAATAAAATAAAATTTTTGTAACTTTATGTAAACCAAAAAGAGTGAGAGAGAGAGAGAGAGGGAAGAAGAAAATAACAGGTGCGATGGTGATCGGCAGTCCAATAATTGTAGTGAAAACTTTTGGCTTCACGTGAAATGTAGACGAGCTTGATAGAAATGGTGATCTTGTGTGGCTTGACTAGGTTAGCGACAAGGAGAGAAGGTGAAATGTGAGGGTGGTGAGTGAGTAGGTTAGTTAACAAGGGAGAGAAGTTGTGAACGGGGACTTGGAGGGTAACCAAAAGTGCTCGACGTTGGGATCTTGAAAAGATCACCCCAAAACAACACCGAGAGTGCTCCTTCTCTTATTATTATCCTTTTTTAAATTTTGATGGGACAATATTTATATATATAATTAAACTTAATGAATGCAATCATTTTCTAGGATTTTTTATGTAATATAAGATATAATTTAGACATAACATCTAGCAAGTAACATATATTATTTTTTTAATCTAATTCAATTAAATCTAATTATTAATATATACTTTAATTCATTGGACAACCATTTAATTTAATATTACTTATCATTAACTTCACCTAATTAAATATGATTATCATAAATGCATCAACTTGATTAACTAATTAATTCACATAAATATAAATCTATGATTAAAATTTATACCATAATAATGTCAAAATTGAACAAGATATTTTAATTTGATTTTAATCATTAATGTTAATATATTATATATATATATATATATACTTCTGCTCACACATTCTCATGTATCATCTCCCCGCATGCATAGATAATTGGGTGTTTTATATTTTTGTGTCACTTTATGCAAGGTGGATGTTTATGTTATGTATTTTCAATGTTTTGAATATATCTGAGTGATTTATTTTGCAAATGAATGTTATTTAGGCAATGTCGATAGTCATCGAAGTGAACTAGGCTCAATCTTTGTAGTGTTCCACCAAAGAAAAGAGTGATTCGATGAAAATTTGATGAAAAGAGATAAGTGATATTTCATCATTTGTGAGGAATTTTTTAGATCTAATTTCAGGTTTCTATAAAGAAGATTAGACTCCCAATACCGAGAGAGCACTTTTTAATCAAGGAGTGGAGTTTAAGATTTATGAAATTTAATTTAAAACTTTGAATGGTGGAACGATGACATGATCCCTGACGTGATCCCCGGTTAGATGAGGTAGTCAACCCAACTTGACAATAATCAATCATACACCCAACCTTTCATCTAAGGTGTCTTTGTAGACCTTAGGTGGAGTTTGTTTAAGAGGGCAAATATAACTCAACCTTAGCTAACAGAGGGTTTTTTGTCTAATCAAACACATTTTATATTTCAAAAGAGCAAAGTTTGGGGAACACATCGAAGGATCGAGATCGTAATTTAGTGGTGTCATATCGTGACGAACCACCCCGAGGCTGTCATAACCGCCATTTATGTGGTGCCATTTTGTGAAAAAATTACGCGGACGAAGGACACAGGCCACGTCCTTAGAGGCTTAAGATTATTTGAGTGTAAAAATCATAATGCATTTGATTTGACATTGGGTCTTTGAAAACAAAAGTTTTCTTAATTTATCACCGCCAAGCAAACAATTGTGGAAGGGTGGATTGATTTTAAGTTTTAATTTAAATAATTCATTTCATTTCATTTCTATTTTATTATTTATATTTTGATAATTTTATAATTGATTTAGATTTGAGCATGTAATGATTAATTATTAGAACTTTAATAATAATCATCTTTCTCAATCATATGACTATTATCCGATGATAGACCTTGTCAACTCTGCCTATTTTCTACAGAGGATCGAGAATAAATTCATTACCTCAAGAATTAGAGTCCTTCAAACCTTGTCAACTCTAGCTTGAGCATAGAGGATCGGGTTTGAGACTTTTCTCTTAGGAGTTCGAACTTGAGAAGTGTCAATAGATTTGTCATTTATCATTTTATGACAGAATTAGTATCTTAGATTTTATTAAAAGAAAGTTCTTATAATATCATAATTATATTTTTAGGTTTTGTTAACCCGGCTCCTGTCCTAAGACCAAATCAGGGTGTAGTTATCTATTCTTTTGTATCTTACTTGGTGAACACTTCAATATACATTTGAGAATATGTTCTTTTAAAATATTGTATGGACATTTAGATGTCTGAGTTGAATTAATTATGATTGACATGACATATGTGTCAAATTACAAGTTTTGATAGGAATTTTTTAGTTTTGTTAACCAAGACCCGGTCCTAAGACCAAACTGGGAAGTGTAGTTATCTGTTCTTTGATATATGACTTACATATTTTCATAACTGTTTGACTTAGTGAATACTTTAACATACATATGAGTATATATTCTTTTAAAATATTATATGGACATTAAGATGTCTAAGTTGAAGTGTAGATTTCAAATTACAAGTTTTGATTTTAATATGGTATTTTTAGGTTTTGTTAACCCGGACCCGGTCCTAAGACCAAATCGGGAAGTGTAATTATCTGCTCTTTCACTTTGGGTTTGGCTCGCATACTTCCCTTAAATGCTTGATCTAGTTGACGTTTCAACATACATATAAGTATCTGTTCTTTTAAAAAAAAACATTGTATAGATATTTAAATGTCTAAGTTGAAGTAGTTATGTTTAATATGACATGTCATCTTTAATATATGTTATAAAAATAAGTAATGATCTATTCTTGATCAAGCATGTATCTATTCTTGAATTTAATATTTCCAAATGCAAACCAAATGAGTATCTGTTCTAAATGATCAAGCATGTATCTGGTCGAAAGAGGTAAGATATCTACTTTCACACTAAGTGAGCATTTGTTCTTTACTGATATGAATTTAAACCCTTCTTGATATGTCATAAATCAAATATGTATATCTCTATAGGATATACATTTGACCTTTTTAAAACATCTACTAAACATCGAGTGCAATATCTATCTTAAGGGAAATTTGAGGAAAGGTTATGAATCATGCATAAGTTTGCATGTCACATCTAAACTCCATCATGCATGTTAAAATTTGGATGGATAGAGATTAATTCAAATGTAGACTTGTATATGAGTTTCTATTCGACGTCTCTTTAAATTTGAAAGAGAGATTCATGCTTAATGAATAGTCATTCTTATTTCAAGACTCCCATCAAATATTCATAAAAAGGGAAGAATTATGATGATGCTAAAGAAGCTACCCACTTTCTTCCCATCTTTCATTCTCTCATTCTTTTAAATAATAATCAACTGCATTTGGGCTTCATATAAAGCAAAATAATTTTGGAGGATCATGTCCTATCTTATGCAAGATATAAATTTAACACTTATTCATGGGTGTAACATGAACATTTATTAGGTAAAATGCCACTTTAACATTACCAACCAGCAAGCTAAAAAGGGCTTAAAATTGCACTAAACTTCTTTTCAAATGGCATTTATAAAGCTTATTAGCTTAGATATGAAGCCATTCACTTTTACTTTCATTCTCTTCCTTAGCTCATCATTGAGAAAAATCTGAAATCTTCCTTACACAAGGTTAAGGAAATCTGAAATTCTTTCATACACATAAAAAATATGAAATAATGATTTTCATGATTGAGAAAAATCTGAAATTGTCCTTACACGAGGTTAAGGAAATCTAGAATTCTTTCTTAAATGAATATTGATCCTTATGATTGTAAATGACCAAGCCATAGGAAGAGGCAAAAAGAAAGGGTAATCATGATCTTGCAACATTTAGTTCATGGCAACATGACAACTTAAACATGTGTCTATCCCATTAAGCCTTATCTTTATCATACTTTGCATAAGCCCATTTGTAATGTTTTGTATAAGCTCATTTGAGAATTTTTTTTAAGGATAGGCCAAGTATGAAGAAGAAAGTCCATGACATTATGATCCATTCATAATATCATTTATTATATTTTAGTTATTTGTCATGTCCCCCTTTTATCATGACATGCACTCATAAATGAGAGGAAGAGTCCCCTTCCCATTCTTTTTATGACACAACCACTTTGGTTGAAAAAAGGACTTCTTTCCTCTACACTTTTTTTATTTATTTATTTTATTAGATTCATGCTCATTTCATGAGTGATTAAGAAGAGGATGACAAAATTGATAAAAGCCTCCCCTTAGATCCATGCCCATTTCAGGAATCATTAAGAGAGAATGACAAAAGAAGTAAAGATCTCCCCTTAAACTCATGCTCATTTTAGGAGGCATTAAGGGAGGATGACAAAGAAGTAAAGATCTCCCCTTAAATCTATGCACATTTTATGAGACATTAAGAGGTAATGACAAAGAAGTAAAGATCTCCCCTTAAACCCATGCGCATTTTATGAGACATTAAGAGAGACTGACAAAGGAAGTAAAAGCCTCCCCTTAAATCCATGCACATTTTATGAGACATTAAGAGGTAATGACAAATAAGTAAAGATCTCCCCTTAAGCCCATGCACATTTTATGAGACATTAAGAGATAATGGCAAAGAAGTAAAGATCTCCCCTTAAATCCATGCTCATTTTATGAGACATTAAGAGAAAATGATAAAGAAGTAAAGATCTCCCCTTAAACCCATACACATTTTATGAGACATTAAGAGAGAATGACAAAGAAGTAAAGATCTCCCCTTAAATACATGTGCATTTTATGAGACATTAAAAGGGAATGATAAAAGAAGTAAAGATCTCCCCTTAAATCCATGCTCATTTTATGAGACATTAAGAGGGAATGATAAAAGAAGTAAAAGCCTCCCCTTAAACCCATGCTCATTTTATGTGACATTAAGAGGTAATGACAAAGAAGTAAAGATCTCCTCTTAAACCCATGTATATTTTATGAGACATTAAGAGAGAATGACAAAGAAGTATAGATCTCCCCTTAAACCCATGCATATTTTATGAGGCATTAAGAGAGAATGACAAAAAAGTAAAAGTTTCCTCTCCTTATTAATGGCATGTAGAAAAACTATAGAAATTAATGGGATGACACAAGCCCCATTTCCATTTTTTTGGCCTCATACTAAGAGGCTAACCTTCATTATAAATAAGAGAGAATCCTTCTCTTATGAAGACTTTACTCTCCCACTTCTCCCCATTCTCTTTACAAAATCTATTGTAAGTCTAAGTATCCTAAGAGAGAGTTCATCTACCTTTCAAAGGAAGAGATCCCCAACACTTAAGCTTGTTCTTATCATAGAACATCAATTTGTATGTTATGTCTAACTTGATGCTTTTAATTTTATCCCTCTTCACCTCATATGAATAGATGTTTGATAATAAAACAAAATTTAAATCATGCAACCATAAGATACTTGTCTTTCCATTTTCAACTATTTATAAGCATATAAAGATTGTTGCAAAATGAACAAGTGAGATAGGATAAACATTTATACTAAATTCGTGATCACAAATCTAAAAGTTTAGACTTTGTTAAGCAATTATCCATGTTGATTTCTTTATCTCAATCTTATTTCATGATTTAGACAAAGGGGAGGAAATCATGTCATAAACATATGCTTAGTAATAAGATAAGATTTAAATCACATTGCAAATAAGGTGTCTTATTTTCAAATAACTCATTCATGCAGTACATAAAGACATACTTGACAATGAAGTAAATTTTAAATCATAACATGCATTGGGTGTCACATTTCTATCTCTCACCTATTCATATAGCATAATCACCATTTAAGCAAAAGAAATTTGAATTTTAAACATTAATTGTCATATGCTATGAAGATTCAAGTAACAATTGAACTAAGCATGAGTGAGCATTATAATTTCCATATGGTATGGTGGTTCAAATAATAATGAGCTAAGCATGAATGAACATATGCACATACCTTCTTTCTTAAGAACTTAGGCATTTATACATACTTTTTTTTATTTACCAAAAATTTTAGCAGCCTCCCGGCATCATCCCAGCATAAGGGGGCTACTTTGAGAGACTAAGCCTTCCCACCACACTAAGAAAGGCATGCATTGTAGGTGTCATAAGACACCACGGCCGAAAATTTATTTGCCCACCATGCTAAGAAAGGTGTGCATGGGTTAATACAACATAGCATAACATTTCTTTGCCACATTGGAATAACGTGAGCAAGTACTTATATTATAAAAAGAAATAATTTTCCTATCACATTGGAACAATGTGGCCGATACTTATCACAACAAATTTTTCTACCACATTGGAACAATGTGAACAGGTACATATCATAACAAATTTTCTTTCCATGTTGGAACAACATGAACAGGTACTTATCACAAAAAATTTCCCTGCCACATTGGAACAACATGAATAGGTATTTATCACAAGTTTCCCCGCCGTATTGGAACAATGTGAACTGGTACTTATCACAGCAGATTTTTCTTTCACGTTGGAACAACGTGAACAAGTACTTTTCACAAGTTTCTTCATCATATTAGAACAATATGAACGAGTACTTATAACAAAAAAATTCCAAGCTTGCATTTACACATAAGTATTCATGTACATGTACTTGGGCAAGACATATGACATTTATGATTTTAATTAAGCATTTCTTTGGGAACATCACAAATAAGAAATCATTACATGAGTTTTCAATTGCATATATCATGTCTCCTTTTTTCCATTGTTTTAGCATAAGGGGTGAAATACTTTTCTCAAATTTGGCAAGTATATAGCATTCATATGTCAAATCATAAGCATATATTTCATTCTTTCAATACTTGCATAAGAGTGAAGAGGCATCAAAGTAAGAAGCATAAACAAAACTTATATTCATATGAAGGAAAATGGAAATTCTATTCACTTTTGTTTTCCTCTAACCTCCCTTTCATCACTTATTATGATAGCAGTAAGAGTTTGAGCCATTTAAAAAAATTAATAGCCACATTAAGCTTGATATTACCTAAACCCAAAAAAAATTTTCATATTTAGTAAAGCATTGGCAAAACCCACAAAATTTGAAAAGAGTTTAAATTGAATCTTGTTAAAGAATATTTCAAATTTAACAATCATCTTCAAAATCTTAAGTTCTTTTTTTTAAAAGATCAAATTAACTCTTGCTAAATAGTAAAAAGAAACAAGAGATAAGGCAAAGATAATAAATCCCACATAGAGATCTCACAATTTATTTCAAGGATTTATCAATTGGATGACAATAGCAATTAGAAAGAAGGTGAGAAATGTTAATAAACAAGACTGTGCCTTTCAATCTTCTTTCCTTTGGCAAGGTTCTTAATAAACTTAACATATATGAAATACACCATTTCATTTAGACAAGCAAAATCCAGAAAATCAAATATGAAGTAATACTTGCATTTGGATTTTCCAAATCAAGAAAAAAAATTTGAAAACAAACTTTGCCCAAATCCTCATCTCCATACTAGCAACCAACTAAGTGATGGAAGCAAGGTAGGATAAACTTCATGAGGTAAATCCAGAAAATCAGTGTATGTGATGAACACATGCATTTGAACTTAACAAACCCAGAAAAATCTGAGAGTAAACTTCACCTAAACATTAATCTTCTTGATAACAATAACTCATGTTATAGTAAAGCAAGATAAACATTATGAAGAGTTTCCCCAACAATCAATTTTCCTTCTTTTTTTTGTAATCATGAATTTTCAGATTCAATTAAAATAACACTTTTCTATTAATGGAGAAAGATGAGAATAAAGCCCATTATTGATCAACAATTACAAGAGGGTCAAAGCCACACTAAGTTCATTCATAGGCTTTAAAATTTCAGATTTTGGCTAAAGGCATAATTGCATATTAAAGAGATTCACTAAGGCTAAAGCTCACCACTAATAAGTAGTGGTAGAAAAATGTGCAAGCAGTTATATTAGGCCAATATGCATAAACTCCTTTCTTTTATTATTTTTGTTTATCTAATAGAAAGGTCACGGCATAATAATAATTCTAGTGGATTCCTTATTCTAATAGCATAAGAAATGAAAGCTATCATTTCATTTTCCACATATTTTCCTGAATTCAATATTTGGAACAATGGCACATAAACAGATATTGGATCTCCATAGGAAATAATAGCTCTTCAAATATAATAGCAATTCACACTTGCTATTTTTCATGTATTTCACAACAAGCACCAAAAAAATAGTGAATCATAAAGGGGAAGTCATCAAATCGTATCATTCAATAAGGCTCAAAGCATGGAAATGCACAAATGCTTGCATACAACTAGAGATTTGGGTGATACATCATCCCAAACCTCAAAGTACTCCTTAGGCATATAAAAGAGGGGTTTATGAGATCATACCATTCTAGGAAAGCCAATAGCATGAAAATATGCAAATAAAAGCATAAACAACATGGAGCTTGGGCCATACATCATCCCAAGCTCTAGATCCATATCTCAATATCATCTTAAACATGTAAAAGAAGAGATTTGGCAAATCATACTCACAAAATGAAACCACATATATAAGATATGCTTAGGGTTCAAAGGAAATGACCTGGAGGTGTTGATCTGCAAGAGACAAATGGGGAGAAAGGGTTCGGTCGAACTAGGGTTTGGTTTGCTCAAGAAAAGTAGTTAGCTGAAGGAAGTTCGAATGCTCGGGCTTGGTTGCTTTAGACAAATGAAAATTAGGCTCAATAGGGTCTAACGCAAGGGAGGAGCGAAGGATCAGGAATGAGAGCAAGAGAATCGCACGAGAGGAAGGAGGGAGAGCTCCGAACTAGAATGAGAGAATAGATCACGTGAATTCCCTAGCCGCTCAGCCTTGGGATGTTAGAATCGCTCACCTCTTTTCGATTAGTAGCTCAAACTGCAACCAATAAGGGATATTGGGAGGCTTTTTATTGGGTTAATAAACATCGAGCTCAGGATAAAGATTAGAGGATTTTAAGCGACTGTTAGCAGCCTAAGTATAAATTAATTAGAGAATAGCATCATAATTAATATTTCCATGCCAAAAATTATGAAATTATTTCATGTGGAAAACCATATCAATTTAGATATCAATTTTAGGTGTTTATGTTGTGCCAGACATGAGTTCATAATTGATTTCGCAATCAGAGATCTTTTGGACCACGTTAGTGATAGTCGAAGTGAAATTATACTTAAATTGCATGACGTCGTGTTTGAATCAATTGATGTTCATGTAGACTTTGTCGAATTGATCGTGAAATATAATGTTTGATATATTTCAACATTTTGATGACAACGACATAGTCAATTTTGCAACGGTGGTCATTACGACGTCGTCGATGATGATTTGAGTCAAATCAGGCTTAACTTTTACATAATTTTATTTGGGATTAATTTTAATTGATCGATCGCTTATTAATTGATCCGATAATTTTCTTTTAATTATTTGATATCTTAAACATAATTCTGAGGTCAATTTCTAAAATTGACGCAACATTTTACCAAATATAATTACGATTAAGAATTTTAAATTATCTAATTGTGTGTCGTTTGCGGCTGCTTTTCATAAATTTTGCCCTTATTGCTTAATTCAAGTTATGGAATATATGCGTAGGTCAATAAATGCCTCCCAACAAATAAGGTTTGCATATGGAGCAGGCCATGTTTATTGCACACTAGTTGAGTTTCTCCCTTTTTTTATAGGATTCATTTAGCTTTCAAATGACATATAGAAAAGTAGGCCTCTTACATCCTCATAAATTGATTTTTTTTTCTCATAGATATGAAATTTCTTTTTATTTAAGCACATGATGAGATTTCACTTTTTTTTTTAGTTTGGCTTTATTTTGCACATAATATATATGTACTTGCTTCATGTGACTCCTTATAGGAAGATGTTCAACTAGAGGAGATCATCAGACTTGCCCTCTGAAGAGCCTACTGATGATGCCATATGGTCTATCATCGATTCTCATGACCCTCACAGGAATGTGGATATTTTAGGAGATTGGAGCAACATAATGTTATGTTACAAGGATGTGACATATTTCAAAAAAAATTTACCTGTTCTCCTATCCGTCCAGACTGTTCTGAGGATCCTATTGAATTTGAGAATTCTCCAGAGTGGGTAACCACCATTAAACTGAAGTGTGGAGAATACAATTCTATGGACGGTACCATCGATCAGGTAAGTTATGGATTGTGCAAAATTCTCCAACCAGCTACCGATAGGAGAATTTTGCATAATCCATAACTTAGTCATCAAAAATTGCAATCTAATTCAGTAGAATGGCCTCGAGATTCACCCATAGGCCAAATTCATAGTCCATCAAAGGAGTATGTCACCTGGCCTCGGTATATTCTCTGAGCTCACAAGTATACACTATAGGCAACCAGAGTTTACGGGGTGATTTATGCCTCTATGTTTGAATTTGAAAATATTCCCTCTTCATGGATAAAGGGCCTGATTGAATTCTGGGATGATGGGAATAACACCTGTTGGGCTGGGCCAGAAAAATTGACCATTACACTGAGCGATCTACATGTAGTATCAGGCCTTCCAGTCTATGGTAGCCATAATGAAGAATGTATTCCTTCTGATAGCAAACTTTTTTGTAGATAGCCCTCTACATATGGGAACATTCTAGTGAAGATGATTCTACCTTTAGTTTACCCTGAGTTGCTTAACCATTATCGGTGAACTTATGAAGCTGTTGGGTTACCTATGTGTTTGCAAGTAACCATGCCTGTAGATGTTTGGATCCATAGCTTCATAAGAGAAGATAGGTTATTACCTCTATCGGCTCTATTATATGACCCTTTTGAGATGGGCGTACAGTTTGGTGGTTCTTGTCGGAGGAGATTACCGAGCTTTCCTTGTCATCTGGATATTCCATCACATCCATGTATGGATGAGGACTTATTTCTAGCTAAATTTTTGGTTACTTGGTTGTGCATTTTCATCTTACCCATTAGGGAAGGATCTATCAGCTCTAGTACATTATTGGCCGCAAGCAGGATCTCCCAAGGTGAACGTCTTTCCTTGGCTCCTCCAATTCTTGCTAGAATATATAAAGTATTGAAGATTATTTCAAAGGCTAGCTCACTCGAGTTACGTGATTTGATTCTGCACTGATAATATATTCATGCTTGGATTCACATCCATGTTCATGGGGCTTTTGCTTGTCTAGAATGCCCTTCATACTTCGGTGATGTGGCTTCATTTGCTCAAGTTCGGCACGAACTCAAGGTTCCACCTAGCTGCTCCTTTCAGTCACACGGGAGTTAGCTATACCCACTTAACTTGGGTACACTTATCTTTTGCATCAGCTTTGGAGCGTGGAGCTCACAAATATGAACAACAAGTGAGAGACTTGGAGTCCCTCGAGGACAATGAGCTCATCATGGCAGCAGCTCTAGTAAAGGTACATTTTTTGTATGTCTTGTATTATTTCACTATTTGACCTTTTTTACTAAGTCCTTTTGTTCTTATTACACATATATTTGTATTTTCTCTATTTTGTAATAAGTGAGAGAGAGAGTGCAAGATCAATAATAGGAGTAGGTGATTCACTTCCTCGGGTGCAAACTCGAGAACATTTAGCTAGCCATGCTGAGGTACCATCCCCATCTCCGGCATCCTCATCGAAGACCCTCCATGGCTTCAACTAGTCACCACTGATGCATTACTCTTGACTCCCAAGGAGGCAAATTTGGGGCCAAGGATGTCTATTAGCATGGAGTTAGTTTCCTTTGGGGATTTTGGAGTTGGTTTTTCTTATATGATGAGTGCTATTTCTCCGGTTGTGCCAATTCCTTTTGAAGATTTTAGGGTCAGTCTTTCTGATGTCACAATGGCAGAACCCATCGCTCCAGCCATTGAAGCCCCTTTTATGGATCTAGTTCCCTATATGGGTCTCTTCTCCAGCTTTTAGCTTGGTGAAACATCCAGAATGAAGGATCGAGACTACAGTGAGATCTCTGCCATGCCTGCTCATGATGAAATGGTGGTAGACATTATAACCCCAAATGATCAACCGCCACTTGGAGGAACATGACCTCAAGTTGAGACTTTTGACTCAGGTATGATCTAGTAGCTTTTCTCCCTTTTTTTTCTTTAATTCTAGATGTAATATTATATCTTCTTCCTCCCCTTTTTTTGTAGTGCCCGAAGGGGTCGATTACTCTTCTGAAATCCATTGGAGACATGCATCATATGTGGATTCACGCAATGAGCATATTTATGAAGATAATGTGATGTTTTTGCATGAACTGATTTCTTGATTGGACCCAGGTTCACCAATATCACTTGACCATTTTTCAAGAGATGATAATATTATGTTAGACTTCTTGGCTCATTTGGATTGAATGAAGAGGAATTGCGATATTAGGAGACTTTATGTCGGAAGGCCAAATTTTTAGTTTGATAAATGAAAGCCCTCAGCATAGTTCATCACAGAGTTTCATTGTCAGAGCTGAGAGAGCGTGTCAGACTTTGACGGGAAGTAGCTAATTTTGCTCATGATGAATTTGAAAAGAGCTCTGAGGCTTTAAGGGGACTTCATGGCAAGTCTGCTGACATTAGGTCTATTATTGATAGCGTTACTGCTAAGATTCAAAGCCTCTGGAGAGAACTTAAGCATTCAGTGTCATGTAAGATGGACCTTCAGACATAGTAGGATAGATAAGCTTGGTAAACATAGAGGGAGCAGCAATGGTTTCAGACTCAGCATCATGTTATGGTTGCTACCGAAGCTGCTCTAAGTTGAGCTGTGGAGAATTTACAAACTATTGAGATCGAAAATAAGGCTCTTACTGCCATTGAATTTCAGCTCAGAGACCTGTAATCTCATCTACCTTGATGTATTTTCTCTTTATTTTATCCATCTTTTCTTTATGCTTTGAATTGTATCAATTATCTTTGCTACTAAAGTCTCTTTCTTTTGTAGCATGACTCCAATGTCAGAGTTGTGTTTCATATGTAATTGCACATTTTTCATGAATAAAAGCTATACCACCAGCATGATGCTTCATGATAGCTCTACTTAAAGGATTTGATGATCTATTGGAGAGATGAAAATATCCTTGGCCCTATGCTTTGTGCTTTGACGGACTTGTTGAAAATTTCATCTTGAAATTTAGAATTTGCATTTTCCTTCTATCCTTGTTTTGTGCCTTAGTGGACTTGATGGAGCCAATGATTCATTGCTGAGATGAGAACATCTCCAGTCTTATGCTTTATGCTTTAATGGACTTGTTGAAGATTTTATTTGAAGATTCGTATCTTATGTCTCCTTTTATCCTGGCTTTATGCCTTGACAAATTTGATGGAGGAAAGTCATGAATTATCTTGAAGAATTGTCAGACAATAAGAAATTACCTTCTGCCCTACCTTTCTACTTTTGTGGGCTTATAGAAGGATATTTGCCAATGACCTAGCTCTCAGAGCTTGTGTTGGGTCAATGGCAAAGAGTAATAAGTCCTATGCTTTGCGCATAATGGACATGTTGATGACATAACTCCCTCGGTTCAGTCTTTAGCTTTATATGAACATTGGGATGACTTCTTCGATCCTTTGTTTTATGTTTTGATGGACTTGTTGAAGAAGAATTTCCTTCAGTCTTTACTTTCTGCTTTAATAGACTTGTTGAAGGAGTTAAGATTTTATATATATATTTTTAATTATAAACTCAGCTTAGTGCCTTCTTGAGTAAGGATATTTTTTGTTGGAATTTTGAAAATGACCTTATGATCAATAGGAATGATCTTATCTCCTAGTCTAGGTCACTTGAACTCACCAAGTTGGAGAGAATTAGGGTTTTGGATGCTCTTATCTTTGAACTAACGAAGTAGGAGGATCCCTTACTATGACCTTTGTGGTATGTTGAGTAAGCAGATATGTCAGCGACTCGACTGTATTTGGGCATATTGAGCTGACCTTATACACCAACTTGAGTCTTGAACTTTGAGCAATTGATGGAGGATTATATCAGCGAGCTAAAGAGATGGGGATCTCTTACTACAGCCTTTATGGCATGTTGAGTAAGCAGACCTGTCAGTGACTTGGCCATATTTTGGTGTGTTGAGTCCGACCTTATTCACCAACTCAAGCCTTTAGATTTGATGTATGGATGGAAAATGTATTTCTAACTTGGTTTGTTAAAGTTTACAGAATTAAAAAAAACTTCTTCTTTGGTCATTGAGACTTTTAAATTTTAGAATTTGAATACATGATTTTGAGTATGCATATGGGGATCTCGCACTAAACATGATGTTAACCCAAATACAAGAAGGGTCCCGTGTCTTACAAGGAGCGCTTGATATTTTACTTTAAAATTTAAAAAAATGCCCCGTGTCTGACAGGGGGATTTCTACTTTATTTTGGAAATGAATTCTTGTGTTATTAGAGAATTTCTAAGTAAAACTTACACATGTGTTTAGTAATGAAAACTTCAAGTGCAAAATTTGTCTCATTACACTTTTATGTGTAATATTTCTTTAAATACCGACCATTAATTGGCGATATTGGTCTTTCACCTTTGAAGTGGTAGGCTCCTCTTTGATATACATTTTCAATGAAGAATGGTCCTTCCTAATTAGGCTTAAATTTACCACCAATTTTGCGATGAGGGATGATTAGTCTTCTCAACACCAAGACCAATTCTCCTTCCTGAAAAGCTCAAGGATATACTGTATGGTCGAATGCTTTGGACATCCTCACTCGATAAACTTCTAGATTTTGCTGAGCTTGGAGCCTAACCTCATCAAGCACATCAAGCTCTTCCATCCATAGATGAGAATTTTCATCTTGGGTAAAGATTTTTACTGGGCGAAGGTAGTTCAACTTCGAGTGGTAGAACTACTTCAGCCCCAAACACTAGTGCATAAGGGATAGATTTTGTAGGAGTCTTGAAAGTGGTGCGGTAAGCCCATAACATTTCCACAAGCTTGGTATGCCACTCCCTTTTATTTCTTGTGAAAATTTTTCTAAGTAATTTGACTAGTATTTTGTTAAAGGCCTTAACCAAGTCATTTTCTCTCGGATTATAAATTGATGAATATCACCAATCAATCTTAAACTGATTAGCAAATCTATAGACTTTGGTGCTTTTGAAGGCTGATCCATTATCATAAATGATTCGGTGTGGCACACCAAATCTATAGACAATATTATGGGTGAAGAAGTTAGACACATGTTCAGCTGTAACTTCCTTGAATTGAGAGGCTTCAGCCCACTTAGAGAAATATTCAGTGGCTGCTAAGATGAAGCGATGGCCAGCTGATGATGGTGGATCAATCGATCTAATTACATCTGACCCCCAGTACTCAAATGGCCAAGATGTTATCATTGGGTGTGACAGATTTGGAAGTTGATGAATTATGTTACCGTGGACCTAACACTCATGGCATCTCCTGGCATGATCGATCAATTATTTACCATAAATGGCCAGTAGTATCCTATTCTTTTAATTTTGAAAGCTATTTTGGGACCTGATTAGTGTGCACCACAAAGTCCTTGATGAATTTCAATAATTACTTTGTTGGCTTCTTCTATTCCCAAACATCATAGCCACATCTGCTCGAAGGATCTATGATAAAGGGTATTACCAACATAAGCATATAGTCGAAGCCTTTTCTCAAGTTGTGTAGCTATCAACTTATTGCTTGGCCATTTACCTTCCTTGAAGTAGTCGATAAAGGGTTTTCTCCAATCTTCCTTCTCTTCTACTATAAAGATTTCATTTTGTGATTTTGGCACTTCCTCAAGTTGAAGTCTTTCCTCTTGAATAGCTTGAGGCTTTTGTTGTTAACTTTGAGAAGCAACTTGCAGGGAGTTTGAGGAGCAACGTGAGCTGCCTCCTGTTGATTTATATTTGATGACCCCTCTTCCAATGGGGATTTTAGATTTATTGACTCTAGGACCCGACATGTGCAAACACTAATTAGTATGTATTCGTCATCTTCCATACTCGCCATTTCTTTATCTAACTTAGCTCAACAGTCTACTTTGCTATTCTTAGCTCTGGAAACTCGAGTCATAATGACATTTGGAATTTGCTTTATGAGCTTGAGAACTCGCTTGTGGCAGTAAGCCAATTCAAGCTTATTTATTTTGTTAAGGCCTAGCACTTGATTAATGATGAGTTGAGAATCATCATAAACTTGTAGATTTTGGACTCCCATGGAAATGGCTTCCTCTAAACCTACCACCAATGCTTCATATTATGCTTCATTGTTATTTCATGGTTGAGTCAGTCTGTAGGAGTGCCTCATTATACCACCCTCTGGCGTGATCAAAATGAGACTGATGTTGGCTCAAGCCTTTGGGAGTAGGGGTGTAAATGAGCAGAGCTTGAGTGAGCTTGGTACTTGTTCGTGTTCGGCTCGTTAAGAAATTTTTTTGTTCAATATCAACTCATGTTCGTTAGCAGCTCGTTAACAGTTGTTCGTGTTAGGCTCGTGAATTTGTTTGTGTTCATTAACAGCTCGTGTTCGGCTTGAATTGGCTCATTAAGGATTTTTATTTATTTATTAATATTTTAAAAATATTAAATTTAATAAAAAAATTAATACAAAAATTTAGCTTTAGAGTTATTTATTTATAAATTGGGGAGTATGGAGGGCTAACAATAAAAATGATCTTTTCAAAAATAAATTTTATTACAAATAAAATTACATAAAATAAAATTATAATTGAATATGAAAATATGATCTGATAACATAATTTATTATTAACAAAAATTATATTACTACAAATATGATTTACTACATTTGAATATGATTGAGTACACAAAAAATTAAAAAATTATAAATAAATAAACAAATGAGTACAATCCAATCATACACTTATACAAAACAAAATGAAACTTTAACATCTTTCAAACTCGAAATAATCTTGATAATCTTAGTTTGATTATTCACTCTACAAAAGTCATCAAGTTTGCCACATAAGATCTGCTTTATGTCTCTTTATACTTGAATACTTCTTGCTGCACTATATAAACAAAAACAAAAAAATATATATTATATAATTATTGAATGGGCTCAGTTTGAAATTTTATATCAGATAATCAATGATGTCGTCATAGCTTGATGGGTCATGGCTGCTTAAAGTCTTAAAAAATACATAAATCCAAAATGTAATGAAACAGTAAATAAAATGAAAACAACCATTTTATCAAGGACCAAAATACAATGAAATAGCAAATAAAATAAAAGCTGTAGTCAAAAAATAATTGATACGGACCCAACTAAACAAGATATATAAGCATCCATTTTATCAAGCTAAGTTGCATCTCATATTTAAAAAGATTTAACATCACAGCCCTTTAAACACCACAACTCTAAGCAATTCAGCATAAAACCAAGAATATTATTGATAAACTAAGGACTAAAATATAATGAAACATCAAATAAAATGAAAACAATAACCTGCACTTAGCCAAATTCAAAAATATGAAGAATTTGGAGAGAACAGCAAGTAGCCATATCTCATAATAACTGCAAGTATTTTTTAGGCTATCTATATCATGGAGAATTTGATTTCTTTCTAATGAAGCATTAACTTGACAATTTATAAAGTGACTGAAATTTGATGGCAAGGTATGTATATATTCCATGTGGAGTTTCTCCCTCATGCCTCCAGTAGAAAATAGGAGATCTCAAAATAACAGTAAAGATAGCCAATTAGTATTATGCAGTAAAACAAGCTCATAGCTCACTAATATTGATGGTTGCTTTAATTATAAAATGGGCTAAGTTTGAAATATTTTATCAGCTAATCAATGATACCTTCAGAGCTCGATGACTGCTTAAATTCTTCAAACACCCAAAAATGATAAACAAAATATGCACGATATTATAAAATCAAACTGAGAAAATACACTTCAGCATTTCATTGCACATTCCAATAAGAAACTAAACACTAGAAATCAGATATCCAAGAAATTTCAATAGCATATTAGCATTTTTGAGTCATCTAGAAGATTAGAACCCAGGCACTTCAGCAACTCAAGAAGTTAGGCAAAAGATGGAGAAACTTAAAAGTAATAAATGATACCAAACTGTAGAAATTAGAAAAGCAAGTTTCACAATCGGTGGTTTGGCTTATCAGCTCTACCAGTGGATTAGAGCATCGCAACTCACAAAATATTAAGTGGTCATAGTAGCAGAGCCATAGAGGAGGCCCAGAAGAAAGGAGAATGGGATAGTAATCACAGAAATAGGGCAACAACCAATAGTCAAAGACTCAAAGAGATGAAGAGTCGAAGAGTCTAAGAGTCGAGCGGCGAGCCGTAAACAGTAACGAGTAAACTAGGGCTATCTCATAAGCTTAAATAGTTGGGGACCTAGGGTTTAGGAATTAAGTTAAGAGAATAAGAGTTAAGATTTAATAAAAAATCTCCTCAAATCTTAACCATTCATTTCAGTAATAAAAAATTTTAATGATTCTGATTTCATCCAAATCATTAAATTAAATTTAATTAGTATAATATGTCTAATTTTATTTTATTTAAATATCATTAATTAAATTAATTATTCATGCAAATATAAATTAATTAATTAATAATTTAATGATAGAAAATATAATATATAATTTTTATATAATTATTTATAAATGTTTATTTATTTCGAGTCAAATCGAGCCGAACACAAACGAACAAAAGATTATTCATGTTCGGTTCGTTTATATATCGAGCCTAAAATAGTTATTCATGTTTGGCTTGCATACTTTATGAACGAGCTGAACACGAGCTACTTAACGAGCCGAACATGAGCTGCTCGTGAACAACGAGCTTTTTTGACAGCCCTATTTCGGAGATTTGATGGTTGAGTGTACATGATGGATGAAGCTCCATCAAAATACAGTTTTCATATTTGTTGCTTTTCTTTTTCATATAGATGCATGATCTTCTCATTAGAAAGATCATCATTAAATGATGAATCTTCTAGGATGGGATGTGCAGCAAGAAAATAGACTAGAATTTTCCCCTTCATCACTTTTTGGGGAACATATGTAATATCAAATTATAGTAGAAGGATAGCCCATCGTGCTAAGTGACCTATCAACGTTGGTCTTATCATCAAGAACTTCAACAGATCGATTCTTGAGATAAGAGTGATTTTATGAGATAGCATGTAATGGAATAGCTTCTAAACAGTAAAAATTAATGCCAAACAATGCTTCTCAATTAGAGAATAATGCACTTCCGCTCCTATTAGTCTTTGACTGATGTAGTATAGAGTGTTCTCCTTTCCTTCTTCATTATGTTGCACCAATAAAGCACCTAAAGATTCTTTCAGTGTTGTTGTGTACAAGATGAGAGGCTTTCCTGGGATTAGGGCTACAAGAATAGATGGATTCAATAGATATTTCTTAATACTGTCGAAGGCCTCTTGACATTCTTCGTCCCATTTGAAAAGAGTATCTTTCTTCATTAGTTTTGCAAAGGTTTGACATATGCCTGATATAATTGATATAAATCTTCTGAAAAATGCAAGATGTTCATGTATGGAACGAAGTTGGCGAAGGCTCCTTGGAGAAGGCATTTTGACTATTGCTTTGATATTGTTTGGATCGATTTCAATCCCTCTACAATGCACAACATATCCAAGGAACTTCCTCGAGGATACTCCAAAGGTGCACCACATGCTTTGTTTAAGTCCCTGAAGTCGATATAGATATGAATCTGACCATTCTTCTTTCTCACGGGGATAATATTAGTTATCAAGTCAGCATATTTTTCTTCTTGAATAAAACCAGCTTCAATGAGCTTTTTGGTTTTCGTATCTATCTGCTCTTTAATTTCTAGTCTCATTCACCTAGAGGCTTGCTTGACTGGTGTTGCATCTGGCTTGATTGCTAGTCTGTGAACTTCTATATCAAGGGATAAGCCTGGCATTTTAGCATATGTTTAGGCAAAGCAATCCATAAATTCACAGAGCAAAGTTTTTAACTCTACAACTTTATCTTCAGGAAGTGAAGCACTGATGAACATGATGGGTGAGGATCCTTCTCATTTCCTAGATTAATTTTTTCAAGTTCATCCATAGTAGCCGCCTGCCCACCATCTTCAAGCTCTTCAAGTGCTAGTCTGGCTTCTACTTCTTCATTATTTGTACGACTGACTTCCAAAATGCCATTCTAGTTTTTATTATCACTCTCAATTTCTATTCCTGTTAGAGCATAACAGGTGTATTCTTATAAACCATTATCTTGGATGAATCCAAGGCCTTTGGTAGTGTGCTTGTTTCTTCTACCAATGGTTTGAGAGCCTTTTGGGTACCACATCATCTCAAAGAGTTTAGTCCTTTGCTTGCTTTCTCTAGCATGGACTCCATACTTGCGCATTAGATTTTGCATCTTTATAGAATAATATTTTGGTATCCTTGTGGGAATAGCTTCTTCCTCTTCAGATAACTACATTACCCAATCAGGATCTTCTCCTTGACATCCCTCAAATTTATAAAATAGGCTTCCTCGCCCATATTTTTTAGGGAGAGTATGTATATAGAAGTTCACCAGTTCCTTGACTTTGTGAGTTTCTCGAGTGGTGATTTCCTTAAAATGTTGAGGATGAATAGGAGTAACTATGAGTGTAATCTCTACTACCGATGGATCTATGATTATTTTAAAGTACGTGCATTGCACCTTACCTTCAAAAGCATATTCAAACTCATAATCAAAGTCAAAATAATCTTCTTCAATCAATGCTTTACTTGAAGATTCACGTTGACCTTTCAATTTGAAAGGAATATATTTCTCTTCTTCTTCAGTATCACTGCCTAAATGAGGGACAGTGTTACTTATTTTAAACTTGTTCTTTATATCCTTAGGGATGTTTGAAATAATCTATTTTCCTTTATTTGTTTTAATTTCTCCCTTCTTCTAAACTTGTACTTTCATGGATTTTGAAGTAGATATAGTGTTTGCTAGTTGTTTTGTTAGCCTTGATTACTTCAGAAGAAAATAACTATCATCTTGATATATCTTTATTTCAAGCACCACAAAAGGTTGCATGTCACCCACAATCTTGCATTCTTTGCCATCTTTTGTATATTTTATACATTGATGCAGTGTAGATGGGACAATGTCATACTCATGAAGCCATGGTTGGCCCAGAAGAGCTCTGAATGAAGTATCTACATCGATCACATGAAATTTGGCTTCTGTGTTAAGGTCTCCGAATTTAAGTGGGAGGATGAATGACCCAATAGTTTTCTATCCCTTCTTATTAAAACCTTGAATCAA
Source organism: Cymbidium sinense (assembly GCA_021442155.1). NCBI lineage: Eukaryota > Viridiplantae > Streptophyta > Magnoliopsida > Asparagales > Orchidaceae > Cymbidium > Cymbidium sinense. Next base: position 247,560,939 of record CM038214.1, read on the forward strand.
GACTTTATCTCATCCTAGATGTTGTACATCTAGAGATAGCCACCTGAGGGTCCTCAGGTTCATAAGATTCACAGAGGAACCGGAGTCAATTAAGATTCATGTTATCATAACTTCATCGCTTTCAGCTGTAACATACAAAAGATGATTGTGCTTTGTAGTTCCAATCATAAGATCTTCTTCTAAAAATTTGATGGCTAGAGGATCTTGAACGTGCAAGGTCTCCGTTAGACAATTCTCAGTAAAATATGCTTTGAATTTCTATCGCTCTTTAAGAGCTTTAAGTAGAGTATTACGGAGATCATTTGGCATCAGAAGTGCTTTGTATATGCTAAGCTATGCCAAAATTTTTCTTAAATGGGATAGAATGTTGTAGTCAATCCCTTTATTTGGTGAAGGCTTCTTGTTTGAATCCTTAGGGATGACTTTTTTATTGATTTGAATTTCTTTTCCTTTATCTTTATTTATTGGTTCTTTCTTCTATTGAGATGGTAGCACTCAACCACTTCTCAACTGCACTTCAGCTACTTCATTCAAATTTGAATCTTCAGATGAATTGGTTGCTTCAGCATCTATTTCTGCTCCATCTAATGATAGGCTAGAAGATTTAGAATCACTGCCCAATTTTACATTCTTCATGTATACCAACATGGTGGGCTCTGATTCATCTTCATTTGGGAAATAGAGTTCCTCTAAGTTGTTATTAGCTTCATGCACCACTAAGCAAGATTTAGTGGGAAGTTCTTCATCTTCTTCCCATTCTTCTTCATTGATCTAAAGTTTTATAATAAAATCAGCAAGTGTGATGGGTCGTCTTACTGGCTATATGTAATCATCCATATTGTTGATGATTTTTTGCCTTAGTATGTCACCATCCATGTTATAAGTGGTCTTTTGTGTTACAGTCTTTTTCTTTTTCTTTGATTTATTCTTTCTCTTGGCAAACTTTTTGGCCTTCCCTTATGATATTTGGCTAGGTTGTCTATCATGAGATGAACTAGCCTTTCCATAACTTGGGTTTTCTTTCAACTTGAGTACGAGCTCAAGTGGTCATTTTCACAGAATACCTAGAATGCCTTCCAATCATTTCAACATCTTTATAGTTTTTTTATAAACTGCAACTTTCCACCCTTCATCATCAACCAATTTCTCCTAGCCTTTATCTTTATTTGATGGCACTAGAGAGGAAGTGATTACCTTTATAGATTCTTTCTTTGAATGCACCAATACACTATTTGACAATGTGAATTCTCTATTTCTATACTTTTGCTTTATCCAATCTTTGATCATGTAGCAATCTTCAATGGGATGGCTGAGCACCCGATGGTATGGGCAATAATTAGGATTATCGGCCTGTACAGCTTCTTCAGGTCTTTTACACTCTAGTAGCTGGACACCTACTTTGAGTGCATGCTTGAATAGTTTAGCCACACTTTCCCTCTTAAAAGAATACTCTTTGTTCAATATTTTCTTGAGGGTTGGGGCCATTGAGTCATTTGCTCCTTTTGTTTGCTTTGGTCGCTCGCCTTCACTGAAGCGGCCTCGAGGCACAACATTACCTCCAACTATGAGCTTGGGTTGTGGAGCAGGATTGAATGACTATCTTGGCTTTTCTTGGTAAACAAGTAGCCTTTCTTTGTTTATATTATAACCTAATCGCTTACCTACATCTTTCTTGAATGAGGTGAAATGTGTTTCACCCTTCTTTGGATCTGGAGCTTTTCCTCTTTTGGATTTGTCTGAATGGCTATCAGAGCGTGATAAATTTAATTTCTCAAATTTAGCCACCCTATCAAGCAGCTCTTGAAATATGGTAATTGAAGCCATGCAAAGATAAGGCGCCATCTTATCATCGATGTTTCCCATAAGTAATTGAATTGCATGCTCTTATTCTAATTATTGTTCACATTTAATACTCATATTTCTCTAGCTCATGATATATCTGGTTATTGACTCATCTTACTTTCTTTTCTCAAGGGCGAGATCAGCAATAGTTATCTTCTTGACTGTGCTGGCAAACCTTTTAATGAACATGGTCTCAAGTTCAATAAAAGTCTTGACTGAGTCATTTAGAAACTCAGCATACCATTCAAAAATAGTGGAAGTCAAACTGTTATTAAATTGGTGGAATAATAATGCATTGTTGCCCGCTGTGTTACCACAAGATGCTTTGAACTAGGCTAGATGTTGCCTGGGATTTCCATTTCTGTCAAATAAATTAAACTTCGGTATTGAGTACCCCTTTAGGTAAGAAATTTGATCATACTCTATAAGATATGGATGACCCTTTCTCACTAATTTTTTATCTTCTCCACAGCTATAATAGCTTTGATCTTCTCATTCAAGATAATATCGAGTTAGGAGGCTATCAAGGCTTCAGATGTGTTATGCACATTTTGAGAAGCAGGTTGTCACGCTGACTCGTTCACTTCAACCCTCGCTTCAGGCTCAATTTGCACTCTCGATGCATGTGAGATTAGGTTTATCATAGGGTTGTCGTTGGCACTGCTAGAGGCTTGATGATTATTTGGAGGGACAGGTGTTGGACCCGTCACAATATTTTCTTGCATTAGCTGCATCATCGCAGTCATCTGCATCATCATTTTGCTCATTTTTGTGTTCAACTGAGCAATTTCTTTATCCTTGGCTTTTATTTGGCGTTGAATTTGTCTCAACGCCTCTGCCAAAGTGATTGTGTCCATGAATGTGGGATTTTTTTCCTTTCTCCTTCTTCTTCTTCTTCTTCTTCTTCTTGTTCTTCCCCAGAAGAATCAGAGGATGCTTCCTCTATTTGAATATTTTATTATTCTTCAGGTTGAGGGGGAGGTGCTGATGTATGGCACCTATATTGATATTGGCGCACACCAGATGGCTCACCAACTTGTTGTTTCATGTCAACTATTTCGATGGTCATTGTATCCTCCTCTTCCTCTACATTCTTTTGGACATAGATCTTTGAACTGCATCTCCAATGAACTTTTGATTCCAAGTGTGGAATTGGGACTCCTTTGATTGGAGGGCTTCAATCGAAGCTAATCTCCTCTCGACAGGATGGAGTTGATTGGTAATGGGATCCCCTGGAAGATTCTCCAAGGTGTCGATCGTCAGATAGTTTATCATCTGGGGCCTTCTTTTTAGGCTCCCATCGCTGATAACTTTGAGTTGGAATGGATCTCCAGGAATGCACACCAGATGTCACGCCGTGTATTTTCTCTAAGACAATCTCTTTTTGAGTCCTAGGCCTCCATATCTATTTGCCTTTCCACTAGGACCTTTTGGTAGTGATTTCCTAGACATGTGGTCTAAGTGTCATGCCTCGATGCTCACCATGTAGGACATGAATTGGTTGACATTTTACTGGGATTATGGGATAAGGTCTCCTTGGAGGAGCAGCTCTAGCATCCCTGATAACAGAACCCTGATATTTTCTTTTCATTAGTCCTCTCTCCATAGCAACTTGGAGGATCCAATACGCTTTTGTGGATATAGTTTTAGGTTTCCTCATTGGAGGAACTGAGCCTGACCCTATCTGGTCCAAAAAGACTGTTTAATCTGACCAGTAGAGCTATTCCATTTTACCCACTTAAGATTGTCAAACTTATTTTAGGTTGGAATACTCACTATTAGTTCCATAGTTGGTTGTGCAGCTGGCTGCATAGGCAATAATTATTGAGCACACAGCTCAAGACTTCTCTTTCTTCTTTACCTCCAGTTGCTTGCTTCCAGATGAAGAAGCTTCAGCATCATGCCTCCTCAAGGCAAAGGGTTCAGATGGCAGGGTTATGTTGTTCTGAGGAACTAAGGAGACAGTCCTCCCAGTAATAACCCTCTTCATGATGGGGGTCTCTGAGTGACCAAGCCTCTCAAAGACAAAAAGTTTCTTCTGAGGCGCCCTAACAGCAATAGGAGTCATGGCCTCAGCGGGCCTCTTCAGATATTGTTGCACATGTCGTGTAGAACGTGCATAGGCTTCAGCAGATTGAAGCCTGATAGTGTGACCTTGGGCCACAATGGCTGCAAAGTCAATGCAACTAAACTAGATGGCAGCCCCGGTGTTTCCAATATTGATGATGGCATTGGCCAAGTGGATGTTGTCACCATCTCTGAGAGTAACAGTGATGGGAGTGTTCTGTAGAGCCATTCTAGAGCTTTAAAGGTAAAGATTAGCAATTTAAAATAGCTACACTATCCCCTTTCTTCCAAAAAAATGGGTACAATAAGACAAAATATACTAAAACATGAGCTCTAAACAAAATCTTAAATGACTTAAGACTCTATCTAGAAAGCTTTTAAGTTTTCTCTCTAAATTTTTCATTTTTAAATTTCATTTTCATTTATCATTTCTTTTATTTTTATACTACACTATAATTATAACTTATGTTCAACTAGCCAAAGATAGAAAGAAAAACCTATCCCCAGTGGAGTCGCCAAAAATCTATGGGATCCAAAAATTTTTCACCGACCTCTTTTGATAAAAAGAGTGATTTATGTGTCGATAAAAATTTCAGAAGGCGGATGAATAGTAGATAAGACACTACCCAAAGATTTCATCCTCATTTTGTGAGGACTTTTTTAGACATGGTTCCAGGTTTCCTATAGGCTCAAGCTCTAATAGTTAATTACCCTTCCCAATACTGAGAGAGCACTTTCAATTAAGGCTAGTCAATGAATCGTTAAATAACAAGTATATAATAGTAGTGAGTGGAGTTTAGGATTTATGAAATTTATTATTTTAATTTAAAACTTTTGGTTGGGGGAATGATGACGTGCCCGATCTAGATCCCATAGTTCCATCATCCCGGGCTGTCGCGGTCCCTAGTTCGCTTAGTTAGAAGAGGTAGTCGACCCAACCTGATCGAAAGATCCTTGTTAGAAACACATGGGTTATGTCATCCAAGGTGTCCTAGTAGACCTGGGGTGGAGTTTATCTAAGGAGACAAATATAAGTCAACCTTAGCTCATAGAGGGTTTTTTTCCAATCAAACGCATTCTATATTTCACAGCTCAAAAAGCAAAGCCGTTGAAAAATATTCGGGTCACGACCATGACCAATTTAGTGGTGTCATATCATGGAGAACCACCCAGTCAGAGGGCTCTAGTCGTAATCATCATTTATGTGATGCCATTTTGCAGCAAAACCATGTGGACAAAGGACACAGGCCACATACGGGCTTAAGACTATTTGAGTGTAAAAATAGTAATGTATTTGATTTGACATTGGCTCTTTGTGAGCAAAAATTTTCTTAATTTGTCACCCCCAAACAAACAGTTGTAGAGGGGTGGATTGATTTTAAGTTTTAATTTAAATAATTAATTTCATTTCATTTATATTTTATTAATTTTATTTTAATCATTTTATAATTGATTTAGATTTGAGCATGTAATGATTCATTATTAGAACTTTAATAATAATCACCTTTCTCGATCATATGACTATTATTGGCTGATAAACCTTACCCTATTTTTCTACAGAGGATCGGGTTTAAATTCATTGCCTCAAGAATTATAGTCCTTTAAACCTTGTCAACTCTAGCTTGAACATAAAGGATCAGGTTTAGAACTTTTCTCTTGGGAGTTTGAACTTGAGAAGTGTCAATAGATTTATCATTTATCATTTTATGATAGAATTAGCTTCTCATATTTTATTAAAGGAAAGTTCTTATAATATCATAATTAGATTTTTAAATTTTGTTAACCCAGACCCGGTCCTAAGACCAAACCAGGATGTAGTTATCTGTTCATTTGTATCTGACTTAGTGAACACTTCAACATACATACGAGTATCTATTCTTTTAAAATATTGTATGGACATTTAGATGTTTAAGTTGAAGTAACTATGTTTGAAATGATATATGTGTCAAATTGCAAGTTTTGATATGGATTTTTAAGTTTTGTTAACCCGGACCCGGTCCAAAGACCAAACCGGAAAGTGTAGTTATCTATTCTTTGATATATGACTTGCATATTTGTAAGTATCTCACTTAGTGAACACTTCAATATACATACAAGTATCTATTATTTTAAAATATTATATGAACATTAAGATATCTAAGTTGAAGTGTAGATGTCAAATTACAAGTTTTGATTTTTTATATGGCATTTTTGGATTTTGTTAACGCGGACCAGGTCCTAAGACCAAACCGGGAAGTGTAGTTATCTGCTCTTTCACTTTGGGTTTGGCTTGCATACTTCCCTTAAATGTTTGATCTAGTAGACATTTCAACATACATACAAGTATATGTTCTTTTTTTTAAAATATTGTATGGACATTTAAATGTCTAAGTTGAAGTAGTTATGTTTAATATGACATGTCATCTTTAATACATGTTATAAAAACAAGTAATGACCTATTTTTTATCAAGCATGTATCTGTTCTTGAATTCAATATTCCCAAATGCAAACCAAATGAGTATATGTTCTAGATGATCAAGCATGTATCTAGTCAAAGAGGTAAGATATCTACTTTCGCATCAAGTGAGCATTTGTTCTTTAATGATATGAATTTAAACCCTTCTCAATTTATCATGAATCAAATATGTATATCTCTATAGGATATACATTTGACCTTTTTAAAACATCTGCTAAACATTGAGTGCAATATATGTCTTAAGAAAAATTTGAGGAAAGGTTATGAATCACACAAGTTTGTGTCACATCCAAACTCCTTCATGCGTGTTAAAATTTGGATGGATAGAGATTAATTCAAATGTAGACTTGTATATGAGTTTCTATTCAATGCCACTTTGAATTTGAAAGAGAGCTTCATGCTTAATGAATAGCCATTCTTATTTCAAGGCACCCTTCACATATTCATAGAAAGGGAAGAATTATGATGATGCTAATGAAGCTACCCGCTTACTTTCCATCTTTCATTCTCTCATTCTTTTAAATAATAATCAACTAGCATTTGGGCTTCGTATAAAGAAAAGTAATTTTGGAGGATCATGTCCTATCTTATGCAAGATATAAATTTGACACTTATTTATGGGTGTAACATGAACATTTATTAAGTAAAATTTCACTTTAACATTACCAATCAACAAGCTAAAAGGGGCTTAAAATTGCACTAAACTTCTTTTCAATTCACATTTTAAAAGCCTATTAGCTCAAATATGAAGCCATTCACTTTTCCTTTCATTCTCTTCCTTAGCTCATGATTGAAAAAAAATCTGAAATCTTCCTTACACAAGGTTAAGAAAAATCTGAATTCTTTCATACACATAGAAAATCTGAAATAATGATTTTCATGATTGAAAAAAATCTGAAATCTTTCTTACACAAGGTTAAGGAAATCTGAAATTTTTTTCTTAAATGAATATTGATTCTTATGATTGTAAATGACCAAGCCATAGGAGGAGGCAAAAAGAAAGGGTAATCATGAGCTTGTAATATTTAGTTCATGGCAACATGATAACTTAAACATGTGTCCATCCCATTAAGCCTTATCTTTATAATACTTTGCATAAGCCCATTTATAATGTTTTGTATACGCCCATTTGTAATGTTTTGTATAAGCCCATTTGAGAATTTTTTTAAGATAGGCCAATTATGAAGAAGAAAGTTCATGAAATTATGATCCATTCATAATATCATTTATTATATTTTAGTTATTTGTCATGTCCCCCTTTTATCATGACATGCACTCATAAATGAGAGGAAGACTCTTCTTCCCATTCTTTTTATGACACAACCACTTTGGTTGAAAAAGAGGACTTCTTTCCTCTCCACTTTTTTTTTATTATTATTTTTTAGATTCATGCTCATTTCATGAGTGATTAAGAAGAGGATGACAAAATAGATAAAAGCCTCCCCTCAGATCCATCCCATTTTAGGAATCATGAAGAGAGAATCATAAAAGATCTCCCCTTAAATCCTCCCCTCAGATCACCCCTTAAACTCATGCTCATTTTAGGAGGCATTAAGGGAGGATGACAGAGAAGTAAAGATCTCCCCTTAAATCCTTGCTCATTTTATGAGACATTAAGAGTTAATGACAAAGAAGTAAAGATCTCCCCTTAAACCCATGCACATTTTATGAGACATTAAGAGAGAATGACAAAGAAGTATAGATCTCCCCTTAAACCCATGCACATTTTATGAGGCATTAAGAGAGAATGACAAAGAAGTAAAAGTTCCTCTCCTTCTTAATGGCATGTAGAAAAACTATAGAAACTAATGGAATGACATAAGTCCCATTTCCATTTTTTGGCCTCACACTAAGGGGCTAACCTTCATTATAAATAAGAGCGAATCCTTCTCTTATGAAGACTTTACTCTCCCACTTCTCCCCATTCTCCTTACAAAATCTATTGCAAGTCTAAGTCTCCTAAGAGAGAGTTTATCTACCCTTCAAAGGAAGAGATCCCCAACACTTAAGCTTGTTCTTATCATAGCACATCAAGTTGTTATTAACTTGATGCTTTTAATCCTCCTCACATCATATGTTGTTTGAACAAAATTTAAATCATGCAACCATAAGATACTTGTCTTTCCATTTTCAACTATTTATAAGCATATAAATATTATTGCAAAATGAACAAGTGAGATAGAATAAACATCCATACTAAATTTGTGCTCACAAATCTGAAAGTTTAGACTTGACTAAGCAACTATCCATGTTGATTTCCTTATCTCAATCTTATTTCATGTTTTAGGCAAAGGAGAGGAAATCATGTCATAAACACATGCTTAATAATAAGACAAGATTTAAATCACATAGTACATAAGGTATCTTATTTTCAAATAACTCATTCATGTAGTACATAAATATACACTTGACAATGAAGTAAAGTTTAAATCATACCATGCATTGGGTGTTGTATTTCTATCTCTCACCCGTTCATGTAGCATAATCACCATTTAAGCAAATGAAATTTGAATTTAAACATTAATTGCCATATACTATGAATATTCAAGTAACAATTAAACTAAGCATAAGTGAGCTTATTGTAATTGTCATATGGTATGATGGCTCGAATAATAATGAGCTAAGCATGAATGAACATATGCACATACTTTCCTTCTTAAGAACTTAGGCATTTATACATACTTTTTTTTATTTATCATAACTTTTAGCAACCTCCCGACTTCATCCCCGCATAAGGGGGCTACTTCGATAGATTAAGCCTTCCCACCATGCCAAGAAAGGCGTGCAGGGTAGGTGTCGCGAGACACCGCGGTCAAAAATTTATTAGCCCACCATGCCAAAAAAGGCGTGCATGGGTTAATACAACATAGCATAGCATTTTTTTGCCATGCTGGAACAAGGTGAGCAAGTACTTATATTATAAAAAGAAATAATTTCCCTGCCACGTTAGAACAATGTGGGCAGGTACTTATCACAACAAATTACTTATATTATAAAAAGAAATAATTTTCCTACCACATTAGAACAACGTGGGCAGGTACTTATCACAACAAATTTCTCTATCACGTTGGAACAACATGAACAGGTACTTATCACAATAAATTTCCCTGCCATATTGGAACAACGTGAACAGGTACTTAACACAATAAATTTCCCTGCCACGTTGGAACAATGTAGACAGGTACTTATCATAAGTTTTCCTGCCGCATTGGAACAATGTGAACGAGAACTTATCATAGCAGATTTATCTGCCATGTTGGAACAACTTGAACAGGTACTTACCACAAGTTTCCCCGCTGCATTGGAACAATGTGAACGGGTACTTAAACAAATAATTTCCAAGCTTGCATTTACACATAAGAATTCATGTACATGTACTTGTGCAAGATATATGACATTTATGATTTTAATTAAGCATTACTTTGGGAACATCACAAATAAGAAATCATTACATGAGTTTTCAATTGCATATATCATTTCTCCTCTTTTCTTTTCTTTTTTTTAGCATAAGGGATGAAATACATTTCCCAAGTTTGGCAAGTAGATAGCATTCATATGTCCAATCATAAGCATATATTTCATTCTTTCAATACTTGAAGAGGCATCAAAGTAAGAAGCATAAACAAAACTTATATTCATATGAAGGAAAATGGAAATTCCATTCACTTTTGTTTGCCTCTAACCTCCCTTTCATCTCTTATTATGATAGCCACAAGAGTTTGAGCCATTTAAAAATGAATAGCCACATTAAGCTTGATATTACATAAACCCAAAAAAGAAGATTCAGATTTAGTAAAGCATTGGCGAAACCACAAAATTTGAAAAGAGTTTAAATTGAATCTTGCTAAAGAAGATTTCAAATTTAACAATCATCTTCAAAATCTTAAGTTCTTTTTTTTAAAGATCAAATTAACGCTTGTTAAATAGTAAAAAGAGACAAGAGATAAGGCAAAGATAATAAATCCCACATAAATATCTCACAATTTACTTCAAGGATTTATCACTTGGATGATAATAATAATTAGAAAGAAGGTAAGCACTGTTAATAAAACAAGGCTATGGCTTTCAATCTTCTTTCCTTTGGCATGGTTCTTAATGAACTTAATATATATGAAATACACCATTTCATTTAGAATAGCAAAATCTAGAAAATTAAATATGAGGTAATACTTTCATTTAGATTTGCCAAATCAAGAAAAGAAATCTGAAAACAAACTTTGCCCAAATCCTCATCTCCATACTAGCAAACAACTAAGTGATGGAAGCAAGGTAGGATAAACGTCATGAGGTAAATCCAGAAAATTAGTGTATGTGGTGAACCCTTGCATTTGAACTTAACAAACCCAAAAAATTTTGAGAGTAAACTTCACCTAAATATTACTCTTCTTGATAACAATAACTCATGTTATAGTAAACCAAGATAAGCATTATAAAGAGTTTCCCCAACAATCAATTTCCATTTTTTTTTTTTTTTTTTTTTGTAATCATGAATTTTCAAATTCAATTAAAAGAACACTTTTCTATTAATGGAGAAAGATCAAAATAAAGCCCATTATTGATCAACAATTACAAGAGGGTCAAAGCCACACTAAGCTCATTCATAGGCTTTAAAATTTTAGATTTTGGCTAAAGGCATAATTGCATATTAAAGAGATTCACTAAGGCTAAAGCTCACCACTAATAAGTAGTGGTAGAGAAATGAGCAAGCAGTTATATTAGGTCAATATGCATAAGCTCCTTTCTTTCATTATTTTTGTTTATGTAATAGAAAGGTCACAGCATAATAATAATTCCAGCGGATTCCTTAGTCTAATAGCATAAGAAATGAAAGCTATCATTTCATTTTCCACATATTTTTCTGAATTCAATATTTGGAACAACAACACATAAACAGATATTGGATCTCCATAGGAAAGTATAGCTCTTCAACTATAATAGCGATTTACACTTGCTATTTTTCATGTATTTCACAACAAGGGCCAAAAAAATAGTGAATCATAAAGGGGAAGTCATCAAATTGTATCATTCAAATGCACAAATGCTTGCATACAACTAGAGATTTGGGTGATACATCATCCCAAACCTCAAAGTACTCCTTAGGTATATAAAAGAGGGGTTTATGAGATCACACCATTCTAGGAAAGCCAACAGCATGAAAATACGCAAATAAAAGCATAAATGACATGGAGCTTGGGCCATACATCATCCCAAGCTCAAGATCCATATCTCAATATCATATTAAGCATGTAAAAGAGAAGATTCAGCAAATCATACTCTCCAAATAAAACTGCATATATAAGGCATGCTTAGGGTTGAAAAGAAACAACGTGGAGGGTTGATTTGCAAGGGAGGAATGGGGAGAAAGGGTTCGGTCGAACTAGGGTTCAATTTGCTCGGGAAAAGAAGTCGGTCGAAAGAAGTTCGAATGCTCAGGCTCAGTTGCTTTAAATGGATGGGAATCAGGCTCTATCGGGTCTCACACAAGGGAAGAGAGGAGGATCAGGAATGAGAGCAAGTGAATCGCATGAGAGGAAGAGAGGGAGAGCTTTAAACGAGAATGATAGAAGAGATCACATGAATGCCCTAGCACTCGGCCTTAGGATGTTAGAACCGCTTGCCTCTTTTTGATTGGTCACCCAAACGATAACCAATAAGGGATATTGGGAGGCTTTTTTATTTGGTTAATAAATAGTGGGATCAAGATAAAGATTAGAGGATTTTAAGCAGCTTTTAGTAGCCTAAGTATGAATTAACTGGATAATAGCATCATAATTAATATTTTTGCACCAAAAATTACGAAATTATTTTGTACGATGAACCATATCAATATAAATGTCAATTTTAGGTGTTTTTATTATGTCGAATGCAACGGCGTGATCGATTTCATAATCATAGGTCATTTGGACCACATCAACGACAGTCAAACTAAAATTATACTTAAATTATGCAACATCGCATTCAAATCGATCGACATTCGAGTAGACTTTACCGAATTGATCATCGAACATGTTGTTTGACAACATTTCGATGATAATGGCACATTCAATTTTGCAAATAGATGTCATTCGGATGTCATCGATGATGATTTGAGTCAAATCACGCTTAACTTTCATGTAATTTTATTTTGGATTAATTTTAATTGACCGATTGCTTATTAATTGATCCGATAATTTTCTTTTAATTATCTTTGATATCTTAAATGCAATTGAGAGGTCAATTTCTCAAATCAAGGCAACTTTTTACCAAATATAATTATGATTAAGAATTTTAAATTTTCCAATTGTGTGTCATTTGCTGCTACTTTTCATAAATTTCTCCCTTGTCGCTTAATTCAAGTTATAGAATATATGTGTAGGTCAACACACCTGTAGCTTTCCTTGATGTCATTCATTCATTTAATGCTTGCAATAATTGAGATGAATATAACCCCATATGTACTTGTCACCTTCATTGATTTCACGTTACACATCTTGACATGAATGTGTAGGCCAACAAATGGCCCCCAACAAACATGGTGTGCTCCTAAAGGGGATCGTGTTTGTTGTCTCCCCTTTCATTCAATTGTGTGCCTTTATATATCTCGCATGATTGCTTGTGCTTATTACTCTTTTTATTATACTAAGCCTCCATCTTCTTGTGTCTTTGCAGGAGATGTTTCGTTAGAGTAGACCCATTGACATGGCACCGGGCGAGCCTAGTGAGGAGGCTATATGGATTGCTATTGATAGGCATGATCCTCAGGGGGATGCTGATGTTAGGGATAGACTTGAGTAGCATGAGGATATGTTGCAAGGCATGATATTTTTCATGACTTTTTCACACATTCTCCCCTACTTCTAGATTGTGCTTCAGATTCACTTACTTTTGAGGAGCCAGTAGATTGGGTATCCACCATTAAGTTGAAATGTGGAGAGTACAATCCGTTAGATGGTAGTGTGGCTCAGATCAGCTATGGGATGTGTGACATTCTATAGCGTGTTATGGTTGGAGTGGCGGTTGAGGTTGCCAGCCATGGACAGTCTAGTGCAGTGGCCATGAAACTCGACCGAATGCTAGATTCCTAGCTTAGTCGATGGGTATGTGACTTGGGCTGGGTACATTTTGTGGGCACATCAAGAGACTCTATGGGTAGCAGGGGTTTATGAGGTAATGTATGCTACTCTGTTTAACTTCTCGAGTATCCCTCCTTCTTGGGTTCGAGGTATGATAGAGTCTTGGGATTCTAGCAGTAGTACATGTTGGGATGGCGCAGAGGAGTTGACTATTACTCTACAAGATATACAGATAGTGTCAGGACTTCTTATTTTTGGTCACCGCTATGAGGAGTGTATCCCACAAGATGAAGAGCTCTTTTGTAGGCAGCTTTTAGATGATGATGATCGATGAGATAGACTCATTTTGTCAATAATTTACCCTGAGCTCTTGAGGCACTATCATGAAACATATAGAGCATCACATTTACTTATGTTGTCTCAGGTGATGATACTAATGGGTGTATGGATTCATAGTTTCTTATAGGAGGAGAGTCTGTTTGGTCATCCAGCATAGTTGGGTGACCCATTTTAGTTAAGTTTGCAGCGGGGTGACCACTTACCAGAGGAGAGTGTTGAGCCTTCCATGATAGTTGGACATGCATCTCTAGCTTTACCTGCAATGGATGAGGATCTTTTCTTAATAGGATTTTAGCCACTTGGTTGTCCACATTTGTCTTGCCTCTTAGGGAGGGATTTGTGTGATCTAGTGTACTATTAGTGGCCAGTTAGATTACACGAGGGGAGTTTCTGTCACTAGTTCTGATTATACTTGCTCACACATATTAGGTTATGAGGACCACATCAAATTCTAGTTCTCTTGAGCTTTGAGGTATTACTTTACCCTAGCAGTATTTATATGCATGGATTCACATTTATATCCATAGAGCTTTCTCTTACTTAGCTTGCCCTGCATACTTCATAGAGATGAGTTCCCTACTGTCATTCAACTGTCTCAGGAATCTTCCTTTGGAGAGTGAGCAGATATATTTGTTCTTCTTTTCTCCACATTGGTCAGAGATAGATTTTCTCTTATTCACCAACCAGATGTAGGTGGCCTTCCTGACAGCATGATTAGAGTCGATATAGTTGATAGCACTGATCACAGAGGCAGAGCCACTTTGCTCTTTAGAGGACGATCACTACGGGTGGTGGAATACTTCATTAGAATGAGGCATGGCTAGCTATGTTATAGATTGGTCATTCAATGCTTATAGAGATATCAAGTTGCTCGTCAGTTTGGGTTCTCTCAAACCATGGCTTATGATGGATGAGCATTCATCCCATGCATAGTTGATACTCTTCAAATGGATTCAGTGTCAATAGAGATTTATTTTCACATAGCTTCAGTGATGTGGATTCATCTGCTCAAGTTGGGTACTAGTTCTCGATTTTGCTTGGCTCTTCCAAATAGTGACACTGGGATCAGTTACATTAGGTTGACTTGGGTGCGCTTGTTACTTGCTTCTTTTATGGAGCATGGTGCTCGGAGGTATGAGCACAAAGCTAGGCGGCTAGGAGTTCCTCAAGCGCAGAGACTACGTCGTGACACTCCACAGCCTAGTAGCACTGGGATGATACATCTTTTATTCACTTACATACCTTTTTCATGCATATTTTTGTAAATAGTAATATATACATCTGATATTATTCTCTTTTATTGCTACAATAGGTAGTGAGGATGATTCAGCTACTATTCCTTCCAGAGTGCAGCTTAGGGAGCCATCTCCTAACTATACAGAAGTACATTTTTCCTCTCGTAGGTGCAGGCGAGTCCATCAGATGGATCCCCCTAGAGCTTTGATGGATTTGTCGATGAGCCTGACTTCTTGCCATTTATTAACACCAGATGAGGTACCCTTAGGTTCTAGATTATCAGTTGGCATCAGGCCCACCATCGTTGAGGATTCAGAGGAAGGAATGTCGAGTAATTTTATTACAAAGCCCATTATTCAAGAGGCAGCAACACCTTTAGTAGATGCATATCCACCTCCTGGACCTCCTGCTGATGCATATTAGCCTAAAGAGACACCTTTCACAAGAGAGTTAGACTTTAGCATTCAGCCAACCGTGTCTGTTGTTTCTGAGACGCCAGTTCCTCATGTGGATGCATCCCCACCTTCTGGTCCTTCTACCGTTGTTTAATTGCCTAGGGAGACATCTGTTGCTACAAAATTAGGGTTTACTACTGTGCTTACTATTCCAATATACCCTCCTTCACTTTTGACTTCACAGTAGTGCCACAACTGCCATCGCTCGACGATTTGCTTTGCTCCTCTGAGGGACCTTCTTCAGGTAATGTATTTGTTCATTCATGTGCTTATTTTAGTTATGTTACTGATAATTTCTTTTACTGATAATAATCTATTTGTTCCATCTATATAGTGCCTACTGAAGCAGATTATCAATTTGATATTTATTGTCAACACTCCTCAAGTCCTAATATGAGAAATCGGGTGATGTAAGATAACAAATCAGTGTTCTTATGAGATTTGCTCTCATGGCTGGACCCTAGATCACTTGAGTCACTTCAGCATTTTACCTCTTATGCCAACATGCTTTTAGACTGTCTTGGTCACTTTGGGTTGGAGAACATGGAACTGAGATTCTAGGATGGCCTATGTAGAGAGATAGAGTTTATAGTCAGGCAGATGAGATCCCTTTCAATTGTACGGACTCGAGCTTTGCTACCAGAGCTTCATGAGTGAGTCAGGATCTGAAGGGAGGCTGCTGACTTAGCTCATGATAAGTTTGAGTAGAGTGCATAGGCCTTGAGATAGCTTCGACAGAGATCTACTGATGCCAGGACTGAGTTGACTATCCTTTTAGATAGGATACGGGGCCTCTGGAGGGAGCTCATGAGCTTGAAGTCTTGAAAGACTAGCCTTCAAGTGGAGTAGGGCAAATGAGGTTGGGTGATAGAGAGAGAGCAGAGCCAGTATCAGACTCATCATCACTCCATAAAAGATGTCGAACACTTAGCTGAGCTCTGAGATGGCGGCAGTACCATATGCTTACTACACTCATAGCACGGCTTCAGGATATACAGGGTCGTCTCTTTTGATGTACTTTTTGTATGATCTATGTATTCATTTCTTCAGATTAGTGAGATTTTCTATTTCTTTTCTGGTACTTGTACTTTTATCATAATATTTTGATGAGCTTTGTTAGTTTGGATATTGGATTATCACTGTTGAGCTTGCTATTACTTTGTGAGATCGTAGTAACTTAGTCAATGAAAGATAAATGTAATTAGCCCAATGTGTCATGCATGCTGAACTTGATGATTATGATATTTATGGTGGATTTGGAACTTGAGATTCCTTTTATCTTGACTTCCATTTTTAGCAAACTCAGTAGAGGGAGAGGCCTTGACTTGTCTCAGTTGACTTGTCAAGTTAGAACAGGAATACTTCATGCCTTATGCTTAATTCTTTGATGGGCTTAGTGAAAGGTTGAGTTTTGGTTATTTTAGGATTTGTAGATCCTCCTGTCCTAGCATTATACTTAACGGACTCATTGAAGGGTGCATACAGATAACCTAGCCTCCATGTGATTGAAATCCATGATTGAGACCCAAGATGAATTAGTTAAGTTCTGGAGTATTTTAAAAATTTTATCAAGTTAATTAAGTAGGTGATTAGTGGATTAGCCCTTAATTAAGTTTGGATTAAGAACTGGAATGGCTTATGAAAAATTCCCCAAACCCATTCCATAAACCTCTTCTTCACTTAAGCAAGGCTATTGACCTCATTTTTAGGATGAGCTCTCAACCCCTCCATCTTAGACATAGGACTTCTCTTAGATTTTAAGAGCCTCTTAGTCTTAAGACACATCTAGTAATTAGGTGGACACTCAACCTAGCCCTAGAAGACTTAGAAGAGTTAGCCATATGAATAGGTCATGCCTTACGGGTGTTAAGAAGACTTGCCTACCCTTAGCTTGAACCATTCCTCATCTTCCTTCCTTCAAGTCAAACTCCAAATCAATCTTATTTGAGTTTCTCCAAACTAAAATCAAATCCATGATTGAAACCCATGATTGAAGCCCATGATTGAAACTCATGAATGAAATTCTTAAGTCCAAATCCTTCTTAATTCCTTAAACTCTTCTTCAGGACCTAACCAAAATCATGATCTAAACCAAATTAAACTCATGAGATTTTCTCATAATTCATTTATATTCTCATTTATATTCGCATATATAAATGAAATATAAATTCAAACCAATCAAACTAAACTCAAAATCAATTCATAAAATTTTTCTAAGTCCTTTAAGTTTTCCCTTAAGGACTTAACCTAAGTCATGATCAAACCAATTCAAACTTATGGGATTTTCTCATAACTCATTTATATTCTCATTTATATTCACATAAATAAATAAAATATAAATATAAATCAATCAAACTAAATTCAAAAATTCAAATCCCTACTCCAAAATTTCCTAAGTCCTTTAAATTCCTTTTAATGGACTTAGCCTAAATCATGATCAAATCATTTCAAATCCTTGAAATTTTCTCATGATCAATTTATATTCTCATTTATATTCACATATATAAATGAAATATAAATTCAAACAATCAAAATCAATTCCAAAAATCAAACTCAAACCTAACATAGCCAAAATCCACCATAGGCCAAATTGATTGAAATCATTGATCTAAGTTCATTCATGACCTATGTTTGAACTTGACCAAGTCAACATTTGAGCCTAACCTAGCCCAATTAGCCACTTGACCCAAGTTGACCCAACTTGACATAAAGGGTCAAAATGTGTCAAAACTTGATCTAAGCCAAATAGATTCAAACAAATGGGTCAAGTTCATTCCAAATCACTTGTTGAACTTGACCAAAGCTTCAATTGGCCAACTAGACGTAACCTAGCCCAATTACCTTAGACCTAACTTGACCTAAAGGGGTTATGTTGAACCAAATTCAAACTTAATCAAAATTGATTGAAAACAAAGATACCAATCCACTCTATATGACTAACCAAACCTAAACCTAGATCAAATAGGTCAAATGGGTCAAATAGGTCAACTTGACCCATTTGACCTAAATGAAGTCATATGAGCCAAATTCAAAAATAAACCAAATTGAATCAAACCAAAGTCACCAAAATATTTCAAATGGTCATATGAACTTGACCCAACCCTTAGTTTGACCCAATTTGACCAATTGGTTAGCTTGACCCAAGTTGACCCATTTTGACCTAAATGGGTCAACATGAGCCAAACCTTATCAAATGAACTCCAGACCCAATGAAACTTGGCCAAACATAGTTTCTCCACATACCCAACATATCCAAATTGAATAATTGGCCAAATGATCATTTTACCCCTAGGTCATATAACAAATTATGGACTAATCCATGGGTAATTTGGTCATGCCCTCTTCATATCGACTTGATACCTTCTTAATAGCTCAAGTGGACCCAATGAAGAGTGGTGCACCCAACCCAATGGGTTTGGGTCAGCCCAAATGGACCCAAGGATAAACTCAATCCCTAGCTCAAATTGGCCATTTTAAAGTCCTCCTTCCACCCAATTTGAATGACATGGGAGGTTACCAATCCACTTAAGACCTCAAACCAACCATGTGCAAAGATCTAACAGCCTAAACAAACCTTTCCATATGGTCAATTGGATCAAAATGGCAAGCTAACTGTCAGCCGTCCGATTGCCCTAGGGGGAGATATACTTCCCCTAATTCAATTTGAATTTTTCATTCCCACATTCGATTGAGCCCTAGTGAGTGTTAGGAAACATCAGAGAGCAATCCTAAGCCTTCTAAGAAGGATTTAAGATAGCCATTTCTTGGTTTTCTTCTTTAGAAAATAGGGGAGCTCACCTCAATCCTCAATTTCTTCTTCACTCAAATCCACTCCAATTCCTCTTGCACACTCTCTCAGGGAATCAAGTCGAGTGCACCTAAGCATTCTCTAAAGTTCCCAAAGCAAGAAGGAGGTGGAATTGGTTCAAAGCCGTAAAAGTGAGCAAGTGGTGTTGGTCCATAGGGAGATATACTCAACCCTAAGGCTTGAAACTTTAAACAGGCTTGTCTCCACTAGATGAAGCTACCTCATTAAGCTTGAGTGTCAATGATCACCTCCAGCGAGGTATGAAATTTTCTAATCACTTAGCTTAGGAGGTGTTGGTCTTTTGTTAAAGCAATTTTCATGGCATGTAAATTCCACCATTGGATAAACTTGTCATTAGCTTTAGATGGTCTAGATAAAGTCTCATTCCAATCCGAGCTCAATCGAACTCGAATCTTCTCTTAGATCATGGACGATCTCTACTGAGCCTCAGAGAAGAACTAGGGAGATCCTGGCCCTCCATCCACATGTTTTAGATGGACGATCGAGATTAATCCCACATTTTAGAAATAATTAATCCTTTTAGAAATCATGGGATGATCCTTGGCCATTCGATCCTTGATCGAATGGCATGGACCAAATCACGCTCCGCCCCTGCACCGCCACCCTGACGTGATTCTTAAGTGAATAGCTCATGGCATTATGCATGTAAAGCACGCTGACCACCGCCTCCAAATGTCGCGCTATGAGCTAAAGGGATTAGTTAGGGATTTAATTAATTTTAATTAATCTACTAACCAACAAAAATTTGTATCTCCTTCAATAAAACTTAAAAAAATATGAGGTAAATTTCTATGGAAAGATAATTCAACCTAAAATATTTTAAAAATAATTTCAATGGATTTTTAATTATACTTTTCTCTAATTTTGGGTTTTATTAGAAATCTTATTTTATTAATTACTTCTTAATTAATCTTTTGATTAATCCCAAACTTCTTGGGTATGTTTTAAGGGATGACCTCTACTTCTCCTAATTTTCTTGGGATTTATTTAAGGCTTAATTGGGGAAATTGCAAATGTATTTCTTAATTATTCCCTTAACTCTATTAAGGATAATTAAGATTGGATTAGTGTTTTGATCCATTATTAAGGTTAGATCCAGCAAATAGGAGGCTTAGGAAATAATTTTGGGGTATTTCCTAAGCTATTCACAAACCCCACCCCCCCCACCCCTTTTTTCCTTAATCCTCTCTTAATTAAGGGTTAATTCATTAATTATCCCTTAATTAATTTCTAAAATTCTAAATCTTTGAACTTAATTAATCTACTTTGAGTAGATGCTTAGGTGTTTAAGAGCCTAAGTTCAATTAAGGAAATCAAAACCCAATTCATATGTGTGAAGGGGTGTTTTGAATTTACTTAAGTTAAACCCCTTAGTTAATTAACAATTAATCATGAGCTAAATTGCATTAGGCCCCTTTTCTTCCTAGGTGTATTACAAATTTAAATTCCTTGTGAGATTTTATGCAATCTCATTGGATGGTGTAGGTAAGTGTAAATTAACTTGCTTAATTCATACCTTAACCTAATTGAAATAAAAAAAGTGAATCTAATCTTCTAAAAATTAAACAAAAATATCAAACACATGTGGGAATGGGTTAGGAAAAGCAAACTCAATCCACATTTTCAAACTTAAATCAAACTTAAAACCAAACAAAAATCACATTGAATACACTTTGATTTATTTTAAGCTTTCGTATTTCATAAGATTGTCTTTAGGATTTAATTGAAGTGAATGTGTTCACATGCTTTTATTTATTTTGATTCTTTCCCCAACATGTTAAATTTGTATGTCATGTGGTTTCATGCATTCAAATTTTTCAAAATCCAAATTCAGAAATGAAAATGTTTACTTTAAGTCAATATTGCATGTGTTGGCTAAAGTAGAAATATGAATGGCTATTATCACTATTAAATTCAAATTTATTATCAAAATATATGAATCAAATGTCCAAAATTGAAAGTGTGCTACTTATATTTTAATTATAAACTTGCATGTGAGAGAATATAAGAATGTGCTTAGCATAGGTTTCCCTTCTCTTTTAAGTTTTGAATAAGAATTTGGTAAGATGTGTGGTTCATTTGAAAAGAACCTAACACTTGCCTAATTCCATATCATATTCATTCCTATGCTATCACTTAAGAAGGTTACCTATGCTTGCATATATAAATTGCATAAACAAAACAAATCAATTAACACAACCTTTGCATTCTTTCTTTCCAATTTATTTCTTTTGTACACATGTTTGTATTTAAGGAAAGTGGTATATTAGCCTAGACAATCTTGAGATTGCAAGGCTTTAAGTAGCCCTAAGTAGGTCTTGTACCTACACCTCTGGTTAACAATGATGTTGTACTCACTTATGTCTTTCTTACTTTCATGTGTACATGTGAAAATTGGATAAGAAATACCTTTTCTACTTAAGAAAAAAAATCATGCATCTTAAACTTCTAAATTTCCTTAAATGAATTACTTAGCATGCATCATAAAGTGTGTTAAATATTCTCATTTGTGTGTCTAGATATGCTTAGGACTCATTCATATGCATGTTATACATGATGGAAAAGAAGTGAAGTGATGTATATTTTATGAATTTAGTTCATTTTATTTAATCTTATAATATCTTTCTTTTTGAATAGGTTTGTTTAGAATTCATCTAAACTTAGAATTAATTAAAAGACTTAATCAAAATATTTACTAAATAAAACTAAAATGTGAATCTACTTTAAAAATTACTTAGGTTAGGGAAGAAAACAGAAGTTCTCTACTCTTTCCCTCTCTTCATAACTTAATAATTAATTGTATGATTCATTTGAACTTAATCAAAACATGAAATAAAGTCAACCCAAATCAATTAAATAATTTAAATGAAACTCTCCTCTAATTTGAACATACTTCACACTTAGAAAATTCTAACTTAAAGCCATAGCTAAGTATACCACACAAACCTTCAAAGCACACACATTAGCCTAAGTCACCACTTCTAGCTTTAGGTTAGGGTGGTACATGGTTTGATGTTTGTTTTGTTTTGTGATATATGTTTTAGACTAGATGTTAGGAAGTATGCTCGTAGAATGAATGCTAGGTCAATCTTAGTCTAACCATTATTTTCTGCAGGGGATTGTGCTTAAAGGGCGTTATCATAAATAAAAATAAAAAATGTTTTTGCTTGCAAGTGCTTATACCCATAAGCATAATCTAATATGCCAAGTGGACTTAGTCACTCATATGTGAGGTGATAAGTCCAATATACATGCTTGGGATTTGTGTGGCTTGTTTTAGCTAATCTCTATTTTGCAGGTGTTAGTTAGATTTTCATTCTTTTCTTTTTCATGTAAATTTGTGTAATTAGGATTTTGGAATGATTATTATAGGGATTAGGATAAGCATTAGTCATAAGATCCTATCTTATGCATTATGTGAAGCCTTGGAGAATCTACCTTCTATCAAAGAAGGAACCAAAAGAACAAGAAAGAAAAGAAGAGAAAGATTGAAGACCATATGTAATAACCCTTGCTTAATTGTAATTTAATTCATTTGTAATCTAAATAAGGGTAGATCTGCTCTACCTACCTAATTTGTTCAAGGTGTATATAACATTATACCACTTTATTCTTTTTGCGATTAGCTCTATAAATTTATTTATGATTTGTTTAGCTTTTGTATTAAGTGGCATCTTTTTCTAGTTTCTTTCTTGCTTTATGTATGGCTTGGATGTGGATTAGGCTCCTAGTGAAAAATAAATCTTTTACCAAACTTAACAACTCAAAATTAAAAAAAAAAAGAACTCATATCCGCACATAAAGCTTAGGTTTAAAATCAAGATAAAAGAATTAGCAACCCCTTAGCTGGATGAGTATTTCTTTTACAATATCATGCGCAAATACATCTTATTTCACTCTTGATTGGAGGGCTTCCACCTTTATCAGAGAAACTTAGCTCGACCTTTGAGAGTCATGTGGAAGCACACCTCCTCCCTTCTCGTTGATTTTGACCAATAACTTTATTTCTTATGCATTAGGCATATGAATCATATTAGCCTGAGTCAAAATAATTATCCAAAAATAGAAATAAAATGAAATTTAAACTGCATTAGTTTAGGTCATTTGAAGCATGTCCTTACATGATCTAGCCTCTTTAAGGAGTGAGTTTAAGGACTTAGTCTCTTTCTAAATAAATAATAGCCTAATTATCTTGCATAAGCATATGACTTGCCTACATGTATTTAAAATCATAGGAGGAGTTAGTTAGCGGCCACCCCCAGGCAGTTGTGAGTCCAAGCAGTCGAGTGGTTTGTCCTCTCTTATGGAGGCAAACTAAATACCCATTTTTGCCTTAGATTTAGGTTATGCTTTCTGCCCTCACCAAAGCTCCCTACATTTAGGTTCTGAGGTTGCTTGTCCCCTTTGTGGGTTATAAGCTTAAATCCTCACCTCTTAAGAATTTCCTTAATCTTTGTGTTAAGGAATCATAAGTCCTAAATTTTTAATGAAAAATGTAACTCAAACAAACTAAATCAATTTCAAAAATGAAAAGCTCAACTATAGGATAGATTGAGATTGCTCTTTAGGTTTCTTAACATCGTGAGCATCTCCTACTTATCTTCTAATTTGGCATCAATAATAACTCCCTCTCATTGATCAATCTCATTTGATCTTCAAAAATGAACCAATCGATTGATAGTACTTTCATATTAAAATCTTTGAAAATAATGATCATTTATCTTAATTGAGAATTTTCTTTAGGAATCCCCACTCCTTAGAATGTAATTAACTATGGTGGCTTGCCCCTGTAGGGAACTTAACCAACTCGATTTAAAATAAAGCCTACTTTACTTTTTCATGTAAAGTAGGGGAAGAATCTCTAGTACATATGTAGACCCATCATCTTTAGGAGTCCTTATTGAGGTGATTAAGTCCATTAAAGGGTTGTAACTTCTATCTTTCGAGATAGTACATTATTCCTTGATGACGTATCTGATCACCTGAATAAGCACATCTGTGGATCTGTGTGGTGTCCTAAAAAGATGAAGTTTTATATTCTTACCTCTTTCACCATAGATTTGAAGGCGACCATATAAAAAATTTTCTCCCACAATGGGATTGCAGGCAAGTTTGAAAATGTATTATAGAATTTGAACCTCTTTAATATAAATAAACGTAGCTCATTTTGATTATAATATATATTTATCTCGAGGATCTCAGCTTGAAGCATGATGTCAACTTAGTTAATGTGGTGTTTATTTTTGGGGTGTGGGACACCACGTAGATCTTAGGGGGGTACTTATTAAAGTTATCGGATACGATATTAAGGAATGATGTATTATCTTGAAAGATAGAAATCACCACCCTATAATGGACCTAATCACCTAATAAGGACTCCTAAGGCATGATGGGTCTTGATATATGAGATCTTTCCCTACTTTACATGGAAAAGTAAAGTAGGATTTATTTTAAGCTGGGTTCGTTAAGTTCCCTATGGAGGCAAGCCCCCATAGTTAATTACATCCTAAGGAATGATAATTCCTCAAGAATACTCTCAATTAAAGTAGATAATTAGGGTCTCCAAAGATTTCAAGGTTAAGACTATCAAAGGATTGGCTATTTTAGAAAATCAAATGGGACAGAACAAGGAGAAGACTTATTTTTGGAATCCAAGGGAGAAAGTAGAAATGCTCATGATACTAGAAGCCTAGTGAGCATTCCAATCTACCCTATAGTTGGGCTTTATATTTTTAAAATTGAAGAGAGTTGATTATTTGAGTTGATATTTTATTAGATTGCTAGGGCTTATAATTCCACAACGAAAGATTGTGGAAATGCCTAAGAGATGAGGATTTATTCTTGTAGCCCGAAGGAAACAGCTACCTCAGATTCCTAAACTAAGGAGCCTTGGTACAAAATGAAGGAACAACCTAAATCTAAGGTGAAAATATAGTTTACCTGGGATATAAACCATGATGTTGGACTTATTATCGCCAAAGTGGCGACCAACTAACTCCTACGCTTTAAATCCATGTAGGCAAGTCTTATGATTTGCAAGATGGCTAGGCCGTTGTTCATTTAGAAAGAAAACTAAGTCCTTAGACTCACTCCCTAAGAGACTAGAGCATGAGTGGTATTAATCAATGACTTAATCTAATGCAAATTTTATCAAATTTATTTGATTCTTTTGAAATTTTTTGTTTTGACACAGGCTATGGGATTTTGTATGCCTAAATGCATGAGAATTTGATTATAGGCCAAATCAAGAGAGAAAGGGGTGTCTTCCACCAAAGGCTCTCATAAGTTAAGCCTTGATTCTCTGGCAAAGATGGAAGCTCCCTCTTAATAAGAGTGAAAGAATATGATATGCATGATATTATACATTCATCCATCCAGCTAAGGGGTTACTAAAAATTTTATTATCTCGATTTAATTCTCAGGCTTTTATGTGAGGTTATGAGTTGTTTTAAAATTTTAGTTATGAGTTGTTAATTGGGGTAGAAAAATTATTTTTTATCCTAAGATCCTACCGCATCAAGGCCACACATTCAAGCATCAATCATAAATAAAGTATGAAAAGCATGTTGTTCTAATGCGCAATCTAAACACAACATCAAATAATTTTATAGACTACTATAAAAGAATAAAAGGCTAGTGCGGTCGAGTTCTTCCGTACACCTCAAAAGGGAAAAGAAAAGAAAAGATGGGTAGCCGAGCTCTACCCTTATACAACCCGGATTACAAAAATAATATATATGTTATGGGGGTCTTCTTTTCTTCATTTCTTCATTCTCTTTCTTTTGATTTGATTTGTTCCAAAGGCATCACAGGGCACCCCAGGGACTAAGCCTTTTGGCCACTGCTCATCCTAATCTCCCATAGCACTAATCCTAATTCCTAATACAAAATTATATAAAAAATAATAAAAGTAAAACTAGATACACCTGCAAAATAAATATTAGCTAAACACACCATACAACCCAAGCAGTTATATGAATAATTTGGACTTAGCACCCACACATGGGATACCAAGCTCACATGTCCTAACATGGGTTACACTTAAGGGCTAAGTAACCTGCACAGCAAAAGTATTTATATTTTTTTATTATAGCGGCCCCTTTAAGCACAACCCCCTGCAGAAAATATGATTAGGCTAATAACAGCCTAACATCCAGTCTACAAAATATACACCCTAACATCCAGTCTAAAATATTACATCACAAAACAAAACACAACATCATATATTACATCTAAAATATTTAATTCTTTTCTTTGATCATGGTTATGTGATTTAACTTTAAGTTTATGTAATTCGATTGTGGTTCATTTATTTGTAGTTTGATTGGATTAGATTAATTAAGATTTTATTTTTGATTCTAATTGGGTTTGATTCTTTGTAATTGGGATTTTATTTTTAATCACATCTATTTGTCATTTTCATCAAAGTTTGGTTTGCATTTTGATTTCATATATTGGATAGTAAATAAGTTTATTTTATTTAAGTACGTTGAATGAGATTTGATTTGATTCTATATTAAATTGATGAGAGTCTTTCCTGATTTAACTTAGTTTGATTCAAAATTTTATTTTTGATTCTAATTGGGTTTGATTCTTTGTGATTGGGATTTTATTTTTAATCACATCTATTTGTCATTTTCATCAAAGTTTGGTTTGCATTTTGATTTCATATATTGGATAGTAAATAAGTTTATTTTATTTTAGGTGTATTTTAATATTAATTTCAATATCTAAAAATCTCAACTTAATCTGACTTATATTTTTGGCTTAATTAATGAAATATGGTTTTCACTAAAACCTAAATTACTCTCACAATACTTAGTAAAGTTTGAGTATTTTAGGTTTGTTGGATTTTTGTCAAATAGACGAATCCAACGAGATTTTATTTGTAATTTTTTTTAAGTATTTTATTTTTTTATGAATTTTTGAAGCTTCATGTGATTTAAATTATTATTATTATTTTTTTTATTTTTTTATTTTTTAAAAATGAAAGTGAAAGAGACCTCTTGTTTGGCCATCCAGGATCGGATGGTCCGATGATCGCGATCCGGGATCGCATGATCGACGCGAGGTCCGTCGACAGCAAAACCGCGACGGATGGTTCGACGCTCGTGATTAAGCTCGATCGCCGATCAACTCGATCGCGCGGATCTTGCATCACGCGATCGGCGTCTGATCGACCATCCAAACGTTCGTCCGATCCCATGAACGGGATCTGACGGGCGGAGTCGCCCCGATGAACATTATTTTCAAAGGGTAATTTTGGAAAAAATTAGAGTTTCTAAGCCAAAACTTATCCAAATGGACCTGTTTTCACGCTGATTCACACCAAAAAAAATTCTATTTCCTAATTGGGATGATTTAAAGTAAAATACTGGATTATCTAAGGGAATTCCTAAAATCGTGAGAAAATTCAAACAAAATGTGTAAATCCTAAGGCCGACAATGGTTTGACGAAAATTACCTCACCGGGGATGATTTTCGACGGTGAATATCTGAGGGAGCTCCTATGTGTGTGAGGAAGCTTCAAAGTAATCTTTAGCTTCTCGTAATGCCTCCTTCTCGATGTTTACCGACAAGAGCAAATTCTTGTATTATTTGAGCTCAAAGTGGCTAAACGAAGTGGAGAATGGGTTACTTTTGACTTTAGAGAGATTTGATTTGATGATTATAGGTTTCATTTATATTTGTGTAGATAATTGAATGAATGATTGTTTCAAGAGATAATTGATTGGTTTTGACTTGATCTGGATAGAATTTGGCTAAGTCCAAAGAATTGGCTTAAAAGGTTTAAATTGAGTTTGGATTTGATTTTTGATATAGTTTTGGTCATTTGAATTTGGATTTCATTTATATTTGTGAATACAAATGAAGGAATAATTAATTCATAAAGAGCTCAACTGAGTTTGATTTGATTTAAGGAAAGTTTTGGCTAAGCTTATGAATATGGTTCATATGGCTTAGGAAGGGGTTTTAGGGTTTGGATTTGATTTTGGGTTTCAATCATTTGGAGTCAAATTTTGAAATTAGATTTGGAATTTGAATTTGAATTTGAGATTTAGTTTGAGAATTGAGTATGGGTTTGATTTGATAAAAGTGTATCTAGATTGGGTTTATGCTATAGGATAAGAAATTTCTTTAAACCCTAAGGCATAGCCTAATCTTATGATTAATACTTCTAAGTCTCTAGCTAGGTTGTGTTCACCTAATCACTAGATGTGTCTTATGACTAAGAAAAGTGTCTAAAAGATTCCTAAGTCTAAGAGGATGTTAAGAGCTCACTCCAAAAGTGAGGTCAACAAAAGGACCCCTAATAGGTGTGGTGTAACTGACAAGGCACACCGCACGTATTGGTGTTGACCGAAAAGAGCAACAACATTCAGAAGATTTCAACTAACAATGTAACTAATCTCTACCTAGACCTAAAAGGTAGATAGAATCACGATCTTAGTGCAATGTAGCTCTCTTTATACCAAGGGCATAAGAGAGCAAGAAGGAATCCATTAAGGATTGAGTACATGAACCTTCCTCTAGGGGAACCGGTTCAAGTTATCCACTGGAGATATGGATCGAAGTTTGATTGTGAATATGATTTATTTGGATGTGTATCCGCTAGGGATAAGAATTTAATTGGATTTCTTTGATTTGTTTGATCAGACTCCACCAGGGAGTCTAAGGACTTAGTTTTCTTTTTAAATGAACAACAACCTAGCCATCTTGCAAATCATGGGACTTGCCTACATGGATTTAAAGTGTAGGAGGAGTCACGCCACCCAGCGTAATAAGTCCGTAAGTCGGTTTATCCTCTCTTGTGGAGGTATATACCCATATACCCATTTTCCTTAGATTTAGGTTGTGCCTTCATTTTGTACCAAGGCTCCTTGGTTTAGGAATCTGATGTAGTCGCTTTCCTTGCTACAAGCATAAATCATCACCTCTTAGCATTTCCACAATCTTATGTTGTGAAATTATAAGAAACAATCTAATAAAATGTTAACTCAAATAATCAACTCTCTTCAATTTCAAAATATAAAGCCCAACTATAGATTGGAATGCTCACTAGCTTCAAGTATCATGAGCATTTCCTACTTTCTCCCTTTGGATTCCAAAATAAGTCTTCTCCTTGATCAATCCCATTTGATTTTCTAAAATAGCTAATTTTCCTTGATAAACCTTGAAATCTTTGGAGACCCTAATTATCTACTTTAATCAAGAGTATTCTTAAGGAATTCTCATTTTTTAGGATGTAATTAACTATGGGGGCTTACCTCCATAGGGAATTTAATGAACCCAGCTTAAAATAAACCCTACTTTACTTTTCCATGTAAAGTAGGGGAAAGATCTGTATATTCAAGACCCATCACCTTGAGTCCTTAAGTGATTAGTCCATTATAGGGTGGTGATTTCTATCTATAATACATCATTCCTTAATGTCATACCCGATCACTTCAATAAGTACCCCCCCTAAGATCTGCGTGGTGTCCTAGTGGGACCTAGATCTAAATTAAACAAATTTCACTGAGTGCACATCCCTGGCGAATATGCCCTCAACTAGAACCCTTCTCCCTAGTGGAGCCATAACAAATTAGACCAACCTCCCTAGTGGAATCTAATCAAACAAATCAAAGAAATCTAATTAAATTCTTATCTCTAGTGGATACACACCCAAATAAATTATATTCAAAATCAAACTCAAATCTATATCCCCAGCAGATAACTTGAATCTATTTCCCTAGAGGAAGGTTTATGTACTCAATCCCTAACGGATTCCATCTTGCTCTCTTATGCCTTTGGCATAAAGAGAGGTGCATTGCACTAAGATCATGATTTTAACTACCTTTCGGGTCTAGGTATAGATCACTTTCATTGTTTGTTATAACCTTCTAAATGTTGTTGATCTTTTCAATGCACGTGCCTTGTCGCTACACCACACCTATTGGGGGTCCTTTTATTGACCTCACTTTTGGAGTGAGCTCTTAACATCCTTTTAGACTTAGGAATCTTCTAGACACTAAGAACTCCCTAGTCATAAGATACTTTAGTGATTAGGTGAACACCTAACCTAAGCAGACTTAGAAGTGTTAACCATAAGATTAGGATATACCTGTGGTTTAAGGAAATTACCTATCCCATAGCCTAAACATAATCTAGATACACTTTCTCAAATCAAACCCAGACTCAATTCTCAAATCAAATCTTAAATTCAAATTCAAATTCAAATTCTAAATCTAATTTCAAAATTTGACTCAAATGATTGAAACCCAAAATCAAATTCAAATCCTAAAACCCCTTCCTAAGCCATATGAACCATATTCATAAGCTTAGCCAAATCTTTCCTTAAATAAAAAAAACTCAATTGATCTCTTCATAAATCAATTATTCCTTCATTTATATTCACAAATATAAATTAAATCCAAATTCAAATGACCAAAACCATATTGAAAATTAAATCCAAACTCAATTTAAACCCTTTAAGCCAATTCTTTGGACTTAGCCAAATTCTATCCAGATCAAGTCAAAACCAATGAATTTTCTCTTGAATCAATCATTTATTCAATTATCTACCCAAATATAAATGAAATCTACAATCATCAAATCAAATCAAAACTAAACCAATTGACCCACTTAGGTGCACTTGACCTAAAGTGAGCTAATGGACCCATTTGAGCCAACTTCTAATCCAACCCAATTTGGATTGAACCAAGCTCACCAAAATCTTCCACCATGATTTTTGATCACCCTAGGATGATCAATTGCAATCAATTGGGCCAAACCAAGCCCAATTGGCTATTTGATCCAAATTGACCTAAATTGGCCTAAAGAACCAAATCGGATCAAATCATGATCTAACCCAAATTGATTTCAACCAATGGCTCAATCTCATTTCAAATTGATTATTGAACTTGACCAAAGTAATAATTGAACTCAATTTGATCAATCGAGCCCAATCGGTCAACTTGACTTGACTGGCCTAAAGGGTCAATTTAGCCTAAATCAAAATTAAATCCAAATTAATTCAAAAAAGACCACATTCATCTTCAATTAGCTAACATGAATCAACTCATAAAATTTGGCCAAATTTGATCAAATGGGTCAATTTAACCTAAAATGACCCATATGACCCAAATTGGGCCAAACCCCTTGAAATCAAGCCAAAACCCATTGGGGGATGATCAAACCTAACCCAAACTAATTTAGGGTCATCCAAAATAAACTCAACCCATTTAAATCCCTCATAGATCCTCCCCCATCACATGCATTTAACCCCCCATCACATGCCCCCAATATTTCAATTAAACAAATCTCAATCATATGGCAGTAAGAGAGGACTTTGGAGCAAAAATCCAAAGTCCTCAATCAATCTAGATCTAGCCCTAACCACCCTAACAAGATGACATTCAATTTGGAGCCAAAATAATTCAAAAAAATTTGTATTTTCATCCATTATAAAAGGAGGGGGAGATGATACTTGAGCTCTCTTGCTCATCATCACCCCCAAATTTCTCCAAAGCCAAAAGTAACCCATCCCCCACTTCGTTTAGCCACTTTGAGCTCAAATAATACAAGAATTTGCTCTTCCGGTGGGGCGATGGTAAACATCAGAGAAGGAGGCATTATGAAGAGA
The DNA here is from genome assembly GCA_021442155.1 of Cymbidium sinense. Classification (NCBI taxonomy): domain Eukaryota; kingdom Viridiplantae; phylum Streptophyta; class Magnoliopsida; order Asparagales; family Orchidaceae; genus Cymbidium; species Cymbidium sinense. The sequence continues at coordinate 247,592,839 of CM038214.1, forward strand.
AGCAAGGGCTAAAGATTACTATGAAGCTTTTTCACACACATAGGAGCTCCCTCAGATCTTCACCGCCACCGAAAATCATCCCCGGTGAGGTAACTTTCATCAAACCGTAGTCGGCCTTAGGATTAACACATTCTGTTTGAATTTTCTCACGATTTTAGGAATATCCCTTAGATAATCCAGCATTTTACTTTAAATCATCCCAATTAGGAAATAGAATTTTTCAAGGTGAATCATAAAAATCCATTTGGATAAATTTTGGCTTAGAAACTCTAATTTTTTCCAAAATACCCCGAAAATATCGTTCCGGCATTATCTCCGACCCCGTTCGGATCGGACGCTCAAATCACGCGATCCGTCTTCGTGATGCGTGATGCACCGACCATCTGATTGTGTGATCCAAGTTCAGATCAAGCGATAAGCCGGACGAAGAGATTCAACCATCTGATGAGCGGTTCGATAACGGACCAAATCACGCCAATCATGCGATCGCCTCTAGATTTGATATACTCTGGACCGTCCGATCGATGTTCGGACAGCTCAGAGCAACCCGAGGGTCTCTTTTTGACTTCCCGCCTAAAGGATTTCATTTTTAAAAAAAATAAAAATAATAAAAATAATAATAATAATAATTTAAATCACATGAAACTTCAAAAATTTATAAAAAATAAAATACTTAACCAAAAATTATAAACAAAATCTTGTTGGATTAGTCTATTCGACAAGAATCCAACAAACCCAAAATACTCAAATTTTACTAAGTATTGTGAGCATAATTTAGGTTTTAGTGAAAACCACATTTCATTAATTAAGCCAAAAATATAAGTCAGATTAAGTTTACATTTTTAGATATTCAAATTAATATTAAAATACACTTATAATAAAATTTTGAAGTTAAAAAAACTTCTGGATTGGGAGAGATTAAATTTTTAAATTCAGATTATTAATTTTAATAAAATAAATTAAATAAAAATTCAAAAATTAACACAAATCTTCAAGATGACCTAAATCACTTCAATTGGCATCTAAGACTCTTAAGAAAAATGATTTGATCTTCTGAATCTTTAGAAACCCAAATAAACACTTAAGATTAGAGTTCAAACAATTAAAAAGTTAATTAAAATATTATCTAAAAATAACTCAAATATTAAATCAAAAATCTGAAATTGAATAGCATTCATTAAATCATTAATCAAACTTTAAATAAGAAAAATGTCATCGTTAAAGGAGATTAAATTAAATATGATTAAATTTATTTAAGTTAATAAACTCAATTAAATGATTAAATCTTAAATCAAACTCAAAATCCAACAAACTTAGAAAACTTTAATAATTTAATACTAATCGAATTAAACTAAACAAAATTAAAGCAAACTTAATTAACCTATGAATAAATCACATCCATTTGGAATGAGATAATTAAATAACCATTGAATATTTCAACCTAATAACTAAATTGAACATGTTAATGAAATCAAATAAACATAATAAATAAATCAAATCAAGTAAAACCCTAACCATAAATAATCAAACTCAATTAGTCAAACATTTAATTAATGAAAATTTAATGAATTAATCCATCATCTTAATTAGTAAAATTAATTTAAATAAGTATCATTGAAGCTAACTCTAGAATTGAGCTTAAATCAAACCCATAATTAAATTTAATAATCACACCCCTTAAATAAATTAGTTAAGTAATGCAAACCAAACTTTGATGAAAATGACAAATAGATGTGATTAAAAATAAAATCCCAATTACAAAGAATCAAACCCAATTAGAATCAAAAATAAAATCTTAATTAATCTAATCCGATCAAACTACAAATAAATGAACCACAATCGAATTAAATAAACTTTTTTCTTAAGAGTCTTAGATGCTAATTGAAGTGATTTAGGTCATCTTGAAGATTTGTGTAAATTTCTGAATTTTTATTTAATTTATTTTATTAAAATTGATAATCTGAATTTAAAATTTTAATTTCTCCCAATACAAAAGCTCTTTTAACTTGAAATTTTTATGGTAGGTGTATTTTAATATTAACTTCAATATCTAAAAATCTCAACTTAATCTGACTCATATTTTTTGCATAATTAATGAAATATGGTTTTTACTAAAACCTAAATTATGCTCACAATGCTTAGTAAAGTTTGAGTATTTTGGATTTGTTGTATTTCTCTCAAATAGATGAATCCAACGAGATTTTATTTATAATTTTTAGTTAAGTATTTTATTTTTTATGAATTTTTAAAGTTTCATGTGATTTAAATTATTATTATTATTTTATTTTTTTATTTTTTTAAAAAATGAAATCCTTTAGGCGAGAAGTGAAAGCGACCTCGTCACTCGCTCGATCCCAATCGATGGTCCGTGAGCATTGAGATCCGCGGATCGCGCAATGGCGCCAATTATAAGTCGTCCATTGCGCCGAACTGCGCGGACGCTCGGTTCGCTTCGGTGATCCGCTAGATCACTGATCCAACCGGATCGCATAATCGGATGGTCTAGATTGCATCATGTGATCTGAAGGCCCAGATCGAGCGATCCACGCACGATCCGAGCCGTCCGATCTCGCGAACCGCGGGATCGGACGGTGGCTGTGAGCCGCTAGCGGTGGACAGTGTTTTCAGTGATATTTTTGGAAAAAATTAGAGTTTCTAAGCCAAAATTTGTCCAAATGGACCCATTTTCACGCCGATTCACACCAAAAAATTCTATTTCCTAATTGGGATGATTTAAAGTAAAATGTTGGATTATCTAAGGGATATTCCTAAAATCGTGAGAAAATTCAAACAAAATGTGTAAATCCTAAGGCCGACTACGGTTTGACGAAAGTTACCTCACCGGGGATGATTTTCTGAATGGAAGAGCCGAGGGAGCTCCTATGTGTGTGAGGAAACTTCAAAGTAATCTTTAGCCCTTGCTTCTCTCAAATGCCTCCTTCTTTGATGTTTACCGTCTCCTCACCGGAAGAGAAAATTCTTGTATTATTTGAGCTCAAAGTGGTTAAATGAAGTGGGGGATGGGTTACTTTTGGCTTTAGAGAGATTTGGGGGGCTGAGTGATGATGGGAGCAAGAGAGCTCAAGTCTCATCTCCCCCTCCTTTTATAATGGATGAAAATACAAATTTTTTTAAATTATTTTGGCTCCAAATTGAATGTCATCTTGTTGGGGTGGTTAGGGCTAGATCTAGATTGATTGAGGACTTTGGATTTTTTCTCCAAAGTCCTCTCTTGCTACCATATGATGATATTTGTTTAATTGAAATATTGGGGCCATGTGATGGGGGGTTAAGTGTATGTGATGGGGGAATTAAATGAAGTTAGGTAGAATCCTATGTAGGGGATGATTCATGAGGGATTTAAAATGGGTTGGGTTTGTTTTGGGCTGATCCCAAATGGGTTTGGGTCTAATTTGATCAGCCCCCAATGGGTTTTGGCTTGGTTTCAAGCGATTTAGCCCAATTTGGGTCATACCGATCATTTTGGGCCAAATTGACCCATTTGACCAAAATTGGCCAAATTAGCTTGGGTTATGGGTTGATTCATGTTCAATTTGGGTCATATGGGTCATTTTGGGTCAAATTGACCCATTTGACCAAATTTGGCCAAATTAGCTTGCGAAATGAGTTGATTCATGTTCAATTAGCTAATTGAAGATGAATGTGGTCTTTGGTTTAAATTAATTTGGATTTAATTTTGATTTAGGCCAAATTGACCCTTTAGGTCAGTTTGGGCTAGGTTGAGTCAAGTTGACCCAATTAGGCTCGATTGATCAAATTGAGTTTAATTATGGCTTTGGTTAAGTTTAGTAATCAATTTGGAATGAACTTGAGCCATTGGTTGCAATCAATTTGGGTTAGATCATGATTTGACCTGATTTGGTTCTTTAGGCCAATTTGGGTCAATTTGGATCAAATGGCCAATTGAGCTTGGTTTGGCCCAATTAATTGCAATTGATCATCAATTATGGTGTAAGATTTTGGTGAGCTTGGTTCAATACAATTTGAGTTGGATTAGAGTTGGCTCATTTAGGTCACTTTAGGTCAAGTGCACCTAAGTGAGTCAATTAGTTTGGTTTTGGTTTGATTTGAATTTAGTTGAACTTATATATAAGCCCTAGATTGAAATATAAATTCAACGACAATCAATTTGGAGTCTAAGGGATTTTGGCTCATTTGAAATTTTCAAGTCAAAAGGGCTAAGTTGTATTTGACTTGGGTTGGTTTCGGTTTGATTTGATGATTGTAGGTTTCATTTATATTTGGGTAGATAATTGAATGAATGATTGATTTAAGAGATAACTAATTGGTTTTTACTTGATCTGGATAGAATTTGGCTAAGTCCAAAGAATTGGATTAAAGGGTTTAAATTGAGTTTGGATTTGATTTTTGATATAGTTTTGGTCATTTGAATTTGGATTTCATTTATATTTGTGAATACAAATGAAGGAATAATTGATTTATAAAGAGATCAACTGAGTTTGATTTGATTTAAGGAATGTTTTGGCTAAGCTTATGAATATGGTTCATATGGCTTAGGAAGGATTTTTGGATTTGATTTTGGGTTTCAATCATTTGGAGTCAAATTTTGAAATTAGATTTGGAATTTGAATTTGAATTTGAAGATTTAGTTTGAGAATTGAGTCTGGGTTTGATTTGAGAAAGTGTATCTAGATTGGGTTTATGCTATGGGTAATTTTCTTAAACCCTAAGGCATAGCCTAATCTTATGATTAACACTTCTAAGTCTCTAGCTTAGGTTAGTGTTCACTTAATCACTAGATGTGTCTTATGACTAAGAAATCTTAGTGTCAAAAGATTCCTAAGTCTAAGAGGATGTTAAGAGCTCACTCCAAAAGTGAGGTCAACAAAAGGACCCCAATAGGTGTGGTGTAACCGACAAGGCACACAAGACAAGGCGCTGACCAAAATGATCAACAACATCCGTAAGATTGCAACAACAATGAAGTGATCTATACCTAGACCCAAAGGTAGAATCACCATCTTAGTGTAATGCAGTTTCTTACATAAGAGAGCAAGAAGGAATCCACTAGGGATTGAGTACATGAACCTTCCTCTAGGGGAATAGGTTCAAGTTATCCGTTGGTGATATGGATCTGAGTTTGATTGTGAATATGATTTATTTGGGTGTGTGTCCGCTAGGGATAAGAATTTAATTGGATTTCTTTAATTTATTTGATTAGACTCCACTAGGGAGGTTGGCTTAATTTATTATGGCTCCATTAGGGAGAAGGGTTCTAGATTGAGGGCATATCCGCTATGGATGTACACTCGGTGAAATTTGTTTGATTTAGAACTAGGTTCCACTAGGGAGGCCAATTTGATTTGTGCCTCACTGGAGAGAAACTTAGTTTGTTTGATATGTTTAATTTGACTCCCTAGGGAGGTTGGTTTCAAATTTATTTTATTATGGACCCTATCGGTTTGCGATGGACTACACTAAGAAGGATCCACGGGGCCTTGGCCTATCTTAGATTTATAAGTCTAAAGGGGTAGTCTACCTGCCATAAGGTAGGACTATCCAACCTAAGGGGTTGCCTTTTGGTGTGCAACGACTACGCCAGGGAAGATGCATACCTTCCAAAGCAAGGAAAAGCGGGGTGATCTATTGGATGACCAACACATCAAACCCTATCTACTACCAGTGAGCGTCACTGGGGGTCTTACCTCAACTCAAGAGTAGTCCTGATGATTAATTTATTTGATTTAATTTAATTTAATTTTATGTGTTATATTGCGGACCCCGTCAGCGTGCAATGAACCCACTGAGAAGGAGCTATGTCGGCCTTGACCTATCTCATATTTACAAGTCCAAAGGGGTAGTCTACCAACCACAAGGTAGGACTATCCGGCCTAAAGATTGCCTTTCGGTGTGCAACGATTGTACTAGGAAGAAAGCATAGCAGACTTACATCTTCCAAAGTAGGGATCAACCGTTGGGGTGATCTATTGATGGCACAATAGATCAATCACCTAGCTGAGCGAATGCCACTGTGGACTCATATCGACTCAAGAATAGTTAGAAATACTTTAATTTTAGATGGACTCTGTCGGTTTGCGATGAATCTACTAAGGAGGAGCTAATATCAACCTAGACCTATCATAAGTTTACAGATCCAAAGAGATAGTCTACCAGCCATTAGGTAGAATTAACCAACCTGAGGGGTGCCTTTTGGTTTGCAATGGTCAAGTTAAGAAGAAAGCATAGGGACTCACATCTTCCTAAACAAGAATCCACTAGGTGATCACGCCATGCAACAAATCGTGACCAGCTGCTGGTTTGCAACGATCATCGGAAAGAATGCGTAATAGACTTATATCTTTCAAAGCAAAGATGACGGGTAACTTGGTGGCACAACAAGTTGAACCCGACTTAAGGGCTTACTAGTGAGTCAACCCGGGATTTATCTCAACTCGTAGTCAAGCAATTCTATGGGGAGTTTTCCGACACCGCCTCTAAAATAGATGCCCGCTTGGGAAAGGGCCAGGGGCTTGAATTCTAATCCACAAGCACATATTTTGTTTGTTTATTTAATTTATTTTATCATGGACTGTTAGCGAGGATCAAACTGAAGGAGCTTATATCACTAGACCTGCCTTGATGATCAACCAAGAGAGAATCTGCGCATCCGCTGAATAGATTCTCCAACCACAGGGGTGGCTACCAAGAAAGGGCAACTGTCCAATCCAAAAGTAACCCGGGTAGTTTCTAAATGGGGTCTCAAAGGATGTGATCCAATTAGAATGCCCATAGGGGCGCAAAGGGGCTTCGATCCAACACCCTGGAGAAAATGACATGGCTAGTCATATATCACATAGGTATTTGGTGGCCAACTCATGGAGAAAGCGCAGTGACTTACATCTTCCAAGAGTGTAAACGTGAGTCACCGAGATAACGAACATCAACCAACCTATGGTGCCCATTAATTTGCAACAATCAGTCTAGAAAGAAAGCGTGTAGGCTTACATCTCCCTAAAATAGAACTAACTATTGGGATAGTCTGTCTTCGGCTCGACAGGTGTCATCCGACCAAGAGCGACTACTAAGTGAATGTCACTCGGGGTTTATATCGACTCAAACATAGTCAAGAGGAAAGGAGCCTCTGGGGGACTTACCCTAAACCTCAAATATATTGTGTCATGATGATTAGTTCAAGAAGAAAGCACAAGGACTCACATCTTCTGACGGATCAACCATGAGGTAGACGGCAAAGAAAGACTATGAAACTAACGGGCCGGTTTATAATGGTCAAATTAGAAGAAAGTGTGGACATCCTCCAACAAATGACCTCTGGGGTGATTTGGTTGCTTTGGACAACAAATCGAACCCGACCTAGAGCAGCTAATGAGTGAGTGTCACAGGGGGCTTGCTCCCACATCAAAATAGCCTGAGAAAAAATGTTTATTTGTATTTGATATGAAGGAATAGGATGCCACTGGGGACTCTTACACCTAAACCTCGGAGAAACTTCGACCTAGTCAGAGTATGGTGGCCAGTTCAAGAAGAAAGCGCTGGGACTCACATCTTCTTAAATAAAGCTAACACAAGGTAGTTCACTGACACGGCAGTGAAGACTACCAAACTGATAAGGTGCTCATCAGTTTATAATGGTCAAATTAGGAAGAAAACATGGGGACTCACATCCTCCAATAAATGACTATTGGGGTGATCAGTTGCTTTGGGAAACAAATCGAACCCGACCTAGAGCAGCTAATGAGTGAGTGCCACAGGGGCTTGCTCCCACATCAAAGTAGCCTGAGAGAAAGATATGTATGTTTGTGTTTGATATGAAGGAATAGGATGCCACTGGGGACTCTTACACCTAAACCTCGGAGAAACTCGACCTAGTCAGAGTATGGTGGCTAGTTCAAAAAGAAAGCATTGGGACTCACATCTTCTAAACAAAGCTAACATAGGTAGTTCACTGCAGTGAAGACTACCAAACTGATAAGGCGCTCGCCAATTTGTAATGGTCAAATTAGGAAGAAAGTGCAGGGACTCACATCCTCCAACAAATGACTATTGGGGTGATCAGTTGCTTTGGGCAACAAATTGAACCCGACCTAGAGCAGCTAATGAGTGAGTGCCACAGGGGGCTTGATCCCACATCAAAGTAGCCTGAGAGAAAGATATATATGTTTGTGTTTGATATGAAGGAATAGGATGCCATTGGGGACTCTTACACCTAAACCTCAAGGAAACTTGACCTAGTCAGAGTATGGTGTCTAGTTCATAAAGAAAGCACTGGGACTCGCATCTTCTTAAACAAAGCCACGGCAGTGAAGCCTACCAAACTAACAAGGCGCTCATCAATTTGCAATGGTCAAATTAGGAAGAAATCATGGTGACTCACACCCTCTAACAAATGACCACTAGGGTGATCAGTTGCTTTGCACAATAAATCTAACCCGACCTAGAGCAGCTAATGAGTGAGTGCCACATTAGGATTGCTCCCACATCAAAGTAGCCCGAGACAAAGATATGTGTGTCTTATGTTTGATATGAAGGAATAGGATGCCACTGGGGGACCCTAAATATATCATGGTGAATTCACAAGCAAAAGATATTCCTAACACAGAAGAAATAATATTTGAGATGAAAAGAGATTTTATTGATAATTATTTTCAAACAAGATTTATGGATAATATTTCTTTAAAAAAAGCCTATTGATTAGAAGCATCGGGTACTCTCCTTTACAATCTATGAGTTGGTAAGATCCTCCTTGGTAGGCCTTCTCTATGGCATAAGGGCCTTCCCAAGTGGGTTCAAACTTTTCTCATATCTTTCGATGAGCAACAATTGGTCTCCTTAGAACTAAAACAAGCTCTCCTACTTGAAAAGCTCTAGGACGGGCCAACTTGTTATGAGCTTGAATCATCTTGGCTTTGTATAACTCGAGGTTTTGGCAGGCTCATAGGCGTCTCTCCTCCAAACCTTTGAGCTCTTCCAACCATAACTTAGCATTCTATTCCGTTGTGATTTTGTTACCCACGGCTATCCTTAGTGATGAGAGTTGGACTTCCAATAGTAGAATAGCTTCGGACCCATACACTAAGGAGAAAGGGGTAGATTGAGTTGGAGTTCTATATGTGGTATAGTAGGCCCATAAAGCTTCAATCAACTATTCATGTCATCGTCATTTATTGTCATCTAGTGTCTTCTTCAGTATTTGAATGAGGGTTTTGTTGAAAGCTTCTGCTAACCCATTTGCTCTTGGATAGTAGATGGTAGAATATCTCCAATCTATGTTGTGTCTTCGAGCAAAGCTATTGATTTTAGTGCTATTGAATGCAGTACCATTATCGAATATAATTCATCGACGCACCCCGAACCTATATACGATATAGTTTCTAAAAAATTGGAGCACATGTTGAGCTGTGACCTCTCTAAGTGGGATTGCCTCTGCCCATTTGGAAAAGTAGTCAGTAGCAGCTATAATGAATCGATGGACTTTGGAAGAAGGAGGATCGATCAGACCCACAATGTCAGTACCCCAACACTCGAATGGCCATGAGGTCAATGTAGGATGTAGAATGTTGGGAGGTTGATGTAGGACCACACCGTGTACCTAACATTGATGGCATCTTCTAGCTACGTCCATGCAGTCTATGATCATCGAAGGCTAGTAGTATCCTAGTCTCTTGATCTTAGCTTTCATCTTTGGACCAGATTGATTTGCCCCACATAACCCTGAATGTACCTCGATCATGATTCTACGGGCTTCGTGTTTGTCCAGACAATGTAACCACATATTATCGAAAGACTTTCGGTACAAGGTGCCGCCTACAAGAGTATAAGAAAGGGCTCGCTTCACCTAGTGTGTCAGTGATTTCTCTTGAGGTAGTTTTTCTATATTTAAATAATCTATGAATGGTTGCCTCCAATCTGTCTCCTCATCCTTACTGGTAATGGCAACCTCCCCTTCAAGAGAGAATCTCTCGATGAGTTCAGCATTAATAGGGGATAAGACTTGTCTATTTTGGACCCTTATTTGAATGGACTCATCTTCTGGATATGCCAACTCTTTGGCAAGCTTGGCTAATGCATCTGCTATTACATTCTCTCCTTGAGAAATCTTGTAGATGGTAACCTCTGGGATTTGGGCCAACAACTCCATAGTGTACTTGTGGTAATGATGGAGCTTAGGCTTTAGAACTTTGTAGGACCCAGCGATTTGGTTGATGACTAATTGAGAATCCCTAAAGATGTTGATACTCTGGACGCATAGTATAATGACTAACTCCAGATCGACAATCAGAGCCTCATATTCGGCTTCATTGTTGGTGAATGGATTGGACAAATGATATGAGAATCTCATCATATCGTGGTCTGGAGTTAGGAGAACTATTCCTACCCCTGCCTTCCTTGGGATAGTAAGTTGTGGTTCTCCTCCCCTTTGATAGGAAGCTGCACCATCAAAGTACATCTCCCAATGACGAGCACTAGTATCCCCTAAGTTCATGATTTGTTCATCGGAGAGATCATCGTTAAGCGGAGAATCAACAGGGAGTGGATGTGCTGCTAAGAAATTTGCAAGTGATTATCCTTTTATGGCACGGAGGGGCACGAATGTTATATCAAATTGAGACAAAATCATGAACAAACATGCCAACTATCGAGATAAGTTCAATCGTGTCATGAGATATTGTAGTGGATTAACTCTAAAGATCAAGTTCACCTTATGAGAAAGCATGTAGTGCTGTAGTTTTTGTGATGCAAAGATTAAAGCTAGGCAGTACTTTTCAATAGGTGGATAGTTTGCCTCAGTAGGGATTAGACAACGACTGAGATAATAGAGAGAGTTCTCCTTCCCTTCATTATTAGTTTGAGCCAACAAAGAGCCAAGGAGTCATCTAATGCAGCAGTATATAATATGAGTGGCAGATAGGCTACTAGACGGAGGTGTCATCGATATTGCTTGATGTCTTCGAAAGCATGTCACTTATCATCCAACTTGGCATCTTTTTGATAAGTGCTAAGAATGGTTGGCATCTTCCTGATATGTTGGAAATGAAGCACCTTAGATACGCCAACCTCTCTTGGAATGACCTGAGTTGTGTTAGACTTTTAGGGGGTGGTATTTCTAATAATAGCTTTGATCAATTTCAATTCCCCAGTGTCAAACAACAAACCCAATAAATTTTCAAAGCTACTCAATGCACACTGTGGGGTTCATTTTGAGGTTGTATTAAACGCTTGAAACTACTCTCAAGTCAAAGAGATGGTCTTCCTTTTCTTTACTTTTGATAATGAGATCATCGATGTAGCATTCAACTTGATGATGAATGAGTTCATCGAAGATTCGAGTCATGGCCCGCTGATATGTGGCACCGCATTTTTAAGGTCGAAAGGCTTGACCTTATAATAATATACTCGTAGTTGTTTCTTTCATCCTCTGGCCATCTTAATTTGATTGTAGCTAGATGACCCATCCATAAAGGAGAATACTGCATGAGATGAGGCAATGTCCACCATTAATTCTGGTATAGGAAGTGGAAATTCATCCATAGGACATGCTTTATTTAGATTCCTAAAATCAATGCATATGCAAATTTTGCCATTCTTTTTCTTAACTGGGATGACACTGGCCAACCAGGTAGGATATTTTTCTTCCCTAATAAAGATCGAATCGCTTAATTTCAAAAGTGACATTGTTCAATGTCTAATCGCATGTAAGCCTTATTTGATAGGGTTAGCATTAGGTTCTATTGCTAGTTTATGGACTGCTATGTCAGGAGATAAATCGGGCATCTCTTCATAACTCCATACAAAGCAATCCTTAAACTCAATCAATAGTTTCACTAAATCATTGGTTTCTTTTTCATTCAATAGAGAACTAATATATGTTGGTCGTGCATCTTCTTCAGTTCCCAGGTTGATTTCTTTGAGCTCATCAATAGTTGATTTGATCTCCTCTTCAAACTCTGGCGGTGCATCTTTGACTTTAAAGTCATTTAGATCATCTGAAGTTTCTAAGCACACCTCCTCATATGAGTAAGCATGATTTGAAAAGAACCTATCAGATTTCAAATGATTGGTGATGACTAAGCAAGAATCATCATCAACTAGACCCACTGCATCAATCCTAGTCCCGCCTTGATTGTGAATGTTCAGATTTGTTGTCCCATAACCTTTCAAAGTAATCCCAATGTTTAGACCAAGCATGTGGAATTAATCCTTTCTTTGCTAAATTAAGAATACCAATCAAAAGGTAATTCTATTAAATCTTTATATGAATCATCCTCAAATTCTACATTAGCTTCTTGACTTGAGGATGATGCTCCAAGAAAGAACTTCTATATATTTACATTTGTGGAAGACTTAGGGGCTTCCTTAACTACCAAACCCTCAACTTTTGTGAGAAAAGTGGGTTAAAAGTTCCAACGATGCTTCATTTTTTTTTCACATATAGACTCGGATACACTTATGCTTTGTTTAGGTGCTTGGTCTTCATCGCTATCTGGCTCAACTATCACTTGCATGGGGACATGCTGTCTGGAAGTGCTAGCTAGTGTACTAATCATATATGTCTCATCATCTGAACTAGATTCTAAGTCTATATAGATAGTAGTGTGTCCCGTAGGGACATAACTCATCGATGGCCAATAAGGAGGTCTTCCATCTCTAGGCATGTCCTGATCCTCTTCCTCCTAGTGGAGGTCGAGTCATCCTACCCATGTGTTGAATGGAGTAACAAACAAATATAATGTTAGCTCTACTTTCTCCTCCAAGTCTATTTCGCTCCCTTTATTTTCTTTCTCATTTCCTTTTTTCTTTTCTTTTCTTTTCTTTTTCTTTTCCTTTTCTTTTCTTTTATTTTGAACTTTCATCAAGTTCACGAGAATAGACTTGTTGATTTTGAGGGAGATAGTAGGTCATTCATATATTCCGACCTCATGAACTGAATGGTTTAAGATCTCCTTTGATGTAGATTCAATCCCACCTCTCATGAACTTCATGCACCGATGTAGAGGATGGAACCACATTGTTCTCATGTATCCACTGCCTCCCAAGTAAAGCATTGAAAGATGTATCTGAAATTTGATAGTAGTCTTCCAATCATCCACTTCTAATGGCAACACTATAGAGCCTAAAGCCCTCTCGCCTTGTTCATTGAATCCTCTCAACATCATCCTCTCTTTTGAAAGTTTGGAGATGTCAATCTTTAAGTAAGTGAGGGTTTTTAGACTCATAATATTCACCGATGCACCCCGTCAACTAACTCGATATCCCAGTATCTTCCAACATCCACTGTAAAGAGGCTTGTGCTTGATCGTTCTTAGAAGCAAATCTTCATCACTAAATGTAACTCTTAGAGTGTCCTCTAAACTGCAAGCCTCCTCTTCATAGCCACTGGGCTAAGATATCTGATCAAGAGGGCCTTGATTAGAGATTCCCATCTCTTTGGATAAGATGAGGGTGTCATATATACTTAACTTAGCATCTTTAAGATGTGCTAGATGTAGTCAACCTTGGCTTGATCCTCCACAAGCATATCCATGGGTGGAGCATCTTGTGGAGAGCTATCCGCTTTTAGAACCAATGATTTGCTTACCCTTATCCCGAGGTGCCACCCTGAGGTAGAACTTGCCACCGCAAGGTTAACTTCAAGACCTCTTGAATGATGAATTTGTAAGAAGTTCTACCTTCATCCTACACTTCTCCTATGGGATCATCGAGTGATGACTCTAAATCAATCTCAATGGTGAACCCAATGATTCAGAATGGAAAATCCATTTCTAAATCAAAGGTGGAATGATCAGAACTAGAGTCATCATTATTTTATAGACTTGAAGAGTTTTCAAGAGGAATAAAATCTAGAGTATCAGAAGTGGGCAAGATGAGTGAAAGCTTTCTTCATTGATTTCTTCTTAGATGGAGGTACATGATAGAAATCTAATAAAGCAAGCGGAGAAAGGGGTATAGTACCCTTGTCCACTGATACAATGCTCCTATTGGCAGAAGAGAAGCTAGTGGAGGAAGTAGTAGCTGCAATAGTGGATGGAGTCGGCTGAGGTGGTTATGCTACTATGCTATCCCAGCAAGTAAGAGTCGCTACACGGGTCGACACCTTCTTCAAGTTGTCTTTGGCAACTTACAAACCTTCCTTGGTGTTGGAGGTTTGAGTTGCACACCAGAAGAAAGCTTCTTGATCTTAGAGACCACTTTTTTAGAGGTTTGGGATAAGGCAATATCCCAACCTTCTTTTGTCTTAAGAGGATTGCAAGTATCCCCAAGAATTACTCTGATAGAACTAGAGGGTTGTTCTAACAAGTATTTCTTGGGGATAACAATAGCTCCTGACTTGTAGCTGCTCAAGCCAGTCCTTAAAGGTGACACAATCCTCCAAGACATGACTGACCATAAGATGGTAGGGGCAATAGTTAGGATCATCACTCTTGCCCACATCTTTCGGCCTCTTGGGCTCATGTAACTGAAAGTCAGGTTTCTTTAAGAGATTCTTAAAGATCTTCCTAACTACCTCCCTCTTGAATGAATATGGCTTATTCAATTTATCGACAAGAGTAGGTGGGTAATAGCTACCTAGCGGTGGATATGAGTACCGTTGCTGAGTATATTGTGGGGGACAGCCGCAATGTGTGGTCGATACGGCCGAGGGTGGTAAAGGAGGTGGCAATGGAGGCTGTTGTGCATGAGGTCTCATATATTGAGCTCTGGCAGGCTGCTTCCTTCTATCTACTAACACTACTACCCCTAGCTTCTTCTCGAATGCTTTCTATGGCTTGGGCTTGAATGATTGGTCTTGAAAAGGTAACTGTTTGGCTTCCCCTTGTAGGCTAACCTCCTTGTTGATTAACTTGTCAAAAGTTTTGATCGTAAATCCCTTGAGCATGAAGGCAACCGAGCCATGAATATTCTTGAGAAGAATTTCTATAGCATGATGTTCAGACAGCTATGGTTCACATTTCATACTCAGATTTTGCCACCTGAGAATATAATCAAAAAGGGACTCATTTGGATTTTGTTGGGCCACAACGAGGTCACCCATAGTTACCCTTTGCTGGGCTCCAGCAAACCTCTTGATGAAGAGGTGCTCCAACTCAGCAAAAATCTTCACTAAACCATTGGGTAGTTCAACATACCAATCAAATGTGATGCATGTCAAACTACTGACGAAGAGACGGAATAGAAGTGCATCGCCACCGATTGCAAAAGATCCGAAATGTGCTATGTCTTTGGGGGTTCCCACCATCAAAATTTTGAAGGAAGGAGGCACAAAACCCTTATGATATTGAACACCATCAAATTCCTCCTGGTAGGGTCTACCCTTTGGAACAGATGAGCCACCTTGGGCTTGTGCCAATGCATCCTTCACTTGCTGCTCCACTAACTACTTAATATCTTTTTCTTGCATGGAGGTGTTGTCCACCACCTTCCTATGCATGCTGCCACTATCCTGGTCTACGGGAGATATACTCTTGGGCTGATCCAAAATATGCAACAACCCAGGGTGGTCGGCCTCTAAGGAGTAGGTCAGCCGATGGAGCTTGGCCTTGAAGTGCTAAAACTGTCTCTAATAAATCTTCAACTCTTTTCTCCATCTTCTTAATATGCTCATCTCTCTGCCTTAGCTGCTGATGAAGGTGTTGTGTTCAATGAGCTGTGTCTTCTTTCTCAACTACAACACACTCTTAGCTATGATGATCCTTAAGGAGGGAACCCCTAGTATCGATCATATGGACTTCTGCTGAGTCCTCCAAGAGATCATCCCCATCTGGATCAAATCCCTAGCATCCTCTTCATCGAAATCCATCCTCATAGAGTTCCCTCTTCTCAAAGTCTTGAGCAACGATCTCATCTCAAGAGCCAATGCAGGACAAACACTGCCACGATGAGGGGCTATACTCATCAGTAAATACATCGCCATTGCTTGCCATACTACTATCTCTAAGAGGACATTTCACCGGTATATGTTGATCAGCCATGAACAACAGATTATGGAAGGATCTACTGCCATGGACACTACATATATATCCTCTATCCCTTCCACCACTAATGCTACTACAGGAGACTGTAAGGGCTGCAATGACTGTGATGGTGACTCGACCATGGCAACCTTGGGTCGCCATTCCTTCTTCTCCATAGTTGAGGTGGGAGGTTGAATAGGAGAGCTCAACCTCACCTCAATGGGTAGAGTAGATAAAGTGGGATCCTTGGGCCATAGCCAGATCACCAATGGTGCTGTTTCCCTGAATGGGGGCTTCTAGATCTTGGTCGAAATGGGGGATGCCGTGAGTTGGATAGGCGATGGTGGGCGGTGAGTGGAGCTGATGAGGTAGCACCAACAGGCGACTATAGCTTACTCTCCCATGATGAGTAGCACCGAAGGATGATGCGAACGACGACGTAGGGTATGACCATGGAAAATCCATCGAGCGAGGCCACGACCGCCGACAAACCTCTCATTCTCCCACTCATCTGAGTGATGCTTGAGCCTCAAGGCTCTCCTCTCAGACGATTTTGACTCTCCTAGGGATAACTGTCCTCAGATCAAAAACTATACCAAACTCTAAGCATCCATGACATCAACGGGCGAAGACTATCGAGCCCCAAGATAGGCTTCCTCCTAGTCTGCAAAAAATAGGTGGTGGAGGTAGTATAGCAATCCTCCTGTAGTCCTCCTCTCCATCTAAGGCTGAGAGGGGGTGAAACTTACTACCACTCAAATGTGGAGAGGTCTCACAGGGAGATCCCTCCTCAGCCACATGGGAAGCGACATCCATCTCTCTCTCTCCCCTCTTGTGGTGTCGCTTGATCTTGAGATTCTTGTTGCGGTGTTGTGAACATGTAGGTATGGCAGAGAGAGAGCTAGCACCCACCTCGAATGTGGAGGAGACTATTTCAGAAAGCAAGATAGCCTTCCCTTTTGAGGAATCTAAGGAGGGGGTAGTAGCTAATAGAGTAACTGACCCACCTGGGCTGAACGATTGGCACGTAAACCGACATCAAATAGGCGAGAAACAAAGTGGCCTTCCTCTTTAGTGGAGGAAACTTAATCAAATGGCATATCAAATCAATGAGTGGCGTGCCCCGCCACCTCCTCTGTTAATCGGTGAGGGTCGCCCCTCGCAAGAAATCCTCACTCCCTCAAAACCAAAAGTGACCTGGAGCTAGTGGTAGAGAGACTAGCTTGATCCAAGGCTAGGTTTAGGCCAGTGGGGAAGGAAAACACGAGCTTGTTGGGAGCCATAGATACTGACTGAGGATTGAAATAATTGATTGCACTCAAATCTGCATTGTTGAAAAGTAGCAAAATCAGACACTTGCCTTGATATTAACCTTCAATCATTGATTTCAAGATTTGATTTTGAATTTGAACCCACACAAACAATCTTAAGGATGTTAAGTGGGGTTCATCAAAATTTTAGAGATATTTTGGATATTGAGGAGAGTCTTTGTCATTTGATTTTGATTTAGAACCCATACTCAACTGATTTAGGTATGTGGGTTTAAAATTTGAGGAGAGATTTTCTTGGAGATATTTATGTTTTCTGCATCTTGTTTGAAAATATTGATAGTTTGAAAGATCACTACTTAGCAAATTTGGGTATGCTAAGAAGAGATTGTGATTGTGTGCTTGAAATATTTTTGCTTGTGAAGATTTGATTGTGTGATATTTTGATTAGAAAATGGAGCTTCTTACTTAACAAATTTGGTATGTTAAGTAGAGGCTACATTTGTCTAATTTGTGTTTGTTGATGAGGATTTCACTTAACAAATTTGGTATGTAAGTGAAAGTTAAATGTGATCGTGAGATAATTTTGGTTTTCTTTGAAGATGGGAGTCATACTTAACAAGTTTGATATATTAAGTGAAAGCCCCAAATTTGTTTGAGATATGTTTTTTTTTCTTTGAGAATGAGACTCTCACTTAACAAATTTGGTATGTTAAGTGAAGTTCAAGTGTTTGACATGAAAAATTGGATCCTTACTTAACAAATTATGTATGTTAAAATAGGGATCAAATGTGCATTGAAAAGAGACCCTCACTTAACAAATTTGGTATGTTAAGTGAAAATCAAATGTGTTCATGATTTTTTTTTTTTGAAGATGAAACCCTCACTTACCAAATTTGGTATGCTGAGTGAAAGTCTAGTGTGTCTCTGATTTTTGAAAATGAAACTCTCACTTAACAAATTTGGTATGTTAAGTGAAAGTCAAATGTATGATTTTGAAAATAAAACTCACTTAACAAATTTGGTATATTAAGTGAAAGTCAAATGTGTTTATGATTTTTTCTTTTGAAGATGAAACTCTCACTTAACAAATTTGGTATGTTAAGTGAAAGTCAAATGTGTGATTTTTTTTGAAAGAAAATGAACATATTTAACTTAGCTATGTTAAATGGAGTTCACTTTGTACTTATGATTTTCAAAAAGGGAGTTCTCATTCGATATACTTGGACATGTCAAATGAGCTCCCAATGTGTTTTGAAGTTCAAGACTTTGGCATGGAGGAATTCTATCAAACAAATGCAAATAGAATTCAATTTGCTCTACCTTCTCAAAAGGGGAACTCCCATTTGACAAATTTGGTTATGTTGGGGGGTTCAAATATGTCTTGACTTCTCTTTTGTCTGTGTATGGTTTATTGCTTTTCAAAAAGAGGGGAAACTTCAACTATAGCACATATAAAGTATGCTAAGTGGAGTTTCAATTTTTTATATCATGGTTTTATTTGAAAATAGAATCTCCATCCAATGAATTTGAGTGTGTGGGATGGGGATAGCCAATTCCAAAGAAAATGTGCTTTTGAAAATTAAAAATTGCTGATTTTGATTTTGATTTGATTTTTTTTAATTTTTTTATTTTTCTTTTTTTTAAGAACCTCCTTGTAATAATCATCGGATTTGTTAAATGAGGTTTGGTTATATGTGCTTTGTGAAAATTTATTATAAACTTTTGTGTACAGCCCTTATTATGTGGATTTTGAAAAAGTGCTTTTGGAAAGACATGTTATTTTATAGAAAAGTTTAATTCTCTTATTGTTCATGGGATGAACCTTGCCTCACCATCAAAATGGTGAAGAGATTTTTTAATTTTGGTCATCTCCTCTATTTGATTAATTTAATTTTCACCTATTGGGGGAACCCAATAGGGATTTTAAGACCTACACGGAGTGAGGTCCTAAAATCTAAAGGGTGTTGGCGAGCTTTGCTTAAGGATGAAGTAAGCTTAGTGCCAATGGAAAGAATGATAGTCTCGGGCATATATAAAACATAATTTCACTATCAATGCTTGGAGGTAATAATTGTCTAATAAAGATGGAGAGAGGAACCTATCCCCAGCAGAGTGGCCAAAAAAATCTGTGGTGTTTATTTTTACAGTGTGGGACACCACGCAGATCTTAGGGGGGTACTTATTGACATTAAGGAATGATGTATTATCTCAAAAGATAGAAATCACCACCCTATAATGGACCTAATCACCTAATAAGGACTCCTATGGCATGATGGGTCTTCGAATATACCAGATCTTTCCCCTACTTTACATGGAAAAGTAAAAGGGTTTATTTTAAACCGGTTCATTAAGTTCCTATGGAGGCAAGCCCCATAGTTAATTACATCTAAGGAATAAGAATTCTTAAGAATCTCTCGATTAAAGTAGATAATTAGGGTCTCCAAAGATTTCAAGGTTAAGACAATCAAAGGACTGGCTATTTTAGAAAATCAAATGGGATAGATCAAGGAGAAGATTTATTTTTGGAATCCAAAGGGAGAAACTAGGAAATGCTCATGATACTAGGAAGCCTAGTGAGCATTCCAATCTACCCTATAGTTGGGCTTTATATTTTTGAAATTGAAGAGAGTTGATTATTTGAGTTGACATTTTATTAGATTGCTAGGGCTTATAATTCCACAATATAAGATTATGAAAATACCTAAGAGGTGAGGATTTATGCTTGTAGCCCAAAGGAAACAGCTACCTCAGATTCCTAAACTAAGGAGCCTTAGTACAAAATGAATGCACAACTTAAATCTAAGACAAAAATGGGTATATAGTTTACCTCCACAAGAGAGAATAAATCACCCAACTGCTAGACTTATTACCGCCTGGAGTGGCACCCAGCTAACTCCTCCTATATTTTAAATCCATGTAGGCAAGTCTTATAATTTGCAAGATGGCTAGGCCGTTGTTAATTTAGGAAGGAAACTAAGTCCTTAGACTTACTCCCTAAGAGACTAGAGCACGAGTGGTATGAATCCATGACTTAATCTAATGCAAATTTTATCAAATTTATTTGATTCTTGGACTTTTTTTTTGTTTAAAAGCTATGGGATTTTGTATGCCTAAATGCATGTAAATTTGATTATGGCCAAATCAAGAGAGAAAGGGGTGTTCTTCCACCAAAGGCTCTCATAGGTTAAGCCTTGATTCTCCGCAAAGATGGAAGCTCCTCTTAACAAGAGTGAAAGAATATGACATGCATGATATTATACATTCATCCATCCAGCTAAGGGGTTACAAAAAATTTTATTATCTTGATTTAATTCTTAGGCTTTTATGTGAGGTTATGAGTTATTTTAAAATTTTAGTTATGAGTTGTTAATTGGGATAGAAAAATTAATTTTATCCTAAGAGCCTACCGCATCCAGGCCACACATTCAAGCATCAATCATAAATAAATTATGAAAAGCATGATGTTCTAATGCGCAATCTAAACACAACATCAAAAAATTTTATAGACTACCGTAATAGAATAAAAGGCCAGTGCGGTCGGGTTCCACCGTACACCCCAAAAAGAGAAAAGAAAATATGGGTAGCCGAGCTCTACCCTTATACAACCCGGATTACAAAAATAATATATATGTTATGGGGGGTCTTCTTTTCTTCATTTCTTCATTCTCTTTCTTTTGATTTGATTTGTTCTAAAGGCATCACAGGGCACCCCAGGGACTAAGCCTTCTGGCCACTGCTCATCCTAATCCCCCATAGCATTAATCCTAATTCCTAATGCAAAATTACATCAAAAATAGGAAAAGTAAATCTAGCTACACCTGCAAAACAAATGTTAGCTAAACACACCATACAACCCAAGCAATTATATGAATAATTTGGACTTAGCACCCACACATGGGTAACCAAGCCCACCTGTCCTAACATGGGTTACACTTAGGGGCTAAGCAACTTGCACAGCAAAAGCATTTATATTTTTTTATTACAGCGGCCCCTTTAAGCACAACCCCTGCAGAAAATATGATTAGTTAATAACGCTAACATCCACCTAATAAATATACACCCTAACATCCGCCTAAAATATTACATCACAAAATAAAAATATAACATCATACATACAACGCCCTAACTTAGCACTAGAATTAGTGACTTAGTATTCTAATGTGTGTGCTTAAGGCTTGTGTAGCAAGACTTTACTAGGCTTCTTTAATTTAAGTTCCAATTTGAAGTTTGAATTTAAATTTTACCTTTGGGTGATTTCAATCTAAATGATTTAATGATTTTATTTTCATTTTTATTTCAATTTTATTTGGTTGAAATGATGTTTAGGTTCTCAAGAATGAAGAGTAGGATGAATTTTATCTATAGACAGAACTCATCCTGTTCTACATCCTAATTCCTAAGGAATCTAACTAAGGTCCTTAAGTATCTTAATTCACCCATTTAGATTTGTATAATTTATTTGATTTGATTTAGAGCTTAGAATTTGAATTTGTTTAAGTATTTGATTGATTGATTTTGAATTAGATGTTTTAGTTTAATTTCATCTTGATAATTCAATATCCTTAATGTCTAATGGAGTTTAAGTTTGTTTAAATTCATGTATTTTTGGTTGATTAATTTTAGATTAGGTGTTTTGATTTAATTGAATCTTGATAATTCAATATCCTTTTAAATATTTAGTTCTTTTCTTTGTGATTTAACTTTATGTTTATTTAATTTGATTGTGGTTCATTTATTTGTAGTTTGATCGGATTAGATTAAAAAGATTTTATTTTATAATTGGTTTGATTCTTTGTAATTGGGATTTTATTTTTTAATCACATCCATTTGTCATGTTCATCAAAGTTTGGTTTGCATTTTGATTTCACATATTGGATGGTTAATTAGTTTATTTTATTTAAATAGGTTGAATGAGATTTGATTTGATTCTATATTAAATTGATGAGAGTCTTTCTTGATTTAACTTAGTTTGATTCAATTTGATTTAATTATTTTATTGGTCTTATAGGTTTGCTTAAGTTCAATGTGATTATGTGATTTGTTTAATTAATAAGTGTATTTATGTTAATTATAAAGGTTTGTTTAATTTTTTTAATTTAGTTTCATATTTGTTTAGACAAATGATGTAATTAATGACTTAATGGTTTAAGTTTAATTTATATTTTGATTAATATTTAATTACATTTTGATTAATTAAGTTTAATGTAATTAATTTGATTAACTTAATTAGTTTGTTTAAGAGGTATGATTAAATTAAATAAAGATTCGTTTAACTTTTAATTTGATTTCATGTTTATTTGAGTTAATGATGTAATTGATGAATTAATGATTAAGTTTAAATTAGGGTTTGATTATCATTTAATTGCATTTTATGTTTGATTAAGCTTAAGTTTAATATGATTAATGTAATACTTAATTAATTTATTTAATAGGTGTGATTAATTTAATTAGTAGATTAATTAAGTATTTCATTTGAATTAACTTTAATCTGATTTATAAAGTTAAATTTGGTTTATTAAGATAATGGATTAATTTACTAATTTTGTATTAATTAGATGTTTGATTAATTAAGTTTGATTAAGGGTCATTTAAAATTATTAGATCAATTAAAGGTTTGTTTGATTAAAGATTAATGACTTAATGATTTAGGTTTAATTAGTGTTTAATTACATCTTAATTATGTCTGATTAAGTTTAGGTTCCATTTGATTGATTTAATTAACTTAATTAATTTATTAAAGGGGTGTGATTATTAAATTTAATAATGGGTTTGATTTAAGCTTAATTTTAGAGTTAGCTTTAATGTGACTTATTTAAGTTAATTTGATTACTTAAGATGATGGATTAATTTATTAAATTTTCATTAATTAAATGTTTGACTAATTGAGTTTGATTAAGTGTAACTAGATTAATTAAAGGTTTATTTAATTGAAGATCAATGACTTAATAATTTAGGATTAATTTATGTTTTCATTAATGTTTAATTGCATCTTAATTATGTTTGATTAAGTTTAGGTTTCATATGCTTAATTTAATTAACTTAATTAATTTATTTAAGGGGTTTGATTATTAAATTTAATTATGGTTTGATTTAAGCTCAATTTTAGAGTTAGCTTTAATGTGACTTATTTAAATTAATTTGACTAATTAAGATGATGGATTAATTCATTAAATTTTCATTAATTAAATGTTTGACTAATTGAGTTTGATTATTTATGGTTAGGGTTTTACTTGATTTGATTTATTTATTATGTTTATTTGATTTCATTAACATGTTTAATTTAGTTATTAGGTTGAAATATTCAATGGTTAATTAATTATCTCATTCCAAATGGATGTGATTTAATCATAGGTTAATTAAGTTTGCTTTAATTTTGTTTAGTTTAATTTGATTAGTATTAAATTATTAAAGTTTTCTAAGTTTGTTGGATTTTGAGTTTGATTTAAGATTTAATCATTTAATTGAGTTTATTAACTTAAATAAATTTAATCATATTTAATTTAATCTCCTTTAAAGATGACATTTTTCTGATTTAAAGTTTGATTAATGATTTAATGAATGCTATTCAATTCGATTTTTTGATTTAATATTTAGTTATTTTATTATATTTTAATTAACTTTTAATTGTTAACTCTAATCTTAAGTGTTTATTTGGGTTCTAAAGATTGAGAAAGATCAAATCATTTTTCTTAAGAGTCTTAGATGTCAATTGAAGTGATTTAGGTCATCTTGAAGATTTTGTAAATTTTGAATTTTTATTAAATTTATTTTATTAAAATTGATAATCTAAATTTAAAATTTAATTTCTCCCAATCCAAAAGTTTTTTTAACTTGAAATTTTTATTATAGGTGTATTTTAACATTAATTTCAATATCTAAAAATCTCAACTTAATCTGACTTATATTGTTGGCTTAATTAATAAAATATGGTTTTCCCTAAAACCTAAATTACGCTCACAATACTTAGAAAAGTTTGAGTATTTTGGGTTTGTTGGATTCCCCTCAAATAGACGAATCCAATGAGATTTTGTTTATAATTTTTGGTTAAGTATTTTATTTTTTATAAATTTTTGAAGTTTCATGTGATTTAAATTATTATTATTATTTTTTTTTAAAATGAAATACTTTAAAGGGAAGTGAAAGACCCGGTCGCTAGGCCATCCGATTAATTGATAGTCGTAGCGATCGCATCGATCCGAGGTCGATCGCGATCGCCGACTGATATTCGAGCCAATCGCTGACGGACGTCGCGCTCATATCCGGCTCATCGCCGCGGATCGGATGGTCCGATTGCATCACAGATTTGAAGGCGGACGTGATCCGTTGATCAGGCCGTCCGATCCCGCGAACCGTGGGATCGTACGATGGCTGTGAGCCGCCAGCGGTGAACAATATTTTCAGGGGTATTTTGGAAAAAAATTAGAGTTTCTAAGCCAAAATTTATCCAAATGGACCCATTTTCACGCTGATTCACACCAAAAAAATTCTATTTCCTAATTAGGATGATTTAAAGTAAAATGCTGGATTATCTAAGTGATATTCCTAAAATCGTGAGAAAATTCAAACAAAATGTAAATCTAAGGTTTCCAAAAAGTTACCTCACCGGGGATGATTTTTGGTGACGGTGAAGATCCAAGGGAGCTCCTATGTGTGTGAGGAAGCTTTAGAGTAATCTTTAGCCCTTGCTTCCCTTCGAAATGCCCCCTTCTCTGATGTTTTCGGTGCCTTGTTGATTAACTTCTTTAAAGTTTTGATCGTAAATCTCTTGAGCATGAAGGCAACCGGGCCATGAATATTCTTGCAAAGAATTTCTATAGCATGTTATTCAGACAGTTGTGGTTCACATTTCATACTCTTTTCACCAGAGAATATAATCAACAAGGACTCATTTGATTTTGTTGACAACGAGGTCAAGTTTTTTTGGGCTCCAACAAACCTCTTGATGAAGAGCTTCAACTCAAAAAAGTCTTCGAACCATTGGTTCATCATACCAATCAAATGTGATGTTAAATATGATGAAGAGATGGAATAGAAGTGCATCATCCATCAACATTGAGATCCTAGAGTGCTATGTGCTATGGGTTCCATGCCATCAAAAAATTTTGAAGGAAGGAGGCACAAAATCCTTAGGATATTGGACACCATCAAATTCCACTGCTCATCCTAAGATGTTAGGTGGCACTCTTATGGTGCCTCATTCTCTCTTTGGTGGCACTCACTCATTAGCTGCTCTAGGTCAAGTTAGATTTGTTGTCCAAAGCAACCGATCACCCTAGTGGTCATTTGTTAGAGGATGTGAGTCCCCGTGATTTCTTCCTAATTTGACCATTGCAAACTAACGAGCATCTTATTAGTTTGGTAAGCTTCACAACCCTGCTAGTGAACTACCTTGTGTTGGCTTTGTTTAAGAAGATGCGAGTCCCAGCGCTTTCTTCATGAACTAACCACCATACTGATAGGTCAAGTTTTGAGGTTTTGTAAGAGTCCCTGGCATCCTATTCCTTCATATCAAACACAAACATACATATCTTTCTTTGGCTACTTTTGATGTGGGAGCAAGAGTGACACTCACTCATTAGTCTTCTAAATGGTTGATTTGTTGCCCAAAGCAACTGATCACCCCAATAGTCATTTGTTGGAGGATGTGAGTCCCCACACTTTCTTCCTAATTTGACCATTACAAACCGATGAGTGTCTTATCAATTTGGTAGTCTTCACTACCCTATCAGTGAACTACCTTGTATTAGCTTTGTTTAAGAAGATGTGAGTCCCAGTACTTTCTTCTTGAACTAGCCACCATACTCTGACTAGGTCAAGTCCAGGTTTGTAAGAGTCTGGCATCCTATTCCTTCATTTCAAACACAAACATACATATATTTCTCTGTACTTTGATGTGGGAGCAAGTTTGTGGTCACTCATTAGTTGCTCTAATTGGTTTGATTTGTTGTCCAAAGCAATGATCACCCCAATAGTCATTTGTTAGAGGATGAGTCATTTCTTTAATTTGGCCATTGCAAACCCATGAGATTTTGGTAGTCTTCAATTATCGGAACTACCTTATGTTGGCTTTGTTTAAGAAGATGTGAGTCCCAGTGCTTTCTTCTTGAACTAATCAACATACTCTGACTAGGTCAAGTTTCTCTGAGGTTTAGGTGTAAGAGTCCCCAGTGGCATCCTATTCCTTCATATCAAATACAAACAAACATTTTTTTTTAGTTATTTTGATGTGAGCAAGATGGCACTCACTCATTAGCTACTCTAGGTCGGGTTCGATTTGTTGTCCAAAGCAACCGATCACCCTAGTGGTCATTTGTTGGAGGATGTGAGTTCCCGTGCTTTCTTTCTAATTTTACCATTGCAAATCGATGAGCGCCTTGTTAGTTTCATATTCTTGAAAGAAGCTACCTCATGGTTGATCTGAGAAGATGTGAGTCTGGCTTTCTTCTTGAACTAATCATTATGACCTAACTAGGTTGAATATATTTGAGGTTTGTAAGTCCCGTGAGGCTCCTTTCCTCTTGACTACATTTGATATAAGCAGTGGAATTCTTTTAGAGTCGAGTCTAGCATCCGATGACAGACTATCCCAATAGTCAGTTCCACTTTAGGGAGATGTAAGACTACACGCTTTCTTTCTAGACTGATTGTTGCAAACTGATGGGCACCATAGGTTGGTTGATGTTCGACCGACTGACTACTGTGGGTACACCACTCTTGGAAGATGTAAGTCCCAAGGCTTTCTCCATGAGTTGGCCACCAATACCTATGTGATATATGACTAGCATCTCATTTTCTCCTGTTGGATGGAAGCCCCTTTATGCCCCTTCAAGGGCATTCAAATTGGATCACATTCTTTAAGACCCCATTTAGACACTACCTGAGTTACTTTGGATCATCCCCTTTCATGGTAGCATGTTGGAGAATCTGTCACGGATGTGATTCTCCCTTGGTTCGAAAATAAGGTCTAGGCGAAGCTTTCTCGCTTGATCCCTCACAAACTAACAGGGTCCATGATAAAATAAATTAAACAAACAAACAAAATATGCTTGTGGATTAGGAATTCAAGCGGGCCCTTTCAAGGGCCCTATTTTTGGCGTGTCAAAGAAACTCCCTATAGAATTGCACTACGAGTTAGATAAATCCTGGTGACATCGATAGCTTTAGTGGGTTCAACTTGTTGTGCCACCAATTAGTTACCTCTCTTCTTTGCTTTGAAAGATATAAGTCTATTATGCATTCTTTCCAAAGACGATGATCAAATGACGGCAATTGTCGGGCCCATTTGTTGCCATTTAATCACCCCAGTGGATTCTTGTTTAGGAAGATGTGAGTCCCCATGCTTTCTTCTTAACTTGACCATTGCAAATCGAAAGGCACCCCTTAGGTTGTTTAGTTCTACCTAACGACTGGTAGACTATCCCTTTGGATTTGTAAACCTAAGATAGGTCTAGGCTGATATTAGCTCCTTCTTAGTAGATTATCACAAACTGACAGGGTCCATCTAAAATTAAAGTAATTCTGACTATTCTTGAGTTGATATGAGTCCGCAGTGGCATTCGCTCAAATAGTCTAGGTCGGGATTGATTTGTTGTGCCATCAATAGATCACCCCAACGGATCCCTACTTTGGAAGATGTGCTATGCTTTCTTCTAGTATAATCGCTGCAATCAAGGCAACCTTAGTGGATAGTCCTACCTTGTGGTTGGTAGACTATCCTTTTGGACTTGTATATCTGAGATAGGTCAAGGTCGATATAGCTCCTTCTCAGTGGGTTCATCACACGCTGACGGGGTCCACAATATAACACATAAAATTAAATTAAATTAAATCAAATCAAATTAATCATCAGGACTACTCTTGAGTTGAGGTAAGACCCAGCGCCACTCGAGTCGCTTAGGTAGGGTTGATGTGTTGCTCCCAATAGATCGCCGGCGCTTTTCCTTGCTTTGGAAGGTATAAGTCTACTACGCTTTCTTCCTAGATAGTCGTCACCAAAAGACAACCCTTAGGTTGATTACCTTATGGCGTGACTACCCTTTAGACTTATAAATCTAAGATAGGCCAAAGCCCCTGTGGCTCCTTCTTAGTATAGTCCATCATACACTGACAGAGTCCATAAAAAAATAAATTCAAAACCAACCTCCCCAGTAGAGTCAAATTAAACATCTCAAACAAACCAAATTTCTCTCCAACGAGGCGCAAATCAAATTGGCCTCCCTAGTGGAACCTAGTTTTAAATTAAACAAATTTCACCAAGTGTACATCCCTAGTGGATATGCTCTCAATCTAAAACCATTCTCCCCAATGGAGCCATAATAAATTAAGCCAACCTCTGGAGTGATCAAATAAATCAAAGAAATCAATTAAATTCTTATCTAGGATACACACCCAAATAAATCATATTCAAATCAAACTCGATCTATCCCTGGATAACTTAAACCTGTTCCAGGAAGGTTCATGTACTCAATCCTAGTGGATTCTTCTTTCTCTTATGCCCTTGGCATAAAGAGAGCTACATTACAAAGATCTGATTCATCTACCTTCGTCTAGGTAGATCACTTCATTATTTGTTGCAAATCTTCAATGTTGTTGATCTTTTGGTCAATGCCAATACGCGCAGCCCGTCGCTACACCACACCTAGGGGTCCTTTTGTTGACCTCACTTTTGAGTGAGCTCTTAACATCCTCTTAGACTTAGGAATCTTTAGACATTTAGATTTCTAGTCATAAGACACATCTAGTGATTAGGTGAACACTAACCTAAGTTTAGAGACTTAGAAGTGTTAATCATAAGATTAGGCATGTCGGGTTTAAGAAATTACTTATCCATAGCATAAACCCAATCTAGATACACTTTTCTCAAATCAAACCCACTCAATTCTCAAATCTCAAATTCAAATTCAAATTTTAAATCTAATTTCAAAATTTGACTCCAAATGATTGAAACCCAAAATCAAATCCAAATCCTAAAACCCTTTCTAAGCCATATGAATATATTCATAAGCTTAGCCAAAAACTTTCTTAAATCAAATCAAACTCAATTGATCTCTTTATAAATCATTTCCTTCATTTATATTCACAAATATAAATGAAATACAAATTCAAATGACCAAAACTATATTGAAAATCAAATCCAAACTCAATCTAAACCCTTTAAGCTAATTCTTTGGACTTAGCCAAATTCTATCCATATCAAGTCAAAACCAATGAATTATCTCTTGAATCAATCATTCATTCAATTATCTACTCAAATATAAATGAAACCTACAACCATCAAATCAAATTGAAACCAACCCAAGTCAAACCTAACTTACCCCTTTTACTTAAAAATTTCAAATGAGCCAAAATCCCTTAAACTCCAAATTGATTGCCGTTGAACTTATATTTCAATCTAGGGTTCATATATAAGTTTAACTAAATTCGAATCAAACCAAAACCAAACTAATTGACTCACTTAGGTGCACTTGACGTAAAGTGACCTAAAGGACCCATTTGAGCCAACTTCAGATCCAACCCAAATTGGATTGAACCAAGCTCACCAAAATCACACCATGATTGGATCACCCTTGGATGATCAATTGCAATCAATTGGGCCAAACCAAGCCCAATTGGCCATTTGATCCAAATTGACCCAAATTGGCCTAAAGAACCAAATCAGATCAAATCATGATCTAACCCAAATTGATTGCAACCAATGGCTCAAGTTTATTCCAAATTGATTATTGAACTTAACCAAATTCATAAGTAAATCCAATTTGATCAATCGAGCCTGATTGGGTCAACTTGACTCAACCTAGCCCAAATTAGCCTAAAGGGTCAATTTGGCCTAAATCAAAATTAAATCCAAATTAAGTCAAACCAAAGACCACATTCATCTTCACTAGTCAATAACATGAATCAACCCATAACCAGTTAATTTGGCCAATTTTGGTCAAATGGGTCAATTTGGCCCAAAATGACCCGTATGACCCAAATTGGGCCAAATCCTTTGAAACCAAGCCAAAACCCATTGGGGCTAATCAAATCTGACCCAAACCCATTTGGGATTAGCCCAAAACAAACTCAACCCATTTAAATCTCTCATGAATCATCCCCCACATAGGATTCCACCTAACCTTATTTAATTCTCCCATCACATATCCCCAATATTTTAATTGAATAAATCTGATCATATGGCAGTAAGAGAGGACTTTGGAGCAAAAATTCAAAGTCCTCAATCAATCTTGCATCCATCCCAACCACCCCAACTAGATGGCAATCAATTTGGAGCTAAAAAAATTCAAAAATATTTTGAATTTTTGGCCATTATAAAAAGAGGGGGAGATGAGACTTGAAATCTCTTCCTACCACCACTATTCAGCTCCCAAAAACTCCCCAAAGCAAAAAAGGAACCCATCACCCACTTCGTTTAGCCACTTTGAGCTCAAATAATACAAGAATTTGCTCTTCCCATGAGGACGAACATCGAGAAGGAGGTATTCAAGAAAGCAAGGGCTAAAGATTACTCAAATTTCCTCACACACATGATCTCTGATCTTCACCATAAAATCATCCCCGGTGAGGTAAATTTTGTCAAACCATAGCCAGCCTTAGGATTTTGCATATTTTGTATAAAATTTCCTGCGATTCTAGGAATTTTCTTTAGAAAATTCAGCACTTTTATTTTAAATCATCCCAAATAAGAAATATAATTTTTTTGGTGTGAATCGCAAAACGGTCCATTTGGACAAGTTTGGCTTAAAAACTTTTCATTTTTCCAAAAAATACCTTGAAAATGCAGCAATACGTAACTGAACGAAGTACACATCGCCGAGGGATCGACGGGACGCTTCGAATCGCGCGATCCGCCTTCGATGCGTGATGCGATCTGGACCGCCCGGTCGACTCGCGACGGACGGCCCATCACTTGATCCGAAGCCGAGGGCAACCGAAGCCAGATCGTAGAAATGATCCGCCCATCCGACCGTGATGGTTCTCGATCGGACTCGATCACGCCCATCGCGCGATCCGCCTCTAGATCGCGCGATCTAATCTAGACCATCTGATCTATCATCGGACGGTCCAAAGAAAGGCATGGGTCACTATCTTTCCCACCCAAACCACGCGTATATATATATATATATATATAATAAAATAAATAATAATAATAATTCAAATCATCTGAAACTTCAAAACTTCATAGAAAATAAACTACTTAACCAAAAATTGCAAGCAAGGTCTTGTTGGATTCGTCTATCCGAGAGGAATCCAACAAACCCAAAATACTCAAAATTTATTGAGTATTATGAGTGTAATTTAGGATCTAGTGAAACCCATATTTAAATAATTAAGCCAACAATATAGGTCAGATTAAGTTTATATTTTTTGATATTAAAATAAATGTTAAAATACACCTACAATAAAAATTTCAAGTTAAAACAACTTCGGGATTGGGAGAAATTAAATTTTTAAATTTAGATTATCAATTTTAATAAAATAAATTAAATAAAAATTTAGAAATTTACAAAAATCTTCAAGATGACCTAAATCACTTCAATTGACATCTAGGACTCTTAAGGAAAATGATTTGATCTTTTCAATCTTAAGAAACCCAAATAAATACTTAAAATTAGAGTTTAACCAATTAAAAAGTTAATTAAAATATAATCTAAAAATAACTCAAATATTAAATCAAAAATTAGAAATTGAATAGCATTCATTAAATCATTAATCAAACTTTAAATCAGAAAAATATCATCTTTAAAGGAAATTAAATTAAATATGATTAAATCTATTTAAGTTAAAAAACTCAATTAAATGATTAAATCTTAAATCAAACTCAAAATCCAACAAACTTAGAAAACTTTAATAATTTGATACTAATCAATTAAACTAAATAAAATTAAAGCAAACTTAATTAACCTATGATTAAATCACATCCATTTGGAATGAGATAATTATATAACCATTGAATATTTCAACCTAATAACTAAATTGAACATGTTAATGAAATCAGACAAACATAATAAATAAATCAAATCAAGTAAAACCCTAATCATAAATAATCAAACTTAATTAGTCGAACATTTAATTAATGAAAATTAATGAATTAATCCATCATCTTAATTAATCAAATCAATTTAAATAAGTTACATTAAAGCTAACTCTAAAATTAAGCTTAAATCAAACCCATAATTAAATAATCACACCCCTTAAATAAATTAATTAAATTAATTAAATTAATCATATGAAACCTAAACTTAATCAAACATAATTAAGATGAAATTAAACACTAATCAAAACTTAAACTAAACCTAAATCATTAAGTCATTAATCCCTAATCAAACAAACCTTTAATTAATCTAATAATTTTAATTGACCCTTAATCAAACTTAATTAATCAAACATCTAATTAATACAAACTTAATAAATTAATCCATTATCTTAATAAACCAAATTTAACTTTATAAATCAGCTTAAAGTTAATTCAAATTAAATACTTAATTAATCTACTAATTAATCACACCTATTAAATAAATTAATTAAAAATTACATTAATCATATTAAACTTAAGCTTAATCAAACATAAAAAATGCAATTAAATGATAATCAAACCCTAATTTAAACTTCAATCATTAATTCATCAATTACATCATTAACTCAAATAAACATGAAATCAAATTAAAAGTTAAACAAATCTTTATTTAATTTAATCATACCTCTTAAACAAACTAATTAAGTTAATCAAATTAATTACATTAAACTTAATTAATCAAAATGCAATTAAATATTAATCAAAACATAAATTAAACCTAAACCATTAAGTCATTAATTACATCATTTGTCTAAACAAATATGAAACTAAATTAAAAAAATTAAACAAACCTTTATAATTAATATAAATACACTTATTAATTAAACAAATCACATAATCACATTGAACCTAAGCAAACCCATAGACCAATAAAGCTAATTAAATCAAATTGAATCAAATTAAGTTAAATCAAGAAAGATTCTCATCAATTTAATATAGAATCAAATCAAATCTCATTCAACCTACTTAAATAAATTAAACTAATTAACTATCCAATATATGAAATCAAAATGCAAACCAAACTTTGATGAACATGACAAATGGATGTGATTAAAAATAATATCCCAATTACAAAGAATCAAACCCAACTAGAATCAAAAAAATAAAATCTTAATTAATCTAATCCGATCAAACTACAAATAAATGAACCAAAATTGAATTAAATAAACATAAAGTTAAATCACATAACCATGATCAAAGAAAAGAATTAAATATTTAAAAGGATATTGAATTATCAAGATTCAATTAAATCAAAAAACCTAATATAAAATTAATCAACCAAAAACACATGAACTTAAACAAACTTAAACTCCATTAGATATTAAGGATATTGAATTATCAAGATGCAATTAAACTAAAACATCTAATCAAAAAAATCAATTAATCAAATACTTAAATAAACTCAAACTCTAAATTCTAAATCAAATCAAATAAATCGAATCAAATGAATTACATAAGTCCAAATGGGCTAATCAAGATACTTAAGGACTTTAGTTAGATTCCTTAGAATTAGGATGTAATGAGTCTCTGCATGGAATTCATCCTACTCTTCATTCTTGAGAACCTAAATATCATTTCAACCAAATAAAACTAAAATAAAAATGAAAATCAAATCATTAAATCATTTAGATTGAAATCACCCAAAGGTAAAATTTAAATTCAAACTTCAAATTGAACTTAAACTAAAGAAGCCTAGTAAAGTCTTGCTACACAAGCCTTAAGACACACATTAGAAGTCACCAGTGCTAAGTTAGGGCATTTTATGTATGATGTTGTGTTTGTTTTGTGATGTAATATTTTAGACTGGATGTTAGGGTGTATGTTTCGCAGACCGGATGTTAGGCCATTAGCCTAATCATATTTTCTCGTGGGGTTGTGCTTAAAGTCGTAATAAAAAAAATATAAATGCTTTTACTGTGCAGGTTGCTTAGCCCCTAAGTGTAACCCATATTATGACAAATGGGCTTGGTTACCCATGTGTGGGTGCTAAGTCCAAATTATTCTTATAACTGCTTGGGTTGTATGGTGTGTTTAGCTAACATTTATTTTGTAGGTGTAGCTAGATTTACTTTTTCTATTTTTGATGTAATTTTGCATTAGGAACTAGGATTAGTGCTATGGGGATTAGATGAGCAAAGGCTTAGTCTGGGGTGCCCGTGATGCCTTTGGAATAAATCAAATCAAAAGAAATAGAATGAAGAAATGAAGAAAAGAAGACCCCATTATATATATTATTTTGTAATCAGGTTGTATAAGGGTAAAGCTCATTACCCATCTTTTCTTTTCTCTTTCTGGTGTAGTTAAACCCATCAAGACGGCCTTTTATTCTTTATGGTAGTCTATAAAATTGTTTGATGTTGTGTTTAAATTGAGCATTAGAACAACATGCTTTTCATAGTTTATTTATGATTGATGAATGTGTGGCCCGGATGCGAGGCTCTTAGGATAAAATTAATTTTTCTACCCCAATTAACAACTCATAACTAAATTTTAAAATAACTCATAACCTCACATAAAAGCCTAAGAATTAAATCAAGATAATAAAATTTTTAGTAACCCTTAATGGATGGATGAATGTATAATATCATGCATGTCATATTCTTTCACTCTGTTAAGAGGGAGCTTCCATCTTTGCGAGAATCAAGGCTTAACCTATGAGAGCCTTTGGTGGAAGACACCCCTTTCTCTCTTGATTTGACCCATAATCAAATTCTCATGCATTTAGGCATACAAAATCCTCATGTGTCAAATAAAAGTCAAAAGAATCAAATAAATTTGATAAAATTTGCATTAGATTAAGTCATGGATTCATACCACTCATGCTCTAGTCTCTTAGGGAGTGAGTCTAAGGACTTAGTTTCCTTCTAAATGAATAATGCTAGCCATCTTGCAAATCATAAGACTTGCCTACATGGATTTAAAGTAGGAGGAGAGTTAGTCGCCACTCAGCTTAATAAGTCCATGGTGGTTTATTCTCTCTGTGGAGGTAAACCATATACCCATTTTTGCCTTAGATTTAGTTGTGCCTTTGTTTTGTACCAAGGCTCTTAGTTTGAACTGAGGTAGCTATTTTCCTTTGGGCTACAAGCATAAATCACCTCTTAGGTATTTCCACAATCTTATGTTATGGAATTATAAGCCCCAAGCAATCTAATAAAATGTCAACTCAAATAATCAACTCTCTTCAATTTCAAAATATAAAGCCCAACTATAGGGTAGATTGGAATGCTCACTAGGCTTCCTAGTATCATGAGCATTTCCTACTTTCTCCCTTTGGATTCCAAAAATAAATCTTCTCCTTGATCTATCCCATTTGATTTTCTAAAATAGCCAATCCTTTGATAGTCTTAACCTTGAAATCTTTGGAGACCCTAATTATCTACTTTAATCGAGAGTATTCTTAAGGAATTCTCATTCCTTAGGATGTAATTAACTATGAGGGCTTGCCTACAATGGAACTTAATGAACCCAGCTTAAAATAAACCCTACTTTACTTTTATATGTAAAGTAGGGGAAAGATCTCTGCTATATTCGAAGACCCATCATGCCTTAGGAGTCCTTATTAGCTGATTAGGTCCATTATAGGGTGGTGATTTCTATCTTTTGAGATAATACATCATTCCTTAATGTCATACTCGATCACTTCAATAAGTACCCCCTTAAGATCTGCGTGGTGTCCCACACCCCAAAAATAAATACCACAGATTTTTTTGGCGACTCGTATAGGTTCCTCTCTCCATCTTTAGTAGACAATTATTGTCTCCAAGCATCGATAGTGGAGTTATGTTTTATATAGGCCCGAGACTATCATTCTTTTCATTGGCACTTAGCTTATTTCATCCTTAAGCAAAGCTCGCCAACACCCTTTAGCTTTTAGGAATTCACTCTGTGTAGGTCTTAAAATCCCTATTGGGTTCCCCCAATAGGTGAAAATTAAATTAATCAAACAGAGGTGATGACCAAAATTAAAAAATCTCTTCACCATTCTGATGGTGAGGCAAGGTTCATCTCATGAACAATAAGAGAATTAAACTCTTCTACAAAATAACATGTATTTCCAAAAGCACTTTTTCAAAATCCACATAATAAGGGCTCTACACAAAAGTTTATAAGAAATTTTCACAAAACACATATAACCAAACCTCGTTTAACAAATCTGATGATTGTTAAAAGGAGGTTTTTAAAAAAATATTAAAAATATTAAAAAAATACAAAAAAATCAAATCAAAATTAAAATCAGCAATATTTAATTTTCAAAAGCACATTTTCTTTGGAAATGGCTATCCCCATCCCACACACTCAAATTCGTTGGATGGAGATTCTATTTTCAAATAAAACCACGATATAAAAAATTGAAACTCCACTTAGCATACTTCATATGTGCTAGAGTTGAAGTTTCCCCTTTGAAAAGCAATAAACCATACACACAAAAAGAGAAGTCAAGACATATTTGAAACCCCCACACAACCAAATTTGTCAAATGGGAGTTCCCCTTTGGAGGTAGAGCAAATTGAATTCTATTTGCATTTGTCGATAGAATTCCTTCATGCTAAAGTCTTGAACTTCAAAACACATTGGGAGCTCATTTGACATGCCCAAGTATAATGAGAACTCCGAAAATCATAAGTACAAGTGAACTCCATTTAACATACCTAAGTCTGTTAAATAAGTTCATTTTCTTTCAAAAAAAATCATAAACACATTTGACTTTCACTTAACATACCAAATTTGTTAAGTGAGAGTTTCATCTTCAAAAAAAAAATCATAAACACATTTGACTTTCACTTAATATACCAAATTTGTTAAGTGAGTTTTATTTTCAAAAATCAGAAACACAATGGACTTTCACTTAACATACCAAATTTGTTAAGTGAGAGTTTCATTTTCAAAAATCAGAGACATACTAGACTTTCACTCAGCATACCAAATTTGGTAAGTGAGGGTTTCATCTTCAAAAAAAATCATGAACACATTTGATTTCACTTAACATACCAAATTTGTAAGTGAGGGTCTCTTTTCAATGCACATTTGATCCCTATTTTAACATACCAAATTTGTTAAGTAAGGATCCAATTTTTTTCATGTCAAACCACACTTGAACTTTCACTTAACATACCAAATTTGTTAAGTGAGAGTCTCATTCTCAAAGAAAAATATATATCTCAAACAAATTTGGGGCTTTCACTTAACATATCAAACTTGTTAAGTATGACTCCCATCTTCAAAGAAAAGCAAAATTATCTCACGATCACATTTAACTTTCACTTAACATACCAAATTTGTTAAGTGAAAGCCTCATCAACAAACACAAATCAGACACGTGTGGCCTCTACTTAACATACCAAATTTGTTAAGTAAGAAGCCCCATTTTCAAATCAAAATATCACACAATCAAATCTTCACAAGCAAAAATATTTCAAACACACAATCACAACCTCTTCTTAGCATACCCAAATTTGCTAAGTAGAGGTCTTTCAAACTATCAATATTTTCAAACAAGATGCACAAAACACAAATATCTCCAAGAAAATCTCTCTCAAATTTTAGAACCTCACCAACATACCTAAATCAGAGTATGGGTTCTAAATCAAAATCAAATGGCAAAGACTCTCCTCAATATCCAAAATCTCTCTAAAATTTTGATGAACCCCACTTAACATCCTTAAGATTATTTAGTGTGGGTTCAAATTCAAAATCAAATCTTGAAATCAATGATTGAAGGTGAATATCAAGGCAAGTGTCGATTATACGTTTCAACAATGCGATTTCTCAATCATGTTTTAGGCCAAGATCTATATTCCCAACAAGCTCGGTTTTCCTTCCCCATGGCCTAAACCTAGCCTTGGATTTGTCTCTACCACCGGCTCCATCGAGGTCATCTTTGGTCATGGTTTTGAGGGAGTGAGGATTTCTTGGGAGGGACCTCCCACGCTAACAGGAGGAGGTGTGGGCGTGACGCCACTCATTCGATTTGATATGCCATCGATTCAGTTTCCTCCAAGAGGAAGGCCAGTTGTTCCTACCAGCCAAGAATGCTCATTCCAAACAATCGACTCAAGCCTACTACTCCTCCTTGGATTCCCCAAAAGGGAAGGCAATCTTGCTTTTTGAAATAGTCTCCTCCACATTCAAGGTGGGTGATAGCTCTCACTCTACCATACCTACACATTCACAGCACCGCAACAAGAACTGCAAGATCAAGCGATGCCACAAGAGGGC
Organism: Cymbidium sinense; assembly: GCA_021442155.1. Classification (NCBI taxonomy): domain Eukaryota; kingdom Viridiplantae; phylum Streptophyta; class Magnoliopsida; order Asparagales; family Orchidaceae; genus Cymbidium; species Cymbidium sinense. The sequence goes on from CM038214.1 coordinate 247,631,352, forward strand.
AGAGAGAGAGATGGATGTCGCTTCCCATGTGGCTGAGGAGGGATCTCCCTGTGAGACCTCTCCACATTTGAGTGGTAGTAGGTTTCACCTCCTCACCTCGGATAAAGAGGAGGACTATGAGGATTGCTACACCACCCACCACCAACATATTTTGGCACAATTAGAGCATGGAAGCCTATAAGTGTGATGCCTTACAGAGCCTAGGACGCCTCAGTCCGGTACAATTTTGATCAGGATAGTTATCCCAGGATAGTAAGTCTAAGAGAAGGATGCTCAAGCATGCTCGCAAGCAGTAGGAAATGACAGGTTTGTCGTGCAAAACTTTTGATGGATTTTTCGAGTTGCCTGTGGTCAATCGTTAGACAACATCATCCTTACGGCTACTCATCATGGAAGAGTATTATAGTCAGCATTCTGCTACCGCACCGCTTCACTCAGCCACCATCGCTATATCCAACTCACATCCCCATTCACCAAGATCCGAAGCCCATCCGGGAAAGACCAAAGATTATGATCTACACGAAGGATCCCACTTCATCTACTTCACCAGTTGAGGTGAAGTCGAGCTCTCCTATTCGATCTCCCACCTCAACTATGAAGAAGAAGGAATCACCGTGTAGAGTCACCACCGAAAGGACAAAAGCTTCCCACCTACAAAGAGATCGAAAGGGATAGGATATGATGTAGTGTCCATGGATCCTTCCACCCGTTTAGCTTTGGCTTAAAACTTTCATTTTTTCCAAAATACCGAAAACACTGTTCATCCGGCATACCGTCTCCGCAGTCTGGATCGACGGCTTGATTATGGATCACGCGATCGGTTCGACGCGATGCGATGGATCCATTGCATGGTTGGCACAATCGATCGGAGCAAACGAACAGCCATGAAGCGAAATGATCCGACCGTCAATCGCGTGGTTCATAAGGTCGATGGCTCAAATTGCGCTCGACGCACGAGATCATCCGTCGATCTGATCCCACTGAAGTCACTATCTTTCCGCCAAACCGTGTATATATATATATATATATATATATATATATATATATAACAAAAAATAATAAATAATAATAATAATAATTCAAATCATCAAACTTCAAAACTTCATAGAAATAAACTACAACCAAAAAATTGCAAGTCTCTCATTGGATTTGTCTATCCGAGAGGAATCCAACAAACCCAAATTACTCAAAATTTACTGAGTATTATGAGCGTAATTTAGGATCTAGGAAAAACCATATTTCATTAATTAACCCAAAAATATACGTCAGATTAAGTTTATATTTTTCGATATTAAAATAAATGTTAAAATACACCTACAATAAAAATTTCAAGTTAAAACAACTTTGGGATTGGGAGAAATTAAATTTTTAAATTCAAATTATCAATTTTAATAAAATAAATTAAATAAAAATTCAGAAATTTACAAAAATCTTTAAGATGACCTAAATCACTTCAATTGACATCTAGGACTCTTAAGAAAAATGATTTGATCTTCTGAATCTTAAGAAACCCAAATAAATACTTAAAATTAGAGTTTAACCAATTAAAAAGTTAATTAAAATATAATCTAAAAATAACTCAAATATTAAATCAAAAATCAGAAATTGAATAGCATTCATTAAATCATTAATCAAACTTTAAATCAAAAAAATATCATCTTTAAAGGAAATTAAATGAAATATGATTAAATTTATTTAAGTTAATAAAACTCAATTAAATGATTAAATCTTAAATCAAACTCAAAATCCAACAAACTTAGAAAACTTTAATAATTTTATACTAATCAAATTAAACTAAATAAAATTAAAGCAAACTTAATTAACCTATGATTAAATCACATCCATTTGGAATGAGATAATTATATAGCCATTGAATATTCCAACCTAATAACTAAATTGAACATGTTAATGAAATCAAACAAACATAATAAATAAATCAAATCAAGTAAAACCCTAATCATAAATAATCAAACTTAATTAGTCGAACATTTAATTAACAAAAATTTAATGAATTAATCCATCATCTTAATTAATCAAATTAATTTAAATAAGTTACATTATAGCTAACTCTAAAATTAAGCTTAAATCAAACCCATAATTAAATAATCACACCCATTAAATATATTAATTAAGTTAATTAAATTAATCATATGAAACCTAAACTTAATCAAACATAATTAAGATGCAATTAAACACTAATCAAAACTTAAATCAAACCTAAATCATAAGTCAATCCCTAATCAAACAAACCTTTAATTAATCTAATAATTTTAATTGACTTAATCAAACTTAATTAATCAAACATCTAATTAATACAAACTTAATATATTAATCCATTATCTTAATAAACCAAATTTAACTTTATAAATCTTAAAGTTAATTCAAATTAAATACTTAATTAATCTACTAATTAATTTAATCACACCTATTAAATAAATTAATTAAGTAAATTACATTAATCATATTAAACTTAAGCTTAAAACATAAAAATGCAATTAAATGATAATCAAAACCCTAATTTAAACTTTAATCATTCATCAATTACATCATTAAATCAAATAAACATGAAATCAAATTAAAAGTTAAACAAATCTTTATTTAATTTAATCATACCTCTTAAACAAACTAATTAATTTAATCAAATTAATTATATTAAACTTAATTAATCAAAATGCAATTAAATATTAATCAAAACATAAATTAAACCTAAACCATTAAGTCATTAATTACATCATTTGTCTAAACAAATATGAAACTAAATTAAAAAAATTAAACAAACCTTTATAATTAACATAAATACACCTATTCATTAAACAAATCACATAATCACATTGAACCTAAGCAAACCCATAGACCAATAAAGCTAATTAAATCAAATTGAATCAAATTAAGTTAAATCAAGAAAGATTCTAATCAATTTAATATAGAATCAAATCAAATCTCATTCAACCTACTTAAATAAATTAAACTAATTAACTATCCAATATATAAAATCAAAATGCAAACCAAACTTTGATGAACATAACAAACGGATGTGATTAAAAATAAAATCCCAATTATAATGAATCAAACCCAATTAGAATCAAAAATAAAATCTTAATTAATCTAATCCGATCAAACTACAAATAAATGAACCAAAATCGAATTAAATAAACATAAAGTTAAATCACATAACCATGATCAAAGAAAAGAATTAAATATTTAAAAGGATATTAAATTATCAAGATTCAATTAAATCAAAACTCCTAATATAAAATTAATCAACCAAAAACACATGAACTTAAACAAACTTAAACTCCATTAGACATTATGGATATTGAATTATCAAGATGCAATTAAACTAAAACATCTAATTCAAAAAATCAATTAATCAAATACTTAAATAAACTCAAATTCTAAATTCTAAATCAAATCAAATAAATTGAATCAAATGAATTACACAAGTTTAAATGGGCTAATCAAGATACTTAAGGACTTTAGTTAGATTCCTTAGAATTGGGATGTAGAATAGGTGAGTCCCTGCAGATGGAATTCATCCTACTCTTCATTCTTGAGAACCTAAATATCATTTCAACCAAATAAAACTAAAATAAAAAATGAAAATCAAATCATTAAATCATTTAGATTGAAACCACCCAAAGGTAAAATTTAAATTCAAACTTCAAATTGGAACTTAAACTAAAGAAGCCCAAGAGTCCTGTACACAATTTAAGCACACATTAGAATACTAAGTCACTAGTTAGGAGGCTATATGTATGATGTTGTGTTTTGTTTTGTGATGTAATGTTGATGGATGTTAATATTTAGAAGATGGATGAGTCTATTAGCTAATCATTTTTTTAGGGGTTGTGCTTAAAGGGGTAATAATAAAAAATATATAAATGCTTTTCTTTGGGTTGCTTAGCCCCTAAGTGTAACCCATATTAGGACAGATTTTGGTTACCCATGTGTGCTAAGTCCAAATTATTTATATAACTTTGATTGTATGGTGTGTTTAGCTAACATTTGTTGCAGTGTAACTAGATTTACTTTCCTATTTTGATGTAATTTTGCATTAGGAACTAGGATTAGTGCTATGGGGATTAAGATGATTGGAAAGGCTTTGTCCTGGGTGCCCCAGATGCCTTTGGAACAAATCAAATCAAAAGAAAGAGAATGAAGAAATGAAGAAAAGAAGACCCCATATATATTATTTTTGTAATCCGGGTTGATAGCTCATACCCATCTTTTGGTAAAAACCCGACCACACTGGCCTTTTATTCTTTTATGGTAGTCTATAAAATTGTTTAATGTTGTGTTTAGATAGATTAGAACAACATGCTTTTCATAGTTTATTTATGCTTGAAAGTGTGGCCTGGATGCGAGCTCTGGATAAAAATTAATTTTCCTACCCCAATTAACAACTCATAACTAAGATTTTAAAATAACTCATAACCTCACATAAAAGCTTAAGAATTAAATCAAGATAATAAAATTTTTAGTAACCCCAATTATGGATGGATGAATGTATAATATCATTCATGTCATATTCTTTTACTCTTGTAAGAGGGAGCTTCCATCTTTGCCGGAGATTAAGGCTTAACCTATGAGAGCCTTTGGTGGAAGACACCCCTTTCTCTCTTAATTTAACTGAATCAAATTCTCATGCATTTAGGCATACAAAATCCCATAGTGTCAAAATAAAAGTCCAAAAGAATCAAATAAATTTGATAAAATTTGCATTAGATTAAGTCATGGATTCATACCACTCATGCTCTAGTCTCAGGGAGTGAGTCTAAGGACATAATTTCTTTCTAAATGAACAAGCCTCTAGCCATCTTGCAAATCATAAGACTTGCCTACATGGATTTAAAGCGAGGAGTTAGTAGCCACTCTAAAGAATAAGTCTAAGAATGGGTGATTTATTCTCTATGGAGATAAATCATACACCATTTTTGCCTTTAGTCATCGCCTTCATTTTGTACAAAGGCTCCTTAGCTTAGAATCGAGGTATGTTTCCTTTGGGCTACAAGCATAAATCCTTACCTCTTAAGCATTTCCACAATCTTATGCTGTGGAATTATAAGCCCTAGCAATCTAATAAAATGTCAATTCAAATAATCACTCTCTTCAATTTCAAAAATATAAAGCCCAACTATATGGTAGATTGGAATGCTCACTAGGCTTCAGTATTATGAGCATTTCCTACTTTCTCCCTTTGGATTCCAAAAATAAGTCTTCTCCTTGATCTATCTCATTTGATTTTCCAAAATAGCCAATCCTTTGATAGTCTTAACCTTGAAATCTTTGGAGACGCCAATTTTGGAGTGAGCTCTTAACATCCTCTTAGACTTAGGAATCTTTTAGACACTAAGATTTCCTTAGTCATAAGACACATCTAGTGATTAGGTGAACACCTAACCTAAGCCTAGACTTAGAGTGTCAATCATAAGATTAGGCTATGCCTTAGGGTTTAAGAAAATTACTTATCCTATAGCATAAACTCAATCTAGATACACTTCTCAAATCAAACCTGCATCAATTCTCAAACTAAATCTCAAATTCAATTTTAAATTCCAAATCTAATTTCAAAATTTGACTCCAAATGATTGAAACCCAAAATCAAATCCAAACCCTAAAACCCCTTCCTAAGCCATATGAACCATATTCATAAGCTTAGCCAAAACTTTTCTTAAATTAAATAAAACTCAGTTGATCTCTTTATAAATCAATTATTCCATCATTTGTATTCACAAATATAAATGAAATCCAAATTCAAATGACCAAAACTATATCAAAAATCAAATCCAAACTCAATCTAAACCCTTTAAGCTAATTCTTTGGACTTAGCCAAATTCTATCCATATCAAGTCAAAACTAATTAGTTATCTCTTGAATCAATCATTCATTCAATTATCTACCCAAATATAAATGAAACCTACAATCATCAAATCAAATCGAAACCAACCCAAGTCCCAACTTATTTTGACTTGAAAATTTTAAATGAGCCAAAATCCTTAGACTCCAAATTGATTGTTGAACTTATATTTCAATTTAGGGCTCATATATAAGTGCAACTAACTTCAAATCAAACCAAAACCAAACTAATTGACTCACTTAGGTGCACTTGACCTAAAGTGATCGAAAGGACCCATTTGAGCCAACTTCTAATCCAACCCAAATTGGATTGAACCAATCTCACCAAAATCTTACACCATGATTACTGATCATTCTAGGATGATCAATTGCAATCAATTGGGCCAAACCAAGCCCAATTGGCCATTTGATCCAAATTGACCCAAATTGGCCTAAAGAACCAAATCGAATCAAATCATGATCTAACCCAAATTGATTGCAACCAATGGCTCAAGTTCATTCCAAATTGATTACTAAACTTAACCAAAGCCATAATTAAACCCAATTTGATCAATCGAGCCTAATTGGGTCAACTTGACTCAACCTAGCCCAAATTGGCCTAAAGGGTCAATTTGGCCTAAATCAAAATTAAATACAAATTAATTCAACCCAAAGACCACATTCATCTTCAATTAGTCAATTGAACATGAATCAACCCATAACCCAAGCTAATTTGGCCAATTGGTCAATATCAAAAATGACCCAATGACTCAAATTGGGCCAAATCCCTTGAAACCAAGCTAAAATCCATTGGGGGCTGATCAAATCCAACCCAAACCCATTTGGGATCAGCCCAAAATAAACCCAACCCATTTTAAATCTCTCATGAATCATCCCCCACATAGGATTCCACCTAACTTCATTTAATTCCCCCATCACATGCACTTAACCCCCAATCACATGGCCCCAATATTTTGATTAAACAAATCTCATCATATGGCAGCAAGAGAGGACTTTGGAGAAAAAATTGAAAGTCCTCAATCAATCTAGATCTAGCCCTAACCACCCCAACAAGATGGCATTCAATTTGGAGCCAAAATAATTCAAAAAAAAATTGTATTTTCATCCATTATAAAAGGAGGAGGAGATGAGACTTGAGCTCTCTTGCTCCCAGCATCACTCAGCCCTCCAAATCTCTCCAAAGCTAAAAGTAACCCATCCTCCACTTCATTTAGCCACTTTGAGCTCAAATAATACAAGAATTTGCTCTTCCGGTGAGGTGACGGTAAACATCGGAGAAGGAGGCAAGAGAAGCTAAAGATTACTCAAGCTTCCTCACACACATAGGAGCTCTCTCGGATCTTCACCACCGCCGGAAAACATCCCCGGTGAGGTAACTTTCGTCAAACCATAGTCGGCTTTAGGATTTACATATTTTGTTTGAATTTTCTCACAATTTTAGGAATATCCCTTAAATAATCCAGCATTTTACTTTAAATCATCCTAATTAGGAAATAGAATTTTTTCTGTGTGAATCGGCATAAAAATGGGTCCATTTAGACAAGTTTTGGCTTAGAAACTCCATTTTTTCCAAAATAAAACACGTTTCATCACCACCATACCGTCCGTCACCGCTCATGGATCGGATGGTCAGACGGGCGATCGATCCGTGCCTTCAAATCATGTGATTCAATCTGGACCATCCAATCGCATGATCTAAGTTCGGATGCAAGCGATGAACCGTCCGACGAGCGTCGACCGACGCCAGTAATCGCATCGCGCGATCCTCTGGATCGCGAGATCTACTTTGGACAATCCGACGGTGATCGGACGGTCCAGAGTGACCCGTCGCTTTCACTTCCCACCTAAAGGATTTCATTTTTAAAAAAAATTAAGAAAATTAAAAATAATAATAATAATTTAAATCACATAAACTTCAAAAATTCATAAAAAATAAAATACTTAACTAAAAATAATAAACAAAATCTTGTTGGATTTGTCTATTTGAGAGGAATCCAACAAACCAAAAATACTCAAACTTTACTAAGTATTGTGATCGTAATTTAGGTTTTAGTGAAAACTATATTTCATTAATTAAGCCAAAAATGTAAATCAGATTAAGTTGAGAATTTCATATATTAAAATTAATTTTAAAATACACCTACAATAAAAATTTCAAGTTAAAAGAACTTCTATATTGGGAGAAATTAAATTTTTAAATTTAGATTATCAATTTTAATAAAATAAATTAAATAAAAATTCAGAAATTTACACAAATCTTCAAGATGACCTAAATCACTTCAATTGGCATCTAAGACTCTTAAGAAAAATGATTTGATCTTTTGAATCTTTAGAAACTCAAATAAACACTTAAGATTAGAGTTCAAACAATTAAAAAGTTAATTAAAATATAATCTAAAAATAACTCAAATATTAAATCAAAAATCAGAAATTGAATAGCATTCATTAAATCATTAATCAAACTTTAAATCAGAAAAATGTCATCTTTAAAGGAGATTAAATTAAATATGATTAAATTTATTTAAGTTAATAAACTCAATTAAATGATTAAATCTTAAATCAAACTCAAAATCCAACAAACTTAGAAAACTTTAATAATTTAATACTAATCGAATTAAACTAAATAAAATTAAAGCAAACTTAATTAACCAATGATTAAATCACATCCATTTGGAATGAGATAATTAAATAACCATTGAATATTTCAACCTAATAACTAAATTGAACATGTTAATGAAATCAAATAAACATAATAAATAAATCAAATCAAGTAAAACCCTAACCATAAATAATCAAACTCAATTAGTCAAACATTTAATTAATGAAAATTTAATGAATTAATCCATCATCTTAATTAGTCAAATTAATTTAAATAAGTCACATTAAAGCTAACTCTAAAATTGAGCTTAAATCAAACCCATAATTAAATTTAATAATCACACCCCTTAAATAAATTAGTTAAGTTAATTAAATTAAGCATATGAAACCTAAACTTTATCAAACATAATTAAGATGAAATTAAACATTAATCAAAACATAAATTAAACCTAAATTATTAAGTCATTGATGTTTAATTAAATAAACCTTTAATTAATCTAGTTACAGTTAATCAAACTCAATTAGTCAAACATTTAATTAATGAAAATTTAATAAATTAATCCATCATCTTAATTAATCAAATTAATTTAAATAAGTCACATTAAAGCTAACTCTAAAATTAAGCTTAAATCAAACCCATAATTAAATTCAATAATCACACCCCTTTAATAAATTAATTAAGTTAATTAAATTAATCAAATGAAACCTAAACTTAATCAAACATAATTAAGATGCAATTAAACACTAATTAAACCTAAATCATTAAGTCATTAACCTTTAATTGATCTAATAATTTTAAATGACCCTTAATCAAACTTAATTAATCAAACATCTAATTAATGCAAAATTAGTAAATTAATCCATTACCTTAATAAACCAAATTTAACTTTATAAATCAGACTAAAGTTAATTCAAATACTTAATTAATCTACTAATTAATTTAATCACACCTATTAAATAAATTAATTAAGATTATGTTAACCATATTAAACTTAAGCTTAATGAAACATAAAATGCAATTAAATGATAATCAAACCCTAATTTAAACTTCAATCATTAATTCAAATTACATCATTAACTCAAATAAACATGAAATCAAATTAAAAGTTAAACAAATCTTTATTTAATTTAATCATACCTCTTAAACAAACTAATTAAGTTAATCAAATTAATTACATTAAACTTAATTAATCAAAATACAATTAAATATTAATCAAAACATAAATTAAACCTAAACCATTAAGTCATTAATTACATCATTTGTCTAAACAAATATGAAACTAAATTAAAAAATTAAACAAACCTTTATAATTAACATAAATACATTTATTAATTAAACAAATCACATAATCACATTGAACTTTAGCAAACCTATAAAACCAATAAAGCTAATTAAATCAAATTGAATCAAACAAAGTTAAATCAAGAAAGACTCTCATAAATTTAATATATAATCAAATCAAATCTCATTCAACCTACTTAAATAAAATAAACTAATTAACTATACAATATATAAAATCAAAATGCAAACCAAACTTTGATGAACATGACAAATAGATGTGATTAAAAATAAAATCCCAATTACAAAGAATCAAACCCAATTAGAATAAAATAAAATCTTATTAATCTAATCCCATCAAACTATAAATAAATGAACCACAATCAATTAAATAAACATAAAGTTAAATCACATAACCATGATCAAAGAAAAGAATTAAATATTTAAAAGGATATTGAATTATCAAGATTCAATTAAATCAAAACACCTAATATAAAATTAATCAACCAAAACACATGAATTTAAACAAACTTAACTCCATTAGACATTAAGGATATTGAATTATCAAGATTGAATTAAACTAAAACATCTAATCCAAAATCAATCAATCAAATACTTAAACAAATTCAAATTCTAAGCTCTAAATCAAATCAAATAAATTATACAAATCCAAATGGGCTAATTAAGATACTTAAGGACCTTAGTTAGATTCCTTAGGAATTAGGATGTAGAATGTGAGTTCTGCCTGGATGGAATTCATCCTACTCTTCATTCTTGAGAACCTAAACATCATTTCAACCAAATAAAATTGAAATAAAAATGAAAATAAAATCATTAAATCATTTATATTGAAATCACCCAAAGGTAAAATTTAAATTCGAACTTCAAATTGGAACTTGAACTAAAGAAGCCTAGTAAAATCTTGCCACAAAAGCCTTAAGCACACACATTAGAATACTAAGTCACTACTTCTAGTGCTAAGTTAGGGCGTTATATGTATGATGTTGTGTTTTTTTTTTTGTGATGTAATGTTTTAGACTGGATGTTAGGGTGTATGTTTCGTAGACTGGATGTTAGGCCGTTATTAGCCTAATCATATTTTTCACAGGGGGTTGTGCTTAAAGGGGCTGATATAATAAAAAATATAAATGTTTTTGATGTGCACGTTGCTTAGCCCCTAAGTGTAACCCACCCAGATGGGTGTTACCCATGTGTGGGTGCTAAGTCCAAATTATTCATATAACTGCTTATTTTGTATGGTGTGTTTAGCTAACATTTATTTTGCAGGTGTAGCTCGATTTACTTTTCCTATTTTTGATGTAATTTTCCATTAGGAACTAGGATTAGTGCTATGGGGGATTAGAACGAGAAGTGGCCAGAAGGCTTAATCCTTGGGGTTCCCTGTGATGCCTTTGGAACAAATCAAATCAAAAGAAAGAGAATGAAAAAATGAAGAAAAGAACACCCCCATAGCATATATATTATTTTTGTAATCCGGGTTGAATAAGGGTAGAGCTCAGCTACCCATCTTTTCTTTCTCTTCTGGTACGACGAACCGACCATTAACACTACCATCCGGTCCCAAGTCCGGATGCAAAAGTGGAGGGTCGTTAGTAGTCAACAAAAAATTTGTCGAAATAATCATGACATGAATCCTTTAAATCATTGTGTTAAAGGGCCCGGAAGGCACGCAGTATTTGAATAAAAAATGTGCTAGAACCGATCTACGGTTAAATAAGGGGTTCCCACATTTAAGGATGGCAAAGAAGTTAGTCCATGAAACTAGAATTAGGTTAGGATCTTGGAATATAGGTACTGTAAATTAATAGAATTAATAGATTATGGTTCATAGAAAGATAAATATTTTATGTGTTCAAGAAACTAAATGGGTTGGTGAGAAGGCCAAGGAGATTGATAGTTTAGGTTTTAAACTTTGGTATTCGTAAAAGTAGAACTAGAAATGGTGTAGGTGTGATTATAGATAAAAGTTTGAAGGATAATGTTATAAGTATTAATAGATGTGGAGATAGAATTATAGCTTTAAAGATTATTGTTGATACTAAGATTATCAATATATAAGTGTCTATGCTCCTCAAGTAGGAGGTAAGCGTAAAAGAAAAATTTTGGAATGAATTAGAGGATTAATACAACATACCTCTTGAAGAAAAAGTATTTATTGGAGGAGATTTAAATGGACATGTTGGTAGAGTAGTAGAAGATTTTAAAAGTATTCATGGTGGTTATGGATTTGGAGTTACTAATGAAGAAGGTAGGACTATATTAGATTTTGCTTTGATTTTATTTTGCTAATACTTTTTTTTAAGAAAAGAGATGAACATATTATTACTTATAAAAATGGATCTAGTAAAACAGATTGATTATTTTCGATAAGAAAAATAGATCGCTTAAATTGTAAAGATTGTAAGGTCATACCAAGTGAAATTTTAAGTACCCAACATCGAATTATTAGTTTTAGATTTTAAGATGAAAGGTTGTAAGAGAAAAATAAACTAAATTATTGTCCTAGATTAGATGGGGACACTTAAAGAACACAAATAAAAATATTTTTAAGAGCAAGCTACAAGATATTAGAATTTGGGGTGTTCATAAAGATGCTAACGTGGGAAAAATATCAAGTGAAATTAAGCAAGTTGCTAAAGATGTGCTTGGAGAATCAAAAGGAAAAGCTTCTTTTAATAAGAATAGTTGGTGGTGGAGTCGAGTGTGCAAGAAAAGATAAAATTAAGAAGCATTGTTATAAAACTTGGTTTAGATGTAAAATTTGAGAATTGGGAAAGATATAAAGTGGCCTGTAGAGATTCTAAGAAAGCAATATATGTTGCAAAAAATTTAGCTTTTAGTGATTTATACAATAGATTAGATAGAAAAGAAGGTGAAAGATGTATGTATAAGTTAGCCAAAGAGATAGGAGAAGTAAAGACATAGTTCAAGTGGTATTAAGGATGAAAATAATAAAGTGCTTTTCTTAGAAAAGATATTGAAAATAAGTGGATGAGATATTTTGATAAACTTTTCAATGAAGGATCTGAAAGTATGATTGATTTTAGCAACCTTAATACCCTAAACAATAATAGAATTTCATTTTATCATCATTAGTAAATCAAGTTAGTGAAGCTTTAAAGAAAATGAAATGTGGAAAAGTAGGACGGATAATATTCCAATAGATGTGTGGAAATGTTTAGGAGATCAAGGAATTTCTTGGCTTACAAATCTTTTTAATGTTATTTTAAATACTAAAAAGATGTCAGATGAGTGGAGAAAGAGTCTATTGGTTCCTCTATTTAAGAATAAAGGTGATGCACAAGAGTGTGCAAATTATAGAGGAATTAAGTTAATGTGCCATACATTAAAATTATGGGAGAGAGTAATTGAGCATAGGTTACGATGTGATACGTAAGTTTCGACAATGCTTTTGGTTTCATGCCGTTAGATCTACTATGGATGCTATACATTTGTTAAGAGGGTTGATAGAGAAGCATAGAGAAAGTAAGAAGGATCTACATATGATATTTATTGATTTAGAGAAAGCTTATGATAAAGTCTCAAGAGATGTTCTTTGGAGAGTTCTAGAACGAAAAGAGTTAATATTGGTTATATTCAAGTTATTAAGGATATGTATACTAGAGTCGTTACTTGTGTCCAAACACAAGGAGGATTGACAAAATATTTTCCTATTTTGTTGGATTACATCAAGGATCAATATTAAGCCCTTATCTCTTTTACTTTAGTTATGGATGTGCTTAGGCATTTACAAGAAGATGTACCTTGGTGTATGCTTTTTGCTGATGACATTCTTCTTGTTGATAAGACTAGAGAGGGAGTCCAACTGAAACTTGAATTATGGAGGTCAACTTTAGAGTCTAAAGGTTTTCGTTTAAGTAGATCTAAAACTGAATATATGGAGTGTAATTTTAGTTGTAGAAGTTTTAGTGATAGTGTTGTGACTTTAGGTGATCAAGTCATTAATAAGAGTGAGTGATTCATATATTTAGGCTCTATTGTCCAAAATGATGGTGAAATAGATGGAGATGTTATTAGTAGAATTCAAGTTGGATGGTTGAAGTGGAGGAATGCATCCTGCCTATTATGTGAGAAAAGTTCCACTTAAACTTAAGGAAAATTTTATAAGATGGTGGTAAGACCGCAATGACTTATGGTGAATGTTTGGCCAATAAAAGAGAAGCATAAGACTAAGTTAAGTGACGAGATGAGGATGCTTAGGTGGATGAGTGGCTTTACTCTTAGAGATAGAATGCAAAATGAGTATGTTCGGAAAAAGTTGGAGTAGCTTGGTAGATAAGATTAGAGAGTCACCTTAGATGGTTTGGCCACATAAAGCGTCAGCCGTCCGATGACCCGATTAGGAGAGTTGATGCATTAGATTTGCCTTATGTTAAGAAAGGTAGAGGTAGACCTAAAATACTTGGTTAAGATGTAATAATGATCTTAGTATAATTGATGAGAATTTGACACATAATAGGACAAATGGAGATGTAACCCCCATGTGGGATTAAGGCTTGTTGTTGTTGTTGTTGTTGTTGTTGTTGGTAGTCTATAAAATTGTTTGATGTTGTGTTTATATTGCGCATTAGAACATCATGCTTTTCATAGTTTATTTATGATTGATTTTTGAATGTGTGGCCTGGATGCGATAGGCTCTTAGGATAAAAATTAATTTTTTTACCCCAATTAACAACTCATAACTAAGATTTTAAAACAACTCATAACCTCACATAAAAGCCTAAGAATTAAATCAAGATAATAAAAGTTTTAGTAACCCCTTAGCTGGATGGATGAATGTATAATATCATGCATGTCATATTCTTTCACTCTTGTTAAGAGGGAGCTTCCATCTTTGCCAGAGAATCAAGGCTTAACTTATGAGAGCCTTTGGTGGAAGACACCCCTTTCTCTCTTGATTTGGCCTATAATCAAATTCTCATGCATTTAGGCATACAAAATCCCATTGTCTGTGTTAAAAAAAAAAGTCCAAAAGAATCAAATAAATTTGATAAAATTTGCATTAGATTAAGTCATGGATTCATACCACTCATGCTCTAGTCTCTTAGGGAGTGAGTCTAAGGACTTAGTTTCCTTCCTAAATGAATAATGGCCTAGCCATCTTGCAAATCATAATACTTTCCTACATAGATTTAAAGCATCAGAGGAGTTAGCTGTTGCCACTCCAGGCGGTAATAAGTCTAGCAATCGGGTGATTTATTCTCTCTTGTGGAGATAAACCATAAATCCACTTTTTGCCTTTGATTTAGGTTATGCCTTCGTTTTCTACCAAGGGTCCTTAGTTTAGGAATCTGAGGTAGCTATTTCCTTTGGGCTATAAGCATAAATCCTCACCTCTTAGGCATTTCCACAATCTTATGTTGTGAAATTATAAGCCCTAGCAATCTAATAGAATGCCAACTCAAACAATCAACTCTCTTCAATTTCAAAAATATAAAGCCCAACTATAGGGTAGATTGGAATGCTCACTAGGCTTCCCAGTATCATGAGCATTTCCTACTTTCTCCCTTTAGATTCCAAAAATAAATCTTCTCCTTGATCTATCCCATTTGATTTTCTAAAATAGCGAATCCTTTGATAGTCTTAACCTTGAAATCTTTGGAGATCCTAATTATCTACTTTAATCGAGAGTATTCTTAAGAAATTCTCATTTCTTAGGATGTAATTAACTATGGGGGTTTGCCTCCATAGGGAACTTAACAAACCCAGCTTAAAATAAACCCTACTTTACTTTTCCATGTAAAGTAGGGGAAAGATCTCTGGTATATTCGAAGACCCATCATGCCTTAGGAGTATTTATTAGGTGATTAGGTCCATTATAGGGTGGTGATTTCTTTTTTTTGAGATAGTACATCATTCCTTAATGTCATACCCGATCACTTCAATAAGAACCCCCTAAGATCTGAGGTCCCACACCAAAAAAATAAACACCAGATTTTTCACTCCATGGGAAAGGTTCCTCTCTCCATCTTTAGTAGACAATTATTGTCTCCAAGCATCGATAGTGGACTTATGTTTTATATAGGCCTGAGACTATCATTCTTTTCATTGGCACTTAGCTTATTTCATCCTTAAGCAAAGCTTGCCAACATCCTTTAGGTTTTAGGACCTCACTCTGTGTAGGTCTTAAAATCCCAATTGGGTTCTCCCAATAGGTGAAAATTAAAATTAATCAAATAGAGGAGATGACCAAAATTAAAAATCTCTTCACCATTATGATAGTGAGGCAAGGTTCATCCCATGAACAATAAGAGAATAAAACTCTTCTACAAAATAACATGTCTTTCCAAAAGTACTTTTCAAAATCCACATAAGTGTAAAAAAAAGTTTATAAGAAATTTTCTCAAAACACATATAACCAAACCTCATTTAACAAATCGATGATACAAGGAGATTCTTTAAAAAAATCAAAATCAAAATCAAAATCAATAATTTTTAATTTTCAAAAGCACATTTTCTTTGGAAATGGCTATCCCCATCCCACACACTCAAATTCATTGGATGGAGATTCTATTTTCAAATAAAACTATGATATAAAAATTGAAACTCGACTTTGCATACTTCACATGTGCTAGAGTTGAAGTTTTCCCTCTTTTTGAAAAGCAATAAATCATACACACACAAAGAAGTCAAGACATATTTGAACCCACGACATCCAAATTTTTCAAATGGGAGTTCCCCTTTGAAGAAGGTAGAGCAAATTGAATTCTATTTGCATTTGTCTGATATAATTCCTTCATGCCAAAGTCTTGAACTTCAAAACACATTGGGTGCTCATTTGACATGCCCAAGTATATCGAATGAGAACTCCTTTTGAAAATCATAAGTAAAGTGAACTCCATTTAACATACCTTAAATAAGTTCATTTTCTTTCAAAAAAAATCATAAACACATTTTACTTTCACTTAACATACCAAATTTGTTAAGTGAGAGTTTCAACTTAAAAAAAAATCATAAACACATTTTACTTTCAGTTAATATACCAATTTTTTTAAGTGAGAGTTTTATTTTTAAAATAAAACACCCTTTCACTTAACATACCAATTTGTTATGAGAGTTTCATTTTCAAAAATCGAAACACACTTGAACTTTAACATACCAAATTTGTTAAGTGGGAGTCTCATTCTCAAAGGAAAAAAATATATATCTCAAACAAATTTGGGGCTTTCACTTAACATATCAAACTTGTTAAGACTCCCATCTTCAAACAAAAGTAAATTTATCTCATTTAACTTTAACTTTCATAACATACCAAATTTGTTAAGTGAAAGCCTCAGCACCAAACGTAAATCAGACACATATGGCCTGTACTTAACATACCAAATTTGTTAAGTAAGAAGCCCTATTTTCAAATCAAAATATCACACAACCAAATCTTCACAAGCAAAAATATTTCAAACACACAATCACAACCTCTTCTTAGCATACCCAAATTTGCTAAGTAGAGGTCTTTCAAACTATCAATATTTTCAAACAAGATGTACAAAACACAAATATCTCTAAGAAAATCTCTCCTCAAATTTTAGAACCCCACCCAACATACTTAAATCAGTTGAGTATGGGTTCTAAATCAAATCAGACTCTCCTCAATATCCAAAATCTATCTAAATTTTTGATGAACCCCACTTAACATCCTTAAGATTGTGTGGGTTTAAATTCAAAATCAAATCTTGAAATCAATGATTGAAAGTGAATATCAAGTGTCCACTCACTTCAACAATGCATATTTCAATCAATTATTTCACCCCTCGGCCAAGATCTATGGCTCCCAACAAGCTCGTGTTTTCCACTGCCTAAACCTAGCCTTGATGCTAGTCTTTCTACCACTGCCCACCGAGGTCACTTTGGTCGTGGTTTTGAGGGGAGTGAGGATTTAGGGACCCTCACCATACATAAGGAGGAGGTGGAGGACGCCACTCATTGAGATATGCCATCTCTGAAGTTTCCTCCACTAAAGTGGAAGGCACCTGTTATTCACAGATCCTTCTAATGTTGATCGGATCAACATATATCTACCCCACAGCAGTCCTCTTAGAGATATAGTAGTACCGCAAGCAATGCCTGATGTATTTCTATCTATGAGTATAGCTCAACCTGTCATGTGAGTGTTTGTCATGCATGACTAGACCGCTTCGAGATGAGATCATTGCTCAAGATTTCTTCGAGAAGAGGGAACTCTATGGGGATGATTGCTCGATGAAGAGGATTCTAGGTCGCTTTTGATCCGAGATGGGGATGATCTCTTGGAGGACTCAAGAAGTCCATATGGTCGACTAGGGGTTCCCTCCTGAGATCAAGACAGCCAAGAGGGTGTTGTAGTTGAGGAAGATGAGCTCATTCAACCCAACACCTGAATGAGTAGAGATGAACATATTAGGATGGAGAAAAAGTTGAAGATTTAAAGAGCTTTAGCACTTCAAGGCCAAGCTCCATCAAGATGTACTCTGAGACCACCACGGTTGTTGCATGTTTTGGATTAGCCCAAGAGTACATCTCCTATAGACCAGGATAGTGGCAGCATGCATAAGAAGGTGGTGGACAGCACCTCCATGCAAGAAAATGATATTAAGCAGTTAGTGGAGCAACAAATGAAGGATGCATTGGCACAAGCCCGAGGTGGCTCATCTGTTCCAAAGGGTAGACCCTACCCGGAGGAATTTGATGGTGTTCAATATCCTAAGGGTTTTGTGCCTCCTTCTTTCAAAATTTTTTATGGCAGTGGGAACCCCAAAGAGCACATTTGTAATCTTGGTGTGGTAGCGATGCACTTCTATTCCATCTCTTCATCAGTAGTTTGACAGGTATCGCATTTGATTGGTATGCTAAACTACCCAATGATTCAGTGAAGACTTTTGCTAAGTTGGAGCAACTCTTCATCAAGAGGTTTGTTGGAGCCCAGCAAAGGGTAACTGTGGGTGACCTCGTTGTGGCCCAACAAAATCCAAATGAGTCCCTTGTTGATTATATTCTCAGGTGATGAAACCTGAGTATGAAATGTGAACCACAGCTATCTGAACAGCATGCTATAGAAATTCTTCTCAAGAATATTCATGGCCTAGTTGCCTTCATGCTCAAGGGATTTATGATCAAAACCTTTGAGAAGTTAATCAACAAGGAAGCTAGCCTATAAGTGGAAGCCAAACAGTTACCTTTCCAAGACCAATCATTCAATCCCAAGCTGCAGAAAGTATTCGAGAAGAAGCTAGAGGTAGTAGTGTTAGTAGATAGAGGAAAGCAGCTAGCCAGAGTTCAATATGAGAGCCCTCATGCATAGCAGCCTCCATTGTCGCCTCCTCTACCACCACCTCGGCCAATATATCGACCACCACAGTTGCCACAGGGGCCGCCACCGCCTCCGCCATAATATACTCAACAACGGTACTCATATCCAACGATAGGTAGCTATTACCCACCTACTCTTATCGATAAATTGAATAAGCCATATTCATTCAAGAGGGAGGTAGTTAGGAAGATCTTTAAGAATCTCTTAAAGAAACCCCGACTTTCACCACGAGCCCAAGAGAAGGGAAGATGTAAGCAAGGGTGATGATCCTAATATTGCCCCTACCACCTGGTCCATGTCTTGGAGGATTGTGTCCTTTAGCCTTGCTACACAAAGAGCTATTGTTATCCCCAAAGAATACTTATTAGAACAACCCTCTAGTTCTATTAGAGTAATTCTTGGAGATACTTATGATCCTCTTAAGATAAGAGAAGGTTGGGATATTGTCTTATCCCAAACCTCTAAAAAAAGTGGTCTCTAAGATCAAGATGCTTTCTTTATAAGTGTCTGAAGTAACCCAAACCCCCAACACCAAGGAAGGTTTGCAAGTTGCCAAAGATAACTTGAAGAAGGTGTCACCAAGGAAGAAGCTACCTACCTTTGCGGATAGCATAAGAAGACAAACCACCAGAGCCCACTCCATCCACTATGCAGCTACTTCTTCCTCCACTAGCTCCTCTTCCGGCAATAGAGCATCAGTGGCACGGGCATATACCCCTTTCTCCGCTTACTTTATTAGATTTCTATCATGTACCTCCATCATGAAGAAATCAATGAAGAAAGCTTTCACTTACATCTTGTCCACTTCTGATACTCTAGATTTTATTCCTCTCAAAAACTCTTCAAGTCTACAAAATAATGATGAGTCTACTTCTGATCATTCCACCTTTGATTTAGAAATGGATTTTCCATTCCTGAATCATTCAGGTTCACCCATTGAGATTGATTTAGAGTCATCTGACTCTGATGATCCCATAGGAGAAGTCATAGTACACCTGATGAGAAGGTAGAACTTCTTACAAATTCATCATCCAAAGTTAACCCGGGCAAAGTTCTACCTCCTAGGGTGGCACCTCAGGATAAGGGTAAGCAAATCATTAGTTCTAAAGAGCATATAGCCTCTCCACAAGATGCTCCACCCATGGATATACTTGTGGAGGATCAAGCCAAGGTTGAATACAACATTCTAGCACATCTTAGAAAGTTGCCAGCTAAGTTAAGTATATATGATGCCCTCATCTTATCCAAAGAGATGAGGGAATCTCTAATTAAGGCCCTTCTTGATTCGAAGATATGCTTAGCCCAGCTGACCGCTACTGAAGAGTAGGCTTGTAGTTCAGAGGACACTCTAGGAGTTATATTGAGTGATGAAGACTTGCTTCTAGGAACGAACAAGCACAATCGCCCTCGTTACATTACAGTGGATGTTAGAAAATACAGGATATCCAGAGTTCTTGTTGACGCATGAATATTATGAGTCTAAAAAACCCTCGCTTTAAAGATTGACATCTCCAAACTTTAAAAGAGAGGATGATGTTGAGAGGATTCAATGAACAAGGCAGAGGGCTTTAGCTCTATAAGTGTTGCCATTAGAAGTGGATGATTGGAAGACTACTGTCAAGTTTCATATTATAGACTCAAATACATCTTTCAATGCTTTACTTGGGAGACTGTGGATACATGAGAACAATGTGGTTCCATCCTCTCTACATTAGTGCATGAAGTTCATGAGAGGTGGGATTGAATACTGCATCAAAAGAGATCTTAAGCCATTCACAGTTCATGAGGTCAGAATATACGAAGACGTGACCTACTATCTCCCTCAAAATCAATAAGTTTATTCTCATGAACTTGGTGAAAGTTCAAAAATAAAAGAAAAAGAAAAGGAAAAAGAAACAGAAAAAGAAATAGAAAAAGAAAAAGAAAAGAAAAAGGAAATGAGAAAGAAAATAAAAGAGAGCGAGAAATAGACTTGGAGGAGAAAGTAGAGCCTAACATTATATTCCACCCATAGTTCATTACTCCATTCGAATATATGGGTAGGATGACTCGACCTCCACCAGGCAGAGGAAGAGGCAGATCCAGAGACATGCCTAGAGATGGAAGACCAACTTATTGGCCATCCAATAGAGTTATGTCCCACTACTACACCTACTATCTATAGACTTAGAATCTAGTTCGATGATGAGTCATATATGATTAGTACACTATAGCACTTCAGATAGCATGTCCCCATGCAAGTGCTGAACCGACATGATGAAGATCGCCCTAAACAAAGCATAAGTGTATCCGAAGTCTATATGTGAAATGAAGCATTTGGGAACTTTAGCTCTAACCCCACTTTCCTCACAAAAAGTTAAGGGTTTGGTAGTTAAGGAAGCCCCTAAGTCTTCCACAAATGTAAATGTGCAGAAGTTCTTTCTTGGAACATCATCCTCAAGTCAAGAAGCTGATATAGAATTTGAGGATGATTCATATAAAGATTTAATAAAATTACCTTTTGATTGGTATTCGCCTTGTGTTCTTAATTTAGCTAAGAAAGGATTAATTCCACATGCTTGGTCTAAACGTGATTACTTTGAAAGATTATGGGACAACAAATGCGCATTCACAATCAAGATTGGGACTAGATTCTACAAGGGTCCATTGATGATGATGATGCTAGTCATCACCAATCATTTAGAATCTGATAGGTGCTTTTCAAATCATGCTAACTCATATGAGGAGACGTGCTTAGAAACTACAGATGTTCCAAATGACTTTGAAGTCAAAGATGCACAGCCATAGTTCAAAGAGAAGATCAGATCAACTATCGATGAGCTTAAAGAAATCAACATAGGAACTAAAGAAGATCCACGACCAACATATATCAGTTCTCTATTGAATGAAAAAGAAACCAATGATTTAGTGAAACTATTGATTGAGTTTAAGGATTGCTTTGCATGGAGTTATGAAGAGATGCCCGGTTTATCTCCTAACATGGCAATCCATAAACTAGCAATAGAACCTAATGCTAACCCTATCAAACAAGTTCCTAGATGCATGCGATTAAACATTGAATAACATGTCACTTTGAAATTTCCATCGATGCTTTATTGGGGAAAAATATCCTCACCTTGGCCGTCATCATCCTTAAGAAAAAGAATGGCTAAATTCGCATATGCGTTGATTTTAGGATAAATAAAGCATGTCCTAAGGATGAATTTTCACTTCCTATACTAGAATTAATGGTGGACATTGCCTCATCTCATGCAGTATTCTCCTTTATGGATGGGTCATCTGGCTATAATCAAATTAAGATGGCCTCAGAGGATGAAAGAAACAATGCCTTTTGAACCCCGATCAGAATATATTGTTATAAGGTCATACCTTTCGGCCTTAAAAATGCCGGTGCCACATACCAGCGGGCCATGACTTGAATCTTCGATGAACTCATTCATCATCAAGTTGAATGCTACGTCGATGATCTCATTGTCAAAAGCAAAGAAAAGGAAGACCATCTCTTTGACTTGAGAGTAGTTTTTGAATGGTTAAGATAATACAACCTCAAAATGAACCCCCTGAAGTGTGCATTCGGAGTAGCTTAAGAAAAATTTCTTGGGTTTGTTGTCCGACACTAGGGAATTGAAATCAATCCAAAAAAGATCAAAGCGATGTTAGAAATGCCACCCCCTAAAAGCTTAACACAACTCAGGTCATTCCAAGGTGATGATCTAAGATGCTTCATTTCAAACTTATCGTGAAGATGCCAACCATTCTCTGACTTATCAAAAGGATGCCAAGTTTAAATGGGATGACAAGTACCAAAGATGCTTTCAAAGATATCAAGCTCATGACACCTCCACCCTAGCGCTATCCCGCAAGTGCCATATATATCTTGTATTAGATGAGTACCTCGCTTTATTAGCTCAACCAATGATGGAAGGAGAACTCTCTATTATCTCAAATATCATCTAATCCTCACAGGCAAACTATCCAATCATTTGAAAAGCACCTTTAACTTTAATATTTGCATCACAAAAGCTACGGCACTACATACTTTCTCATAAGGTGAACTTGATCTCTAGAGTCAATCCACTACAATATCTCATGACACAGCCGACCTTATCTGGATGATTGGCACGTTGTTCCAATATTTTGTCTCAGTTTGATATAACATTCGTGCCCCTCCGTGCCATAAAAGGACAAGCACTTGTGGATTTCTTAGCAACACATCCACTCCCTGCTGATTCTCCTTAACGATGATCTCCCCGATGAACAAATCATAAACTTAGGGGATACTAGTGCTCGCCATTGGGAGATGTACTTTGATGGTGCAGCTTCCTCTTAAAGAGGAGGAGAATCACAACTTACTATCCCAGGGAAGGCAGGGGTAGGAATAGTTCTCCTAACTCCATAACACGATGTGATGAGATTCTCATATCATTTGTCCAATCCATGCACCAACAATGAAGCCAAATATGAGGCTCGCTGCAGGTTAGTCATTACACTATGCATCCCAGTATCAACATCTTTGGGGATTCTCGGTTAGTCATCAACCAAATCGTTGGGTCTACAAAGTTCTAAGCTCCATCATTACCATAAGTACACTATGGAGTTATTGGCCCAAATCCCAGAGGTTACCATCTACAAGATTCCTCGAGGAGAGAATGCAATAGCAGACACATTAGCCAAGCTTGCTAAAGAGTTGGCATGTCTAAAAGATGAGTCCATTCCAAAAAGGGACAAGTCTTATCCCTTATTGATGTTGAACTCAACGAGAGATTCTCTCTTGAAGGGGAGGTTGCCATTACCAGTAAGGATGAGGAGCCAGATTGGAGGCAACCATTCATAGATTATTTACATATAGAAAAACTACCTCAAGAGAAATCACTGGAACACCATGTAAAGCAGAGAGCTCTTTCTTATACTCTTGTAGGAAACACCTTGTACCGAAAGTCTTTCGATCATATGTGGTTATATTGTCTGGACAAACATGAAGCCCATAGAATCATGATCGAGGTACACTCAGGGTTATGTGGGGCACATCAATCCGGTCCGAAGATGAAAGCTAAGATCAAGAGATTAGGATACTATTGGCCTTCAATGATCACAGACTGCATGGACGTAGCTAAGAGATGCCATCAATGTCAGGTACACGGTGTGGTCCTACATCAACATCCTAACATTCTACATCCTATATTGGCCTCATGGCCATTCAAGTGTTGGGGTGCTGACATTGTGGGTCTGATTGATCCTCCTTCTTCCAAAGGCCATCGATTCATTCTAGCTGCTACTGACTACTTTTCCAAATGGGCAGAGACAATCCCACTTAGAGAGGTCATAGGTCAACATGTGCTCCAACTTTTCAGGAACCATATCGTATATAGGTTTGGGGTGCCTCAACAAATTATATCTGATAATAGTACTGCATTCAAGAGCACTAAAATCAATAGCTTTGCTCAAAGACACAGCATAGATTGGAGATATTCTATCATCTACTATCTAAGAGCAAATGGGTTAGTAGAAGCTTTCAACAAAACCCTCATTCAAATACTAAAGAAGACACTGGATGACAATAAACGACGATGGCATGAACAGTTGGTTGAAGCTTTATGGGCCTACTGTACCACATATAGAACTCTAACTCAATCTACCCCTTTCTCCTTAGTGTATGGGTCCAAAGCCGTTCTACCATTGGAAGTCCAACTCCCATCACTAAGGATAGTCTTGGGTAACAAAATCACAACGGAATAGAATGCCAAGTTATGATTGGAAGAGCTCGAAGGTTTGGAGGAGAGATGCCTATGAGCCTGCCAAAATCTTGAGTTATACAAAGCCAAGATGATTCAAGCACATAACAAGTTGGTCCGTCCTAGAGCTTTTCAAGTAGGAGAGCTTATTTTAGTTCTAAAGAGACCAATGGTTGCTCGTCAAAAGATAGGAGGAAAGTTTGAACCCACATGGGAAGGCCCATATGTCATAGAGAAGGCCTACCAAGGAGGGTCTTACCAACTCATAAATTATAAAAGAGAGAGCCTGATGCTTCCAATCAATGGGCTCTACTTAAAGAAATATTATCCATAAATATTGTTTGAAAATAATTATTAATAAAATCTCTTTTCATCTCAAATTTTATTTCTTCTGTGTTAGAAATATCTTTTGCTTGTGAATTCACCATGATATATTTAGGGACCCCCAATGGCATCATATTCTTTCATATCAACCATAAAACACACATATCTTTATCTCGGGCTACTTTGATGTGGGAGCAAACCCCATGTGGCACTCACTCATTAGCTGCTCTAGGTCGGGTTAGATTTGTTGTCCAAAGCAACCGATCACCCCAGTGGTCATTTGTTAGAGGATGTGAGTCCCCATAGTTTCTTTCTAATTTGACCATTGCAAACCGATGAGTTCCTTGTTAGTTTGGTAGGCTTCACTGCCCTGCTAGTGAACTACCTTGTGTTGGCTTTGTTTAAGAAGATGTAAGTCCCAGCGCTTTCTTCATGAACTAGCCACCATACTCTAACTAGGTCGAGTTTCCCCAAGGTTTAGGTGTAAGAGTCCTCAGTGGCATCCTATTCCTTCATATCAAACACAAAATACATATCTTTCTCTCGAGCTACTTTCATGTGGGATCAAGCCCCTTGTGGCACTCACTCATTAGCTGCCCTAGGTCAGGTTCGATTTGTTGCCTAAAGCAACTGATCACCCCAATAGTCATTTGTTGGAGGATGTGAGTCCCCGCACTTTCTTCCTAATTTGACCATTGCAAACCGAGCACCTTATCAATTTGGTAGTCTTCACTGCCCTATCAGTGAACTACCTTGTGTTGCCTTTATTTAAGAAGATGTGAGTCCCAGCGCTTTCTTCTTGAACTAGCCACCATACTCTGACTAGGTCGAGTTTCTCTGAGGTTTAGGTGTAAGAGTCCCCAGTGGCATCCTATTCCTTCAAATCAAACACAAACATACATATCTTTCTCTCGGGCTACTTTGATGTGGGAGCAAGCCCCTTACGACACTCATTATTCATTCGGTTATTGTGCCCAAAGCGATCACCCCAATAGTCATTTGTTGGAGGATGTGAGTCCCCGTGCTTTCTTCCTAATTTGACCATTACAAACCGATGAGCACCTTATTAGTTTGGTATTCTTCACTGTCGAGTCAGTGAACTACCTTATGTTGGCTTTGTTTAAGAAAATATGAGTCCCAACGCTTTCTTCTTGAACTAGCCACCATACTCAGACTAGGTCAAGTTTCTCTGAGGTTTAGGTGTAAGAGTCGCCAGTGGCATCCTATTCCATCATATCAAATACAAACAAACATTTTTTTTCTTGGGCTATTTTGATGTGGGAGCAATCCCCCTGTGGCACTCACTCATTAGCTGCTCTAGGTCGGGTTTGATTTGTTGTTCAAAGTAACCAATCACCCTAGTGATTATTTATTGGAGGATGTGAGTCCGCTTTTTCCTAATTTGACCATTTACAACTGAGCGCCTTGTTAGTTTCATAGTCTTATTTCAGCCAATAAGCTACCTCATGGTTGATCTAAGAAGATGAGTCCCGATTTCTTCTTGAACTAATCATCATGACCTAACTAAGTCGAATATATTTGAGATTTAGGTAAGTCCCAGAGGCTCCTTTCCTCTTGACTACGTTTGAGTCGATATAAGCCCAGTGGCATTCACTCGATGAGTAAATCTAGGATGGCACCTGTCAAGTCGAAGATAGACTATCCCAGCAGTTAGTTCTGCTTTAGGGAGATGTAAGCCTACACGCTTTCTTTCTAGACTGATTGTTGCAAACCGATGGGCACCATAGGTTGGTTGATGTTCGTTATGCTGACAGCGACTCACCCGGTGGGTACACCACTCTTGGAAGATGTAAGTCCTCGCTTTCTCCATGAATTGGCCACCGAATATCTATGTGATATATGACTAGCCATGTCATTTTCTCCAGGGTGTTGGATCAAGCCCCTTTGCGGCCCCTTCCCTTGTGGGCATTCTAATTGGATCACATCCCTTAAAACCCCATTTAGACACTACCCAAGTTACTTTTGGAATGGACAGTCCCCCTTTCCTGGTAGCCACCCCTGTGCTTGGAGAATATATTCAGCGGATGCACAGATTCTCCCTTGATGCAGTCAAGGCGATATAAGCTCCTTCTCAGTTTAATCCCTCGCAAACTAACAGGGTCCACGATAAAAAAATTTAAACAAACAAACAAAATATGTGCTTGTGGATTAGAAATTTAAGCCCCCAGTGGCCCCTTTCCCAAGCAGGTGTCCTATTTTTAGGGCAGTGTCAACAAAACTCCTTATAGGAATTGCCTGACTACCTAAGTTGAGATAAATCCCCGGGCCGGTACTCACTTCATAGTCTCCCTTAGGTTGGGTTCAACTTGTTGTGCCACCAACGAGTTACCCCGGCGGTCGTCTTTACTTTGAAAGATATAAGTCTATTACGCATTCTTTCCAGTAGCCCTAGGTTGGTTAGTTCTACCTAATGACGGGTAGACTATCCCTTTGGATTTGTAAACCTAAGATAGGTCTAGGCTGATATTAACTCCTTCTTAATAGATTCATCACAAACTAACAGGGTCCATCTAAAATTAAAGTAATTCTGACTATTCTTGAGACAATATGAGTCCACAGCGGCATTCGCTCAAATAGTCTCCCTAAGTCAGGATTGATCTATTGCGCCTCAATAGATCACCCCAACGGTTGATCCCTACTTTGAAAGATGTAAGTCTGCTACGCTTTCTTCCCAGTACAATCGTTGCACACTGAAAGGCAACCCTTAGGCCGGATAATCCTACCTAAAGAGGTAATTTGGCCTAAATCAAAATTAAATTCAAATTAATTCAAACCAAAGATCACATTCATCTTCAATTAGTCAATTGAATATGAATCAACCCATAACCCAAGCTAATTTGGCCAAATTTGGTCAAATGGGTCAATTTGGCTCAAAATGACCTGTATGACCCAAATTGGGCCAAATCCCTTGAAACCAAGCCAAAACCCATTGGGGGATGATCAAATTTGACCCAAACCCATTTGGGATCAGCCCAAAATAAACCCAATCCATTTTAAATCCCTCATGAATCATCCCCCACATAGGATTCCACCTAACTTCATTTAATTCCCCCATCACATGCACTTAACCCCCCCCCCCCCCCATCACATGGCCCCAATATTTCAATTAAATAAATCTCATCATATGGCAGCAAAGAGGACTTTGGAGCAAAATCCAAAGTCCAATCAATCTAGACCTAGCCAAACCACCCCAACAAGATGGCATTCAATTTGGAGCCAAAATAATTCAAAAAATTTGTATTTTCATCCATTATAAAGGAGGGGAGATGAGACTTGAGCTCTCTTGCTCCATCATCACTCGACCCCAAATCTCTCCAAAGCCAAAAGTAACCCATCCCCCACTTCATTTAGCCACTTTGAGCTCAAATAATACAAGAATTCACTCTTCCAGCGAGGCGACGATAAACATCAAGAAGGAGGCATTCCGAAGAGGAGCAAGGGAAAAATATTACTCTAAAGATTCCTCACACACATAGGTGCTCCCTCGGATCTTCAACACCGCCGAAAATCATCCCCGATGAGGTAACTTTCGTCAAACCGTAGTTGGCCTTAGGATTTACACATTTTGTTTGAATTTTCTCGTGATTTTAGGAATATTTCTTAGATAATCTAGCATTTTACTTTAAATCATCCCAATTAGGAAATAAAAATTTTTTTGATGTGAATCGGCGTAAAAATAGGTCCATTTGGACAAGTTTTGGCTTAGAAACTCTAATTTTTCCAAAATACCCCTGAAAACACTGTTCACCACTGACGGCTCACAGCCACCGTCTGATCCTACGGTTTGTGGCATCGGACAGCTCAGATCGCACGTGGATCATGCGTGGATCGCATGATCTGGGACTTCAGATCATGTGATGCAATCTGGACCGTCCGATCGCATGATCCGAGTTCGAATCGAGCGATCCGAGCTTCGGATCGCCAGGAACGATCTGAAGCATCCGATCGCACGGTTCGCGCAATCGGACAATTAGATCATGCACTGATCGTGCGATCCTAGCCTCTGGATCACGTGATCTGCTCTGGATCATCTGATCGGCGATCGAATGGCCCAGAGCGTCCCAAGGGTCGCTTTCACATCCCGCATAAGAATTTCATTTTTTAAAAAAATTAAAAAAATTAAAATAATAATAATAATAATAATTTAAATCACATGAAACTTTAAAAATTCATAAAAAATAAAATACTTAACCAAAAATTATAAACAAAATCTCGTTGGATTCGTCTATTCGAGAGGAATCCAACAAATCTAAAATACTCAAACTTTACTAAGTATTGTGAGCGTAATTTAGGTTTTAGTAAAAACCATATTTCATTAATTAAGCCAAAAATATTTGTTTTTGGCTTAATTAATGAAAATCTCAACTTAATCGACTTATATTTTTAGAATGTCCAAAGCGATCCTCGCGATCGAACGGCTTAGATCGCTCCCGGCTATCCGAAGCTCGGATCGCTCGATCCAAACTTGGATCATGCGATCGGACAGTCCATATTGCATCACGCAATATGAAGGCTCGGATCGCGTGATCCACATGTCGAGCGTCGATCCATCGAGATTGGATGGTGGTACGTGAGCTAGCGGTGAGCGATATTTTCAGGTATTTTAGAAAAAAATTAGAGTTTTTAAGCCAAAACTTATCCAAATGGACCCATTTTTATGCCGATTCATACTAAAAAAATTCTATTTCCTAATTGAGATGATTTAAAATAAAATTTTGGATTATCTATGGGATATTCCTAAAATCGCTAGAAAATTCAAAAAAATGTGTAAATCCTAAGGCCGACAACGGTTTGACAAAAGTTACCTCACCGGGGATGATTTTCGGTGGCGATGAAGATCCGAGGGAGCTGCTATGTGTGTGAGGAAGCTTCAGAGTAAACTTTAGCCCTTGCTTCTCTTCGGAATGCCTCCTTCTCCGATGTTTATCATCGCCTCACCGGAAGAGCAAATTCTTGTATTATTTGAGCTCAAAGTGGCTAAACAAAGTGGGGATGGGTTACTTTTGGCTTTGGAGAGATTTGGGGGGCTGAGTGATGATGGGAGCAAGAGAGCTCAAGTCTCATCTCCCTCCTTTATAATGGATGAAAATACAAATTTTTTTGAATTATTTTGGCTCCAAATTGAATGCCATCTTGTTGGGGTGGTTAGGGCTAGATCTAGATTGATTGAGAACTTTGGATTTTTGCTCCAAAGTTCTCTCTTACTATCATATGATGAGATTTGTTTAATTGAAATATTTGGGCCATGTGATGGGGGGTTAAGTGCATGTGATGGGGGAATTAAATGAAGTTGGGTGGAATCCTATGTGGAGGAGGATCTATGAGGGATTTAAATGGATTGAGTTTATTTTGGGCTGACCCTAAATTGGTTTGGGTTGGGTTTGATCAGCCCCTAATATATTTTGGCGTGGTTTCAAGAGGTTTGACCCAATTTGGGTCATATGGGTCATTTTGGGTCAAATTGACCCATTTGACCAAATTTGGCCAAATTAGCTTGGGAAATGAGTTGATTCATATTCAATTAGCTAATTGAAGATGAATGTCATCATTATTTCGAATTAATTTGGATTTAATTTCGATTTAGGCTAAATTGACCCTTTAGGCCAATTTGGGCTAGGTTGGGTCAAGTTGACCGATTGGGCTCAATTGATCAAATTGAGTTTAATTATTACTTTGGTCAAGTTCAATAATCAATTTGGAATGATCTTGAGCCATTGGTTGCAATCAATTTGGGTTAGATCATGATTTGACCCGATTTGATTCTTTAGGCCAATTTGGGTCAATTTGGATCAAATGGCCAATTGGGCTTTGTTTGACCCAACTGATTGTAATTGATCATCCTAGGGTGATCAAAAATCATGGTGGAAGATTTTAGTGAGCTTGGTTCAATCCAATTTGGGTTGGATTAGAAGTTGGCTCAAATGGGTCCTTTAGGTCACTTTAGGTCAAGTGCACCTAAGTGGGTCAATTGGTTTAGTTTTGATTTGATTTGATGATTGTAAGTTTCATTTATAATTGGGTAGATAATTAAATAAATGATTGATTCAAGAGAAAATTCATTAGTTTTGACTTGATCTGGGTAGAATTTGGCTAAGTCCAAAGAATTGGCTTAAAGGGTTTAAATTGAGTTTGGATTTGATTTTCAATATGGTTTTGGTCATTTGAATTTGGATTTCATTTCATTTATATTTATGAATATAAATAAAGGAATAATTGATTTATGAAGAGATCAATTGAGTTTTATTTGATTTAAGGAAAGATTTGGCTAAGCTTATGAATATGGTTCATATGGCTTAGGAAGGGGCTTTAGGATTTGAATTTGATTTTGGGTTTCAAGCATTTTGAGTCAAATTTTGAAATTAGATTTGGAATTTAAATTTGAATTTTAATTTGAGATTTGATTTGAGAATTGAGTCTGGGTTTGATTTGAGAAAGTGTATCTAGATTATGTTTAAGCTATGGGATAGGTAATTTTCTTAAACCCTAAGGTATATCCTAATCTTATGGTTAACACTTCTAAGTCTCTAGGCTTAAGTTAGGTATTCACCTAATCACTACAAGTGTCTTATGACTAGCGAGTTCTTGGTGTCTAGAAGATTCCTAAGTCTAAAAGGATGTTAATAGCTTACTCCAAAAGTGAGGTCAACAAAAGGACCCCCAGTATGTGTGGTGTAACTGACAAGGCACACCACACGTATTGGCATTGACCGAAAAGATCAACAACATTTAGAAGGTTGCAACAAACAATGAAAGTGATCTATACCTAGACCCAAAAGGTAGATAGAATCACGTTCTTAGTGCAATGCACCTCTCTTTATGCCAAAGGCATAAGAGAGCAAGAAAGAACCCACTAGGGATTGAGTACATGAACCTTCCTTCAGGGAAACAGGTTCAAGTTATCCGCTGGGGATATAGATTTGAGTTTGATTGTGAATATAATTTATTTGGGTGTGTATCCACTAGGGATAAGAATTTAATTAGATTTCTTTGATTTATTTGATTAGATTCCACTAGGGAGGTTGGTCTAATTTGTTATGGCTCCACTAGGAGAAGGGTTTTAGATTGAGGGCATATCCGCCAGGGATGTGCACTCAGTGAAATTTGTTTAATTTAGATCTAGGTCCCACTAGGGAGGCCAATTTAATTTGTCCCTCACTGGAGAGAAATTTGGTTTGTTTGATATGTTTAATTTGACTCCACTAGGGAGGTTGGTTTCAAATTTATTTTGTTATGGACCCTATCGGTTTGTAATGGACTACACTAAGAAGGGGCCACGGGGGCCTTGGCCTATCTTAGATTTATAAGTCTAAAGGGGTAGTCTAACTAGCATAAGGTAGGACTATCCAACCTAAGGGGTTTTCTTTTGGTGTGCAATGACTATGCTAGGAAGAAAACGTAATAGACTTACATCTTCCAAAGCAAGAAAAAGTCATTGGGGTGATCTATTGGACGAGCAACACATCGAACCCTACCAAAGGTGACTACTGAGTGAGTGTCATTGGGGGTCTTACCTCAACTCAAGAGTAGTTGTGATGATTAATTTGATTTGATTTAATTTAATTTAATTTTATGTGTTATATTATGGACCCCGTCGGCGTGCGATGGACCCACTGAGAAGGAGCTATGTCGGCCTTGACCTATCTCAGATTTACAAGTCCAAAGGGGTAGTCTACCAACCACAAGGTAGGACTATCCGGCCTAAGGGTTGCCTTTCGTGTAATGACTGTACTAGAAAGAAAGCGTAGCAGACTTACATCTTCCAAAGTAGGGATCAACCGTTAGGGTGATCTGTTGATGGCACAATAGATCAATCCCGACCTAGGGTGACTATTTGAGCGAATGCCACTGTGGACTCATATCAACTCAAGAATAGTCAGAATTACTTTAATTTTATATGGACCCTGTCGGTTTGCGATGAATCTACTAAGAAGGAGCTAATATCAGCCTAGACCTATATTAGGTTTACAAATCCAAAGGGATAGTCTACCAGCCGTTAGGTAGAACTAACCAACCTAAGGGGTGTCTTTCAATTTGCAATGGTTAAGTTAAGAAGAAAGCACGGGGACTCACATCTTCCTAAATAAGAATCCCGGGGTAATCGATTCTGTGCAATAAATGGGCGACCACAAGGCAGTCGGTTCGGCGGCGTCTTTGGAAAGAATGCATAATAGACTTATATCTTTCAAAGCAAAGATGATCATCAGGGTAACTCGTTGGTGGCATAATAAGTTGAACCCGACTGGGGTGACTACTGAGTGCAGGGATTTATCTCAACTCAGGTAGTCAGGCAATTCCTATAGGGATTTTTGCTGACACTCCCCTAAAAATAGGACGACTGCTTGGGAAAGGGGCCACTGGGGACTTGAATTCCTAATCCACAAGCACATATTTTATTTGTTTATTTGATTTATTTTATCGTGGACCCTATTAGTTTGTGAGGGATCAAACTGAGAAGGAGCTTATATCAACCTAGACTTATCTCAAATTTACTGAACCAAGGGAGAATGCCACTCGGGGCTTATATCGACTCAAACGTAGTCAAGAGGAAAGGAACCTCTGGGGGACTTACCCTAAACCTCAAATATATTCGACCTAGTTAGGTCATGATAATTAATTCAAGAAGAAAGCATAGGGACTCACATCTTCTCAAACAAGATCAACCATGAGGGTAGCTTACACTGGCGGTGAAGAGTAGAAACTAACAAGGCGTGGGTTTGCAATAGTAAAATTAGGAAGAAAGCACGGGGACTCACATCCTCCAACAAATGACCATTGGGGTGATCGTTGCTTTGGACAAACAAATCGACCTAGCACTAATGAGTGAGTGCCATACTAGCTCCACATCAAAATAGCCCGAGAAAAAAAAAAAAATATATATATATATATATATATATATATGTTTGTTTGTGTTTGATATGAAGGAATAGGATGCCACTGGGGACTCTTACACCTAAACCTCAGGGAAACTCGACCTAGTCAGGGTATGGTGGCTAGTTCATGAAGAAAGCGTTGGGACTCACATCTTCTTAAACAAAGCCAACTTCACTAGCAGGCGTGCCAAACTAACGCTAGTGGGTTTGCAATGGTCAAATTAGGAAGAAAGCACAGGGGACTCACATCCTCCAACAAATGACCAGGTGATTGTTTTTTGGACGACAAGTAGAATTGAGTACTAATGAGTGCACATCCTAAGAGACAAAGATATGTGTGTTTTGTGTTTGATATGAAGGAATAGGATGCCTTTGGGACCTAAATATATCATTGTGAATTCAGATATTTCTAACAAAGAAATAAAATTTGAGATGAAAAGAGATTTTATTGATAATTATTTTCAAACAAGATTTATGGATAATATTTCTTTAAGTAGAGCCCATCAATTGGTAGCATCGGGCGCTCTCCTTTACAATTTATGAGTTGGTAAGACCCTCCTTGGTAGGCCTTCTCTATGGCATAAGGGTCTTCCCAAGTGGGTTCAAACTTTCCTCCTATCTTTCAACGAGCAACAATTGGTCTCTTTAGAACTAAAACAAGCTCTCCTACTTGAAAAGCTCTAGGACGGACCAACTTGTTATGAGCTTGAATCATCTTGGCTTTGTATAACTCGAGGTTTTGGCAGGCTCGTAGGCGTCTCTCCTCCAAACCTTTGAGCTCTTCCAACCGTAACTTGGCATTGTTCACATTGTGATTTTGCTACCCCTATCCTTAGTGATGGGAGTTGGACTTCCAATGGTAGAGCGACTTATACACTAAGGAGAAAGGGGTATATTGAGTTGGAGTTCTATATGTGGTACGATAAGCCCATAAAGCTTCAACCAACTGTTCATGCCATCATTGTTTGTTGTCATCTAGTATCTTCTTCAGTATTTGAATGAGGGTTTTATTGAGAGCTTCTGCTAACCCATTCGCTCTTGGATAGTAGATGGTAGAATATCTCTAATCTATGATGTGTCTTCAAGCAAAGCTATTGATTTTAGTGCTCTTGAATGCAGTACCATTATCGGATATAATTCATCGAGGCACTATATCTATATGGTTCTGATAGAGCACATGTTGAGCTGTGACCTCTCTAAGTGGGATTGCCTCTGCCCATTTGGAAAAGTAGTCAGTAGCAGCTAGAATGAATCGATGACCTTTGGAAGAAGGAGGATCGATCAAGCCCACAAAACACTTTAATGGCCATGAGGCCAATGTAGGATGTAGAATGTTGGGAGGTTGATGTAGGACCACACCGTGTACGACATTGATGGCATCTCTAGCTACATCCATGCGATGCAGTGATCATCGAGGCCGAGTATCCTGGTCTCTTGATCTTGGCTTTCATCTTCGTAACACGGTACGGTCATGATTATCGGACTTTGTGTTTGTTCAGACAACGTAACCACATATGATTGAAAGACTTTCAGTACAAGGTGTCCTCTACAAGAGTATAAGAAAGGGCTCTCTGCTTCACCTGGTATGCCAGTGATTTCTCTTGAGGTAGTTTTCCTATATTTAAATAATCTATGAATGGTTGCCTTCAATCTGGCTCCTCATCCTAGTAATGGCAACCTCCCCTTCAAGAGAATCTCGATGAGTTGCATCAATAAGGGATAAGACTTGTCTATTTTGGACCCTTATTAGAATGGACTCATCTTACGACATGCCAACTCTTTGCAAGCTTGGCTAATGCATCTCTGTATTGCATTCTCTCCTTGAATCTTGTATAATAAACCTGGATTTGGGCCAACATAGTGTACTTTGTGTGGATGAGCTTTAGAACTTTGTAGGCTGATTTGGTTGATGACTAATTGAGAATCCCCAAAGATGTTGATACTCTGGATGCATAGTGTAATAAATAACTCTAGACCACAATCGAGCCTCATATTTTGCCTCATTGTTTGTGCATGGATTGGACAAATGATATGAGAATCTCATCACATCGTGATCTGGAGTTTGGAGAACTATTTCTACCCCTACTTTCCCTGGGATAGTAAGTTGTGGTTCTCCTCCTCTTTGAGAGCAAGCTGCACCATCAAAGTACATCTCCCAATGGTGAGCACTAGTATCCCCTAAGTTCATGATTTGTTCATCAGGGAGATCATTGTTAAGCGGAGAATCAGCAAGGAGTGGATGTGCTGCTAAGAAATCTGCAAGTGCTTGTCCTTTTACGACACGAAGGAGGGATATTATATCAAAGCGAGACAAAATCATGGACCAAGCGTGCCAACCATCCGGATAAGATTAGGCGTCATGTGAGTGGATTGACTTTGAGATCAAGTTCACCTTATGAAAGCATGTAGTGTCATAACTTTGTGGGATCAAAGATTAAAGTGCTTTTCAATAGGTGGATAGTGGCCGCCAGGATCAAGATGACCGAGATAATAGAGAGTTCTCCTTCATCGTTGTTGGTTTGAGCCAAAGTGCCAAGGAGTCATCTAATGCAGCAAGATATATATGAGCCTTGCCCGTGAGGGCCGCTAGAGGAGGTGTCATCAGATATTGCTTGATGTCTTCGAAGCATGCTGGCACTTGTCATCCCATTTGAACTTTGCATCTTTTTTGATAAGTTCTGAGAATGGTTGGCATCTTCTTGATAAGTTGAAAATGAAGCATCTTAGATACGCCAACTACCCTTGGAATGACCTGAGTTGTGTTAGGCTTTTAGAGGGTGGAATTTTTAATATCGCTTTGATCAATTTCGGATCGATTTCAATTACCCTGTGTCGGACAACAAACCCAAGAAATTTTCTTGAAGCTACTCCGAATGCACACTTCAGGGGGTTCATTTTGAGGTTGTATTATCTTAACCGTTCAAAACTACTCTCAAGTCAAAGAGATGGTCTTCCTTTTCTTTGCTTTTGATAATGAGATCATCGATGTAGCATTCAACTTGATGATGAATGAGTTCATCAAAGATTCGAGTCATGGCCCACTGGCACCAGTATTTTTAAGGCCTAAAGGCATGACCTTATAACAATATAATCCGATCGGGGTTCGAAAGGCAGTATTTCTTTCATCCATTGGGGCCATCTTAATTAGATTGTAGCCAGATGACCCATCCATAAAGGAGAATACTGCATGAGATGAGGTAATGTCCACCATTAATTATGGTATAGGAAGTGAAAATTTATCCTCAGGACATGCTTTATTTAGATCCCTAAAATCAACACATATGCTAATTTGGCCATTCTTTTTCTTAACTAGGATGACACTGACCAACCAGGTAGGATATTTTTCTTCCCTAATAAAGCCAGTATTGATCAATTTCTTAATTTCAAAAGTGATCTATTGTTCAATGTCTAATCGCATGCATTTAGGAGCCTATTTAATAGGGTTAGCATTAGGTTCTATTGCTAGTTTATGGACTATTATGTCAGGAGATAAACGGGCATCTCTTCATAACTCCATGCAAAGCAATCCTTAAACTCAATCAATAGTTTCACTAAATCATTGGTTTCTTTTTCATTCAATAGAGAACTGATATATGTTGGTCATGGATGTTCTTCAGTTCCTTAGTTGATTTCTTTGAGCTCATCGATAGTTGATCTAATCTCCTCTTCGAACTCTGGTGGAGTATCTTTGACTTCAAAGTCATTTGGATCATCTGAAGTTTCTAAGCACACCTCCTCATATGAGTTAGCATGATTTGAAAAGAACCTATCAGATTCCAATTGATTGGTGATGACTAAGTAGAATCATCATCATCACCGGACCCACTGTAATCAATCTAGTCCCGTCTTGAATGCGCATTTGTTGTCTCATAATCTTTCAAATCCAACCTGTGTTTAGACCAAGTATGTGGAATTAATCCTTTCTTTGCTAAATTAAGAACACAAGGCGAATACCAATCAAAAGGTAATTCTATTAAATATTTATATGAATCATCCTCAAGTTCTACATCAGCTTCTTGACTTGAGGATGATGCTCCAAGAAAGAACTTCTGCACATTTACATTTGTGGAAGACTTAGGGGCTTCCTTAACTACCAAACCCTCAACTTTTTGTGAGGAAAGTGGGGTTAGAGCTAAAGTTCTAAACTGATGCTTCAATTTTTCACATTTAGACTCGGATACACTTATGCTTTGCTTATGAGCCTGGTCTTCATCACTATTTGGCTCAACTATCACTTGCATGGGTACATGCTATCTAGAAGTGCTAGCTAGTGTACTATTCATATATTACTCATCATCTGAACTAGATTCTAAGTCTATATAGATAGTAGGTGAAGTCCAGGTAGCAGGGACATAACTCCTATTGGATGGCCAATAAGGAGGGCCTTGATTAGAGATTCCCTCATCTCTTTGGATAAGATAAGGGCGTCATATATACTTAACTTAGCTGGCAGCTTTTTAAGATGTGCTAGGACGTTGTAGTCAACCTTGGCTTGATCCTCCACAAGCATATCCATGGGTGGAGCATCTTGTGGAGATGTTATCTACTCTTTAGAACTAATGATTTGCTTACCCTTATCCTGAGGTGCCACCCTATGAGGTAAAACTTTGCCACTGCGAAGGTTAACTTCAGTGACCTCTTGGAATGATGAATTTGTAGGAAGTTCTACCTTCTCATCAGGTGTACCTATGACTTCTCCTATGGGATCATCGGAGTCAGATGACTCCAAATCAATCTCAATTGGTGAACCCGAATGATTTAGGAATAGAAAATCCATTTCTAAATCAAAGGTGGAATGATCAGAACTAGAGTCATCATTATTTTGTATACTTGAAGAGTTTTCGAGAGGAATAAAATCTAGAGTATCGGCGGACAGATGTAAGTGAAAGCTTTCTTCATTGATTTCTTCTTAGATGGAGGTACATAATAGAAATCTAATAAAGTAAGTGGAGAAAGGGGTATAGTGCCCTTGTCCCCTGATACAATGCTCCTATTTGTAGAAGAGGAGCTAGTGGAGGAAGAAGTAGTAGCTGCAATAGTGGATGGAGTCGGGCTCTGATGGTGGTGGTTACTATGCTATCCCGCAAGTAAGTAGGCTGCGCCTCGACACCTTTCTTCAAGTTGTATAACTTGCAAACCTTCCTTGGTGTTGGAGGTTTGGGTTACTTCAGACATTTATAAAGAAAGCATCTTGATCTTAGAGACCACTTTTTTAGGTTCGGGATAAGACAATATTCCAACCTTCTCTTATCTTAAGGATCTTAGAGACCACTTTTTTAGCGGCCTTGGGTTTCCATTCCTTCTTCTCCGTAGTTGAGGCAGGAGGTTGAATAGGAGAGCTCGACCTCACCTCAATGGGTGGAGCAGATGAAGTGGGATCCATGGGCCGTAGCTGGATTACCAATGGTGCTGGTCTTTCCCCGGATGGGGGCTTCTGGGTCTTGGTTAGAATGGGGGATGCTGTGAGTTAGATATGCGATGGTGGGCGGTGAGTGGAGCAGTGTGGAGGTAGCCGATTGCCCGACTATAGCCTACCCTCCTCTCTAGAGTAGCACCTTAGGATGATGTTGTTTGAATTATCGACCGGTAGTGGCATGATGGAAAATCCATCAGCGAGGCCGTCAGCCTCGACAAACATCTCATTCCTTCTACTCATCTGATGATCTTGAGCCTCCAAGGCTCTCTCCCTCAGATCGACGACTCTCCTAGGGATAAGCCCTCAAATCAAAAATTGTACTGACTCGGCCACCGTTCTACCAACTGGTGTAAGACTATCCTGAGCCCAGCATAGGGCTTCCTATGCTCCCTAGCCGGTGTGCTGAAATATGTTGGTGGTGGAGGTAATGTAGCAATCCTCCAGTCCTCCTCTCCATCTCTCTCTCTACCATCTTGTGGTGTCACTTGATCTTGCGATTCTTGTTGCGGTGCTATGAACATGTAGGTATGGCAGAGCGAGAGCTAGCACCCACCTCGAATGTAGAGGAGACTATTTTAGAAAAGACGCCCTTCCCTTTTGGGAATCCAAGGAGGCGAGCGTATAGTAGTAATGAATGTGGCTAATGACTGCATAGAAATTGATAATTGTAGGGTAGTAGGAATAATAGTGGCCTTCCTCTTTAGTGGAGAAAACTTCAATCGATGGCATATCGAATTGAGTGGCGTCGCCCGCCATCCTCCTTATTAAGCGTGGTGAGGGTCCCCTGAAGAAATCCTCACTCAAAACCATGGCCAAAGTAGATGACCTCGGTGGAGCAGAAAGAATAGCTTGATCCAAGGCTAGTTTAGGCGGGGAAGGAAAACACGAGCTTGTTGGGAGCCCTGAATGAGGTACTAAATAATTGATTACCAAATCGCATTGTTGAAACATAGCTGAGTCAGACACTTGCCTTGATATTCACTTTCAATCATTGATTTCAAGATTTAATTCTAAATTTGAACCTACACTAAACAATCTTAAGGATGTTAAGTGGGGTTCACTAAAATTTTAGAGAGATTTTGGATATTGAGGAGAGTCTTTGTCATTTGATTTTGATTTAGAACCCATACTCAACTGATTTAGGTATGTTGGGTGGGTATCTAAAATTTGAGGAGAGATTTTCTTGGAGATATTTGTGTTTTGTGCATCTTGTTTGAAAATATTGATAGTTTGAAAGACCTCTACTTAACAAATTTGGGTATGCTAAGAAGAAGTTGTGATTGTGTGTTTGAAATATTTTTGCTTGTGAAGATTTGATTGTGTGATATTTTGATTTGAAAATGGGGCTTCTTACTTAAAAAATTTGGTATGTTAAGTAGAGGCCACATGTGTCTGATTTGTGTTTGGTGCTGAGGCTTTCACTTAACAAATTTGGTATGTTAAATGAAATTTAAATGTGATCGTGAGATAAATTTGCTTTTCTTTGAAGATGGGAGTTGTACTTAACAAGTTTGATATGTTAAGTGAAATCCCCAAATTTGTTTAAGATATGTTTTTTTTTTCCTTTGAGAATGAGACTCTCACTTAACAAATTTGGTATGTTAAGTGGAAGTGTGTATGATTTTGAAAATAAAACTATCACTTAACAAATTTGGTATGTTAAGTGAAAGTCTAGTGTGTTTCTGATTTTTGAAAATAAAACTCTCAATTAACAAATTTGGTATATTAAGTGAAAGTCAAATGTGTTTATGATTTTTTTTTTTTGAAGATGAAACTCTCACTTAACAAATTTGGTATGTTAAGTGAAAGTCAAATGTGTTTATAATTTTTTTGAAAGAAAATGAACTTATTTAACAGACTTAGGTATTTTTAAATGGAGTTCACTTTGTACTTATGATTTTCAAAAAGGGAGTTCTCATTCGATATACTTGGGCATGTCAAATGAGCTCCCAATGTCTTTTGAAGTTCAAGACTTTGGCATGAAGGAATTCTATTAGACAAATGCAAATAGAATTCAATTTGCTCTACCTTCTTCAAAGGGAACTCCCATTTGACAAATTTGGTTATGTCAGGTGGGGGGGTTCAAATATGTCATGACTTCTCTTTTGTCTGTGTATTGTTTATTGCTTTTCAAAAAGAGGAGAAACTTCAACTCTAGCACATGTGAAGTATGCTAAGTGGAGTTTCAATTTTTTTATATCGTAGTTTTATTTGAAAATAGAATCTCCATCCAACGAATTTGAATGTATGGGATGGGGATAGCCATTTCCAAAGAAAATGTGTTTTTTTGAAAATTAAAAATTGTTGATTTTGATTTTGATTTGATTTTTTTTTTAAAGAACCTCCTTGTAACAATCATCGGATTTGTTAAACGAGGTTTGGTTATATGTGTTTTGTGAAAATTTCTTATAAACTTTTGTGTACAGCCCTTATTATGTGAATTTTGAAAAAGTGCTTTTGGAAAGACATGTTATTTTGTAGAAGAGTTTTATTCTCTTATTGTTCATGGGATGAACCTTGCTTCACCATTAGAATGGTGAAGAGATTTTTAATTTTGGTCATCTCCTCTATTTGATTAATTTTAATTTTCACCTATTGGGGGAACCCAATTAAGACTTTAAGACCTACACGGAGTGAGGTCCTAAAACCTAAAGGATGTTGGCAAGCTTTGCTTAAGGATGAAATAAGCTAAGTGCCAATGGAAAGAATGATAGTCTCGGCCTATATAAAATATAAGTCCACTATCGATGCTTGGAGACAATAATTATCTACTAAAGATGGAGAGAGGAACCTTTCCCAAGCGGAGTCGCCAGGAAAATCTGTGGTGTTTATTTTTGGGGTGTGGGATACCATGCAGATCTTAGGGGGGTACTTATTGAAGTGATCAGGTATGACATTAAGGAATGATGTATTATCTCAAAAGATAGAAATCACCACCCTATAATGGATCTAATCACCTAATAAGGACTCCTAAGGCATGATGGGTCTAATATGAGATCTTTCCCTACTTTACATGGAAAAGTAAAGTAGGGTTTATTTTAAGCTGGGTTCATTAAGTTCCCTATGGAGGCAAGCCCCCATAGTTAATTACATCCTAAGGAATGAGAATTCCTTAAGAATACTCTTGATTAAAGTAGATAATTAGGGTCTTCAAAGATTTCAAGGTTAAGACTATCAAAGGATTGGCTATTTTAGAAAATCAAATGGGAGAGATCAAGGAGAAGACTTATTTTTGTAATCCAAAGGGAGAAAGTAGAAAATGCTCATGATACTAGGAAGCCTAATGAGCATTCCAATCTACCGTATAGTTGGGCTTTATATTTCTGAAATTGAAGAGAGTTGATTATTTGAGTTGACATTTTATTAGATTGCTAGGGATTATAATTCCATAACATAAGATTATGGAAATGCCTAAGAAGTGAGGATTTATGCTTGTAGCCCGAAGGAAACAGCTATCTTAGATTCCTAAACTAAGGAGCCTTGGTACAAAATGAAGGCACAACCTAATTCTAAGGAGAAAATGGGTATATAGTTTACCTCCACAAGAGAGGATAAATCACCTGACTACTAGACTTATTACCACCTGGAGTGACAGCCAGCTAACTCCTCCTACGCTTTAAATCAATGTAGGCAAGTCTTATGATTTGCAAGATGGCTAGGTCGTTGTTCATTTAGAAAGAAAACTAAGTCCTTAAACTCACTCACTAAGAGACTAGAGCATGAGTGGTATGAATCCATGACTTAATCTA
The DNA here is from genome assembly GCA_021442155.1 of Cymbidium sinense. NCBI lineage: Eukaryota > Viridiplantae > Streptophyta > Magnoliopsida > Asparagales > Orchidaceae > Cymbidium > Cymbidium sinense. The sequence continues at coordinate 247,674,522 of CM038214.1, forward strand.
ATGCAAATTTTATCAAATTTATTTGATTCTTTTGGACTTTTATTTTGACACAGGCTATGGGATTTTGTATGCCTAAATGCATAAGAATTTGATTATAGGCCAACTCAAGAGAGAAAGGGGTGTCTTCTACCAAAGGCTCTTATAGGTTAAGCCTTGATTCTCTAGCAAAGATGGAAGCTCCCTCTTAACAAGAGTGAAAGAATATGATATGCATGATATTATACATTCATCCATCAAGCTAAGGGGTTACTAAAAATTTTATTATCTTGATTTAATTCTTAGGCTTTTATGTGAGGTTATGAGTTATATTAAAATTTTAGTTATGAGTTGTTAATTGGGGTAGAAAAATTAATTTTTATCCTAAGAGCCTATCGCATCCAGGCCACACATTCAAGCATCAATCATAAATAAACTATGAAAAGCATGTTGTTCTAATGCACAATATAAACACAACATCAAACAATTTTATGGACTACTGTAAAAGAATAAAAGGCCAGTGCAGTAGGGTTCTGTCGTACACCCCGAAAAAAGAAAAGAAAAGATGGGTAGCAGAGCTCTACCCTTATACAACTCGGATTACAGAAATAATATATATGCTATGGGGGGTCTTCTTTTCTTCATTTCTTCATTCTCTTTCTTTTGATTTGATTTGTTCTAAAGGCATCACCAGGGGCTGGACTAAGCCTTCGCCCGCTCATCCTAATCCCCATACTAATCCTAATTCCTAATGCAAAATTATATCAAAAATAGGAAAAGTAAATCTCGCTACACTGCAAAATAAATCTTAGCTAAGCCATACAAAGCGATTATATGAATAATTTGGACTTAGCACCCACACATGGATAACCAAGCCCACTGTCTAACATGGGTTACACTTAAGCTATAACACACAGAAATGCATTTAAATTTTTATTATAGCGGCCCCTTTAAGCACAACCCCCTGCAAAAAATATGATTAGGCTAATAACTAATCATCCTGACATACACCTAGCATCCAGTCTAAAATATTACATCACAAAATAAAATACAACATCATACATACTTAACTTAGCTAGAAGTAGTGACTTAGTATTCTAATGTGTGTGCTTAAGGCTTGTATAAGACTTTACAAGGCTTCTTTAGTTTAAGTTCCAATTTGAAGTTTGAATTTAAATTTTACCTTTGGGTGATTTCAATCTAAATGATTTAATGATTTGCTTTTCAATTTTATTTCAATTTTATTTGGTTGAAATGATATTTAGGTTCTCAAGAATGAAGAGTAAGATGAATTCCATCTGTAGACAGGACTCACCCTATTCTACATCTTAATTCCTAAGGAACCTAACTAAAGTCCTTAAGTATCTTGATTAGCCCATTTGAACTTGTGCAATTTGATTGATTTATTTGATTTGATTTAGAATTTAGAATTTGAGTTTATTTAAGTATTTGATTAATTGATTTTTTGGATTAGATGTTTTAGTTTAATTTCATCTTGATAATTCAATATCCTTAATGTCTAATGGAGTTTAAGTTTGTTCAAATTCATGGGTTTTTGGTTGATTAATTTTAGATTAGGTATTTTGATTTAATTGAATCTTGATAATTCAATATCCTTTTAAATATTTAATTAACTTAATTAATTTATTTAAGGGGTTTAATTATTAAATTTAATTATGGGTTTGATTTAAGCTCAATTTTAGAGTTAGCTTTAATGTCACTTATTAAATTAAATTGACTAATTAAGATGATGGATTAATTCATTAAATTTTCATTAATTAAATGTTTGACTAATTGAGTTTGATTATTTATGATTAGGGTTTTACTTGATTTAATTTATTTATTATGTTTATTTGATTTCATTAACATGTTCAATTTATTTATTAGGTTGAAATATTCAATGGTTATTTAATTATCTCATTCCAAATGGATGTGATTTAATCATAGGTTAATTAAGTTTGCTTTAATTTTATTTAGTTTAATTCGATTAGTATTAAATTATTAAAGTTTTCTAAGTTTGTTGGATTTTGAGTTTGATTTAAGATTTAATCATTTAATTGAGTTTATTAACTTAAATCATATTTAATTTAATCTCCTTTAAAGATGACATTTTTCTTATTTAAAGTTTGATTAATGATTTAATGAATGCTATTCAATTTACGATTTTTGATTTAATATTTGAGTTATTTTTAGATAATATTTTAATTAACTTTTTAATTGTTTGAACTCTAATCTTAAGTGTTCATTTGGGTTTCTAAAGATTCAGAAGATCAAATCATTTTTCTTAAGAGTCTTAGATGTCAATTGAAGTGATTTAGGTCATCTTGAAGATTTGTGTAAATTTCTGAATTTTTATTTAATTTATTTTATTAAAATTGATAATCTGAATTTAAAAATTTAATTTCTCCCAATACAGAAGTTTTTTTAACTTGAAATTTTTATTGTATGTGTATTTTAACATTACTTTCAATATCTGAAAATCTCAACTTATTCTGACTTATATTTTTGGCTTAATTAATAAAATATGGTTTTCACTAAAACCTAAATTATGCTCACAATACTTAGTAAAGTTTGAGTATTTTAGGTTTGTTGGATTCCTATCAAATAGATGAATCCAACGAGATTTTGTTTATAATTTTTGGTTAAGTATTTTATATTTTATGAATTTTTGAAGTTTCATGTGATTTAAATTATTATTATTTTTTATTTTTTTATTTTTTTTAAAAATGAAATCCTTTAGGCAGGAAGTGAAAGCGACCCTCGAGTCGCTCTGGGCCATCCGATCGCCGATTGGATGGTCCAGAGCAGATCGCGTGATCCAGAGGCGGATCGCGCGCGGCGCGGCGCGATTACGAACGCTGCGCGTCTGATTGGTCGGTTCGCGATCTGGCTCGATCGCTGATCCGCTTCGTATCGCGTAATCGGACGGTCCAAATTGCATCACGTGATCTGAAGGCTCGAATCGGCGTTCCGAAGCGATCGTCGTCGATCCGCGCGGACGATCGATGGAGAAAGAAAGTGTTTTTGGTATTTTGGAAAAATTAAAGGGTCTAAGCCAAAAATTATCCTAATGGACCCATTTTCATGCCGATTCACACCGAAAAAATTATATTTCCTAATTGGGATGATTTAAAGTAAAATGCTGATTATCTAAGGGATATTCCTAAAATCGCGAGAAAATTCAAACAAAATGTGTAAATCCTAAGGCCGACTATGGTTTGACGAAAGTTACCTCACCGGGGATGATTTTCGGTGGCGGTGAAGATCCGAGGGAGCTCCTATGTGTGTGAGGAAGCTTCAGAGTAATCTTTAGCCCTTGCTTCTCTTCGGAATGCCTCCTTCTCCGATGTTTATCGTCAGAGAAAATTCTTGTATTATTTGAGCTCAAAGCAGTGGGGATGGGTTAATTTTGGCTTTGGAGAGATTTGGGGGGCTGAGTGATGATGGGAGCAAGAGAGCTCAAGTCTCATCTCCCCCTCTTTTTATAATGGATGAAAATACAAATTTTTTTGAATTATTTTGGCTTCAAATTGAATGCCATCTTGTTGGGGTGGTTAGGGCTAGATCTAGATTGATTGAGGACTTTAGATTTTTTCTCCAAAGTCCTCTCTTGACATATGATGAGATTTGTTTAATTGAAATATTGGGGTCATGTGATGGGGGGTTAAGTGCATGTGATGGGGGAATTAAATGAAGTTGGATGGAATCCTATGTGGAGGAGGATCTATGAGGGATTTAAATGGGTTAAGTTTATTTTTTGCTGATCCTAAATTGGTTTGGGTCAGGTTTCATCAGCCCCCAATGGGTTTTGGCTTGGTTTCAAGGGGTTTGGCCCAACATATGGGTCATATGGGTCATTTTGGGTCAAATTGACCCATTTGACCAAATTTGGCCAAATTATCTTTGAAATGAGTTGATTCATGTTCAATTAGCTAATTGAAGATGAATGTGGTCTTTGTTTCAAATTAATTTAGATTTAATTTCAATTTAGGCTAAATTGACCCTTTAGGCCAATTTGGCTAGTTTGTCAAGTTGATGGGCTCGATTGATCAAATTGAGTTTAATTATCACTTTGGTCAAGTTCAATAATCAATTTGGAATGAGATTGAGCCATTGGTTGCAAACAATTTGGGTTAGATCATGATTTGACCCGATTTGGTTCTTTAGGCCAATTTGGGTCAATTTGGATCAAATGGCCAATTGGGTTTGGTTTGGCCCAATTGATTGCAATTGATCATCCTAGGGTGATCAAAAATCATGGTGGAAGATTTTGGTGAGCTTGGTTCAATCCATTTTGGGTTGGATTAGAAGTTGGCTCAAATGGGTCCTTTGGCACTTTAGTCAAGTGCACCTAAGTGAGTCAATTGGTTTAGTTTTGATTTGATTTGATGATTGTAAGTTTCATTTATAATTGGGTAGATAATTGAATAAATGATTGATTCAAGAGAAAATTCATTAGTTTTGACTTGATCTGGATAGAATTTGGCTAAGTCCAAAGAATTGGCTTAAAGGGTTTAAATTGAGTTTAGATTTGATTTTCAATATGGTTTTGGTCATTTGAATTTGGATTTCATTTCATTTATAAATATAAATGAAGAAATAATTGATTTATGAAGAGATCAACTGAGTTTGATTTGATTTAAGAAAAGATTTGGCTAAGCTTATGAATATGGTTCATATGGCTTAGTAAGGGATTTTAAGATATGAATTTGATTTTGGGTTTCAATCATTTGGAGTCAAATTTTGAAATTAGATTTGGAATTTGAATTTAAATTTGAGATTTTATTTTAGAATTGAGTATGGGTTAGATTTGAAAAAGTGTATCTAGATTATGTTTAGGCTATGGGATAGGTAATTTCCTTAAACCCTAAGGTATATCCTAATCTTATGGTTAACACTTCTAAGTCTCTAGGCTTAGGTTAGGTGTTCACCTAATCACTAGAAGTGTCTTATGACTAGGGAGTTCTTAGTGTCTAGAAGATTCCTAAGTCTAAAAGGATGTTAAGAGCTCACTCTAAAAGTGAGGTCAACAATTAAATATATAAAAATGCTTTCTGTCTAATAGGGGGCTTTCGCAGTAACTTGAAAATACATTCTTGTTTTATGAGAGAATCTTCATGTGACATTATATGTGTATTTTGCACGAAATCCTTACTAGTGTAAGATTCATCTAAGTATTTATATACTTATCCACAATCAGTTGTGATATTTCTTGAGATATCGACCGTTGATTGGTGGCATCATTCATTGAACATTCGTGTCAATAAGCTGGTAGGCTCCTCCTTCATACACCTTCTCTACAACGTAAGGACCTTTCTAATTAGCTTCAAATTTGCCACCAATCTTGCGATGAGAGATGATTGGCCTTCTTTGCCAAAACCAATTCACCTTTCTAGAATGTTCGAGGGCGTACTGAACTATTGAATGCTTTGGACATCTTCGTTCGATAAATTTCTAAACTTTGTTGAGCTTAGAGTTTAACTCCATCAAGCATGCCAAACTCTTCCATTCATAGATGAGCATTCTCATCTTGAGTAATATTGAATTGGACAACTACTCGATGTGATGGTAGTTCAACTTCTAATGGTAGAGTAGCTTCAACTCCAAATGTTAGAACATAAGGAGTGGCCTTGGTTGGGGTTGTGTAAGTTGTTTTATATGCCCATAGTGCTTCCATCATTTTAGTATGTCACTTTCTTTCATTCTTCATGAGAATCTTTTTGAGCAGCTTCACTAAGGTTTTATTGAAAGCCTCTGCCAAACCATTGGCCCTTGGATTGTAGATTGATGAGTATCGCCAATCAATTTTATGCCGATTAGCAAATATGTATATCTTCACACTCTTGAAAGCCCGGCTATTGTCTAAAATGATTCATCATGGCACCTTGAATCTATAGACAACATTATTGGTAAAGAATTCAATGACTCGATCAGCAGTGACTTCCTTAAACGGAGCAACTTCAGCCCATTTGGAGAAGTAGTCAGTAGCTGCTAAAATGAATTGATGTTTGGCTGATGATGGAGGACCGATCGGGCCAATTATATCTGTTCCCCAACATTCAAACGGCCAAGATGCTACCACCAAATGTAGCAGATTTGGGGTTGATGAATGATGTTACCATGGACCTGACATTCGTGGCACCTTTTGGCATGATCAATACAATCTTTCATCATCGATGGCCAATAATATCCCATTCTCTTGATTTTAATTGCCATCTTGGGACCTGATTGATGGGCACCGCAAAGCCCTTCATGAATTTCAGTTATTACTTTGCTAGCTTCATCCAATCCCAAACATCATAGCCACATCTGTTTGAAAGATCTATGGTATAGCATGTCATTGATGTATACATAGCATAGTATTCTTTTTTTTTTATTTGTGAGGCAAATGATTTACCACTAGGTAACTTCCCTTCTTTAAAGTAGTCAATGAATGGTTGCCTCCAATCATCAAAAAATTTTACTATGAAAATTTCTTATTGTATTTCTGAAAACTTCTCGGACTTGGAGTTCTCTTGAGTTGATTTCTTTTATTCTTGTAATGGAGTGTAAGGAAGAACCGAAGTTTCATCCTACTGGCTTGGCTTAACAACCCCTCTTTCTACCAGGAGTATGGATTTATAGGTTGTAAAAGTCAATGAGTGAATACATTGATCATCATATAGTCATCATTCATACTCGCCATATCCTTAGCCAATTTGGCCAAACAATCTGTCTTGTCATTCTCTGATCAAGAGACTCGAGTCAATGTGACATTTGGAATTTGTTTTATTAACTCAAGCACTCATTTGTGATAATAGGCCAACTCAAGCTTGTTGATCTTATAAACACCCAAGACTTGATTGATGACCAATTGAGAATCTCCAAAGATTTATAAATTCTTTATACATATAGCAATATCTTCTTCAAGGCCTACTACTAATACTTCATACTCGACTTCATTATTAGTTTAGGGTTCAATTAATCCATATGAGTGTCTCATTATTCTTCCTTCTGGTGTTATGAAAATAAGGCCGATGCTAGATCTTGCTTTTGGAAGACTTGGAGGTTGAGTAGGCTTGATTGATGATGCTTCATCAAAATATATTTTTCATATTTGTAACCTCTCTCTCTCTCTCTCTCTCTCTCTCTCTCTCTCTCTCTCTCTCTCTCTCATGGATGAGCAAGATTTGCTCATCCGAAAATCATCATTAAGTGGAGAACGCGATAGGATGTGCAAAGAAGCCAACTCCTACTTACTTTTTTTGAGGGATATATGTAATGTCAAATTGCAATAGTAGAATTGCCCATCTAGCCAAATGACCTGTCAACATTGGTCTTATCATCAAGAACTTTAATAGATCGATCTTTGAGATGAATGTTATCTTATGTGATAACATATAATGTTGAAGCTTAAGAAGAGTGACGGTGCTTCTCGAGAGTACTTTCTCTCTCCTCTTCGATATATAGTATAATGCATTTTTCTTTGCCATCTTCATTGTGTTGTGCAAGTAATACTCCGAAGGATTCTTCTAATGCATCTGTATACAAAATGAGAGGCTTTTCTAGGATTGGCATTGCAAGAATTGCTAGATTCAATAGATATTAATGTTATCGAAGGCTTCTTGACACCCTTTATTCTATTTGAATGGAGCATTCTTCTTCATCAATTTTGCAAAGGGTTGGCATCTGCCCAATAGATTTGATATAAAATGTCGAATAAATGCAAATTGTCCTTATAATGAGTGGAGCTGACGTAAACTCTTCGGTAGTGGCATCTCAATGATTGCTTTAATTTTAGCTAGATCAATCTCAATTCCTCTATGGCTTAAAATGTAGCCAAGGAATTTTCCATATGAGACTCCAAATGCACATTTGAGGGGATTCATCTTAAGATTATATTTTCATATCCTCTTAAATATAATCCTTAGATCGTCAAGATGATTTTTGCATTCTAAACTTTTAACGAAGAGATCATCGACATAGCATTCTACCTTCTAATGAATCAACTCATCAAAGATATGAGTGATAGCCCTCAGGTATGTAGCTCTAGCATTCTTCAATCCGAAGGGCATGACTGTATAGCAATATATACCAATTGGCATCCTAAATTATGTGTATTTTTCATCTTTAAGAGCCATGTTGATTTGATTGTAGCCCGATGATCCATCCATGAATGAGAACATATCATAGGTGAAAGTATAATCAACTAGCAATTCTGATATTATAAGTGGAAAGTCATTTTTGGGCATGCTTTATTTAGATCTCAAAAATCGATGCAGATACGAATTTGACCATTTTTCTTTCTCACTGGTATAATGTTAGCTTTCCAGTCTGCATACTTCTCTTCTCGAATGAAGCCTGCTTCAATGAGCTTTTTAGTTTTTGTAATCATGTGTTCTTCAATCTCCAATCTCATTTGCCTAGGAGCTTATTTAACAGGTGTTGCATCTGGCTTAATAGATAATTTATGAATCTCCACATCAAGGGATAAGTCTGGCATTTCAGAATATGTCAAGGCAAAATAGTCTTTAAATTCATATAGCAAGACTTTCATTTCTTCAACATTTTCATCAAGCAATAGGGCACTAATGAAAGTTGGACGGGGATCATCTTCTATTCCCAAGTTGAATTCTTTCAACTCATCCATGGTAGCTCCCTATCTACCATCTTCGAGTTCATCGGGTGTTGGCTTGGCTTCTACCTCTCCATCATTTGTGAGATTAACTTCAAAAATTTATCTTCATTTTTAGTCTTAGTCTCAATCTCTTCTTTTGTTACCATACAATAGGTTCTTCTTTGATGGTATTTATGTTGAACGTATCCAAGACTTTTAGTGGTGTAGTTATCCTTTCTTCGTGAGGCTTGTGGGATCTTTATACTCCAAAGAGTATATAAGAGATGAGCTCGCCACTTGTCTGTTCTGACATCAACTTCCAATTTATGCATCATTCTTTGAATCTTTAAAGGGTGGTATTTTATTATCCTTGTGGGAATTATATCATTAAATTCATCAAATTGCATAAGCCAGTCAGAATCTTGATTATAACACTCCTCAAACTTGTAGAATGAAGTTCCGGGTCTATCACTCTTGAGCAAAGAAGGTACATAAAAGATTTTCAATCCTTAACAATGTGAACTTCTCGTAGAGTAACTTCTTTAAAGTATTGAGAAGGGATTGGTGTGATCACAACTAAATATTCTGATATTAATTGATTTGCCACCCTTATTAAAGAGGCACATTGAGCCTTTCCTTTATATGGATTCAAACTAATAATTTGAATCAGAGTATTCTACTTTCTCTTTTCCCTTCCTAGAAGATTCACAAGTCTGCTTGGGCTTGATGGGGATTTTATCTTCTTCTTATGTATCACTACCCAAGTGAGGAACTTGCCTCTCTAGCTTGGATGATATTTCATATATTTTAGGAAGAATGGACATCACCTTCTTTCTTCTTTTTTGTTTTATATCTTCTTTCTCTTTATTCAATTATTTTATAGCTTTTAAGGTTGATGACATTTATTGTTGAGGCTTAGGAGTCTTTTCAAGGAAGTATTTGGCATCCTCATAGATCTTTGCCTCATGGATAGCAAATGGTTGAAGATTTCCTAGGATCCTGTGCTCTTCTCCATCCTTCAAATACTTCATGTATTGATGCAAAGTGGACAAAATCATTCCATACTCATGGAGCCAGGGATGACCCAATAGTACTCTGAATGAGGTGTCAATGTCTATCACAAGAAACTTAGCATCCATATAAAGTTCACCGAATCTAAGTGGAATCATAAAAGATCCGAGAGTCATCTATCCCTTTGCATTAAAGCCATGAATCATTAGCTTATCTCAGCCGAGATGTTGAATGTTGAGAGATAATCCTCTTATTGCTCATAGACTCATGAGATTAACTGAAGAGCCTAGGTCGATTAGAATTCTATTAATTATAATGTCATCGCTCTCCGCAGAGACATACAGTGGGCGGTTGTGTTATGATGTCCCAAGCATGAGGTCTTCTTCAAAAAAGGTGATCATTAGAAGATCTTGAGATTGCAAAACTTTAGTCATACACCATTCTGCAAAATATGCTTCATATTTCTCTAGATCCTTAAGAGTCTGAATTAAGTTCTCGTGGAGATCCTTTGACATCAATTGAGCCTCAGACACACTCAATTGTACAGCAATCTTCCTTAAATGTGATAGAATATTGTAATCATTTTCTTTACCTATGTCAGATTTTTAGTAGGTTGTTCAAGAATGATGTTTTCATTATCTTCAATATTTTTATCTTTGTCATTATTTAGTGGGCCTTTCCTTAGTGGTGGTTGCAATGACTTGCCACTTCTTAGTTGCACTTATGCTACTCTATCTGGCTCAGACTCTTCTGAGAAGTATCACCTTCATAATCACCATTTCTCCCTGAAGCTTCTAAATTGCTACCCAATTTTATAAGCACCATGGGAGATTTAATTGAAGATTTTGAATCATCCCAATTAGGGAAGCATAGATCTTCTTCTGAGCCATCATCTGCTTGTCTCGCCATCAGACAGGCTTCAAAGATTACCCTTTTGAGAATTTTTCTTCTTGTTGAGATAAATTACTTGAATTTATCTGTACATGTTGTATTTAATGAAACTGTTTGATTCCCTCTATCACCTGAACAAGAGCTTCATAGAGAGGCATCTGACATCACCGAGATAAGCCAACATGTCTCTCTATGCAATAGTTCTTCAATGTCATGTTCTTCTTTACTTATCTCAGTGATTTGGAGTCCCAACATAAAGTCATCAAACTTGATAGGTTGCCTCCCCGGTTGCTGATATTCTTCCAGATTATTAATAATCTTTTTTGTTGTAGTAATTTTCTTATTTTTCCACTTGGCTAATGCTGCAGCTCCTGAGGTTGAAGTGCTTGCTTGTTTCTTTTGGCTTCCACTTTACAAGGGCACCTTCCAGTTACTTTAGCATTTTTAATGTTTTCTTTGAAACTGTAGTCTCCCATTGATGATCTTCAATTGACTTTTCTTTTGCTTTATCTTTCTGTGGGAGCACGGGAGACGATGGAACCACCCTTGTAAATTCTTTCTTTGGATGAATAAGGACACTATTGGACATCGTGAATTCACCTCTCCTGTATTTTAATTCTAGATAGTCTTTGAATACGTAACAATCCTCAATTTGGTGGCTAACCACTCGATGATATCGCGTGTGGATTATCGTTTATTCTTCCGGCTTTTGCATTACGGTAATTCCAGCTTTAAGTGCCTGGCTAAATAATTTACCATGCTTTCTCTCTTAAAAGAGAATTATTTGCTCATCTTTTCTTTGAGAGATGGTTGCACACATTCCATATCTCCCATTGATTGCCTAGGGCACTCTCCACCACTTGAGAAGTTTTGAGGCTTATCGTTGCCTCCAAAGATAAGTTTTGGCTGAGGGTTTACTAGTTGTTTGACTCTTTCTTCAATGTAAATGGGTTGTTTTCCTTTATCAATATTATAAACTACCCATTTTCCTTTGCATGAGTTATAAGAAGTTGAGTGGGATTCACTCCTCCTTGATTCTAAAGGCTTACTCCTTTTTATTTTATCTGAATAATTTTCAGGCTTTGAAAAATTCAGCTTCTCAAACTTGGCTACTCAATCGAGCAGCTCCTGAAAGGTAGTGATAGAAGCCATGCACAGATATGGTGCCATCTTATCATCAATATTTCCCATCAACAACTGGATCACATGCTCTTCCTCCAGTTATTATTCACACCTCATGCTCATATTACACCAGCGTGTAATATATTTAGTTGCTGATTCATCCTTTCTTCTCTCCTCTAAGGCGAGATCAGCAATAGTTATCTTTTTTACTACGCTGGAAAATCATTTGACAAACAGTCTCTAACTCCAAAAAACTATTGGCTGAATTATTTGGCAATAAAGCATACCATTCAAAAGTAGTTGATGTTAGACTGCTAACAAACTTGCAAAATTACAATACATTATTTCCTCTAGTATTGCCACACGTCGCTTTTAACTGTGCTAGGTGTTATTTGGGATTACCATTGCCATCAAAAATATTAAATTTTGGCATCGAATAACCTTTGGGGTATGGCACCTGGTCACACTCTGCTAGGTATGGGCGACCTTTATTCACCAATTTTTTGGCCTCCTCTGCAACAATGACAGCTTTGATCTTCTTATTCAAAATAGTCTCCAATTAAGTGGTTGTCACATGATATGCTAGCCTGAGGGGTTGACTGGGATGCCGACTGATTAACTTCATTCCTCCCATCATGAGCACTATATGCTCCTGAAGTTTGAGGTGATGGCTCGGTAGATGGGTTTATAGGTATTGCATTAACGGCCTGGAGATTAGCAGTTTGAACGGGCTTAGTACTGGGGCCACTGCAATATTCCTTTACATAATTTGCAACATCAAATTTATTTGTGCCATCATTTTGTTCATCTTTATGTTAAGTTGTGCAATCTCATTATCTTTTTCCCTCATCTGGCATTGCATATGCCTTTGTGCTTGGGCTATTATGGTTGTATCAGCAAATATAGGATTTTCCTCCCTTTCTAATTCTTCTCTTTGCTCATCATCTAAGGAAGGACTTAAGCACTCTTCTTCTTCCTATCATTCAAGAGGAGCGACGGGTAACATGGTACGCTGACGTTGATTATAGAAGCAAGTACCAGGCTGATCATCACCTTAGCCTATCATATAGACCACTTCTATTCCCATGGTCTCATCATTGTTATCATCATCTCCACCTTCTTTTTGTAGCCTCACCTCTGAGTGTCGTCTCTAACATATCTCAAGCTCAGGTTGCGGCATGAATATTTCTTCAATTGGATGGCTTCAATCAAAGTCAACTACCTCTTGAGGAGATGGAGTTATTTGGTGATGGGATTCCCTAGAGGATTCTCCAAGGTGTCGACCATCTATTGACTCATTAATAGTAATCTTCTTTTTTGGGACCCATTCCTATCGGGCCCTATCACTAGCAGATCTCAGGAAATACAAGCCAGATGTCACGCTTTTGTTCTTCTCTACAATGATTTCTTCTCGAGGCTTTGGCCACCAAATTTATTTTCCTTTCTATCGGGACCTTTTGGCGGTGGATTTTTGGACATGCGGTCTAAGTGTCACACCCGATGCTCACCATGCAAAGGTTATTTTGGTTGATTTTGAGTCACCACTAGTGATGATAGATTTCTTGATGGGACTTTCTCAACTTCTCTAATAATTGGTTTTTGAAACTTATTTTTCATTAGGCCCCTTTCTTTGACAACCTTTAGGACTCTATGTACCCATGTCGATAAAATATTAGGCTGCTTCTTCTGAGGAGCTAGATCTTATCGCTTCTGATTCCAAAAGGATTGTTGATTTTGCTAGTAGGGCTATTCCTCTTAACCCATTTCATATTTTCAAATTTTTTACAGGTAAGAACATTCACTTCTGGCTGCAATGCTAGTTGTGTAATCAGTGATTCAGGCAATAGTTATTGAGCTCGTAGCTCAGCATTCCTTCTCCTTCGTTGTCTTCTATTTAGATTACCTCTAGATGAAGAAGTCTCAGCATCATGCCTTCCAATAGCAAATGTTTTAGTTAGTAAGAAGGTAGCATTTACTAGAGTCAGTGAAATCACCTAGCCAATAACAGTCCTCTTTGTCAGTGAGGCCCTCATCCTCCAGTTGTTATTCACACCTCATGCTCATATTACGCCAACGTGTAATATATTTAGTTGCTGACACATCCTTTTTTCTCTCCTCTAAGGCGAGATCAGCAATAGTTATCTTTTTGACTATGCTAGAAAATCATTTGACAAACATAGTCTAACTCCAAAAAATTATTGGCTAAATCATTTGGCAATAAAGCATACCATTCAAAATAGTTGATGTTAGACTGCTAACAAACTAGCAAAATTACAATACATCATTTCCTCCAGTATTGTCACACGTCGCTTTTAACTGTGCTATGTGTTATTTGGGATTACCATTGCCATCAAAAGTATTAAATTTTGGCTTCGAATAACCTTTGGGGTATGGAACTTGGTCATACTCTGTTGGGTACGGGCGACCTTTATTCACCAATTTTTTGGCCTCCTCTGCAACAATGACAGCTTTGATCTTCTTATTCAAAATAGTCTCCAATTGAGTAGTCACATGTTGGATAAGTCTGAGGGTTGTGGGATCGATTAACTTCATTCCTCCCATCATGAGCACTATATGCTCCTGAAGTTTGAGGTGATGGCTAGGTAGATGGGTTTATAGGTATTGCATTAATGACCTGGAGATTAGCAGTTTTAACGGGCTGTAGTACTGGGGCCACTGCAATATTCTTTTGCATAATTTGCATCATCAAATTTATTTGTGCCATCATTTCGTTCATCTTTATGTTAAGTTGTGCAATCTCATTATCTTTTGTCCTCATCTGGCATTGCATATGCCTTTGTGCTTGGGCTATTATGGTTGTATCAGCAAATACAAGATTTCCCTCCCTTTCTAATTCTTCTCTTCGCTCATCATCTAAGGAAGGACTTAAGCACTCTTCTTCTTCCTATCATTCAAGAGGAGTGGCGGGTAACATGGTACACTGACGTTGATTATATAAGTGAGTACCAGGCTGATCATCACCTTGGCCTATCATATAGACCACTTCTATTCCCATGGCCTCGTCATTGTTATCATCATCTCTACCTTCTTTTGGTAGCCTCACCTCTGAGTGTCATCTCTAATAGATCTCAAGCTCAGGTTGCGGCATGAACATTTCTTCAATTGGAGGGCTTCGATCGAAGTCAACTACCTCTTGAGGAGATGGAGTTACTTGGTGATGGGATTCCCTGGAGGATTCTCCAAGGTGTCGACCATCCATTGACTCATTAATAGTAATCTTCTTTTTTGGGACCCATTCCTGTCAGGCCCTATCACTAGCAAATCTTAGGAAATACAAGCCGGATGTCACGCCTTTATTCTTCTCTACAATGATTTCTTCTCAAGGCTTTGCCACCAAATTTATTTTTCTTTCTATCGGGACCTTTCGACGGTGGATTTTTGGACAAGTGGTCAAAGTGTCACGCCCGATGCTCACCATGCAAAGGTTATTTTGGTTGATTTTGAGTCACCGCTAGTGATGATAGATTTCTTGATGGGACTTTCTCAGCTTCTCTGATAATTGGCTTTTGAAACTTATTTTTCATTAGGCCCCTTTCTTTGACAACCTTTAGGACTCTATGTACCCGTGTAGATAAAATATCAGGCTGCTTGTTCTGGGGAGCTAGATCTTATCACTGTGATTCCAAAAGGATTGTTGATTTTGCTAGTAGGGCTATTCCTCTTAATCCATTTCTTATTTTCAATTTTTATACAGGTAGGAACATTCGCTTCTGGCTGCAATGCTAGTTGTGTAATTAGTGGTTCAGGCAATAGTTGTTGAGCTCATAACTCATCATTCCTTCTCCTTCATTGTCTTCTATTTAGATTACCTCTAAATGAAGAAGTCTCAGCATCTTGCCTTCCAATAGCAAATGTTTTAGTTGGTAAGAAGGTAGCATTTACTGGAGTCAGTGAAATCATCTAGCCAATAATAGTCCTCTTCGTCGGTGGGGCTTCTACATGTCCTAGTCTTTCAAACACAGAGGCCCTCTTTCTTGGAACCTCAGTAATAGCATATTCAATTAGCCTTTTTTGCTACACTGGCAAAGGTGCACGTTGTGCAGTCATTTTAGCTGGTTAAGTCCTTTGAGCTTGACTTCAGCAAGTGGATTGTGTGCAATTGCATCATGTTTGGCAGCAATAATAGTTGGGAAGTCCACACTACCAAACTAGATGGTAGCTCGTGCATCCCCAGTATTGATAACAATGTTAGCCAGACAGATGTTAGCTCCGCAGCCTAACTTGACGATGAAGGGTGTGTTATGCAGATCCATTCTATGTAAATGAAATATGGGGATTAGTAAAAAATAATTGATATATCACCCCACACTTTCAAAATGCAGAGATACAATAGAACAAACATGATAAAATATAAGAACGAATTATGTATAAAAGAGATTTTGGAAACTTCAAAATTACGTTCATTATAAAAATAATTTTGAGTTTCAATCAATTTTATTTTATAAATAACTTTAAATTTTAACTTTATTATACCCCGCTGCTATTATAGCTTTGATTTGACTTATCAAATATGGAAGAGAAACTTGTCCCCAACGAAGTCGCCAAAAATCTGTGGGCTCCAAAAATTTGCCACCGACCTCTCGATTAAGAGAGTGATTTAAATATCGATGAAATTTTTGAAAGGTAGATGGAATAGTATATAAGACTCAACCCAGAGATTTTTCCCTCATTTTGTGAGGACTTTAGATCTAGTTCCAGGTTTCCTATAAGTGCAAGCACCTATAGTTAATTACCCCTTCCAATTCTGAGAGAGAAATTTTGATTAAGGCTAGTCGTTAGATCACTAAATGCATAGTGTATAGTAGCAGCATGTGGAGCTTTGAAATTTAGGTTTATGAAATTCATCATTATTTAACTTAAAGCAGATAGTTGGAGGAATGATGATACGTCCGATCTAGATCACATGGTTTCGTCATCCCAGGCTATTGTGGTTCCTAGTCTACTTAATCAGAGGAGGTAGTCGACCCAACCTGATCGAAGGATCCTTATCAGTAGCCATGGGTTACATCGTCCAAGAAATCCTTGTAGACCTGGAGTGGAGTTTTTCTAAGGAGATAAATTTAAGTACACCTTAGCTAACAGAGGATTTTTTGCCCTATCAAGTGCACCCTATAGTTCACAACTCAAGGTACAGAGCCATTGGGGAGCATATGAGCTACAGTCGTGACCGTGATATAATAGTGTCATTTTGTGGCAACCACTCGATTAAAAGACTCTGGTCATAACTGCATCATATGTGGAGCCTACTGGCCAAACCATGAAGTTAGATGACACAGGCCACATCCTTACTAGCATGAGATTGATTGAGAGAGAACATAATAGAATACTCGATTTGACTTTGGCTCCTTTGTGAGCTAGAGTTTTCTTAATTTGTCACCTTCGATAAACAATTATGGAAGGTTGGTTGAATTTTTAGCTTTAAGTTTTTTTAAATTGATGATTTGTATTTAGGCATTTATAACTTAGTGATTTATTAGATTTCACATCTGGATTGATACTTAATTTAAGTTAATTTAGTTTGAAATTGTAATTATATTTTGATGGAAGTATCCCCTCTCGTTGAAATCTTCATTCAACACAGCCATCTTTAGAGTTTATATATTGTTTGATTATTTAGTTTATTATTTTAGATTTTGTCAACTCTATTAATTTAATAATAGAGGATCATATCAAGATTTATATTTTGAGAATTTTGAATTTGAGATCATTGAATATAAATATCTTAGATATTTTGATAATGATGACCCTTGCAGTTGATATCTTTAATCAACTCAGTCATCATTATGGAGTGAATAATTAAATATTCACATTATAATTTAATAATTTCATTTTTTTTTAAATATGAAATCCCTCTGATTGAAATCTACAATCAGCATAATCATCACTGGGTAGACCTTATCAACTCTATTCTTTTGTTATCAGAGGATTGGGTCTATAACTTGCATTTAGAAATTTGAATTTAAGATATAATATTTTAAAATTTTGAACAATAGTAATCCCCTACGGTTGAAATCTACGCTCGCCACAGCCATCATTGGGGAGAGTTTGATAATAACTTTTTTTATTTAGATCTTTGATATGCAAATGTATAAATCAAAATCTCTTCTTCATAATTAAGCATTTGATTTAGAATCAATCATGTGGGCTCTTATTTTACAAGAAGAATTGGATTGATTAAGTGAGACTTACGACTTCACCATATAGATAAAGCATCCCATACAAATTAATTTTCAAATTTATTAAATTTTATGCAACTTATAAAATTCGCACGATTTACGAGGTAATTAAAGCTATGCCTAAGACACTCCTCGTGGAACGTGTAAATCACTTGATGATGCTTGTACACTTCTTAAAGCACCACATTTTAATTTATATCATCTCATTATATGCACAAATTTTGAAGTAGTGAGTAGAAGTACATGATTGTTTTATTGTGTTTATGTTATTCATCTTATTATATTGCCAACACACTTTTGTTTGATAGGTTTACATGCAAACTCACTTCATAATCAACAATAAATGCGGTATCCCATCAAGATGTGTGCGCATAGTTGATCTTTGATCTTTTCAAATTAACTACACACATCAATATAATTTGTTTAAATTCATAGTTGTCTCAATATATGTATTAAATTTAGTCTATTTACACATATTTCAACATAATGAATTCATTTTTCTTTTTGAGTATGTATGAAAATGCTTCAAAAAACATATAAGATATATCATTCCTATTTATTTTTGTGAGCTTTAAGTGATGTGATGTTTTGTCTTTACATATTCATCTTCTAGCATTATAGGTCCTAAGAAACAATTCACTTTCTCCATATAAATAGAGGGGGATGATGGTTCATTTTCACCATCCCTCTCATTTATAATTGGCCTCTTAATTAAGTGCTTTGAGGATTTAGGAGAGCTCATTCAAGTGTTTGCTAATAGGTACGTTCATTCTTTTCTTTCTTTTTAAAACACATTTATTATAAGATTTTTATTTGCATTTAACTTTAGTTAGCATCTTCATTATAATATTTAATCACCTTTTAACTTATTTTTAATTTTATTTATGCCAATTAATCACTTTAAGATATTACTTAATTTTGTCCCCAACAAGTCTAAAATTTTTTACAATAATTTCGGCAGCACCTCCCCTAGTCGGGGGAATTCTATCACAATAAGGTATGCTCACCCGTCTAAAAAGATGCGCATAAGTGGTGTTTTGCAACACCGTGATCATAAATCCTCCAACCGACTCGTCTAAAAAGATATGCTTAGGCTCTTCGAATACTTGCATAAAATCAAACATAATATATTTTGTACATTCATATGTGTTTCATTCTACACTTTAGGTAAAAACCTACAAATATATAACGAATATATATATATATATATATATATATATATATATATATATATATATATATATATATATATATATATATATATATATATATATATATGACAACTTAGAGGAGGCGAAATGTGAGGGCGGCTGCCCGAGCTGAGCAGGTTGGCTGGCGAACAAGGGAGAGAAGTTGTCGGCAACGAGGGACTTGGAGGGTAATGGCGAAAGTGCTCGAACGTTGGGATCTTGAAAGCGCCCCCCGCGGCGCAGGTGTACAAAAAAAACTTTGACGTGTCGAGGAAGGGGAGCTTTGGCTTGATAAAAAAAAAAGAGCTTCTTATAAGATATTATGGTTATTTGAGTGTTCATCCAAAACTAAGAGCTTAATTCCTATAAGATATAAAATTAAACTTAATGGATGCAATCATTTTATAGAATTTTTTATTATACAATATAAGATATAATTTAGACATAATATCTAGGGTAATTTTCTTAAACTAAGTATCATTAGAAGCTTAATTAGGTAATTAAGTATTATTAAAAAAAATTAAGAATAGGTATAGTAAATTAGTAGGCCACCGCGTCGACTCGACGTGGCATTGGATCTTCAGAATCTGGTCGGTCGCCCACTAATTGGGCTTCAGTTTTTAAGGTGTGATTTGTGTGAGATGAGTAACAGCGTCACGGTTTAGGGCTATGAAGAGAACCAAGATTTTCATGTATGCATAGAGTTCCGTACTCATCAAACAAATATTAATCCTTCAATTTTTATTCTTCTAAATAGTAAAGAGTAATAAACCTACTTTAAAAACAAAAACAAAAAAGTACAGTTTAAACTTGAAATGGTTCGTGACCGCATCAAGTTGGTAATAGTTTAATGGATGATAATCATATGAAGTTAACAAATTCATTTCATAAATGGACAAATAATAAGAAGTTCATTATGACATAACCAAATTTAATGTATGCATGACTCTCAAGTTTGTAATGAAACAGATAAATAAAACATAGTACAAACACAAAAGTATATTATCCTAAACATCTAATGCCTCCGGCGTCTGCGTGGAATCGCACCACTCTCAGGTGTGTATTGGTCAGGTGCACGGGATGGACGATCGCATAGCTGATGGTGGCCCTCTACTGCAAGATCCTCGGCAGTGTGTGTCATATCATTCTGTGACTAGAAGATAGGTGGCTGTGACTCATATATAGGTTGATATGTAGAAGGACCTGATCAGCAGAAGTAGATGGCGGCTCCAGTCATGGTGTGCGACACCTTTTGTAGGAACCGATCCGTACTATGTGTCACCAATATGTACGCCATCCGTCTCGCATATCGGCTCATTCTATCAACACATCCATGTAAGGCGATCATCCACACCGGTATGGTGAAAAGATGTCCCGAGTCACCGCGATATGCTCCGCCTACACAAAAAATAGTATATAAAATTAGCACTTATATAAATATTGAATTCAGATGAATACTTATATCAGGACTTACATAAATACGCTCCCGGTACTCGGCATAGTGGTGAGGATCTGTCAGGCGGTAGATCTGAGAAGCACGATCACGCAAACATATCTTGGTTGGTAGGCGTCTTCTGTCCACATCCTCATCCAGGCCCTTGATGAGGCAATCCCTTTGCCTCTCCCAAGTAGTAAGTGATCGGAGGATCTGTCGGGGCGGTCAGTAAATACAAAGAAGCTCATGATCTGAACCAGCACATATACTGGCTGATAGCTGTCTTCCTGTCCACATCTATGATTTTCACCAACTCTTGATATTCTCCAAGCACCCCCTAAGCGTCTGTTGCTGCTACAATGCAAACACCACTTACAGGGTCTCGTAGGACTATCGTGATATACACATATAACCATGTAGTTCTTTTGGTTAGAGGTAACTATTTGGAATTGAATATTATTTACTATGCACCACCCAACAACAGCAAATTACAGACTCTATTTACTTGCGAGACACACACCTTCAATAAGGTCATTTGGAATTTCAATTTCATCTGTTAGGGCAGTTTCGTAGGATGGGTCATCAAAGTAAACATTATTGTCCCACTCTCTCGTAGTTTGACACATCCGGACATACTCGTTTGTAGACAACATAAGACTCTCACTGCCAATATTGCGAAATGAGTGATTTTTCAGCAGATTATGACTGTCTATATTCCCAAGCAGCTTCTAACGGACTAAGCGGTCATCATCACTAATATCCCCTTTCAAACTCACTGAGCCACTACTCATAGTCGATACTCATCTTATGCGGCACTCGAGACACATATGGTTCATCCGAGCGATGGGCAATCGTCAGCCACATAACTTATAAGTTGAGCAACAAATTATAATATTAATTATTACAAGTATAATCAGATAAATGTTGACCATATCTTTGCACGAGAATCAACTCATCAAAGCTGCGTCGTATCCCCGGAGGTGCTTGTGCGATGAAATCATGTGTATGCGTTAGCGGTATATCTACTGACCTTACTACCGGATTAGCTGATGTGGATGCAATATTAATATCTTCCACTTTGACATACAACACCAACATCTGACGGGAAGCTTCATCAAGTGTAACTTTGCAAATGTTATCGTCAGATATTACAGACGCTATAAATCCGCCACCCACTGGATAACGACCTGTTAGAGTGACTATGTGGTACTCTAAATTAATGTGCAAGATTCTCATAATTCATTGCTTCAATTTCAGTAAGGTGCTGTGACGCAGAACCTTAACTTGACGATTTAGACCTCCCACGTAACTTGGATTGAACTTCTTATCGATACTTAGTTCGCCTCCATAGAAAAGGATCAGTGAAACAAATTCTCTGTTCATTCTTTCCAAACAAATTATAGCTACGTAACACGAATGTCGCAAACATACAACTCAAATCCCAAACAAAAGTCTAAAAATACTACTCAAATTCCTACCATACATACTCTATTACTTTATAAATTGATAGAAATAGGGATTTACTGTGAGTTTACAAATAATGACAGGGATGTGTGCAAAAATAAGTCAAATCCACCATAAGAAACTTTCTTGAACAAAATGGAGAAGCTAGAAGCTAATGTTAGCTTCCAAACCCTGCTATATGAGATAGAAAAGTGTCAAACACCGTAAATGCGGCTGTCGGCAGGAAAAACAAGTTTATTTCAAATACCCGAGGGAGACGGTACAATGCAAGGGTTGGAGATCTGGCGGCCAGTGTCGGAAGCTCGATGTTGCGAGCGGCGGTCGGACGGGGATGTTGTCTTCGAGCTTCGAGAGTCTTGAGAATCCGGATGAATCGCTTAGCGAAGTCAAAACAAGCCGTCATTACAATAGTGTTCGGGGATTAAGATGCAGCTTGAGACTTAACGCCACCACCACGTCGAGTCAATGTGCAGTAGTATATTGGCGTATGCATATTCTTAAATTTTTTTAATAATACTTAATTATCTAATTAAGCTTCTAACCATACTTAGTTTAAAAAAATTGCCAACATCTAGCAGGTAACATATATTAATTTTTTTTAATATAATTATTAATATATACTTTAATTAATAAGACAAATATTTAATTTAATATCACTTATCATTAACTTCACCAAATTAAATATGATTATCATAATTTCATCAACTTGATTAATTAATTAATTCACATAAATATAAATCTGTGATTATAGTTTATACCATAATAATGTTGAAATTGAACACGATATTTTAATTTGATTTGACTATAATTAATTAGAAAATGAATTGTCATTATTACTTTAGTTAATATATTATGCATACACACACACACACACACACACACACACATATATATATATATATATCATAGATTTCGCACTTCTCGTGCCCCGATTCTCATGTGTCATCTCCCCGCATGCATAAGTGCTCTGATTCTCATGTGTCATCTCCCCGCATGCATAGATAATTGTGTGTTCTACATTTCTGTGTCACTTTATGCAAAGTGGATGTTTATGTTAGGTATTTTCAATGTTTTGAATGTATATGAGCGATTTGTTTCGCAAATGAATGCTATTTAGGCAATGTCGATAGTCATCAAAGTGAACTAGGCTCAATCTTTGCAGTGTTGACCTATAGCTTTCCTTGATGTCATTCATTCCTTTAATTCTTGCAATAATTGAGATGAATATGACCTCATATGTACTTGTTACCTTCATCGATTTCGCGTTATCACATCTTGACATGAATGTGTAGGTCAATATAGAAATCCCGGGAATACGAGGCTTTAAGTAACCCCAAGAAGGTCATTTGATTACCTTATTTCCTAGTTAACAATGCCATGTACTAGCTTATGTCTCTTATACATGTGTATGTGTATTTAATTATGAAATTAGAATCCATTGCCTTTTATCAAATATCCATGCATTCATGAATGATTAAATTGTTGAATTAATTAATCATATGACTTGGAGTTCTCTTCCTTATGTTCATGTATGCAAATTTATATATGCTTGAATGTAATTGGTATATAGTTTGGACATCCCGGGAACATGAGGCTTTAGCTAGGCCTAAGAAGGTCATTTGATTACCTCACTTCCTTGGGTAACAATGACATGTACATATTTAATTTCATTCATATGTATTTTTGTATAAGAATTTAGATAAAGCTTTAAATTAATATGATAAAATAATTCAATCAAATGAATATTTAAATTCTAAAAATACATGCTTACATCCATCATTTAAATGTGTTAAAAATATATTACATATATATGTATGCTTAGGATTTAATCATGTGCATGTTACATATGATGGAAAAATGAATGTACATGTGTCATATGATAGTAATTAATTACAACTAATCTTAAGATGTCTTTCTTATTGAATGAGATTATTTAAGTGAACCTAAACCTAGGATTAATTTAAAATATATAATAAGTTAATCACTAAAGATAATTGATTAATTAACTTACTTTAGATGTGACTTAAGATAAGGATAAAAGAGAGTGATCATCTCTTTTCTTCTTTTTATAACACTTAGTTGCTAAGTGTAAACCAAATGAAATAAAAAAAATATTAAGTAAAACTTGCAAATCAATTAAGTTACTTAAAGTGAAACCATCCTTTATAATTAAATTTGTTCATACTTAAAAAATCACAACAAAGCTTAGTTAAGGCATACCACACAAGTCTTAATACACACACTTCAGAATTAAGTCACCACTTTTAACTTTATGTTAGGGCTGTGCATGGAGTGATGTATATTTGGTTTATGATGTATTATTTTAAACTAGATGTTATGGTGTATGTTTCATAGACTAGATATTAGGCTGTGATTAGCCTAATCATGTTTTCTATAGGAGATTGCGCTTAAGGGATCCTTAAAATAAATATAAATGCTCACTTTTGCAGGTTGCTTAACCCCTATGCATAATCTAAATTAGGACAGGTGGGCTTGGTTACCCATATGCAAGGTGTTAAGTCTAAATTATTCATATGACTGCTTGGGTTATATGGTGTATTTAGCTAACACTTATTTTGCAGGTGTAGTTAGATTTATTTTTTCTACTTTTAATGTAATTTTATATTAGGAATTATGATTAGTATCATGGGGGATTAGGATGAGCAGTGGCTAGAAGATTTTATTCTGGGAGGCTCTGTAATGCCTTTGAAGCAAGCAAATCCAAATGAAGAAGTGAAGGAGATATGAAGAATGAAAATAAGAAGACCCCCATAGCATTTATTCATTTGTAATTTGTAATTATTCTTTCATATATTGGGTTGTATAAGGGTAGAGCTTGATTGCCCATATTCCTTTCAGTTATACGGCAACACCCGACCGCACTGACCTTTTATTCTTTTGCGTTGGATTTATAAAATGTTTGATGTTCTGTTTAAATTGTGTAATAGAAATAGCATGCCTCTTCTTAGTTTCTTACTTATATGGTGATTTAATGTGTGGCCTGGATCCGATTAGGCTCTTAGAGAAAAATAAATTTTCTACCTCAACTACAACTCATAACTAAATTTTCTAAATAATTCATAACCTCGTATAAAGCCTAGGCATAAAATCAAGATAATTAAAAGATTTAGTAACCCCTTAGTTGAACGTTGTATGTTTAATATCATGCATTCATGTTGCTTCACTCTTATTAATAGAGGGTTTCCATCCTTGCACGATAGGGAAATATTTGACCTTTGAGGGTCTCCTCTATGATAGAAAATACTTCTTTCTCTTTGATTTAGCCAGTATCCTCATTTCATCATGCATCTAGACATATAAAATTCTTATGGCCTTTGTCAAAATGAAGAGTCCAAAGTCAAATAAAAAAATTGAAAAGATTTACATTAGTCATGCCTCATGCCGCTCATGCTCTCTTAAGGAGTGGGTTTAAGGATTTTAGTTTCTTTCTAAATAATAATAACCTAGCTATCTTGCAAAATCATATGACTTGCCTACATGGTTTTAAAGAGTTGGAGGAGTTAGTTGGCTGCCACTCCAGGTAAGTATAAGTTCAGTAGTCGGGTGATTTACCCTCTCTTGTAGAGGTAAATCTTATACATATTTTCACTTAAATTTAGGTCGTGCTTTAGCTCTTACTAAAGCTCCCTAGATTTAGGATCTAAAGTTGCTATTTCCTTCAAGCTACAAGCATAAATTCTCACCTCTTAGGCATTTTCATAATCTTATTTTATGGGATTATAAGTCATGACTTTCTAATAAAAATTCAACTCAAATATATAATTCTCCTCAATTTCAAATATATAAATCCCAATCATAGGATATATTAGAATGCTCACTAGGTTTCCTAATAACATGAGCATTCCCTACTCATCTCTTTTGGCTTCGATAATAAGTCTCTCATTTTTTATCTATCCCGATTGATTTTTCAAATATAACTAATTTATTGATAGTCTTATCTTTGAAATCTTTGGAATAATAATTGTCTATTTTAATCAAGAGTATTCCTAACGAATTCATTTTTCTTATGATGTAATTAACTATGGGGGCTTCCCCTCATAGGGAACTTTAGAACCTGGTTTAATATAAATTCTACTTTATTCATTCATATAAAGTAAGAAAAAAATCTATGGTATATTTGAAGACCCGTGATACCTTAGGAGTCTTTATTAGGTAATTAGGTTCATTGCAGGATGGTGATTTATATCTTTCGAGATAGTGCACCATTCCTTAATGTCGTACCCGAACACTTCAATAAGTACACCTTCAGATCTGCGTGGTGTCTCCCATACACATATCAAAAATAAACACCATAGATTTATATATGAGTTTAGGATTGAAATGTAAATTCAACTGCAATCAAATTGGGCTAAGATAGGTTTTGGTTCATTTGGAATTTTCAAGTCAAAAGGGTTAAGTTAAGCTTGACTTAGGTTGATTTAAATTTGGCTTGATGATTATAGGTTTCATTTATATTTGGATAGATGATTGAAGAAATGATTGATTCAAGAGAAAATTCATTGATTTTAGCTTGATTTAGGTGGGTTTTAGTTAAATCCAAACAATTGTCTTAAACGGGTTGAATTGGGTTTTGATTTGATTTTGGAGTTGGTTTTGGCTATTTGAATTTACATTTCATTTATATTTATGAATATAAATGAAGATATAAATGACTTATGAGATAATCACTTGAGTTTGGAGTGATTTGGAAGCAAATTTAACTAAGCTTATGAAGGTAGGTCAAAAGGGCTTAGGAGGGGTCCTGGCTTGATTTGATTTAGTTTGATTTAATTTTGATCATGAGAATGTGGATTTCATTTATATTTGTGAATATAAATAAAGGAATAATTGATTTATAAACAAATCAATTGAGTTTGGGTTGATTTGGATTAAGATTTGGGTAAGCTCATGGAAGTGGATCCATATGGCTTAAGAGGGTCCTGACTTAATTTGATTTAGTTTGATTTGCTTTTGATCATGGGGGTTTATATTTCATTTATCTTTGTGAATATAAATAAAATAATAATTGATTTACAAAGAAATCAATTGATTTTGATTTGGTTTAAAGGAGATTTTGGCTAAGCTTATGAGAGTAGATCATATGGCTTAGGAAGGATTTTGGAGCTTGAATTTGATTTTGGGCTTCAATCATTTGGAATTGAGTTTGGACTTGAATTTGATAAATGATTGAGGCATTAAATTGATTTTTGAGAAAATCAATTAAATTTGGATTGATTTGAATTTGGTTAAGGCTAAGTCTATAAGATTCAATCATAAGGTTTAAGAAGGGTTTTGAGCTTGGATTTGATCATGGGATTGATTTTGAATTTTGAAAATTTGATTTTGAACTTGGAATTTAAATTTGGAGTTTGATTTGAGAAGGAAAGCATAGATTGAGCTGTAGGCAAGTCTCCTAAGTACACAAGACACTCAATGACTGATTTTAAGCCTCTAGGTTTAGGTTAAGTATTCACCTAATCACTAGAAGTGTTGTAGGACTAAGGAGCTCTTAGTGTCTATAAGAGTACCAGATCTATGATGAGGAGGTTGAGAACTCACTCTAAACGTGAGGTCGACAGTGAGCGATGTCAAAAATCAGGCAAGGATTAATTAGCAATTAACTCGATCATTCTCCACATACGAGAGGAGATGAGGGGTTCGAAAAGATTTTATCAAAAAAATAGTAGTTGCTAAGGTTGTCACTCTATTTATATGCATTGAGCAATAATTAATAAGGAATGTAGAAATTTGGGTGATTAAAAAAGGTCTAATTTGATTATTCCTTTTAAAGGAGAAGAAATCAAATGATCAGGAATGTGAGTGACTAAGGGAGGGTGACGGCCATAATTATGAAGTTGACTAAATGTTATTTTGAAGGTGGTCAGTTGGATGAGGTCATTGGAAAAGTGACTAAATTGTTAAGATAGATTACAAATACACACATACACACAAGCACACACAATAGGAGAGAGAGAGAGAGAGAGAGAGAGATTGATGAAAGATGTGTTTAGTGTAGTTTTTAGGCATGACATGTGCAAGTGAAAGAGAAATGGTGATCTAGATCTAGATGGTTTGGTTCTTGTTTGGTTGAGGTTGATAGATATTAGAGAGACAATATATTACCATTCAAAAGAGAAGATCAAAGAAGTTTACTCAATTACCATATAAAAGATACTGAAATAAGAAAATATTTTATGTTATGCAACCCATCTTAACTTGTTGGTAGAGAGCTTAAGCCTTCCAAACGTTTTTGGATTTGAGGTCTCACATATATACTGTGCATAAACTGTAATTAAATTCACTAAAAAATCCTCCAAAAAAATAATACGTATATTAGGTTATTTCTATTAGAATTGATCCCTAATTCAAAAAAGTTAATAAATATGCAGACACATTAATAGCTACCTTTAGGTCATAAGTAGGTAATAACAACTTAGGCCTGGCTATCAATCTACTTCTAATTGACAACACACAATATACAAAATAGGAAATAGTATAATTATCAAATTGTTTTAGAATCTATTTTAACACACGATGTAGACATTAAAAAATAATAAGAAAGCTATTTCTGTAAAGCCCCCAACATCCTCAAGAATGCAAGGCCCTCATTACTCCCTCCAAGATTCTTTATTTATTTATTTTTCATTTCAAAATAACAGGATCATAAACTTCAGGCAATCAAAAGCTTCCAAGGTGTGCCATTTGCAGCATAGAATCATCATATTTAGGAAAGGACCATCTCCTTGTGCGCACTGAAGCTTTAATAAAAAAATTTTCCCCAAATTCGAAGGCCGTAAAAAATTTTGAAACCACGTGACTAGCCGTTAGGGTCGTCTGAATCACGCCTCCTCCCTCTTTCTATCTGTTCCCCGATCCAACGGTAACAAATTAGTGACCGTTGGATTTAAAAAAACAAAACAACAGCCCCTCAAGGATGACACCTACCCGTTTTAAAATGAGGGCCACTCTTGCCATTTGATCGAGATCGGAGAAAGGGGAGAGAAAGACAGAGGAAGCGAGTTCAAAGAGGAGGAGATAGGGAGGAGGAGAGAGCTTCACATTATGGTTTTCTTGCTCTAGCTCTCTCCGACTCGTATTGGATCCTTGAGCTACTGCTTCTAAGGTGCATTTCGCAGTCTGGGCTTCAAGATCTTGCTGGATATAAGTTTAATCTTAGCGCAGGGTTAAAGGATGGAGAGAGGTGCTGAGAAGGATCGTGTTGTGATGAGATCGGAGAACTCCCAAGGTTCTTAAAAGAAATGTTCTTTATTTTAGTCTTTGTTAAGTGAATCACTACAGGAACTCGTGGATTCTTGTTATTTCGTTGATGGATCCCTAATTTTGGTTTCTTCAAAAGGTTCTCGGATGGTGGGAGTGAAATATGGCAGAGATATGGGGAACAACGACAACAGGAGAGCACTGAGGGACATTAATAATATCGCAGTCTGCAACGTTCCATATCCCTCTAAGATCTTCAAGAAAGTTACGACAGAGTAATGCTCCTATTCTTCTCTTCAGGACCCTCTACACTTTAGAATCTAAACCCAAAAAGTATTTAAGTTCTTTATTATTTATCATTCTCTGATAAATTTCTTAATTGGCTCTCAGTGATGAGAAGATCATGAATAGTTTTATGGGTCGAAGACCGATTACAAGGTCAGAAGCAACTTTTCTTCATTCCCCTTCCCCCGCTTTTTTTTTTCAAGTTTACTCATTTAGGCTGAATGATTGAAACGGTGCATTAGGAGGTTTGCTGCTTCCCTAGCTCGAAATTCCCAAGACTGCTTTCAGGTTGTAAACGAAATTGGATTTAAGAAACAAAGACATTTTTTCTTAGATTCGCAGTCTTTTACCGTCTTTAATTTTTACACAGAATGCCAGCTTTACAGTCAAACCTGTTGGCGGCGAAGTTCCAGGTACAAACCAACTGCTCCAAGATCCAAGCTTTGCAGAAATAGGAGATGCCATAGATGAGGAGGAGGATGCTGCATTTCCTAACGATGAACCTTTTCCAATGGCGGAGGAGACGGAAGAAATAGTATGTCTTCCTTCATTCTAGATTTTTTTTTTCACGAAAAACTGATTATTTATGTGAACATTAGTAACTTATATACTAATGTAACATGATTTTTTTTATATAATAAATGTTGTCAATTTCTTTCAAGATTGATTGTGGGATAAAAGAAGTTGAAATGGAGGATCTAGAAGCAAAATTACTAGAGGAGATTGACATTTGTGATTCTAACAACCATCTTGCTGTTGTCAAGTATGTGAATGATATATACTCTTTCTACAGAGAAACAGAGGTATAGACATTTTGCAATACAAATCATTTATTATTGGTATCATACCATGTTTTTCAGAAGCTTAATTTAAATAAAAAATAAAAAATTTCCAACAAAATGCATAAAAAATTTTCAGGACCTTGGATGCGTCCCTCCTAATTACATGTCAAACCAGTTTGACATTAATGAGAGGATGCGGGCTATTTTGATTGATTGGTTGATTGAGGTATAGATAGATCCTGCTGTCTTTTGATATAAAAGATCTAGAACACTGGAATGAAAGTTGTTAACATTGTCTGGTGCAGGTACACTACAAATTTGAACTGGTGGAAGAGACGCTGTTTTTAACAGTCAACCTAATAGATAGGTTCTTGGCACGCCAAAGTGTTCCGAGGAAGAAGCTTCAATTGGTAGGGGTGACAGCCATGCTTCTTGCATGCAAGTATGAGGAAGTCATGGTTCCTGTCATCGAGGATCTTATCGTCATCTCGGACCGAGCTTACACTAGGGAGGAAGTACTTCAGATGGTAGTTATAGTTCATGAAGGATCAAATTCTCAATTATGTGATCTATTTTATATGATTTTGATGCCACTTATTGCAAGCAGGAAAGTTTGATGGTAAACACTCTACAGTTCAACATGTCAGTGCCAACACCTTATGTGTTTATGAGGAGATTTCTCAAATCTGCTCAGTCTGACAGACAGGTATAAGCTCCATGCAATGAAATAATTGCTAATATACTTCTTGTTTGTGATGAAAATATTATAACATAAAGTTATTTAATTTGAGCTAGATTGAGCTCCTTTCTTCTTACATCATAGAGCTATGCCTTGTTGAGTATGAAATGCTCAAATTTCGGCCTTCAATGCTTGCTGCTGCTGCAGTGTATACAGCTCATTGTAGTTTAAAAGGATTCAAGCACTGGACTAGGACCAGTGAGCTTTGTACTCAATACTCAGAAGCCCAGCTTCTGTAAGTTTAGTTTCTGTTTCATCCCATTATTCCATTAATGCATATCAGCTTAGCCTTTTTTTCCTTTCATTTTATGTTGCAGTGATTGTTCTAGAATGATGGTGGATTTCCACCAGAAATCAGGAAAAGGAAAGCTTACTGGAATCCATAAAAAATACAGCACATTCAAGTTTGGATGTGCAGCAAAATCTGAACCTGCTCTCTTCTTGTTGGATATGTGAGCAACTAACTGAAACGATGACAGAACTTACATAACACCGATATTGTTTTTCTCAGAGCTAGAAAGGTTTGGAGAGAGTTTGAGTGCTTTTTTCAATCTTTTTGCAACTGAAGTTGCTAGTTTGCATGCAATGTAAGTTGCAGTTGTTGAACTGTCAGTGTTCTGATAGTTTCATTTGGTCAGATTTTTAAATAATTGTCTCAGAATCTATGCTGAGAAGTTTGTATGTTTGGATCAAATAGTTATTAGTAAAATCTGTTAACAATCTCAAACAATGAATAAATATCACTTGACAATCATATTGTTCTGTTAGTTTCATTTGTTCAAGTCTTAAATATTTGTTTATGATAATGTGCTCTATCTGAATAGATTCAGCCTGAACAGCATCACTTTTTTGTTTCTTTTTTCTGAGACTGCCTTTGTAAAATAATAACATTATCACATACAATATGTATATGCCCATTTCATATAAATTATATGTTAACTTGGTGTTAAAATTTTAGATGAATAAAATATTATGCTATATATTATTTAGACATTGCTTGGTCATAGTTTGTAAGCATTTTTCCAGCTAATCAGAATGTAGTTTAGAAACAAATTTAAGGACCTGCCACAAAGTTCTTCAAAAATCCTTATCTTAAGATTAATCAATGTAGAAGTTGTTGGCTAATGAATGAAGAGTTTTGTCTGACAAAGTGGATATTAAGGGTCCTATTTTAGGCTTGTTCTTTTTGATAAAATTTGCACAGACATCTTTTTTGGAAGAGTTGATGGTAACAATTAAATAAAGGGTGGATATAAGGGTCCTACATAATAGATGATTAGAGGAGAACATGTTGACAATGGTGGATATTAAGGGTCCTATTTTAGGCTTGTTCTTTTTGATAAAATTTGCACGGACATCTTTTTTGGAAGAGTTGATGGTAACAATTAAATAAAGATGATCATTCCATTTTATTGGGCATAATGAGTGATAAATCATAAAATATATGGCTTGGATTTGTGATTCTCATGGATCCTTTCGCTTAGAAATGATAATTTAATGAAGATCGACTTAGGTGGGCCGAGCATTTATGAAACAAGGAAAATATGCACAAATAGGAAAAATATAGAGCCTTGTACTCATTTTAGGCTTGCTCTTTTTGATAAAATTTGCACAGACTTCTTTTTTGGAAGAGTTGATGGTAACAATTAAATAAAGATGATTATTCCATTTTATTGGGCATAATGAGTGATAAATCATAAAATATATGGCTTGAATTTGTGATTCAAACACTAGATCATGAATCCTTTCGCTTAGAAATGATAATTTAATGAAGATCGACTTAGGTGGGCCAAGCATTTATGAAACAAGGAAAATATGCACAAATAGGAAAAATATACAGCCTTGTACTCATATAATGGTATTCGTGGATTTAATTAATTAAAAATAGTGAACAAGGTTGAACGCATACTCTAACACTACTTTTATAAAGACATCAATAAACCTTTTAACAAAAATACAAATAAAATTAATACAACATAAATTCAAAAGCATAGAATGAAATTTTACGGTTGCACATCTACTCTATTGATGATAGGATTTGTTATGAGAAAAATTCATAAGGAGTGAGTTTGATAACTCAAATTTAAAGCATAAATGGTAAGATAGTGGCAAGAACATGAACAATAAAAATGTATGAATCAAGATATAATATTAAGAAATAAGTGTCATCATATCAACACATTATAGTAAAATTACAATGGATAAAAAAGAGTGAGATATGTTATGTTATAAAATGATTTTTAGTATGGCAATGGTCATGCCATTTGCATAAAAAGCTATGAATAATGTGATTCTATTTATTTATATATTTATAGCTGCTTTGTTAAGATATCCAAAAACTAGAAAAATAAACAATGACAAAAAAAATCTAATGATTTTCTATAAAATTGTCACTTAGTATGCCCATCAATCAGCTTGACAAATCTATATTTATGAGGATTCCATCAACCAACACACCATTGTGGCACACTCATACAGTTTCTATATTGTATAAGCAAATTTTCAATATATTTTTATTCAATATGACCAATGCTATTATTTATATATCAAAACATTAGCTATGCAAATAGATTTATTACATTTAATATAGGTAACATTAATGAAAAAAAAATATTGCATTATATCTTGAAAATTTTGCAATAATAAATCAAGGTAAAATTATTTATCTGACTTACTATTTCATTATAACACAAGAAATATCTACTAATATATGTATAACATAAAACAAAATATCAAACAAACCTATAATTAACTAAAAATCTAATACAAATATCCAGAATGATGCCCTAGGAAAGATGTGTATGCTTATCCTTAAGAAATAATAGTTACCTTAAATTACAACAATTGAAACCAAACTCTCTTGAAATCAAAAGGGACAACATAAAATGGATTTTAGCTCAAAAGTCTTAAAAAAAATGAATAAGACCACCCATAAAATCCTTACCAAAAAGTTCTTTAATATCATCATCAACATCGTAATATATTTACAAAAATTGAATTACTAACCATAATCTAATATAACATAAATAATAGTCATATTACTAAATTAACTTATTTAGAATAAATGTATTCATATACATATGTTTGCCTCCTTTTGTGCATCTATTTCATTTTATGTTAAATCTTCCATCTTCTCAAGCAGCCTCTTCGTCGAAGTCACCACATCACCCTTGTCTAGCAACAAAAGGATAATAATGAGGATGAGAAGAGCAAGAGACGAGAAAAAAGATAAAATAAAATTGGCAAATAAATAAAAAGAGTGTGGCGGGGCTTCATAGAATATGGTGATTTATGTATTGGGTAATCTCTTATGTTTTGATCATATTTATGCCTTTATGTTATTGTGTTTGGTTGTGGGTATAAAAAAGGTGGTAAGTTTGGTGGTTTGTATAAGCTAAATGATATCTATATAAATGGCAATAAATTTGAATATTGTGATTTATAAATATGGTGGTATGTTTGAGTATTTCTTTTAGTGTATTTTTTTCCTATTAATTCTACAAATATGGAATCTCTTTTAATATTAAAACTTATTTTTTTAATGATAAGATTAATTAAAAATATTTCTTGAGTTTTACTCCTTATAATCTTATGTTATTTTACCTGAAATTTTTATTCAAATATTAATATGCTAAAAATATAATATTTGCTAAACTTGCAACCACTTGTACTAATAAGAAATAGTAGTTAATTATAGCATAATGAGTTTAAACATGAGCAAATGGTGAATGTATCCATTTAAAAACTCATAAAAATTGCTCAAACTTTTCATGCATCACTTTGTTTTATCAAAATTATTTTGGCATGCACTTGTATTTTATTTATCATCTAATGATGATACTTATTTGTTCTCGAAAAGTTGAGTAAATGCATACCAAGCTCACACTGATCATCACTATTTTTCAGCGATGATCGAGTATGAAATATGCTCCAAGTTTCAAACTAGATGATATTAGTGTTATATTTATTTATTCATCATCTTTATTGCACTAATGACATTAAGAGTTTCAAGATGTGTTTTCCATTCTTACCAATGACAACCATAGCCTCATCATTGTTAAACTGCTACACCTGATTGCATGTTAGTCACATGCCCTAGCTATAATTTGGAGAGTTAATCAATCCGAAAAGATCATTTAGTTGCTTCTTGATTAGCAAAGGATGTAAATTGGTGTATTCATTATTAATAAGAATAAATATTATTCTTATATAATTTTATATAAGGACTAGAGAATTCCCTTCAAATTTTAAAAATAAGCTTTAATCTTTCTTGATTTTCTTTATTTTGAACCATGAATAAAAATATAGAGAATTATTGTGTTCTAACTACTTCTAAGTCCACTAAGTGTCCACCTCAATGTTCCCCAACTCACTAGAAATTTGTGACCAATGTTATTAGATTACTGTAATTAATTTATGTCCATCAACCAACTTCCTCCTCCTAATGCAATTGGCACCTTTCATCATCCACCAATATCTTCACATTAATGACTTTGATTGATGCTTTACTCCTAATGTTAATGATTACCCATCAATAATGATCGATGTTTGTTGCTTGATACATGTTGATTAATGCCCTACTCCTACTACAACCCATCATCCTACATTATTCATAGATATCTACTAGCTAATTTCAATTGATCAGCATCTTACTTTCAATGCTAGTTGTGGCATTCAATTTGCTATTTGACATCACTTGTCCATTGTCCACGAAAATGCCTATTCCAAAAACGTCATTAATTGAAATTAATTGATTAATATATGCTAATTGATGCCCTACACCTAATGCTAGTTTCTTTGCATTATTGATTGATGTTTGCTAACAATGCTAGTTTTAATGCATACTACTGCTCTTCAATGACATTAATACGTGTTCACTTACTAATATATCCTAATATCCATAATGATATAACACATCGTGAAAGAACTAGACTAACCATAAAAGTCAAAATAAAGAAATGAGTTGAAAGTGCCAATATAGAAGAGCCTAAGCCAAAAACTTAGTTTTTATTATTTAAATTTTTATGTGCATTTGTGTAGAGTATGTCTAATAGACCAATGTGTTGTGATTTTCATATTTTAGATATTTACAAAATTTAAAATTTTGAATTCTTATAACTAAACAATATTAAAATTTAAAATTTAATTTTGGAGGAATTACATGGAAGGAATATATATATTTAAATTATAATAGGAAATTGTTATTAAAATAAATAAAACAATCAATTTTCTCTTCTATGATTGACCCTCTTTTGGACAAGGTAATAACACCTTGACCAAAGGGTATTTAATTACCTTGCATCTGTTAATATGGGTCAACAATAACTCATCTCTCTAATGGATTTGTTTTAAGAGCGAGTTTTGTAAATAATTATAAATATTGTGGATATTAGGAATAAAGCTTGGTGGCCAAATTTTCAATTAGGAAAATTACTTTGTGGCGATTTTCACTCACAACATCGGTGAGTTCTAAGTTTATTATTATAAAATTTTGTTTTCAATTTATATCCTTTCTACTATATTCACTCCACACCCCCAAACCTTCTTCTAACTTCTTCACATTTCAAAATAAATTTTTTAAGCCAAGGAAGGCTTTGAGTTTAGAGTTCTCCTTGAACTTATTTTTCTCCAACTCTAGTTAAATACTTCTAAAAACCCTTGAAATGCTCCAAACTTAACTAAAGACATCTTTTTCATCTTTTCCTTAAATTTTTAGCAATTGAAATTCAGAATTCTAACTTTTAAATAAAATATTATAAATGGAGAGTTCTCAACCAAGATCATCTCTTATCCCTTGCGTAACTACTAGTTCTTTGTGATTTCTCCAGCATTCTAATCCTATTTGAACCAAAACTTTTGTATCATTTCTAACACATTATATAACCCTTCTAAATCATGTAAATCTCCATTCAAGCTCATGCCAAATATACACATCACACAATCATTAAATGCCTATCATCAACTAATGACAACACCTCTTGTTGACGATTTCTTGACAATTATCAACAACATACATCACATATTCATTTCACCTATTGAATAATCTAATCATATATCCTTTAAAGAAAATGATAAAGCCAAACACCTCTTGATATTGAATGTTCCTTTGGCATCTTTTAACAGTAAAAGCTAATATACCAATGTCACATAATGTCTAAACTCTAAAGCTAATAGACTTATGCTGACATTTAACTTTCATAACTCACCATTTTCTTTCATTAACATTATTAATTGCTAGAGCCATCTAGAGAGAGTCTCTAATTGAATTTTTTTTAATATTGAACTCTTAGCTTCTTTAGTTGCGGGGGACAGAAAAATCATTATAATATTAAATTAAAATTAGTAAATTTTTAAATGTGGGCTAAATTCTCTTGGTTTGTACGTATCTAATATTTTTTTATTTTTATATAAAATTTTTCAGTGTCCTCTAGATTTGTGCAACTCTATCTTTATTTATGGGTGCGCATGATCATTGTTAACTTTAGATGTTTGAATTATTTATCACACAAACAAGTTTAGATCACGCTATAGGCATAATCCTCATTCAAAATTTTAGCTAGACTTTTTGGTCTCCTCTCATTTCATATTGTAGTTTAGCTACTAGTTACAAAATTCATCACTAATAAGAGATAATGCAAAAAAAAAAAAAAAATCTATAAATAAGAGCAAAAGTGCCCTATAGAATAATATCATTTATCAAAATAAAAGCAATAAAACCTCAATTTATTTTCTACTAATCCATATAAGTTTTGTTAAATAACTTATTTGAGTAATTTACAAACATAGCGCTTAAAGCTACATTATTTATATATACAACAACAACAACAACAACAACAAGCCTTAATCCCACTAGGTGGGGTCGGCTACATGAATCCTTCGTCTCCATTGTGTCTTATGATGTGTCAAACTCTCATTTAATTCAAGTATACTAAGATCATTTTTTCTTAACCAACTCTTTTTAGGTCTACCTCTACCTTTCTTAACATAAGGCAAATCTAATGCATCTCTCCTAATCGGTCATGGGATGGCTTTATGTGGCCAAACCATCTAAGGCGACTCTCCCTAATCTTATCTACCATTGGAGCTACTCCGACTTTTCCCGTACTACTTTTGCATTCTATCTTTAAGAGTAAAGCCACTCATCCACAGCATCCTCATCTCGTAACACTTAACTTAGTCTTATGCTTCTCTTTATTAGCCAATACGTACCACGTCATTCTGCAGTCTTACCACCATCTTATAAAATTTTTCCGTTTAAGTGAAACTTTCTATCACATAATGGCGATACATTCCTCCACTTCAACCATCCAACTTGAATTCTACTAATAACATCTTCATCTATTTCAGGGGTGTAAGCGAAGCGTTCAACAAGCTACTCATGACCGGCTGTTAGAGCTCGTTTATGTTCATTTAATTAATCGAGCGAGCTTGAACACTTTGTAAATACTGATTGTTGAACAAGCTTGACAAGTTATTGTTGATTGAGTTATGTTAAATGAGCGATTATTTTAAAGCGCGAAAGCTCGTTAAGGAACTCGATAATGGCTCGATTAAGGCTCGATTAAGGCTCGATTAAGGCTTGTTCATAAACGATATTATATAAGGCTCGATTAAGGCTCAATTAAGGCTTATTCATAAACAATACTGTATAAGGCTCGATTAAGGCTCGATAATGGCTCGATAATGACTCGATTAAGGCTCGATTAAGGCTCGTTAAGGAGCTCGCGAACACAATTTTTTTAAACGAGCTCAAGCTCGAACACCATCCTAAAAGCTTCGAGCTCGAGCTCCATCTTGGCAAGAGCTTGAACTCGAGCAGGCTCTGGTTGTTCGGTTAGTTTACCATATTTCACCATCATTTTGAACAATAGAGCCTAAATATCTGAATCACTCACTCCTTAACTTTCATTTGCCTTCAATCATCCAAAATTTCAAAACTCTCAATGAGGACAAATATGTGAGAAAGCCACGATAGGAGGTGAAAAATCACGACAAATTTTTTTTATTATATTTCTAGCTTTCTAATTTATCTCTAAAGAGTAATGTAGGGGCATAGCTTAGCCAAATTGAATCATAAACTTTTTGAAGCTCAATTTAAAAATTGCATGTAAGGTAAATTTGAAAACTTATGACTCAAGAGTAAAATTTGAGCTATTTTGAAATTAACTCATCTCCATATAACTCATTTAAATAATATTAATATAAGTATAATTAAAATATATTTAATTGTAAGAATTTAAGTAAAAATGATAACAAAAGTCTATTTTTTATCTCAATTAAACTATCATTATTTTTTTTTATAAAATTTAAAATTTTAAGGTTTTATTGTAACAATTATTTAAATTAGATTGATTATCTTCTTTTAGTTTTAATATATCAGACGGGCCGCTGGCCGACCAGTAGGTTGAGCTATATCCCGACTCGGTGTCTGGTCACCTATGGATCTTTCGCGTACTTGTGACTAGAGAAAGGAATCTTGATGATGCTGGCGGGCCTGGAAAGCCAAGTGAGAGTGAGATCACGAGTGAGATGAAAATGATGGAAGCCAGTAAAGGGGCTTTTATTCTGCGAATCCCTAGCAACAGAAAGAGTTGTGAAAGGAGAAAGGGGAAAATGTCTTGCATTTGTTCTCATTTGTATCTCCGTCAAGCTTC
The DNA here is from genome assembly GCA_021442155.1 of Cymbidium sinense. Lineage (NCBI taxonomy): Eukaryota > Viridiplantae > Streptophyta > Magnoliopsida > Asparagales > Orchidaceae > Cymbidium > Cymbidium sinense. The sequence goes on from CM038214.1 coordinate 247,714,082, forward strand.
TTCGCGACCCAGTGGAAGCTACACGAAGGCATTCTCTTCACCCTCTCGTATTGTGGACTGTTTGTCGTTTGATTACCTCAGTGGGTTTATCTCAAATTTGGATTCCGCAATAGTTTTTTTTTTTTTTTTTGTTGTGGTTATTTTAATTTTCGTTCGAATTGTTCATTTTGGTTGCGTCATTGTTGATTTTCATTCCTTTGCCGGTTTTAGCAGGAATTTGTGGTGCCTTGGATAAAAATGTTTTTTTTTATTCCGATTTTTCGTTTGATGTCAACACGCTCTCTACCTGGGATTAGATTTTAGTGACATATTGCTGTATCCCGACTGAGAATACAGGTCAACTGTTCACTGTTCTTTCTTGCTTGAATGCTTCTTCTAAGCTTCTTTCCGCTTATTTCCACGATCGTCTGCATGTTAAATACTTGGTGATAATCGAAGATGCCTTTTCTATCACTGTTTAGCAACTAGAATCAGAGTTGCAAAACTTTGTTTGGGAGTTTTTGAAGACAAAAATAGTGATAAATTTTTTTCTATGAGAAACGATATTTGACATTTAAGGCTTCTATTAGATAAACACTTTATGAATGAGGGCCTGGCTACTTGGGGTGGTGGTGGTTTTGGTGCCACTCTAACCTGTTAAACTGAAACTTGCAATTTTATCATTATGATGTTTGTTAATACTACTTATGCAGCGCTGCCTAACAATCTGCAAGATTGGTGAAATTTCTTGGTAGCCAACATAAGAGTTTATAGAAAAATGGATGAGTGAGAGTATGATGCACCCTGGTCCTAGAATGCATTACAACTTGGCAGCCTAGGACATGAAAGGATTAATGCCAACTTTTGAGATAACTTGAAAAGTCAAAATTGATTAAACTTATGTTGCACTCAAGAGGGAAAAGTTTCATGTACAAAAAAATATAAGCAGAACACGATAAAATAAGCATAGGAAATTAAGTAATTTTATTGTAACAATAAAGTCTATAATTTGGGGTGTAAACGAGCCGAGCTTGAGCGAGCCGAACCCTTGTTCATGTTCAGCTCGTGTTCGAAATGACTCGAAATTCCATTGTTCGTGTTCGCTCGTTTGAAAATTGCTTTGTTGTGTTTCGTGTTGAAATGAAATGTAATAATCATAAAATTGAGGGAACATTATCTTTTCTGCTAATTAAAATGGCTAAATATATAATAATAATAATAATAATAATAATAATAATAATAATAATAATAATATAATGATAATATAATAATGTTATATGTTTATAATTCGTTTTTTTTTAAATTTTAATTATATAATCTCAATGAATGCTGAGTCAACTATATGAATGCAAAGAGCCAAACTTAATGGAAGTTTATGTACAAACTACAATGTAAACTCAAATATGGCATGAAATGTCATTGCTGGAAAATTTTTTGTTGTTATGAGGGTTCATCAAGCAATTTGGTAGAACATGCTATAAAAAAATTTTATAGCCAGTAAGTTTAATATTTTGAACTTAATAACTCTTAATTAAAGCATAAATGACAAGTTATGGGGCATGTAGTATAACAGTAGAAGAGGCAATGTATTGAAAGCCATCAAATCATCAATACAATATTTCATGATTTAAAAAATAAGTATCACGTGCCTTAAGATGACTACAATATGATGATGCTTATGACCATTTATATACAAATAATAATTAATACATTTTTAGACTAACATATCTCCTTGTATCCATACCATGTATAATCATGCATATCTAAAGCTGACTCATTATTCAATTTTTATTGCCGTATCTTTATATATCAAATCACTTTTACTAGGACACCTCAAAATTGAGAAGGTAACCATTAACTCATGAAAATTTAGTGCTTTATAAAAGAGTCATCATTTTGTAGACTCATCGACCTTGTTATTCAATATCCAAAAAATTTTACTGACCACATCTATTGTAAATTGGCATGTATATTATATGTTTATAATAAGCGAGAATTTATTTGGTATTTAATAATCAATATAACAATTTTTTAATGATAAAACACAATTTACTCGAAGTTTAAGTAATATTTATTGTGTTCAATTAAAATGAAGTGTGTGAGAGCAAATGTTTATATTAAATGATCATTTCAAAATTAACTATTGCAATAATTAAATAGGATAGAGCTATTTGCATTAATATGAACATTAAATGAAATATATTGGACTAAGTATGACATGTAACCGAATGTGAAATGCATGATTGATAATCTTTTAAATTTCTAATAATATTATCGTAAGTTCAAAGATAATACCCCTAGTAAATGAGGGTATGTTTGTCCTCCAATAATTAAAAGTTATATAGCCTTAAAATAAGCAATATGAATCTCCAAATCATCTAAGATCCAACCTAATCATGCTAAATAGAAATCAACTTGAATGTCCTAAATGTCAATTGCTGTGTCTAGAAGGTGGTACATGAAACATGATGAAATGATTGATCTCAACTTTTGAAATAAATTTCAAGAGCCAAGGTTGATTAATATTTGTTTTGTACTCACAAGTAAATATAGATAGAACAAGTAAAGAAAAGTAGATAAAATTTTATTTCATTAATAGAATTCATTACAATAGCCAATATCAGAAGGATTTTATACCAACATACATATCACTACATACAATCTTTATATATTTCATAACTGAATTTTTAATAGGTCAAATTCGAATTTGAGGGTCAAATTTAGGTATGATCCAAGCTCGATCAATCTATTAAATGAGCTAAAAATATTGACCCAAACTCATTGCCCTAAACACTACTTGAGTGATCCATGTGGACATATATTTTAAATCAAAATCAAGTCAAATTCAAATTTGAGGGTCAAATTGGGTCCATCGTGGGTTTGCAGGTTAGTGCAAACTTAAATTAAAAATTTGAATGGGTTAGACTTTAGAATAACACCCGACTCAGAAGTTGATCGGGAAAAACTTGAACCTGAATTTTTTTGGGTCGAGTTCTTGTCAAGTTGTGTCAGATCAATTATTAACACACCTAACCATAACTTATATCATGGCTTTTCTTTTATCTTGAACTTGAGTAATATCATTTCAATTGAAAATTTCATGTAAGAACCTGTCATTCTGATTATTGTTTTAGGCTACATAACCTGCCAAGAAGTTCAAGTTATCCTTATTCTTTTCTATCCTGCTAGATTCTTCTTCTTTAGCCTCCCTAGTTCAAACTTTTTATTTCTTGGTGTTGGATGATAAACCATTATTTGGAACCTCTTTCTTCTATTTGGCATACCTTTATAGATAATTTTATTGACTGCTTGGATTCTCTATGACTGATTTCTACTTTATTTCACTCTTTTTTTCTTTTCTTTTCACCTACAGGCCTCAAGATGTCCTGGCATTTCTAAGCTCCAGTCAAATTCATTACAAAATGCATCTAAAAAGTTGTCTTTCCATAGTTTCTTTTGTTATCCCCATAGAGTACACATAAATACTCAGGTAACAAATAATCGTTAGATATAGAAACTATTTGTGATGATTTTGCATCGTCTATATGTTACTTACCTGTCGTTCTTGTAGGCAGTTGAGCCTAGTTTTGCAATTTCAACCATGCTGAAAGATACAATACTTGAAAGTACTGAAAATATTGGAGTTCTCCGTGTAGATCCGTCATTAGAACCATACAAGGACCATTTTATTTATAGATCAAAAAGATATGTCGAACAGATGGCACAAATCGAAAAATATGAAGGGAGTCTTGAGGAATTTGCTCAAGGCAAGTCTTGTTAATTTTCTTAAAAAGCAAGTGTCCAATGCTGAACTTTCTTTTACCAAAGGTCAAGTACAGCTTAGTTATATGATCATCTCACTGTGTAGGTTACTTGAAGTTTGGGTTCAATGCAGAAAAAGATGGAATTGTATATCGGGAATGGGCCCCAGCTGCTCTGTGAGTTTTCAGTCTTCTCGGTGTTTCTTGCTTGGTGATTTTGGACAAGATGCATTCAATTATATTTGCAAAGAACTTTAACAATTGACATTGGATCCTGTTACTACACTATTTTAATCCACGTGTCTTCAGTCCATTAATTCTATAACTACATGGTCTTTTTCAATCTTCATGATGCAAGAGAGATGTAATTTTGTATTTTTCTTTTGTTTTTTTCATTTAGGGAAGCTCAACTGATAGGAGATTTCAATGGCTGGGATGGATCCAACCACAAGATGGAAAAATAAATTTGGTGTTTGGGTGATAAAAGTTCCCGACAGTGGGGGCAAAGCCATCAATTCCCCATAATTCAAGGGTCAAATTCCGATTCAAGCAAAGCAATGGTACTTGGGTTGATAGAATTCCAGCTTGGATCCGATATGCAACTGTTGACCCTAATCGATTTGGAGCTCCATATGATGGAGTTTACTGGGATCCACCACCTTCAGAGATGTAACAATATTCTCATGCTCCTTTTCTTACATTTTGTTTCTTTTTGGGTGATGTACTTGTAACAAATAACATGAATTTTGATACGATTTGCATTACTCTTTTAATTCGCACAGATATGAATTTAAGCACCCTCGCCCTCCAAAACCTATAGCTCCACGCATATATGAGGCTCATGTTGGTATGAGTGGTCCTGAACCACGCATAAATACATACAGAACATTTGCTGATGATGTTCTGCCCCTTATTAAAGCAAATAATTACAACACAGTTCAGTTAATGGCTATCATGGAGCATTCCTATTATGCATCTTTTGGGTATCATGTCACAAATTTCTTTGCTGTTAGTAGCAGATCAGGAACACCTGAGGATCTCAAGTATCTAATAGACAAAGCACATAGTTTAGGTCTGCTTGTTCTCATGGATGTTGTTCACAGCCATGCAAGTAATAATGTATCTGATGGCCTTAGTGGCTTCGATGTTGGACAAAGAACAGGACTCTTACTTCCATACTGGGGAGAGGGGTTACCATAAATTGTGGGATAGCCGATTATTCAACTATGCTAACTGGGAAGTTTTGCGGTTTCTTCTGTCAAATCTAAGGTGGTGGTTGGATGAATTTCAGTTTGATGGCTTTCGATTTGATGGAGTGACTTCAATGTTGTATCATCATCATGGTATCAATATGGCATTCACTGGAGATTATAGTGAGTACTTCAGCTTCGCAACAGATGTAGATGCTGTTGTTTACTTAATGCTGGCAAGTTGCTTGGTTCATAACCTTCTACCAGAGGCAATTACGATTGCTGAAGATGTTTCTGGAATGCCAGCTCTCTGTCGTCCTGTCACTGAATGTGGAGTTGGTTTTAATTATCGTTTGGCCATGGCAATTCCTGACAAATGGATTGATTACTTGAAGAACAAAGAGGATTTAGACTGGTCAATGAAGGAAATTGTCCATACTTTAACAAACAGAAGATACACTGAAAAGTGCATAGCATATGCTGAAAGTCACGATCAGGTAGATCAGTAAATGTTGAAATGGATGTGGGCTGTTGATCAATTATTATGCAATTATGATGGTGAGGCAAATGTATTTATTCACATGCGCTAGCAATGAACCAGCAACACTGACATCGTAACAAGAATTTCACTGGCCTATCTATTTACTGCCATTTCAAACATCTGTTGCATGCAATTATTTTCCCAGTGGGCGTGAATATGTTTCACTTGGAATGATGTAGATAGCAAATTACGGACAATGCGAAGTGGTTTTATTTGAACTAATATTTAAGGAAGAATGCTGAATTTGTTTTACAGTCTATTGTAGGAGACAAGACCATTGCCTTTATCCTGATGGATAAGGAAATGTACACTGGCATGTCTGATCTACAACCAACTTCTCCTGTCATTGATCGGGGGATTGCACTTCATAAGGTCTGACTCCTAGGAATGGTGGTTTTTATGTTATTGACGATAATGTTAAAAAGTTCTTGAAGATCCTCATTTCAGCAAGCTTGCTTAGTAGATGTACAGGATACTGTGTAATCTTGATTTTGGTGTTGCTATCATAAATTTTCAGATGATTCACTTCTTAAGCATGGCACTAGGAGGTGATGGCTACTTGAATTTCATGGGAAATGAGGTAAACGTTCATGCTTTCTAATTTTGTTAAAGGCAACATGTGTTTTATAATCTTTATGCAGGATATTTTATAAGAGTTAGTATTAATTTTGTTAAAGCGATATATATATATATATATATATATATCCTGAGATGGGAAGGGAATATTTTTTGTCTTATTCATCTAGTTGAGATTGGTAAATAAAGGGCGAGGGAAAACTTGCCCCTGCAAAATATGAAAATAAAAATAATAATCATGAAAAATACTATTAAGAAACAAATAAACTAAAGAATCCATATAAAGGAAAAAATAAACAGAATAAACTAAAAAAAGTACAAATCCTAATGAAAGGATTTTAATTTAGAAGTTCTACACTTCCCTTTAAGTTGGGCTATAGATGTGAATAAGTCCTAACTTTGTTTGGAAGAACTTTTGTAAGAATATATGTGGTTTGGCGTTATATTGACCCATATAACAGTTCGATTATTATTCATTTGATCTTTTGCTTGATGAACTGATGATCAGTTTTCTCATATTTTGTTTTGCCATGATGTACTTGTTCATCAGCAATGCTGATGGCTAACTGATTATACAACAACTTCATTGGTTCCATATTTGGAAATTTTATTTCATGTTCAACCAGATTCTTTGCATATACCTAGAGCCATGGTTCTAAGTTCTACTTTTGCACTATTCTTGGCAACTTGTTTCTTTTTGCTACGCCAGGTAACTAGATATACCACATGTGCATGCAATATTTTGAAGTGAACTTTCAATAGAAGAACTAGATTATTCTACATCAGTATATGGACTCTTTTATTTGTTGTCTTTCTGAAATACAAACTTTTACCATAAGTCATCTTAAAATGATCAAGTATTCAAAATGCTCCTTCCATTGGTCCTTGAAGTGATTGTTTATGACTTGGACTCACCAAACTAACTAGAAAACTAATGTTGGTACTAGTCTGTAAGAGATATATGTACTTGCGAACTAGTCATTGATATATTCCTTGGTCCTCAAGCCCCTTGTAGGATTATTTTCTCCTAGTTAACTGTTGAGTCCATAGTAGTGTTAATATGCTTGCCTTTGAGCATTCTAGTTTTAACTAGGAGATCAAAAGCATACTCCTCTTCTGAGATAACGATGCTCTCACTATTGTGAGCCACTTCCATAACAAGCATCTTAGATTATCAAGATCATTCATCTCAAATTTTTTGGCCAGTTAAGACTTTAGGTTTTTGATCTCTTCATCATGGTTTTCTGACTTCCTGACTATTTGTAAGCGATCAATTTAGTCTCAGAGTATCAAATTGCTCTAATTTAGTCACTAACTATGTAAAATTGATCCAAAATGGTTCCTAATGTAGAAAAAGTGATATGATATTGATCCCAATTTAGTTCCTCAACTATACAAACTTGATCTCAATTTTGACTTTGAGATCATTTTGGATCAATTTTATATAGTCAGAGGACTAAATTGGAGCAATTTGATACATTGTGATTAAATTGGCTTTTGCAAATAGTCGGGGGACAATTTTTTGATTTAGCCCACAATTATATCATCTACATAGACAATGAGGATGCCAATTTCTCTTTTGAATGAGTGTTTGATGAACAAGGTGTTTTTAGTTGGCATTTAGAGAATCCAAACTTTTTTATTACTTTAGTGAACTTCTCAAACTAAATTTTGGGGATTGCTTGAGTTTTCCATTTGCAAACTTTATTGATAGTGACTTGAGTTTCTAAATTAAAGGGGTATATTTCTTCTTCAAGGTCTCCGTTAAGGAATGTATTATTGATGTCCAATTGGTGAAGAGCTTAATCTAATTTGACTGCTAAGGAATAAAGTACACAAATGCATTTGGCATCGAAGCAAAGGTCTCTTCATAGTTGATTCCATAGGACTTAAGTGAACCTGTGTAACAACTCTTGCTTTGAATGTGTTTATGCTCCACTTAGAGTGATGAATGTGAAAAGACATTTGAACAGCTGAAGTCACTATTATTATCACCTCAAATACTACAAAGTTCAGTGCCATGAGAAAATTTATTGTTGTATCTAGGAGTGGTTGAAGAAGTTGAGTTCAGTGTTGGTTAGAGGAGAAGGAAGAAAATAATGATCAATTTATTATGTCAACAAAATATTAAGAGGTGTTGAATTCAGATATTCGATCATGAAGAAATTAGTATGCGTTTTGGTTATAGCAGTAAGACGGTTAAGGCTTTATTTTCAATCACATTCAGTACAAGTTGTGATGGCACATCCTTTAAATGCAAGGCTTGCAAAGCGTGATCATTCAGACCAATTGTTAAAGTAGGTATTTGAGCTAAGTGAATTCAACATCTCATATGTCCCTTAAACAACAATCAAAGCTTTGAAACTAGCAAATTATTTTTATCGATTTCTCAATCAAAGAAGCTGAACATGAGAAAATTACGGCAAAAGAATCATTGTGGACTTTACATGTAGATGGATCCTTTAGGAAACTTGGAATTGGTATTGGAGCGATATTGAAAAGCCTAGTTGGAATCACTATATCTCACTCAGTGAAAATTTACTTTTTAGTTAGTAATAATCAAATCGAATGTAAAGCTCTAATTGTTGGATTGAGATTCGCCAATCGGATTGCTATAATATTATTATTCTTTTTAAATTTGCAGTTGATTGTAATTCAAATTAATGGTCAGTATGAGGTTAGAGATGAAGTGCCCAAAGGTATATATATTGAAGGTAAAATTAGAAATTGAGAAATTTGAATATTTTAAACTTTAATATATATCTATAGAGCAGAACAAATTTGCTTGTTTCCATATGAAAAATCTTGATGGAAGACTAATGTTGGAACTCATTCGCCCCCAATCGAAGAAGCTAAAGTAATGGACGCTGAATACCAATTCGTGTCGAGTTGGATCGATTCAATTGTCGAATATCTGAGAACATGAATAATACCATTTGAAAGAAATAATCTTAGGCCAGAATAAGGGTGGCTCTATACATATTGATAGATGCAGGCTTATTCAAAAAATTAACTTTTATAATGTATTTGAGGTGTAAATGACAGCTAAGTTGAAGATATTTTAAAAGAGGTATATTCAGGCAAATGTGATAGTTACTTAAGTGGAAGAACTTTAATAAATAGAATGTTAAGACAGTGATACTTCCGGCCTACTCTTAGGAAAGATGTAGAGAACTTCAAGTGTTTATAATGCCAAAATTTTGCATTAATACAACACCAACTGTCTCATAAATGGCAGCCTATAATTAGTCCTTGACTATCTGTTGTATGGGAAATGGATTTAATTGGGTCTTCTTCTAACTAAAGGATAGAAGAAATTTATAATTGTTATGATAGATTAATTTTTCTAGTGGATAAAAGCAAAAACACTTGTAAAAACAGCTGTAGAAGTAGTTCGTAATTTCATTTTGATAGATATCATATGCAAATATGAGTTGCAATGATAATAATCATAGATAATTGATCACAATTTTTTAGATAAGAAGATAACAAAATTCTACAAATGTGAGGGCATAAGGCTTAAATTCACATCCATACATCATGTCAAGACGAATGGGTAAGTTAAAATAATGAATAAATTGATTCTTAATCTACTATGAAAGAAATTTGAGGGGGCAAAAATTAAATGGGTGGCACTGTTACTATCAATTTTATGAGTTTTAAGAATAACTCCAACGATATCAATTGGACAAACTCTTTATTGTTATCACATAGAGCTAAAGCAATGCTACCTGTTGAATATAACTTGTATAATTAGAGGGCAGTTACTACCTCAAATTTTGAAGAGGATGAACTTGATGAATGACGAGAAGCTAATGAGAAAGAAATGAAGATGGTTCTTGACATATTAGAATAATTATGAATACAATCATCAACGAAGTAGGAGGAGATTAAGAGGAGAATATTGAAATATTACAATACTAAAGTCAAGGAGAAAATCTTCAAAGCAGGAGATTTCATGCTTAAAAAGATGATGCTACGCCTCATCAATTTGTATTAGGTAAATTCGATCCTCTATGGAAAGGACCATTGATTATTAAAGAACTAGTTGGCTGTAGCTTCTATTGATTATAAATTCATGCAGGTAAAGAAGTCCCCTGAACATGAAGTAGAGATGACTGTAAAATATTCTATCCATAACTCCAAAATTTGCAAAATCTTTTTATTTTTTATTCAATTGGTAATCATATTTTTATGCCATGATATGACCTTAATCATATGAATCAAATCATGTTCACACATTTTGATGTTGTTCATGATTCAAATGAAAATCATCACTTGAAGATCTTATACATACAAAAAAGGTATTTATTGAACCTTATTGTTGAACTTTAAATAATCTCATTAGCGTAATCATACATCCATATGCGAAATTGGTGAAAATCAAACACGATATCATACAAATTAGTGTTGAAACACCTCGATCATCATTGAAATTGATCGAAGTATTATTCGATCGCAAAATTGATCACGTTAATGTGTTCAGAACATCGAAATTGATTAAAATCCCTCGCATCGCTTAATTATCATCGCGAAAGTAGTTTCACGCACATTGGGGTTAGGAAACTTCAATGTCATCCAAAACCTATCAAACAAGATCTTCCGCGATCAATTCAGTTGAGTGTGGTGCGAATGACGAGCTTCAGAATACGACAACATGTGAATTAAGCTCGAATTCGTAGCAATTGATTTCGAAGTTGGTCAAATGACCTTTGATCCCAAAACTAGCTACTCATTGCATTCAGAATGTCGAACTTATCTTGACTTGACTTCCATATCGGGTATGTTTAATTTCGACGAAATTCACATTAATTTCGATGCAATCAAGTCGCATAAAATGAAAAATCATATATTTATCCTAATTAAATTAAATCTGATTTTAATGTTAGATTTATCTTAGAATTAATTCAAAATTCATTTCTTAAATTTAAAAATTTAAAATTTTCTATTACTCCTCTAACTTCCTTCACCATTTTCTCTCTTCTTTATTCTCCTCTAACTAACAACTCGGTATTCAAAATCTTTCATAATTTCTTGTTGACCTCCATGCGTGATACATGAGTCGGTGAGCTCAAAAAATTCTTGTGACTTTTGATGTAATTTGAAATATGAAATCGCGTCATTAAATGATTATGTGAGACTTCACTATCGCGTTCAAAATTCGGAATATATATTATCTAACGATCAAGAAAGCGATGAGTCTTTGATAGCCGGGATAGAAGGCGGACGATTCCAAATGACTGATGAATGGACTTCGCCATGCATTCGATCGAAATTATAATATAAATATTTTGCACGATCAACGCAGAAAGCGTCGATGTCGATAGCCGGCAGGGTAGAAAGTGCGATGTTCAACGACCTCGTCGGCGCGCGCATATGTTTCAGTGGATGAATATAAATTTTGCACTGTAATGATCCGAGATTGAGCGGAAGTGCATATATGTCGAGAGGCGATGTCAACGACTTGCCATAAAATTGATTGCGTTGTTAGCTTTAAAACATCAAAACCTATCAAATGAGTATCCTGATTGAGACGAATCGACATCAGCGGGCGATAATGCATTTTGAGCCAAAATTGATCCAATTGACCAAAATGGTGTAAAGCGAATGTGTTATTAACATCGAATAACCTTTAATCAATATGTATATTTAACTATATAATAATGTTGTCATAAAAATTCGAATTAATTTGATTTAATCACTTAAATCAATTTTTTTTTTATATAAATTGCTATTAATCCCTAATTCACCCTAAGAGAGCTGGATTTTGTGCGTCTCCCTTTTCCCCTCTCTTCATTCAGTTTCCCTTCAAAACCGCAAGGAACGTCTCCCTTTCCTTTCCTTCGATTCGGTGATGGCAAGAATCGGCCAAAACCTCTCTTTCGAGTAGCGATGCTTCGCTTTGATATCTCTAACCGCGACTCGTCCTTCTAACCTCTTAGAGGCGGTGCTTAATGGCGGACAACTCTCGGCTCTGAGCACCGTTCTTCATGGAGACCTTGACCTTTGGATCCAGCTCGGCCTCCGAACATGGACATGCTCACGGAGCGCCTATGACGTTGCTTTGTCCCCTGCAGTGCTCTCGCCCCACATCGCAGCGCCAATCGTTCCCCTCTCCAAGGCTCGTGGATAGAGCCCGTCGTTTTCTGGGATTGTTCAAATGGTTTCCTCAAATCGAGCGACCAAGAGTTGTTGGAATTGTAATGGCTGGATTTCAACTTGGCAGTGCTGTTGGACCCTTAATTTCCCCTCTAATTATGTCACCCTTAATTTCCCCTATAATTATGTCAAAGGCAGGAATTTTTGGGCCTCTTGTGATATTTGGATTATTTGGGTTTCTTTGGGTGCTGGTATGGGTTCCTGGAACCACAAGTACTCCTACCAACATCCTCAAATATCAGCATATGAGTTGGGATACATCACTAAAGGTCAGAAGCCTCTGATTCACATGGAAAGAAATGAAAAGTCTAAAATCATACCCCCATTGGTGAAATTGCTTTCTAGGCCTCCAACTTGGGCTTTAATTTCTGCAAATGCCATGCATAGCTGGGGATACTTTGTCATTCTCTCATGGATGCCAATCTACTTCGACACAATTCATCATGTTGACCTTAGTCTTGGCGATGGCGGCGCGGCTGACGGCACCGGCGGCTGTCGGAGGTCGTCAATGGCCTGAGCGGCAGTGGAAGAAGCGGATACGGCGGTACGTGGTCGGATGGCCGGCATGGCCGGTGGCGGCTAAACATCACTACATGGCGGGTTGAATTCACAAAATCTGGATTAATCATAAACTAGCCTTTGGTGTATTTGAAATCTGAATTTTACTACTTACCAAAGCGGAAATGTTAGCGTACATTTGGAATCTGCATTAAAATCTGAGAAATAAACAACCCCTAAGATTGGTCAAATGGTTGCAAATGAGCAAAAGTTTCTTACCAAATGCTTGAAATACCTTGCAAGTCATATTGAAATGAGCATAGGAATCTTAATTAGTTATGTACCTAAAGCCAAAGAGATCACCTTGGGATTAAAACATATTTTTCAAATATGAGCATAATTCAAATGAGATATGTAATATGATTAAAATATAGCTGTTAAATATAAATGCAATCTGAATAAAATTTGTAGAGCATTAGCTCACTATTGAGTATAGAATAAAATTTGTAGAGCATTAGCTCACTATTGAGTATAAAGATGCTCTTTAATGAATTGAATATTAGACTTGACCACAATTCATTTTAGACAGATTGAGGGTAGTCAAAGACTTCATTAGAGATCCACAGAACTTGAAGGCTTACTAATGAGCATAAAAAATAGCTTTGAATTTTTCAAGCTCATGTTAAGGAAGCAAATGAAAATAATGATATATTATCTCGAATTGAAATATAAATTTAAAACGCATTCAAACGCCACTGAAGTTGCACCACATTCTTGCTATCAGATAGAAGGCGTTGATTTAAGTTCTAAATAAACCTTGCATACTTCATAAAGCATTTATTAAATTCAATTTGGATATTTTCGAAATTCATTTAAATATCTAAATGAATTTAATTTCATATGAATGCATCATAAGACAAACTTTTGATTAAATTCAAGTGCTTCAAAATTCATATCAATTCACTTGTATTAAAATATATGTAGTGCTTTAAAAATAATAAATTCATTTGAAAATTCATGTAAGCACTTAAATTGAAGCGTGGGGCCCTAACATAATGATAAATGTTTAAATCTAGTGTCTAAGAATGTTGCGCGGGTAAAAATTAATGACAACTATTTTAATATAATTTAAAGTCATTAATTGCAAAATTACAAAGAGTAGTTACAAGTCCAAATTCATAGATTTGATCTTCTATTAACGGGAATAGGGTCGACAGGATCTATGATATAATCAAATATTAAAATTAGCTAATCAAATACAATTAATGCACTTGATCTTTTGCTAAGCAAAATTGACAAAATCTATTCTGATGATGGTCTTGTTGAATGATTATATCAACCGAAAGGGTATTATTATTAAAAATCATTTGAACTTTAAACTAAGTTAATATGAGATTAAGCTTCAATTAAATGCAAATTTAAATAAAATGAAGTTCATTATTCTAAATAACTTAAAACAAACAATTCATCAACTTATTTGCTATTGTTTGTTAGGGATGACAAATTAATAAAATCTTAATTCGCATAAAGGAGCTAATATTAAGTCAAATAAATCACTATGTTTAAACTCAAATAATCTCATGCCAATAAAGACGTGATCCGTGTCTTCTGTTTGCATAATTTTGCCCCTAAATAACACCATAAAATACTATTACTACTAGAGTCCTTTGACCAAATGGTTTGACCTCTAAATGACTCTACTATATTATGCGTTACATTATCACTCTCTTTGAGTTATGATCATAGGGTATATTTGATAAATAAAATCTTACGTCATTAATGTACTTAAGATTACCTCCTTACAAACATTAACCCATATTTTAAATTAATCATTCATCAAAGATGCTAAATTCCTTCATGGCTTTTTTTGACAATAGACAGAATGCTCTCAAATAAACTATAAAGAAGTCATATTATAAAATTAATCAAGACTTTTTTAGGATTTATCTACTAGCTAGAAATAGTTAAATATTTAAGAACTCTTAAATATAATGATTATTAACTTTCAAATGTTCTTTATATTTATTAACACATACACATAAAGTTATTTCAATATTCTATTCATAAATAGTTATAACACAACAAATTCACAACAATATTTTCAAATAGAAACACAACTTTAATAGTAGCGGTTTTTTTTGCATCAGCTTCACAATTATTTTTTCAGATAATTGCAACTAAACACACCCTTTATCTCATTATCAATTTGTATTTTCTTCAAATCAGATACTTTTTCTTCAATCTCTTTTATTTTATTTATATGGGCACTTATTTATTTAACCATTCTTTTATACCTATCCGCTATCACATAATTCTACTACCAACTAATTGTATTCACTCTCACGCTAAAAAGATGAACATATTTGGGGAAATCCTATTCATATATTTCTAAACAGACTTTGAGTGGATGACCAGACCAAGTTCAAATGTAGTTGTCCTATTTGTGCCTTGATATGAGCATAGATCCATGATCTTATCCACCACGACAATGGATTTTTTCCAATTAAATCTCAAAATGTGGTGGACTGGGCAAGGTTTAGCAGGAGCTTCATCCAAAGTTTCTGCTACTGTAACAATCTTTATTTTTTTTTCAGTGGAGAAGGTGCATGAGTGCATCCACCATTGCTTTTCCTTTTCCCTTTATTCGAGTTGGAGCCTGTTGTGTCTCCTCAACATTCTGCTTAGTGTTCTCCTCACAGATGCAAATTACTCCTTGAGAAGGAACGTGCCTTGGACTTTTCACCTGGGAGCTTTTTTTAGCAGCCTTGACAAGAATGGCGATGGGTGTTTTTGCATTTCCACTTTGCTCTTGGGTTGGTGCTGCCTTATCAGTTTTATTCGCCTCATTTGTCTCACCCCTCACCGGCAAGGTCTATTACTAGAATACGGAATGACAACTATCTCAACATAAAAAAGAATTGAAAAAGAATTTAAGTGTTGGATCAGAGATTTGGGGGGAAATTTTTTCACTCTGATCAAACGTTTTAATACTAGGGTGATGGAGGGTTGCGTTAGGTAGTCGGACGGCGAAATTATGAAATAATGACAGAATTCTTTAAATCTAGAGTCCCACAGCGGCCTTATTTGTATAACGAATCTGATGAAAAATGTCTAGGCGTACGTGTGCGATGTTAAATAAGCGAGGTTCCCACATTATGGATGGATGCGGGCAAAGTTAGTCCATGGCTAAATTAAGTTAGGATCTTGGAATATAGGTACTCTTACAGGTAAATTAATGGAATTAATAGATATTATGGTTCATAGAAAGATAAATATTTTATATGTGTTCAAGAAACTAAATGGGTTGGTGAGAAGGCGAGGAGATTGATAGTTTAGGTTTTAAACTTTGGTATTGGTAAAAGTCGAACTAGAAATGGTGTAGGTGTGATTATAGATAAAAGTTTGAAGGATAATGTTATAAGTATTAATAGATGTGGAGATAGAATTATAGCTTTAAAGATTATTGTGATCTTAAGATTATCAATGTTATAAGTATACATGCTCCTCAAGGTTTGGAGGTAGCTCAAAGAAAATTTTGGAATGAATTAGAGGATTTAATACTCTTGAAGAAAAATATTTATTGGGGAGATTTAAATGGACATGTTGGTAGAGTGGTAGAAGATTTTAAAAGCTTCATTGTGGTTATGGATTTGGAGTACTAATAAAGAAGGTAGGGATATTAGATTTTGCCTTAGCTTATGATTTTATAGTTGTTATCTTTATTTAAGAAAAGAGATGAACATATTACTTATAAAAAATGGATCTAGTAAAACACAGTTGATTATTTTAGATAAGAAAAATAGATCGTTTAGATTGTAAAGATTGTAAGGTCATTCAAGTGAAATTTTAAGTACCCAACATCGACATTATTATTTTTAGATTTTAAGATGAAAGGTTATAAGAGAAAAATAAACTAAATTATTGTCTAATTAGATGGGGACTTAAAGAACACAAATAAAATATTTTTAAAAGAAAGCTAGAAATTAGAATTTGATGGATGTTCAGGAAAATGTTATGTGGGAAAAATATCAAGTGAAATTAAGCAAGTTCTTAAATATGTGCTTGGAGAATCAAAAAAAAGCTTCTTTTAATAATAATAGTTGGTGGTGGAGTCGAGTGTCTGAAAAGATAAGAAATAAGAAAGCATGTTATAAAACTTGATTTAGATGTAAAACTTCGAATTGAGAAAGATATAAAGTGTCTAGAGATTCTAAGAAAGCGATATGATGCAAAAAATTTAGCTTTTAGTGATTTATACAATAGATTAGATCAAAGAAAGTGAAAGATGTATGTATAAGTTAGTGACAAAGAGATAGGAGAAGTAAACATAGTTCAAGTGAGGGGTATTAAGGATGAAAATAATAAAGTACTTTTCTTAGAAAAGATATTGAAAATAGGTGGATGAGGTATTTTGATAAACTTTTCAATGAAGATCTGATGCGATTGATTTTAGCATACCTAAAATAGAGAATTTCATTTTATCGTCATTATTAGTAAAACTTAGTGAAGCTTTAAAGAAAATGAAATGTGGAAAAGCGATAGGGACGGATAATATTCCAATAGATGTGTGGAAATGTTTAGGAGATCAAGGAATTTCTTGGCTACAAATCTTTTTTAATGTTATTTTAAAACTAAAAGATGTCGAGATGAGTGGAGAAAGAGTTTGTTGGTTCCTATATTTAAGAATAAAGGTGATGCAAGAGTGTGCAAATTATAGAGGAATTAAGTTAAATGTGCGATACATTAAAATTATGGAGAGAGTAATTGAGCATAGGTTACGATGTGATCTGAAGTTTCTCACAATCGTTTGGTTTCATGCGGGTAGATCTACTATGGATGCTATACATTTGTTAAGAGGTTTGATGGAGAAGCATAGAGAAAGTAAGAAGGATCTACATATGATATTTATTGATTTAGAAAGCTTATGATAAAGTCTCAAGAGATACTCTTTGGAGAGTTCTAGAACAAAAATGAGTTAATATTGGTTATATTCAAGTCATTAAGGATATGTATACTATAGCTGTAACTTGTGTCCAAACACAAGGAGGATTGACAAAATATTTTCCTATTTCAGTTGGATTACATCAAGGATCAACATTAAGCCCTTATCTTGTTACTTTAGTTATGGATGTTCTTACGAGACATTTACAAGAAGATGTACCATGCTTTTTATGCTTTTCATGACATTCTTCTTGTTGATAAGGCTAGAGAGGGAGTCCAACGAAACTTGAATTATGGAGGTCAACTTTAGAGTCTAAAGGTTTTTTCGTTTAAGTAGATCTAAGCGAATATATGGAGTGTAATTTTAGTTGTAGAAGTTTTAGTGATAGTGTTGTGACTTTAGGTGATCAAGTCATTAATAAGAGTGGCGATTGAGATATTTAGGCTATATTGTTCAAAATGATGGTGGAATAGATGGAGATGTTATTAGAATTCAAGTTGGATGGTTGAAGTGGAGGAATGCATCGGCTTTATTATGTGATAGTTAAACTTAAACTTAAGGAAAAATTTTATAAGATGGTGGTAAGACTTGCAATGATTTATGATGCAAAATGTTGGCCAATAAAAGAGAAGCATAAGACTAAGTTAAGTGTTACAGAGATGAGAATGCTCAGGTGGATGAGTGGCTTTACTCTTAGAGATAAAATGCAAAATGAGTATGTTGGAAAAAGTTGGAGTAGCTCAGTGGTAGATAAGATTAGGGAGAATCGCTTAGATGGTTTGGCCACATAAAGCGTCGATCCAGATGATGATTAGGAGAGTAGATGCATTAGATTTTATGTTAAGAAGAGTAGAACTAAAAGATTTGGTTAAGATGTATAAAAAATGATCTTAGTATACTTGAATTAAATGAGAATTTGACACATAATAGGACACAATGGAGACAAAAGATTCATGTAGCCGACCCCACCTAGTGGGATTAAGGCTTGTTGTTATTGTTGTTGTTGTTGTTGTTGATCAAACATTTTAATACAAACTTCCCATTAGCAACAAATTGATTAGATCTCGTAAATTGTAAATATTTTTGACTAGAAAAAGTTTGTGCATTCTCCCCGAGTTTTTCCATTCTCCCCTTTAATTCAAATAATTACTGCTCGTAATATGACTTCAACAAATGCACTTTCATGACAATGAAGATCTTATACTCGCTTCATATAGGAAAAGATCCACAACATCCCTCAGCATGTTCGATGTTGAGGAGGTTCTCTTAGAGCTGAAGTTAAGGTCTTTCAAGTTGGATCCTCTAGATTCTTCATCAAATGTTGTAACTGACCACTCAGCGATGTTGGACTTTGAGGCTCCACCCATGCGCTAAGAGTAGCTATTGAAAGATTCAACAAAAGAAGATTACAAACATGGTTTAAATAGTGTTTCTCGATAAGAAGAAAATACTTTTTTTAAGTAGATGTACTCTTAGGCAATTTTGCTTCAACCTTCACTCTTTGACCTTCCACAATTTGCAAATTGATAGTTGACTGATCTTCAAATAGATGCTCAATACCTTATTGATTAGCAAAAAATTGGAGGTTTTCTTCAATCTCTTTTCCGCAACAACTGATTTTAAATCTGAATGATAGTTTATCCGACTTTTATTCTTTTTTTTTTTGAAGTAGCTCCAACTTTAGGTTGAACAACTTGTTTGAGTTGAGGTTCCATCGAAGAAGCTCACTTATAGTATAAGAAACTATAAACAATAAAGTTTGTCATAAATTTACAAATAAATTGCTTCTATATATAAAAAAATCAACATAAAACTTACTTTCTTTAACAATATCTGGTTTACCAGTATTTTCTTGAAATCTGTCTCTTGGACCACAAGCTTAGAAGACAATGGATGATCTGTGGTTGCTTTAAAAGTGGTAGTTTGAACTTTTCCTTTTTCACTTATTTGAACTCTTTTTCTTATTTTTCTTTTTTGTAGATTTCTTTTTAGGTTTGCCAAAAAAGATGAACAATTATATCCTCCTTACTAATGTTTATTTTATCTTTCAAAACTTCCATGATCTTTATTGAAGGATAATAAACTCTAACAAAGAGAAAGCAAAAAAGCAGCAAAGGGAACGTACATAGATAAGAACATTCATTTGTATATTTATGAGCATGAAGTTTGTTGACGTTGATATTTGATATTAACATCACATTCATTGGCTAAGTATTTATTGCTAATTTAATGTGTTTTTTTATTTTTTTATTCTTTTCGCAGTTAACTTTCAAAGATATAAGAAAATTGGGGAACTAAATATTTATAGCTGATCACCCTCC
This sequence comes from Cymbidium sinense, assembly GCA_021442155.1. Taxonomy (NCBI): domain Eukaryota; kingdom Viridiplantae; phylum Streptophyta; class Magnoliopsida; order Asparagales; family Orchidaceae; genus Cymbidium; species Cymbidium sinense. Next base: position 247,734,049 of record CM038214.1, read on the forward strand.
AAATGAAGGTCAACTATGCATTAATCAGTATTCTTAAAAGATCTAGATCAAAGTCAACATTCAAGAGGTGGTCAACTAAGTCAAATCAGTAATAGTCTATCCAGTATTTGTCAATCTGATATATAACCATCCGGAATCTGTCAAGTCTCAGATTACAAATACAACTTAAAATTGACAAATGAAGAATGCTTTGTCTAAGACTTGAAGATTTATTTTATTATTATTAGTTTATCATTGTATAATGGTAAAAATGTAAAAAATGTTAAGAATGTTGTGTCAACGCAAACCTCATTGTAAAAGAGGTTACGCACCTTTAGCTCTCAACTATTGTTATTTCTCAGAGCATCTCCCGCTCTTCTCTTTTACACTTACTATATTTCAAACTCTAGAGGGTGTGTCCACATACTCTTTAGTTCTAACATGAATCTATTCATTTTTATTTTCGTATACCTTTGTTTGAGATGAGATATTCACATATTTGTTCTGGTATAAGTATTTTTACTTAACCTATACAGTTTGGGCATCCGGAATGGATTGATTTTCCGAGAGAAGGAAATGGTTGGAGTTATGACAAGTGTCGACGACAATGGAATCTTGTTGATACAGATCATCTACGTTATAAGGTTTGTATTTATATTTCTTTGTTTTGTACTCAAGTTTTTGTCTTTTATTGGGATACAAATACACCAGATAACAAATTTGCACATCCTGCATGTCATACATGCAGCAGATTTCCTTGTCACATGTGATAAGCTACTTAGAATCTATATGTTTGTGGACACAATATTTATTTATTTGTTTGTTGCTCTATGTTAATGATAACATGATTGAGGTTCTGAATCCTTATAAATCCTGCAAATGCCTAAGATGGGTTTAGAGGCTAACTTTTCGTACCCATTAAGCATATGCTAGCTTCTTGTTAAGGTTTGAAATGTTCGTTTTCCTGGTTTTAAGCTGAAAGCTTGCCCTGTTTTTAGTTTGCTACTAGCACTTAAGGTATCCTGTTATTAATTTCCATCACTCTATCATTATATCAATATTATCCCAACTATTTGTTTTGCTTTTTGAAAAGTACTTTATTATTCGTTCCTGTTAATAGCTTTTTGTTGAGAGCACGTTAATTTCTAATTCACCTACTGATCCTTCTCCACATCCAGCACATCACAATAAAATATATTACAGTCCTTGGAATATTCAAATTTATCTCTTGTAGCTCCTATTTTTGTGCAAGCTCTTTACTTGTGTTATTTTGTTTAATTATAATAAGTGCAGTACATGAATGCATTCGACAGAGCCATGAATTCACTTGATGATAGATTTTCGTTCCTCGCATCAACAGAGCAAATTGTGAGCAGTGCAAGTGATCAGGACAAGGTATACCTTTGGAACTGTATCTCAATTAGTACTATTCTTTCGGCAATATTATGTATTTTTTATTTTGTTTTTATAAGTGAGATCTCGCATGACCATTTCCTCTGAAAATTCAAGGGCGTTGTTATCAGATGTTTACTTTTTGTTCCCTTCGATGAGGTGTAGTACTTCATAATATCTAACTACTCTAAAGCAAACTATCATTTTAGACATCTGTAACATGGAAACTTGATGTTGAATATTGAGGTATTATCATTTTTCCTACTTGCACTTACAAAAGTTCATATAACATGTGTGATTTGTACTTCAAAAAATGTTATCTGATTATGATTGATTTACCAATTAAACTCGTCTGTTTATCTCAATATATTGCACCATCTGCTTTTCGGATTGTCTGAGGGTTTAAGGTCACTAATACAACTTAGGATGAGATGCACAATAAAAATACACAAAAAAATTATAATATGTATTCTCAACTTTAGCAAAAAATTCACTTTTAATAAAAAAAACAAATACATATTTTCTTTTTAAACAATGATGTGATGATTGTTAAAATCTAAAAACTCACATGACAATTGAAAGCACATAAAAATTTAACAATGATCGAGATTCATACTAAAAAAGAAGAATATGGCATATAACACATTTGATAGAATTTTAATCATCACACATTAGTCACTAAACAAGTTAATAATAAGAAGAAGGATATATATCACCAATAGAAGATAAATGTCTCAAACCGATATAAGAAGATTTGCTCTCTTGGAAATAGTTGTTAAGACCTACAGAGCACTCCAAGATTATATAACACACATAATATTGAGAAGTAATTTGAAATTTTATTAAATCATTAAATAAATATTACATGCTTTAAGGATCTTATTTATAATTAAAAAAGCTCATATACAATAAATTTTAGAATACATCAACATTTTGTCAAATACAATATTTCATGAATTCTAGCACTTGGAATTGTCAACTCTGAGATATGTTGAGTGAAAGTCGATAATTAGCATGTTGAAGGCAACTAGAACTAAAAAGCCTTAGATGGAAAGTGCCATTAGGGTGCTATAGTGCTTAGGTGAAGGAGATAAATAAAAAATAAGCTGCTAATTATTATAGTCCAACGAATTAAGAGCCATAGATGACAAGTGATGCAATACTAAGAAAATTGAGCATATACTTGGAGATAGCATGAAGCAGAAGCCAGAATAGGGAATAACTAGACTCAAAGTCAGCAATATATACTATCAAGAAATAGATATGATAGTAGGAAAAAAATACTGTTTAGCATGGCAAGAAAAAATAATATGAAACTAGTAGCAACCATGGATTAAAAAGGTAGTTCGAGCCACTCGCTCAAAATCTTTCTTGAGGCTTATGATTTAATGGTCTATCAGTGTGGCTTATGTTTTTTTGATTGATCTGTTTGTATCAAATTATAATATAACCAAAATTAAAATAAAATCATTTGTTATGTGATATTATGATATACATCATAGAGTTATAGCAAGTTTTGATTTAAATTTTTTAGGTTATGATTATGTCATGCTAGAGAAAGAGGGCTATGAGTAGGTTGCTTGTAGCTATGAGTGTGGAGGTCTATAAGCGAGGATGGTTGTATGGGGGAGGCTGCTTGCAAGGAACATGGTGAGTGTGGGAGAATGACTAATTTTCAAGTTGTTGAGATTATGTGTTCACTAGTGTAGAAGGTAAGTTTTTTTTTCACAAAAAATAATAATTTTTTTTAAATATTTTTATTTACATTTTTACTTAATTTTTTATTTTTAATAGATGCTGAATTAAGTTATTTTGTTGATGGTTTATGGCATATTCATGAATTATTTAATTTTTTTTGGGTTTTTTCAGTTTGAGGCTTATGGTTCAATCTATATTGAGGCTTGTCTCTTCTTGCTAGGACAAAACTCCTTGATTCCCTTTTTTCATTTATTTTAACCTTGGTAGCAACCACAACCATTGTCTCTGCCATGCCTTCAATGCCTGCATTTTCTTCGCTCTTTGGTTCGTTGCATGACTCTCCCCGTTCAAGTGTACATCCATTAAAAACCTCACCTAGCTTCTTTTGCTCCCATGGGCCTATGAACCACCTATATTTCCTTACTTCCATTCTTTTTACAATAATTGACAGCACTCGCATCTCCCTTATTTACAATTAGCCTTGGTGTGCTCATTATTTTGCATGCCTCCATCTCTACAACTCTTTTTAGCACTCGAACTCCACGATGTACTTTTTTAAAATATTCTCCCTTGTCTATGGATCTCATCTCTCAAGATTCTCACTAACCTTGGCATGGCCACTTGCTCATGCTCGACATCTGTTATATTAATGACCACATCTACAATATTCTTGAGCTCTACATCTCTTTCTCTCCAACCCAAATGGAGTGAACTGTGCCCAACCTCACTATGATGTTTGTTAGAGGGAGCCTTGTAGCCTTCTTGACATTAGAAAAGTAATGGAATTTAGGGGGGAATGTTATTCATTTGTAAACTTTGTTAAACCATATCTCAAACCTCTATGGTGTGAAATGTGCCTTAACTCCATTTTGTTATCATTCGAGGTTCAACTCGTAGTCTTTCATATGGCATAAGTCGCACTGTGCTCTACTTAACATATGTGGAGGGCATGTGACCTAATTGACAAAAAACCTTAAAAAATTAAAGGAAAATGTTTTCTTTAAGTATCGATTTTCTCGTTAAGTTGGGCATTTCAAATCATCCATTAAAGTTTTGCTAGTTGGCTTGATTTAAAGATAAGGCTCAAATTAATTTCTTATTTTGAATGAATTTTAAGGCTTGGTTAAAAAAAATCTCATAATAGGACACAATGGAGACGAAGGATTCATATAGCCGACCCCACTTAGTGGGATAAAGGCTTGTTGTTGTTGTTAAAAAAAATCTCAGACGATAAATTGATTAAGAAAAATTTGAATGAGTGGCAATGAGACAAATGATTGATCAATTGTAGTAAGATGGATTAAAACAAAAAAAAGGGTGAAAGCATCAATCAAAACAATGCAAGATCAAAACCAAATGTGAATTCTATGAAATTTAATCATAAATTCTAAGTGATTAAAATTTTGGGTTAAAATAAAAATGCAAGATCAAAACCAAATATGAATTCTATGAAATTTAATCATAAATTCGAAGTGATTAAAATTTTGGGTTAAAATAAAAATTCAAGCCAAAATGGATTTGAATTTTGCAAAGATGCTAATATTCATGCTAATGCTTTAATGACCAATGACCATGTTTGCATATGAAAAGCATGCTGATACATTTAGAAAGCATGTAGGTCACCAAACCCCTTCCATGGTACATTTCTACAATAGGAAGATGTTTGTATGTGTGTGTGTGTGTGTGTGCGCGTGCGTGTGCGTGTGTGTCTCCATTAATGTCTCACACACACCTGTATTTACATATGGTGGACCTGGTAAGCCTAAATCAGCTTGAATTTCAAAACAATCTTAAATGGTCAGGGGCTTAAGCATAATAATGCTTCCTTACGGTGGCAAAATCATTGAAATAATATTTTATAACATAGATTATTATAATAACATAGGGTGCCAATTCAAAAGAATTTAGTGTCGTCTTAGTTGATCGGATGGACAAGATGGGGATTTGAATTTTTGATCTTGACATCTCCTAATTGATCTAAGTGTTATGGCGAGTTATTTCCTTAATATGCATATTAATGTACATCTTACATCGAAAACCTAAATCAATTAGGCTTATTTGCCTGTAGAATGAGGGGGCCCACTATTTGACTCATCTTGTGTATAGGCCACTTTGGGTTTTTATCGATATCTTGTTTATACGCCCTACATGCAGACATGTCAAAAAATAGGCTTGAAAGTCTTAGCCCTCTAAGCAATTTACAAATAGAATAATACACCTTAAATTTTAAATCAAATTAATTCTAACCATCAAACATAAGTTATGAACTTACATGATAAAATTTGGGCCTTTCAATCAATGTAAACCTTATTTCAACCTAATTAATCGAGTCACCACAAAGCCAACAAAATTTTTAAACAAAAGCTAAATCAATTTTGCCACCTTGCTTGCAAGGTTAGGTTGCAAGATGCCATTCGTGTTGTCTAGCCTATATGGCAAGATCGTAACACTCACATTCGCCCTGATTCCAATATTTGAATCATAAATCTAATATTCTAACAAGTTTACTAATAAAAAAATGCCTAATTTATTAAAACTACATACTAAAATCTTGTAGCACTTCGAAGCTTATTAATAATTAATGGCCAAGCATGCTTCTAAGCTCTTGTTGGTCTTGTTCAATAATTTGAGTCACAAGAGATCATGCTTTGTGCCTTATTTTAGAACTAAATGAAATTAGTACAACTAACGCTCTGCCAGTGATTTGACATCAATTTCAAAGGAATGTGCTTGACGAACACATATACACATTCACTTGTCTGCTTGGGATACCTACTAAGAAGGGGAAACTCATGGTTGCAAATTAAACTCCCTAGGCATTTATGCTTGAAGCTCTCTAATGTTGTTAGATGGGATCCACTATTATTTTGGATGATAAAATCTTGGGATTTTGATTGGGTTATTTCCATTGCATCAACCATTTCGCCACCTAATTAAATTCACATATAACTATCAATTCTAAGCCTATAGTTGAGTCTAGGAAGTCTTCTTAATTGACAGTGCTCTCTCTTGAGTAGGAGGGGTAATTAATTTGGAGGGCTTATGCCTATAGGAAGTCTCTAACTTGGATCTATAAAACCTCTGAGACAACACAAAGAGAAATCAGGTTAAAAGTAATTTTAATCCACCTACATGAAAACCACTCTTTAGTTTCCTTTTATCTTACGCATTGAGGCGGCTTATAGGGAAGGGGTTGATTTTTTATGGGCATCACTTGTTGAAATTAAAATTCCATTGTTTGAATCAAAATTTTGTAGCAGTAAACTATATTAATAAGATAATCCAAATAACTGAGAATGCATTTTATTTTTATAGAAAGCATCATTATTGGCATGAATTACTCAAGAAAAAATCAAAGAAAACATATCACTAGACTTTCAACACTAACACTCATCTCAGTGCTTATTTTTTGTTCTTATAACACATGCATTTTCATATTTTCATTAAATATGCATGGCTTGAAAAACTTAGCTTTCAGTATTTGGTATTCATCAAGTATATGCATAAATATTGTGCTTTCTTCAGAGTAGTTGAGTCATCACATGTGGAACAAGCTTAGTAGACTCATCTGCTAAAATGCTAAATGTGAATTTGCTGGGGCCTTTCAATGGGAGAATAGGGCACATGTAAGAGCCCATGAAAGGGCTGTGCTGTAGAGGTGATGTGGGTCTCAATGTTGGAGTGAGAGTGGATTGAGTCTGCATTTTGTCTCTCCTTTTTTTTGTTTGTTCTCTCTATCTCTGTTTTTTTTTTTTTGGTAGAGTTTTCGTTCCACCCAGTAGGGTTTTCACAGAAATTTTCTGCTTCTTTGATGAAGAGTCGTTCATTGCCTTCATTTGGTTGGGTTAATTTTGAGTTGAAGTCAAAACCCATTAGCACAAATTGATATCCTTAGCTAAATTATTTAATCTATTATATTTTTTAATTTGCGTAAGGTGGTCTGAGTTATTTGTGCGTGGTGGATCACCCATCCTAGTCACTTTCTTCACCCACTTCAGCACAAAGTTGCCGCATATTTAGACATCTTACTGACAGGAAACCATATATTCTTACCATATCCCCAAACCATTAGAACAAATATTTTGAGTTCAGAATTCAAATAATAATGAAAATCCGTTAAAACATTGAGACAAAAAAATAAAACTTGCCAATATCCCGATCATAAATAAGGACTAGTTATCTGCAAAAGAATTAGAATATTAAAGAAGAATTTAAAAGGATAAATGAATTAAAACTAGGTTTAATCGGATAGTCATTTCGTAGTAAGAGGGTCAGAAATTAATTACAAGCGATTAAATGATCTAGAAGATGACTATAAAATCTGGGATAAAGATATGTTAATTAATTTAATCCAAAATAAAAAATACTTTAGTAAATTGATTATAAATCGATTTTTGGCGGATAAAATTAGATAATGAATCCATTAAATACACCCTTTGATATATATTTTTTGAAAAATAGGAGAAATCAATTCTGAGGTATAGCGAAAGAAAGTATTAGATTTAGGATAAATTAGAAGGCAGAAAAGAATTATAAAATTGCTTACTGTAAATTATCTGAGCCATATATAAAGATCAAAAATAAAATCATTATATAAAAGAGAAATATTTCAACCATGAGGACATAAAAATTATACAAAAAATGAAAGAACAAGTGAAAAATTTACCAAAATTAATTTTACCGTTAGAAACGTATTATAAAATAGTAATTGTTGATGCATCTCAAGATAGATGAGGAGCAGAATTAAAAGTAAAACTATATAAAAGCGTTTGCATTTGAAAATTATCGATATCGTCGTAAAAACCGACTCAATCGACGTATTTAGATTATGAAATATTAGGGTGTCAATGCATTCTGGCCTTTAAATTATTCTTACAAAGATTTTCTTATTCAGCGATTGTGAGGATAGTCATTTTATAAAAATAAAAATGAAAATAAAATATCTGATAGAGATGGGTAAGCTAAAGTGAAGGAAATGAGTATAATGTTACCTTTGAGCGTATAAAGGAAAAATAATTTTTATAGATTTTATCAAAGCGGTCCATCCAGGAATCTAAAATCTTCGGATTTTAGACCACCATAAATGGATAATTCGCAAGAATTATCACCTAGGATTTTAAAGGAATTTATCCAAGGATAAATTCAGTAGAGTAGATTTAAGATAACAATGTTTTATTTTTCTTGCAGGTGATGATGCGAGCCTCATCGAAATTCATTCCATGACTTTGGTACCTAACCGTCTGGAACTAATTTACAATTAGACCAAAGTAATTCCAGTAAACCATTTAACCGATAACCTCGATATGACCGTTGTTTTTTGGAGCTTTAATTTAATTGCTTAACTTTTGTCAGGAATAAATGATCAAATCGCATTTTTAGAAAATCAACTTATAAATAAAGAGTTAGATAATAGTATTGGGCAAATCTCTTTGATTCCAAAAACACTTTACAAAGTAGATCTCTCGAGAATTAAAATCAGAATTAGAAGCGGACATTGAAAGAAATAATTAAAGATTATAATGAACTTTCCAAGAATGTGATGATTTTGCTGAAATAATCTTAGATATTTCAAAAAAAAATATGGAAAAATAATTACAATATATCTATTTGCCAGAAATACCTGAAGAAATAAAAACCAAAATTTTTAAAATCATAAAAACTGATAAAAAACAAGATATGATAAACTGTGCTAAAGAAATTATCTTGTCTTCCGGATTAAATGAACTTCATGGACTTTCTATATAATTCAAAACAAGTAATTACTAATATGTGTCCTTTTATTTTTGAACAAAGTTTTCAAATGATAGCCCTTTCTTTACATTTAGCATATTTAAAGAAATTTGATAAATGGGAAGTACAAGTTGTTAAATTATGGGTTATTATCAAAAGTAATCATCATAAAGAGAATCTCGAAGAACGAGATATACTCTTTCATCCCATTAAGAAGAATATTATGGCATCATTTGAAAGCGAAGAAACCTCATCAGTCATTACTCATTAAATCGGTGGAACCTTCTGACCAATGGATGAGGCCAAATATCGATTATCAAAACTCCAAAAAATTTGAGCTTGGCAAAGGATGATAGTGAGCATCGTAAGTTATTGATCCAGACAAAGCGAAGACATATTATTTCACCACTGTCCTACATCTCTAGATGGTTTTACAAGACCTCTGTTTCCATACTTTATCGAGGCAGAATATATGCATTTTTCTTAATGAACGGTTAATTAGAGGAAAGATATTCAAATTTAAGCTCTATCATCAACATCCCAATTTACTGGAACATATTAAAACAATTAATTAGCATTCCTCTGTTGCAAGCGGAGATTTTGTTACATCAGCGAATCACTCGAACTGTCTTTGGGAAGAACTCAATGAGCAACAATGGCTTGATAGATGATATCGCATTACATAATTTAGAAAATGCCATGGAACCATAAGTCTCGACATTAGGTCTCATGGAGCACTACAAAATAGAAAGTTAGTAAAGTAAAGAAAAGCGGAGATTATTGTATTTAAAAGCTTTACATTATCAAAGCATCTTCTTTAATAAAGCAAAAAAGCATCTTCATATTATTGAAGCACTAGCAGAAAGTCAAAAAAGGAATCAATAATTGTAGCACTAGCTTTTACTTTATGAATTATTGTAAGCACTATGTGTATTCTTATTCTGCACTTCTCTTCCTATAAATAAGAGTGTGTAATAGCTAAAGAAAATATCAATAGCCAGAAAAACCACATCCCTCTTCTCTCTTAGCTTGTACCTCTTCCTAGTGTGCTTCCTCGGAGTCTGTAAGTATTTAAATTTTCTAATAAATATGTTTTAAATTTTTCATTATGCCTATCCGTGAGTAGTCAGTTTGTTCTCCCTATTGGGGAGATATGATTAATATCTTCTTTCATGGGTAATTAATGTCTCTCCATAATATGAAATGTTTTAAGTTTATATATATTTTAATTTGTTCGCTTTCCTTACTCGGTCTCTGCATTGGAGGAATGATCGCTGTAAATCCGGCATATAGGGTAAGCTTATTGTTCATTCATTCATTAGGGATTCACGAGGATATGTTATTTTTTGTGTATCTGTTTAAGTATAAATCAAATAAGGGAACGGTATGATGCTTATATTTGAAGTCTAGAGTAAGCGTCACCTATGATGATTTGTTGATCATATCTACCTAAAGGGCGAACATTTATCTCATCTCACCTACATATGAAACATAAATAAACTAAAAATGACAATAGGCCTTCTAGAACAATTTCAACATGTAGACATAGAAATTTTACCTATAATAGCCAATATCTTCACAGAAGAATCGCACATAGAAATCTTAAAAAATCAATTACATATAGACATTCAAGAAATACTGAGAGACTTAAAACAAAAAATCGATAGAAACCCACATATCGATTATTCACCATTAATTAAAAAGTTACATGATTATCTAACACCTAAATCATTATTTCGCTTTAAGCGGGTAGCTCATGAACAAATAATACAAATAGGAAACAAAACACAACAAGAAACTCGCAACACCCCCCTAATTGGTATCAGAGCTGTACGACCCATGGAACCTATACAAAAAATAGATTGGTTAAATTTAGAAATAAGTAATAAAAATAGAAATATTATTTCATTAGATAAACATAAATTTATTTGTTCCTTTACAAAAAATTGTAAACACGAATTACATAGTGATAATGCAATCCTCAATAGTATCATAGACTTTCAAATCTCATTAGCTGAATCATTAAAATTCCATCACGAAAAAGTTTATCGAATTTTAGAAAAGTCAATAGAAGTTTTGTCCGATATTAAAAAATTTATCCTAAACGAAAATTTAGATTACATTAAAAATCAGAATAATGAAATATTAAAAAGAATCAAGGAGCCCAATCAGATTTTAGGCAAAGCAAAAGAAAAAATTATAGAAGTAGAATCTTTGCTATTAGAAATACGACGAATTATTTTAACATGAGTAAATTTGAAGAACTCCAAATTTATTAGGAAGCTCTAAAAGAAGCTAAGAAATATCATGAAGACTCTATTGGATTAACTAGTTATGTAGGAATACAAGGAAGTGATAAAACATATCCCAAAATGTTGAACTTTCAAACAATAATCTTATTAGAATTATATCAAAAAACTGTAACAATGGAAAGTAAACTGAAAATTCTAGAAGACAGAACTCTAGGAATAGCAACCCAAGGAGATTTAAAACAACTCTCTGAAAGTATTAGCATAGGAAAAGAAATTATACCTTACAAAAAACCAACAAGCTATAAATCATGGTAAGTAATCAAGGACCACTTACATTATTTAAGAAAAAATTGCCAACATATGATAGAAAAATATCAGAAATCATTGATATAGAATCTCAGTTAGATAGATTTAATAATGGAAAAATTAATTTAATCACTGTTAAAAAGAAAATGTATGACACCTCCCTATTATCAAAATCCATAATAATCTAGACATTAGCATAACAAAAGATCAGTTGTGTATCTGATATAGATCAGATGAGTTTACAATCATAATAAAAGCCAACTGGGAACAAATTCGACAACAAAGAATGTCCCAAATGCATGTAGGCTTAGTTATGATAGGAGTAAAATGATTACACAGAAAAAACTTGGGTACCAAAACGTTAGTTATATTCTAACTTGGATCTATAAAACCTCTGAGACAACACAAAGAGAAATCAGCTTAAAAGTAATTTTAATCCACCTACATGAAAACCACTCTTTAGTTTCCTTTTATCTTACGCATTGAGGCGGCTTATAGGGAAGGGGTTGATTTTTTATGGGCATCACTTATTGAAATTAGAATTCCATTGTTTGAATCAAAATTTTGTAGCAGTAAACTATATTAATAAGATAATCCAAATAACTGAGAATGCATTTTATTTTTATAGAAAGCATCATTATTGGCATGAATTACTCAAGAAAAAATCAAAGAAAACATATCACTAGACTTTCAACACTAACACTCATCTCAGTGCTTATTTTTTGTTCTTATAACACATGCATTTTCATATTTTCATTAAATATGCATGGCTTGAAAAACTTAGCTTTGAGTATTTGGTATTCATCAAGTATATGCATAAATATTGTGCTTTCTTCAGAGTAGTTAAGTCATCACATGTGGAACAAGCTTAGTAGGCTCATCTGCTAAAATGCTAAATGTGAATTTGCTGGGGCCTTTCAATGGGAGAATAGGGCACATGTAAGAGCCCATGAAAGGATGTGTGTGGAGCTATGCAACTGTAGAGGTGATGTGGGTCTCAATGTTGGAGTGAGAGTGGATTGAGTCTGCATTTTTTCTCTCCTTTTTTTTGTTTGTTCTCTCTATCTCTCTGATATGAGTCCATATCCTCAAATAGACAACAGAGTCAAAAGGGAAAGAAAAATTCCAAGTTGGCTAAAGGACTTCACAACATAAACATAAATAATTATTCAGAAAAATAAGGAGGGACAATAACGGCACTACGGATAATAAGCAGAGAGAGAGGATAAACAGCGGAGGATACTAATTGAGCATAAAACAATTACAATTATTCACTACAAATATAACATGTCAGAATAGCAGGAACCAAAGATCATTTAGAATAATGATACGGCATTAAAGTCCCAAAGTATCACCACGGAAGGATACTGGCGAAGATAGATAATTCCAAAACCCCGAGTTATCATGAGAATGAAGATCGAGAACCAAAGCAGAATTAAAATAAATAATATAACGTTTTATTTATTTTGTATGAGAATAGATGAAAACAACAGAATCAAGAATGATCAATGCGGTTGACAATAAAAGAAATTAGATCATAACTTCAAGAATCGAAACCAAATAACAAAATAGTTTTTTTACGTTATTTTGTAACGAATGGAGGAAACAAAGAAATCAATAAGCTTCGACCATTAACCAAATAATATTCGGATAAACGAAGGAAACAGGAATAAGCGATTCATGTATGGCGAAAGTAGTTACTCTACAAGAAAGCATTAGATGAGGGTTAGAAAATAGTATAAATAGGGGATAAAAGAAAAACAGAGAAATCAATCAACATTTTAAGAAAGAACTTATCTTCTTCAGTCTCCCTCTTCGTCTCTTTCTCCTGCTCACCCTTCTTCCTGGTTTTCCTCAGGAAATCATTTCTTCCATGAGAACCACAGGTTTCTCCTCCAGATCCTCTCTGAGTGCTTTTCACTCGAGAGAAACAAAACAAAGGTTTAAAGCAAGCCTCCTCGAAGCTTCATCCCGGAAAGCGGTATCGTGGCACAGATCAAATCGAGGATCAGCCGATCAATCCGCTCCATAGGAATCAGAACCGTGATCGAAAGATCAAATCGAGGCGGATAAGAAACAAATCAATTCGATAGTTTGAAGGCTCGAAACTCAATCCAGTGATTAGATCCACGAGAACAAAGCTAAATCCAGCGGTTCGAGGAAAGCGCAAACCATCCCATTATCTTAACTCGGTAGGGTTTAGACCACTCAGTGAGTCAACTCACAGAACCCCTCAAGCTGGACGAGTACCGAACCGGACCCATTCTCACCAACCAAACTTCAGACCGGGGTAGAATCTATCATTGGTGCTCTTGTTGACACTCTGGCCGAAAATGGCAACCAGAAAGAATGTGAAGAAATTTAAACAAAGCAGAGGAGCAAATGTCGCCAATTTACATGATATTAAATGAAGTTTTGAGACTATCTTATAGAAGAAAAATTGGAGAAAAACTACCGAGACAAATCCAATCTGGTATATCATCTCATGCGTCGTTATCTGCGATAATAAACCAGTGATGAAGTAGATATGCGTTCCAAGTTTTAGATATTCCTAGTTTCAGGAAGAGCAGTTAATTAAGCATGGGTTTCATGGATGGACCGCATATTTGAATATAATATATCGTTAAATTCATGGGTGGACAAAAGAACAGGTAATTTAGATTTGATCCCTCTTTATCTGAGATTTGAGGAGAATTAACTAAATTGACAATGTGATTCAGAACTTGATGATTTTGAAGAAAATCAAATTTGGCATCCCACGAATTTTTACAAATTGTTTTTGAATCGAGGCTTAAACATGATATCGAGAGGAAAAGGAGTTCTGACATTTATTAGTAATGGAAGATAAATTTAGTGACGCTTACATAGATCGTGGATCTCCGGCGAAGATTAAATTCTGATGACAATACTACCTTCCTCCAGCAAACCGATCAACGATGACAGTGAATAATATTGCAATTCGGTGGTGGATTGTGTTTGATTGTGAGGAAAAATATGAGGACGTATATATATAGCCAGATTTTGTGATGGTCGATGAAGAGTATCAATTCTGATGAGTCACGGGAAAGCGTGGATCTGAGAAAGTATTAGAAACAAGAACTTACAATTTTTTGATTTAATCAAGATTATATAAAGTATGTAATTATCAGCCTTGAATGTTATAATTTCAAATAACATATATATTTGGTATAGTATACAAACCCTGCTAGTCATAATGTTTATCTTTTATATAAACACTACATAGAATATCTTAGAGCGTACAAATAAGATTTTCCATAGTAATAAGGTTACACAACGGTATTTTAGCCTCAAATAGATGGACAGAGAAGCATCATATAATACACTGAAGGAGGAATCATGTTGATAGGTGGGTGAGACCCATATCATTTACGGGAAGCTCAAAATAAATATCATTGGGATCAAATGGCCAATAAACATAGAAGAGAGCTTCAAGTCAAAGACAGATCTGACGGATTCTACACTACCATCAATTAATCAGAGAGAGGATATTAATAAAGCTGTTAAAAGTTTTAGATCACATAACATAGAGAGATCCACAAATTAAAGCATTAAGGCAATGGGAAGGACGGCTTCTTGGGTGTCAATAAAGAAATCTGACATCTGAGTGACCTTGAGGACAAGGTGTGAGGAGAGTAATGATATGAGTCCATATCCTCAAATGACAACAGAAGGGAAAGAAAAATTCCAAGTTGCTAGGACATAAATAATTACTCGAAAAATAAGGAGGGACAATATGACGGACCTGAGATAATAAGCAGAAGAGGCAGATAGGATAAATACGAAAAAAAAGATTACAAGGATACTAATTGAGCATAAAATAATTACAATTATTCTATAAATACAACATGTCAGAATAGCGTAGATCGGTAGAATGACAACGCAACAAATTAAAGTCCCAAAGTATCATAGAAGGATAAGGCGAAGATAGATAATTCGGAAAATCCTGCGGTTATCCTTGAGAAATGAACCAAAAGCAAGAATTAAAATAAACAATAACAGTTTTGTAACGAGAATATGATAAATAGGCTCAAGAATGATCAATCGGTTATTGACAAAAGAAATCGACGAATCAAGAAGCATAACAAATTTTTACATATTTTGTAACGAATGGAAACAATGTAAGCTATCAAGAAATCAATAAGCTCGACCACTAACCAAATAATATTCAGGAGAGGCGAAGGAAACAGAATAAATCCATTGTAACTGAAAGTAGTTACTCCTACAAGAAAGCATTAGATGAGGGTTAGAAAATAGTATAAATAGGGGATAAAAGAAAAACAGAGAAATCAATCAACATTTTAAGAAAGAACTTATCTTCTTCAGTCTCCCTCTTCGTCTTTTTCTCCTGCTCACCCTTCTTCCTGGTTTTCCTCACCGGAAACCACCTTTCTTCCATCGGAGAACCCTAGGTTTCTCCTCCGATCCTAGCCGCATCCCTCTTTCTTCTAGGTGCGACTTCGAGCGGTCGAAAAGAAACAAAACAAAGGTTTAAAGCAAGCCTTCCTGGAAGCTTCATCCTGCGGAAGCAAAAGCTATCGAGCTCAGATCAAATCGGATCAAGCCACGAAACCGCGTGTAATCCACTAACTCTCATAGAATGATCAAGAGATCAAATCAAGGCGAAACCAAATCAATCAGGCGGTTCAAGATCAAAGAAACTCAATCCGTGATTAGATCCAGGCGAGGCTAAATCCGATTGAGCATCCCATATTATCTTAACTCACTCGTGAGTCAACTCACGAACCCCTCAAGCCTAGCGGACGTGGCAGGGCGGACCATTCTCACCAACCAAACTCAGACCAGGAATTAGAATCCTATCACTCTCTGTTTTTTTTTTTTTTTTTTTTTGGTAGAGTTTTCGTTCCACCCAGTAGGGTTTTCACAGAAATTTTCTGCTTCTTTGATGAAGAGTCGTTCAGATTGCCTTCATTTGGTTGGGTTAATTTTGAGTTGAAGTCAAACCCAACCCATTAGCACAAATTGATATCCTTAGCTAAATTATTTAATCTATTATATTTTTAATTTGCGTATGGTGGTCTTGACACAAAATCCTTATATTGCTTCATGTGATTTATCTCTAAAACTCATTCTGTATTAAATTATTTGATAGCCTCAAGGCTTGTTATGGTATACGCAATGGTGAAATTAGGGAAAGACTGGGTTTGGTTCTCACCTCCCTTAGATTTGAGAAAAGCCTTGCGTAACTATATTAAGATGGAACTTTAACGTTCAAATTCCTATGCAAATATGAATATTATAGAAGCTTTGTCCCTTCTAAATTTGGGTTTGGGTAAACCTTTTGGACTCCCTCTCACTTAAAATTCTAACTCTACCATGGACAGTACACCCCCCTTAACCTCCCAAATCTTGCCAAGTTTATCTAATTGCTGTCTCTGCAGCTTCTTGGCTATTCAACACTGAAATCTAAGATGCTCATTAGTAAAACAGTAAGTTTTGTATTATTAGATTGTATTGATTGTTATATGCAGGTCATTATACACTTTTAAATATTTAAAACAACTTCAATGTGCTATTTGGAGTGCTTATTTCTCTCTCTCTCTTTATATATATATATATATATATATATATATATATATATATACACCCCTCCAGTTAGGGATTTCTGGTTCTGTCATATGCTGTAGATGCTCTCTTTCTGGCCCTCATCTCTGAACTAGGAGCGGGCACACCATGAACGTCAATTATATTCCCTCAAGTAATTTTTCCATAAATTAAATGAGAAAAATTAAGGTTCTGATCAATATTAATTCGAAGGTTTCAATTTCTTTGCATTAATCTGAAACCAAAATCCGCTCTTTACATGTTTGACTATTTTCTTGATATATATTCATTTATAATTATGTTAATTTGCTCTCGTTTCAGGTGATTGTATTTGAACGTGGAGATTTAGTTTTTGTGTTCAATTTCCATCCGGAGAAAACATATCATGGGTAATATTTCTAACACAATATTCAGTCATGTTTCTTGAGCTCAATTTCTAACACCTTTACAATAACTTCAGGTACAAAGTTGGGTGCAATTTGCCTGGAAAGTACAGAGTTGCCTTGGATAGTGATGCCTTTGAATTTGGTGGACATCGTAGGGTAAGATATCCGTTAACCCAGTAATTACATGTTTTTTATGCCGAATTTGGCCAATGAATAGTCTTTTGATGATGGCACTGAAGTAGCCGTTTAAGAAAATCATACAAATTGCTTATGATCCTAATAAACATTGTATGCATATCGGACATCAATATCCTTTCTGATGTAGGATAACAATGTGGATGGCCTAATGGATTAAAATGATGGCTTTCTGTGGAAGTTTAATAGAAATATGACTGACTAAGTAGGAAAATGATATTTCATGAGAAGATGATAAAGTGAAGAAAAATAATGGAGGTTGAATTGACAAGGTGGGAATGATTCCACCTGCTCTTTTTCAAATATCATGCATCTTATTTGAGGACTAAACATCGCTTTTTTGTTTTTTTCGTTCACCATTCATTCCTGAGAATCACTATTCATAAAATCCAGTCCACAATAGCAAGTTAATTTAATGATAAATGACTAGAATACCTTGAAAATAAAAATAATAAAATATACACACGGCATAATATGCTCTAAACAACATTGACAAAAAGACAAATTTCATGACATGAAATTTGCTACTTACACGGGATCTAGAATACTTGGATGGTGCAAGCGATGATACACTCAACAATAAGAAGCACAATTCATCTGTAATGGGTCATCATAGTAGGCATATTACTTTAAATAAACTAGAGGATGGCATCGCCTTGAGAGAGCATTCCCATTGTCAATTGTCAGTAGTTCTGTAAGGATCAACACTTTTTTCACTGGCAAAATAGAAAATTTAAAGACATTAATACACACAGTACTGGAGGCTTGAAATTGCCATGATTATGTAAAATGCTCTCCTCATAGGTCTAATAATTATGCACTTAAGAAGTGCACGAATATCAGATCAAAATAATCTAGATGTCTTATGAGGTATGGCTCACATGGAGTCTCTGGTAAGTAGTTTTTTTGCATGTAGAAAGAACAAGCATACAATAAAGATATAAAGTAAAATATATTTATTTGTTATAACTCCAATACAAAGTAGTACCATATTACTAAAAATCTTATTTATTCAGTTAGATTGATAGAGTTAGTAAATATATGGACGTAAAAGAGGAGTTATGTGAGGGAATGTTGAGGTTAAGAAAAAAATTCTACAAGTTTTTCAGGTGTTGAACAATGGATGACAATTTGAGGAGGGAGAATTTAGGAAAACTTAGCTGTTTACCTATAAAATTTTAACAAAAGTTTTTAATTGTAGGAAAATGTCAAGTTAGAAAAACACAATATTTAGTGAATGTTGTATATTTAATTGGTTATATCTTAGAACATTATATTTGTTACTCTATAAATAAATGTATCTTCTACTGACTAAGTCGCAATAAAAATAATTTTTTCATTAATATGGTATCAAAGCAGGGTTAGTCCTAACTAAAACTGTTGGACCTCATCCACCTAGATCCATCATACTTGACTTCCTCTTGCCCCAAATCCTGGCTTGTGACTGCTTGAGTCGTTCTCACTGCTATAGCTATAGTCGTTAGCTACCTCATGGTGTCACTTGCTTGTTCCCACTACAACCACACACATTGCCGCTCACTTGCAATCTTAGGGCATGACCAATCTGTGCATTCTCAATGATTTGAGTTAACTCTTTAATTCTCTGACTCACTCTCATGTGTCATGGCCTTTAAACAACTTAATAACTCGGAACTCTCCGCTATTAGTACCATAATAATTCGGAACTCAAGGGCCTTGCTTCCTTGCAATTCCTTTGACAAGCTCATCACTTGATGCTTCCCCTCCAAATAGACATTTCATTATCAAGTTTATAAATTGCAAGCACTTGGGCTTTTCTAAGATTTTCGATACTTTTTTTTTCCAAGTCTTGCATCTTTCTCAATTGCAGAACTTGGTTGATTGATTGAAGAATGTTGATGAGTTGCTTATGTTGGCTATAACTCAATATGACAACTCCATCTTTAGGATTCTACCCCCACGTTCTTATACTTCAGTCTGATCTTTGCACAATCTATCATTGATCTCATCATTTCTTCGTTAGAAGCTTAATTAATGGCTCCATTAATGCCATTGCTGGAGTTATTATACTTCAATGAAGATGTAGTCATTTTCAATTCTTCCTCT
Organism: Cymbidium sinense; assembly: GCA_021442155.1. Lineage (NCBI taxonomy): Eukaryota > Viridiplantae > Streptophyta > Magnoliopsida > Asparagales > Orchidaceae > Cymbidium > Cymbidium sinense. The sequence goes on from CM038214.1 coordinate 247,753,655, forward strand.
TTTCTCACACAAATATATAATTTTTTCCCTTTTTTCACTTGCAGGTTGGCCATAACGTGGATCATTTTACAATCCCAGAAGGCATACCAGGTGCACCTGAAACAAATTTTAACAACCGTCCAAATTCCTTCAGAGTCCTAACTCCATCTCGCACCTGTGTGGCATATTACAAGGTTGATGAAGTCGCTGAGAGGTATCAATAGTCTGTCTGCAGGTTAAGATAAATAAGGTTAGAATGCCAATTCTAATAGAATGAAAACTGTGAAAAGGTTTGAATAAAAGCTTATATGAAGCAACTTGAATTCTTATTTTTAAATTTGAGGATCTTTTCATACATGCCAATGAAATTTTATGTATTTAGATCTCTAATACTTCAATTTTTTTTAATATTTGCTTTTAATTCATTTTAATATCTAAATTATATTAAAAATGTCACTAATATTAATATATTTTAAATGAAATATATCTTTCCATGCACATATTTTAATGTGTTGAATATCATGATGTTTTGAAGATCACTAATGGAAACAAATAGAGCCTAACGTTCTATGCCAATAAGGAATTGACTTGAATGCTTATTATATATTGAAGCCACCAAACTTTATGCTCATTTAATAACGTATTGAATTAATTTAGTGGTTTGTAAAGGTTTTTGTCGCTTAAATTGATTAATTTCAATAATTAATTAACTATGAGGAAGAAGTCCAATAAATGTGAAAAATCTAGCTATTGTTTCAATGGTTTCCAAGTTAATATGGGATGTATTTTATTAGTTGATTAATATTAGGGTGTTAATTTGGGTTCACAAATTTTGTTTGAGTGGCTCTAAATTGAACCGATTTGCCTGAATTGAAAGCTCTGATCAACTCGACTAACCTGAACTTGATTTAATCAACTTATTTAGATATATATTTAGTATCGAAGTTAGGTTATAATTAAGTTAAATTTAATTTTTCAGGTCAAATTGAGCTAATCTTGAGTTGGCGGATCAAATTTAGGTTAAATCTAAGTTGGCAGGTCAAAATGAGGTGAATTTTGACTTAGCAGGCTAATCTGAATCTGATCTTAAAAAATTAATAGGTTAGACACTTTGATTTGATTAAGACCTGAAAATTAATAGGTTCAACTTGAACTTAATTTTTTCAAGTTGAGTTTGTCAAGTTGCTGAATCGGATTATTAAAACTCCTAATCAACATTTATTGATTTTAATTCATAACACTCACTATCACTCATCATCAACAACAGAGATCAATCAACTGACGTCGCTTGCCTTTGCAGTTGATCAACAATAGGCTGTTAACGAGCCGATTTCGAGCCGATCTGAGGATGGCTCGAAATACTCGAAGTCGAATAGAGTTTGCTCATTTTGATTGAATGGTTTGAATTTAATAAAAATTATTATTAAAAATTTTTAAAAAATTGAAGATATAATGAAAAAAATGATTTTAAAAAAATAATATTTATACTTATAAATATATATGTTTATTTTAAAAGATTATAAGTTATAATTCTATATACTTAATTTTAAGAATTATTTTATTATTACAAACTTAAAAATATTATATATAAATTTAAATATTTTTAATAATAAATAAATTCGATCTGATCTCAAGTTTTGATCATTGTCGATCTGAAATAAAAAGTTTCCAAATTTTTTCCTGGCGTAATCTCGATCGATCCATCATTCAATTTTGAGCGATCATTTTTAAGCTAAACTAACAATTCGAATCAACATCCATCAATATTCTACATATAATTCGATCATTATTATTTGTGAGTAATATTGATGCATGCCATCGTTTATTGATGTTGTCGACATCTAAACACTTCTACCATTGCATTAGAATATTATGAATTTCTCAAATTTATATTAGTAATTTGTTTCAACGAAGACTAGGCCTTTGATTTTCTTCCTTGGATTTTTTTTTTTAATAAAAATGTCTTCTTTGTCACCAACTTTTTCGGTTTTTATCTATATGTAAGAGATCTTTCTATAAGATAAGCATAAATCTTATTGTTTTATCATAATAAATTTTTAGCATATACATATGAATATTATATATATATATATATATATATATATATATATATATAAAGCTTCACTGGATTGCATAAAATGGTCCGCGAGGAAACTTGCAAGCTGCCGGCCAGAAGGCCTACACAGCTACATATCCTTCACAGAAATTCATTTCATATTTGTATACAGTTGGTAAATTTTCTATAAATCACTCGGCATAGCTACCTTCACCCAATGACAATGGAAGAAAAGAAAATCTGCGTTGTAGGCGCCGGCGTCAGCGGCCTCGCCGCATGTAAATACTTGGCCGGAAAAGGCTTCCATCCGATTGTCTTCGAGTCGGACCGAGTCGTCGGCGGCGTGTGGACCCGAACTCTGGCGTCGACTCGCCTGCAGTCGTTCCGGTGGGACTACCAATACTCTGACTTTCCGTGGCCGGAGACGGTGGAGGAACTCTGCCCAGACCACCGGCAGGTCGTGGAGTACATCGAGTCTTATGCTCGGCGGTTTGATCTGCTGAAGTATGTGAGGTTTGGAGAAAAGGTGGTGGCTTTGGAGTACGTCGGCGCCGGCGAGGAGGAGAAGGAGGCTTGGGATATGTGGGCCGGCAACGGGGAGGCTTTCGGCGGCGGCCAGCGTGGGACGTGGCATGTCACTGTAAGGAGGGAGGAGAATGACACTTGCCAGGTCAGGATCAATTTTTGTGGTGCTGCGTTTCTCACATATAAAAAAAAGTTAGGAAAAAAAATTATGAATGACCTGATTTTTAGTCAAGTTTTTTATTTTTTTTAATTTCTTAACATTAAAATATAAAACTGAGTATTTTTAAAATTTTTGCTATAGGTACATTTTAAAATTAATATTTAAATTTAAAATAATTATAAATATTTAATTTCTATGATTTTTTTTTTTAGAGATACATTGATTAGGCCTACAATAATATTTAAGTGGTGTAATGAAAGATGCGGCAACATATATCTTGCATTAAATTATTAATAAATTTATTTACGATTTAAATGATTTTTTTATTTCTCATATTATGAGGGTTAATTATAAATCTTTTTTATATTACAAATATCTTTTTTATATTTTTTAAATAAGGAAGTCTCAAAAATATGCCGAACATTTTGGATTAAGATATTATGATATATATATATTTAACTAAACACAATTTTAAATTTATAAAAAATTTAAATACAATTAAAATATAATATTTTAATTAATGATACAAAATTTTATTTTGTTGTTGTGTTAATTATTTTTAAGTGAAAAAATATTTTAAGTTGGAATATTTTCATTTAAATTTTACGAAATGATTTTTTTTTTTTTAAATTTTTAACTTATTTTAAAATGAGTATAATATAGGCAATTTTTTTAAATTAAGTATGATTAGAATCTGAATTAGGTAATTAATGCAAATAAAAATTTAAGAATAAATATAGTTAATTATATATATTAATGGCTTACATTGTTTTTCAATGAGCAATAAATGACTTTAATAATTTAAATAATTAATTATTCTTTTTTTTAACGTTAAGCATGATATAAGATTGAAGATTTAAAAAATAATAATTTAAATTTTTTTGGAAAATAAATTAATTTCCTTTTAATAAGATAAATATTATTATGGAATCGATTTAAAAATATTTTTAATTATATATATAAATATATAACTTAAAATTTTATATAATTTAAATAGATAAATAACTAAATAAATTTATAAATATATATATTTAATTACTTTATTTATATAATTTATAAAATATTTATATAATTTATTCCTTTCTTTATTTATTTAAAAAAATTATTTATTTATATATTTTAAATATTTTTATATTATATATTAACAAAAAATTAATAAAAATTATATATTTTAAATAATTATATTAATTAATAAAAATATTAAATAAATTTATAAATTTATATATATAATTAAAAATATTTTTAAATTATATATTTAATTATATATATATAAATAAATAAATTAATAACTAAATATATAAATATTTATTAAATATTTTATAAAAAAATATTTTAAATTATATATTTTAAATATTTTAAATAATTATATTAATTAAAAAATTAATAAAAATAAAACCTCCCTCTTTGGGTGATATTATATTTAAAATAATCCCTAGTATATAATAGTTTTAAATAATAATAGTTTTAAAATATATATAATTATAAATATTTATAAAGCTATTGAAATAGTTAATTATTTCACTAATTTTAATGAATGAAAAATAATTATTTATTTTCAAATATAATAAAAAATAAATCGCATTTTAATAATATTTATCTTATTAAAAGGAAATTAAATTTATTTTCCAAAACTAGAATTTAAATAGCGTAATAAAGAGATTTTGGATCTTTAATCTAACAATCGCCAACTTATCGTTTTATAAAAAAAGAATAATTAATTATTTAAATCATTATTAAAAGTCGCAATTAGTTTTGCATTTGACTCATTTCCTAAGATTGCCACATCAGATATGAAAGTCATTAACCAGACTATACCTATTCTTAAATTTTTGTTTGACCGTACTTAATTACCTAATTCAGATTCTAACCATATTTAATTTAAAAAAATTGCCTATAATATAAGACCTGAATGTTTGAATAAATTTATGTTAAAATAAGTTTAATAATTAAAATTTTATTTAGAATAAATTTCTGTCCTAATAATTCTACAAAAAATTCTATTAAATGTATGTAAAAATATGCTGCCATTTACTATATATCATATCAACCTACTCATTTGTTATTTTGATCATATATAATCAAACACAATGCTACATCATAATATGTCAAATTTGCTTAGATAAAGTGGTTTGAATTACTTCATTTATGGAGTTATATTTTATAATAATAATGATAATAAGAAAGATTTATAAAGACAATACACAAATTTGATATGTTTACATATCTAACACTTTAATTTTGATATTTATATTTCTAACTCTTTACTTATGCACACAAAGGTGTATTCACTTTGGAAAGGATAACAATGATATTTTTATGTGGTGTTAAAGATTTGAATGTTATGCATATAAATATCAAAGTTTAACTATGGATATGTAATATATAAAAATTATGTGGCATATATGTAAGTTCCCCTAATAATAATAATAATAATAATAATAATAATAACTATTTTAGATAACAAGACATTCATGAATAAAACTTCATGATTTACTTGCTTTGTAGGTCCACGTCATGGATTTCGTTATTCTCTGCATGGGAAGATTTAGCGGGCTTCCTAATATCCCAACATTTCCTGCAAATAAGGGAGCAGAGGTTTTTAATGGCGAGGTTATCCATTCAATGGATTATTCTAATATGGATAGTTCAGCTGCAACTCAGTTACTTAAAGGGAAGCGGGTCACTGTTGTTGGATTCCAAAAATCAGCGCTTGATATAGCTGCTGAATGCGCTAATGTTAATGGTAATCAAGTGATTAAGCATTTATACAGTAATCTCATTTAATTGAACTCTAATTTACAGTAATTTAATAGGAGCAGAGTATCCATGCACAATGATTATTCGAACAAAGAGATGGAATATACCAAGGTTTATGGCATGGGGCATCCCACTTCATTTTCTGTATCTTAATCGTTTTTCAGAGTTACTCTTTCATAAGCCTGGTGAGGGGCTCTTGTTCAGCATTTTGGCTACATTTCTCTCACCTTTGGTATGTTTGCTAATCTCTCCCTATTTGTTTTCTCTTCTAATACATGCGTTAAAAACCTTTTATTTTTAATTTACATTGTTTTATTAAATGTTGGATTTAGGCATGGTTGTTCTCCAAGTTTACGGAGAGCTACTTCAAGAAGATAATCCCAATGCAAAAATATGGAATGGTTCCTGAGCATGGCTTTTTCCAAGCACTATCTTCTTGTTTAGTGTGTGTTTTGCCAGAGAACTTCTACAAGAAGGTAGAAGAAGGAAGTATTGTACTCAAGCATTCCAAAACCTTTGAGTTCTGCAATAATGGAATCATGGCTGAAGGAGAAGCTTCCCCAATGAAAACAGATCTGGTGATTTTTGCCACTGGATTCAAGGGTGATCAAAAGCTTAGAAACATATTCGTTTCACCTCATTTTCAAAAGATTGTTGCAGGATCATTAAATCACATTGTTCCCCTCTATAGGTATCCATCGATTACATTTGTAAAATGACCTTATAGCTTATAAAGAAGTTATGTGATGTATAATAAAGCATACTTTAATCCCATGCAGGGAATGCATACATCCACAAATTCCTCAATTGGCGATCATCGGATACTCTGAGAACTTATCAAACTTATACATTTCAGAGATGAGGGCGAGGTGGTTGGCACATTTCATTGACGGCGGATTCTTGTTGCCAAGAAGAAGAGATATGGAGAAGAATGTGAAAGAATGGGACGAATATATGAAGAGATATTCAAAAAATTATTATCGAAGGTCTTGCATTACTGCGCTTCATATTTGGTATAATGATCAGCTATGCAAGGATATGGGATGCAATCCTAGAAGAAAGAAGGGGCTTTTGGCCGACTGGTTTCTCCCTTATGAGCCTGCTGACTATGCCAACTTGGAGGCGAAACAGAAATAGATATAAAATTATAGTTTTGGAGATTATAAATACTTTGTTTAGTGATATTCAACTGCATATTATATATATAAATATATATATAGATAAATTTCTTTTCTCATTATCATCCATATTGTCAGAATTTGTATTTGAATATTCATAAGGTTTCATGAATATTCTGATCTTCCTTTTAATTGAGAACTGTAAATGATTTTTCATTCATTTTGAGAAACATATAATTGCTTGTGAGCTCTGAAAATTCACCACCAATCTCTCGACAATTATTGAATTGAAGAGAGTGATTTGAAGCTTGTAATTTTCGTAAAGATAGATAAGACACTATCAAGAGATTTCACCCTCATTTTGTGAGGCCTTTAGATCTGGTTCCAGGTTTCCTATAGGCGCAAGCCCCTATGGTTAATTACTCCTCTCAATAAGTGAGAGAGAACTTTCGATTAAGGCTAGTCATTGGATCCCTAAATACGTAGCATATAGTAGCAACATGTAGAGGTTTAGAATTTAAGATTCATGAAGTTTATCATTTCAGCTTAAACCGGATGGTTAGGAGAATGATGACGTGCCCGATCTAGATCCCATGGTTCCGTCATCCCGGCGCGGTCCCAAATCTACTTTAGGGAGGTAGAATTCATCAAGAATCACATGGGTTACGCCATCCAAGAAATCCTTGTAGACTTGGGATGATGTTGCAAGTCTATCAGACAGAGGTTGTTTGTCATATCCGATACCCTATGATTCACAACTCAAAGTGAGCCAGGCATACGCCAGTCATCGTAATATAAAGACCGCCAAATCACTTGAGGACTTTGATCGTAATCATCATGTTGAGTCTACCAAGCCAATGAAACAGGACACGCCACGCCTTACCGGGCGTGAGATTGATTGAGAGTGAACATAGTAGAATACTTGATTTGACATTGGCTCCTTTGTGAGCTAGAGTTTTCTTAATTTGTCACCCTCGACAAACAGTTGCGGAAGGTGGATATATTGAGTTTGATTTATGTTTTTAATGATAGAATTTCATTTAAGCAGTTTCAGATTGATATTTGATTTGAGTTGATTTGATTAAAAAAATTGATTAATTTGAATATATTTAAGAGCTTTAGATCACAACTCTACTTGCACAAAGAGGATTAGATCTATCGAAATGACAAAATTAGTTTCGATATTTTACCGATTTGAAACTCTTATTATAGTTTTAGATTTTGTTAACCCGACTCGTCAGAGACTAAACCAGATATAATACAGTGGCCCCTGACGCTTGAATTTCAAAGATTCAAAGATAATGTCGGGGTCAAGTGTATTTGAGAATTTAGGTAATTTTTATTTTTAAATTATGAGAGTGATTTTGTATTTTCATTTTATTCTAATTTAACATGTGCAGCCTTTTCAGACATTAAAATTTGCACGTGAAATCTCTATGTCCGAACGCATGTAGGTATTTATAGCTTAGATAATTTTATTTAATTAGTGATTTCATTGATTTTGAAAATCATAATTAGAATGAAATTCTTTAATTTTTGTATTGAAGGAAAGCTCCTCCATTAAAGATTTAGTTTAGTGTCGCTTCTGCGCTTGCACAAAGAGTTCTGGATCCGTGGCAAGAAGGCATTTTGATTTAGATTGTAATTTAAAACATTACTTGCACTGTGTTTACTTATTGAGTTTTTGTAATTCTCCCAACTTGATTATGTTCAATTTACATCTCTTTTGATAAGTTATGACGATTTCACTGTTTATTGTTTTAGCCCTACTCATGCTTATTAGTTAACATAGTAATCACCTCCATATTCATTCAAGAGTTATTAAATCAAATTTGGATTCATCCTTAACTCTATATTAAATTTTATAGACTTCAAGTTTTTTATAAGTTTGTTATGAGTTTAATATTAGTCTCCATAAATTTCAATTAAATCATGTTTAATTTTGAGAAATTTACAAGAAAAGAAAACTCACTCACTACTTCAATTAAGCCATAGAGAATCGCTATTAGAGTTTGTGAGTTTAGTATTAGCCTCCCTAAATTTTACTTGCATTTTAAATGAGTGTTTCATTTTTTCCAAAATTTTCTTGAAGTGTTCCCCTATTTCTCTTTGATTTAACATTTATCTTCATATTTATCATATATTCCTTTGTTTGACTTAAGTTTAGGTAATTTTCATTTGAATTTATTTAAGTCTTGAATTTTAGTCTAAATTTCGACAGCCTCCCGATCATCCCCGTAGGGGGCAATGGGGCATTTTGGTTTTCTTGCACGCCTCATGAGTATGGAGTGGTGTCTTACGACACCACAGCCGGATTTTCATTTCGTCATGCCCTCTTGAGCACGACGAGGCCTTCAAACCTGAAACAAGACAAATGCAATATATATTTATCCCCTTTTTTTTAATCCTAGAAATTAGACAAAATTTCTACAACATTATGTCTGGGGGAAGCGACATCTAATGGATGTTGGCTTCTGGGTACGCCCTCTTGAGCGTAGCAAGCGGTGTCTTTCGACACGACAACCGATTTTTCATGTTGTCGCGCCCTCTTGAGCACGACAAGGTCTTCGAACCTGCAAAGAAACACAAGCATGTATATATATCCACATTCACAGATCCCACATATTCTGACTTATTTTTCGGCGCGCTACAATGCTCGGTAAGGGACTAAGGTTGGGTATGCCGAAAATCAAGAGAATAACCCTCTTGACAGTGTTCTTTCCCGGTTAGGGATGAGACGAATTTTGAAAAGGTAATGCAAGGAATGCGATGCCGGAAATCGAAAGAAGAACCCGCTTTGACGTTCTTCCCGACAAAAATCAGATTGGAAAAAGAGGGGTTTTTTTTGGAGAGGGAAGGAAGTGCTGCGGCGGAAGTGATGGGCTGAGGAGCCTTTCGGATGCGAGGTGAACTCAGCTCGTGTGGTCGAAGGCAGCCGGAGTGGGTCATATGCGGGAGCGGACAACCGCACGGTCTGTGCTGGGTCAGAAGCGCGAGGTGGGCTTGCGGAGCGGAGATAATGCGCGGCAAATCGTACTAGCTTTGAGCGGTAGGATTTTGATGACTGAGGCCCGCGGCAACAACGTCGGCCGGAGGTTTCATGATGCTGGAGAGCAACCGCTGAGCATCTGAACAGGCTGGGAGGTCTATGCGCTATCCGGACAAGAACGAGCTGGCCGAATGTCCGGAGGTGGGTTCTGCGGATGACTGCGGCACAGGAAGCTCGCGGCAGGCTGGCTATGATGCGGCGCAAGATGGCGCTGCGTCATGGTCTGAAGGCTGGAGGTGAGCTATGGACGCGGAGCGACAACGAAGCTCTCGGGTCAGCGCACGGAGGTGGGCTGCTGATGCGGACAACCGATGCCCGCAGCTGGCAGCGTGGCAGCGAGGTGGCTCTGCGTGACGGACAAGACGCGGCCGCAGCTTCATCGAAGCGGCAAAATGTGGAGGTGTTAGGACGCTGAGCGACAAATGGCCGCGGCAAGCAACGTAATGGCACCGGAGGTGGCGCGTGATCTTAACACCGGCTCAAATCTAAGCGGATTTCATGGTTTGGATGACGGAAATGCGCACCGGCACTGGTTGGTCTAATGAGGTGGCTGGATGCTGAGGACACGCACGTGCCCGCAAAATTAGGCGTCCGGAGGTGGGTTTGCGATGAGCATCAACCAGCACGTGCCGGGCAACGGCTGGTCCGAAATGCAGGAGGTAACGTGACTGATGACAGGCTGCGGGCAGGCCGAAATGCACCTGAGATGCTATGCGACGCGGATTTTATCGCGAACGGGCCGGCACCGGGCCCGAGCACGTATCATGACGCTTGATTTGCGAACGGCCGCAAGCAAATGGGCCCGAAATGCGCATGAGGTACTGTCTTGACGCGACAACGCACTCTGCGGCCGGGCGATTATGCGCGTGAGGTGGCTTCATGCGATGCGGGCAACGCCCGCAACCGTCGTGCGGCAAACGGAGGTATCTTACGGCGCTGAGGATCGGATCTGGCGCGCGCGCTGGCCAGCGGGCGTCGAGCGGGTATGCGACGCTGATTTTATCAAAGCATCGCGGCACCGGGCAACGAGCGCAGCGTGGAGGTAATTTGCACGCGTGCAACGCACGGCGGCAATGTATAGTGGGAGGGGCTGGCGGATGCAGTGTCAAGAGGCGCGGCAAGCTGGCGTACCGGAGGTGGGTTTGGCTGACGCTGAGCGACAGAAATCGCGGGAACTGACAGAGGAGGTAATCTGGCGGATGCTGAGTTTATCAGATCGCTGCCCGGCTGGTCTGAGTCATGGAGGTGGTCTGCGTGAGAGGGGGACGGCAGAGCGGCAACATGGTCAGACGGCGGAGGTGGGTTTCTGCGGAGATAACCGGATGGGCACGGGCTACAGTGAGGAGGCGTCTGGCGGATGAGGCGCAACGGCCAAGCGTCTTGGAGGTGGCCGGCGGATACGGACGGTCGTGGCAAATGGAGCGGCTGGAATGGAGCCCCGAACGGTGGAGAGCTAACGGAGCCGGCGGGATCCGAACGGCGGAGTAATCGTAGCGGAGCGGACAGCGGCACGGGCTCGTGCAGCGGAGCAGCGGGAATGGAGCGGACAACGGGCTGGCTTACGCGGGCTGCGGAGCGGATCGGAAGGACGGGCCGGCGGGAAGGACTTGCAGGTTGGACAGTGGGCTGGCTTGCGCGGGTTGCGGAGCGGACCGGAAGGACGGGCAGGCGGGCTCGTGCAGCGGACAGCAGGCTGGCTTACGCGGGCTGGCTTTTTGGTTAAAGAAAGCATCCAAATTCCAACAAAAAAGTGAGGGAACAGTCAGGACTTTTAAGTATAAATAGACTTAATTGATTTTTTTAAAATATTTAATTAATCTTAATTATGAATTTTATGCCGACGGATTCATATAGTTGATATATATCAATCATGACTTTTTTTTGATGTTTCGGACACAACGACACAACCTTTAACGGCGCTTCGGTCGGCCGAATTGGATTAATTTCAACTTAAAATGCACGTCGCCGCTTTTGACCTCTCGATTTTCACGCAGACTTATCCGAATTGAGTGCGAATAGCCTTATTCGATAGATTTCGATATTTCGAAACTAATAGGGCAATCATTTTCGCAAAATCGTTTGGTTGCGACGCCTCGACTTTGATATGCTGCAGATGCAACGATTGATTGCTTGATCAGTTGATCATTATGGTGTACAATATTTATATCTTGGCCAATTTCGACGTTCTGAATGCGACATTGAAATCCGTTCGTCAATCGGAGGTCGTTTCAGCCATTTTCAATGACGTCCAGTGCATTTCAACATCGATTTGCGTGTTGTCATTTCTAATTATTCGACATTTGCACATACTCGTCCGAATTAAGCGTGAATAGTCTCATTTGATAGTTTTGATATTTTAAAGCTAACAACATAATCAATTTCATGAACTGAGGTCGTTTGGTCATCGCCACTCTCCGGGCGTCAACACATTGATAGCGCTTAAGTGATTGTAGTTAGATTTTGCAATATTTATATTCTAATTCACATTCTCAACTCAAAATAAGTCCTGCCGTCGGAGGTCGTTTCACTATTTTCAGTGACGTCCAGTGCATTTTGAGTCCCGATTTGTGCATTGTCATCTCGGAAGTCCATCGAATTTAACTTGTGAGCTTGACTTGATTTATGACACATATGAGAATGTCAATATTGCTTTACATATATATATATATATATATATATATATATATATATATATATATATATATATATATGCTGCACTCAAATTGACATGAATTAAGTTTAATAATCTTTTTTTTATATATATATATATTTCAATTTTCTTCATTTGTTGGCATTGATTATAAAGCTCAATTTTGTTCTGAAACCATCAAATGTTTTTAGCTTTATTGTACAATAATCCATATTGTTCCTTTATCAAGAGAGATTATTACGTGTAGAGTCTGGACCATCCGGATTATTAAATGTTAGCTGTATATAATTGTGTATACGAGAGAATATATATTACATACTTAATAATATCATGTAATATCCAATTAGATTAATTTTGTTTTAGCTAATTAACCCCTTACAAAGAAACCCACATTACTTTGCATGCGCGGATTAAGGATTTAACGCTATGGTTGGATCTCTCAGCCTTCTTTACTTCATTTCCTTTCATAGCCGCCCGCTTTCTTCACTGATCGAGTCATCCTATTCTCATACACTTGACCAATTAGAATAAGAGTGTGACATATCACTAGCTATTAACATACAATACTGAACATTTGTCAATCAACATTGTCTGATGTCATAGTCGATCGCACATTTATTTTCATATATTTAGCTAAAATTCAACTTTTTTTCAAATCAAAGATAATATCATTTAATCCATTAGTCGATGATTATTATTATCACTAGTGCCTTAGGATTGAATTAACCCATCTATATGAAGTCATCACAATTACATATTCGACTAATATCATTCAATATTCTGTAAAAAAAAAAAAAACTAGCATATCATGATGCACAAATCAGTTATCATGTTTATTTTCTTAGCCTTAAATATCTAGTTTGGAAAAAAAAATGATATTAAACTTAGTAAATTTGAGTGAGATATCATTTTTTTTTACTAGGTTGCAAAAGAAAATACTCCGAGTGTCTCTCATGACTTCAAGAAAATGAAAAACATGCATATATGGATACCTTATTATCAAATTAATGTCGACATTCATAATTAAACAATATAACAACGTCTGACATTTGTCATTCCGGTCGTCTTCTTCTGTGAGACAGCCAGCCGTCGCTCGACTTCCAATTAAATTCAGTTACTAAATTTTTTTCCTCTTAATATTCTGAGCTTCCATACAGTTTACTCTTCTTAGTTGTCTGATCTGTTTTGAACAACAGAAGTTGAATTCTCACTATTTTTTGTATCTCTTTCTAATTTTAATGAGTCTCTTAACCGCACAAACTGAATGGAAAGTCTAAGAATTACCAACTCATGAACCTATATATACACATGCAATGCTGGTTTTGGAGCTGTGGAAGATCCCAACTTCTCGTATATTTAAAAAGCTTGGAACAGTAAGTTTTCCCAGACAATCATGGACGAGAAGAAGATCTGCATTGTAGGAGCTGGCGTCAGCGGCCTTGCCGCATGCAAGTACTTGGTCCAGAAAGGATTCCGTCCAGTTCTCTTCGAGTTGGACCGGGTTGTCGGAGGGGTGTGGGCGAGAACTATGGCGATGACTCGTCTGCAGACTTCCCGGCGGGATTACCAGTACTCCGACTTTCCGTGGCCGGAGAAGGTGACCGAAATGTGTCCTGACCACAATCAGATCATGGAGTACCTTGAATCTTATGCTCGACGGTTTGATTTGTTGAAGTTCATGAGGTTTGGGGAAAAGGTGGTGGCTTTGGAGTACGTCGGTGCCAGTGAGGAGGAGATGGAGACTTGGGATATGTGGGCCGGCAACGGTGAGGCTTTTGGTGGCGGCCGGCGGGGAACCTGGCATGTCACTGTTAGGAGGGAAGACGATGGGAGTTGTGAGGTCAGGAGAAAATATTAATGGTGGTCGTTGCATATAATATATATATATATACTCACATAATTCTAAATCAAGGTGGAATCTAGTTCTAGTTCAAAGTGGAGATAGTGTAGATTTAAGGTTTATATAAGTTTGAAATGAATTATTTTAGCAACTCCAGGCAACTCCAAGTTTATAATGTCAATAAATTTAAATAAAATATCCGTTAGGATATCCAAACACTTCAGATATATCATATCAAACCATTCTTCAGTAATATTTGTTTTGATCTCATATATATTTTAACACAATACCAGATCATATGAGTCAAATAAGTTGGATAAGCCGGCTCAATGAATTGTATTTCGAGAATACAAAATTAAAAAGAAAATGTATTATAGATATCAAAACATCCATGAATAAAAAACTTCATAATTTATGTGTTTTGCAGGTGCATGTCATGGACTTTGTTATCCTTTGCATAGGAAGATATAATGGAGTTCCTAATATCCCAACATTTCCACCAAATAAAGGACCTGAGATCTTCAATGGGTTTATAATATTGCAGGCACAGCAGCTCAGTTTTGGTTTTCGAAAATCAGCACTTGATATTACTGCAGAATGCGCTAATGCTAATGGTAAGCAACTAAATAAATATTTGTAAAATAATATTGTTTACTTCATCAACAAATATGTGAGAAAGTTTAATACTATACAAGTTCTTAAATTATATTATATATGTGCATGTGTGTGTTTGCACAGACATGCATGCATGTGTGTAACTTTGTTGATTTCTTTTGATATTTTAATAGGGCCTGACTACCCTTGTACGATGATTATTCGATCTAAGCGATGGAATGTAACACAATTTAAGGCATGGGGCATTCCACTTCATTATTTATATCTTAATCGTTTTTCTGAGCTACCATTTCATAAGCCAGGTGAAGGACTCTTGTTCAGCATTTTGGCCACCTTGCTCTCACCTTTGGTATGTTTGTAAATTTCTTTCTTCTCACAATTGCTCATGAATAGGGCTATCAACTAGTCTTAAGCTTTGTCATTGGATGTTCTTTGATAATAAAATCAATTTGTGTTTAGATATGGTTATTCTCAAAGTTTGCTGAGAGCTACTTCAAGAAAATGATTCCTATGGAAAAATACGGAATGGTTCCAGACCATAGCTTTTTCCAAGGACTAGCTGCTTGTTCAGTCTGTGTTTTACCAGAGAACTTTTATAAGAAGGTGGAAGAAGGAACTATTGTGCTTAAGAATTCAAAATCCTTTGAGTTCTGCAAGAATGGAATCATAGTTGAAGGAGAAACTACCCCAATAAATACAGATTTGGTGATTTTTGCGACAGGATTTAAAAGTGATCAGAAGCTCAGAGACATGTTTATTTCATCTCATTTTCAGAAGATTATTATGGGATCATTAGATTATACCTTTCCCCTGTATAGGTACTTAATTCTATCCTTTATATTGCTAAAAACTAAGTATTATTTGTATAATGTAAATTTTGATGCTTTTTTTATTCATTTTCGCTTCAATAATCAACTATGCCTTCTTAGTTTTATGCAATGAATTAAAAATATTATGTTTTATATATTGCATGAGTGAAGAAGATCCATATATTATATTTTATATAATGAACATATAAAGAAATTGAATTATTTATGTATAAGAAACCATAGTTTGATTTGATACAGGGAAGTCATACATCCACATATTCCACAATTGGCTCTTATTGGATGCTCTGAGCACACTTCAAACCTTTACCTTTCAGAGATGAGGGCAAGGTGGCTAGCACAGTTCATCAATGGCGGATTCATACTGCCAAGCATAAGAGATATGGAGAAGCAAGTGATGGAATGGGACAAATACATGAAAAGATACTTGGGAAATTTTTATCGAAGATCTTGCCTTACTACTCTTCATATTTGGTATAACGATCACCTGTGTAAGGATATGGGCTGTAATCCCAAGAGGAAGAAGGGATTTTTAGCTGAATGGTTTATTTCTTATGAGCCTGCTGACTATGCCAACATGGAGGAGAAGCAAAAATTGAAGAATGTTTGAATTTTTTTTTTTTAAATTTTGAGTGCTTTGATCAGTTATATATTCATCTATGAGAGTGCAATATGTATTCAAATCTATTCTCTTATTATCATGATGTCAATGTTTGTGTTTGAATGTTGTCTCAAATATGCAATAATGATGCAATGATTCATTAATTTAATTACAAGTTATTACTCTTTTTTTTATGTAGCTTGTAAATTCATGTTGAACATGTCAATAAAGATCTGGCTAATCCAATACTAAAGTTTTAATTGGTTAGTTAATTTTCCTTATCTAATTAATGTTATAATAAAAAAAGTTACTTTGAGTAAAAATATATTTTCATTTATTTTGCATTAAACAATTTTTAAAATCTAAGATAATATCATGTAATCAAATAGTTGGTGGTTATTTTTTTATCACTATTGTCATAGGATTAAATTACTTAAATATATTTTAAGCTATCACTAATTAAATATTCAATTAATAGCATTCACTTTTTTGAAACATAAGAAAAAAAATTGTTTGGTTATCATACATAATGCATGTGTTATTTTGATGAGCTCATATAGAGAAGTTGGCAAAATAGAATAATTACTTCATTAAATTTGAGTGAGGTATTTTCATATTCTTGTATACAATAATTCTATATTTTTATATCATTTATTTATTTAATTTTAATTTATCTCATGTTCATAAAACCTGGATTTTTTTAATTTTTTGTTACAAAATTAACTGTCAAGGCATTATACATAATTTGCAATTATTATTATTATTTATCATTAAAATTAAGTTGAGACTAGTTGTTAACTATAAGTTCTACCTCCATTTTTAACTCTTAACCAAATAAGTGAATGATTTGTTTGTTAATTTGTAGTATGTATACCAACTTCATTTTGAAATAATTTTAGTTTTTTAAACAATGGTCACTATTCTCCCTTTGGTATTTGTAGAAGAAAAAATCAATTAAAAAAGGCCTAATGGTTTAAAGGAATTCTTAATATCAAGATTATTAAAAATTTTATACATATAAAATTATTATTTGAAATAAAATTATCAAACTAAATTATCTGTGAAAAACGATCCAAAGAATAATCCATTTTAGATTTATCAAGGTATTTAACAATGGTTGTAGTAATTACATGACTAAAAATAAATGTGTCTTCTATATCTTGCTAAATAAAAAAATGGAATTGGTGATTAAATAGAGACAACAACAACCAAAGGCTCTATAGCCATTGACAATAAAAAGGATAAGGGATACATTAGTGAAAATTTTTTAGTTCCAACAATATATCAAAACATACTATGGTTCAAATGATGGAAAGTGATTACTCTTTGTATAAATTATAAAAAAGCAAGTTTTCCACAATGAAAATGAAAGAAAATAAGGCAAGCATATCATAATTATAAAAATCAAAATTAAAGAAAATAGAGCTATGTTTTCCACAATGGAGATATACAAGGAATAAGGCAATGAAGGCACAAGTGATTGACTCCTCACTATGGTATAAAAGATTTGAACATTTCAATATCCATGGATTGAAGATCATTCAATAAAAAAATATATGAGAAATCTACTAATAATAGCTGAGATCAATGGCGTCTATAAGGGATGTCAACTCGGCAAAAAAAAAACTTCAAAATCCAATTCTAACCAATGGAGGTGATCCATACATACTGTGGTGAAAATTTTATTCTTTTATACATTTCTTGCCTTCATCTATCCCCCTCTTTCTTTCGAAAAAGAGAATGATAAATGAAAAATATATAAAAGAAAATTATGCCTTGTTTGGGACACCATGTAGATCCGTAGATATTCTTATTAAGGTGATCGGGTACGATATTGAGGAGATGTGTATTATCTCGAAAGATAGAAGTCACCACCATACAATGGACCTAATCACCTCAATAAGGACTCCTAAGGACAATGAGTCTGCATATGTACCAACGATTCTTCCCCTGCCTTACATGAAAAAGTAAATTAAAGTTTATTTTAAATTCATTAAGTTCAGGCAAGCCTAGTTAATTACATCATAAGGGAGATCCCTTAGGAATACTCTCGATTAAGGTAAATGATCATTGTCTCCAAAGATTTCAATAGGTAGGACTATCAATCGATTAGTTTATTTTGGAAGATCAAATGGGATTAATCAAAGAGAGAGTTATTATCAAAGCCAAATGAAGATAAGTAGGAAATGCCCACGATGCTAGGAAGTCTAGCGAACATCTTAAATTATCCTATAATTGGGCTTTATATTTTTGAAATTGACTTAATTTGTTTGAGTTGAATTTTTCATTAGAAATTTAGGACTTATGATTCCATAACACAAGATTAAGGAAATACATAAGAGGTGAGAATTTAAGCTTATGGCCCACAAGGGAGAAAAACCTCGAAAATCTAGGGAGCTTTGGCGAGGAAAACTAAATTAAAAGATGGGTACTTGGTTTGCCTCCACAAGAGAGGACAAACCACCCTACTGTTTGGACTTACAACCACCTGGGGGTGGCCGCCAAGTAACTTCTCTTACGGTTTTAGATTCATGTAGGCATATCATATGTTTTATGCAAGATAGCTAAGATGTTATTTATTTAGAAAGAGACCAAGTCCTTAAACTCACTCCCTAAAGAGACTAGATCATGTAAGGGTATGCTTCAATTGACCTAAATATAATGTAATTCAGAATTCATTTTATTTTCATTTTTGGACAATCATTTTTGACTCAAGCTAATAGGATTCATATGCTTAATGCATGAGAAATGAGATTATTGGCCAAAATCAATGAGAAGAGGAGGTGTGTTTCCACCATGGCTCTCAAAGGTCAAGTTTTCTCAAGGTGGAAGCCTCCAATCAAGAGTAAAATAATATTCATTTGTGCATGATGTTATAAAAAAAGTACTCATCCAGGTAAAGGGTTGCTAATTCTTTTATCTTGATTTTAGCCTAAGCTTTAGGTGAGGTTATGAGTTCTTCAACTTTAGTTTTGAATTATTAAATTTGGTAAAAAATTTATTTTCCCTAAGAGCCTAATCAACATCTAGGTCATACATAAAGTAAAGAAGAAATTAAGAAAAAGGATGCCACTTAATGCACAAGCTAAACAAATCATCAATCAATTTATAAAACTAATCTAAAGAATAAGAGGCTTGTGGTGTACCACCACCAAAAACAAATTGGGTAGGAGCTCTACCCTTATAGGATTACAAATGAATTAAATATAATTAAGTAAGGAATTCATTATTATGGGGGTCTTCAAGTTTCATTTCTTCATTCTTCTTTTCTTCTTTCTTCTTTGGTTCTTTCTTTTTGGATGGAGGAAAGGTGGATGCTCCAAAGGCTTCGCATGGTGCATAAGATGAGATCTTATGACCAATGTTCATCCTAATCCCTATAATAATTCCAAAATCCTAATTTTAAAATTTACATAAAAAAGAAAAGTAAATCTAGGTAACACCTGCAAAATAATGGTTAGCTTAAAAACTACCAAATTCTAAATATGTATATTAGACTTATCACCCCACCCATAGGTGACTAAGTCCACCTGGTCTATTGGATTATGCTTAAGGATATAAGCACCTATACAACAAAAATATTTATATTTTAATTTATGACAGCGCCCCTTAAGCACAATCCCCTGCAAAAGATAATGGTCAGGCTAAGATCACCCTACCATTCATTTTACACACATACATCCAAACATCCAGTCTAAAATATATATCACAAAATAAAAATAAGCATCAAACTATGCACCGCCCTAACCTAAAGCTAGAAGTGGTGACTTAGCCTAATGTGTGTGCTTTAGAGGTTTGTGTGATATGCTTAGCTATGGCTTTGAGTTAGAATTTTCTAAGTGTGAAGCATGTTCAACTTAGAAGAGGGTTTTATTTAAGTGATTTAGTTATTTTGAGTTGATTTTATTTCATGTTTTGATTCATTTCAAGTGAATCCTATAATTAATTACTAAGTTATGAAGAGAGGGAAAGAGAAGAGAACTTCTCTTTTCTTCCCTAACCTAAGTAATTTCTAAAGTGGATTCATATTTTAATTTTTTTTAGTGAATATTTAAATTAAGAGTTTTAATCAATCCTAAGTTTAGATGAACTCTAAACCCAAACATACATCACTTCATTTCTTCCCCAACATGTATAATATGCATATGAATGAGTCCTAAGCATATCTATACATACATATAAGAATGTTTAACACACTCTATGATGCATGCTAAGTAATTCATTTAAGAAGATTTAAAAGTTTATGATCCATGATTTTCATTAAGTAACAAAGGGATTTCTTATCCAATTTTCACATGCACATATGAATGTATGAAAGGTATAAGTGAGTACGATGCCATTGTTAACCAAAGGTATAAGGTACAAGACCTACTTAGAGCTACTTAAAGCCTCACAATCTCGGGGTTGTCCAGACTAATATATCATTTTTCTTAAATATAAGCATGTGTACAAAAGAAATGAATGAAAAAGAAAGAATGCAAAAGTTGGAGTTATTTGATTTATTTTTGTTTATGTAATTTATATGTGCAAGCATGGGTATCCTTCTTAAGTGATAATATAGGAATGAATAGGATATATGGAATTGTGTTAGGTTCTTTTCAAATAAACCATATACCTTGACAAAATTCAAAACATACTAATAGAAGAGAAGGAAAACTACACTAAGCACATCCTTATATTTTATCCACATGCAAACTTATAATTAAGATATAAGTAACACACTTTCAATTTTGATAATTAATTCATATATTTTGAAAATAATTTAAATTTAATAGTGATAATAGTGAATCACTATTCTTACTTTTTTTAACACATGCAATTTGATATAAATGAAATATTTTTATTTTTTAAATTTTATTTTTGAAAAGCATAGATGCATGAAACCATATGACATACATATTTAGCATGTTGGGGAAGAACTAAAGCAATGAAAGCATATAAACACATTCACTTTAATTAAATCTTAAAGGCAATCTTATGAAATAATAAAGCTTAAAGTAAACCAATGTTCATTTAATATGATTTTTTTTTCATCTTGAGTTTGATTTAATTTTGAAAATGAGTTTGCTATTCCTAACCCATTCCCACATGTGTTTTACATTTTTGTTTAATTTTTAGATGATTAGATTCATTTTAGATTTGGATTAGATTAAAGTATGAATTAAATATATTAATTAACCCTTACCTACACCACCTTAGCATAATTAATCAAATAATTGTGAGCCAATGAGATGACATAAAATCTCACAAGAAATTTAAATTTATAATGCTCCTAGGAAGAAAGGGGCTTAATGTAATTTGGCTCATGATTAATGATTAATTAAGCTAAGGGGTTTAACTTAAGTAATTTCAAAACACCGCTCACACATATGAGTTGAGTTTTGATTTCCTTAATTGAACTTAAGCTCTTGAACACCTAAGCATCTACCCAAAGAAAATTAATTAAGTTCTCAAAAGTTTTAGAATTTTAAGAAATTAATTAAGAGGGTAATTACTGAATTAGACCTTAATTAAGAGAGGATTAAGAAAGAAAAAGGGGTTTAGGAAATAGTTTAAGGGAAATGCCCCAAAATTATTTCCTAAACCTCCTATTCACTGGATCATACCTTAATCAACTTCAATAAGGGATTACAACACTAATCAAACCCTTAATTACATAATGGGGATAATTAGAAAATGAATTAGTAATTCCCCCAATTAAGCCATCAATAAATCCCAAGAAAATTAGAGGAGGTAGATGTAATCCCCCAAAATATACCCAAGAGGTTTGAGATTAATCAGTGGATTAATTAAGGAGTAATTATAAAAATAAGCTTTCCAATAAAATCCAAAATTAGAGAAAGATACGATTCAAAATCCATTGAAACTAATTTTAGAATATTTTATATTGAATTATCTTTCAGTGGCAATTTACCTCATATTTTTCTGGTTTTTCTTTAGAAAGATACGAATTTTTGAAGCTTAAGTACTTAATTAAAATTAAATAAACCCTAATTAACCCTTAAATCCAATCAGTGTAACACACAAGCACTGACTGGGCTACACTTTACACGCATCAAATGCTGAATGGTAACTTAAACGTCACATTGTAGCATCGCGTGGTGGCGGCGCTATGCATTTTGGTACCCGCCATTCGATTAAGGATAGAACGGCTAGGATTTAATCTGTGATTTTACAAGGATGAAATAGGATTTAAAATGTGCTTTAATCTCAGCCGTCCATCCAAAATGCTCGGATGGATGGCCAGAGATCTATCCCTGCCAAAGCCTGATCCATGGGGACCGTCCATGTTCTATGCTTTGATCTGAGCTCGATTGAGCTTCGGTTGAGATGAAACTTTTACACACCATCTAACCCCAATCACATCTAACCGTTGAAATATCATGCCATTAAAATTTCTTTCATAAAGGACCAACACCCATTGAGTTTAGTGATCGAAAAATATCTAACCTCACCGGAGGTGATCACAGGCACTCAATCCCCATGGATGAGCTTCGCTTGGTTGAGACGAAGTTATGGTGAAAGTATTAGCTCTTGAGGTTAAGTGGATAGCTCTATGGACCAACCCCTTGCGGCTTTGATGGAATTAGATCTCCCCTTGCCTTTGGAACTTGAGAGAGAGCTTAGGCAAGCTCGACTTGGTCCCCTGAGGGAGTGTGTAAAGGGAATTGGCTTGATTTGGTGTGTGGAAAAAAATTTGCAAATCAATGGAGCTCCCCTGTTTTCACTTGAGGAAAAACTGAGAATGGCAAATTCCAAATCCTTCTAGGAAGCTTAGGATTACTCTAGGATGGCTCCTAACACTCTCCCTTACTCAATTGAATTAGCCTCTATTGAATTCAAGTGTAATTAGGTGGAGTATATCTCCCCCTATGGCAATTGGATGACCAAAGCTCTACTTACTGTTTTGATCCAATTGACCTTAGGCAGCATGTTGTTTGGTGTGTTAGAAGCTTGCACATGGTCGGTTTGGGCTAAGGAGTGGAGTGGTAACCTCCCATGTGCTTCAAATTGAGTGCGAACATGATTCACATATGGCCAATTTGAGCCATGTGCTCGATTTTGGCCTTTGGTCAAGTTGGGCTGACCCAAACCCATTGGGTTGGGTGCACCACCCTCCATAGGGTCTATTTGACCTATTAGGAAGGTATCAAGTAGTTATGAAGAGGACTTGGCCAAATTCCCCATGGATTTGACCAAATTTTGTTCTATGGACTAGGGGTAGAATGATCATTTAGCTACTTTTTTAATTTGGATATGTTGGGTATGTTGAGAAAATGGGTTTGGCCAAGTTTCATTAGATTTGGAGTTCATTTGATTTGGTTTGGCTCAAGTTGACCCATTTAGATCAAAATGGGTCAACTTGGGTCAAGTTGACCAATTGGTTAAATTGGATCAAACCAAGGGTTGGGTCAAGTTCATATGACCATTTGAAATATTTTGGTGGCTTTGGTTTGATTTAATTTGGTTTAGGTTTGAATTTGGTTCATATGACTTCATTTAGGTCAAATGGGTCAAGTTAACCAATTTGACCCATTTGACCTATTTGAGCTAGGTCATGGGTAGGTTTAGGTTTGGTTAGTCATATGAAGTGGAATGGTATCTTTGTTTCCAATCAATTTTGGTTAAGTTTGAATTTGGCTCAACATGACCCTTTAGGTCAAGTTGGGTTAAAGTCAAGGCTAGTTAGGTAGTTGTTGGCCAATTGAGGCTTTGTTCAAGTTCAACAAGTGATTTGGAATGAACTTGACCCATTTGTTTCAATCAATTTGGCTTAGATCAAGTTTTGACACATTTTGACTTTAAGTTGGGTCAACTTGGATCAAGTGACCAATTGGGCTAGGTTAGGCTCAAATGTTGACTTGGTCAAGTTCAAACATAGTTTATGAATGAACTTAGATTAATGGTTTCAATCAATTTGGCCTATGGTAGATTTTGGCTATGTTAGGTTTCATTTTGGCTAAGTGTTGACTTGGTCAACTCTTAGGTTTGACTTGGTTTGGCCCAATTTGAGTGATTGATCATCTCATGATGATTGTTGATCATGATGAGAGGCATATGTGAGTTTAATTCAATCTAATTTGGTTAGGATTAAAATTTGGCTCATAAGGGTACTTTAGGTCACTTTGGCTCAAGTGAGTCTAAGTGGGTTAAATGGCTTGGTCAAAGCTTGATTTGAGTTTGATTGAACTTGTATATGGACTTATGATTGGAATATAAATCCATTTGCAAGTGGTTTGAAGTCAAATGGGTTTTGATTTATTTGACAATTTCATATTCAAAGTGAACGGATTTGGGGTTTGATTTTTGAATTGAGTTTTGATTAAGTGATTAAAGTTTGTTTTTATATTTGGATTCATGATTGTAGGATTAATTGAATCATGAAAAAAAATTAGGAGTTTGGCTTGATTTGAAATTGATTTGGCCAAGTTCAAGATTTTGGCTTGAAAAGCTTATGTTGGATTTTGAGTGGATTTGAGTTTGATTTTTGAATTGGTTTTGATTGTTTGAATTTATATTTCATTTATATATGTGAATATAAATGAAAATATAAATGGGTCATGAGAAAATTTCAAGGATTTGAAGTGATTTGATCATGAGTTAGGCTAAGTCTTTAAGAAGAAATTTAAAAGACTTAGGAAATTTTGGAGTTTTGGATTTGAATTTTGAATTTAGTTTGATTGGTTTGAATTTATATTTCATTTATATATGTGAATATAAATGAAAATATAAATGAGTTATGAGAAAGTTCTATAAATTTGAATTGATTTGATCATGATTTTGGCTAAGTCCTTAAGAGAGAAATTAAGGACTTAAGATGGATTTTAACTTTGGAATCAAATTTTTGGATTTGATTTGATTGATTTATATTTATATTTCATTTATATATATGAATATAGATGAGAATATAAATGAGTTATGAGAAAATCCTATGAATTTGAATTGATTTGAACATGATTTAGGCTAAGTCCTTAAGGAGAAATTTAGGGACTTAGGAATTTTTGGAGTAGGAATTTGAATTTATGGGTTTCAATCATAGATTTCAATCATGGATTTCAATCATGGATTTCAATCATTGATTTCAATCATGAATTTCAATTATGTGACATTGGTTTCGAGTTTGGAGAAAATCAAATAAAATTGATTTGGAGTTTGACTTGAATGAAGGAAGGTGAGGAGTGGTTCAAGCTAAGGGTAGGCAAATTTTCCTAACACCCCTATGACATTTATTCATGGCTAACTCTTCTAAGTCTCTAGGACTAGGTTGAGTGTCCACCTAATCACTAGATTTGTCTTAAGACTAAGGAATTCTTAAAGTCTAAGAGAAGTCTTATGTACAGATGGAGGGGTTGAGAGCTCATTCTAAAAAATGAGGTCAAAGCGCCAATGGTGTGGTGTGATTGATAAGGAACACCACATGTATTGGTGTTGACCAAAATGATCAACAACACCAAGATCACAAGCTTCAACATAAATAATCTATTCCTAACCCAAGGTGTAGAAATAATCCAAAGCTTAATGCAATGTGGCTCTACTTATGTCCAAGACATAAGAGAGAGGGAAGAATCCACTAAGGGATAAAGTGTGAACCTTCCACTAGGGGAGCAGGTTTAAGTCATCCATAAGGGGATGAGAGGTTTGATTTGATTTGAGTCTCGCTGAGGAGAAATTTTCACTAGGGAAGAGAGTTGAATTTGTTTCAAGAATTTTTAGATTTGGATTTTGAGATGGACCTTGTTGGTTTGCGATGGATCGCACTGAGTAGAAGCCATGGAGGCCTAGACCTAATTCATTTACAATCCAAAGGGGTAGTCTACTAAATATATGTAGGACTAGCCAACCAAAGGGATGCCTTTCGTATCGAGTATACTAGAAGAAAGCATAGTAGACTTACATCCTACAAAGTAGAGACCGGTTGTTGGAATAACCATTATCAGTGAAACATAAGCTAGATAGTCAAGATTAATTTCATTTTTTTTAGATTTGTTTATTTTGATGAATTTATTGGTTTTGATGGATCATTGAGAAGGAGCTCATATACCTGACTCATTCTTGAACCAAAGAGAGTAGCTAGATGGGAGAACTATCAGGAGCCTTTTTTGCAATGATCAATTCAAGGGAAGAAATCCATCTTCGCTAGAAAAAAACCACTGGGAGATGGTTGATTTGGGCAACAAATCAAACCCGACCTAGGGTGGCCCGTCGGTTTCCGACAATCATGCTAGAAAGAATGTGTCATAGTCTTACATCTTCCAAAGCAAAATGACTGTCGGGGTAACTTGCTTATGGCAAAATAGATTGAACCCAACCTAAGGCTGAGTGAGTCTTGACCACTTATCTCAACTCAAGTAGTTGGCAATTCATAGGAGTTCTGACACCTTTAAAGATGATGCTTGGGAAAAGGGGCCATTTGGGGGCTTAAATTCCTAATCCATAAATAAATTAATTTTATTTATTTTGTTTAGTTTGTTTATCATGGACCTTGTTAGTTTGTGAGGGATCAAACTGAGAAGGAGCTTATATCGCTAGACCTACCTGATTTGAACTAAGGAGAATTTACGCATCCATTGAACAAATTCTCCAACCACGAGTGGCTACTAGAAAAGGGGGCATACAATCCAAAAGCAATAATGTCTAAATTAGTCATAAAGGATGTGATCCAAATAGAGTGCCCGCAGGAGATGGGGCCACTAAAGGCTTAATCCAAAACCCTGGAAAAGATGACATGGTTAGTCATATATCCAATAGGTATTCGATGCCCAACTCAAGGAGAAAGCACGGAGACTCATATCTGCCAAGAGTGGTGTATCCATAGGGTGAGTCACTGTCAGCATAGTGAACATCAATCAAACTAAGGTGCTCGTCAGTTTGCAACAATCAGCCTAGGAAGAAAGCTTGGGGACTCACATCCTCCTATGGCATAACTGATTGCTGGGATAGTCACATCTTATTTCGATGGGTGCAATTTGAAGCGATTACTGAGTGAATGCCACTGAGGAGACTTATATCAACTCAAATATAGTCAAGAGGAAAAGTGCCTTTGGGGGACTTATCCTAAACCTCAAATATACTCAACCTAGTTAGTGCATGATGGCTAGTTCAAGAGGAAAGCACGTGGACTCACATCTTCTTAAGCAAAGTCAACGTGAGGTAGTTTACTGGCTAGGCGAAAAATCTACCATACTAACAAGCTCATTGGTTTGCAATGGTCAAGTTAGGAAGAAAGCACGGGGACTCACATCTTCCAAACAAATGACCAAGGGTGACATATTAGCGAGATAATATGTAGATCTGACCTAGAGCAGCTAATGAGTGAGTGTCACAGGGGGCTTGCTCTCACATCAAAATAGCTCGAGATAAAAGATTTGTGTTTATTTTTTGTGCATGTATTAAAAGGAATAGGATGCCTCTAGGAGACTCTTTCACCTACCTTAATCATGCTAGGATATTTGATGAAATGGTGCCACGGATGGCAGACAGGATTCTCACTAAGAAAGGATGTCGCTTGAGTTCTCTCACACTTATCTTAGTTGTGCTAATCGAAATAGGATGCCTCTCAGGTTCTCTTACACCTATTCTAATAGCACCGAGAGATTATATTTGTATTGTGAAATAGGGATAGATGCCAATGGGGGACTCTTACACCTATCCTAAACACATCACGACAAATTCATAGACAAGCAAACAATGCTTTGAAAGAGAATATTTGATGAATGGAATCAATTTTTTTATTCTTTTTAATAATTATTTTCAAACATGATTTATTTTATGGGTAATATTTTTTAGATAGAGCCCATTAATTGGAAGCATCGGTGTTCCCTTTACAATCAATAAGTGATAAGATCCTCCTTGGTAGGCCTTCTATGACATAGGGGCCTTCCCAAGTGGGTTCAAACTTACCTCCCATCTTTGATGGGATAATTGGTCTCAGGACTAACACAAGTTCTCCTGAAAGACCTAGGACCAACTTGTTGTGAGCTTGAATCATTTTGGCTTTGTTCGAGGTTGTGTGCAGTGACTCTCCTCCAAACCTTGAGCTCTTCTAACCATAATTTTGCATTCTGCTCTATAGTGATCTTGTTACCAAATGCTATCCTTAGTGATGAAAGTTGAACTTCTAAAGGTAGAACTGCTTCGGACCCATATACTAAGGAAAATGGGGTAGACTGAGTTGGAGTTCGGTATGTGGTGCAGTAGGCCCACAAGGTTTTAACCAACTACTCATTCCACTATCGTTTGTTATCATCAAGAGTCTTCTTCAGTATCTGGATGAGAGTTTTGTTGAATGCTTCCATTAAATTATTTTCTTTGGGGTAGTAGATGGAGTATCTCCAATATATATCGTGTCTTCTGGTGAAGCTGTTGATCTTAGTGCTTTTGAATGCAATACCATTATCGAATATAATTCGTCGAGGCACCCAACCTATATATGATATGGTTCACAAAATTAAAGCACATGGTGAGTTGTGACCTCTCTGGGATGACTTGCCCACTTGGAAAAGTAGTGGAGCTAAGTTGACCGATGCCCCTTGGAAGAAGGAGGATTGATCGACCTACAATGTCGTTCTAACATTGAATGGCCATGAGGCCAATGTTGGGTAGAATGTTGTGGTTGGTGAGCATCATGCACAATAATGACATCTCCTAGCTACATCCATGTAGTCTATAATCATCAAAAGTTAGTAGTATCCTAGTCTCTTGATCTTCATCTTCATCTTCATACCGGATTGATGCACTCAGCATAGACCTGAATGTACCTTAGTTATAATACCACGAGCAATGTGTTTGTCTAAATAGTGTAACCATATTTGGTCAAAGGACCATCGGTACAGGGTGCCATCAATGAGAGCATAAGAGAGAGCTCTCTGTTTCACTTGATGGGCTTGTGACTTTTCTTGAAGTAGTTTGTCGGTGTTCAAGTAATCTATGAATGGTTGCCTCCAATCTAACTCCTTGTCCATTTTGGCAACGATAACCTCCCCTTCAAGAGAAAGTCTCTCGATGAGTTCAACATCAATAAGGGATAGGACTTGTCTATTTTGGACCTTTATTGAAATGGACTCATCTTCCGGACATGCCTATTCTTTTGCAAGTTTGGCCAAAGTATCTGCTACTACGTTCTCTGCTCGGGGAACCTTGTAGATGATGACTTCAGGAATTTGGACCAACAGCTTCATGGTATACTCGTAGTAATGACAAAGCTTGGGCTTGAGAACCTTATGACCCAACAATCGTTGATGATCAACTAAGAATCTCAAAGATGTTGATGCTCTTGACTCGATAATGATGGCTAACTCCGGACTGCAATCAAAGCCTCATACTTTGTTGTTGGTGTGGGTTGAAATATAGTATGAGAATCTCATCACATGCGGTTAGTTGAGAACTATTCCTACCTGCCTTTCACGGAGAATAGATCATGGTGCCTCCCCTTTGTGAAAAGAAGTCGCATCAAAATACATCTCCCATCGTGGTTTTGCCTCCCTAAGTTCATGATTTGTTCATCAAGGAGATCATCACTAAGAGAATCAGGAAGTGGGTGTGCTGCTAAGAAATCTACTAGTGTCTGTCTTTTACCGCACGGAGGGGTATGAATGTGATATCAAACTATGAGAGAATCATAGACCATCATGTCAAACATATGGATAGTGTTGGATGTTTCATGAGGTACATCAGTGGATTTGTTTTGGAGATCAAGTTCACCTTATGAGAAAGCATATAATGTCGTAGCTTTTGGGAAGCAAATATCAAAGCTAGACAATATTTTTCAATAGGTGGATAGTTTGCTTTAGAAGATAATGGTGGTAGTAGAGAGTGTTCTCCTTCATCATTGGCTTGGGCTAACAAAGTGTTGAGAGAGTCATCTGCAATGTAGAGGATGAGTAGCCACCCAAGATGAGCTAGACTAATCACCATAACTTGATGTCTTCAAAGACATGCTGACACTTATCATCCCACTTAAACTTAGTGTCCTTTTTGATAAGTACTAAAAATAGCTTGCATCTTCTTGATAGGTTGGAGAAAAAGCGTCTTTGATATGCCAGCCATCCTTGGAAGGATCTGAGTTGAGTTAAACTCTTAAGAGGTGGCATTTCTAAGATAGCTTTGATCTTTTAAGGATCTATTTCTATTCCTCAACAACAAACCTAAGGAATTTCTCTTTGAAGCTACTCGAATGCACCGAGGATTCATCTTGAGGTTATATTATCTTAAGCTTCAAAACTACTCTCAAGTCAAAGGTGGTCTTCCTTTTCTCTTTTGACTACTAGATCATCAACATAGCACTCAACCTAATGATAGATAAGTTCATTGAAGATCTGAATCATGGCCCATTGGTATGTAGCACTAGCATTTTTAAGGTCGAAATGCATGACCCTATAACAGAAGATTTCGAGGGTTCGTAGTTTTTTTTTCATCTTGGAGACATCTTAATTTGGTTATAGGATGACCCATCCATGAGAAGACTACATGAGATGAGGCAATGTCCACCATTAATTCTAGTATAGGAAGAGGAAACTCATCCTTAGGACATGCCTTGTTTAAGTCCCTAAAATCGACGCATATGCGAATTATACCATTCTTCTTCTTAATTGGGAAGACAATAGCTAACCAGGTAGGATATTTTCTTCCACGATGAAACCGATCGATCAATTTCTTGACTTAAGAAATGACAAGTTGTTCAATTTCTAATTGCATGCATCTAGGAGCTTACTTAATAGGGGTAGCTGTGTATGATATTATAAAGAAAATACAAAAATCACACATGAATCTTTCTATTCAACCTCCCCTTTGTTGACCTCATTTTTAGAATGAGCTCTCAACACCTCTGTCTTAAGCTTAGGACCTCTCTAAGATTTTAAGGGTTCCTTAATCTTAAGACATATCTAGTGATTAGGTGGACACTCTCACCTAGCCCTAGAAGACTTAGAAGAGTTAGCCATAGGAATAGGTCATGCCTTAGGGGTGTTAGGAAAATCTCCTACCCTTTAGCTTAAACCATTCCTCACTTTCCTTCTTTCAAGTCAAACTCCAAATCAATTCTATTTGATTTTTTAAAACTCCAATTCAATTTCATGATTTAATTCCATGATTCAGATCCATGATTGAATTCCATGATTGAAACTCATGATCAAAATCCATCAAAAATTTCTAAGTTCAAATTTCCTAAGTCCTTAACCCCTTCTTAAGAACTTAGCCAAAATCATGATCTAAACCTATCCAAATCTTTGAGATTTTCTCATGATCCATTTATATTCTTATTTATATTCTCATATATAAATGAAATATAATATTCAAACCCATCAAATCAAATTCAAAATTCCAAAATAATTCATGAAATTTTCTTAAGTCCCTTTAATTTTCCATTAAAGGACTTAGCCAAAATCAACTCCAAGCCTTGATCAAACTTACTCAAATCCATGGGATTTTCTCAAAACTTATTTATATCCTCATTTATATTCACATATATAAATGAAATATAAATTAAACTCAATTTAATCAAACCCAAAAATAAAATTCCAAATTTAAAATGCTTGAAATTCCCTTAAATCCTTAATTTTCATTAATGGATTTAACCTAAACTTTGATCAAACCACTTCAAACTCATGGGATTTTCTCAAAATATATTTGTATTCTCATATGTTCACATATATAAATGAAATATAAATTCAAACAATCAAAACCAACTATAAAAATAAAACTCAAATCCATTCAAGATCAAGTCTAAGCCTTTCAAGTCAAAATCTTGAACTTAGCCAAAATCAATTCAAATCAAGCCAAACTCTTGATTTTCTCTCATGGTTCAATCAATCTACAATCATGAGCTCATATATAAATCCAAATCTCAATCAAACAATCAAAACCCAAATCAAAAATCAAACCCCTTCATATTCTTCCTTTGAATATGAAATTTTCAAATGGATCAAAACATATTTTAATTCAAACAACTTGTAAATGGATTTATATTTCAATCATGAGTCCATATACAAGATCAACCAACTTCAAATCAAGCTTTGACCAAGCCATTTGACCCACTTAGGCTCACTTGACCCAAAGTGACCTAAAGTACCCTTATGAGCCAACTTTTGATCCTAACCAAATTGGATTGAACCAAACTCATATTTGCCTCTCATCATGATCAACAATCATCATGGGATGATCAATCAATCAAATTGGGTCAAACCAAGTCAAACCTAAGGGTTGACCAAGTCAACACTTAAAAAAAAAATAAAACATATAGCCAAATTCCACCATAGGCCAAATTGATTGAAACCATTGATCTAAGTTCACTCATGACCTATGTTTGAACTTGACCAAGTCCAACTTTGAGCCTAACCTAGCCCAATTGGCCACTTGACCAAGTTGACCCATTTTGACCTAAAGGGTCAAAATGTGTCAAAACTTGATCCAAAGCCAAATTGATTGAAACCAATGGGTCAAGTTCATTTCAAATCACTTGTGGAACTTGACCAAAGTCAATTGAACTAGACCTAGCCCAATTGACCTTAGACCCAACATGACCTAAAGGGGTCATGTTGAGCCAAAATTGAACTTAACCCAAATTGATTGGAAACAAATATATCAATCCACTCCATATAACTAACCAAACCTAAACCTACCCTTGACCTACCTCAAATAGGTCAAATGGGTCAAATAGGTCAACTTGACCCATTTGACCTAAATGAGTCATATGAGCCAAAACCAAATCTAATCCAAATTGAACCAAACCAAAGGCACCAAAATATTTCAAATGGTCATATGAACTTGACCCAACCCTTGGTTTGACCAATTTGACCTATTGGTCAACTTGACCCATTTTGACCTAAATGGGTCAAAATGAGCCAAACCTTATCAAATGGATTCCAAATCCATTGAAATTTGGCCAACCTATTTTCTCAACATACCAAATACCCAAATTGAAAAAAAAATAGCAAAATGACCATTATACCCTAGGCCATAGAACAAATTTTGGCCTAGCCCATGGGTATTTTGGTCATGCACTCATCACAATCACTTGAGGCTCTCCTAAAACCTCAAGGGGACTTAGTGATGAGTGGTGCACCCAACCCAATGGGTTTGGGTCAACCTATTTGGCCCATGGACCAAACCCGACCACCCATGGCCAAATTGAATTTTCAAACTCCCCAAAGCTCAATTGAAGCACATGGGAGTTAGCTTTCCACTCCTCGCAGCAACCATGTGCACACCTCTAACACTAAAATAACCCATCCATGAGGTCAATTGGATCAAAATGGCAAGCTTGCTCGATGCCATTATGGGGAGATATACTCCCCTAATCCGAAATTTTAATTCACACTTGATCGATTGAGACTAGAGAGTTAGCAACCAGAGCTTTCCAAGGCCCCTAGAGAGGTTTTGAATCTTGTTTTCTTTTGCATAGGGAGCTCACCTGATTCCTAATTTTCTCACTTGATCCCACTTAAATTCCTTGCACTCATCATCAGGACCAATTGAGCTTTCAAGCATCCATTGAGTTCTAAAGGCAAGGGAAGATCAATTCAATCAAAGCGCAAGGGAGTGAAGAGGAGTTGGTCCACCCCTTCATCCACTCAACCTCAAGCTAGGAACTTCAAGGGCTTCATCTCCACTGACAAACTACCTCATCGATCTCGATGCAGGTGAGGTTAGTGATTTTAACCACTTAGCTAAGAGGTGTTGGTCCTTTGTGAAAGAAATTTCATTTCATGTGAAATCCACATTGGATTAGTGGTTGGTCCTTTAGATGGTGGGTTGAGTCTTGAATGAATCATGAAGGATCGGCTCGGATCTCCCTTGTGAGCGGTTCCCATCCTCAAGGAAGAATTTAGCCCATCTCAACCATCCATCTACGCATTTTTAGATGGACAACTAAGATTATTTCCCACATTTTAGAAATTAATCCTCATTTTATAGAATCTTTGATCGGATATAAGGATAAAATGTGCCGTCATTCCCCGTGATAACTTAAGTGGCTCACGCGTGCGTGTAAAGCCGTGACCCACGCCAGCGTCTACATGGGGTATTAACCTAATTAGTTAGGATTATTCTTAATTTCTAATTAATTTAGAAACTTCAAAATCATAACTCATAGAAAATTAGAAAAAAATATGAGGAAAAATTCTATGGATAGATAATTTCATCTAGAATATCTAAAATTATTTCTAATGTATTTTAATTTCTCTTTTTCTCTGAATTTGGGTTTCTTTGGGAATGATAATTAGCTAATTATTCCCTAACTAAGTAACCAATTTATCTCAAACTTCTAGAATTCATTTTAGGGGATGATCTCTAGCTCTCTTATTTTTCTTGAGATTTATTGAGGCTTGATTAGGAAATTGCTAGCTCATTCCAATTACCCTTCATGTAATTAAGGGTAATTAAGGTATAATTAGTGGGTTTTCCTATGATTAAGTTGATTAAGGTTAGATCAGTGAGTAGGGGTTTTATGGAATAATTTTGGGGCATTTCCCTAAGCTATTCCTAAACCCCTTTTTCTTAATCCCTTCTTAATTTAATTCATTAATTATACTTTAAATTTTCAAAATTCTAAAAAATCTCAGAACTTAATTAATCTACCTTGGGTAGATGCTTAGGTGTTTAATAGCCTAAGTCTAATTAAATTAAAACCCCTTTCATAAGTGTGAAAGGGTGTTTTAAAAGTACTTAAGCTAAACCCCTTAGCTTAATTAACTTTTTTAAGCCAAATTGCATTAGGCCTTTTCATTACTAAGTGCGTTGCAAATTTAAATACCTTGTGGGTTTTATGTCATCTCATTGGCTCATAATTACTTAGTTAATTTTTCTAAGGTGTGTAGGTAAGGGTTAATTAAGTCACTTAATGCATACCTTAACCTAATCAACAATTAAAATGGATTTAATTATCTAAAATTAAACTAAAATATAAAACACATGTGGGAATGGGTTAGGAACAACAAACTCATCTCACCCTTTTAAAATTAAATCAAACTTCAAACAAACAAAAATCATTTTTAAAATTCACTTTGATTTATTCTAAGTTTTCTTATTCTTTAAGAATGTCTTTAGGAATTAAGTAAAGTGAGTTTGTTTACATGATTACATTGCTTTAGATCTTTCCCAACATGTTAAATTGTATGCCATGTGATTTATGCATCCATGATTTCATGTTTCAAAATTTTAAAATGAAATTGTTTACTTTATGTCAAGTGTGCATATGTTGGCTAAAGTAAAATATGAGTGGCTATTATCACTATTAAATCCAAAGTATTTTCGAAACCTATAAATGAAACATCAAATCTGAAAGTGTGCTGTTCTTATATCTTAATTATTAGCTTGCATGTGATGGATTATGAAGCATGTTTAGTGTAGCCTTTCCTTCCTTTCTTATGTTAGCATAGTTCTAAATAGAGGTTGGTAAGATGTAGGGTTCATTTGAAAAGAACCCAACACTTAAATTATACCTATTCATCCCTATGCTCATCTAAGAAGGATTGCTTACACTTGCATGAATAAATTGCATAAACAAAAATGAAACCATTAAACAACTTTTGCATATTCCATTTCATTTCTTTTATATGCATGTTTAGTACTTAAGGAAAAGTGGTATTAGTCACGGACAACCCGGTTGTGAGGCTTTAAGTAGCCTAAGTAGGTCTTGTACACCTCGTTAACAATGTTGTACTCACTTATATGCCTTTCTTACTTTCATGCTATGTGAAATTTTAGAGAAAGAAATCTACTTAAGAAAAATCATGCATCTAAATCTTCTTAATTTTCTTAAATGGATTACTTAGCATGCATCATAAAGTGTGTTAACTATTCTCATTTGCATGTATAGATATGCTTAGGGTCCATCCATATGCATGTTATGTAAATTTTGATTCATTTTTTCTTAATCTTAAAATGTCTTTCTTTTTGGATGGGTTTGTTTAGAGTTGATCTAAATTTAGGATTGATTAAAAGATGTAATTAAAATTTGCACCTAAATGAAATGAAAATGTGAACTTACCTTAGAAATTACTTAAGGATTAGGGAAGGAAAGAGAAGTTCTCTTCTCTTTCCCTCTCTTCATAACTTAATTGTAGGTTTCACTTAAACCAAATTAAAACATGAAATAAAAATAATCCAAAACACTTAAACAACTTAATTGAAACCCTCCTCTAAGTTGAATATGTCCTTCACACTTAGAAAATTCAGACCTAAAGTCCTAAGCTAAGCATGTCACACAAACCTTCAAAGCACACATATTAGCCTAAGTCACCACTTCTAGCTTTAGGTTAGGTGGGTCATGGATGTTATATTTTGTTTTGTGATGAATATTTTAGCGGATGTTAGGTGTATGCTCGTAGAATGAATGGTGGGGCGTGCTTAGTCTAACTATTCTTTTCTAGGATTGTTAAAGAGGCTATCATAAATAAAAATATAAATTCTTGCTTGCGGTGCTTATACCCTTAGCATAATCCATAGGCAGGACTTAGTCACCCATGTGTGGGTGATAAGTCCAATATACATGCTTGGGATTTGTGTGGTGTGATTTGACTAACCTTTGTTTTGCAGATGTTAGTTAGATTTATGATGTTCCTTTTCATGTAAAAACTTGTATATTTAGGATTTTGGAATGATTTGTTATGGGGGGTTAAAATAAACATTGGGCACAATATCCCATCTTATGCACCATGTGAAGCCTTGGAGCATCTACCATTAAACCATCCAAAGGAGAATCTAAAGAAGAAAAGAAAGAAGAAATGAAAGAAAGAAGAATAAAGCTTGAATACCCCCATAATAATGAATTCATTTGCTTAAATTATAGTTTAATTCATTTATAATTTGGGTTGTATAATGGTAGAGCTCGGCTACCCAATTTGATATTTTTGGGTTTGTGCAGTGGTGCTCGACCACAAAAGGTCATTTTTTTTGCGCTAGTTTTATAAATTTATTGATGTTTGTTTAACTTGTTCATTAAGTGGCATATTTTTCCACGTTTCTTTCTTGCTTTATGTATGGCCTTGATGTGGATTAGAATTTTTAAGGAAAAATAAATCTTTTACCCAACTTAACAATTCAAACTAAAACTAAATAACTCATAACCTCACCTAAAGTTTATGAATAAAAATCAAGATAAAAGAATTAGAAACCCCTTGGCTGGATGAGTTCTTTTTTTTTATGATATCATGCACAACAACATCTTATTTCACTCTTGTTTGGAGGGTTTTCATCTTTGCTAGAGAACCCGGCTTAACATTTGAGGGTCATGGTGGAAACTCACCTACTAAACTTCTGGCAGATTTTGGCCAACAATCTACTTTCTCATGCATTAGTCATAAAAAGCCTATTAGATTGAGTCAAAATGATTATTCAAAAATGATAATAAAATAAAATTTGAAATGCATTAGATTTAGGTCATTTGAAGCATGTCCCCTTTACGTGATCTAGTCTCTTTAGGGAGTGAGTTTAAGGACTTAGCTTCTTTCTAAATAAAGATAGCCTAGCTATCTTGCATAAGCATAAAGACTTGCATATATGTATTCAAAATCATAGGAGGAGTTAGTTGACGGCCACCCCCAGGCGGTTGTAAGTCCAAGCTGTCCGGTGGTTTGTCCTCTCTTGTGGAGGTAAACCAATTACCCATTTTTGCCTTATATTTAGGTTGTATTTTTACTCAGCTCCCTAGATTTAGGTTAGAGGTTGCTTTTGGGGGTCATAAGCATAATACCTCATCTCTTAGGAATTTTCTTAATCTTATATTAAGGAATCTTAAGTCCTAAATTTTTAATAAAAAATACAACTCAAACAAATTAAATCAATTTCTAAAATATAAAGCCCAATGTTATGATAGTTTGAGATGCTCGCTAGATTTTCTAGCATCGTGAGCATCTCCTACTTATTTCCATTTTTGGCTTCAATAATAATTCCCTCTTTTTATCAATCCTATTTGATCTTCAAAACATGAACCAATCGATTGATAGTCTTTTGTATTGAAATCTTCAAAGACAGTGATCATTTACCTTAATTGAGAGTTTTTTTTAAAGGATCCCATCATTTAGGATGTAATTAACTATTGGGGCTTGCCCCTGTAGGGAATTTAATGAACCTAATTTAAAATAAACATTATTTTACTTTTCCATGTAAAGTAGGGGACGAATCTTTGGTACATATGCAGACCCATCATTTTTAGGAGTCCTTACTAAGGTGATTGGTTCCATTAAAGGGTAGTGACTTCTGTCTTTTAAGATAGTACACTACCTATGATGACGATCCCATCACCTAAATAAGCACATTCATGGTGCCTTATTAAGATGAATTTTGTGGGTATCCTCTTTCTTTTCTCCACACAGATTTGAAAGGCGACTCCCTTATAAGAATTTTTCACCATAGATTTTTCTGGTGACTCCACTAGGAATTAAGGTAAGTGTATTGAATAGAATTCTGTGCATGATATTATAAAGAAAATACGTCATCGGTTCCAAAGGGTAGACCCTACCTAGGAAAGGTAGGGGTAGGAATAGATCGGTGCTTCCCCTTTAAGAAAAGAAGCAGCACCATCAAAATAGATCTCCCATTGTTGGTTGCTAGCCTCCCCTAAGTTCATGATTTATTTATCAGGGAGATCATCACTAACAGAGAATCGAGAAGTGGGTGTGTGCTAAGAAATCTACTAAGGTTTACCGCACGAGGGTACAAAAGTGATATCAAATTGTGAGAGTATCATGGACCAATGAGCCAAACAGAAAAGTGATGTCACGCAGGGTAGAGGAGATCAAGATTCACCTTATGAGAAAGCATGTAGTGTCATAGCTTGAGATGCAAAGATCAAAGCTAGCAATATTTCATAATAGGTGGATAGTTTGCTTCGAGAGAGAAGGCCGAGGTAGTAGAGATCGCTTCCTTCCTTGTCATAGCTTGGGCCAACAGAGCAAGAGAGTTGTCCAAAGAAGCAAAAGAATCAATGGCACTGGATAGGCTGCTAGAATGGCGCTTCACCAAGTATTCTTTGATATCTTGAATGTGTCACACTTGTCATCCCACTTGAACTTGCATCCTTTTGACAAGTGCGAGAATCACTTGCATCTCGATAAGTTTGAGATAAAGCATCTTAGATACACCCATCCTTGAAAGGATCCGAGTTAGTTAACTCTTAGGAGGTGGCATTTCTAAGATAACTTTGATCTTTTCAGGATCTATTTCTATTCCCCAGTGTCAAATAACAAATCCAAGGAATTTTCCTAAAGCTACTCCAAATGTACACTTCAGGGGATTCATTTTGAGGCTATATTATCTTAATCGTTCAAAAACTACTCTCAACTCAAAGTGATGGTCTTCCTTTTCTAGACTTTTGACTACTAGATCATCAACGTAGCACTCAATCTGATGATGGATGAGTTTGTTGAAGATCTGAAGTCATGGCCCGTATGTAGCACCAACATTTTAAGGTAAAAGGCATGACCCTATAATAGAAGATTCGATCGTGGTTCAAAAGTAGTGTTTCATCTTCAGGAGACATCTTGATTTTGTTATAGCCAGATGACCCATCCATGAAAGAGAAAACTACATGAGATGAGTCCCTAAAATTAGGACATGCCTTATTTAAGTCCCTAAAATTAGCGCAAATGCAAATTTGGCCATTCTTCTTCTTAACTGGGATGACACTAGCTAACCGTAGGATATTTTTCTTCCCGATGAAACCAAAGATCGATCAATTTCAACTTCAAAATGACCTTTGTTCAATTTCTAATCGCATGTCTAGGAGCTTGCTTAGGGGTAACACTAGATCTATTGCTAGCTTGTGGACAATGTCGGAGATAATCCAAGCATTTCTTCATAACTCCATGAAGCGCCTTTTAAACTTAGTCAATAGCCTAACTAAGTCATTGGTTTCTTCTTCATTCAAAACTAATATATATGTCGGTGAGATTTTCTTCTCCCGAGGTTGATTTATTTAGCTTGTCGATTGTTGAATGAATCTCCTCTTCAAATTTAGTGCCTCTTGACTTGAAATCATCGATCATCTGAAATTTCTAAACACACATTCTCATGAGAGTTGGGGATGTGTGAGAAGAACCTATCAGATTCCAAATAGTTGATAACAAATAGGCCATAATCTTCATCATCAACTAGACCCACTGTCAATCCTAGTCTGCTTTGATTGCTTCCCCTCATATTGTTCCATAATTTTTCAAAATATTCTCAATTGCTTTGGAACAAGTTTGAGGAACTAAATCTTTCTGCACAAGATTTTGAACACAAGGCGAGTAAAAGTCAAAAGGTAATTCCATTAATTCTTTAAAAGTATCTTCCTTAAGTCCTATATTCAGCTCTGGACTTGAGGATGATGAACCCAAAAAGAACATTTTCTGCTTCATGTCACTGAAAGACTTAAGGAATTCCTTAACTATCAAACCTTCAATTTTATGAGGTGTAAATGAGATAAGAGCTAAGGTTCCCAATGCCGATAGTTTCATATATAAACATATTTTACTTTGCTTTTGCTTGGAGGCTCCTTCGCCTCTGATCAAAAGTCACCTCCAATGGAACCCGAGAGGGTTGTGGTATACTAATCACATTGACTCCTCCGAGCTGATTCCAAGTCTATGTGAATAGTAGGGTACCTATGAACCGGAACATGACATCTATTGGTCAAGGCCAACTAAGGGGGTCTCCACCTCTATTTTTGCATCTACCTCTATCTAGTGGAGGTTCAATCATCTTACCCACATGTCCATATGATGGAATGAACTGTGGGTGGAATGTGATATGCAGATCCACTTCTTCTTCAGTTCCCATTTCTTGCTCACTTAGACTTTTCTTTTATCTTTTCTTTTGCTTCATTTTCTTTTACTTTTGCATTTGTATTTGAATTTTGTCCAAGTTCACGAGAAAGGATATTTTGAGGAAGATAATAGGTCACATCCTCATAAATCTCAACCTCCCTAACTGAGAATGGCTTTTCATCCCCGTTGACACATTACTCAATTCCATCTTTTCTAAACTTGATGCAATGATGAAGGGAGGATGAAACGATCTTGTTCTGATGTATCCAAGGCCTACCAAGCAAAGCAGTGAATGAAGTATTCAAATCAATGATGTAGAACTTGGCTTCAGTCTTCCAGTCACCGATCTCCAATGGCAACACAATAGAACCTAAAGCTCACTCTCATTGATCTTTGAATCCTCTCAACATCATCTTATCTCCTCGAAGAGTAGAGATATCGATATTCAAATAGGCAAGGATCTTTAGACTCATAAAGTTTACATGTGCTCAATGTGAGAACCCGTGCCAACTTGTCCATGTCGAAATGTATAGGGGACTTGTGCTCCAAGTCCCCAAGAGAAGGTCTTCATCTATGAAGGTGATTTGGCTTCTTTTGCATAGTGTGCCCCCTGAGCTAAACATATTCGATCAAGGAGGACCTTGATTAGTGATTCCCTCATCTCTATAAGACAAGGGCATCATATATGCTTAGCTTAGATGACAACTTTCTTAGATGAGAAAGGACATTGTAGTCACCTTGATCTTCCATAAGCATATCCAAGGGTGGAGCATCTGTGGAAGGGCTCTCATGTTCAGACTAATGACTTGTTTTCCTCATCTAGAGGTGTCGCCTAGAGGTAGAACCTGCCACCACAAGGTTGACTTGATCTCTAGAGGTAAGGTGGTGAAGTTCTCACTGTGCTCACCTATAGCTTCTATGGGACTCCAATCGATGATTCCAAATCTCAAGAGGTGAACCTATAGATTCAAAGTTGAAAGATCCAACCTAAAGAAAGAGGAAGATCAATTATTATAGTTTATTAGACTTGAAGAGTTATTAGAATAGAAGAAGGCATCAAGAGACACATATAATTCAAAGCTTTATTCTTCAATTTCTTGGAAGTATTTGGGGTACAAAGTAAATCAAGTAGAGTGAGTAAGGGATTTGATGCCCTTAATATTAAATAAAAGAACAAGAGAAATGGAAGAAGTCACTGTGGAAGCCGCAACAAAGGTTAGACCGGACACGTGGCTAAGGGCTATCCCGTGGCTGGTCATTGCTAAGCTCCCACTTTCCTAAGTCACCCAACTGCAAACCTTCCTTGGTGTTGGGTGATGACTCAGACCCGCAAGGAAAGCTTATTTATCTTGAATTATTTTCTTAGAGGTTTTAGACAAAGAAATGTCCCAACCTTCTTTGGTTTTGGTAGATCACTTGTATCCCCAAGGATTATCCTAATGGAACTAGAAGGTTGTTCCACAAGGTATTCTTTGGGATAATACCGGTCTTGAAACTGTTCAAGCCAATCCTTAAAATGTAAAGCAATCCTCCAAAATATGGCCTGATACGATGGTAAGGGCAAAAGTTTGGATCATGACTTCTACCAACTTCCTCTAGTCTCTAGGCTGCTAAAAAATTAGGTTTCTTTAAGAGATTCTAAAGATTTTTCGATTACCTCCTCTTAAAAGAATAAGTTTGTTTAACTTATCTAATAGGTGGACCATAGCTGGGGATATGCATGTCTGGTGGTGGTATGGTTGAGGTGATATTGTGCCATGAGGCTGAGGTGGAGTATGGCTACCTTGGTGGTGGCAAAGGAGAGGTCACCGAGGTGGTCACTGACCGATCTCTAGTCGCTTCCCTGTCAACCACGCAGTTTCTTCTCATAGACCTTTGGGATTTCTACTTTGGCAACTGATGGAAAAGGCAACTATTTGGCCTCTCCTTGTAGACTAGCCGCCTTGTTAATTAGCTTCTCAAATATCTTTATGGTGAAGCACTTAAGCATGAAGGTGATCGGGCCATGGATATTCAAGAGAATCTCAATGGCATGTAGTGTAGTTCACACTTCATGCTGTTGCCATCGTAAAATATAATCAACAAGTGACTCACCAGAGTATTGTTGCTACAACGAGATCACCTACAAGAACCCTTTGTTGAGCTCAAAGAAACCTCTTGATAAAGAGTTGCTCTAACTAGCAAATATCTTAACCGAAATGTTGTTCCAACATACCAATCAAAGGCAATACACTACTAACAAAGAGTCTAAAGAGTAAAGCATCGCCGCCACCCATGCAACAAGCCCTAAGTGAGCTATGTTTCCCGATTCACTCACCATCAAAGCTTTTGAAGGAAGGAGGCACAAACCCTTTGGGATATGGATAACATCAAATTCTCTAGGGTCTACCTTTGGAATCGATGATCCTCCCCGGCTTGAGCCAAGCTTCCTTCACCGCTACTCAACCATGATTTTATCTTTTCATGTATGGAGGTACTATCCACTACCTTCCTATACATACTAGTGCTACCTTACTCAATGAGGTAGAGTCTTAACTGGATCTAAGACATGCATTAGTTCAGACTGACTGACATTGATTGTGCTAGGATGAACTGGAAGGGCTTGCTTCTGAAGCACTGACATTGCTGCCAACAAGTCCTGCAACTACTATGCCATCCTATCAATATGTTTGTCTTTCCTTTAATTCGAGGTGATGTGATGCGGTGTCTCCTTGATCAACCTCATCTCTTCCATGGCCTATTGCTCTCAAGAAGAGAACCTCTAGTCTCAATGCATATGCCGCTGAATTCCCATATTATCATCTTAATAAAGTTGACTCTTTTCTTCATCGACCATGTGTACCCTAAGATCTCCTTTTTCTCCATAAAATAGTAACCATCATCAGAAGGATCTATCTAACTCTATGGAGAAGTCTCTCCTTCCTCCCCTAAGATGGGGATTAGGAAGAACCATCATGATGCCCTCAACCATCCCACCAGGCCGAAGAGAGCTCACCCACCCAACTTTGTGAGAATACAGATCCCACCGTGACACCTTCAAGCACACCAGATCCATGGCCTGGATGGAAATGGGGAGAACCTGACCCATAATGGTGGGCATGGAGAGAGTGATGGACATTGAATTCTCTGTATGGAGCTACCTCATGTGATGGTGGTGAGGATACTATCGCGATGGGCGGGATTGAGCTAGAAAGTCAACCAAAGCAAAAGCTCAATCGACTCCAACCTTGTCGCCTTAC
Source organism: Cymbidium sinense (assembly GCA_021442155.1). Classification (NCBI taxonomy): domain Eukaryota; kingdom Viridiplantae; phylum Streptophyta; class Magnoliopsida; order Asparagales; family Orchidaceae; genus Cymbidium; species Cymbidium sinense. Next base: position 247,797,814 of record CM038214.1, read on the forward strand.
CAGTGATATATAATGTATGGGCCTCACCCCTCCTGGATTTGCTCCTCACCATGGGGGATAATAAATCATAAATCAAACTAAGTACTGGACTCTGAGCATTTATATTCTCCACCTACCTAACATAAAATAGAGCGAAGGCTAGCGTACGACCTCCTACTCTAAGAATTTGTCTGGTGTAGATGCACCACTGGAAGAGGCAATGAACCTCCTCATCCTCTCTCCATCAGAGAGGATGAAACTCTCCATAACCGGGTGATGTGATCATGAACTCATCCATGGTAACTGGTGCCTCTAACTCTGCTATCCCGGTATGGAACTATTTAACCATAATGATTCTTATTTCTTTGAAAGTAGGATGAGAGAGAGAGAGACTATACTCAAATGAGAGGCAAGCCCTGAAACTAGGGGAACCTTACCCTTGGAGGGTACAGATGATAAGGTGCTAGCTCGCACCAGGGCAATATGGGCAACTCTAGGACTAACTGTCGATGGAACAGAGCCGACTAAAACCATCAAGGCTATGGTACGCCACGCCTTCAATGAGGAGATCTCAATCTGAGGGTAAATCTCCCCGATGATCGACTCGCCACCCTCTTTGTCACCGTATGAGGGGAATGCCCTCACATGTAATCTTATCCCCCTCAAAGCCATGGCCAAAGTGGATCAAATGGGTGTGATCCAAATGAGGGAAGTCAGCCTGATCCAAGGCTAGGTCCATGCCGTGAGGGAAGATAAAGACAAATTTATGTGATCCTACCATTGTACTGATTGAAATTGAAACTGAAAATTACACTTACTGAAAGATATCTACAATGAGAAATGAACTTGCATCAATTTTTTGTCTCCATAGATTTTTGAATTTTTGAATTTTGAATTTGAACCCACATCCAACAACTTGGAAGTGTTAAGTAGGGTTTAAATGAATTTGAAAAGATTGATTGAAAGAGGAACTTAAGTATGAATTCAAACTTCATCAAATTTGAGTATGTTGATGGATTCAGATTTTGAAGATGCTTCCATAGGTTCATTTTTTTGTTTTGAATTTAAATTTTGATTTGAGGACCCTTTCCTTAACAAATTTGGGTATGTTAAAGTAAGGGTCAAATTGATTTTGTGTTGTTTGAATGTTTTTGGAATTTTCACTTAGCAAATTTAGGTATACTAAGTAAAGTGAAAGTGATTGTTTCTTTTTAAAGATTTTGTTTTGTTTTGAGTTTTGGAAAATTTAAAATTCTTACTTAGCAAATTTAGGTATGCTTAGTGAAGAACCCAAGTGTATTTTGTTTGATTTTGAAAAATAGGATTCTTAGCAAATTTAAGTATGCTAAGAAAATCCTAAGTGTTTCATTTGTTTGAAATGTTTTGATTTTGAGGTAGATCCTTTAGCAAATTTGTTTTGCTAAGGGATCCATGTTCATTTGTTTGAAATTTTTTTGAATTGATTCAAATTTAACAAATTTGGTATGCTAAAGAGAAGTCCCATTGGTTTTGAGAAATGGAAATTTCACTTAGCAAATTTGAGTATGCTAAATGAAATTCAAATGGTGTTTAAAATTTTGATTTCATTTTGTTTTGAAAATGGATCCTTTAGCAAATGTGGTATGCTAAGGAAAGAAGTTCCAAAGGTGTGTGAGAAATTTTTGTTTTGAGTTTGGAAACTTTACTTAGCAAATTTGAGTATGCTATGTGAAGTTCCAAAATATGTTTTGAAAAGTTTTGAACTTTTGATTTGGAAATTTTACTTAACAAATTTTGGTATGTTAAATGAAATTCCAAAATATATTTAGAATTTTGAAAATTTTTGGATTTTGACTTTGGAAACCTTACTTAACAAATTTGTGTATGTTAAATGAAGTTCCAAAATGTGTTTAGAATTTTGAAATTTTGATTTTGACTTTGGAAACCTACTTAATAAATTTGTGTATGTTAAATGAAGTTCCAAATATGTTTTAGAATTTTGAAAATTTTGGATTTTGATTTTGGAGACTTACTTAACAAATTTGTATGTTAAATGAAGTTCCAAAATGTGTTTAGAATTTTGAAAATTTTGATTTTAATTTTGATTTTGAAACTTTACTTAGCAAATTTGATTATAAAGTGAAATCCAAGTGTGTTGGAAAGTTTTTGAAATATGATTATTGATTTTGATTTGATTTGGAAACTTCACTTAGCAAATTTGATTATGCTAAATGAAATTCCAAATGTATCTTTGAAAAAATTTTGTTTGGATTTGGGGACTTCACTTAACAAAGTTGGGTATGTTAAATGAAAATTCAAAATGTGTTTTTTAGAAAATTTTTGAAATATGATTATTTGATTTTGATTTTAGATTTTCAAACTTTACTTAATAGCTTTGGGTATATTAAAGGAAGTTTCAAAATGTGTTTAGAATTTTGAAAATTTTTGGATTTTGATTTTGGAAACATTAGCAAATTTGTGTATGTTAAATGAAGTTGCAAAGTGTGTTTAGAAACTTTTTGAGTTTTGGGATTTGGAGACTTCACTTAACAAATTTAGGTATGTTAAGGGAGGTTCTAAAATGTGCTTTGAAAGTTTTTAAAATATGATTGTTGGTTTTGATTTTTGATTTGGAAGGTTCACTTAACAGATTTAGGTATGTTAAATGAAGTTTCAAATATTGTTTGAAAATTTTGAAATGTGATTGTTGATTTTAATGCTTTGAAAAGAGGACATTCATTCAACAAATTTAGGTATGTAGAATGGAGATCAATTTTATTTTTGAAATATGATATTTTTATTTTATGTGTGTTTATTGCTTTTTGAAAGAGAGGAATTCCAACTTAAGACATTTATGAGATATGCTTAAGTGGGATTTCCTAAATGATATTTTATTTTTTAGTTTGGGGAATGAAATCTTCATTTAACAAACTTGAGTATATTAAATGAAGATGTTCATGTGTGCTTTTTGAAATTTTTTTATTTTGTTTACAAATGAACTTTACATTCAATAAGTGTGAATGTATTGAAAAGAAAAGTCTATGTGTGCTTTTGAGAATTTTATGATTGTGATTGTGATTTTGGAAAACATGATTGTTCATTTTATTTTGAAAATGAAATCTTCATCAAAGTGATTTGAAAGAAGATATTCATTTGTGCTTTTGGAAAATGTTATTAGTTTTATTTTTGAAAATCCTTACATATAACAATTACATGAATTGTTAAATGAGGGTGACAATATTTTATGGAAATATTTTATTAAGTGTATTTTTTTTTAAAAATGGTGCTTTTAAAAAAGCAAAGTTCTTTATGGAAGATTTATTATTTTAGGATGAACATTTCCTTATCATCAGGAAGTCTTTAAGAGATGTTTCTTTCTATTTTAGATATTTTTTATTTTATCTATAGGAGAACCCAACGGTGGTTTTAAGACCAACAAGGAATGATGTCCTAAAACCTAAAAGATGTTGGCTAACTTAACTCAAGAATGAAATGAACTAAGTTCCAACAGAAAGAAGGATAGTCTTGGATTCATACCAAAGTACAAACCACTCTATCGATACTCAAAGACAATGATCATTTACCAAAGATGGAGAGAGGAACCATCCTGTGGAGTCGTAAAAAATCTATGGAGAAAATTCTACACATATAAGACGCCTTCAAATCTGAATGGAGAGAAAATTATAAAAATTCATCTTGTAAGACGCCATGCAGATCCAGATGTACTTATTCAGTGATCGGTGCGCATCAAGGTATAGTACTATCTCAAAAGATAGAAGTCACTACCCTTTAATGGAACCAATCACCTCAAGGACTCCTAAGACCATATGTACTAGAGATTCTTCCCCTTTTTACATGGAAAAGTAAAGGTGGTTTATTTTAAATTGAGTTTGTTAAGTTTCCTATAGGGGCAAGCCCCCATAATTAATTACATCCAAAAGGACAGGGTTTCTTAGGAAAACTCTCGATTAAGGTAAATGATCGTTGTCTTTGAAGATTTCAATAGGAAGGACTATCAATCATTGGTTTATTTGAAGATCAAATGAGATTGATCAAAAGAGGGAGTTATTATCAAAATGGAAGATAAGTAGGAGATTCCACAATGCTAGAAACCTAGCAAGCATCTCAAACTATCTATAGTTGGATTTACATTTTAGAAATTGATTTTATTTGAGTTATATTTTTCATTAGAATTTTAGACTTAAGATTTCTTAATGATTAAGAAATGCCTAAGAGGTGAGGAATTATGCTTATGGCCCACAAAGGAAAAAATTAACCTCGAACCTAAATCTAGGGAGCCAAGGGAAGCACAACTCTAAGGAAAAATGGGTAATTGGTTTTCTCCACAAAGAGGACAAACCACAGACTGGACTTACAACCGCCTGGGGTGGCCAACTAACTCCTCCTACGATTTTAAATACATGTAGGCAAGTCTTTATGTATGCAAGATAGTTTTTATTTAGAAAGAGACTAAGTCCTTAAACTCACTCCCTAAAGAGACTAGATCATGTAAAGGGACATGCTTCAAATGACCTAAATCTAATTTCAAATTTCATTTTATTTCATTTTGGATAATCAATTTGACTCTAATAGGATTTTATGACTAATGCAGAAAGAAGATTATTGGCCAAAATCGCTAGAATTTTAGGAAGTGAGTTTCCACCATGGCCCCTCAAAGGTCTTCTCTGGAAAGGGAAGCCCTCCCATCAAGAGTGAAATAAGATGCATTTATGCATGATATTATAAATAAAATGCTCATCCAACTAAAGGGTTGCTAATTCTTTTATCTTGATTTTAATCCTAAGCTTTAGGAGAGGTTATGAGTTGTTTAGTTTTAGTTTGATTTGTTAAGTTGGGTAAAAGATTTATTTTTCCCTAAAGAGCCTAATCCACATCCAAGACATACATAAAGTAAGGAAGAAACTAAGAAAATCATGCCACTTAATGCACAAGTTAAACAAACATCAATCAATTTATAAAACTAGCGTAAAAAAAATAAATGGGCATTTGTGGTCGCACCACGACAAACTCAAAATATCAAATTGGAAGCTCTACCCTTATACAACCGATTACAAATAAATTAAATTACAATTTAAGCAAATGAATCTATTGTTATGGGGTCTTCAAGTTTTATTCTTCTTTCTTTCTTCTTTCTTCTTTTCTTCTTTTTCTCCTTTGGATGGTTAATGGTAGATGCAAGGCTTCACATGGTGCATAAGATAGGATCTTATGACCAATGCTCATCCTAATCCCCATAATAAACCATCATTCCAAAATCCTAAATATACAAATTTTACATGAAAAGGAAAAGTAAATCTAACTAACACCTTCAAAACAAAGGTTAGCTAAATCACACCACAAAAAATCCCAAGCATGTATATTGGACTTATCACCCCACACATGGGTGACTAAGTCCACGGCCTATGGATTATGCTTAGGGTATAAGCACCGCAAGCAAAAGCATTTATATTTTTATTTATGATAGCCCCTTAAGCACAATCCCTCAGAAAAGAATAGTTAGACTACACATCCTACCATTCATTCTATGAGCATACACCCTAACATCAGAAAAATATCATCACAAACAAAAAAACATAACATCAAGTCACACCACTAACCTAAAGCTAGAAGTGGTGACTTAGCTAATGTGTGTGCTTTGAAGGTTTGTGTGGTATGCTTAGCGACTTTAGTTTAATTTTCTAAGTGTGAAGACATGTTCAACTTAGAGGAGGGTTTCAAGTTGTTTAAGTGTTTGGGTTATTTTATTTCATATTTAATTTATTTTAAGTGAAACCTACAATTAATTACTAAGTTATGAAGAGAGGAAAGAGAAGAGAACTTTTCCTTCCCTAATCCTAAGTAATTTCTAAGTAAGTTCACATTTTATTTCATTTAGGTGAATGTTTTGATTACATATTTTAATTAATCCTAAGTTTAGAAACTCTAAACAAACCTATTCAAAAAAGAAAGGCATTTTAAGATTAAAAAAATGAATCAAAATTCACATAACATACATTACTTCATTTCTTTCCCAACATATAATAACATGCATATGGATGGACCCTAAGCATATCTATACATGAAAATGAGAATAGTTAACACACTTTATGATGTATGCTAAGTAATACATTTAAGAAAATTTAGAAGATTTAGATGCATGATTTTTCTTTTTTCTTTCTCCAATTTTTTCACATACATGCATGAAAGTAATAAAGGCATAAGTGAGTACAATGCCATTGTTAACTAGAGGTGTAAGGTATAAGACCTACTTAGGCTACTTAAAGCCTCAACCTCGATTGTCCACTAATATACCACTTTCTTAAATACAACATGCATATGAAATGAAATGGAAAAGAATATGCAAAAGTTTGTTAATGGTTTCATTTTGTTTATGCAATGTATTCATGCAAGTGTAAATCCTTCTTAGATGAACATAGGGATGAATAGGTATGAAGTGTTGGGTTCTTTTCAAATGAACCCTACATCTTACCAACCCTATTCAAAACTATGCTAACATAAGAAAGAAAAGAAACTACACTAAACATGCTTTATAATTCATCACATGCAAGCTTATAATTAATATAAGAATAGCACACTTTCAGATTTGATGTTTCATTTATAAGTTTTGAAAATAATTTGGATTTAGTAGTGATAATAGCCATTCATATTTTACTTTAGCCAACACAAACATTTGACATAAAGTAAATAATTTCATTTAAAATTTTGAAAACATGAAATATGATGCATAAATCACATGGCATACAATTTAACATGTTTAAAAAGATATAAAGTAATGAATCATGTAAACAAACTCACTTTACTTAAATCCTAAAGACATTCTTAAAGAATAAGAAAATTTAGAATAAATCAAAGTGAATTTTAAAATGATTTTATTTGTTTGAAGTTTGATTTAATTATAAAAGGTGAGATGAGTTTTGTTCTAACCCATTCTCACATGTGTTTATTTTTAGTTTAATTTTTTAGATAATTAAATCCATTTTAAGTGTTGATTTAAGGTATGATTAAGTGACTTAATTAACTTACCTACACCACCTTAGAAAAATTAACTAAGTAATCATGAGCCAATGAGTTGACATAAAACCCACAAGGTATGTAAACTTGCAATGCACCTAGTAATGAAAAGGCTTAATGTAATTTGGCTCATAATTAAAAGTTAATTAAGCAAGGGGGTTTAGCTTAAGTATTTTTAAAACATCCTTTCACACTTATGAAAGGGGTTTTAATTTCCTTAATTGGACTTAGGTTACTAAACACCTAAGCATCTATCCAAGGTAGATTAATTAAGTTCTAGAGATTTTTAGAAGTTTTGAAAATTTTTTAAAGGGGTAATTAATGAATTAAAGAAGGATTAAGGAAAGAAAAAGGGGTTTAGGGAATAGCTTAGGAAAATATCCCAAAATTATTCCATAAACCCCACTCATTGGATCTAACCTTAATCAACTATCATAGGGAAAACCCACTAATTACACTTAATTACCCTTAATTATATTAAGGGGTAATTAGGAATGATAGCAATTTCCTAATCAAGGTCAATAAATCTCAAGAAAATTAGAGGCAGAGGTCATCCCCTAAAATGAACCCTAGAAATTTGAGATTAATTGGTGACTTAAATAGGGAATAATTAGCCAATTACCATTTCCAAAGAAACCCAAATTTTGAGAAAAAGAGAAATCAAAATACTTTGAAAATAATTTTAGAATATTCTATATGAAATTATCTATCCATAAAATTTTTCCTCATATTTTTTTGATTTTTCTAGGTTGAGTTATGATTTTTTTAATGTTTCTAAATTAATTAGATTAAGAATAATTAACTAATTAACACCCACACGGCGCGACGTGGCTGGTCAGTCTTTACATGCGCATGAGCTACTTTAAGTGTCATCGTACCATGGCGCCGCTTATTCTTTATCGTCAATCAAAGATCGATGGTGAGATAATGCGATTTTAAATGAGAATCTCAATCATCCATCTAAAATGCGATGGATGAGATGAATGAAGTTCTTCTTGAGGACAATATGATCCATGATCTAAGGGAGATCTGATTTCATGGATTCATTCAAGACTCAACCCACACCATCTAAAGGACTAAAAAATCCAAATGGTGGATTTACATGAAATGAAATTTCTTTTACAAAGACCAACACTCATTTAAGTGGTCAAAATCATAACCTGGAGGTGATCAGCCGATGAGGTAGCATCTAGTGGAAAGCCTCGAAGTTCTAAATTTGGTTGAGTGGATGAATGGAACCAACTCCTCTTCACCACTCTTGTGACTTTGATCTAATCTTCCTTGCCTCAACTCAATTGGATGTTTAAGCTCAAATTGTTCCTGGATGAGAGTGTAAGGAATTTAAGTGATCAAGTGTGGAGAAAATTAGAATTTTGAGCTCCCCTATTTTGCATGCAAAATTGAAGAAGATAAGCAAAACCTCGGGCCTTGAAAGCTCTGAAGGTTGCTAACTCTCTAGGCCCAATCAAGTGAATTAAAATTTTAGTGAATTATGGGGAGTATATCTCCTATGGAATCGGACTCCAAGCATAAGCTTGCCATTTTGATCCAATTAACCATAGATGGGTTGTTTTGGTTAGGTGTGCACATGGTGAGGCTGGAATGGGTAACTCCCATGTGCATCAATTGAGTGGGGAGTTTGAATTCAATTTGGCCATGGGTGGTCGGTTTGGTTATGAGCCAATGGGTTGACCCAAACCCATGGGTTGGGTGCACCACTCACTAAGTCCCTTGAGATTTTAGGAGAGCTCAAGTGATTGTGATGAGTGCATGACCAAAATACCATGGGATAGCCAAAATTTGTTCTATGGCCTAGGGTAATGGTCATTTTGCTATTTTTTTTCAATTTGGGTATGTTTGTATGTTAAGAAAATAAATGGTTAAAGTTTCAATGGATTTGAAATCCATTTGATAAGGTTTGACTCATGTTGACCCATTTAGGTCAAAATGGGTCAAGGACCAAGGATAAATTGGTCAAACCAAGGGTTGGGTCAGTTCATATGACCATTTGAAATGTTTGTGCCTTTGTTTCAAATTTGGATTAGATTTTTTTGGCTCATATGACTCATTTAGTCAAATGGGTCAAGTTGACCTATTTGACCCATTTGACCTATTTGAGTAGGTCAAGGGTAGGTTTAGGTTAGGTTAGTCATATGGAGTGGATTGGTATCTTTATTTCAATCAATTTGGGTTAGTTCTTTGGCTCAACATGACTCATGTCAGGGGTCAATTAAGTTAAGTTAGGTCTAGTTGGCCAATTAAGGCTTTGGTCAAGTTCAACAAGTGATTGAAATGAACTTGACCCATTGGTTTGAATCAATTTGGCTTAGATCAAGTTTTGACACATTTTGACCCTTTAGGTCAAGTTGGGTCAACTGGTCAAGTGACTGTAGGTTAGGCTCAAATGTTGACTTGGTGGAGTTGGTGAAGTTCAATATGTGGGTACTTTGATTAAAGGTTTGGCAGGGGGCTGATGGATTCATAGGATCAAATGTGCTTTATATGGTTTGACTTTGATGGAGATGTTGATCAATGTGTTTGACCCAAGTTGGTGACAATTTATGAATGAGTATTTGATGATGGTCATCAATGTTGGTTCATCATGGATGGAAAATCAACAAGTGGTTTGATCAATTTTTTCAGTTGGATGTATGGTTTTTTGAAGAATATGTTTAATAGGGATGATAGATTATCAAAGTATCAAGGATTTGAACTTGGTAAGAATGAGGGATTTTTTTATTGGTGATGATGGTGATGATGATGGAGATGATTTGAATTAATCATTTGTTATAGAGAGGATGAAATTTAACAATGATCAAACAGAAAATCCTCAATGAGGTTTGATTTTGAATTTGATGCTTGATCATGATTATTTGTTTTGTTGTTTGGAATGAAAGAATGTGATAGAAGATAAAAAGTATTGAGGAAAGAGATCAAGGGAGTTTTAGAGGGTATTGATTGAATTATTAAAGAGAGAAAAATTGAAACTATTTAATTGATGGTTATTTTTTTTCAATGAGAAAATGTTAATAAAGGTAGATGATATGATTTTAAGGATATTGTGAATACATGTGATTTCAAATTTATAAATATATTTATGATTTGGAAGTTATATAAGGAAATTGTGAAAAGTAAATACAAATTTTTGAGTATTTGAATAAGACTAAAAAAATAAATAAAAATTTTTTTTAATAATGGAAAATTTGATTGATTTCTATTTTGTTGATTTTGAATTTGAATTTTTTGAAACATAATATTTGAATTTAATTTCAAATAGATTTGAGAAGATTTTAAATTTGATTGAAAAGAGAAATTTTGAATATGAAAATTTCAATAAATTTGATATGTTGAAAATGGATTCAAATATTTAAGGATGCTTCCATGGTTCATATTTGTTTGAATTTGATTTGATTTGAGGATTTTCCTTTAATAAATTTCATATGTTAAAATAATGGTCAATTGGTTTTGTTTTTTGATTTGAAATTTATTTAGAAATTTGAGTTTGCTAAGTAAAGTGCTAAAATAATTATTTTCTTTTTGTGAATTGTTGTTTGATTTTGGAAGGAGTTTTAAGCAATTTAGGTATGTTAAGTAAAGAACCCAAGTGTGTTTTGTTTGATTTTTGAAAATAGGATTCTTACCAAATTTGAGTATGCTAAAAAAATGCTGTAGTGTTTTATTTATTTTGGATATTTCTATTCGTGAAAAAGTAGGATCCTTAGTAAACTTAGGTATGCTAAGAAAATACTAATGTGTTTCATTTTTATTTTGATTTATTTTTGATTGAAAGTAGAGACTTTACTTTAGCAAATATAGTATGCTAAAGATGAAGTCCCACTTAGTTTTGTAAAATGGAAATTTCACTTAGCAAATTTGAGTATGCTAACTAAAATTTCAAAAGATATGTTCAAAATTTTTGATTTGGTTTAGTTTTGAAAATGGAAACTTCTATTTAGCAAATTTGATATGCTAAAGAATGAAGTTCCAAAAAGTGCTTGAAAAAAAATTTGGTTTTGAATTTGGAGACTTCACTTAGTAAATTTGAGTATGCTAAATGAGTTCAAATGTTTTGAAAATTTTTGTTTTGAATTTGAGATCACTTAGCAAAATGAGTATGCTAAATGAAGTTCAAATGTGTTTGAATTTTAAAATATGATTTTAAGTTTTGATTTTTGAAAGAAGACTCATTCAACAAATTTAGGTATGTAGAATGGAAGTCAATCTTATTTTTGCAAATGTGAAAATTTTATTTTGTGTGTGATTATTACTTTTTTTTTAAAAAAAGAGAGAGTTTCAACATAATCAGATATGGAATATGTTTAAGTGGGATTTCCAATTAATTTTTTATTTGGGAATGAAATCTTCATTCAATAAATTTGGGTATATTGAATGAATATGTTCATATGTGCTTTTGAAAAATTTAGTTTTGTTTGAAAATAAAACTCTCATTCAATAGGTGTGGGTGAATGGAAAGGTTCATATGTACCTTTTGAAATTTTTATTTTTTTATTTTGATTTTGACTTCTGGAAAGATGATTGTTTATTTTATTTTGAAAATGAAATCTTCATCAAAATGAATTGAAGGAAGATGTTCATTTGTGCTTTTGAAAAAGATTGTTAGTTTTATTTTTGAAGATTCCTACATGTAATAATTATGAGAATTGTTAGATGAAGGTGATTTAAGAAAATTTTGTGAAAAATATGTGTATTTTTGAAAGAGTACTTTTTGAAAAGCAAGGTTCTTATGAAAATTTTATTTTATCTTTATTGTTTTAGAATGAACCTTTCCTTATCATAAAAAATGATAAGGAGAAGTCTTTAAATGTTTTCTTTTATTTAGATCTTTTATTTTTACCCATTGGAGAATAACTTTTAAGACCAACACGGGTGAGGTCCTAAAACTAAAGATGTTGCTAACTCAACTTAAGATGAAATAAGCTATGCCAATTAAAAGAAAGATAGTCTACCATACCAAACTACAACCAATTATCGATACTTGAAGACAATGATCATTTATCAAAGATGGAGAGAGGAACCATCCACGGGAGTCATTAAAAAATCTGTGGTAAAATTTTATTCTATATTATTTCTGCCTTCATATACTCTTCCTTCAAAAAGAGAAGGATAAATGAAAATAGATAAAAGAATATTATCTTTTGGGACAATGATCAGATGTTCTTATTAAGGTGGTTCAATGACATTGAGGAGTACTATCTCAAAGATAAATCAACACCTAATAAGGACTCCTACGGACAATGGGTGCATATGTACCAAAGATTCTTCCCTACTTTACATGAAAAGTAAAGTAGGTTTATTTTAAATCGTTTGTTAAGTTCCTAGGCAACCCCCATAATTACATCCTAAGGAATGGGATCCTTGGAATACTCGATTAAGGTAAATGATCATTGTCTCCAAAGATTTCAATAGTAGACTATCAATCGATTTATTTTGAAGATCAAATGAGATTGATCAAAGAGAGGGAGTTATTATCAAAGCCAAAAGGAAGATAAGTAGGAGATGCCCATGATGCTAGAAACCAGTGACATCTCAAACTATCTTATGATTGGGCTTTATATTTTTGTAGTTGATTTAATTTGTTTGAGTTGAATTTTTATTAAAAGTTTATGACTTATGATTCTATAACACAAGATTAAGGAAATGCCAAAGAGGTGAAGATTTATACTTATGGCCCACAAAGGGGAGAAGCAACCTTAGAACCTAAATCTAGGGAGCTTTGGCAGGGCCGAAAGCACAACCTAAATCTAAGAAAATGGGTATTGGTTTGCCTCCACAAGAGAGACAAACCACCCAGTTTTGGACTTACAACCGCTGGGGGTGCCACCAACTAACCTCCCAATTTTAAATTCATGTAGGTAAAGTCATATTTTATGCAAGATAGCTAAGTTATTTATTTAGAAAGAGACTAAGTCCTTAAACTCACTCCCTAAAGAGACTAGATCATGGTATGTTTCAAATGACCTAAATCTAATATAATTCAAATTTCATTTATTTTTTTTTGACAATCATTTTGACTCTTAATAGGATTCATATGCCTAATGCATGAGAAATGAGATTATTGGCCAAAATCAACGAAGGAGGAGGTGTGTTTTCCACTCTCAAAGGTCAAGCCAAGTTTCTCTCAAAGGTGGAAGCCCTCCAATCAAGAGTGAAATAATATGCATTTATGCATGATGTTATAAAGAAGTACTCATCCATAAGGGGTTGCTAATTCTTTTTTTATTTTTATCCTAAGCTTTATGTGAGGTTATGAGTTCTTTATTTTAGTTTTGAATTATTAAATTTGGAAAAGATTTATTTTTCTAAGAGCCTAATCCACATCCGTGCCATACATAAAGCAAGGAAGAAACTAGAAAAATGCCACTTAATGCACAAGCTAAACAAATCATCAATCAATTTATAAAGCTAATCACAAAAAAGAATAAGAGGTCATTATGGTCTGCATAAACAAAAATAAATTGGAGTAAGCTCTACCCTTATACAACTGATTACAAATGAATTAAATACAATTAAGCAAGGAATTCATTGTTATGGGGTCTTCAAGCTTCATTTCTTCATTATTCTTTTCTTCTTTCTTCTTCTTTTCTTCTTTCTTCTTTGGTTCTTCTTTTGGATGGTTGGAAGTGATGCTCCAAAAGCTTCACATGGTCATAAGATGAGATCTTATGACCAATGCTCATCCTAATCCCCATAACAATCATTCCAAAATCCTAATTATAAAATTTACATGAAAAGGAAAAGAAAATCTTAACACAAAACAAAGGTTAGCTAAACAAACCACCAAATCCCAAGCATGTATATTGGACTTATCACCCCACACATGGGTGACTAAGTCCACTGCCTATTGGATTATGCTTGGGTATAAGCACTGCAAAAAAAGTATTTATATTTTTATTTATACCCCTTAAGCACAATCCTCTATAAGATAATAGTTAGACTAAGATCTCCTACCATTCATTCTACACATACATCCTAACATCCACTAAAAAATATATCACAAAAAAAAAGCAAGCATCAAACCATGCACCCTAACCTAAAGCTAGAAGTGTGACTTAGCCTAATGTGTGCTTTAGGTTTGTGTGGTATGCTTAGCTATGGCTTTAAGTTAGAATTTTCTAAGTGTGAGTTCAACTTAGAGGAGGGTTTCATTTAATTGATTTAATTATTTTGAGTTGATTTTATTTCATTTGATTAGTTCAAGTGAATCCTACATTAATTAAGTTATAAGAGAGGGAAAGAGAAGAGAACTTCTTTCCTTCCCTAACCTAAGTAATTTCTAAAGTGGATTCATGTTTTAGTTTTGTTTAGTGAATGTTTAATTAAGAGTTTTAATTAATCCTAAGTTTAGATGAACTCTAAACAAACCTATTCAAAAGAAAGGCATTTTAAGATTAATTAAAATGAACTAAATTCACAAAATGTACATCACTTCATTTCTTCCTCAATATGTATAACATGCATATGAATGAGTCCTAAGTATATCTATACATACAAATAAAAATATTTAACACACTTTATGATACATGCTGAGCAATTCATTATAGAAAATTTGAAAGTTTATGATGCATGATTTTCATTAAGTAAAAAGGGTTTCTTATCCAATTTTCACATGCACATATGAATGTATGAAAGGCATAAGTGAGTACAATGCCATTGTTAACCAGGTGTAAGGTACAAGACCTACTTAGGGCTACTTAAAGCCTCAACCTGGGTTGTCCGACTAATATACCACTTTCTTAAATACAAGCATGTGTACAAAAGAAATGAATGGAAAAGAAAGAATGCAAAAGTTGTGTTATTGATTTATTTTTGTTTATACAATTTATATGTGCAAGCATGGGTATCCTTCTTAAGTGATAGTATAGGAATGAATAGGATATGGAATTAGGAAAGTGTTAGGTTCATTTCAAAGGAACCATACACCTTGCTAAATCATATTCAAAACTATACTAAAAGAGAAGTGAAGGAAAACCTACACTAAGCACATCCTTATATTTTATTCACATGCAAACTTATAATTAAGATATAAGTAACACACTTTCAGTTTTGATAATTGATTCATATATTTTGAAAATAATTTGAATTTAATAGTGATAATAGCCACTCATATTCTTACTTTAGCCAACACATGCAATTTGACATAAAGGAAATATTTTCATTTTTCAAATTTTATTTTTTGAAAAGCATGGATGCATGAAACCATATTACATACATATTTAGCATGTTGGGAAAAAATTAAAGCAATGAAAGCATGTAAATACATTCACTTTAATTAAATCCTAAAGATAATATTATGAAATAAGAAAGCCTAAAATAAATCAAAGTTTATTTAATATGATTTTGTTTGATTTGAGTTTGATTTAATTTTGAAAATGTGGATTGAGTTTGTTGTTCCTAACCCATTCCCACATGTGTTTGACATTTTTTGTTTAATTTTTAGATGATTAGATTAATTTTGATTAGGTTAAGGTATGAATTAAACATGTTAATTAACCCTTACCTACACCACCTTAGCATAGTTAATCAAATAATTATGAGCCAATGAGATGACATAAAATATCACAAGGAATTTAAATTTGCAATGCACCTAGGAAGAAAAGGGGCCTAATGCAATTTGGCTCATGATTAATGATTAATTAAGCTAAGGGTTTAACTTAAGTAATTTCAAAACACCCCTCACACATATGAGTTGAGTTTTGATTTTCTTAATTAAACTTAGGCTCTTGAACACCTAAGCATCTACCCAAAGTAGATTAATTAAGTTCTGAAAAGTTTTAAAATTTTAAGAAATTAATTAAGAAGGTAATTAGTGAATTAGCCCTTAATTAAGAGATGATTAAGAAAGAAAAATGGGGTTTAGGGAATAGCTTCAGGAAAATGCCACAAAATTATTCTCTAAACCTCATATTCACTCGATCAGACCTTAATCAACTTCAATAAGGGATTAAAATACTATTCAAACCCTTAATTATCCTTAATTACATAAAAGAGGTAATTAAAAAATAAATTAGCAATTCTCCCAATTAAGCCACCAATAAATCCCAAGAAAATTAGAGGAGGCAGAAATCAACCCCCAAAATATACTCAAGAAGTTTAAGATTAATCAGTTAATTAATTTGGGAGTAATTAGCAAATTAAGATTTCCAATAAAACCCAAAATCAGAGAAAGATACAATTCAAAATCCATTGAAACAATTTTAAAATATTCTATTGAATTATCTTTCATAATTTACCATATTTTTGATTTTTCTAGAGATATGAATTTTGTTAAGTAATTAATTAGAATTAAATAAACCTTAATTAATCCAATCGCATGACACAAGTTTACTCACTATGCTTTACATGCGCCAAACGAATGGTAAACATCGCATGGCTACGCATGCTCATACCGCCGTTGATCGATCAATGGCTGATTTAATCTGGTTTTAAAAGAATAAATGATTTAAAACGTGCATCATCGTCCATCCAAAAGCGGATGGTGAGATCTATCCCCCCAAAGCCTCTCATCCAGGGGACCGCCCATGTTCTAAGGATCCGAGCTCGATTGAGCAAATGAAACTTTGCACACACCATCTAACAATGGCAATCACATCTAACGATTGAAATCTCATGCCATTAAAATTTCTTTCATAAAGGACCAACACATTGAGTTTAGGTCAAAAAATGTTTATACCTCTGAGGTGATCACTGCTCGATGAGGAGCTTTGGTTGAGACAAGCTGGTGAAAGTTTAGCTCTTGAGGTTGAGTGGATAGCTCTATGGACCAACCCCTCCTTAACTCTTCTTATGTTGATAATTAGATCTCCCCTTTGGAACTTGAGAGAGAAAGCTCAACTTGGTCCCCTAAGGGAGTGTGCAAAGGGAATTGGCTTGAATTGGTGTATGGAGAAAATTTGCAAATCAATGGAGCTCCCCTATTTTCACTTGAGGAAAAATCGAGAATGGAAAATTTCAAATCCTCTAGAAGCTCTGATCACTCTCCTTACTCAATCAATTATCGCTGAATTAAGTGAATTAGGGGAGTATATCTCCATTATGGTAATCGGTCAAGTACTAATATTGGCAATGGGTTGTTTGTGTTGCTTTCACATGATGTTGGGCTGAGTGGAGTGGTAACCTCCCATGTGCTTCAAATTGAGTGGGAACATGATTTCCATATGGCCAATTTGAGCCATGTGCTCAATATCCTTGGGTCAAGTTGGGCTGACCCAAACCCATTGGGTTGGTGCACCACCCTCCATAGGTCTACTTGACCTATTAGGAAGGTATCAAGATATGAAGAGGACTTGACCAAATTCCCCATGGATTTGACCAAAATTTGTTCTATGGCCTGGGGTAGAAATGGTCATTTGGTTGATTTTTGAATTTGGATATGTTGGGTATGAGAAAATAGGTTTGGCCAAGTTTCATTGGATTTGGAGTTCATTTGGTATGGTTTGGCTCATGTTGACCCATTTAGGTCAAAATGGGTCAACTTGGGTCAAGTTGACCAATTGGTCAAATTGGGTCAAACCAAGGGTTGGGTCAAGTTCATATGACCATTTGAAATATTTTGGTGGCTTTGGTTTGATTCAATTTGGTTTAGGTTTGAATTTGGTTCATATGACTTCATTTAGGTCAAATGGGTCAAGTTGACCAATTTGACCCATTTGACCTATTTGAGCTAGGTCATGGGTAGGTTTAGTTTGGTTAGTCATATGAAGTGGATTGGTATCTTTGTTTCCAATCAATTTTGGTTTGTTTGAATTTGGCTCAACATGGTCAAGTTCAAGGTCAATTGGGCTAGTTAGGTCTAGTTATCAATTGAGGCTTTGGTCAAGTTCAACAAGTGATTTGGAATGAACTTGACCCATTGGTTTTAATCAATTTGGCTTAGATCAAGTTTTGACACATTTTGACTTTTAGGTCAAGTTGGGTCAACTTGGGTCAAGTGGCCAATTGAGCTAGGTTAGGCTCAAATGTTGACTTGGTCAAGTTCAAACATAGTTCATGAATGAACTTAGATCAATGGTTTCAATCAATTTGGCCTATGATGGATTTTAGCTATGTTAGGTTTCATTTTGGCTAAGTGTTGACTTGGTCAACCCTTAGGTTTGACTTGGTTTGACCAAATTTGAGTGATTGATCTTCTCATGATGATTGTTGATCATGATGAGAGGCATAGGTGAGTTTGATTCAATCCAATTTGGTTAGGGTTAAAATTTGGCTCATAAGAGTCCTTTAGGTCACTTTGGGTCAAGTGAGCCTAAGTGGATCAAATGGTTTGGTCAAAGCTTAATTTGAGTTTGATTGAACTTGTATGTAGACTTATGATTGAAATATAAATCCATTTGCAAGTGATTTGAATTCAAATGGGTTTTGATTTATTTGACAATTTTACATTCAAAGGAAGAACATGAATGTATTTGGAGTTTGATTTTTGAATTGAATTTTGATTAAGTGATTGAAGTTTATATTTATATTTGGATTCATGATTGTAGGATTGATTTAATCATGAAGAAAAATCAAGAGTTTGGCTTGATTTGAAATTGATTTGGCTAAGTTCAATATTTTGACTTGAAAAGCTTATGTTGGATTTTGAGTGGATTTGAGTTTGATTTTTGAATTGGTTTTGATTGTTTGAATTTATATTTCATTTATATATGTGAATATAAATGAGAATATAAATGAGCCATGAGAAAATTTCAAGGATTTGAAGTGATTTGATCATGATTAGCTAAGTAAGAAGAAATGAAAAGACTTGGAAATTTTGAAGTTTTGGATTTGAATTTTGAATTTAGTTTGATTGGTTTGAATTTATATTTCATTTATATATGTGAATATAAATGTAAATATAAATGAGTTATGAGAAAATCCCATGAATTTGAATTGATTTGATCATGATTTTGGCTAAGTCCTTAAGAGGGAAATTAACGACTTAAAAAGGATTTTAACTTTGGAATCTAATTTTTGGAATTGATTTGATTGATTTATATTTATATTTCATTTATATATATGAATATATATGAGTTATGAGAAAATCCTATTAATTTGAATTGATTTGAACAAGATTTAGGCTAAGTCCTTGAGGGGAAATTTAGGGACTTAGGAATTTTTGGAGTAGGAATTTGAATTTATGGGTTTCAATCATAGATTTCAATCATGGATTTCAATTATGTAGCATTGGTTTGAGTTTGGAGAAAATCAAATGAGATTGATTTGAAGTTTGACTTTAAGGAAGGAAGGTGAGGAGTGTTTCAAGCTAAGGGTGGGCAAATTTTCCTAACACCCCTAAGGCATGATCTATTCTTATGGCTACGTTGAGTGTCCACCTAATCACTAGATGTGTCTTAAGACTAAGGAACTCTTAAAGCCTAAGAGGAGTCCTATGTCTAAGATGGAGGGGTTGAGAGCTCATTCTAAAATGAGGTCAACACATCACTATATATATATATATATATATATATATATATATATATATATATATATATATATATATTTGCAGTCCATTGAACATGCAATATATCATATGATCAAATTTGTATTTCATCATCATTATAAAGTAGCTAAAAGAATTCTTCATTACCTATAAGGGACAAATTAAAGACTATGGCATATGGTATAGATTAAGGCTTAATTTTTAAATTAGGCTGGATTATAAACATAATTAGCTAATTAGTCATTTAAAAAAAAATTAAAATAGTGTAGTCAACAGTTAGTCTTATGCATCCAATTTTAAAAATAATAAATTATTAACCATTTAAGATTTTCAATTTTGTAAATATCAAGCTCAAAAATAAAAGATATTAATCAAATTATCACTTCATCCTTTCAAAGATGATATCGTTGGAAGATAATAAAAATCAACTGTTGACAACTTCTCGCCTATGAGCTGAATTTTGTAAATCTAATTTGATTATTTTATTTGAATGTGATACATTTTATTCATGTATCGCTATTTTTTACAAGTGATACCTGCATGTTGACTATTTTTTATTTGTTATCTTTAGTCATTCATGATTCTTATTGTATAATCAGTAGTTTATTATTTGTTTGTTTTGATTAATTCAAATCTGAAATATTCAACCTAATTACATAAAGATTCAAACTCAATTTATATAGAATATAATGAGATGATATTACCAAAAAATCATATATTCAATAATTCTATATTAGGCAAAAAAAGGTCATTAATATATTTAATTTTTGACTCGTCACACATTGAAAAGCTACCATCATGAGATTTGTCAAAGTACAAATAGTTTATGAATTTTTCATTATATTTAACAATAGAAAAACCGACAGATGGCTGATATTCCAAAAACGTTTCATCAATATCTTTATTTTTCATGTAGAAATGCGCAGCGTCACCGGATGAGATTCATCGAAAGTTGTAAACATAAAAATTGTATAATTTTTCATTATCTTTCCAACTACAAATACGCCAAAATTATTAATAAATGACATGACAAAAGCTGAATGCTATTTAATTTTTTTTTAAAAAAATTTGATGACTAAGCCTATTTTAAATTTTTTTTTTTAAAATGAATAATTAGCTAATTAAATTTTTAATCCGGCCTAATTTAAAAATTAAGCCATAGATTAATATCCAACTATAGACTTTTTCGGCATACAATTAGTGATCGTGTATATCTAATCTATGCTTCAAATTTGTGAGAGTTGTAAGGTAAAGCTATTGAGATCTACTGTGAAAACAAATTAGTTATAACAATGTTAAAGAATCTCATATTCTATAGCAAAACTATGCACATAAATATCATGCATCATCTTTTCTTATCACAGTTTGTTTCTTTCTCTTTATGTAGTGAGATCTTCGATACAGTTAAAAAACAAAACTGAATATACATGCAGATACAGTTATTCTTCTGAGCACTGTCCAACAATGGAGGAAAAGAAGATGTGCATTGTAGGCGCCGGCGTCAGCGGCCTCGCTGCATGCAAGTACTTGGCCGACTGGAAAAGGCTTCCATCCAGTTGTCTTGGAGCCGGAACTGACAGTCGGAGGTGTGTGGAACCGAACTCTAGCGTCGACTGGTCTGAAGACTCCCCGACGTACGGGACGATCAGTACTCCATGGCCGGAGACGTTGGCCGTTATCTATCCTGACCAGCCATGGGGTGGAGTACCTTGAATCGTACGCTCGCCCGTTTGATCTGCTGAGGTATGTTAGATTTTGAGAAAAGGTGGCGGCTTTGGAGTACGTCGGCGCAATCGAAGAGAATATGGATGTGCGGGATATGTGGGTGGCCGGTAACGGAGAGGCTTTTGGCGGCGGCCGGCGGGAAACGTGGCATGTCGCGGTTAGGAAAGAGGAGGACGAGAGCTGCGATCAGGTTATCCGCAGTTAAAATGAAAAAAAAAAAAAATTGTGTACATTATAGTTTATATTTCTTCTCCTTTTAAGTTGACTCGATACATTTTGACTTGAGTAAAACTTAAATTTCAAATGATTTCACGTTGTTGATGTAAATTTTGAATGAGCTACTTCAACATCTTTAAATATAATATTGAGTTTAAAGATAATATATGATTTTTAACACAAAATATATAGTTAAAAATAAAAAATTGTGATCAATAAATTAAAAGAAAATATCAATTAAGATTGACCCCTAACACTTAATATATCATATGATCTAAAAGCTCTTAGTAATACTTTGATCACATATAATAATGAAGCAGAATATCACATCATAATGTCAAATAAATTGGCTTAAACAACAACATTAATTGAGTTGTATTATAAGTTTTATGTTCACTAAGTATATATAAACAAATAATTACAAGAATGAATTGTGGCATCAAAATTACAAAGAAGAAGGCTCTCTTATGAGCCTACGAGCAATGCTAACTCGAAGAAGGAATAGAACAAATCCAAAACCCACAATCAGTACGATTTAAAATATAATTAATGAAATTTAATTTAAGAAAAAAAGATAACAGAACAAAGCATTCAACAATCTGCAAATACTTAATAGCACAACTATAAAACAAATGCCAATAAACTAAATAATCCCTCAGCCAATATTCAACATATAACCCTAAACAATAGGGTAAGAAACAAAAATCTTTAACAAAATAACATTTTTACATTACAATTATGAAGATAATAAGGAGCCAATTTCTCACACACTCAATAAAAAAAAATGTGGATTATATGCTAACCTGGACATGACTTTCATTCACTTATTTTGGAGGAATGGCTTTACTGATTCTACAACCACCTGTTTTAATGCATTAGAAAAAACAATTATACATTGTAAAAGAAATCCTGAAATTAGGGTTCTAAATGAATGCAGGCATCCAGAAATAAAAAAATTTTAATTAAGCTCTGTGCGCCAAATAAATATGCAACAGACTAATAAATTTGTCATGAGTTCACCTGTATCAACTTAAGAGAACATTCTGTACAGTAATAGAAGTATGGTATAGCAATAAGTTGTCCCTACTCATTTCAAAATCATATCCATGATATTTTAGGACTACTAGTTCCATATAATTCGTGCGTGTTGAAATAAGGCAATTTTTTTTAACACTTTGAAGCTATTATAAAAAATTAACAATGTTATTTTTGTGGAGCTTAATTTTATCAATCAACTCAAGATGTACTATTGACTCAACCCTGTCCTTCAAGTCGGTTGAGCTTGACGCTGAGCTTGATTGGTGGTCGGAAGGGGCAGTGCCCCTTAAAAATATTTTTCTCGGTGTATAATGCCTCCGCACTAGAACAAGAGGGCATTGGATCAAACACGTAAAATGTAGTGTCTAGGCAACTAGAGAACAGTGACATGGCATTGGGATTTGTGGATTTGCACCAAGGAGATAGAAAAGGCAGCACTTCGATGCTAGGAGGACAATGCAGTAATGCTAGGACCCGAGTACCAAGGCAGAAAGATAGAGATGCTGCTACAGATGCACGCAAGACTGAACCCGCAAAAACCTAGATGACAATATAGGATCACGACGTCAATGTTACGAGGCAGACTTGTGTTTATTTTCTATATTTTTTTCATAACTTTTGTATATTATATTATGAGTAAGAGTGAAGTAGAGTGTCCTAGAGTGATTAAAGTGAAAGTGCCTTGAGTGAAGTGTGATTTGTAAAACTCTCCTCAAATTTTCTTTTATAATAGATTTTTTGGTGGTGTAACTCCGTAGTTTTTTCTTATTCTCAAGTTTTTCCACATTTAGTTTGGTGTTTTCTAAGTTTGTTTTGTGATTTTATATTTTGATTACTTAAGTTCAATGTTTTGCTCTGGATCTCTCAAACTAATTTATGCATTTAATCTCCCAACAAACAATATTGAACTGTGTTATCCATGGAAAGCACTAAATTAGTTAATTTATTTTATTATATTAAACGAGGATGTTCATCTTCTGATGTATTTTACCATATGACTAGTTAGAAACAATTATTCTCATCCTTTAAATTGACTCATATTCCACCTATTATTATTGTTGATGATAGTACTCTGATCTCAAAAATATGCTAGACTTTCCTCCTAATTTCAGATAATATTTTTTGAATTCTACAATTTTCTATTAACATTTTATCTATAAAAACTCACAACTGTTTGGTAATATTTTTATCATATTTTATTCTCTGTATTGTATCTTTTAAAATCTCGACAAGAAGAAGATGATTAGTGGAGGTTGAAACTAGCGATACTTATTATCTCAATGTTATCAATTTCATTACCTTGTTTGCAACGTCCATTATCAATGGTATTATAATAATAAGGGTCATCCTCCTTGTCATTTTTATAGTTCACAATGTAACATTTCTATTTCAGTTGGATGACATCAAGGATTAGCTTTAAGCCCTTATCTTTTCGTTTTAGTTATGGATGTTCTTACTAGGCATTTACAAAGATGTACCTTGGTGTATGCTTTTGATGATATTCTTTTGTTGATAAGACTAGAGAGTCCAAGAGAAACTTGAATTATGGAGGTCAATATTAGAGTCTAAAGGTTTGTAAGTAGATCTTAAACAATATATAGAATGTAATTTTAGTTGTAAGTTAGAGTTGTGATATTTGAACAAGTCATTAATAAGAGTGAGCATTGATATATTCATTGTTCAAAAATGATGGTGAAATAGATGGAGATGTTATTAGTAATCTGTTGGAAAATGGTGAAGATTCTATTGTGTGATAGAAAAGTTACACTTAAACTTAAGGAAATTTATAAAATGGAGAAAGACCAAATGACTTATGGTATGTACAATAAAAAAGAAATTAAGTCACTAAAAGATGAGGATGCTCAGTGGATGAGTGGCTTTACTAGAGATAAAAGAAAAGTATGTTAGGAAATTGGAGTAACTCTGCAGATAAGATTAGAAATCCTTAGATGATTTCCACATGTTAGTGATGAGTAGAGAGTAGATAGATTTTATGTGTTAGGAGTGGTAGACTAAAAAAGACTTTTAAGATGATAAAAATGACCTAAGATACTTGAATTAAAGATGAATTTGCATTTAATAAGATAACCATTCATTAAAATGAATTATGGGATAAATTTGTTATTGTTGTTGTTGTTGTTGTTGTACAATGTACCATTTCTGACACTAAATTTAGATGTGATGCATGTGAATTTAGCAAACATGATCATGTCCTTCACTCTCTACAACTCCTTCCTTTAGACTTGATTGCCATATAATATAAAATATATAAGTCATGTCACTATCCATCATGGATTTAGTTATTTCATTTCCTCACTTGGGTCTACCTATTAAAATGCTAATATGAAGTCTTATTCATAGTCAAATTATTTTAGCAAGAAGTAAAAGTTCTTTTTTTTTGTTCAAATCAAGACTCTTTGTACAAATAATGCACTTGAATTTATACAATTTTTTTTTCATTCTTTCTACAGCATCTGGCCTATTATGTGATAGAAAAGTTCCACTTAAACTTAAGGAAAAATTTTATAAGATGGTGGTAAGACCTACAATGACTTAATGTTCAAATGATAAACATAAGACTAAGTTAAGTGTTCTGATGATGAGTGTGGATGAGCTTTACCCTTAGAGATAGAATGCAAAATGAGTATGTTCGGGAAAAAGTTGGTAGCTCATATAGATAAGACAGGAGATTTAGTTATTTCATCACAATAAGATGACCACAGAGAGTAGATGATTAGATTTGCTTTATGTTAAGAAAGGTAGATAGACCCAAAAGACTTGAAGATATAAAATGATTCAAGATTTTTTTTTTAAATTTGACACATAATCAGACAAGGAAGATTCATAATAATCCACCTAGTGGGATTAAAGCTTGTTGTTATTGTTGTTGTTGTTGTTGTTTCTACAGCAACGTTAACATAACATATCATATCAATCATCGGTTCACATGCACCTCAATAAATTAGTGTTATTAAGCATACGCATCAGCGCCTTACATTGCTCTCATATTAATATTTCGCATGGATGTTCCTCAACAATTTTGGGAATGGAATTCTTACTGCATGTCACCTAATCAAATTTGTGTCTATGGTTCACAAAAAGGCCACCCCATTCTCTATTCTTGATCAATATGATTCTTCTTTTCACTTAACACCCTTGAGTCTATTCCTTTTGTCAAGGCCACAAAAAAGTTCAATAAATATTTTATTTTATACAATTTATGTTTTTTTAATGTGTTCATATTAATAGAATAAACTTTGTGGTTTGGACTATTCTCATACTAAAATAAGTTATCAATGTTATTGATCCTTTGGCTGAAAAATTATTTTCCTATGTCGATGATACACATAAGACAATCCCTTATTTCACCCCCATCTCATCCCTCACAATCATACCTCTGATTGTACATCTACTATTATCTCCTTCTGTATCACCTCCTTTCATCACGTTGACTGTGCTTGAGCATCCATTTATCACTAAGCCATCAAATCTATATCTTCATATTACTCTCTACAAAGATAAACGCTAACTCACTGGCCATCCGCTATAATATTTTATCTTTTGATCACCTCTTCTCTTTCTTTCATTAGTCTACCTTGTCTTTGTCCGTTGTCTCTATTCCTAGGACAACAATAGGCCATGCTTGACCTTAATTGGAAGTAGGCTTACGAACAATGAGATGAGTGCTCTTCTTTAGTGCCACACTTGAGAAATGATAACATCATCTTGTGAGACTAAACCTATTCATCATTAATGGGTATCCACTATTAAGTTCCACCTTGATTGCTTTATTGATCTCTACAAAGCCTATTAGGTGGAAAAATGATGCTTAGATCAATGCTATTGACTTCTTTGAGACGTTTTCATCAATTGATTAACTTTATTCACCTCTATCTATTTGTTCACATTAATCAAGGATGTCCTATGCTATAAATTGATGTCAGCAATTCCTTTCTCTATGAGGAACACACTCTAATGTTAAGGTGTATGCTACTCAACGGAAGAATAAACTTTGCAAGCTTTGATAAGCTATTTATGGATTGAAACAGAGCCCTCACTTGATTTGATAAATGTAAAGTTTCAATAACATTGGACTACAAAGCAGTATAACTGACTAAGCTATCTTTAAGTAGTCTTCCTCTAGCACGGTGATCTTAGATTTTTTATGTTGATGAAATCATTCCCGTCAGAAGTGATATATTAGACATCACATAAATAAAATAATATCAACAAAAAATGTCACCAAGATTTGTGGCGTCCAAAAACTTTCTTGGTATCATGTTTGAATAAAGTAAGGAGAGTATTTCCCACAAAGGAAATATGCTATAAATTTTCTTGAAAAAATTGGTCTTATTGAGTATAAGTATGCTAATTCTTCGATGCAAAAATTTTGCATTCATTCAATGTTGATGAAAGCTATGATTATCCTTCTCAATATTGACATTTAATTGGTAAACTCATCAAATTATTATTCAACATAATATATCATTTGTCGTTAGAATAGTCAGAAGGCATATGCAAAACCCAATGAGAATTCCTTGAGAGGTTGTCCAAAGAATTTTGAGAGAGATTAAAAAAATTCAAGAAAATGATTGGTCAATCAAAAAGATAATAATTTGAGCATCAAAACATTTTTCTATATTAATTACGCTAGATTTATTAAAGATCAAAAATCTACTTTAAAATGTTGTGGAAGTCCCTTTTTTTTTTGAAAAAAAAAACAATGATTGTGGCCTGATTGATTATTGAAACAAATATTGGGTCATTGCTCATTTTACTTGCAAATTGATGTGGATCAAAACTCTTGTATAATAATTTTGTTTTCCTATTACTCAAATCAAAATCCTTAATTATTATAATCAATCAGTTATCAATATTGCAAGCAATATTGAATTATATTGTTGATTATCTGATACATAGTTTTGTTAAAGATAACCATCACTCCTCTCATATTAAGCAAAGAAATTAACTAATATATTTACCAAAGTTCTAAGACAATTTCATTTTTTGCAAGCTTTACAAGCCGAAACATCATATATACACTTCAGCTCGAGGACTATTATTATAGAAAATAATAATATTGAAAAGTATCATCCAAGGAAAACCTGAATTAAGAGATATTTTTTATAACATTAATTGAGGATATTCACCTAAATATTTTTTTTTTCTTTTTATACACATCATGTATGGCTGTATATAGGCTCTGATATTTTACCAATGAAATACAGAAACTTAATATATATGCTCTAGTTTGAGAGAGTGTTATTATAAAAAAATAATAACATTGAAAAGTATTATACTAGGAAAGGACTAAATTAGAAGATATATTTTATCATGTTAATTGGGGATATTCACCTAAATATTTTTTTTCTTTCATACTCATCTTGTATCACAAAATATAGACTCCAGCTTTCTGTAATGAAATATAGAATTTTTTCGTCTCCAAAAGTTAAAGTGTACTGAAATCATAAAAATACAGGACACCAAGAGAAAACAATGTAAAAAATTTTACTATTAAATTTCATCAACATAACACATTTCTTGAATCCCCACTTGACTTCCATTTAAAGAGGATCAGCAATGAAATCCTTAAGCTATATCAATAAGGTTGTACTTCACAACAACAATAATAAGTCTTTATCCCACTACATAGACTACATGAATTCTTCTTCTCTATTGTGTCCTATTAAATGTCAAATTCTAATTAAATTCTGATAAAATAATATTATTTTTTATACTATCTAATCAAGTCTTCTTAATTCCACCTCTATCTTTCTTAACATTGATCAAATCTAATACATATAGTCTTCAAATTAGGTCATCTGATGGTCGATGTTTTATATAACTAAACCATCTAAGGTGACTCTTTCTAATCTTATCTGCACTACACAGCTTACAAAAATAGTTAGGGTGTTTGGTCAGGTCAGCATTATAAGACAGTAACAATGGCAAACATTCAAAATGGCTAAAAAGATGTGTTGTCCATAGGAAATATTTATCTGAACTAATTTTTTATTAGTTTTCAAGGAAGTTCAAGAAAGACATGAAGGGGAAATGTTGTTCAACTGTCAACAAAATATAACACAATATATTCAATTTTAGTAAAATCACTAAAAAATTAAAATTTTGTTCTAGTGTCAACACAAAACTAATGAATTAACATGAAGTTCACTAAAAAGAATGTAAGAACAGATGTAATTTTTTCTTACCCTCCCATCATATGACAATGATGCAAATATGGAAGGTTCCCGGCAGCTCCATGCAACAGCTATGTAAAATAGTAAAAAATAAAAAATCTCTGAATTTTTTAGGTTATGGTAAAGTCGAAGTAAAAAAGATTTGAAAAATTACCATAAACACTGTCCTCGTAGTCACTGTAGGAATGCAGTAAAGGATCTATTCGAAGAGCTGCATAGTCAACTAAACTGGATAGAGGCAGAAAAGTTTAGATTTATAAACAGATGGCTTGTGCTATTGAACAAAATTTAGGTTTAGGGGACTTGTTTGAGACCATACAACCTTTCAGGTGTTGAATCATTGCTTCCAGTAGTAGATGCCAAAAGTAAATTTACAGCTGAATCTGTTCCAGCAGTCTGTAAAAATTTATCTTATTAATCACAACAATTAAGTAGCCTGCACCTGAAACAAGATATAGAAGAGAGCAAAATAAACAGAAAGGGTACCAAAATAAGATCATCATATTCAGGGTTGTAGCGAACAGTCCATGTCCTAAAAATTATAGTGACCTCAACCTTGATCAGAAAAGAATAAAAATAAACAGAAAAGGAAAAAGGCAGAAATGCCAGTGCATCACAATAAAAAAAATTAAAAAAAACAGCCATCACATTCAACATGAATGCAAGGAAAAAAGGAATAGTCAAGCAAACAACGCAAATCAGCAATCTGGCCTCATTACTTTAAAAAAGCTTATGACTGTAGTCTTACAGCAAAATAAGAGAAAGTACCAATGCACATGCCCAGGAAGCTCAGCCATTGGAAACTTGGGCTTTCGGAGATCCCAAATGCGCACCCCTGATTCATCCTCTGCAGTGACCTGCAATGTTGAACAGGCATACAGCATCTAAGCAAATCAAAGACAAGAAACCATGTGAACTTGAGAATGTCAAAGAAAATGAAAATTGCATTCTATAGAGAAGGTTAATAATAAAAAATGCATCAACTAGAAAACCAAATAGATTAGAAGGGGCAATCCAGGATGAACTTTTAACCACTGGTTTGCAATTTGAAGAAAACATATTAAAACTACATCCAGAAAAACATTGACAGAATGTGGCATGCACCATACAGAGCAAAGTATCTTCTAGGACAGCCTCGGGTCTAGTATTTCTAATATTGATCTAACATGTAATATTGAAATAATACAATAAACACAGAAATTCTGCAAAAAAGCTATTAAACTTAACCAATTATTCACCACCTTGAATGAAAACCAGAAGTTGAAATCCAATTCCAACAAAAGATTTAACTTTAACTAGAAATTAATATATAACAGAAGAAAAAAAAAGTAACTAGAAATTAATAACTACAATTAAAGACCATAAAAACCATGCATATAAATGAAATTCACATTTGACCAAAATCTTGGTTGTAGAGAATTTGACTAAACATAATGGTGCAATCTCACCTTTAATCAATAGCAAAATATATAACACACACACACACACACACACATATATATATATATATATATATAAACTAATTTTGAGTTAACTTAAAAATAAATTTTAACTAAAGTTGATTGAACTCAAATTAATTTTGGTTTCAGTAGTGCATGTATCAATTTTTTAACAACTCAAGCCAAAATGAACTTTCTCAAACTAAATTCTATGCCAATTCTGCAAACGACAGAACTTTTGATTAAGAGATAGCCACTTTACCAGTGCCGCCATCAAATGAAACTGAAAGGATCATCGATCACACAAACACCCCGATGATACAAGCTTACAACTACAAAAGCTAGAGCTAGGGGATATCATAGTCCAAACCCCAAGATAAAGTTTAACATATTAGAGTTGGGTTGGCCCAATAAGTCTAACCGACTTTCAAGTGATGGTGTTGACAATGTGCTTCTTCAAAAAATTTTAGGTTGGTGTCTTCAACTTGACTCTATATGTGCTTTGTGGAATAAGAATTCAATTGTGAGTGTCAAATGTAAATTATTAACAATTTGAAGAAATAAAAACAAATTGTTAGAACGATCAAACATTTACTTCTAGTATCATATATCCAGAAAACCAATCTATATAACAAGTTTTGCACATTTCATGTAAACAATGAAAAAGGTTTTCTTCAGATGATACTCACAATTATATGCTGCTTCTTGGGGTTATAATCAACGTCTCTGAAATGTGCATTCTCAATTGAATTTGTCTTCCTAGGAATAGAGCATAAACAGTTTTATTGTTAGCATGCACTTAATGTAAGGAAGAGATCAAATGAAGGGAAAAAAAATGTATCGTATCAATATTTTGCACTTCCATTGCATCCAAATCACATTCTCATTATTGGTTACAAATCAAAGGCTCCACTGGAAAATTTAAAACATAAAGAACTAATACTGAAATTTGGACGTAAATAAATCATCCATCAGAAGAATTGTTGCAAAGATTGCTCAATTATGGCAGAAATTAAAGGCAATGCAAACGCAAAATCTTCTAATGGCCCATTTACTAAAAAAACATTATGTACTACATTTTATAAGATTGTTATTAAAGAGTAATGAAGCCTCTACAAAAATCATTAAGTTATTCTGTACGGTGACAAAAACTTGAACATAATCAAAAAGATAACTTTCATCCTTGTGCTACTGTTTAGGAGTATAATGAGGCTTCTTCCAGAGGAAGTGCTCATGAGACAAGCATCAAAGTAATGAAAGTAAAACTAACAATTAAACAGCAAACATTAGCAAAATCTGCGTTACAAATCATTTCAGCTCAAATGTGTAAATTACATTCTGGAATAAAGTACTTGCAAGCATAAAACTCAATAAAGGCATGATCACTAATGTTTCAGGCATTACAATTTTGATGAAAATATATGTAAACAACAGAAGAATGCAATAAATAACACAGGAAAACAAAGATGGCATACTTCATGGTCCTGAGATCCCAACATTGCAGTGAAGACTCGCATATGGTTGCCACAACATTCTGATCATGGGGGTCCCATGATCCTCCAGATAATCTATGAAGCATTCCAACAGATTCTTGTGATATTACCTGTGTTGCAGTCTTGTAGATATAAGAATGGGATTTACTAAGAAGAAAATGAAGATCAGGCTCAGATATCATATTATTGATAGATGTTACCGTGCATCCAGTGCTTAAATGTGTTTTACATGTAAAGATTATTTTATTCTTTGAGTCATGCGCTTCTCGGGAAGTTTTACTTCTATATCAACATTCTATTTCAATTCAATTTGAATACTTAAAAAACTTGTTAATGGAACGTTATGCTGCTTCTTTAATCATCAAGTTATGATGTTTCTTTGGTGATATCAAGCATAATGCTTGACAACAAATGTACTTTAAATCAGCATATTTTATAGAAAAAACATGCAGCCAAACCTCCAACATAATGTTGGCACATGAAGGACAAATCTAAAAGCAAAATATGGAGAGTATAAGTCATGCAAATTCTTCTAAGATATTAATCAAATAAATAAAAGGGAAAGCAAAAAAAAGTCAAATATTTGAGGCATTG
Organism: Cymbidium sinense; assembly: GCA_021442155.1. NCBI lineage: Eukaryota > Viridiplantae > Streptophyta > Magnoliopsida > Asparagales > Orchidaceae > Cymbidium > Cymbidium sinense. Next base: position 247,829,942 of record CM038214.1, read on the forward strand.
TCATTACAAATATTTGAGGATTTATGTGATCAATGAAAAAAAAAAAAAACATAACTGCAAAAAATAAACTATCATCTTGGGTTAAAAGAATAATAAGTGGATCCAATTATTCCATGCGTACAACACCTTGGCTGTTTTACTAGAAGAATCTATGCCCCACAAGAAAAGATTTCCCTCGTCAATGCTAATCACTTTATCATGCCTCTCTCGTGGCCACCAAAGAACACTGTTGAAGAGAATAAACAATCACAGAGAAAAATAAGAGCAGTAAAATAAGCGTATGGAGCGGGAACAAATTAGATAGCCTACTTGCAGGATAACTGTGAATGGAATACATTTAGAGGGTATAGTTGAATGCACTAAATGAATTACACAACCCATTACCAAACTTCTGCATGAAGATTCAGTCATGAAAGAGTCAGCCGAACAGGAAAGAATCCCAAGTAGTTATCAGTTCGAAAACCACAGCTGATCCTACAAAGAATTAAGCCAACTCCAAATAGTTGGGATAAGGGTAACAATGATGATAAGATGATAATTCGATATGAAATTTGTGTTTTTTGGATTTCTTCAATTTTTTCATTGTACTGCATTGACACTTCTTCCATCAAATTAACTAGTGATTTCAATTCATCCTCAAAGGCCTCCACCAAACTATTAAGGAGTAGAACTCTTTGCTGGCCAGGTGAATTAGGACAATATGAATCAGCTAGTTTTGTCAAGAAAAGACCAAATTTTCATAGGTTAATTAAAATAAGTTAAATCAAGCAACAAAATAGCTTGTCAACTTTATATTAGAACTATATTTAATTACTAACATTTTTTTTATATTTCAACTTGATTTGTTTTATTAGGTTAAATTATCTTGTTTTGAATAAAATAGGGTTAAATTTAATATAGGATTATATTATCTTTGAATTTAAAAATTGATCTTATCTCTACAACCCTAATTCTATAAATAGAGATTGATAGCTAGTAATGTGAAACATTAATTGAATGATGAATGACTGATATCTAATTATTTGTGAGCCCTATTGTGCGCTATTCCAATTGAGTGTTCTTAAGATCCAAAAGGAGAATTTCATGGTGGACATTTAGCATGGACGCGAGATTGGACTGACAAAAGAGGACATTGTGTAAATGCTCAAAAACTTGTTTAACAAAATACCTGTTTTACTGTAAGTTAAAATACTTCCATCACAAAAAAAAAAAACCAAAAAAAAAGTCTCTTATTTTCTAATTTTTTTACCTTCATTAAGATCATGAGGACCCTGATAGGTGACATACACATCACTAGAATTTAATTAGACTTTGGTAACAAGGATCACAAGGACAGCATGCATGGAAGAGGAAAGGATGTTGTTGGGTCATCATTTGTTGAACAAAGTCCAATCAAATGCCACTATAAGTCATGAACTAAGCATAAAACAAAAGATAACTTTTACTAACAATAAAACAAACGATAACTTTTAAAAAGCTCAAAGAAATCAAGAGAACTTAAATAAAACGCACCATTTGATCTTTGCTGCATGTTCCTTAAGAGAGACGAGTTCCTCTAGTTGAGGGGCATTTGATTGTCCGTACAACTCAGGGATTGCCCAAATAGAAGCGCCATGGGTCTCTCCTAAAGCCAAAAGTTGAGAATACTATGGATTGCAAACTAAATGACCAAGCAGCATTTTTAGATGATAATATTTAGAATAAAATTTCACAATAATGACCTCAAACATTACAGAACATCATGCTATCCATATCATGTCAATCTTGAGAATAGCACGGCACATGGGAACAACTGATCCTACAAACAATATAATGAAAAATAATAATTTCTATAAAATATGTCAAACCTGCATTGAGATGCTCACAAGCCACAATGCATGCCTTATCCCCAATCACAGTCAGCACCCTCTTGCTATCATTATTTATCTGTGCCTTTGATCAGGTTTAAGTGTGGGGGCAATGATCAAGGAAAAAAAATGTCTAAGAGGTTTTCTAAGCTTATACTACAACATCTGTTTCTAACCATGTAACAGATGAACTAATTATCAAATTAAGTAGCAGTCCAACACCATGCATAACAACATTTCGTATAAAACATTTTCTCATTTTCTTCCAACTGAAAACAAAACCATCAATCCAGTAAAGTTAGTAGGAATTTAAAAACAATGGCAATCAGCCTGAGAGGACATATTATTGAAGGATGGGTAATAACATCAAAGACTGGCAAACAGTTTACTCCACCCACTTAATTTTAATAGATTAATGGTTTCAAGATAATGCCACCATGCTCAATGATGGCACGGTGTTGTATGTGTGGTACAATGAAGGTGTTCAATGAACACATTGAATTTCCAGCGCTCAGTTAATTTTTAATCTTAGGTCCTCAAATCACATCAAGAACACAAAGGAGCAACAATATAGAACCATGAGCTTCATAGTGAAATCATTCTGGTAGACACCGCTAAGTCCTTAGCTGGCATAAATCAACTCTAAGCAACCTGTTTCTAATCAAAACCTTTTAAAGAGAAGCAATTATGATAATGCAGAGATAACAAAATTGCATGAGCATAACCAATATACAAGGACCGAGTGCAGAGAACATGAGCTGCAGGAAGCTTTGGGAGTCATCAAATTGGAAATCCACAAACCATTATATTCAAGCATGAGGATGCAATGATCCAGTGATTAGGCTATTGACTGGTTTAAAAGGAAGTACTCTTCACACTGACGATAAAGACTACAAATAGATCAATTACGCAGATTGGAGCCTAACACTCCAAATCCTCTTATCAACCAAAACCGGTGCTGCGCTACTATTTCAAGAATGCATTGATCTTATCCAGTGACACCATAAATTGTCTTTAAACTAAATAAAATAGGCCGAATCTCCTGCTTACCAGAAGTGAAGACCGTGGAGAATATCCTCGAATCAAAGGGGCAAGACTTGAGATCCCATATCTCGCTTGGGTGGTAGAATAAACCCTCGCAGACTAGCTCCGTTCCATAGGGAGAAAGCCGGATGAGATGCACCTAAAATTGAACACATTACTCGAGCGATTTGCTCTAGAGAATATCAATAGACAGAGAATTCACCTCATTTTCTTCTTTGAGGCTTAGAGTTCCAGCAAGGAAGCTGGTGTTATCAGGATCTGCGCTCACGTCGGCGATACATCGAGCCTGTACCAGATGGAAAAATTTTACGAGAAGTGGGGGAGGCGGATGATTGGAGATCTGCTAGGGTTCAAACTGCCATTCAGAGAGAAGGGGAAGAAGGGTTTTGCTACCTGGTATTTGAGACCTCCATAGACTATACCAGTGGAGCCGCCCTGCATTTTCAGGCGACCTCAGCGGGGCTTCCCTTCCAGAATCGAGACTGCAGATGCAACCCAGGGATTACGATAGAATTATTTATCTATCTAATTCTCAAAAAATTTAAATATTTATTTATATAAAATTTAAATATTATAATTATATATATATATATATATATTATTCACTGAAAAATATAAATATATTTAAATTTATTAAATATTTTAATTGAATTGAAAATTATATTAGCCCAAATATTATAGATTGTCAGTTCAAAGTTTTAAAAAATTATTATCTTCTGAAAAATAAAAAAATAAATATTATTGATATTTATAAGAGAATAGAGCCGAATAAAAAAATTATAAAATTAGTGTTATGTATAAATTGACTTGTTAAGTAATATATTTTTAAAAAAGAGAATAAATGCTCACAAACATTTACTTTGTATTTTTTATTGCAATCAAATTCAAAAAAGTTGATATATAGAAAAATAAAATAGAATGTAATACACTATTAAAACTTCTTAGACCTTAAATTATGGCTTCTACATCCATATCCCATTATTCTTACATATTTATATATATTTATCACTTAAATTATGATATTTACATGTATAACACTCAAACTCTTATGATCACATGAAAAATATCATTATTATTATTATCTTTTAAACAGTAATTACATTTTTTATACATAAGTCTTAGAAAAAAAATTATATATATATATATATCAAAATTTAAATATTAGATCTAAAAATACATAAAATTTGTGAGATAATTATGTAAATCTTCTTAAATTAAAATGAATAATTAGAAAGATGCTGAGAGAATTTTATATCAATAATTTCTGTTATAAAATTGATTATGATTAGTCTTTAAACATTTAAATTTGTTTAAGATAAGAGCACATTCATATTCTAATAATATCAAAATATATTTAAAATTTTAAATGGCCAACTTAACCAATTTTTTCCAACATAAAATTCCAATGCAAGACGGCCCATTACAGCTACCAAGGTTAGGCTCGCTGGTTTCATACAAAACATGGGCCGTCTCCCCCAATGGAAGTTCACATCCATCCTTCAGTCACAGGCCTGTGTTGATCTTCTCCTTCAGGAAAAATTTTGCCAAAAAAAAAAAACATTTTAAATGAAAAATTATTTGGCCATTCATCAAAATTCCAATCACTTATTATAACATCAAGCAAATAACATATATAATCAATAGTTATATATACATCATAAGGGTTAGGAAAGATATCGAGTCAATTTCAAATGGTCAGGCTAAACTCGAAGCGAACTTGAGCTAAGAGTCAATTTCAAGTCAAGTTTTTAACTAAATTCTATTTATATAATAAAATATTTTTTTATAATTGATAGTGATTAGTAATGCATAAACATGTTCAAAATACATTTGTAAAGTTAGTTTAGAAATATATTAAGGGGTTGTTTTAGTTTGCTGAATTTATAGTATAATGAATTTGAAATATATATGGATTTCAAAATTTTGGTGATTGGTTTGAAGAATTTGGAATGCATGCTAAACTTTTGAAGAATTTCAACTCACGTTATCATTCTTCTTCTTTTTTTTCAAATTCGTCCAATTTTGACGAGTTTTTAATTTATCAAAGGCTGATCATTCTTTGCCATGGTGGTCTCAATCATTGTTGCCACTATCGTATGGGTTGCAATCATTATTCTTATTATTGTCATACCGCTCAATCACCGCTATCAAAATTTTGGTGATTGGTTTGAAGAATTTGGAATGAGGCCTAAAATTTTAAAGAATTTCAACTCATGTTATCGTTCATTTTTTTTCAAATTCGTCAATTTTGACGAGTTTTGAATTTAACAAAGTTGCGACCATTGTAGCCATCCATATGGTAGAGGGTTTTGAATTTATCAAAGTTGTGACCACTGCTGCTCATTGTTAATGGCTATTATCAATCGCCGTCTGTTATCTCTGATGTTATCAACTTTTGAGTTTTACAGAACATTTGAAGTCACTTGTCTCCTCCATATGGATTCTCCTAATTATCTCTACTAAATTAGATGTATTCACTTCTAATAGAGCCACTCAGAAAAAGATAGATTGATAAACATATATTTTATTAAAAAAAAAGTATACTTGGATTACAAAATTCATTTAAAGGTAAGAGTAGTGATTTTAAAATAGATATATCCATATGTAATTGATGGGATGAATTAATCATTGCATAATAAGTCAAGTAAATAGATAAATATTCCTTTGAGTTAAAAACTAATGGTTGAAAGATCCTTTCTAGCTTGCACAAAAAGTTATATTATGGCCGCTTTGCTTTAGATACTATTTTTTTAGTTTAAAAATAGCCAAAAATAGCATTTATTTGATTGAAAATTTATGTAATCTTTTCTATATATATATATATATATATATATATATATATATATATATATATATATATATATATATATATATATAATTTCTATAAAATTTATGATTGTGAAAAAGGATTAGCATATTATGAAAATAAAGAAAGCAAAAAAAAAAAAAAAAAACCCAAACAAAAATGTGTTCATCTAACCATTTCATATATTCAATGTTGATTATTGAGAATATATATAAAAAAAGACTAAGTTAGATCAATGCCCCCAAATTATATTAAAAGTTTATGATAAGATATTATAAACAATCCATAACATGTGTGACAATATTTATCTTCTTCTACATAAAATTAAATCATACAAATTTACTAATTTTCTTTGATTTGATGCATATTTATTTAAAAATTACACTTTTGTCAAAGTATAGAATATTGTAGGTTGACTTCAATATTTCTACAAATATCTTCTAGCATTTTTCAATATTTTTATTTATCAAGAAAATTTATCATAATGAAGAATATTTTAACAAATATATTTACTTGTATGATCATCAAATTATATAATATATGATTTGATTGTTAAACATGAAAACTCCTAATAAAAATAGTCTTCTCAATCAAATTATGCTCTTTGCCAATCTATTTATCGAATTATTTTTTCAAATATAAGAGAATAATCTTGCCAATTAGAACAAGTGGTGGGAAATCTTTCATAATAATCATATTTTAAAAAAATGTTTTCTTAGCAACAAAAAATTGATGATCAATAATTAAGAATATATGATCATTAATTTCAAAATGGCTATCAATTCTCTATACAATACAAACAAGTCAATATGCTATGTATTTTTCATGCATTACATAAGCTAAAATAATAATAATAATTATCCATAATATGGACAATTATATCATTAAAATTTTTATTTATCAGCTCCATTGTTTTCATAGCTTTGGGTGTTTAACATAATAAATTTAATTTGTAGATCAAATGCTTCATCATATAGCATTGTTGGATTACTGTCAATAGTCACTGGTCCTTACCATAGCCTATGTGAGCTTATTAATCAAACCTTAATCAGAGTGAGAATACAACATAGTGTGTCTATTGTTAATTAAAAATAAGAATACTTTAATATAACTAATACTTGAATTTTATGGTCAAAGTTATAAAATAAACCATAATTTTATTCATTTTCATTATTTTGATGTCCTAAGATATACATAATTTTAGAGTTACTTTCAAGACACAAATAACTTCAATTGATATGTAGGGGTTTGAAATACGTATAACTTTTTATAAAGTTGTTTACAATTTTTTTGAGAAAATTGTTGTTAGTGTTATAAATATTAAAAAACTATTTCAAATAATAATTTTCTGACAAGTACCATACTTTAATAGTTCTGGTTCTTAAAAATAATTTTTAACCACAAAATTTTTTTAAAAAAATAACCACAAATGTTGGAAGATAAATATAAATATGGTTACTTTTTGAAAAACAAATTAGCTAAAAAATGGCCCAAAACACATCAATAGTCTTTCAATTTACTTTCTTTTAGGAGAAGAAAACCAATTTACATTCTTTTAGGAGAAGACCCTATTATCAATCAATCATCCAAATCCTTTTCTTTTCAAGAACACAATTCTCTTTTTTCTTAGTATCAAAAATCTTAATCTCTCTCTAAAAGACCTTCTTTGGCCACCACCACTTATTATTCATTTATTATTTTACAATTAACACTCCCATCACTTTCATTTACAAAAAATTTTTTTTGTTTCATCACTCTTAAAACACCATTAAAAGAAATAATTATGTAGTAGAAGAAATAAAATATTTTTAAAAAAAATTGAATAATTAGTTAAAGAAATAACATGTTTTAAATAATTATAATTATAATTCTTAAAACTATAGTGTCTTTTATTTTTATATTTTTATTATGTTGCATGCAACATCTCCAATGATCATGATAATTGTTAAGGGCACCACAAGTGTATTTACCCATTGTGGCAATCAAATATGAAATTGATTTTACCAAATTTTATCAAAATCAATTTGATTTTTTTTTTATAAAGTTGATCCTCACCTTTCAATTCAAATCGGATGATTATGATTAATTCATGACAACCATTTAATTTTGAACTATTCTCTTTCATTATATATGCAAATATTGTAATCAAGTTAGTTAAAAAAAACCAATAAATCATTAAAGCCTATTAATAATAACAAAAATTATTACATGCAGAGTCTGAATGTAGTTTTTTTATCCGGAATCCAACAATATAGCACAATATGACGCTCAGTTAATGCACAGTTATTGCATATTGGCTTTAAAGTATTGTATATTTGCTATGAAGTATTGTGTATTATTATGAATTTATATGTTATATATTATCGTGTATTCAATATTACATCAATACATAGTAATATATAGTGTTTATAATACACAATAACTGTGCATTGACTTAACGCCACATGACGTTACATTATTAGAGTTTGAATTTAGAGCTACATCCAAACTCCTCATATAATAATCTCTCACAATAATCAGAATAATTATATAAATTTATTTTTTTTAAATAAAGAAAATAACAATATATAAACAAAAAATTATTACATTGAAGCGACATTATATATATATATGATATAATTTTTTTTTTACTTTATAAAAGTTAAATTTTAGTTTTTTGATTGCAACTGTCAAATCAAGTTGAAGAATCTAATTTTCTCATCATATATATCTAAAAATACAGCTAAAATACAACCAGAATACAGCTCCTCAAATAACTCTATGATGCGATACAGAATGCACTGCACTACTACTACTGTTTCAAAGAGGGACTTAATCATTTAACTTTTTTTATTTATTTTTAATGTAAAAGATAAATGCTCCAATTTAGGAGATATTTTAACTTTTCAATAACTGCACATAGTGTTTTAGAAAATTTTAAAATTTTTCTAAGTTTGAGTAATTTTTTCATTAAAACAATTTATTTATTTTTTCATCCTGACGAATAACGACAACAAATTCTGATGCAATTTTCTAAAATCAGAATTACACATTACAGTTTTCATTCAATGGAAATATATTTTAGAAAACATTAAATTTGAATTTTTATATCTATTTTAAGAAACACTTAATATTTGAAATACAAAGGGTCGGTCGTTAAGGAAGCAAGGACCGTTATCACATACCTAATTGTAGTCCTCCAAGCAAGTAAATTTGAAAATGTAGAAATCATCTTCCACGGTAAGAAGCTCCAAGTTACCTTTAAACTTCTATTTCTTTCTAACAGCAGCTAGTAAGGAGCCGTAATAGGGTCGTTTCCCTATAACATGACCAATCAGAGAGAGATTCCACTCTTTCTGCCCTTCAGCTAACTCATCTTCAGAAAAAGAGACAACCAGGGAATCTGAGGGAATGAAAGAGATGGGGAGAGCTTGGCTTTTATCATTCTGAGCAAGAAGAAGATCTTTCTAATTGCTAGGTCTGGATGGGGAAGGATTCAGAATCTCGAGGATGGAAGATTTAGGGGAAGATGCAGCAAGAGGAGGGAAAGTGGTATTGAAGATGTGATTGGCAATGCTGTGATCCATAGTTACCAAAGAAGAGCAGGATCTAACCTCCGGCCAAAGGTCGGAGGTCAGAAGAAGGAGGAAGGGTAGAGAGGGGGAGTCGGAGGAAGGTGAGAAGAGAAATAGGAGGAGAAGAAGAAGGGGGAGGAGGGTCGAAAGGTAGAGAGAAAACCCTAGGTGCATCGGGAGAATTCAGGCTTATTTCCGAACTCAAGTTACCTAATTTCCCTCTCTGTCTCTGGAATGAAGTTGGCTTCTCAAAAGTTGCGAGCCGCATCGGGATTCTCTTGGCAGTGGATAATCTCACTGCCTCTAAATCTAGGATTACTTTTGCGCTTATCTGTGTGCAAATTAACACTTCCTCCTCCCTTCTGGACTTTATCCCTATTAACCTTAATGATATGAAATTCAAACAGGACATCCTCTACGGCTGGAAACCTTCAATCTGCTCCAAATGCCATACATTCTCACATGATGACAGTAATTGCCCTTCTAATCCCACCCCCCATGTGGCCAATCGTGGTAGAAGTAAGAGTCGAGTTCCTCTAAGAGGGCCTAGACAGGTTTCATCCTCCACCAATCTCAATGCTCAGCTCCATGAAGAATAACAATATGAAACAACTCCTATTTCTCCTCCTGAAGTTCCTGTTCCACAGGAGGTCTTTATGGAGGATCAAACTGATATTCCCTCTTCTTCTAAGACCATTACTGACCTCAACCAACCACCTATTCTATCCCCTCCTCAGGAAATCCGGAATGATCAGAATGAGGATTCTCTCCTCTTTTGGAACAAAATGTTCCTCCCCATTCGAAAGTTGTTGGTGGCTCCTCTACATCTAGGGTTATACTCGTTCAACTGCTATCTCTCTGACCCATGAGAATCAACAAAAAGCGCTTGATAAGGTACCAAAAACTCCAAGTAAAACCTCCTTAGAGGAGAATTCTTCCAAATCCTCCTTTAACCCTTCCCTTACTCCTCACAAAGGGAATAAAAAGAAGAGCAAAAAGCCCTCTTCCTCCTCCTCTCAATGACTCGGTCTATCTTGGGGTGTTGGAATGTGCGTGGTCTTTCTGCTGATGGTAGGAAGCTCGACTATCTCATAATTATTAAGAGATCCCATATTGACCTTCTGTGCCTTCTGGAGACTAAGCTCCAAAGTGACTCATCTCACCCCTCCCCCCTTATTCCACAATCTTTTATGTTTAACTCAGAGGAATGTATTTCAAATTTTGATTGTTCTCTAGGTGGTTGTATATGGATAAAGTGGAATTCACAAAAGCTTACATTCGATCCCATCACCAAAAATCATCAACTAATACATGAATGCATCTTGGTTCGGGGTAACTCTCTTTAATCTTACCTATGTTTATGCTGGCAACGATGCCAAAGTCAGGGTCTCTTTGTGGAACTCTTCAGAGATATTGCCCGATCTAATAATCATCCTTGGATCCTCATGGGAGACTTCAATTGTACACTTTTTGGTAAAGATAAAGTGGGTGGTAACCCTGCCTCTCTCAACAACTCGCTTGATTTCAAGACTTGTATTAACGACTGTGAACTATTGGAATTATCTAGCACAAGATTATTTTTTACCTGATCCAATCAATAGACTAACTGATCTATCCTCTCAAAATTAGATTGGGTTCTTTGCAACTCTAGTTGGTTGGATCTTTTCCTTGCATCGCACTATAAAGTCCTGCCCCCTCTCTCTTCTGATCACTCTCCCCTGATAATTTTCTCTCAGTTTCCTCTTATTCCTTCTTACAGATTTCTCTTTAGAAATTGCTGGACTGAAGCTTCTGGTTTTTTTGGATATTATCACTTATGCTTGGGGGTGTTACATTCAAGGGGATCCCCTTTATGTCCTCTCCTACAAACTCAAGCAAGTTAAATAGGCTCTTAAACGAAAATTTCGGGAACCTATATCTCTTAAGCAGCAAATTGAAGTCTTAAGGAAAGATCAAGAAAACATTTTGTATAAACTAGATAAAGACCCAAAAAAACTCATCCCTCATTCTTGATGCTAAGGAGATAAATATCAGATACATTGATCTTCTACATAAGGAGAGTTTAAGGATCAAGCAAAGAGCCAAAGAATATTGGCTATCTCAATCTGATGATGATCTGAAATACCTATATTGTTCTATTAAAGAAAGAAAGAACACCAATCTCATTAGAAAAATTCAAACTCCTAATGGGATAGTGACGGATCAGAGTTTGATTGCTGAGGAATTGTGTAAGTACTTTTCTACTCTTTTTAACAGTAAAAACTCTTATTCTTCCCTTACAAGATATTCTAAAGGGTGACTGTCTCTCCCCCTCTCAAGCAGATGAGTTATCTGTTGATGTTAGAGATCAAGAAATTTTAGAAGCTCTACATAGTATAAGTGAGAACAAAATCCTGGGGCCTAATGGTTTCAATTCTAAATTTTTTACAGTAACATGGAGTGTAACTGGGAAACTTTTCTTAAAAGTCGTCCACCATGTCTTCAAAACCAGCAAGGTTCCCCAAAGATTTAAGCATACCCTGCTCACTCTTATTCCAAAGATTAAACACTCAAATTTGATTACTGACTTCCGGCCCATATCCCTTTGCAACACTATTTACAAGGTCATTGCTAAGGTCTTAGCTTGTAGAATGAAGAGTTTACTTCCTGTCCTTATCAACCAAGCTCAGTCTGCATTCATTCAGGGGAGAAATATTGCAGATAATCTCTCTATGGATTATGAGATCTATAATGAATTCTCTTCTTCTAATTGCAATGGTTATTTTCTTGCCAAATTTGATCTTAGGAAAGCCTTTGACAAAGTTAATAGACTCTCTCTCATTCACAAACTTCTTACCAAAGGATTCCCATATCAGATTCACTAAGTGGGTGGAGGCTTGTATTATGGATGTTTCATTCTCAATTATGTTGAATGACAGTATTAAAGGCTACTTCACTTCTACAAATGGGTTGAGAGAGGGCTGCCCTCTCTCTCCCTTTTTACTATAGCCATGGATACCTTTTCAAGTCTTATTGGTAGGGAAGTTAATCTCCTCCATTACACTCCATGATCTTATGGCAACTACAACATCTCGCATCTTCTCTTTGCAGATGACCTCTTAGCCATGGGGATAGCTTCTTAGGACACTCTGCATTCTCTTAATTCTTCTCTTAAAATTCTTGAGTCTTACCTTAGACTGTAGGTTAACTCTGAGAAGTCCTCAATTTATTTTTTTAAGAACTGTAAAAAGGTGAGTGATTTCATACAAACACTCGACATCAATCAGGGTACTTTTTCTCTAAAGTATCTTAGCTTACCCTTGGTCACTAGTACTATCAAATTGGCTTACTTTAATTCTCTCTTTGATAAGTTACATGCTTGGATGGCTGGTTGGAAATGTAAATTCCTATCATTGAGGGGTAGATTCCAATTAATCAAATCTTCGGTTAACAACTATCTAGCTTATTGGTTTCGGTCCATTACCATTCCCAAAGGCATATTAAAACACATCTGCTCCTTTACTGCCAATTTCTTCTATCATTCTGGGGAATACAAGAAACTTCACACTATATCGTGGGAACGCACGACATTACCTAGAGAGAAGGGTGGTGTTGGTCTTATCTCTGCTTCATCTCTTAATTTGATTTGCAAACTTAAGATCACTTGGAAAGTTTGCTTGGGTGTTTCATTATTTGCTAAGTGGTGCCACTTGAAATATGGCTCTATCTTGTACCCTTCCCCTTGTAAAGCCTCTCCTCTCTAGAAAACCATTTTAACTATAGTCACTAGATTCAAAGATAAATTTCTTTTTCAGATTGGAAGTGGAAAGGTGTTCTCCCTTTTCTATGACCCTTGGTGTGGAGACTCTTCTCTATCTAGCATTCTGGGGCCTAATTGCCCCCATCTTTTGGGTCTGCCAGTTAATGCTAGGCTGTGCTCTATCATTTATAATGGATCCTGTAATTTACCTCCTCATTTTACAATTGTTTATTCCATTCTCACCAACAAAATCACCTCCATTTCTATTCTGGGAGGTGAGGATGTGTTGGCTTGGTATAATCGGAGCTCTCCTTCAAATAAGGATTTCAAAATTGTTGTATTTGAGCATCTCCTTGATGTCTCTTGGTTCAAAGAAATATGGTTTAAGGGTCATGCTATTAGCTACGCTCTATATCATTGACTTGCCTACTTGAGTGGGCTTAAAACATCTGATATACTGGCAAAAAGGGGTCTGGGCCCTTCTATTAACGGCTACTTGTGCCAATCTTTCCCTGAAACTCATAACCACTTATTCTTTCAATGCCCCATTTCTATGAAGCTGGTTAGATCCTTGCTCCCAAATGGACATTTCTTCTTAATGCAGGCCTCCTTACATCAAGTACTATGTAATGTGGATGAAGTCTCAAACAAGTTGATCATTAGATTGCACTATTTGATTACTGCTATTATGGTATATTCTATTCGGAGAGAAAGGAATAATCGATTATTCTCTTCTACTTTTTTGTCATTTACTACTCTTGTCTCATTAATTAAGGAGAGGGTCTCTGCTAAACTTAAAAGATGGGAACTCAAGGATACATGGCCTGGACATGTTCTCGACATTCTGAATCAGTGGAGGAGCTTCGAACCTCCCTAAGCTCAGTTTGTAATTGTGGTTCTCTCTTCCTCCTTCTTCCTGCCGCCTTTGCGTCTTTTTTCGATGGGACAATGATGACCAAAAGGTGGTTGTATTTTTGTTGTGGTTCTTGCTTGGAGGGCCTTCTCAGCAACCTAAACCGTTTATTCTCATTATAATATTTTCGTGGCTCCATTGGATGGCTTTGAAGGCAACCGTAGACACAATTTTGCTTATCAGCCCTCGTCCTTGACGATTTTTGGTTAGCTGGACAATTCTGACTTTTTGTGGTCTGAGTCCCCTTAATTTTATCACCTATCTTCTTCAGATTGGTTTTTTAAATTGGTTTTTTCTCCCCTCTTAATTATGTAATAATTGTCCTTTTCATTTGTTTGTTGTTAGTAGTGAGCAATGGCATCAGTGTGTCCCTTTTGTTTTCTTAGCTATTAGTCTTTTTCTCTTAGTTTTACACATAATTTTTTGTTATTTTGGAATTACAAAATTGGGCAATGCCCTCAATCTTTTCAAAAAAAAAAAAAGAAAAAAAAAAACACTTAATATTTTGACGAAAGTCTATTAATAATTTAAAATTTTTAAAATAAATAATTTCTCCGAAGAAGTACAATATATTCGCTAAAGAAATTCCGCCAAATTGTTTTTCCGCAGAAATTGTTTTTCCGCAGAAATTGTTTTTCCGCACGTGCCGCATCCAATTTCTCTGCGCATATCCCGCACGTGCCGCTATCCACTATAAATAGTCCTCACCAAGAACCATGAGCCTTCTAACACAACATAGAGAGAAAAACCTTCCAGGGTTGAACAGCTAAATTGAAGAAAAGTGCGGGTGGAGATCGAAAAAGCATGACCATAAGTTCGTAAACATAAAATTGAAGAAGAGAATGCTGGTGGATATGATAAAATATCTGCTCGGCTCCGCCGGTCCGAGCGGCTTCGGGTCCGCCTCCACCGCCGACGACGTCACCGCCGCCGCAGCCCACCGTCTCGGCGCCGTAACCGCAATAATCACCGGTATTCTCGTCGCCTTCTTCTTCTTCTTCTTTTCGCACCATCTGATTGATTATGGATGGTCATCACTGCTTTATCAGGCGCCACGTCGGGCATCGGCTTCGAGACCGCTCGCGCCTTAGCAGCGCGTGGCGCTCGGCTAATCCTCCCGGCGAGGAACCCTGACACCGCCGCGGAGCTTAAATCTCGCATTACCGGCGGCGAGATCATCGTCCTTCCTCTCGACCTCAGCTCGTTCTCCTCCGTCCGATCCTTCGTGTCCCAATTCCTCGAGCTTGGATTCCCTCTAAACATCCTGATGTAATATTGTTGTAATTAATCAATTAATTCTTACCAATTTATTATGTAATTGATTTAATTTGTCGATTGAATCGATCAGAAATAACGCGGGGAGATTCGCGTACGATCAAGCGGAGTCCGAGGACGGGATCGAGCTCACATTCGCCATTAATTTTCTTGGTAAGGAGGAGATAGGAGATACAATTTTGTCGTTTGCTTCCCTGGCTTCTCGAAAATTAATTAGCAGGGCTTAAAAAATATTATTAGGGCATTTCTTGCTGACGAAACTGCTGCTGGAAAAAATGGTGGAATCGGCGAGGGAAACGGGAATTGAAGGCCGCATCGTGAACGTCAGCTCAGTCTGCCATCGTTGGTTCTCCGGGGACCCTCTCGGTTACCTCCGCCTTCTCGCCGCCTGCGAAGTGTGAGCTTATTCTTTGAAACCACCACTATATAACTATCACCCACGCGAATTGGCAAACTTCATTTCATTTTGGGCGTACCTTATTTGATTTTGATAAAAAAATTAAATCAATTAAAATTTTTTGATCAATCTGATTTGATTTTAAACTTAATAATTTGAATTTTAATTTTAATTAATAAATAATTTGATTTTAAAATTTTGGATTGATTTATTAATTAAAATTTTGAATGAAATCAAATAAATAAAATTTATTCATTTTATAAAAAAATTTTAGCCATCATAAAAATTTAAATATTTTCTTAATGCATGAAAACAATTAATTATTTTTTTCATTATATATATCTTGTTTATTAATTATTCATTATAAAAAATTCATAATGAATTCAAATTTTATAAATAATTTTTTTAATATAGTAAGTTTCAATTTATCTAAAATTAAATTATTATTTGATTTATTTGATCAATTTAATTTGATTTTTTAAGAATTCAAAATTAATTAAATTTTAAAATTCATCATCTAAATCAATCAATCAAATCAAATTCACACTTTGTTACTCTTAACAAATTTTTAATGATGATAGAATAAAGTTCTGAATAATAATAAGATCATTGTTCATAGCTTATAATAAAATTCAAGAAATTATTATCTTAAATGAGAAAATTATTTGAATCATAAAGTTTAGCTATTATTTTTATTATACTATGGAGGATGAGAGGGTTCATATCCTAATTATTTATTCACCCTATATTAATTTTAAAGTTATTTTTATTATTAAACCTGTTATTTATTGTGATCTCAATATCAAAATCATTATAATATATATATATCAAAATTATTGTAAATTATATAAGAATATGATTTTTTTTATCATATTCATATTAAAAAACTTTTGTCATGAATTTTTTTTTTAGATAATTATATCAATATAAGATATTTTAATATTATTTAATTTAATTAATATTTTATTGAAATGACAATTGGCATTTTGGTTCAGCCGTTACAACCCGGTCAGAGCGTACGGCCTGTCTAAATTGGCTATGGTTATGCACGCCAAGGAGCTCGCAAGGAAGCTCGAGGTATTTTTTTAATAAAATAAAATAATTCTTCACCATTAAAAATATAAAAATAATATGATTGACCTTTTTACGCCGGAGGAAGAAATGGGGCGTGAACGTAACAGTGAACAGCGTGGATCCGGGGATCGCGCGCACGCGACTCAACCGTGACCGGGAAGGCTTCGTGTTAGGTCATGGCTACGCTCCTTCCTTTTTTTTTCTTATCCATACGCACGTCTCTTAAAAAAAAAATTTTTTTAAAAGAGAGATTTTGCTATCCGTCTGATTCTTCATCGACGCAGATATGATCTTCTTCCTCGCGTCGAAATTCCTGAAGAACATCCATCAGGTATCCGATCAATCTCCTCCCGATGATTTCACATTTCTTTCTCTCTTATTATTATCACATGCATTCCAGGCGGCGGCGACGACGTGCTACGTGGCGGCGCATCCGGCGGTGGCGGGTGCGAGCGGGAAATTCTACGCGGATTGCAACGAGACGGCGGCGGCGATGTCGGCGGAGAGAGGCGAGGGGGCGGCGAGGCTGTGGATGGAAGCGGAGGCGATGATAGCGGATGTCGGTCGTTCGGATCCGGATATAGTGGGGAAGCGGTGATGGGACAAGACCGGAGACAAGAAGGAGGCTTTGGTCCTTGTGTGGAGGAGAGAGAAAGAGGAGTTATCTGATTCTATTGTGGCTTTTCAACGCAGTGGCAGAGCTTTGGGAGTAATAAGGCAGGCGTTAGCAGGCTTTTTTGTTGGGAAATCATCCGGCAACGAAGGGAAGTGGGCAGGGCATGGAGTTAATACTGCCTACTTCTTAGAAGTCTAGGCTTCTTCTACGAGTCGTTGGCTCACACATTAAGAAGAATATGAGATTAGTATGAAATATAATTAATTATATTTTAAAATGAGTAATCTTATTTATGAGTTTTAAGTGGCCAGCACTTTGTATAATTCGAAGTTATTATTATGATCGATAGATTTTTAAGAAATTGATATTTAATCATCAAAGATCATCTTAAATTAAGCATGCTTTTGAAGTAATATTATGTTGGGTTCATATTACATCCAGAGATCGAGCATTCAACAAGATATTTGTGATAATTTTGCTCGATTAAAATTTATGTTTATTATAATATCATTTAAAATTCGTGAAAAAGCTCAGTAAAAGAGTTCAATTATAGCTCGATCATGACTTAATTATGGCTCATTAAAGCTTATTAATGAATAAATTATTTAAAAAAATTTTGATTTTAGATTTAAGAAATTATAATTGATACAATCTATTTATATTTCTCAATAGAAGCTAATAAGCATTAAAGCTTGAATATTGTATTAAATAAGTTATTTGTTTAATAGACTCGATAATCTCAACATTAATTAAGCTTATGAATAAATTTGAGCCGAGCTCAAACTCGAGGGCAATCTTGAAAATAAGATATTGATTAGCGATCTCTCGAATAGGCACATATTAGGCTCAGTTTGATTCGATTGCAGTCACATCATGATTACTTAGGTCGAAGACTATTTATATCAACAAATTAATATTTTTATGTATTTCTATTTTTAGTTCATAAAATAATCACTGGATTTTGTTGATCAATTCAAACCATTCTTTCGTTTCCAAACTCCAATAGGCCATATGTAAGGCTTCAAACAAGATTATAATGCGCTTGTAAGAAGAAAATTAATATAATTTTTTCATGCTTAAATAAAATAAAATAATTATGATAATGACCCTATTCTTCTCCGCTTATCTGTCATAATTTTCTGTCACATATCCATCTGTCATTTCAATCTTTTACTCTTTTTTTTTTTTTTGAGAAATTCAGTCATTATAATACATTATAATTGATTATTATTTTATTATAAACTCCTTTATATTCAATAAATCTAAGTAATTATTCAAACATAATTAATATGTTAATTGAATTAATTCTGTCTTGTTTAATATATATATATATATATATATATATATATATATATATATATATATATATATATATATATATATATATATATATTGAAAGTACAATATATAATTAATTTATAATAATAATGAACTGAATAAAGTTGTACTTTTTTTTTTAAAGTTATTCATCTAATATCTCACCTATTTTATGGGTGGAGATATCATTATGACTAATCTCTTCGGGCCTATAGCATCACATTCATCATCACGCATAATGAGTCTCCTTGATATCTCTCAAAGAAAATGTTCATCCTAAAGAAATTGAATGCATTCAAAAAATTCTAGATCGCACTCTCCCATCAATCTAGCTAAGACGATGGGTAATAAAATTGTACTTATGTTTAAGTATTTTTAGTTTGATTTAAATATGCTATGTGACAGGCCAAGCGTGTGATGGAGACGAATCAAAGAAGCTCGGGTCAACGTCAAAGAAAAGTTGCATTAATTTGCCTGGGTGTCGATTATTTATTTATTTCTTTTGTTTCACGGTCAGAGTTTTTTTTTTTAATGATTATCCGCTCAATATCTAATTTATTTTATGGATAAAAATATCATTATGATTGATCTCACAGATATCTGATATTACATTCATCATTTATATATATCATATCCTCACTTACTTTCCCTACCTTAATTATAGACGCTTCTACCCTGAAGAAGATTTGAACTCAGTTCGAGAGGTTCTAGATCACGCTCGCCTATCAACTGAGCTAAGAGACGATAAGTTTCACGATCAGAGTATTGGCTTATTTTAACAATAAGAGTTGACTTACTTTATGCTAAAGCCTATGTGCTGCGACTTTGCATATGAAAACCGAATACAAAGGAAACTTTAACTACTAAAATGAATTGCATCTCCATTACTCATGCCTATCTTCTTCACTATTAATCAAGCATTTAGTTTCTTCAACACGCAATAGAGCAAGTTCGAGCTGTAACTTTTCATGGCAATAAACCTTAATCCGCTATTCTTCTCCATTATTCTAACAGTATTACATGTTGATGAATGATCTCTCTTTAGCACTGCATTTTTCATGATTGAAAGTGCAGAAGTAAGGACTCCAGATAAATTCAAAAACGCCTTTATTTGGTTCAGTTTCAGTTTTCTTTAGCTATGCAACAGTTATCGTATTCGATACTCAGCTTTCAATGTCGCATACTCACTGAACAAAACTCTTTACAGAACAATTTGGACGCTTGCACTGATTCAGCAAGCTATATGCCTACGGGCTTCAGTTTCTGCCATATTATTGATTTCTTTTTTCTTCTGAATTCAACAGCCGAGAACATTCACTCCACACTTCAAATGGAAAATGATTTGATTAAGGGCGTCTTGATTTAAATTTGATCAAAATGGATTATAGTTTTATTCCCACTAATCAAAATGAGTTTTTTTATTATTATACTTACTTCTTTTCATAATTTTTAGCCAAGTTATCTTTTATCCATTTACTTTTCTTCAAAAAAATGTATATATATGACACTTAATTCTTATATATTTACATATCTAACTAAATTTTTATATTTACTTAAATAACACTTTAATTTTTAAATTACATAAAAAATATTATTAATGTTAACTTATCTAAAATAAAATAATATATATATATATATTTTTGTTGTGATTTGAATGCTAATATATTATATAAATATTCGTGTATAAAATATATAAATATTCGAATAATTGAATAGTATGTAGATATATGTGTGCATATATAAATATATAGAAACAAAACCTATATCTAATTCATGTTAAACAGTTGGGCTCCTACTATATATGGCGTTTGAGATTGGTGCAGAGAACTTATCCTTGTAAGGCCCTCCTTCTCTCCACAACAAAATCAGAAACAACATAAACAAGCTAACAAACTCTCTCAAATCACACTTGATCCTCTCTCTCTCTCTCTCTCTCTCTCTCTCTCTCTCTCTCTCTGTCTTCCTCTATATAAATTATTTATGCTGAAAACCCACCACCAAAACCTTTAAATCCATATCTATATCTTCTCTTCTTCGAAGCCATACTCACATGGCGTCGTCTCCCCTTCTCCTCCTCCTCTTTTCTCTCCTCTTCTCCTCCGCCGCTCTCGCCGCCACCATCCCTGAAAAAAAGGTCATTCATTATATGCGCCTGATCAGACACTGTTCTCTCTCTCTCTCTCTCACTTTCAACAGTAATATAATGCAGATTTTAATTAATTATCCATTTATATATGCTGTCTGCTTTCAGAAATACATAATATACCTCGGCGACAAGCCACACCCCAGCGTCAACGCCATTGATCATCATCATCGCCTTCTCTCCAATATCCTTGGAAGGTTAATCAATTCACCTTTATCATCTTTTCATTCTTATATAATATTATACACATCTTAAGCCATATTTTTTTAAAAACAATTGAGATGTATCTAACTTAACATCAAATTATGGTCATATTGAATTTAAAACTTTTAAGTTTATCTGAGTTGACTGTTTAATTTTTATTTGATTATTCATATATTATATTTATATTAATACAAATATAATATACTAAATATTCATTTAAATTTAATTAAAATTTTTAACCCAAATTATTTTTTAAGTAAATTTAAATATTTTGAAACCAATTTAATAAAAAAAATTATGATAAAAATATGATGACTCGTTTTTTTTTTAAAAATAGACATTGATTAAAATAATATTGAACTAAATATGAGCAGCCATGATGCCGCCAAGGAGTCCATCTTCCACAGCTACACTCTAAGCATGAACGCCTTCGCCGCAAAACTCTCCGACGAGGAGGCAGCTCAGGTGGCCGAGCTCGACGACGTCGTCTCCGTCTTCCCCGCCCATTCCCGGAAGCTACACACCACCCGCACTTGGGATTTCATCGGCTTCCCTGAGACCGCCCCGCATAATCGTACTGCTGAGAGCAACGTCATCGTTGGCGTCCTAGATTCCGGTGAGTTATGAAGGGCAACCCCTCCTTATATACTTTTCAAATTAATAATAATTTGTTTTTCTTTTCTTTCTGCAGGGATCGATCCTTTTTCCGCGAGCTTTAGCGGCGAGGGCTACAGTCCCCCGCCGGCGAGATGGCGCGGCAAATGCACCGGCCCCAAGGAGTTCAAGTGCAACAAGTAAATCCAGCTTCGCAATTAACAACTAATAAATTATTTAATGCAACTAATTCAGTTTTGTTTAACATCCATTCATTTAAATAACAATTTAAAATCATTAAATGATTTTATACTCTTTTAATATTTTGCCTTTCATAATGAAAATATTTAAGAAGATTTAAATCATACCACATAACTATTGTGCATTTAAATGTATTTAATACATAAATTTATGAAAGATTTACATATATAATACATAATTTTTATATATTTATATATCTAATATTTAAAATTAGATATTTATTTATCTAATATTTTTCTATATTAAAAAATTATATTTCACTTTTTAAAAGTGAGTATTGATAATATTTTTAATGTGATATTGAAGATTGAAATGTTATATATATGTAAAAATTTAAATTTAATTATTAGATATGTAAATACATAAAATTGTGATATGTATAAAAATCTTAAATTTTTTTTTTTATATATATACTTTTATGCTTTAAAAAATATATTTAATCTTAAAAAATAATTATAGTGATATTTTTGATGGGATTAAAATTTAGTACTGTTTATATAAAAATTAAAATTTAAGTACTAGATAAGTCCTACGATAATTTAATTTAATTGCATATAACATCATTATAAATATTTAAAATGTATTCAACTTTATTTTCTAACGTTTTTTAAAAAGAATATTATATTAAAAATATGTTAAAATGATTTAATTATTGAATTAAATAAATATAATTTTTTCTATTAATTTATAAACGACTTAAATATTAAAATTTTTACAATAATTTACATTCATAATAAGAGTGTAAAGTAATATTTTTTACTGGAGCATAAAAATAATATTTTAATTTAAAATCAACTTGAAATTATGCTTTTAGATTTTTAATTATACTAAGCGTGGCTGCCAAATCACAGCAAATTGATCGGCGCGCAATGGTTTCGGCTGGACCGCAAACCTCCGGCGAACGACGCGATGGCTCCTCAAGACTACAAAGGCCACGGAACCCACGTGGCCTCCACCGCCGCCGGCAATCCCTTGCCTAACGCCAATCTATTCGGCCTGGCCCAAGGCACAGCCCGCGGCGGCGCCCCATCCGCCCGCATCGCCTCCTACAAAGTCTGCTACGCCGACAGCGTCTGCAACGACGAGGACATCCTCGCCGGTTTCGACACCGCCATCTCCGACGGCGTCGACGTCATCAATCTATCCGTCGGCGAAGATCCCGGCAAGTCTTTCACGGACGCCCTTGCCGTCGGGGCTTACCACGCCATGCGCCGCGGAGTCCTGACCGTCGCCTCGGCGGGCAATATGGGGCCGATGCACCGCACCGTCCTCAACTACTCGCCGTGGATGCTGACCGTCGGTGCAAGCACCCATGACCGGCAGTTTGGGACAGATATAGTGCTCGGAAACGGGAAGAGGGTGACGGGGATAGCGCTCAACACCTTCGCGACTGAGAAGGCTTTCCGTCCTCTCGTGCTCGGGATTGATGCGGCCATCGTCGGAATGACTTTCTCAGCTCAGTAAGTAACTTCGTTCCACTAATTTTTATAATCTTGGGTCAGAATGAAAACTTTTATTTTATTTTTCCTATTATTACTGTCGAGTTTATTTGTTGCAGGATGTGCAGCCCTGATTCTTTGGACCCAAAGATTGTGAAGGGAAATATCGTGCTGTGTAAGATTACCGGCGGCGCCGGCTGGGCCGACAAGGTGGTGAACCAAGCCGGAGGGGCCGGGATGGTGATTCAGATGACGATGCCGGTGGACCAGGCCGATACATTCCAGCTCCCGGCGACCATGATATCCAAGGATGGCGGCGCTATCATTAAACAGTATATTGATAGCCTCGGTGTTGGAGGGTATATAAAATATAAACAGAGAGAGAGAGAGAGAGGGCAATATTTTGGATATAAATTATTTTACTTTTGATATTAACATAATAATTTGAATACAGTAAACCGGTGGCGAAGATTGAGAAGTCTCATGCCTTCACGACTAAAGGGGTTGTCATCGCCTCCTTCTCAGCCCGTGGCCCGAACCCTCTCTACACTGAAATCCTCAAGGTAATGATGTTTAGAATGAGCTTATTCACTCCCAAATTATTTATAAAATATCATCCACATATATATATTTATTTTATATGCATGTTATTACTATATTAAGATAAAAGAAGTTTATGTAAATGTAAATTAACTTTAAAATTAAAGATTATTTTAGAAAATTTAAATATATTTAAATCTTATATGGAGGGTGATCAACTAATAGTTATAAAATATTATATATTAAATATAAAAGTATTATGTATATAAATAATATATATTATTGTATAGTTAATATTATATTAATATATAATATTTTATAATTAATATATTAATTGATGATTAGATGATGCTATATTATTAGAATTAGAATATAAAGTTATATTCGGATTACACACATAATAATCTCTCTAAAAATTAATAGAATTAGAATAACATAAATAATAATAACTTTTTTTTTATAATCGATCTCATATAGTAGGATAAAATTTATTATTATTATAATATTAATTTTCATAAATTTTAATATTTTCATCGTATTATATATATATATATATATTCTGATGAATTTCTTTAAGCTAGATTTGTAACATAATGACGCATTTATTTTACACGCAGCCGGACTTGGTGGCTCCAGGCATGAACATCTTAGCCGCCTACCCATACTACATCCCCTTCACCGACGACCCCCGCGACCTCCGCCGTTCTCCTTTTCAATTAATGTCTGGCACATCCATGGCCACCCCTCACGTCACCGCCGCCGCCGCCTATGTGAAGTCCTTCCACCCTTCCTGGTCCCCTGCCGCCCTCCGCTCCGCTCTCATGACCACCGCCTGTCCCATTCCCACCTACATCCCCCCTAATTCAACCGCAAAAACTTCCAAACTAGACCTCGAATACGCCTACGGCTCCGGCCAGATCGACCCGCTCGCGGCTCTCAACCCCGGCCTCGTCTACGACCTCACCGAATCCTCTTATCTCCGCTTCCTATGCTCCAAACACCCGAACACCACCGCCGTCGCCATTCTCACCGGCTCTCGCAACTTCGACTGTGCTCCTTACTCCAATGCTGAAGGATACGACGGCCTCAACTACCCGAGCTTCCACTACGTCGTGCCGGACTCGGCCAAGGCGTCGGTGGCGACGTACCGGAGGATTGCGACGAATGTGGGGAACGGGCCGGCGGTGTACAAGGCGACTGTGGATGCGCCGGCAGGCGTGGAGATTGAGGTGAAGCCGTCGAAGTTGGAATTTGGAAAAGTGAATGAGGAGAAGGCGTTTGATGTGGTGGTGAAGGTGGCGGCGGTCACCGGAAGGCCACCGTATATTGTGTCGGGATCGCTGACGTGGAGTGACGGCGTGCATAGGGTCAGGAGCCCCGTTGCGATTCATTATACTTGAGAGATTATATGTCGCAATTAATGTGATGACTGATTATTTATTTATTTTTGTATTCGATGGGATTGCATTGTTTTGTATTATTTATTGTTATTAAGAGGCAAAAAATTAAAAAATTATAATTTTTAAACAGATGACATCTATATTTATAAATATATTATATTTATTTTAAAAAATTATAAATTATGCCTTAATACAATTAATTTATAAATATTCTTATTATAAATTTATAAGTAATATATATAAATATAAATTATTTTTAATAATAAAAAATTTGATAAGATCTCGAGTTAGTGCAATCTAATCTATAGCTAGTTTGAGATTGACTAAAAAAAAGTTGGATTCAGACTCCACTCATTATGTTCAATTTCATTTCAAATCATCAATTTTAGAAGTAAAATAATAACTTTAGTTACAATTATATCTGATATTACATTCAAAATTCCCTAGTCAAAGCATGAATCTTAAGAGCGAAAGGAGCGTCAGTGAAATCAATTCGAGATCAAACACATACATCGCCCAAAACTTTGGAACATAAATTCTCAATGATCATCGTCAAATATAGAGTATTTATAGTCAATCGGCCTAGAATCTAAAAAAAGATCTCACAATTCCTCATTTGAGCATCCAAATGTTGAAATACATCAAATTATCAAAGGAATAGTCGAATCGAGTCAGATGGGAGGAGTGGTTTGGATTTTCCATATATTTACAAGGCGCCACTCTTCCAAATCTATAAATACCCCACTCCATATGGAGGAGACTTTTGGTGAAAGGAAGAAGGAGAGAGCTCACGAAGATCGAAGATCCCAGACAGATCCTGCCGACGGTGTCCCGTCTCAGTCACGACCCACCATTGTCAATCGTCATTCGTTCTGCATTCGAAGTTGTTCCCATGTTTACGCGATTGTTCCATGCCTTTCCACAAGTTCTGCATGGTCACCTGCGTATATTACAACGACCGTTGTTACATATTTGTTCCTTTCTTGTATACCATCTTGTAATCCGTTATCGGAAGATTATGAGGCATATACATGGTGGAACATTTTCTTTGGGGCCAGTGGTTTTCCCTCTTTTCGAGGTTTTCCGCGTTAAAATTTCTGGAGTTCTCTTGCTCATTCTTTAAATACCTGTGTGTGTTCTGGACTAATCAACAAAGCTAAGGCGTAAACTTTCACTCTACATCTTGGTCTTGACATAGCAGTTTGGTCACAGAGACTCCTCGATCATACTTTTTGAACACCATCATGTGTGATCTTATTAGCCTCTCGCTCTAACTCGTCACTCGAAAACCAATCCGATGAGCTTTAGCCCACTTCCCCTAATGGGCATGACCTGCGAACAGGACGGAATCTCTTTAGAAGAAGAGCGTATCGCGAGAATGGAAGAGTCTCAAATGAGATGATCCGACTTTCGAGGAAGACAACAACCTCCATCACACCGCCCCAAGATCGATACCTACTGGAGGACAATATCTTTTCTCTCTTAGGCGAAGTTCCACCATCTCAAGCGTGATCTTGAACTTGACCTTTGCCAGTTCCACCATCCATCCATCCATTACGATTCGGGTGCTAGCATTCTCTTCTCACCTGCATGTTATACATGCGAATTACACGCTTGATGCAGAAGAACTCCATCACAAGGCGGGAATCATATCTTCTCTTGATTATCGAGAGTCTTCCCTTTGGGCTATTCTTGACATCCCATCCCGTAGGGTTTAAGCTTCATTGACCCTTATGATGGAGTTCTTACTACGAACACATCGACCATTCTGGACCATCATGCATATCCGAAATCGACATGTTGCTTTGTGGGGTCTTCCTATTACTCTCAAGGGACAAGCCGCACTTGGTTCCTCTCTTCCAGGGATCTATACACCTTTGATGAACTGCCAAAATCTTTGTGGAGCAGTTCATTGCAAATCGAAGGATCATTAAAGATTCCTCTCATCTCTCGACATTAGTCAAAATGAGGGAATCCTTAAGGAATACTTCAGGTTCTCCTTAGAAGCTTCGCCAAATACACAGGTAGACCACTATTAAGAGGAGTTTTCCTTGGAGGACTCAGAGGAATTCTTTTTCACGAGACACGGTCCACTCGTATCCGACTTGGTTCATGTGGAAGCACAAATCTCTGGCGATGGCTATTCGCGATTTGAGCAATCCGCGTAAAAGCACCCAGGAAATGCGGTCCGACACTCATCAAAAGAAGCAACAAGGTGATCTCCCTCCACGAATATCACGAGTGAACTTGAAAAAAATACAGACACATCGTGTTAATCTAATGGCCATTGAGGAAGAAAATATCAAGTGGCGCATCACGAAACCAAATTCAGGAAATGCAATATTGTCACTTCCATAAGTCAGGACATCTCTTGAGGCATGGGAACTCGAAAGAAGAAAGGCTCATTCATTGAGGATATCTACGTCGATTTGTGAAGAATCAATCGACACAAACAAACATGCCCATCAAGGGGGCAACAAGGACAATCATCACGAAACAATCATCATCAAGCGGTTGGAGATTGAATTGCGGGAGGACCAATACTATCTAATCAAGTTCGTTGCTATCTCAAGAGTTAAAGAGGTCGATCATTCCATCACTTTTCTTGACTCGGACTTAGAAGGAGTACATGTTCCTCATCGAGATCCACTTGTCATCGTGCGGGGATCGGTGACCCATCTTATAATGTTAAAGGATTTTGGTTGATAGTGGGAGTTACATGATGTCTATTTTACTCCACGTTTACGAGCATGGGCCTCGTTAGGGAAAAGCTCCAACTTCTTGAGGACCATTATGCGGGTTTGACAAGCCTGCAGTAGAAGGGGCGATCACTCTTCTGTTGTTCTCGAGAATTCCTCCAAATGACTCATTCAATCCAATTTATGGGTGGTCGAGTGGACTTGCTCTTTGGAAGGCCCCTCGGTCAATCTTTGGTGCAATCACTTCAATATCTCATCTTAAGATGAAATTTCCAACCCCTGTTGGAGTTGGAAGTCTGGAAATCAACAAGTAACAATCATGTTACCTCAGACAAGCTCGATACGCCCTTAGTGACCTTTAGCATTGAAGATTCTAATTTTGGGATGAAGGAGCACCCACAAAGTATCACGTAGAAGACTTACTCTCCATTACATTATCGGATGACCAACCACTCTGGCGGTCTGGTAGGATCCACTTTCAAAGGAACAAGAGAAAATTACGTAGATTTCTGCGTAGAAATCAAACATCTTAGCATGGAGTGATATGCGAGGTTGACCCAGTGTGATCATGCACTCCCTCAAGATTAATCCAACATCCGATCATCGGAAGAAGCGAGTTTTGCACCCGTCCTCAGTATTGAGCATGAAGTTAACAAGCTCCTTGAGCGGGATTCATCACGAGAAGTATATTACCCTATATGGCTAGCAAATGTTGTCATGGTTAAGAAAACAAATGGAACATGGAGGATGTGTATTGACTAACATGAGCTTGTCCAAAATAGCTTCCCCTTCCCATTGATTGATTACGTCGGCCATCAAATGCTCAGTTTCACGGGCGCTTACTCGGTTATAACCAAATAAGAATGGACCCATGGATGAAGAAGCCACAACATTTCAAACATATAAAGGTTTATCTTCTACCAAGTTATGCCATTGGGTTAAAAATCGGTGCTACTATCGGCGTCTTATGAATATGGTTTTCAAAGGCTATTAGGCGTACGATGGAAGTATCGTGGGCGACATGTTGGTAAAAGCACGGAAGAATCACAACATATCTCGACTTAGAAGCGTGCTTCAATCTTCTTGGCTATAACATACGGCCCACCAAATGTGCCTTTGGAGTTACATCGGAAAATTTCTTGGGTTTATGGTAACCCAGCGGGTAAAGCCAACCACGAGAAAATTAAGGCTCTCGAGATATGACCCCTCAAAGAATATCAAGGAAGTTCAGCGTCTAAATGGGGATGCTGCCCTATTCTTAGCTTCGTTAGGGACAAATACTTGCCATTCTTGAGAATATTAAAGGAGCAAAAATAATAATTTTCAATGGGCCAAGCGAATGTCAATGCGCTTTTGAACAACTAAGAGTACTTAGCATCTCCCCTTTCTTTATAAGCCTATTCAAGGAGAAATATTATACTTATATCTTGCGACTTCTCCCCATAAGCTCGGTCTTGATACGAGTAAGCGATACGACCAATTTACTCATTGAAAATACTTTCGGATATAGAAAGTGGTTATCCACTGACGGATGGCATTAGCCTAGTTTTTTATTTCGAAAATTGCGTCCATACTTTCAAGCTCATACTATCGGTGTTTACACTAATCTACCATTAAGAGCTATCTAGGAAGCATCGGGTTAAGTGGTGTGGAATTGGGAGAATTTGACATTAAGTTTCTACCTGGACGACATAAAGTCTCAAATACTTCATGAGACTTCATGGTGGAATGCTTTGCCCCAACTCCAATGATGATATGTCTATCACCGTCCTTTATTTCCTCAATGGACTCTCTATGTTGATGGAGCTTGAAATCTTGGCTGAGTTTTACTTATTTCCCCAGTGAGAATACCTTAGAGTATGGACTTAGTTTAAAATTTTACTGCGACAATATGGTGAATCTGAGGCCCTCATCGAGGTTGAGACTTCATCATTGCAGCGGCTTAACGATCCATGACTCTCGACATGCCTCTCAAGTCGAGGGTGACTCGATACCATAACCCTCGGTTAGCCTGTCATTCGACTTGGTGAAGTCTCTCCTTGCCCATCTTAAGGCACATCAAATCACTCATCTGGCGGGAGAAAATACTCGGCGAGCCCTAAGCTTGCTATGTCCACTGGAGATCTATTCAAGAGAAAGCATATTGAGAAATATATTTCCCCATTATTCAAGGACCGTGGGTAATACAAACGATTGATGAGGTGAAGGAACCCTCATGGATGGACCCCATCATGTCTTTCACGCAGAAGGAAGTCTCCCCGAAGACCTTACTGACGCCACTCGCCTCCGAAGACAAGCTGCAAACTTTGTTGTTATTGGAGGTGAACTATATAAACGAGCTTTCTCTGGGCCATACCTCAAGTGTCTTCCACCATCAGTGACTATCGAGAGGTCCTCGGGAATATGTGGAGAACACAGGAGGAAGGGCAGCCCTTAAAATTATAAAGGCAAGGATTCTATTGGCCTCTGGTGAAACAAGATGCCACAGGTTCACCAAAAAATGTCTTGGTTGTGGGTTGCATTCAAACCTTCCTCCACCCGCTGAGCTCTCATCTCTTCAAAGCGTGGCCTTTTGCTGATGGGGAATTGATATAATGGGACCTTTTTAGATAGCATCGGGACAAAGAAAGTTCATCATTCTAGTCGACTACTTCACTAAATGGGTGGAAGCAGAACCACTTTGATCAGGCAAGCGCAAACAATTTGTATGGAAAAATATAGTGTGTCGATTCGGTCTTCTGTAAAGATCATCGCGACAACGGGACTCAATTCTTGGAAAAGTCTTTCGTCCTTTTGCAAAGATCTTCACATTCAAGCTTGCATCTGGTGGCACATCCTGAGCAGACGGGAAGCTACAAATAGGACTATACTCAAGGATTAAAACACGTCTTGAGAAGGGGGGGCAATGGATTGATGAGCTTTCCAATGTTCTCTGCTTACACTATCAGCGCACGGTGAGGCATGCCATATAACTTGTGTTTGATGCGAAGCTATCATATTAGTGGATATCGGGGTTCCAAGTCCAGAGTCCAATTTTTGATCATGGTAGCAATGAAGAAAAACTTGGCACTAGACTACTCCCGAAAACTCGTGACACTTGCCGGTTGCTTCCTATCAAAAGCTTCGCCACTTCAGCGAAGAGTAAAACCTGCGTCGCAATATCTATCGGTGACTTGGTTCTCTGAAGTCTCGGCTGAGCAAAGGCCCTCAGCCTGATAAACTCTCACCTCACAGGATGGTCCATATGTGGTTATAGCTGACAGTCGAGCCGAGAACATTCAAGCTCGAGGATCTAGAAGGAAAAACTACACTTGGAATGCTAGAATCTCGAAAATATTATGGTAACTCTTATTGTATAATATTTTGCAACACTTTATCCGATCTATCACTTCATCCTCTGTATGCAACCCACTTAATGGGATAGGGAAACATTTATTCTTGTTTATTGTTGTTGTTGTTGCTCATTTTCGGCTCACCGTGTCTTATGATTGTATCATCGAACTTATCAAAGTAAGTGAATTTGTAGCAACCATGTTTTTCTTTTTTTCCTCCCACTTGAGAAATATACACTCACGTTATATCTCTCAACATGATCAATCCCAAGGGACTTGATCAACCTCTTCCATGTGTTAATGTCATTCAAAAAACTCCTAACCTGGGAAAGGTTAAGAAGGTCCTTGGTGGACTTCACACCTCTTCCATACGTTAACATCATCGAAAATACCTCGATGAAACCTGATAGGTCAAAAATTCCTGATCCAATTGCATATTAGCGCCAAATGATATTCCACCAATCACCCATGGGTAAGAACAAGATAAGAGTGTAAAAGAATATACATAGATATCATCAACAAAGAATGATACTATAAGAGAATCAAGATCGATACATGCTAATAACATTACATAGAACAAACAACAAAGAAAAGACATCTACAATGACACTACATGATATCAACATCCTCCTCACTACTAGAGATCCTCCCTGAGCCACTCACAACTCCTTCATCTTCAATCGGCGAAGATCTTCGGATGCTTGGCTGGGGAGATATATCCTCAATTAGCTCCGCTTTTGATGTACCACACGGACTCCTTTAGAACCCTGATGAAACCCCTCCTCTGGCATGCTCCAAGTCCTTCACTTCAACATCAAGTATATGATTACGAAGCTTCGAACATAGTCTTCGACACCCAGATAAGCCGTGAGTTCTTAAGTCTCCACCGCCTTCAAGGAGATTTCATTTGCTTCCGCTTGACATCAGACGCTTCTTTCAAAAAAGACGATCTTGTAATGCTTTCTTCTCCGCAGTATTGAGCCTCTTTTCCATCTAGCGAGCCTCCTCCCTGCTCTCACTAGCTCATCAGGTGCCCACCTCGACACGAAGAGAAAGAGAAGTCGACATGTTCGCCCCCTACACCCGATCCTCCAAAGACGCACTTCTTTGGCCTTAGATTCATCTTTCGCTCACACTTCATGATACTTTACCTTCACAATTATTCCACTCATCTAAGGCAACACCCAGATGAGCCATCAATCCTAACGATTGAGTTACCTAAAAAGAAAAAATCACACCAATAAGAATGAGGGAAAAGAAGAAAGGAAGAAAGAAGTAAAAAATAATATACCAATTCATCCTCCGTTGACGTGGAGCATCTATGATTTAATACCTCAGAATTTGCTTCGAGAACGAACTCCCCATCTGAGTTAAAACAGCTAAACTCGAAGCCAATTGGGGCAAGCATCTTCTCAGATATATGACGTGGTCCTTTCGACAAGTCTTCTTTTCATGAATCATTGTTATCGACGATCGCGAGCTTCGAGAGAACCCTATGAGCGAGGAATTACCTCATCACCTTTACTCAACCTCTTCAACGGAAGAGCGAGATCTTCCCCGCCGGATGGAAAGACCAACCTTGAACATCTATCTTCAATTGTATATTTGCCAATATGACGTAACTCATATTGTAAGCTTCCTACGTCAGAAATATTAAGAGTTGCTAAGATATCATTCTCCGATATCAGTAATGGATCTGGAAGATCATTCAATCTCCCCCATCTCTCAGGAAGTCCCCACTCATTCTGCACAAAAAAGAATCCATTGGACCAATTTCTAGATGGATCCCGTGCAGAAAATTCTATCCAATTCTTTATAGTCCGATAAGAAACACGTCCCTGAGCATCACATGTGAATCTACACATTCGGCACAAGTATTCGATGTTCAAAGTAACACCACGCTTCAAGAAGGTAGTCAAACCAACGATGACCATTAAAGCTCGAACGAATGCGAATAAAGCTACGCCATAGTTTTGAAGATCTCAATCAACTCGGGAGCCAAAGGGAATCGCATCGCACGAAGAGTCATCTTAAATAGTAAAGTATCCTCGGAGGTGAACGGCTCGATCGACTTTTGGCAACAATAGCTACCAACTCATTTGGGAAGAAAAATTTTCAACACCATTAAGCTATCGATGTGACTGGATGATGGATCCATACGCCACACTATGAGTTTTCTTCCTGCCATCACCGTAAGAATACATAATGAATAAAGAGGGAGAAATAATAATAATAATAAAAATAAAAAAATAAAAAAGAAAAGAATTTTGTGAAGCACTCACTCAATATGCATCTTCTTATTTTGACTCCTCGCATGCTTTGGGATAAAATTCTTCTCCCACGAACGATGAAAACACATATATGAAGGGGAGGAAAGAAAAGAAGAAGGGATACATATAGAGAGAGAAAGAGAGAACTATCCCCCTCTAATAAGGCTATGAAATTACTAGTCAAACTTTCTGAGTCGGACGATGGCTCCTAAGTGCTCTCGCCATCTTGGCGCTTTCAAGCCGAACCGCCCATCCAAGTTGAAAGAAAGCTAATTTTCTACAGAAAACGTAGAACATGAGCTTTGATCGCCTCTAATCGGACGGTCCGACGGTCGGTTGATTCTTTTCGAGGAAAACCGGAACAACGACGATACCGTGGACCTTGATCGCTCCTAACCCGGACGGTCCGACGAGGTCGGTGAACCGGAACCACGACGATACTGCCTTGATCGCTTTAACCCGGACAAACCGGTAAACCAACTACGACGATATCGCGGGCCTTGATCGCTTCCAATAATCCTAACTCAAGAAGAAGAGGAAATAAAAAATGTACATTTCTCTACCCTGGTTTTATAGACCCCATAGGGGTAAAAAAGGACCTAAACCAAATTAAACCGGTCAGCCGAGCGCTGGCGACGCCAGCTCATGACGCTACAGACGCCAAGAGACATCCTTCGCCCGCCCGCTTTTGCGACCGCCCCTTCTGCCGCGGGTTCATGGACGCTGAATCGACGAGGCCGCTCGACTTGGCCAAGGACGTTCATGGAAATGACGCAGCGCCACACGGTTCAAGGCCATGACGTGGCAACGTCCATGGGCGCTAATCGACGCAGATAGCTGCGGTTCAAGGGTGTCAGCCTTGACTCACCCACGGTCTGAATTGCTATGGAGGTACTCGGGCGCTACGCCATTGCCGCTCAGCCACGGCGCCATTGCTCGGGCGCCTATCCCCCTAAACGCTGAAAACTTTCGTAGTGTCCAAGGTCCATAACCTCAAAATATCACGCCACGACCTTACATCTACTTCCATAATCGAATATTGTACTTTTATGAAACTTTATTCTCCCAAAATGTATGATTCATGGCCGCAAAGTTTCATTAAAGAATTTGTTGTTTCAAGTATTTGATATATATTTTGAATGATCAGATGATGTCATCCAAAATAGGCAACGATATGACATTCAAAATTCTACCAAAGCATGAATCTTAAGGCAAAAAGTCGATCCCAAGTCAAATCAAGATCAAACAATTAAAACATCGAAAAACTTTGGAACATAAATTAAACCTCAATGATCATCAAATATAGAGTATTTATAGTCAATCGAGCATCTCGATGAGCAATCTAACAACCCTAAGATCTCAATTAATTCATTTGAGCATCAAATATTAAATACATCAAATGATCGGAATCGGAATCGTCTCAGATGGGAGTGGTTTGGATTTTCCATATATTACAAGACGCCACTCTTCCAAATCTATAAATACCCATACCCATATAGAGGAGACTTTGGAGCCCAAGTGAAGAAGGAGGAGAGCTCAAGATCAAGATCCCCGGAGCAAGATTGCACCACCGCCCGACGGCCGTCAACCACCACCGTCAGCCATCACCTCGCCATCTTGCCAATCATCCATCCTCAGATTGCCTAAGTTGTCCCAGAATTGTCGCTCTTCCACCAAGTTCCTACATTATCACCATCACCGCTGCCACCAAGAACTATTACAATCGATCTGTTACATATGTTCCTTTCTTGTATACCATCTTGTAATCCCATCGGAAGATTCAGACTGGCATATACATAGGAACATTTTTCTGCCAGCTCGCGTGGTTTTTTCCTCTTTCGAGGTTTTCCACGTTAAAATTTGAGTTCTCACTCATTCTTTAAATACGTATGTTGACTAATCAACAAAGCCTGAGAACTTTCACTCTACCATCGTCTTCCCAAGACGCAACAATATCAAAATTTATGTATGAAATGATATATTTTATATTAAATCTAATATTATTTTTATTTTTGCATGATATTAAAAATTAAAAAAATGTATATATATAGCATATAATTTTTATGCATTTATTTATAAAAAATTTGTGTAAAAAAAATGCATTATATTTTAAAAATTAAGATGGTGCTACTTTTTAATGTAATAATAAAAATTTACTTAATATTTAAATAAATATGAAAATTAGATATTTGATATATAAATATATAAGAATTGTATGCAAGTATGTAAATGCTCTAAAAATTTAATTTTTTATATAAATAAATATTAAAAGTTAAATATGAAATCTATTTTAATATTTAGAGGCCAATTTGGAAAGGTTGATGTAAGGATAAGACCTGAGGAGGAAAAGTTAATGTGGATTATTAATACGAGGAAAAAAATGAGGGAGATGACGGCGGTGTGGCTTCCTTCGCTTCGGCGGACGTCGCGCTTTTCTCCGTCGTGTCCTTCATCATCAATGCCTCTTTCGTCGCCTTCTCCATGGCACACTCGATCAAGTTCTTTACCTCCCGGTACCTCATTGCCTCTTCCTTCTGTAATCCGATTCATCGTACCATTCCTTGTTATTTGTGTTGAGCTGCAAATCTCGGTCGGATCATATTTAAAGTTGGGGTCCGTCGGTAGAAATTTCTGGAAATGGATTTCGTTTGAAATCAAGGTTATGGATTCTTGGGAGAATGGGTATAGATAGCTGGCTATTGCCATTAAATATGTAGGATGAAAGAAGAAATTTTGTAATGGTGGATGTGCCCTTTAGGGGGGCGAAAGCAAATTCATTGGATGTAAATTAAGTTGACTTACGACGAGTGATGAAGGAGATCGAATACTTGTTAGATTAATTGAGTTTTAGAGAAGTATACCATTCTATGCAATAACCTCGAATACTTGTTAGATTTCTTGCACAGTGTTTTAGAGATTTCTTTAAAAATGGAAAAAAATTCACCAATTTTACATGACAAAGATAGATGCCTTATGAAAACTAGAAATTAACTCCCAAAAGGATTTGTGTGGACCGGCTGTTTGGAGGGGAAGAAAAAATCCCAACTACTTGGCCATTGTTCTAATTGCAAATATTTTTTTGGGAATGATGAATGTGTCAAGACTTAAATTTTAAGTTAGGTGGTTTCCTACCTAAGAATTTAGGAATAACTTACAAGATTTTCACCAAATAAGCTTAGGAAGATTTACACACACAGCACACAATTCTTATGTATTTATATATCTAACACTCAAAGTTAGATATTCACTTATTTAACACTTTTTAACGTTTAAAAAGGTGCATTTCACTTTTAAAAAGTGAGTGATGATGGTATTTTTGATGTGATATTGAAGATTGTATATATGCAAAAATTGAAGTTTGGGTGTTGGGTATGTAAATACATAAGAATTGTGTGGTATGTATGTAAATCCCCCAATAAGCTAATTGACACCTATATAATTGAAGTACTTGGACATACAAGAGTAATGATAAAATTCTTAATAAAAGGATTGGCACTTCCAAGACCATGCTATTTTATCATTTCTCTCATTTCCATTTTCATGGATACAACAACAACAAGCCTTAATCTCACTAGGTGGGGTGGCTACATGAATCCTTCGTCTCCATTGTGTCCTATTATGTGTCAAATTCTCATTTAATTCAAGTATACTAAGATCATTTTTTATACATCTTAACCAAGTCTTTTTAGGTCTACCTCTATCTTTCTTAACATAAGGCAAATCTAATGCATCTACTCTCCTAATCGGCTACCCATTTTCACGGATACATAAAATATTTTAATTTGGGCGGGCACCTTGCAAAGGCTATTTTCTAGTCTCTTGTCCAATAAAGAGTTTATGAAAACTTTCTCAAATTTTATGTGATCACGGATAATTACTTACAAAAACTTTTGTTAATCTTTATATCTGATCTTACATTAAGGAGATTTTGATAGATTCAGGTTCTTATATATATTTATATATTGACATGAAATCAGTATATGAAATTTGAGCCATGGTTGTTTGCCCAAATTGTAACTGTTTCATTCTCGTTTAGAACTTAGGGGAAGAGGTTGAAACTGTTGAAAAGTAAATCATAAAGAATAACTGTTACCATGGATCATTTAGAAAATTCTAAAATTAAGATTGCTATAGGAATTTCTAGTGAATAAGTTAGATATAGAAAGTAGTTGAAAATTTTATTAAATTATAGCTAGAATCCTCAATAAACTAGTATAGATATGCCTTGAGCCTTGTCATTTTGTATAAGCTCTGTTTAAGAGCAAAAGTTCAAGATAAGCTTGCTAGTTTCTCTATATTCCACGCGACGTTTCCATAAAAGTGTATTAAAGTTATGTTTGTAGGAGATAGTGAGTGGCATGAACATACAAGTTCATCATCTTACGAAGGAGAACTATGAAAATTGGGTTTTTCAAATGAAGGCATTATTTAGGTCTAGAGGCATTTAAGAGGTTATTAAAAAGGCTATATTTTATGTCTCAGAGGCTACAACTGCATCATCTTGAGCCTTTCTTGTTGCTACAAAGGAGAAAAGATAAAATCATATGTGTAGACATACTCATTGAAATTGATGAATTGGAGAGCTAAATTTATTTTGGTGACTTCTCAAAAATTTTGTTGAAGGGAAAAGATAAAATCTTCATTCTTTTGAAAAATGATCATCATCAATTCATTTTTGATATTTATTATGTGTTAGATATAAAGAGCAATATTCTAAGCTTAAGACATTTTTTTGTTCATATCCACATGAATATAAAAAGCTATCTTTAAGAAATAATTTAAATGAGCTATTACCAATGTGAGATGACAAATAATAGAATTTTTACTTTAATACAAGTGATGATATAATGAAATATTTAAAAATTTATGTACAAGTTATATTATGGTTATGACACATGAGGATTGGGTATCTACATTTTAAAGACCTCAATACTATGCAATAGAAAAAGATAGCATATAGCTTTCCATGCATCAACCAACCAAATCAGATTTTTGAAAGGTGTGTATTTGGAAAGCAACCTAGAAAAAAATATTGAAGGAAGCGAGCCTAAGAACAAATATGCAACTTCAACTAATCCATATGGATATGGATGTATGTGAATTATTTGCCCCAACATATATTGTAAAGCATAAGCATTTTCTCACTTTCATTGATGATTATGTAAGAAAGACCTAAGTATATTTTTTAATAGAAAAATTTTACATGAAAAATAATATGGAAGAATGCCTTTAAATTCATCCTTTCACTAATATCTGCATGACGGGGAACCTATCGAAACCTTTATTTTTAGAAGAATAGTAATGTTCATTTAAACAATAATCTTATTCATTGATAGCCTAGAAAGCAGTGCAAGCCACATTAACTCGCAAAGGTGTATGAAAAATATAGCTAAAAGAATGTAGGCGATTAATTAAAGTAGTGAATATGAAGACGAAAAAAATACTTAAACCTTACTGATAGGTGGTTCCTCAGAAGAGTCAAGTACAGTAAGGAGAACACTTACATTCATATTGGACATCATTCCCATAGTAAGATCATCATATGAAAAATCTAAAGTACGATGGCCATTATGGTTCAAGTTGATTCATTATTTTTGTTAAGAACTTCAACTCAAAGAGACTCTGAGGAAATATCTTAGACATGCCTCAAATGAAGCTTGATTTATTGACTTGTGCATCAACTTATTAATATGAACTAGATATTCAACAATCTTTTATCTGAACTCTTTTGATATTGTGCATTGATTCTTTATAATAGATGCATAATATTTCTATTCATCAACTTAGTATGCCATCAATTTGTGGATGGAAGACAATGCTTCTCTTAATTGTAAATCTATCATCGCCCAGAGTGATCATTACAAGAATATGAGGAAGCAAGCATCTTTATTTGAGATGATTAAGCTCAATGACTTGAAATGCATCCAAATGCTAAAAAAGAGATGTGTTTCCTCCTCTCATGATTGTTTGCTTACATGGCATGATTATTATCATCTTTGAGAACTTATAGTGGGGATATTTTTCAAACAAATTCTACGCATGGATCTATTGCATAATCTCAAAAGATTGAAATAAAATTTCTAGTACAACTTCAGATGATCAATACATATTTAATTTAAAAATAATAATTTTATAATTGAGTACTTAGTAATAAATAATATACCATATCAAGAGATATAAATAAAGTTTTATTATGAAGGAAAAGACAAAAAAATATATATTTTTTAAAATTAGGTCTTTATTTTAGGGTTTTTCTCCCATCTTATTTGAATGTATTTATATTATTTATTTTATTTTGAGATAAATATTTCTTATAAGAGCGAGTCCTTGTAGTCAATTTAATCTTAAGATAACTCATCACTTATGAAAACTCTTAATTAAAATAATGGTAGATATTTTTTTATTTAAAGAATTATTTCAAAAGATTTGATTTTAGAAATTTGAAAATAGAATTAGCTTAACTTTGTAGAAGATTTCTTAAGATAAAGGAGAAAGAATAGGAGCACTAAATACCTAAGAAAACTC
The DNA here is from genome assembly GCA_021442155.1 of Cymbidium sinense. NCBI lineage: Eukaryota > Viridiplantae > Streptophyta > Magnoliopsida > Asparagales > Orchidaceae > Cymbidium > Cymbidium sinense. The sequence continues at coordinate 247,869,931 of CM038214.1, forward strand.
AAAAATGTTGGAAACTATCATAGATTGGGCTTTCATGCTTGATTTAATTTGATTTATGCTTAAGTTGATCGATTTTATTAAAATTCAGGATTTGTGTTTCACCAAAATAATATTGAAAAATGGCTCAAGAAATATTACTTATAACATCACAATTTAGGATATCACTCTCAAATCTTAAATCTAGGATAAAAATTATCACTAGGATAAACCCTTAAACCTAGATCTTATACAATGATCAAGATGTGACTTATAACTTGGAACTTCTTTTAAAGTTAAGAAAATCAAACACATTAGTTTTATAACCTGATTTGAAATGAGTGCCACTTGAGAAAGTGGTCACACCAAGGTAGGAAGACTCAATCTAGAGAAAATTAATAGATCGTGAAGACACACTTGAGAAGCATTCTCGATAAAGCTTTTTAACCCAATGTGACGGCAATTTTTTTTTTTTTTTTTTGTGGGTCAATAGCCATGAGAAGAAGTTTCAAGCCATATCATCTCAAAAAAAGAAGAAGCTATATATGATTAAGAGAACCTAGAGGTAGAAACATCCATTTTTAATGGTTTATCAAAGATTGAACAACAAGAATATAGTATGGATTTGTTGATATAATGGACTCAGATGAGAGAAAATAACCTAAACATGAGTGATAATAGATTTCTCAAAAGTATCAAAGAAAGGATACTATTTCAATACATGCATCTGATAGATGAAGATCGAGGGCCAGTATAATGCCTTGGTTTCAAGGCTGACTAATGTTTAGAAGACTTTCAAGGTGGCATATGGATTTCAAGTTGGACTAAAGTTCAAAAATATTTTAGGGCAGCCTTTTGGTTTAAAAGTGTAAGGTTTGAAAATATTTTAGGATAGTCTCAACTATTGATTTCAAGATAGAATAATGTTTTAAAGAGTGTTTGGGATAGTCTCACCTTTTGGTTTTAAGGTCAACTAAGGTTATAGGATAGTTTCATAAAGGTTCTAATGATAAGTTTGTTTATTGCTCTCTAGGCAATGCTTATTAGTTTTAAGATTATCTGAAGATAAGAATGGCCATTTGTTAAGGCACAACCTTTAGTTTTGAGGTTGCCTAAAGATAACAATAGCTATTGATTTGATTTTTTTTTTTTATTAAAAGTTTCCTTTAGTAACAAAATCACAAAGTGAAATAATGTCTATCTTAAGTTGGAATATCAAAAATAGGAGATCACTTCAATATTTGTATCTAGCTAATGACAATCATGAACAAGTCTAACCTATTGATTTCAAGGTATATGAAGGTTTAAAAAGTTTCAAATAATGCTTATAAATGGATGATATTTGAAGAAATATTATACATGAAACTCTTTTTGTATTAGCTCTGATTGAATAAAGGTTGAGCTTATGTAAAGAACCTAAAATGTATTTAAGTTCTTAATGAAATTTTTTTTGCCATTTTTACTTGTGTAATATCTACTTTAGAATTCTAAAAGGGGAATTATCCATGTATTTTCCTTATTAAATATGATGCCCTAGTTTAGTCCAAATAAATTGGCTCCATGAATCAAAACTTAATAAAATAAACTGAAAGGAAAAATGAATTTAGAGCAAGCAAATTCTTTCCCTCCATGATTTAGATTTTGTCTAGATCATAGTAATCTAAACTTCTCCAAGCATGATCATGGTGGCATCTCTTCACTCCCCCAACTTTGAGGATGATAACTCATGCACTCCCTAGTTTAGTCTCCATAGATGAGGTTAACATTACTAAAAATTAGAACTAATAACTTGTGTCATAACATTTTTTTTAGAAGTCTCCAAAAGAGTGAGATCTCCGACCTTGAATTTGTTGTATATCTTCCTTGGTTTGGGCTTCATAGATTGGGTCTGAATTTGAAATAAACCAAACACAATTTACTTAAAATGAAAGGAAAAGAAATCTTAAGGATGAAAACTCTTTTCTTCTTTGATTCGGTTCTTATAGATTATATCTGAATTACTAAAATTCAAAATATATCATTTGAAAATAAAAATAATTTTAAGGATGATAATTCATGCTTTCTTTGGTTCTACCATTGTAGACTAGGTTTGGGTCATGATGCAAACTTTACTCGACCTTTGAATTATTAATTATTAATTTTATTTTTTAATTATTTTTTTGTCCACCCTCAAAATCAAGGTTGGTTTTGCCCCAGGTTTAGGTTTTGGATGCTTGCTTTACTAGTATTTGGTGTATTGTTAGCAGATTTTACGTTGTTTAATTTATTGGCATCTCTAAAAATATCTAAATAACAAAAAATTGACGAGTGATGAAGAGCATGCAAGAAAAAAGTAGAGGCACCGACATCGGTGATGTCGAGTATTACTTTTGGGCAAAAAATGATTATTTATTAGGATATCTAAAATGGCTAGGAACATTGATTTAATAAGATTTTAGACAAAATAAAGAAGATACATTATCTTCCTTTACCTTGCAGGTTAAAGCGGTATCCTCCACTAATTTTCCAACCCGACCTTGCGACGATAGCTACCTCAATGTGTGGAGAATGGGAGAGAATGAGAGAACTAGAGGAGGGAGAGCTTTTGATTTGCGGGAGGGGTGGAGCAGGAAGGGTTGGGCAAGGGCTTAAAAAAAAATTTAGAGAAGACAAATTGCCCACCTTCTAGTAAGAGAGTTATTAAATCCAGGGTGGGTAATTGTCCACCCTGAAATGTATGTGGTTCGCCCTATAAGTATGGGAATTTGCATATTTATGAGATGGTATACATTGATCATATGGAAGTTATTAAAAATGAGCTTATGTTGAGTTGGATAGGTAAGGGTTGAGGCCTTGCTTTGGTCAAGAGCTATAATTGGAGTGGGAGGTAGGATTTTGTGGTATTTTGATAGTGGAATGGTGTGTGTTTGGATGTTATGGATTATTTTGGACTTACCTTATAATCTTCTCAAGCTTAAGATGAAGGTTTGGTCTAGAGCTTTTATAGGAGAAGGAAAGTGAAAATAATGATAGCGAGCGATAATAAAGGATGGCCATGATTGTTTCCAGCCTCATCAAGAATGAAATTAAATACATTCGTATGGATTGGAATCCTCACCAAAGAACTCTACTAGAAGATAATCGCCAAACTATTATCAATGGTTCATTTAGCCACAAGGTAAAAATGGGAGAAGCAAGATCAACTCAATATGATTTCATTCCATTTCATTCTTATTACATCCATAAAGGGGCTATTTATTGCCTTACATGAAGTGGAAAACCAAACAACAGAAAATTGAAGAAAACATGGTGGTAAAAAGTATGATTCTTGTTTGAAGGTGGAATATAATTTCCATGTTTTAAGGGGAGTGTTTTCCATTATCGAGTGATTCTTCCGCCACTCAGTTGATGGAATCCACTTCATTTTTGTCCAGAAATGGTTTGGTCTACCAAGGTAAAATGGACATTATCAAAGCAAAAGAGAAGCTACTACCTTGTAGTAAAAATTATACAAAATTTTTAAAATAAGCACGTTTAAAAACATAAATAGCGGATTATGCATTAAAAAAAATTTTAAAAGTACATGCCGTTAAGCGGTGGTATAGCCTAAAACGAAAAAAAAGGGGAAATTTACATACATAACACACAATTCTTATGAATTTACATATCTAACATCTAAGGTTAGATATTTACTTATCATTTTTTTTCATGCTTAAAAGTTGCATTTCACTTTTAAAAGTGAATAAAGTATTTTGATGTGATATTGAAGATTAGTGTTATATATGTAAAATTTAGGTATTAGATATGTAAATACATAAGAATTGTGTGGTATGTATGTAAATTCCCAAAAAAAAACTAATTTTGCAATTTTGTTTGGTTGAGGGCCTCACCTTTAATTAGTCTTTTTTTAATAACTATCTAAATTTTATATTTAAAATATAGTTATTTTTATATACATAAAAAGATAAATTTTATTAAAATTTAATAATCTTTTTATATAAAATTTAAAAAATTATAATATTTATGTAAATATGAAATTTTAAATTTAAATATATAAAAACACAAGAATGGAAATGTATAATAAATTTATAATAAAAAAAAAGTTAATTTCATATTTACATAAAGAATTTATACATATATATTATACATTGAAGTTAAATTTATACATATATGTATAAAAATATTTATACATTTTTAAGCTAAATATTTTATATAATATTAAAACTAAATTTTATTATAAATTTATTATACATTTTAAACTACAACGACTCCATTCTTGTATTTTACATATTTAAATTTAAAATTTTATATTTACATAAATATTATAAATTTTTTAATTTTATATAAAAAAGATTATTAAATTTTAATAAAATTTATTTTTTATGTATATAAAATAAATATATTTTAAATATAAAATTTAGATATTTATTAAAAAAAGACTAATTAAAGTTGAACCCCAAAAGTGATATAAAATTTAGATATGTAAATACATGAGAATTGTGTGGTATGTATGTAAATTCCCTCTTTTTTTTTTTTTTTTATTGTTTTAAGTCTTCGTTAACTGACGCTGATACCGATCGTTATAGTCGGTTAAAGCGACTGTCTACTTTAAAATTTTTTTTAATGCCTAATCTACTAATTATGTTTTTAAACGTGCTTATTTTAAAAATTTTGCCAAAAATTATTGACAACCTTGGTGAATAAAAAATTACCACATGGTAAAAAAGAAAAGTTACCATGATGCGGTAAAAAGTTAATATATATAGTAAGTAATAAAAAGTAGTCACCTCATTTATAAAGATCATATTTATGAGGTGGTATGCGTTGATCATGATAATAATGTAATTCTTTATGTTTTTAAATTTCATCCTTATTCTCAATATTTGTTTCTTATGCTGCATCAATTCTATTTATATGGGTTAAATTTTTTGTGGACAGCACTAGTAGTCTACAAATATTAACAATTGCTTACCAGTAAACCATGATTGATATTATAGTTTGTAGCTGTGCCATTAGGTTTAGACAAACTAGAGTAACTTTTAGTGGTGGATTTATAGTACCATGTATATTATGATTAGTAGCTGCAATTGCAATAGACATGATGCTTGAGATGTTGTGGTGGGTGTAAGTTTAATTGCCAGGGGAGGATGTTCAGATATGGCTTTTTGTGGGTTTTGTAGAGGAATTTATTCAAGTGTTGTTGAAATAGCTGAAGTTCAAGAATTGTTGTAGGTGGTTCTGGTGTAACCATGGGTGTGGAGTTACTAGGCGAGAAATATTTTTAGGGATGAAAATTAGGGCAACCATAGTTGAGGTCAATGGGTGGAGTAAGGCTTTGCAGGGGAATGAGTGGAGAAGCGAACAACTGATCTAGTTTTTCATGTATTTTTTCCATTATAGTGATCATGTTATTAGGATCATGTTCTTATAGACTTCTGCCTAGTCATGGTTGTGCCGAAGTTATGAATGAATTGTTGTTGGCAAATTTCCAACATAATGGATGCCAAGATGAAAAAGAATAATGCAGTCACAAGAGAATTTTGGAGGCCTTATACTTGTTAATTCAATCAATCATGAAAACACAATGCAAAGTAGTTCTTACTAATGTTACCCTTGATGGAAAATCTCCTTTGCTTGGGCCAAACAGAAAGAAAGAAACAAAAGCAATAGAAAAGGATGATAAGTTATCATAGCATACAATATTGAGAGTGTACTTTTACTGACAATTGATGTACAACAAAACTTTCCTAGACAAACATTCCTTTTCATAGTCTTCATTATCTTTTTTCTGAACTATTTGTTTTAACTTTTTGAGTCCACTTCTTCCTGATGGTGTTTTATTGGTGTTTAAGCTTAATTTTACAATCTCCTTGCACAATTTCTTTGCTTTATACTTTTCAGTGTTTCTTTCTACCCTCTGTTATATTACCAAAATTACTAGAGTTAATCCTTGCCATATCTTCAATTGGTACTAGTTCTATCTTGTCTGGCAACATATTTTCTTAAGCCATCCTTTACTAATTTTCGCATGTCTTAATTTCAACTTCTTGTTACTGTCGCATTAATTTGGCTAGTAGTGAGTTTTATTTTCTGGGTCTTGGATTTGTATAAGATTGTTGCCATGTTTCCTCCATAGTATATCTTCTTAGTATAAAAGCAAATTCTTTAGTTTTGACATGATCTTTTCAATCTAATTTCTGTTAGCTTGTCCTAGAGCTTCATTCTGTGATTTATGAGTTTGATCACCTTGTACTATAAATTTTAAGCATCTCTTCTATTTTTAAATATTTGTATTAAGCTACTTTTTCAGTCAGGCCATGTTTTCTTAAGCATTACGATTTTGTAAAATATTTGCTAATCAAAGTATTAAAGATCTCTTATAAATCTTAAATCTTAATCGTTTGTTTGTTCTTGAACTTTACCTTAACCAATATTCTTTAAAGCCTTTTCAAGTGTCTTATTTTGGATCGTCAATCCATAGTATATTTCATGATATTATTCAGCATGTTTTATAAAAAATTCTTGCTTAAATTTCTTATTTAATTATCTATCTTTAATTTGTTCATCTTTAACTATAAATTCTCTATTTTTTTCCTCTTAATACATCTAATGCAATCAAAATCTTTAGAACTCCTATCTTATTTATTTTAGATATTTTCTCTTTTTTAAAAAAAAAATTGTTTAGATTCTCAAATTCTCCTTCTTTTACACTTACCATTAGTATAAAAAACATCAGTAGTCATAGCTTTGGCTTTGCTTACTGCTTTCTTGATGAAATTTCTAGCTTTTTATAGTTGTTGTCTCAATCATACTAAACTTATGCTTATTCTTCAAAAGCATATCGTTTGTCTCGCTATTGCTTTTCATCTGTTTGCCCCACCATGCCGAGAAGTCTTCTTTTTTGTTTAGGAAATCTCTCTACAATTTACTAATACTTTTCTCGCAAACTTTTATAAGCAACTAGACATTCTATCTCATATCAAATTTAATATGAATCAAAGTTTTTTGTTTGTTCTCTTAGACGTTTATTTTGAAAGATTTAAAACCTATTTAAATGCTTACAATCTTCCTCATTAAATATTCTTTTCTGAAAAATAAACTATTCATGGAATAAGACTTTTTAAATTTAGTTGAAAGACTTTTTAAGAAATATTCTGTGTTGAACATGAACAACTTGCTTGTGGTGATGCTGTTACCCAAAATTTCTTTGATGGGTACTTATTTGGTGTTAGTGTCATCATATCTTTGACATTTAATTCGCAATTAGACCATAAAATATTAATTGTTGCCCGTTGTTGAATCTAAAAGCAGAAAGCAATTCAGAATAGTAGCTAGAAGTACGTGTGGACAACTATTACTTGCAAATCCGACCGATCAAATTTCATCATTTTATTCACTTCTACAGATGAGAACAAAAAAATAACAATAAATAAAAAAAATACAGTGGAAGCTGTTGTGTTGTACATCGACATTGATATCACCACCCCCATTAGGCATTTTCATCGATAGTGTTTAATGATTCATATATCATATTGATGTTGGTTTCTGTGATTTTGATCTTCTTCAGAGAATCCAATACCAAGTTGCTGTTCCTGTTCTTGGAGATGCTTTGCCATTCAAAAGCCATTTACCTTCGGTGAAGGAACGGAACGGAATCCCCTTTTCTAGTCAACGGAATACCGTCCATAATGATGGCTTCTGCGCACAGAAATAAGAAATAATATTCAGGTTTGAAGAAATTTTGCTAATGGAAGTCCTATATGGAAAGTGATATGAAAATGTGGGCTCTGACTACTCCACTACTCCTTGGTACTTCTCAAAAATCTTTTATTCCCGTGTTGAAATAATATATTTTAGATGCATTGGGTTTAGTCAAATATAAGTGCAAAAAATACAAAAATGGTTGATTTTCACCCATAAGCTTCAGTTTTTTTTTTTAGAATTGAAAATGAGCTTGATCACTTGTGTATTAGGCTCAGCTCGAGTTCCCTTCTACCAATGTTCAAGCTCAAATAACAAGCTCGAATGTCCCTTTGAGCAATGATCAAGCTCAAATAATATGTTTCTTGGTTAAATAGAAATATGAAGTGATTGATTGGCTTTCACCTATAGGCTTGAAGTTTTCAATTGAAGATTAGCTTTAACAATTACATATTTCGACCAATTAGTTCTAGCTTAACGACCACATATTTTAAGTAAAGTATTTCATAATAGCTCTTGATAGAATTCCATCCATAATTGATCCCATGTCATCTTCAATAAAATATTTGGAATAAATTTCTATTTTTTATAGACCCTCTCTGGAAGCATGACTCTGGCAGTATTCGATTCTTCATCATCAAGCTTGTAGATTTATGATTTGAATATTCAACAGGGGTTATGGTGCTAACTTGCTGAGATAATGAAGGAATGGTTGGTAGGATTTAGAATGGGATTTGGCTAGCTAGACTTGGGGAGACAAAGAGTGGTGGTGGTGGGGGAGAAGTTAACAGCAGATGGTGGTGGGAGGGCTCCACCATTGTTGATTGTTTTCAGCTGGTCTCAAATCATATTATGCATCTCTCTCTCTCTCTCTCTCAGAATCTCAGTTTGGCAGGGATGACAAACGCTGTTATATATCCATAATACAGAGATTATTATAGAATAACTTGACAAACTAACCCTTGTATTCAGATTGCTTCAATTAATTATGTTTGTTCCAACTTTTCTCTCCTTTTGGTTGTTTTCAGCATTCATGTCTGTTTTCTTAGTCAACTATCACTGTGACAACCCACCGTCTCTAGCTCTTGGTGGCAGAACCCCTACCGAGCCGAATCTCTCCGCCTACGCGCGAATATGGTGAAATCAAGAGGACCCTGTGCGATGAATGCTGGCCCCGTGATAATATAACGACATCCCCACCTACAAGATAAGTGGGGTGTTGGGTGGATACCCATTCCAAAAAAACAATCACTGTGACTCTGTGATGCATATGAGAAGAATTTGTATTGTACTTCACGCTAAAATGCTTCACTATCAAATCATATGTTTGAACTGCTTTGATTGTTGTTTTTCATGCTCATAAATATTCCCAGTCATAAAACTCTTGTTGCAAATCAACTTATTTTCTCTTCTGAAGAGCTTTTTTGATCTCTTGCTGATGAAAATGACTCGCCATCTTGTTTCAGAAATACTGTTTTTTTTTTTCTGATAGAAGTGAGAATACTTGATTTTTGATTTGTGAATTAAGAGTGAACTTTCATCCTCAAATCATATTAGATTCAAAATTATTTGATAGAAAAATAATCTATGAGCACTCGATTGATTAATATTTTAAATAATAAAAAATATATTTTTTGGGTATAATAATTGTATAATTATAGTTGGGCTATAATAATTATTTTATAGAATTTTGAAAGAAATATTTTAATAAACTTAGTTAAAATTTTAAAAATTTATCAGATGATTCATTTTTAATTTGATTATAATCATATCATATTTATCGATAGTTTCACCTTTCAATTATATTTCAAGTGTATAATGAATATATTTGATTATAAATTTATTAAAAATTTAAAATATATTTTATTCACAATATTATATAATAATATATAAAGACAAAAATGTGTACGTCTCTTCCTTCAATAATTTCTCACTGTATAGATACGTGCGCAGAGGATGCAGATGTGATAGATACGTTTACCCGATCAAGAATATTAATTACGATTTAATTTATCATTAAAGATAATATTTTGCCGCTTTTTAATAATAATTATTATTATCTAAGCTAATAATTTTTTTTTTTTGTTTTTCATCTGGGAGAAGATTAGCGGAGCTCGCGCATGCGCTTTGGTGGGCCCCACTAAGAAGTCGTCTCGGGAACCTAATTATTCCCGTCCACGTGTCGAATCGCAGGCCCGTGCTGTAGCCGGGTCCACACATCAGTCCGCCTGGGTCGCCTCGCCGTGTCCGCGTGGGCCCGTCACGCTGAGATCTTACGTGGCAGCGCTCGATGCCAGCAGTGCATCGTCGTTGGGCAGCGGGTCTTGAGTTGAAATTTGAAAATCGGCTCAAAATATTCTTATTTTTTTAAATTTATTTTAAAATAAATATAATATAAGTGTCAAATGTCAAATGCTTAGTTATATAATTATTTGTTTTAAAATAAATTCGATATAAAAAATTAAATGGTATTATATTTTGTAACTTTTGTTTTCTTATTACTTAATAATTTCAGAAAGAGTTATTTTTTATTAAAAGAGTGTGTCCCCAACGTTCGTTACTTTTTTATTTATTTATTTTTCTATCATACAATAAATTCTTGCATAATTATATATATAAATATAATACTCATATTTTTATATTTGTTTATATAATATTTAATTTTTAAATAATATCAAAAATATTATTAATATGATCTTACTTATAATAAAATACATTTTTATACACGAATTTTAATATGAATTAGATGCAAAAGATCTAAATATTGGATATATAAATAGATAAGAATTTAGTGATATGTATATATTTTTTGCTAAAATTTATGAACTTTGATGGTGTAAATATTTGATCAATTAATATATTATTATTTATAAAAGAAGATAGAAAGAAAAAATGAAACTTTTATAGTTACATTCACTCAATTTTTAGAGAAATTATTACAAACAAATTTTAGTTATAGTTCTATATTTAGATTCTAATAAAAAAGAATCACGTGACACTCATCTAATATACACTTATTATGTACTGTCTGAAAAAATATTGTATATTTTTATATATTGATTTAATATTAACTATATGATAATATATTATTATTTGTAAAAGAAGATTAAAAGAAAAGAAGGAAGCTTTTACACTTACATTCACTTAATTTTTAGAGAGATTATTACGTGCGGAGTCTAATTATAGTTTTATATTTGGACTCTAATAAAAAAGAGTAACGTTGCACTCATCTAATAACACTCGCTATGTATTGAATGAAAAAATATTGTGTATTATTGTATATTGATTCAATATTAAATATATAATAATATACAACATTATATCTGCTTAGACTACTCACCTAATAATTTTTTAATTTTAAATTTGTATTTTGACATTTGAAATTAAAGTAATTACTTAAATCTATCAATTAATAAATTTTTATTTATTTATTTATTATATATATATTTTTAAAGGATTGGAGCTTCAACGAAGAAGAAAATGTGGAGACTTTGACTGATGAATTGACAAAAATAATATTTAAAATATAGTAATATTACTCTAATGCAAATGATTATATATTCATTTTTTTTTTTCATTTCTTTTCCTGGCAGGAATCTAATTAAAATTTTCAAACCTCAAAAAAGTCAAAACCCATCAAGATTTTGTTTTGACTCGTTGAATTTTTCTGATACGATCATTATTATATTGATTCCAAGGTCTTATAAGTCATAGAGGTCAAAGGTTTGAAGAACTTGACTGAGCATAGAGGAAGTTTGTACTAAACTTGATTAGGGTTCATGTAATTTTTTTTATCTTTTATAACTGTGGATTATATAATCTTAAACATTGAAATAAACCTTTGCACGCATAGATACACATCACAAGAAGCATAAGAGGTTTTAAGTGCAAAACTTAAGGGAAAGGCTATAATGACTAAAATGGCTTAAAGAGTCCACCATAGAGGTAAATATCATAGGAGTCTTCACTCTTTTATTTTCTCCAAAGTAGAGAAGCTTTGATTCCGAAGTCTGGTTTAATGAAATGGTCTCTTCTGAGAGTAGTGAAAAATACTAGAGTAATAGTGAGTGATTATGAACTTTGATGTCGATTGTTGGTTGACGAAGTCATCACTATCAGCTGATAGTGGATAGCGATTTGGATCTTATGCAATTATGATGTCAAATCAATCATTGTGAACCTATTTGTTTGGCAAAGATATAGAAATAGGTTTTTTTTTCAAAAAACAACCACAATTACATTTAATTGCTAGCATTCAAGTAGTTTTTTTAAAAAAATTTATAAGAAGCTAAAATCGACATGAAAGATAACATAAGAGTTTTTGCAAATTTTTTTAAAGATAGATTTTTTTAAAGCTACTATCTTTAAAATATATGAGAAATAAGTAGAGAAGCGTTGTTTCCGAAGTCTGATTTAATGAAATGGTCTCTTTGTGAGAGTAGTGAAAAATACTAGAGAAATAGTGAGTGGTTATGAACGTTGATGACGATCGTTGGTCGACGAAGTCATCACTATCAATTGATAGTGGATAGTGATAGTTTGGTGATTGTGGACTATGCAATTAGTTGATGATAGGCCAGGATGATCAAATTATTGTGAACCTATTTGGTGGTTGGCAAAGATTGAAGATGTATGGAGAAATATTTTGGCCGTTTTGCTTTTCAAAAAACAATCACAATTACATTTAATTGCTAGCATTCAAGTAGTTTTTTTAAAAAAATTTATGGAGAAGAGTGCAAAAGAGATGTTAAAAGATAACGACTATCGAAGTCGCTATTTGAATTTTTTTTTTTTTAAAAATAAATATTATAACACCTACATCAACTTTTCAAAAAACAACCACAACTATATTTAATTGCTAGCATTCTAGTAGCTTTTTTAAAACAATTTATGGATGCTTGAAAATCGAGATGTTAAAGATAACTTTATCGAAAGTTTGAATTTTTTTTTAAAAAAATAAATATTATAACACCTACATCAACTTTTCAAAAAGTTATTTTTCTATTATAATTTTACAATCATTTTTATGAAAAGCTATAGCTACCTCAAACAGACTCTTAATAACAGCAATGTAGTAATGTCAATTAGATGATAACAAGCAAGCTAGTGATGGTAGTTAGGTGATATCATTTAGACAATAATTATATGAGAATAATGATTGAATGGTGGTCACATGATGATGCTCAGTGATCTTCAGCATCAATCAGCAAACATGCTTTAAATTGAGAACTCTCTTCATCTTCAAACGATTATCAGCATCAATTAACAATGTTTTTGTGCAAGATTTTAATTATTTTTATCAAAATCTCAAGTACTTTATCAAATAGTATAGAATATCTCCATTTGATCATTTAATTTTTTAAATATTTAAGTATTTTAATGATATTAGTATTGAATAATCTTGAACTCATTTGATTCATTTTATCAAAATGCAACATTTACATCATAGTACCAAAATCTAGAATTTAAAAATTTGAAGATTATAACATGAAAATTCAAGAGTCATACCAATAATATACATAAAAATATAAAATTTTGTGATAAACAGTTATCAATGGATATACATTCTAAAGTGGATGCCTTATATTTACACATAAGATTTCAGCCACAAAGTGGTATATGGTGAATTAAAATTACTATTCCACAAATCAAATGATGTCACCATACAATAAGCTCTTAAGAACTAAGATCAAATGTCTTGTACAATCACCTCCTCTTTCTCTCTCTCTCTCTATCTCTCTCTCTCTCTCTCTCTCTCTCTCTCTCTATATATGCTACTACTAACTTTTCAAATGCAGGCATTAAATAATTATTTACAAGCTATTCCCCCCACCCCATAGATTTGAATCAAGTACAAATTTGTAGCAGACATGAAAACCCCACAGCTTGCCCAAAGCTGGAAGCTCTCACCATCAACCTGTATTTGCATTTGTGCTTCTCAATAAAAACTTAAATCTTTTTCTGTTTTTCTTTTATCTTTAATCAAAGGATTATAAAAATAAATAAATAAAATAATTAAAAAATAATCTATCATCAGGCATAAGTAGTTTGGGTTACTTCCCTGCAGGTCCCATTGGCTGCATGGACAGCCAAAATAAAAGCCTACTTGTTTACTGTTCTTCTATCTTTTGGCTTGAAATCATGTCTTCAAAAAAAAAAAAAATTTATATAAAAAAATTCTGATTTAAGAATGGTTAAAATAAAATTTAAACTTATTAAATTTACTTTAAATTAATGTAATATATAAATAGTTAATTAAAAATTAGATTATAGTTATTTTATAATAAATTTAAATGATTTTAATGAAAAAAATTGGCAATTTTTTTCTTTCGTGTATCACAGATAGCTATAGACAAAATACCATGCTCTTGCTACTGATATTTTATATTGTCACAACGCTCTTCTTTTTGGCTAGGAATTTAATATGCAAAATACCATCAATTCTCTCTCTCTCTCTCTCTCTCTCTCTCTCTTAATATGTAAGGAACAAATATTCTCCACTAAAACCATCAAGAAACATTCTCTGCAGTAGCTAGCAAGGATCAAGAATAAGAAGAGATAGAACTGCTGTTCTAATATTTCGGAGATCAAAACAGATAGCTCAAGGAGCTTCTGCATGGATACTGCTCAATGGCCTCAACAGGTAGGTAACTAACTGGGAAAACACAAAGATCTGATCTTTATCTTGTCACCATGATTTGAATCTGATCTATATCAGTTGATCAAATTTCATCTATGATTTCTTCTTCTGTCAGCATGTTCTATGTTTTATTTCCATGGAAGAAAGAAAATATTGATTCTGTAGATCTCATGTCAACTTTACCAATCTATTGTGAAGCAGTTCTTTCTCTCTCTCTTTTACTATGTCTTTCTTTTCCCATGCCTGTTGCCCAATCAAACTCTTCAATCCTCTAAAGCACCTCTTTTTCTTTTCCCATAGCCTTTTTTTCCTTTCACTCCCATCTCTCCTTTTAAGCTTCTTTTGATGAAAAGCAAGAAGTGGCAAGAAAAGGGTATTTGTTTGTTTTGTTCTTGTATTGTGCAAAGCTGAAGTTATACTTATAAATCTCTTTCTTCTTTATCCTTCTCCTCGCTTTAATCATCTTCCCCTTTACCTTCTCCTCCTCCCACTTTTTTTTCTTCAGCTTTTTCTTCCTCGTCTTATTCATGTTCATGTATATTCAAACACTCCTTATCTCATATATTGATTTAATATAATGTTCAGGGAATAGGAGTGGTGAAGGGATCAGTGGACAGCAACCAAAGGCAAACACAAATCCAAGTGGATAGATCAAGAGTAAGGCCTCACAAGGAGCAAGCCTTGAACTGTCCAAGATGCAATTCTACAAACACTAAGTTTTGTTACTATAACAACTATAGTCTCAGCCAACCAAGGTATTTCTGCAAGACTTGTAGAAGGTATTGGACTGAAGGTGGTTCTCTAAGAAATGTTCCAGTCGGTGGTGGCTCAAGGAAGAACAAAAGATCCTCTTCCTCTTCATCTACCTCTTCCTCTTCCTCTAATTCAACTACAACTCCAACCTTAACTTCCTCCACAACACCAACAACAACACTTCCCCCATCTTCTTCAACAAATCTACAGCCTTCTGAGCACATGATTCATAGCCTTGGAAACTCCAAGTTCTACCAGGGAGGAGGACACGACCTTAATCTTTCCTTTCCAAACCAAAGTTTGAGTGCTCATGAGCTCGGTGGTTCTATGTCAGCTCTAGAATTGTTGAGGAGTGGGATTTCTGCAAGAGGTTTGGAACCGTTTGTGCCCGCCGGGATGCCACCGGGGCCGGGATCACTATTTGGAGCTAGTTTTGGGTTTCAAGAGCTAATGAGGCCATCTTCTAATAACATGAAGCTTCATCCATTGGATGGAGTTGGTGGATCAAGTGGGTATGGAGGAAGCATGCAAGACGAAGGAGATGGAAGGCTTTTGTTTCCTTTCGAAGACTTGAAACAAGTAACCATGAACAATGGTTCTCATGAAGGCGTAGTAGTGCAAGGACAAGGAGATCCTACTTTGTTTTGGAATGGTATAATGGGAAGCAGTGGTGGCGGCGGCGGTGGTGGTGGTAATGAAGGAGGAGGGGGAGGAGGATCATGGTAGGAAGCTGAGTGCTCAAATGGTAAGTTGAAGGAAATTAAATAAATTATATTATGAGAAATAGGAAAAAAAAATTAGCTTCTTGTATCCTCTTTTAAATTTATTCAAGAATATAAAGTTATATTTTCTTAAATTGTAAGATAGTTTTTGATGTGCTACAAGACATTATTTTCTTGTAGAATATCAAAAATTCCCTTTACTTTATCAAAATATATTTTACATTCTGAAATGAATTCTGAAGAGGGTATTCTGAGCTAAATTATATATATATTATGTGCTTTGTTTAGTAGATTTGGTATAATAATTTTGGGTTTTTATGTGTTTGAAGTTTGCTCAGTACTAACAGTTGATAGGGAGCCTTCTTTCAAAGTTATATTTATTTTTATCAATCCATCAGGCTTGTTGAAGCTTCTTTTAGGTTGGCTTCAAGATGAGGTTTCTTAGTTAATTAATTAATTTTCATGGTGGCATATAGGTTACTGGAAGCTTCTAGAATGTCCACTGGCTTTTTTTTTTTTTTTTTTTTTTGAAGGAATGGAAATGGGGAGGAGATAAACCTACCAGTAGGAGAAATTGCATCTTGGCTTGTTTTGTGAATTTTATTGGGCTTGTTGTAATGTATTATATTTATACAAATATGTGTGCTTTTGGACCTTTGGAATTGAGAAAATTATGGTAATTTGTAAGAAGTTTGGGGGGTTCAATATTTATAATAGTATTATTTTTTTAATTACTTCATGAGTTATAATCAAGGTTTTGATTCTATATATATGTAATTATTTTAGTTATATATATATATATATATATATATATATATATATATATATATATATATATATATATATATTGGATAAATATTTAAAAAAGAGTAAGGATGCTATTCCCAATGCTTCATTCTCTCCACTTTTTCTTAAAATAATAAATTTTGGCTCAGCAAACATTCTCTTAGGGATGGGAGCCAAAGGAATTATTCTTTTTCAACAATATTTTAAAATATTGTTTCAGTGAGTCCACCACTTCAGTGGAATTCTATTTTAATTCATGATAAATATTTTATTTTAATACTTTTGATTGATTATTTTGTTGGTTTTAGGGTTCCATTTTAACTATGATTTTAGTTTTTTTTTATCTTATAATAATAAGATGTGAAATAAAAATTTATTTAATTGAGGTTCAAATTTAATTATATATATATATATATATATATATATATAATAATAATAATAATAATAAAAGAACTAATAAACATAATTGTGAAAAAATAATGCTTTTTTAATTTCTTTCCTTGGATGTTATGGTATGTTTGATATGAGCTATTATTTAATTTAAACATCTTCTAGCTTCTTTTTTTTTTTTTTTTTTTTGGAAAAGTTGAGGGCAATAGCCCAATATCATTCCAAGAAGTGTTTTTACAAATAATCAAGGATGAAAAAAAGGACATGGCCAAGGCCTAAGGAGGGAAGGCCAAGGACTAAGGAGGGAAGGCCAAGGAAAAAAAATTATGGTAGAAGCACTTTACAAAGAGTTTAAAGGAAAAAAAGTGGATTCAGATCACAAAATTACACAAAATACTCCCAAAATGATGAAGCCGACATTGCTAAGGACCATTCATCGGTTTCGAATTGCCCTCCGGAATTAGGAGATTAGAAGTAAAAAAAAGAGATGATACACGCCATAGTAAAGTAATTCTTGATTTCAATCCAGCCGTCCAAAATGAATGGTAAAGCATTCTATTGTAAGCACCAGCATTCCAAAGAAAGGCTTTCTTAATCATCATTGTCCACCAAAACCAAAACCAAGTCGAGCAAGAAAAAAAAGCAGAAATAGCCAACAAAAGCCTTGAAAAGTATCAGCTAGAATTGCATAAGACTCCCATCCTTTCATTAAAAGCGACG
The DNA here is from genome assembly GCA_021442155.1 of Cymbidium sinense. Taxonomy (NCBI): domain Eukaryota; kingdom Viridiplantae; phylum Streptophyta; class Magnoliopsida; order Asparagales; family Orchidaceae; genus Cymbidium; species Cymbidium sinense. The sequence goes on from CM038214.1 coordinate 247,887,598, forward strand.
TAATCAACATGACCAAAGAACCTAAAAAAGAAAAAAAACAAAGTTTAAACTTCCCCGATTCCTCCATCTATGCAATAAATGAAGTGTCTCCTCAGACTAATGGTCTTTAAACACCCATCTTCTGAGCTTAAATGCCACGATAGTTTTAATATGATTGCCCAACCAAAGGACTGATTTATCAGCTTGATGGTGAAATCGAGAGTTCCTTTCTCTCCATAAAGTATAAACAATAACAACAGTAATAAGAAAATAAAGTGTAGCAGTAATCATATTCTCCATGTTGCTAATTTCACTCAACAATTGAGGTAAAGTAGAGGCATCAATAATACATTTCCAGGAGAAGATTCCGCACATATAATAGATATTGGGCATTCAAAGAAGAGGTGGGAGTGAGATTTCGAGGTAAGTTTACAAAGATAGCAAATGTGAGTAATGCCCAGTCCTCTTACCTGAAATTGGTCTGATGTTTTAAGCCCATTTAAAAAAGCCAACCAGCAATATACCCATAAAACCACATGATAATCCACCTTTCCAGAAAAAATAGAAAGTACGTTCATAACAGTAGGAAACCGAGAGTGCAACCCTTCAAGTATTGGAATCCCTCCATCACAAAATAAAGAGTTAAGTCTAGCATAAATTGGTTGGCCAAAATATATAAAGCATTCTTCTCCCATAATGTCAAAAAGAGATAATCCGTTGCACCAAGGGTCGAAATAAAGAGAGTGTAAAGAATTTTTCTCTCCCAAGATAGAGATTTTTTCTCTAAATTTAGAGGCAAGAAGCTTTAGTTCTCTCCATAATGGTGACATAGCATGGCATTTATACCAAGGAGATATGTATTTATTTTGCACCAACCGCAAATTGAGATGTGTTGTTGAGAATCCTCCAAAGGCATTTAAGCTTACAAACCATATTAAGGTTAGAGATCGAGAGAAGACCCGTGCCTCCCCTATCCCTAGGAAGGGTAGTATTAGACCAAGATATAAGATGTAGTTTGTGTCCTTCTCCATTATGATAGAAAAAATTTGACATAATAGATGATATTTTTTTGAAGATGCATTTTGGCATTGATATAGACCTCAACCAGTAGGCAAGAAGATTATTAACTGTTTCTTGAAGTAATTGATATCCGCCAATGGATAAAAGTTTGATTTCCATCCCAAGCCAATTCTGAATTTTTTTTTCAAAAGGGTAGCAAAATATTGTGCTTTCAAAGAGCCGAATAGGTATGCCAAGATATTTAAAGGAAATTGACGTTGATATGCAATTCTGAAAAAAATTCTATATTAGGGCAATTCCTAGAGAAGCAAATAGTGGATTTCTCTTTATTAATCTCAAGACCAGCATAATCAGTCAAGGTATTCAAGATACCCCATAGGGAGTTGATCGATGTATTGTTTGCCTTTCCTGTGACAAGTAAATCATCAACAAAAATCAAATAAGAGATAGCATAGTTTCCAACAATAATAGGGGAGAAATTTCCAATCCTGATCTGATGGTCAAATAGACATGAGAGGGAATCCATAGCAATAGTAAATAGAAAGGGTGAAAGGGGCACCCCTAAGTCCATTGAATTAAAATAGCCTTTACACTACCATTGAGAACCAGAGAGAACTTGAAATGCAAGCTTCTACCCATTTGATAAAAGCGAAGGGAAAACCCTTAGAAGCAGATGAATTAAAGCATTTATTGATTAAATCAAAAGCTTTTCGCAGGTCAAACTTTGCAACGAAGGAATTTCCTTTTGTATTAGCTGTCAAATCTAGGCCAAGTTTGTGAGCTAGAGCTATATTGTCAGATATGTCCCTACCTGTAATGAATGCAGATTGTGCCAAATGGATTATAGATGGGAGTACCTTTTTGAGCCTGTTGACAATGACTTTGGCTATCACTTTATAAAAAGTATTGCATAATGAGATATGCCTATAGTCAAAAATAGTATTAGCATGCTTGAATTTTGAAATCAATGTAATAAGAGTATGCTTGAAAGTAGTGGGGAGTTTCCCATGTTTGAAGAAATGATGCACAACCAAGAGAAATTGTTGCCTTATTATTTCCCAAGTAGCTTTGAAAAATTTTGCATTGAATCCATCTGGACCAGGGGATTTGTTGTCATCAAAACTATGCAAAGCATTTATGATTTCCAAATCAGTAGGGTCCATCTCAAGGTCTCTTGCTTGAAGAAATAACTGACCAATGGGAAGATTGGAGCTTGGTAAAACAAAGCCATCCCTACAATTGAAAAGGTTAGTAAAATGTTTACAAAGTTCATTTCCAATAGAGAAGGAGTCATATATAAATCCATTTTCTACTTGCAAGCTTCTAATGCGATTAGAATTCTGTCTCTCCTTAATGGAACAATATAAATATTTAATGTCATCATCAGAGGATGTAAGCCAGTGCACCTTGGCTCTTTGAGCACCCATATTCTTCCTTAGCATATCTATTTTTATTTCGATATATTTCTTGAGAAGCTCATTGTTAGGTTCATTTTCCAATCTAAGGAGGATGTCTTCCTGTTCCAATTTAGTAGTAGTTATAAGGGTTTGGAATAATGAGGAGGTCCACTTTTGCCTTTTTAAAATCATTTTAGTGATTTGTAGTTTCTTTTGAAGCACAAATAAAGGATCCCCATGAACAAAAGTATTCCAAGCCAAACTAACAATGTCCAAAAAAGATGTGTAATTCACGGCAGAATCTCTGTTGCTCCTTAGAGTTGCTTTTAGTAAAGATTAATAATAGGCAGTGATCCGAAGATAGAGGGGAAGAGACTTTGTAATATGCATTAGGAAATGTTAACCAAAATCATTACATAGTAGATCAATCTTAGTAAAGATAGGATTTTCGACTTGAAGATTGGACCAAGTATAAAGAGAGACCCGTGTGAGGAAGCTCTGAAGCCCACAATTATGAATACAATCTCGAAATCCGCATTACGTTCATAGGAATTGGATTACCTCTAATTTTTCCTTATATGATAGAACACAATTGAAGTCTCCTTGAATTATCCAAGGTGAGTTGATAGTGTTAGCACATAAAGAATTCCAAAGAGGTTTTCTTTCTTGTGGGTTATTATGACCATAAACAAAAGTGACAAAGAAGTTTGGCATCCCATTTCCAGAAATAGTACCATGAATAAATTGAGCATCCTTTGAGATTACCTTGAATGTAATAACTAATGGATTCCATTTGAGCCAAATTACACCGAGAGCACTCAAAATTATCAAGAATCCTCAGGAAAGAATAACTCAAGCTTATGTGAACAAAAGCTTTATGAAGAAGACTTTAGTTTCCAACAAGCATAACATATCGAGATTAAACTCTTTTATTAGTCTTTTGTCTTGAAGTCGCCCAAAAGACCCCTAACATTCCAACAACCAAGACTTGGGGTAATAGTCATGAGGAATGAAGAAGGAGGTTATTTACCTTTCCTTTTGGGCATCATACTTTAGTCCCCATGAGGTAGAGTGGACTTGGGAGGATCAAAATCTAAGGAGCCCTTGCTCCTGGTCTTAGGGTTATGCTCAAGGGAGGTTTGAGATTGGGAATGAGCAGAAGAAGCAGGTTCAGAGTAAGGCATAGCCCCAGAAGGGTTGGAGATCAGATTTTGGGGTTGTGATGGTGGTGATTGATGTTGGAAACATGGGTTGCATGGGGTATGGGTCAAATATCTTGGGTTGAAGAGTGGGCGTTGGTTAAGGTCATTAATGGGGATATTGCTAGAGTTCTCTATTTGTAGGAGGGTCATTTTGAGAGTAAGGTTGAGGTGAGATATGAGTAGTTTGTTGAACCAGAGTACTAGAGGGGTTTGGAGCAGGAGTGATCAAAGCACTATTTTTATTCAACTATCGAGGGGCTCGGCTACGACTTCTACCTCTAGAGAGTGGTTTTTCATGAGGATTAGTGGGACAGTTTTCAGCTTCATGAGAGAATGTAGAGCAAGTAGGACAAGCTTTCGGCTTCCAATCATAGATTATCTCCTGCCTTATAATTTTTCCATTTAGATTAAGAAAAAGCAATCGGTAGGGAAGAGGGTTGACTTGTACACAAACTCTAGCAAAAGTAACTCTTGATTTGGATCTTTGTTAAATTGTCTACACAAGAGGAATACCAATGGAGCTAGCCACTTGGAAAAACGTGTCTTCCGGCAACAAAGAGGAAAGTTTGGTAATTTAATCCATAATGGGATGTATGTAATATGTTCTTTGGAGGTCAAAATCCAAGACCACTTAGAAAATAAAAGGTTTGCCATTAAGAAAACATGGCTCATGATCCCATATCATGTCATAATCCTCTTGACAAGCAAACTTAAATAGAAAAAATCACCATCTAAGGATAATAATTCCAATCCACCCTTGAGTTGCCATTTTCGATAGGCAAGCAAATACCCATAAAACGGTCTCTTACCGATAACATAACCAATTAAGGAGAGAGACCAATCCTTAAGCCCTTCGTCACTTCAAGTTCAGATAAACAAATTTCGTCAGGTGAAGGAGGAACATAAGATAACGAGTAAGCTTTGCTCTTCTCATTTTGTGAAGTCAAAAGGTCTTTCCAGTTTCGGGCAATAGACGACATCGGAACATTAGGTCTAGCAATCGAAGAAAGCGAGAGGAAGGCCCAAAATAGGTAGATTGAGAAAGTATTGGGAAATGAGAGAAAACGCTGACCATTAAACAGAGAAATGAACAAACCAATTCCGAGGAGAAAAAATGGTCTCCCGGACGGCCTGAGGAAACTAAGGAGCTTACTTATAGTGTGATATACCAATATATACCCAAGAAATGAAGAACCTGATCCAATGAGGTTGAGATTTCCGGGAAAGCATAAACCTAGCCGCTCCCTCTCTCCCCACCCTAAAGAAACTGATTCTTCTAGCTTCTTCACTATTTTATTTCGAATTAATTTAAACATCATTTTTTATTATCTATGTATTTAATTAATATTTAAATTTCTTACAAATAATGTGCATATAATGTAAAATTTAATAGACATTTTATGAATTTAACATAGGCGATTGATTAATTAATTATTTAAAATATCATGTCTCAATATATTTTCATTTATAACTATATATATATATATATATATATATATATATATATATATATATATATATAAAACATCTCAAAAATGTTTTTTTTTTTTGATATTTTATTATTTTGATGGCAGATTTCACAATACATTTTTTTTTTTGTGAATTGATATTTTATTTAAGAAAATATTATATTTATCAAGAGAAGTTATATTTTTCTATGATAATTATTTTATTGATTACATATAAATAGATTTTATAGTAATATTGAATCCTAAATTATTCATTATTTTATTGATTACATATAAAAATTATTCATTATTTTATTATAGATTTTATAGTAATATTGAATCCTAAATTATCTATGAGACCACACTATCTATCAAAGAGTTTTAGAAGAGGAAATGAGCACAAAAAAATATGGAAATTAAGCCTTTTGTAATGTCATTATCTTTGTATCATACATAAATTAAAGTTACATGAGTTTATGATATATATATATATATATATATATATATATATATATATATAAAAAGTTTATTCTAAATAAAATTCGATCAAAATATTCTGATCTTTTTGTTTTTTTATATATAATAAATTACAGATAATCTGCAACACAAGTCGTAAGAAACTGAATTTATAATTGAGCGCCCCCATTTTCTCGCAAAACCCGATAAATTCATTAAATTACACTGTCAACCTAACTTTATGATTGAAATTAAAGAAGATTTACATACATATCATATAATTTTTATGTACATATTTATATATTATTTAAAGTTAAAAATTTATTTATTTAATATTGTTCTAATCTTGAAAAGTACATTTTACTTCTAAAAAATAAATAATGATAATATTTTTAATATAATATTAAAAATTAAGATGATATATATATATACAAACCCTCGAGAAGTAATCCTTTAGCCATCATTTTAAAATTTATCAAACATTTTTATGTAAAACTCCGTGCAATTGGATCTTTGTGTCACAAAAGATAATAATTTATAATTTTGCCCCCAAAAGGTAATTTATTCTATTTTGCAGAAAAAAGACAAGCAATGCTTGTTTAGCTATTAGATTTTATTAGAACCTGCCGTATATGCTTTGACTTTTTGAAACCTAGTGTGATTATATCTAGGGTTCTATGTGGGCTACCATTGTACGAATGTAATTATGTAATAACAATTTTATATATAAAAAAGTTATAGTAAATATTAGTAATAATACAAAAGTTTTTGTACTCAAATAAAAACCAATACATTTATGACAGCTTATTTGTTCTTACAAGAAGAAGAGTTGGTTGTTATCCTTTAATTCGAGCTTTTAAGAGATCATATTATTAGCCTTATAAATAGGCATAATATCTTGATTAAAAATGATTATTGCCTGTTAAACTTTAACAAACGATTTATAATAATGCATATTAAGATCTAAAATTAAATATTTACTTATCAAACATTTTTTTTTATATTTTAAAAAATATATTTTATTTTAAAAAATGAATAATAATGATATTTTTAATATGATATTAAAAATTAAGATATTATATATAACAAAATTAGGACAAATCATGTGAATCATAAATATGTCATGATGATGCATTTTAATATTTAAAATTTTATTTTTGACCCAATGGATCATAAATATGGTAAAACAAAAGAGCATAAATAATAATAAGATATTTAAAATATTTTATTCTCGTAACAATCATAATATAATTTAAACGATAAATAAGTCTGATAATGCATTTTATATGATTATTTAAACTCAAGATAATGACACCATGATGAAAAACATATAATGGTTTAATGTAATTCTACAATATCACCAAAAAATTAGGAGAAGAACCCTTTTGCTTCATTCATGTCCATTTCTTTCTCCCAAGTATCTCTCTATTTTGAATATGTGCATCACTAAACTCTTACAAATACTATTCTTTTGTTCTCAAGTTCCTTAATTTCACAAGCAATTATTTCTCCTTCATTCCTCTATCATATATGTTACTGCAGGCACTAGCTTGCACCAATAAAATGAAAAAGAAATACCCAAACCACAGTTAAAAAACTGTAAAAGATTCAACAATTCCTCAAACAAACAAACAATAACAACAACAACAACAAGATAATCCCAGATGAGTCGGCTACATGAATCCTTCGCCGTCATCCTATTATGTGTCAAATTCTCATTTAAATCAAGATACTAAGATCATTTTTTATATCTTAACCAAATCTTTTTCTCTTTCTACCTTTCTTAACATAAAGAAATCTAATGCATCTACTCTCCTAATCGGACGATTTTTATGTGGCCAAACCATCTAAGACGACTCTCCCTAATCTTATCTACCACCTGAGCTACTAACTTTTTCCGAATATACTCATTTTGCATTCTATCTCTAAGAGTAAAGCCACTCATCCACCTAAGCATCCTCATCTCTATAACACTTAACTTAATCTTACGCTTCTTTTTATTGACCAACATTTGCACCATAAGTCATCAGTGGTCTTACCATCATCTTATAAAATTTTTCCTTAAGTTTAAGTGAACTTTTCTATCACATAATAGGTCAGATGCATTCCTCCACTTCAACCATTCAACTTGAATTCTACTAATAACATCTCCATCTATTTCACCTTAAAAAAAAAAAACATCCATTAAAACAAGACCAGAAACATTTTAATTTTTAAGAGTGTACAGATTATTCTGTTCTATAAGCTACATCAACATTTTAAAGAGTCTTTACCACAAGCAGTTCTGTACAATGGTTTAAAACATCACACTAACCTCTTCTCTGAGGTGTTTCTGTAAAGGAAGAAGATCCAGTTATTAACCCACAATGATAACATTTTCTTTTTCCATGCAAAGGGTATCGATCAACGATCTGCGTTGATTCCGAAGATGCGAACTTTGTGCATGTTTGGAAATTTGGCGATGACTAATATGATCACTGCAAGTGTGTTCAGAAAGAGCATTGGTTGCTGGTAGTCAGTTGTGTGTGAAGCTATCAAGTACCTGGCAAAGAAAACATTAAAAATCAACGACGGCGCTTGAGTTTTCAATATTTGAAGGTAAGTTTCTGTATGGAGAATTAGGGTTAGGGAACGGTAGAGACATGTGAACAGTTTGCCATTGCATGTTCAAAAAGATAAATGTTAAGCTATGATGGTTTAGATCAAATGCTTATGTTTTAGGTTCGTCATGGAATATGTTCATAAGTCTTATTTTTAATACTGAAATGTTGATGCCTTATTGAAGATCAGTCGAACATTGAAGTTTGCTCGTTGATTCATCTACAAGAGTGATTTCTATTAGTGACACTGTACTACAGAGCTCTTCATTCTACTGTGTATTCTTTTGGATGATTACATTGCAACAAACTCTCCATAAGTGAGTTCTTTGCAACTCATGGGGTATGATTAAGTATATTGTCCCTGTTGGCTCCCCATTCAGGTGGCAATTCAACTTATAAAAGTCAACTTCTATTAAGTCAAATGAAACTAGCCAAAAGCTTTCAGAAGCTAAACTACACCAATTTTTAAGGCTTTTAGACCCAACATTAATTGATTGAATTTTGCAAGTTTATTTTAATTTTTTTTTTACTTAGAATCTAATAAGTTAAAGATGACCACTCAGCTTTGGGAGGGGTTTTCCTTTATAAATGGGAATGTCTGTATGGATTTTAGAATGATTAATGAATGAATTTTAGCTGTTTAAGGCTATTGCTTGCTTATTCATGTTGATCTATGTTAGATGGATCGCACCAAATTATGTACACAAGTTATAGATCATTTCTTATCCTCCAACCTTCCCTCCCATCCTTAGAAAGAAGAGTGGTGGCAACAGTCCATGCCCCACCTTCAAATCTATTCTTAACCCTTCACCCAATCCATTAATGAAAAAGGGCGAGAAAAGTAATGGAGCACAACCAACGCTACCTTCGTTTTAATGTGCATAAACATGTTTGTGAGTGTGCATATATATGAGTTAGGCTTTGATCCAACCACCATGAAAAATTGTTAATTTTCATATCAAAATTTATTTGGAAGATTTACATGTATATCACACAATTCTTATGCATTTGCATATCTAATTCCCAAAGTTTGATATTTACTTATATAACACATTCTATGCTTGAAAAAGTGTATTATTGAAAAGTCAGTGATAGTGATATTTTTATGTAATATTGAAGATTCAGATACTATGCTATTAGATACATAAATACATAAGAATTGTGTAATATGTAAATTCCCCTTATTTATTTTTAATATAATATAATTGTTGAGATCTAATAATCTAAATCAAAATGTTTATTCTTTATCACCATGATTAATAGTGTGTTTAGTAGAGTGCTGGATCTCTCGCAGAACCCTATCACATGATTTTACAAGTCACATGCAGGAGGTGTGGGGTGAAAAACCAATTCTCAGCCTAAAAGAAGACGACTTGAAAGCGAGTAAAAAAGTATCCCCTAGTGCAAATCATTTGGAGCATACAGCATATTCTATTCCTAACACTAGTCACTATGTTAAATAAAGTCAAAAATTAAATCAAAACCAAATAGTGTCATATTCCACAACCATTTTGTCAACAAATGAATTCCACGATTTTTTGTTCATAGATCAAGCATGTTTATAATCTCACTTAATGTTAATGGTTTGTATTTCATAAAACAAAATTTGACAATTCCTAAATTATATATTATTTAAATTAAATCCAATCATATGTGCATGTATAAGGTTGCACTAACAGCTTTCAATTATCTTGATTTTAAAAAATTGCAGAAACAATTTTCTATCAATATTAATTATGCTTTATCTAGCATTTTGCATAAACTTAATAAATTTTGGATAGTAATTTTATCATATGATAGAACTAGGTCTCTAGCATTAATTTTTATTTTGAAAATACTAAATATAAATCAAGGACTAAACTATGGCATTCCTTTCAAGAATACTAGACTCTCTCAAACTTTCTTTGTGTAAACATCAACCCTACACTAACCCACATGATACATATGAAGAAATAAAATATTACAGCTAAAAGTTTAGAAAATGAACCAAATTAGTCCTACTCATCCTAAGTATTGACCTTGTCCTTAAAATTTGGAGTTGACTTTATGAATCCTCCTTCGCTTTTGATGACAATTGTATGAGATTTTAACTCAATTTTCATATATAATCAAGACACATTTAATCTATCATTTAGTTTTATTTCTTATCCTTTCACATTAAATTTCAATGGTTATCTTATCGGTACATTTTCTACCATTTCCCCCAATGTACAAGCAAAAAAAAAAAAAAAAGATCAAAATACCCAAACTAAAATTTGATCAAGATTGGTTCTAAAATATTGAATTTGCCTTGAAAAGAGTGCAATACTAATTTTAATTGATTATCCATGTTTTGTTATCAAATCTATGTAATTCTATTTCATGCTACCAGATCTACAACATACGTCATTCCACAATCCCTCTAAATAGATGTTTTTCACACAAAATTTCTTAATCTCACCACTTATCCATTTAAATGTTTTTAGTTTTGATACATTCAAATAGGCTTTAAGTGACTAATTTGTTGCCACACACTCAAACACATAGACCACAATCTCTAAATTTGTTTTAAAATATTCATTTTTAAGTCTCCATGATTCGATCTCATTGAGGCATTTCTCAAATTAATCCACTAATATTTAACTCTTTAGCTTATCTATATCACAATTATTGGGTATAATAAATCTAACATACTTAAGTTATCATATCTAAATATCACTTGATCATTTAACAATAATGACTTACTAATTCAACCATTACCCCTTCTGCCTCCTTCCTACGGTTGAACAGTTTGAAATCAAAATAAAATGAATGTTAGAACCCATGTCTTTTATAGCATGAGTAAACATTTAATAATGGACCGCCTAATCTATTGTTTACAAGATGTTGCTAGGATTGTTTTGAGTTGGTTAAAATCAAATTTCAATTAAGTCATCATAAATTCAAACATAGTCTAAAATGATTTTGATTCAAACACACTCACGTGAAAGTCAACTCAAATAGGTTAAGAATTGACTCTGATTTTTATTCACAAAAAAGAAAATCAAATGAATTTGTATATTAATTTTCATTATAGAAATGAATTATATAATAAACAGTCTAAGTACAACTTAATAGCAAGTCATCAAATCTATCATCAATTTGGGATAGCCAAGTCCATGAATTTTAGAGGAATTAATTAAATTTGCTTAAATGAATTTATGTAGCTCATATGACAACCTTACTAATTAGCACGTTGTCAATTATAGAGAATGAGTTGTAGAGTTGCTAACTATCCTCTTTGCAAAACATTTAGTTAATATTTTAATTATAATATATGCTACAATAGTAGTTATTTGCCATTCTTATATCCTAGTAAAATTACATTCTCTGCAAACATAATTTCACACCATGCATTTTTCTATCTTAATTTACTTTCTATTAAGTGCACACTATTTTAAATTTAAAACACTATTTCCACAAAATTATAACCAAGGTTTAACAAATAGATATTGTTTAAGGTTGTTAAATGAGTTCTATTTCTTGTATTTTTGAATTAAGACCAGCTCCATCCGTTAATTAAATCAATCTAAACATATAAGTTAATGCTGCTCTCATATTAGAAACCTTCAGCCATATGATTCAGGTCTTACTTTTACAAGTAATCTTGAGTATACCAAAATTCCATTCTTTTTCCATTTTGCTCACTAGAAGGTCAAATTTAAGTGAAATTTCTACTAGAAGTTTGACCTAAGAATGCAGGTACTTAATTCAAGCTACTTAGGTGCCTGTCCTATTCTATAATACAAGTAGCACAAGATGTCAAAGAATGCATGTACATGACTAATACCATGAATCCACTTGAAAAATATCTTTAGTGATTCACGTATTAACTGTTAACTCTAATATTAGAAATGAAATTCAAAGGCTATCTATTCTTCAGGAACCAACTTAAAAAAGAACCAAAAATGTCTGAATTAAACATAATTCAAAAGCATAAAAATTTCATCTTGCATGCATTCACATGGGAACCTGTGGGACTGTATAATTCCCTTATATTTCCCTGAAATAGGTAAGAATAATGCGGATTTAGGTAATGTTGGTACTGCCAAGTTGATTTAAAAGTAAGATGGTCATGTGGCTGTCCCACTTCTTCACAAAAAGAAGCATTCTCCAATAATATAACATTTCATCAGAAAGATACTCACAGGACGACAGGAACAACTATCAAAAACTTCCTATTACGAGTAAGCTGTTTGCCATTATCAATCTGCTCCCACCATGTCAAATTATTGTATATACCCTGATCTTCAGCAAAGGGTGTTCCCTTTCTCCAATGGAAAAACTGGTAAGTAATCTGAGAAAAAAAGTTTTTAGAAATACTGAAAAATAATGGATGCTTGAAAAAGACAATATGTTAAGAAGCAAAAAAGAAGAAAAAGAAGAAAAGGTTTTCAAATAAAATGATGAATAAAAGTAGTACTCTTAAAAGCAAGTTGGGGCCATGGTTTAACTTGGCAACCAAAAAAACTTGAGGAGGACTGTTTGCCACTAACCTTTCAAAAAGAAAAAAGACAAATTTCACTGGAAAAGTAGCCAGTGGTGCAACTACCACAAGTGGCATACGGATGAAAACTGTTTGAAACTCCATAAAAGACCTAAAGGCAGTCTTGGATATAAAAGAGACAATTAAATAGAAATGCTCATTTCATAAAGACTAGATGACTAGAGCAAAATTAATAGGCTAAGGAACCTTCTTAACTCGTAGAAAAAAAGCCATATAGATCATGATTTCTAGCTAAAATTACAAATCTTATAATTATTTGTATTTTTAATATCTCAAATAGTTCCTCCAATACCTTAATAACAGACACAAGTTGCACTGACCACATGACAAACTCTATCAATATCTTCAATAAATACCAACCATATCCTAGCAATAGAAAAATTCTTTAATCATTATTGCAGGATAAGAGAATATTCCCATTTTTTTCTTCGCTTCTCCTCAACAATACACTACATGTCCCTCATCTTGCTGCAGATCTTTTATCAATTACAAAATCAAAACTACAAACTAATATTCTTTAATGATCATTGTGTTTTTCAAGACCTAGCGATGGGGAAGAAAATTAGGCACGCTAGAAAAAGACCTAGCTATGGAGAAGAAAGTTAGGCAAGCTAGAAAAAGAATGAGCTATACCTACTTTGAGACAAAGATGCTTGTAACAGTCATTCATCTTTCTCCTTTATGTTTGTTTCTAATTAAAATATTATTTGGGATCGTCATTATAAATTAGGAAATTCTCATTTAAATCGTTAAACATATATTTCCACCCTTATTTGAAAATATCAATATATAAATATTTCATTATGAAATTCATAAAATTGTTAAATATCATAAGATATCCTTTCCTTCTAGTGAATCTTGATCTCATACTTTTTTTCAAGTTAATTCACTCTAATATTTAATGACCCCCAAAAATCCCTAATATATTTAGAGCTAAAAGCATTGTTTAAAATTGCACAACCTAAGGCATGCCACAGCACAATTTGAACTCAAACCACTTTGCGGCTTATGTCTCATGCAATTCAAATCAGGCTTACTCCTCATATTTGGTGAGGCGCATGCCTCTTTTTTATATTTTTTTGTTTTAATTAATGCAACAAGTTATAACACCGAGTAATCACCACCTTCATGTACATAACCCCCTTCACCAACATACCTCACCTCAAGTATGAAATTCCCTTTTTATGCATTTGACGACCTTTCCTTGGACTACTGCCGCCACCACTACTTCCTAAGTGATGAGAATGTTGAGATCTTTTGATTGTTTATTATATTTTATTTAGGTCTATGAATATTGCTATGTTGGATAATAGCAATAAGAGAGAAAAATTTATTGTATTAAATTTATTTGATATATATATATAATGTTTCATATCTTATCTTATGTTACTTTGATTAATTTATATTTACATTACAGTTCTACGCTATGTTATTGTTACATGATGTTCTGCGAATTACATAACAATTTATCACTTCTTATTATGCTAGGTTGTTCATATGCCTTCTTTAATATATTATAATTGATGTTAATATATTGATTCATGCCTTCATTTTGACTCTGTGTAATTTTCTGATTGTGAAGCATATATCTCAAAACGTCTTGAGATTTACGTCTCGCCTCATGAACGAATAATGCTTCAATCCCCAATAGAACAATTTTAAACTTTAGCTAAAGGGTTTATAACATTTATTAATGATTATGCTCGAATGACACATGTATATTATAGTAAGCAAAAAATTTAAGCTATAATCTACTAACCTTTATCAATGTGTTAAAAATTCAATTTAGTGTCAATGTTAAAAATAAATAAAATCAATAATACCTAAAAGTATTTTAACCAACTCTTGTCTCCTTTCTTCAGTAAAAAACATTATTCACTAATATTCATATTCTAACACCCCCGTAATAAAATAGAATGATTAGAAAAAAAATAGACATCTATGTAAGATTATCAGGACTTTTCTCTTTCCAAATCATGACCATAAAAGAAATTTGTTAAGCTATCCTAACCTAGACATAGTTGATTGATAGATAGCCTTCTAAAGTATTTTGTTTCAAATGTTCCTCAAATTATCTTACTGAATTATTTCCTAAGAGAGAATTTTTTATAAAAATTCATTTTAAAATATTTGATTGTCTTATGTGCACATTCATAAACAACAACAAACTCAATTGGACCATAGAGCTATCAAGTATCTTTTCTTAAAGTATTCACACACTTAAAATGAGTACAAGTATTCAACCATCAACAAATTTCTCAAATCAAAAAAATGTTATTTAACTAAAAATAATCCTTTAATCAGGCTTATCTTCAGGTTGGGAGCAGAGCAGAAACATAGAAGATAAGTTTGACAAACTTATATTTTCTCCTTTAATTGTTCAGCTACTTATACACAAGAATGACAACAAATTAATCCTATTAAGATTAGTACTCTAGTTATTAAACCACTCCAGCTCTATACAAGAACAAAATTCATCTCCACTCACTTGCAAGTTTAAGACTTGAAACCTAGCAAATAACCATCCTATCTTTCCTACTAATAACCTTGATTATGGTATTGTTATGTGAAAAGATGTTGAACATTCCGTATATCCCATAATTTAATACAATCTTTTGAAAATTTCTCTTTTATGCATAAAGCTTTTCATACAAATATTAATATTATTAAAATTTCAAGAATGGTTAAGTATTAGAAAATAAGAATTGGGAGAAAGTCCTGAATAAGAATGAATGGCCTAGAAAAGAACTACACTTAGAAAATAGTTAAGCAACCTAAAAGAAAAAAAAGAGCAGTAGGCAAGTTTTTACATTAAAATACAGAGTTGAGGGGAGCCTACAAAAACATAAAGTTAGATTAATAGCAAAAGGATATACTCTAAGGAAATAGAATACCAAAAACAGCTACTCTAATTTAAAATGAATTCGATTTATATACTTTTCTCTTTGGTTATAAATTTTGGATGATTCATGGAATAATATGATGTAAAGAATGAATTCTAGCCTGGTGATATGAAAGAACAATTTGTATGGATCCCCACACAATTTCAACAACTGTTTTTTTTATAAAAAATCAAGTATGCAAAGTAAAATAGGCACCATACATGTTACAGAAATCTCCAAGGGCATGCTTGGAAAGATAAGTCATAATGAAATGTCACTACAAGAAAACATAGGCTAATCAGTGAAAAAATTCAGTGGAATTTCAAGCACAAAAATTAAGGGAACTACTAGATTAAGTGGAAGAATTTCAGGGAAAATTTTCACAGGAAAATTTGCCTTAAATATTTGAATACATTTGAGCACACAAGCCTTTCTTCCTAATTTCCTCCCTTTTCTTCCTAGCAAGCCCATTTCAACTACTTTCACCAACCTCAAGTCCGCGACTCTAATCGTCCGATTTTGGCTCAATTTATTTGATTCATCAGTAGACTTGAAGCTAAATCACCTCCTCTGCCTTTTGGAAACCTCAATTTGAAATTTCAAATATAGAATTCTTCAATTTTTGAATTTACTAAGTTTATTGATATAAATTTTTTAATGAAATTACTAGATCTATGTTATAATAAACATCAAATAGGCATTTTTAGCTTAAATCAATATTTTATTTCTTAGATCTACAAATTTTGTATTAGATCTATGTTTTATACCTTAAATCTATAAATTTCACTTAGATCCAAATTAAATGCACATACTACCTATTGTTTTTATTAGAGTAATAATTTATTTTTAATAGATCGAAAAACCTATATTTATTTCAGCTTTTCTATGTTAAATATACATGTGTTTTCAAAAGTAAATATTTTCTATGGTATAATTATTTATACTGATTATGTTTGCAGTAAAAATATTTTATTATATGTACATAATTTATTAAATTTGTTATGTATAGATAGCAAATTAAATTTATTTGTATACTAATATATAATTTATTTTATTAAATATACAAAGATCCCAAATTATACTAGTTTAGATAGTAAAAAATGGATGAGTAAGTAGCTCATATAATTTATGTGTGATAGAAGAGTTAAAAATTGAGACTTCATAGTAAATTTTATGCTTTTAATGTGTTTTCAAAGAAGGTTCTAGTGGATATTAGTGAAATGTGATTCTTTTAATTTATTATAATAATCATATCTTTTTAACCTTTAATACAAAAATCTTTATATAGGAGTTTGCAAAGTAAAAAAAATTAGAAAATTTTTACTAGCTATCATTATGAGATATATTTATATACATTCACAAGTCTAGAGAGAGTTTCATGTGAATTGGGAAGAGAGATGGGGCCAATTTATGCACAAACAAAATTGGACTCCTAACTATAGGTGCCTGGGGTGCTCAATTCAACATTCGAAGTGTAGAATAAAATGGTAAGTTTAAAATTAAATATTTAAAAATATCTTACTATATATTTTAATTTTAAAAGTGATACAAAATTGGCTCCTAATTGTAGAGGCATGGGAGGCTCAATTCCACATAAGAAGTGTAGAATAGAATGATAAGATTAATATTATATATTTAAAATATAGTTTAATTTTAAAAGTGCATTTATAAAAGGAAATTTTGAGAAAAGATCTCACAATAGTGGTGTTGGATGCATGAACCCATCAATATTATGAGGACCAATAATGAGTTGATAATAGATCACGATGAGATTATATACGTAAGAGAATTTATTAAAATCCAAATTCTTTAAAGATATACAATCATTTGTAACATTATTTTTTTATAGGAAGAATAAATGTCTCAAGGACATTTAGAGTCAAAGTTTTGCAGGAGAAGGGCCTTAAGGTAGATCTTCTCAACAATCAAACTTCATTTAGTAGAGCCAACTCATAAGAGAAAAAAAAAGAGGGGAACTTTGGGTTAGACTTCCATGGCATAGTATATAATGATGAATCCTCTCATACATATTATTCTGACAGTGTAACAAATATAATTGAGAAGATAGTGATAAGAAAGTATTGTATTAACTTAGGAAATAAATGCTCACATGGTGTGATAGAAGCTAAGATAGAAGCAATGTATCAATAATGACAACATGAAAAAAAAACTAAAAAATGAGGATGAAGAAATAAAGAAGAGTAGAAAGAAAAAGAGATTAAAATTATGATCATTTTCATATATGTTTAACTATAATGCTACAATCATTTTTGTTAGATAATCAATATTTAAAATTTCAAATAGCATGATTTGACTATTTATGTGCTATATTAATTTTAGTGTGTGCTATGATGATACTAACGATGTTTTAGACAATTAAATTCATAGTAATTGTGGTGTCAAATCTCTATCAATATTTTCGTATAAATTTTCAATATTTTCTTGCAAATAAATATGGTATATGAGGCACTGAAGATTTCCGTTAAAAATATCTTTGGCCTTTCCGATAAATTTTCTACAAATAATTTTTCCTATGGATTTTTCAATGGATTTTTCATTTGATGGAAAATTATTTTTGATAGAGGTTTTACACACCCAAAAAAAAAAAAATTGTCAAAAACATAAATTAAAAATTAATTTTTTGTTAAAAATTTATTTTCCTGTAGAGTTAGATATAAACAAAGCCAAATATATGATGCACTCTTCATGAAACACTCAAAAGAAGAGAAAATCGTAATTCTTATAATATATGTTGATGACTTGATTGTTAATAGTGATAACGAGAAAGAAAAAAAATCACTTAGAAAAAAACTTACTATAGAATTTGAGATTAAAGAACTAGACAAATAAATACTTCTTCAGCATAGACGTGGTTTCAATAAAAAAATGAATATTTTTTGCACAACAAAAATACATCATTTACCTATGAAGGAAACAAATATGGCATACTACAAGTCATGTAAAACTCTAAGAGAACAATGTTAAAAATTTGATCTTGATGAATAAGGAATCAAAACAAATAAAATATGATATCAAATATTAAAAAAAAATTAATCAACATATTATATTCTCATCCAATTCTACATTTACGGTAAACCTTGTAAGTCAAACCATGAATCTCACCTTAGGTAATTAAAATCTAATACTGGAAAATGAATTCTCTATAAAAGGTATGAAATTCTACAATTAGAAAGCTATGATGATGCTAACTAAATAGGATCATTGATAGATAAAAGATCAACGTCTAGTTATTGTACGTTACCTGAAAAAATCCTGTATCATGGAGAAATAAAAAGCAGCATATGATCTCAAAGTCAAGTGCAGAATCAAAATTCAAAGAATCGCTTAAGGTATCAATAAATTTATGTGATAAAATTATTCTAGAAGGTCTGGAGATTAAATTAGAAGAATCTATAAAGGTATAGTGCCATAACAAATCTACAATTAATATTGCCACAATATAGTACAATATGACAGAACAATTGAACAAAGCTGTGGAGGTGGACAAAGATTTCATAAAAAAATTACAAAATTGATTTGTACTCCTTATGTTACAACAGGAAGTCAGCTCATTAATATATTTATCAAATGCCTTTGCAAATCTGCATTAAAAGGATTTAGACCAAACTAGGAATGGAACATTTACCCATTTCAAGGGGAATTTAGAAAGCACAGTATGGTTGCGGTCCTAAAATAAAAAGGTGATGGTGCAAACTTGGTGGCATCAACAACAAGTGGGGAGGACAACTATATCAATAATTTCATATTGATGATTGTATGGTAGAAATGGATGGCCAACAAGCTATGTTTTATAAATAACAAAATGGGAAATGAGAGGCACACAAATATATGACAACAAATGAAAATGAAAATCGTAGGCACACAAATCCATGGCAGTAAGTGGATATGAAAATATGAGGGCATGTGGATTCAAAAAGCCTTAAGAATTTTTTAAAATTGTAATTATTACTTCTTTTCAAGATGTTTAAACAGTTTTATGTATAAATACGCCTTAAATATATGATAATGCAAGTAAGTTTTTTATCATTCTCTTATTTTCTACCAAAAAAAAGAGTGTGATAACATCTCTTTCCTTATGAATGTTGGCTTCCCCATTTGTGAGGGAGGCAATAGTGACAAACAAAGGTTGATTGAACCAATACAAATCAGGTATGAATAAGAACTACATCAATTCAATTGAACACAACCAATACAAGTCAATCTTGGATAAGCCAAAAGTGTAGGTCTAAAGCGACGTAATAAGGCCTAAATAACCTTGATTGTTCCCAAAACTAGATGCTATGGTTTACTATGACCAATGAAACATGTACTAAAGCATACTTAAAAAACTTGTCAAAATATAGAAGGTACTCAAAATTTTATAAGAAAAATGATTTCAAGCATGAAGGTCTGTAAGAAAAATGATTTCATGCATGAAGGTATAAAGTGCATTAAAACTATGTTAAAGTAGATCCATTCATGCTAAAGACACTAAATCATTTTGAAGGCTATGCTAAAGCACAAAACCCGTAACATTCATGCTAAAGGCACCAAATCATTTTGAAGCCTATGCCAAAGCACAACTCCAACAATCATGGTACAGGCACCAAATCATTTCTATGCCAAAGCACAAAACCCCCGACAATCAAGGTAAAGACACCAAATCATTTTGAAGGCTACATTAAAGCACAAACTAACTAACACACAATGAATTGAAAAAGAATTTGGCTAAAGGCTCTCTTTAAAATTTCTAATTATTTTCTACACAGATAATTAACCCCTAGTTTAAAATTGCACAATAAAAAATTTGCCTTGACATTTTTTTGAAAAAAATCATAATGAGACTTACGCCTCATTGGTGTTATATTAGGCTTATGCATCACATGATATGAGTCCCACCTCAAGGCGCACCTTGCCTCAATTTTTGTGAAATCTACACTTTATATCTCGAATCTTAAGAAAATCAAATATAAATTTTAATTATCAAAATAACACACACATACCTTATATATATATATATATATATATATATATATATATATATATATATATATATATATATATATATATATATATATATATATATATATATATATATATATCTCAAACATAAGTGCAGCTGATTTAAAAATAGATATTATTCAAGTGCCTCTCCTCTCATACCCTCTACACTCCTCATACTTAGCTCTGGCCACTATCATTACTTGTGATATTCATACTTTGATATTAGATAGTTGAAGTGAAAGAAAAAAAATATATTATATTAAACTTATTTTGAATTGTTATGTCATTAATTATTACTTTGATATCTTATGTTACTATGATATTTGTATAACACTTCTTACTACATTATTTGATATCAAGATATTAATATGTTACATGATACTTTGGGCAATTTAGTATTTTCTACTATATTAAGATATTAATGTGTTATATTTTAATATGTCAATATATTAAAATATTAATATATTACTTCTTTCTTTGCACTTTGATGTGTATACAATACTTCTTACATTTCACAATTTATTATTTATGAGGCTTACGCCTCACCTTACAAACAAACAACACCTAAATATCCGATTGCACAATTTTAAACTTTTGAGTTACCTTAAACAAAAAAAAGGTACTAATCTTAGCTAGCATCAGCACAAGATTATAACTTATCAAACTAAAAGGAAAAGATTGCAATCATCCACATTATGGGTTAACTTTCTTTTCCAACATAACTGCATATAGTGATAAGAGCTTGAATTACATTGAAGGGCACATTAAGTTTATAAGAAACGCTCCAACCCATCATCCTATTAATGTTAATTATTAAACTATAATTAAATATAAAAATATAAAATGAAAGGTGACTTTAAAGCACTCAAAATTAAGGGTTGGACCATTTGAGAGAGTTTTTTTTTTCATAGTTTGCTTTTCAAAAAGCTTCCACATCTATTTAGTTATAATTGTATTGCTACTTTGAAATTTTTATAATTAGAAGCAATTCTTACAACCATAAATGCTAGTGTGTGTCAGTTGTAAGGAAGTTGATGACTATATTTTTCAAAAGAAAATATTTATAATATCCACAACTTCCAAAAAAAATGTATTTTTCTAACAGTTCTTCATCTGCTTTTGTAGATAGTTTGAACCACCCCAATAGGACTCTAAAACTCACTTCTCAACTTTATTAAAGTAAGTCCAAAAAATAAGAAAACATTTTCATTAACATACCAAACAAACTCTTGAACTTGGATCCAAATGTGAGTTCCAATCACTTCTCTTAAATTAGATTACGAAAAGTCAAAATCAATTATCATAAATCTTTTGTAGCTAATCAAGGACTAAGCTAAAAATTATCCAAAAATACAATAAAACTATAAGATTATGGCCTTTAATCAATATTAAATCAAGTTTAGACTCATTTCACAATTCAACCAAATGGGAAGCTCCTTGAATAAGAAACTTGATGATTGCTAACAAAGAAAATTGCACATCATAGCCATGTACCATAATGATTGTCTGCTAGTTTGCTTGAATATATCCTGAACATTGAAAATATAGAAGATTGATAGTATTTGTTCCCCATTCCACCACCTTGGGTGCTTAAAATATGTATTAGACCAAATATATAAATATATTTCTAGTCCTTGATTAGAGATACTTTTCAATTACAATGGTACTTATCATTAGATATCTCCACATATTGGAAATGATCACTAAAATAAAAACCCATATATTTTCTATACCTAAGACACTTCTTCATTTTGTCATTCAATCATAACTATAGAAGTTATGCCTCATATAAATTCCAAATTTTTTATAATAGATTTAATAAACTTAAACCTATCACACTTAGGATCGCAACAATCTTGATTAGATATTGATAGAGTTATACATATAGAAAGCATTAGCTTTATCCGTTAAGATACTTGAATATATCACTTGGGCTGATTAAATATACTTAGAATCAACATTGTTAAGCTCAAGCCCAAATGACAAAGTTTAAAGGGTTGTTTGGTATCATTTTCATTTTAATTTTTAACTTTTTGTTTTATTTTTAATTTTGTTTGTATCTTTAGGAAATAAAACATGATCAATATCTTAAATATAGGTTAGCTTTATTTTTATTTCTATTGAATATTTCATAAGTTAATTTAATTTATAGCTTAAAAGTGGAAAAATATTGTTTCGCATAGAAATTTTTGCATTTTGGAATTAAAAATTAATTAAGGTGTAAGCTTTTACTATCCATAAGGAAGAATCCAAGAGGAGAGGATGATTGCATTCTAGCCAAAGGTGTTGGCGGGCCAAACAAAGACGATGTTGGTTTCGATGTAGGGTTGGTCAATGATGGGGGTAGGGGGGTTGGAACATGCAGTAAGTTGACAACGAACGTGGGGCTACCAAGTGGTGGGGCAAGGCATGCCTGCATGGTGCACAAGGTGGGTTGCTAGAAGTTCATATTTAAAAAGGAATAAAAACATGTAAATAACTTGATTTAATTAAATAAAAAAATAAAAAAGCTTATCAAACATGTTTTATACAAAATTTCAAAAAAATAAAAAGCTATGCCAAAGAGGTCCTTAAGGTTTATGATATGTCATAAGCAAACTTTAAATCATGTCAAAACCCAAGAACTAGTGTCCACCTTCCCATGGAGATTACAACAAAAAGGCATCAAAGAAGATAGATCTTCTAATCATATGAGCGAAGCATTCAAAGCTATAAGATTCCATACTAAAAATCATCCTCTAGAAAATATAAAAATAATAAATTCATCCAAAAATCACTAAATAAGATTATGAATAAAGTTAGTGTGCAAGTTAAAGAACAAAAACTCTTTGAAAAAGATTTCTACTATATGACCAGTAATTCATGCATTTACAACCATTTCAATATAAAGAGAACATGAAAAGCATGATAAGACTATAGACTGCTACACCTCAACATTTACAATTCCACAATGAAGTATGAGTGAGTCCCTCTCATTAGATAAAAAACCATGATTGAATTGAGGTTCTGCTAAAACCATATGCAATTTCTTCATAGAAACCCTAACCATGTATATGACATGCCAAAAATTTAGTAAACTTTGCCAGATAAATAACCAGCGCAAATCAATTATGGCTTTAATATGGATCCAATGTGCAAATTTTCATGTTTTATAACTAAGATGGATCAGTACCATTTCTTACTTCTAAAGTTTAAAAAGAAAAAAAAATTTGAATCAAATCTCTATATAATAAGCATTTGGGCTTTCAGTTTCAAGATATTAATGAACTTGCGTACATAAATAAATAACAAGACATGAATGTCAAATTCATCAAGTTCAGTTCAAGTAAGAGCCCTATCAACTTGTTTGCTTGCTTAAATAACATAGAACACAAATTCTTTTGCCCGTACGATATAAAACCCATATCGCCCAAATTCTAAAAATTCAAGCGAGCTTATGGTGCAGTTTCAGTTTTACCTAGCCCAATTGACATCCTTAAATGAAATCGATCTACAGACTAATATGGGCTCCTAAATCATCAAATAGGAGATCAATCATGGCACACAAAAACCAATTAAGATATGGTTTGTTAATGTTTGTTAAGGAATAAAGCCTCTGCTGCTCTGATAGATGAGCAACTTCACAAGTATGCCTCATAATTGTAAAGCCATGGACACATGCAGGGTTGAGCAATCAATTGTGTGTTTAACCTACAAAGTTCAGCAACTTTAAAAGGCAATGCATTAACATCCCAAGCCTCGGAATAGTTTAAACCGAAGACAGTTTATTTCCATGAACTGAGATGCAACGGATTCCAATAATCCCATGCAACGAACCAAAAAATAAAAAAAATTTAATTAAGTGACAAACAATTAGCAAGCCAGAAAAAAAAAATTAAAATAAAGTCAATCCTCAATCAAGCCAATCAACCTACTTGCCTTCAAAGAAATAATCGAACACACAAATTTCAAGAGGCCACGAATATTTTACACTATGAACCTTCCTAAAATTTTGTTTTAAATTCTCAGAAACGCAGAAAGAAACAAAAAATAAATAATAAGATAAAAAAAAGGTCAAAACACCCAATGGAAAAGGACAACCATCCAAATTCCACGATCCAAAGCCCCTGTAGTCCCACACAGAACTCCAAACAATAAACAAGAGGCCGGCAGCGCCCGCCCGCCCGCCCGCCATCAAAATACCACCACTCACAACAACCCAAACCCTATCGGAAAGACCAAAGAAAAAGACAGAGATTAATGGAAACATACGGCAAAGTGAACTAGATTGACGATTGTCCAGGCTATGCCGGCTGTGCATCCGAAGACAGACAGGACGAGGAGCCATGAGAAGAAAAGTATGAGTATGTAGGTCGTCCACACCCCCGGATACATGAACCACTCCGTGTTCTTGTTCAGATCCGGCGGCGGCGTTGTCTCCACGTAAAGCTTAGCCATATGAATCGCCTCCCGTCCCTCCCCAAGACAATCACCACCAAATTTATCAGCCTCTAAAGCCCTCAACCAAACCCCGAGCTTGGATCTCACCGGGAACTGATTCAATTAAATACCGACCGCCCCAGGGAAGACCAAGGTAAAGTAGAAAGTTCGGAAACGAAGAGAGGAAGAGAGAGCCTGGATTAGGTTAAAGTACAGAAGGCTGGTAATCGTCGGCGTTCCGGTCAAAGGCTGGGACTTTAAACTTTTTATTTTTTATTCTTGGACTTTCAATCAATTTAATTCACGAAGCAGATATTCGGATAGGCTCAGAGTCAGAAGCTTCTACGGATGGCTGCTTACTGGTGGCGTTTCATTAATGTGAATGAAACTCTATTCTCCAAAAAATATTATATTTAAAATATTTTTTATTTAATTGATGCAGGCCATTTAAAATAAATATTATTGAAAGTTATATTCATAAAAAAAATTATAATTTTAAATTCGAATAACAATAAGTATTTAATTAGAGAAATAAAAAGAATGAAATTCCATTGTTAGATATATCATATGTAACATCATTTATTTATGTTAATTAATTATAATAATTACTTCATTATTATAATCAAATCTCTAATTAAATATGCATAGAAGAAGAAATCTAAAATATTATGAAATAATTTATGATAAATATTATCAAGAATATGAATTTGAGATGTCTAATAACAAATAAAAAAATTTATTTTAATACATTAGATTTGCATATAACCAAATATTAATATTTTCTAAAATATATGAATTTTAATTATTATATATTTTTAAAATATAATTATTTTGAAAATATCCAATCAAATAATCCCTTAATGAGAAAGCATGGCATATGCAATGGAGATATTAAATTAATGATTACTTTGAATATAAGTGATTCATTATTATTATTATATATATCGCCAATCCTAATTATGGTTAGGGCTATTAATGAGCTGATTTTGAGTTGTTCCGAGCCTGGCTCGAAATTAGCTCAAAATATTTTTGAGTATCTCGAGATCGACTTCGACATTCGATTTGAGTTAGTTTCATTCGTTTTTAAATGATTTCATTTCTCGAATATTTTCATCTTTTTTTTTGTCAGAATTTGAATAGAGTTGGCATTTGATTAATAAAAATAATTATTAATAAATTTTTAAAAAAGTTGAATTAAGTGCATGAAATAAAAAAGTATGATTTTCAAAGAAATAATATTTATAATTATAAACATGTTTTATTTATTTAAAAAGATTATAAATTATAACTCTATACACTTAATTTTAGAAATAAATTTATTATTACAAACTTAGAAATATTATATAAATTTAAATATTTTTAATGATAGACAAATTTGATCTGATATCGAGCTAGTTCGATCTGATTTGTGCCCCACTCAAAATCGGCTCGAAAAAAAGTTTGATCCAAATCATTGGCTCATAGCTCCTCTCAATGTAACCGATTCAATATCAATCTGATCCAAATTTCGATTCAATTTTTGAGCTAAACTAACAGCCTTAATTATGGTCCCCAAATCAAACATTTCTCATAAGATTTGAAAGGGTTATAAAACTAATTTAAGAAAAATATTTACAAAGCTCGTGTAATTTAAGCGTGGAATTGGTAGTATAGGTGAGCAACGTTGTCAAGATGGAATGCATTAATGTTTTACTAATTAAACAAATAATTAAGTAGCTAACCAACTTTGATTTAAGTGCTAAAGCTTTTTAATACACCCTTTTATTATTATTTTTTTAAGATTACAATTAATGAAAATTTAAAATAGAGTTAAAGTTATTATTTGATTTTCTTCCATTTAATCTTATTTGATATAAAATCATTATATTAAAATAATCATATTTATTTGAAATGAACATTTCTTATAAATTTTCTATAAATTTATTTTTTTCTATAAATATTGAATGAAATACACTTTTAGATTAAATAAATATTCTTTTAAGTTAGCATCAACTAAGTAATTAAAGTTATTAATGAGGGTCAACAGATTAGGATATGTTAAATTAGATCAAAAATCAAAATGACGTCAGAGCCGACAAGCAATTTAGTGAGATATCATATGCTAGATTTCAATACCAGCTAACAATTACAAGGAGTTGACCAACAAAGCTTGCAAAGTTAAACCATGATGAAACAAAATAGACTTAGAGAAATATCAAAATATAATTACTTTATTTATTAAATAAATAAATACTATGTATTTGATCGATAAGTGGTGTATATTATTTGATATTTTTTGAAATATTGTGTTTAATCTTGATTGACCATTTCTGCCTCATTATTGAGAGATCTTTCACTCTTTAATTGTGATGCGTAAGTATAATAGTAGCGTGTAGAGTTTTGGAATTGAGATTTAAATTCATTATATTTAACTTAAAGCGGATGGTTGGAGCGATGGCGCGTCTAATCTCTAATTATTAAATCATCAGCTATCCCACTTCTTATGAGGAGGTAGTGACTCAAAAGATCCTTATCAACAACACATGAGTTACATCGTCCAAGAAATCCTCGTAGACCTGGGGTGGTATTTGTGTAAGCTTATGATCACTCTCTTACTCTCATATATATATAACTTATTTATGATTCGAATTTACAATTTTGTGTACTTTTTTTTCACTAAAATATCAACTCTATACTTTGACTATCGTTTGACAAACCTTTAGCTAATTTGATGGATGTATGGAGTAGCCCTATATGTGATGGATAGATTGGTGGAAACTGCAACCATGGCTACAAATCTTTCTTTTTCCTATTCGACTATCCTTCTTGCGGTCATTAGGGGTGTAAATGAGTCAAGCTTGAGCGAGCTAAAACTCTGTTCGTGTTCAATTCGATATAATTCAATTTGTTTGAATTGGCTAAATCTGTTGAACAAAATTAACCAAAATGAGCTATAAAATGTTTAGAGCAGAATTCAAACATGTGCAATTTTAAAACCTTCAGCTCTGCTCCATGTGTGTGTCTGTGTTTACATATATATATATATATATATTATTTCGAGCTAGAATGAGCCAAACACGACCAAACATAAAGTTATTCATGTTCGTCATATTTTCTTAATGAAACTGAACAGTGGCATTTTTTGACAATCCTAGCGGTCATATCAATTATCCTTCAGAACACTATTAAGAAAATTTCAGTTATTTATCTATTGCTTAGCATATTATAATTAGCCAACCCATCCTACTTAATCTAGTGCTTCCTCCTTTAGATTAACTATAACTTAGGAAGACTATAATTGATTACTTCATTAATTACAAATATCCCTCTAATAGTGGCTTTCAAGATCTCATTTCAAGGAAGAAAATTGATCGAGGTATTGAAATTGGTGATCTATTACTTGATAATCATTGTACCTTTTAATCTTTATATCACAAAATCATCCATATCAATGATATTGTTAATTGGATCATCCCCATCTCAATAGACTTTATGGTTATATTTCTATCTCATCATAACTCTCCACATTTAATTTTCTTATTGGTGAGATAGGTAAAAACCTTCATATATCTCTTATTCCATCATTAGTTATTTAAGTTACTTTTTGATTTATTCTACTCAAACACGTGGGTCCTATTCATAACCGTACGCAATATGGATTCACTATTTTATCACTTCCACTCATGATTTTAAGTTTAATTGTGTATAATTGTTTAGTTTTGACTTGATGTCCTTCATATTTTCAAACTTCATATTAAGAAATTAAATTTTGCATTTCTATTGTTAGTCAGAAAATTCTGGTAGAGTAAAAATTTTTTAAAATCCAAAGACACATAATGTGCATAAACTCTCGTGGAAAATCTGAAAGAAAAACCAGGCTAGATAAAAACCGTATTTGTTTTAGAGACAAGATCTTCCCAAGCGGAATTCTGATTGCATGAGAATAGAACAACAACTATGTAGTCACGTTCAGGTGGTAACAATTGCTAGTAGTAGTAGATGATGGTGAATTGTGTGGAGCAATCACCCAAGAATAATTCGAATAAATCTGGTAGAAGTCTTCATGATGGAGACACGAAGATCAGCGATAAGGATCAGCAGTTGTGATACGGCCGGCGGCGTGATGGTTGGCAGTCGTGCATGATTGTGCTGGAGGATCTTTTCTCTCTCTCTCTCTTGTGCCTTCGAGGAATGAGGCTATTTATAGATTGGAGGAGTGGCGTCAGAATACATACAAAATTGACCACTCTCCATGATGATTCCCTTGATCATATGATGTATTTTGTGTATTTGAATGCTCAAATAAAGTCAAAATTAAGATCTTTGGCTTGTTGGGCTCATCGAGGCGCCGATTTATTTATAAACACTCTATATTTGAGAGCTTTTAGGAATTTAATTGATGTCTCAAAGTTTCCAATGATATTTTAAGTCTTGATCTCGAGGTTTAATTTTTGCTTTCTGCGGCGTGATTCGTCTTGGTAGAAATTTTCGGTCATATCGTTGCTATTTTTTGGATGATATTATCTCAATCATTAAAAAATATATGTGCGTACTTCAAAATAGAAATTCTGATAATCTGCAGTCCATTAACCACGCATTTTTAGAGCAGATCTTCATGTAAGATTACGACTACGAGCGGTGCACCACAAATATGTAGGTATGCGGCCTTGAGGGAAATTTCAGTTACGAGCATCCTTGGGCACCTGAAGGTAATGGGCACCTGCCGGTAGCGGTCTCGCGGCTTCGGCGGCGTCGCGCGGCTGGTGTGGGCAGAATTTGGCTGGCGTGGTACAGCGGGTGGCGCCCGCATGCGGGCGTCGTATGGTGGCAATTGGCGTGTCGCGACCCTTGGAGAACTGTGGCCAGCTAACAGCGGTGAGCGGCTGAACATTTTTTTAGGCGATGACGATTTTTACCCCTAAGAGGTATAAAATCCCCAGGGCAGAAAGCACACTTTCAACACTCTAGTGTTTCTCTTCTTAGTGAGGTCGTTGCACCGCGCGTAGTTCATGCGTCGAGCTCAGTTTTCCCTCGAAGGTGTCGGCCCTCGTTGGACCGGCGGTTTGGAGGCGATCAGACCGTAGTTCATGCAAGCTCCGCTTTTCCCACAAAAGAGGTGTCAATTGACCTCGTCGGACCGACCGGGTTTGGATGCGATCAAGACCCATAGTTCATACGGCAAGGCTCAAGTTTTCCCTCGAAAGAGGTTAACCTCGGGACCGGCGGATCGGAGGCGATCAAGACCGTAGTTCATACAGCGCCGCTTTTCCCTGAAAGAGGTGTTGACCTGATGACCGGGTTGATCAAGACCGTAGTTCAGGCTCCGATTTTCCTCGAAAGAGGTGTTAACTAATCTCGTCGGACCGGGATTGAGGTGATCAAGACCGTAATTAAATGCAGCCGCTCGATTTCCCTTGAAAGAGATGTTAACGACCTCGCCGGATCGGGTTTGAAGCGAGACGATAACCGGAGACTGGGGTTGACGGTAATGCTCGACGATGGCGGCCGGCGACGGTGACTTGCAACGATGGTCGATGAGGATAACCAGCGACAATGGTGGTAACCGACGGAGATTGGCACGATGGTCAGCGGTAGTCCGGCGGCGACGGTGGCGGCCAGAGGTGTGGCCGGCGATGCAATTAGAAAGCATGATGGCTGCCGCAGTATGAAGATTACGAAGATGGTCAGCGCTGGCCGGTATGGGTTAGCGGCCGAGGGTTATCGGCGAAGTCGCAATACGGCCAAGCGTTGATTGAGCGAGATGACCGCGAAAATGCGTGATGGTGGAGGAAGGTTCTGAGGGGTTGACCAAAGCCAATCAGCACTAATGCGCTAATCCAGGTGTGCGCACGTAGTCAGCGAGATATCGGCGGCGCGAAGCCAACCAGTATTAACAGCATTAACCGGCCTACCGTGGTTGGCGCGCGGGTGCAGCGGCGCAATGGCGCTGGTAGCATGGCGTCAGTAGTTGGCGAGATGACCGACGCGATGGTGGTGACCGGCGGAGATGCCGGCGATAATGGCGGTGGCACGATGATGAGATTTTGACCTATCCGCCGTTTTACCGTCGCGATGCTGTGTGGAAGAATTAATCCATTGAAGGGTTTTGATCCATCGAGGTTGTTTATGAGTGTTACCGTGGCGTGTTATATGGAAGAGGTTGAATTGAATCCGAGATTTCCCTATCCGTTGGTTTGCGTGGCGCAGATGGAAGAGGTCGGGAAGTCGACCTTTTACCTATCCTGGGTTGTTTGTCGAGTGTTACCCGTGGCGTTAACTGTATGGAAGGTTGAATTGAATCTGGCGAGGATTTCGACCTCGAGGTTGTTTGTCGGTGTTACCCGGACGTTATATGGAAGAGGTCGTGGGAAGTCCACCAGACGACCTTTGTTTGTCGAGTGTTACGATGGCGTTAACTGTATGGAAGAGGTTAATTGAATCATTTTGACCTACGAGGTTGTTTATCAGAGTGTGACTCGATGACGTTAACCTGTATGGAAGAGGTTCGATCAAGTCCCCTTAGGATTGATCATGCCCGGTTGAGATACAATGTGAGTTGTATATTCCTCAAGTGGGAGGATTAAATGAAGAAGAAACAAGCTTATAAGGAAAATTCATAAACTCATTACTTTGATAATGTTGATACAATATTGTCATAAGATAACTTAACAAAAGGGACGAGATACATTTTAGAGAGAGTTAACAAAGGACAAAGAGGAAAGGACAAACGGGATAAATTAAAGATTACAATATTTATACACCAATGATTACATATAACACTTTTCGTGAGACCCTCCATGTTTCAAGTTTTAAGGAATATTTTTCCTCGGATCATTGGTCATAGCTGGTTGGTCATCGATAACGAAGTGGGGAGCAGTCTTTTCAGCAAAACCCTCGAGGTACTTCTTTATCTTGAAGATTAAAATTCTCGATGTTGAAGGTCAAGGCGTGGTTGAGCTTGTTTGAGGTAACATGATTGTCTGTTGTTGATTTTCACGACCACTCGATGGGAGTTTGAAATTTTATCTTAAGATGATGCAGAAGTGGCGGCAGATTGATTGGAGGGTCTTCCAAATATAGCGTTATCTTTGAATTTAACTTGACCACTATGAATTGAAGTGAGTGACTTGTTGAGAAATTCTTCGAGAACAAAGGAAGGGTGATTGTCCCTCCATGTAGGCGATTATCAAACCCATATAATCCGGCGGGTTGAAGTTTTTCTTTAACCAAACCCATGCTAAAAAAGGTAGAGTAAATAAAATATCAACGGAACTTCCGTTATCAATCAAAATTCTCTTAACAACATAACATGGGTCACCAATCCCGCCGATGACAAGAGAATTGATGTGGAACTTGGACTCCTTCCAAGTCCGAGTTATTAAAAGTGATGGGATGATTAATACAAGATTTTTTTAACTCGCTCTTTAAAGCGATGAAGATTTGATTAGATAGTAGTGGTCCACTATTGTCGTTTCAATTTTAACACTATTATGTTGTTTGATGATTGTCCCGCTTGCCCCGCTTGGAGCTATGTTTGCTTGAGTTGGTTAGTTTTGCACAAATTGGACGTAGATATCCTTGAATGAGCCTCTCAATTTCCTCTTTGAGTTGTTTGCATGCCAGATATGTCCACGATGGAAGTGACAATATTGCTCGATTTTACGAATTTGGTTTCAGTGTATGTGGCCACTTAATGGTCTGTTCATCCCGAATAGCCATTAAGACGTTAACGCGAGATGTGTTCAGTGGCGTGTATTACAGTCGTTGATGTGAGGGCCGTGGAGGGAGATCACGACTGTCTTGTTGCTTCTTCTGATGGGATTGTTGATCTGTGTTTCCTAGAGCACTCTTACGTTTTCCTGTGGATTGTTCAAATTATTTTCGGTGGGCATTAATAGCATTATCAGCAGAAACTTGGGCTTCCACACGATGAACCAAGTTGGCATGGACCGGATCGCATTAGCGATGAGTAGAAAGGTTGTGGATGGAGGAAAACTCATCTTAGTAATTCGCTACCCGTGTATTTGGCGAGCTTCTGAAGAGAATATCTGGAAGTATTCTTTAAGTGATTCACCCTCATTTTGATGAATGCCGGAGAGATGAGAGGAATCTTTAATGATCCTCCGGTTTGCAATGAACTGTTCTAGAAAAATCTTGGTGAGTTAATTCAAAGGTATGGATGGATTCCGGAAGGGAGTAGAACCAAGTCTTGGCTTGTAAGGGGAATGCTGAAAGACGACCATGTGGAGCTCGTTGGATATGCATGATAGTGTAATGGCAGGTGATCTCATAAGCGGTGAGGGGAAGATAATTTGCTGAAGGTGAAATTGCGTAAATAATTCCGTATAACATGGCAGTGGAGTCAACGGGCGAAAACGTGCCACGCAATTTGGTGGATTAGCGTTGCCGCGCGTGATGGATGATTAGAGCTGGCGGTCAGATCGACATCGCAGTGCGAAGCGGAGAAACTTCATCCGATTAGCATTTTGACCTCCGCTAACATTCGATCTTGGGGAGATGTGTTTGCAGTGGTAGTATTGTTCTCGCAAAAGTCGGATCATCTCATTTTGAGACTCTTCCATTCGGCGCACACGATCTTCTAAAGAGATTCATGTCGCGCATTCACCGACAGGATCACGCCTATCAGGGGGAAGTGAGGCAGAAGGTTGGTATCCTTGGTTCAAGTTGGTTTGAGTGAGTCGAGTTACGAGCGCATCTATTAGCCATGGCCGGGTTTTCGCAAATTATGATTGAGGATTCTTATCCAACGGTATCTGATGCGTCTAGAAAATCGATTGATAGAGTAAAAGTTTTGCCCTTGTGAAATCCAAAGAGTATAAAAAGTGTGAACAATAAAATCGAAATTTTACGTGAAAATCTCGAAAGAGAGAAAAATCACACTGCCAGTAAAGCTTCCTATGTATTTGTTTTAGAGTACAAGATCTTCCTGGTAATGGGATTACAGGATTGCATATGAGAATGGAACAACAACTATATAGTCACGTTCAGGTGGTAACAGTTACTAGTAGTAGTAGATGATGGTGAACTGTGTGGAGCAATCACCGGTGAAAATACAAAACATGGCGAAATCGACTCAGGTAGAATCATGATGGAAGGCAACGAGATAGCGATAATGAGGCAACGGCCGTGGCTTGTGGCGGATTATGCTTGGAGGGTCTTTAGAGCTCTCTCTTTGGCCATACGTATGAGGAATGAAATTTATTTATGATTGGAGGTGGCTCTATAAATACATGCAAAATCCACTCTCCATCTGACGACTCATGATGATTCCCGATCATATGATGTATTTTGTGTATTTGAATGCTCAAATGAAGTCGGTGTAAGATCTTTGGCTTGGGCGTCGAGATGCTCGATTTATTATAAACACTCCATATTTGAGAGCTTTTAAGGAATTTAATTGATATCTCAAAGTTTCCAATGATAAAGTGCTTGATTTGCTTTAATTTCGATTAGCTTTCGCATCAAGATTCGTCTTTAGAGGTCATCTATCATCTATCTTAATCAATTTTTTTCACTTAAAAAGTCTATAAGTGAGTTTCTTATTGTGTAGGTTGAGATTGAGCTCAAGATCTTAGTAATAACTTCTAAGGTTCTTATAAATCGGATTAGGTGCCACTACTAGCTTAATTAAAACTTTAAGCATAGATAATGCTCTAAAACTTATGAAATCTTAATATAATATATCAAAAAGCATTATAGAATCCTTTATAGATGTTGAAAAAAAAATGCTGAATTCAATCTTCTTACATGAGAATTGATTTCCCCCCTTCATGGCCCCCCTTTATGGAGTTAAACTAAATGCTTAACGATAAACGTTCACTATCAAATTTCATCATTATGGCTCGATTGATACAAAGCTCGATCGATTGTTAAAGGGCTCACATAATTCTATGGATAAATTATTTTGAAAGATTCACTCTAATTATCAACATAACTCCATCTATATTTTCCTATTTATAGTCATCAATCATGGATGGATTATTTTGCAAATAGATAAGCAATGCTTTTTATTTTATCTACAATCTTGATGAGACAATGATGGAAGTGATGTTTTAGCCATGAAAAGTTATGAACGATCACCAAAAAAAAAAAAAAAAAAAACTAAAAAAGTCACTAGATAATCAACTCACCCTCATCAAAAGAAATCTCACTTAACCTCAACAAAGGAAGATATAATAAAACTAGCCACCACAATAAATTTAGAAAAAAAGAATAATCTCAAATATATTTCAAAAATAGTACATTACAGCATAAATTTTCTTGATTATATAAAGATTTTATATAATTAAAAAAATATAAAATATAGGAACACAATGAACATAAAATTATTTGAAGAGTTGTACCTAATTTAAATTACATAACTATGAGTTATAAATTTTTTCGTTCAATTTTTTTATCACATCATGTCAGAACTAATCAGAGATTTTCAATCATTATATTTTTTTTGAGATATTTGAAATTTAATTAACGCAGAACAATTGTGAAAGATTTGAGCAAGCATCTTGGTTGAAAGTCAAAAGCTTTATTAAGATGCTTTTACATCCTTATACTTTCACTTTCGTCCTTTCTTAGACCATTTTCTCTCTCTTCCTTGATGAAATTCTCTGTCGTCCTCTTGATTAAATCAAAAGAGGAGTATCTCTTTCTCAAAGAAAACTTGCTATTTATTTTCTTATAGATACTTAACATTCTAGGCTGCAAATATATTAATGCCGCAATAGATACTTGATCTCTTCTGATAATGAAGAATCATTTTTGTTTTTTTTGGGCAAATGTTTAAAATGTTCTGAAATATAAATTGTTGCATGCTAGAAAATCAATTGCAGTAAAATAAAAATTTATGTCTTAGCTTTGTTACAGAATTCAGCACACACACAAATGTTTAAAGAATGAATAAAAAAAACTCCATAATATTTACGTGGAAAAATCTCGAAAAGAGGGAAAAAAATCACACTCAAAAAAAAATCTTCCACTATGTATATGTTTCAGAGTACAAAATTTTTCCGATAATGGGATTACAGAGTTATATATGAGAAGGGCTTACAATGAATCCAGAATCAAAACTATATATAGTCATTAGTTATAAGGTGTAGTAGTGAATAGTAACATAATGGCGGCCTGATCGGTTGCGGTTGATCGGCGAATGGCCGGCGATAGTTGCCAGCAGCGGCGGTGATGGCAATCAGCGGGTAGTTAGCGATGGTAGCCCGTGGCAGTGGTCGATTGGCGATGGCGGCGGTGGTCGGCGATGGTG
This sequence comes from Cymbidium sinense, assembly GCA_021442155.1. Classification (NCBI taxonomy): domain Eukaryota; kingdom Viridiplantae; phylum Streptophyta; class Magnoliopsida; order Asparagales; family Orchidaceae; genus Cymbidium; species Cymbidium sinense. The sequence continues at coordinate 247,923,784 of CM038214.1, forward strand.
GCCGGCGGCAGTGGTGATAATGATGATGATGTGGTGGCCGACGACGGCGTAGCGGCACGCCGGCGGCAGCATGTCCGGCAGCGATGGTCGACGTCAGCGAGAGATAACCGGCGGCATGGTTGGCCAGCGATGATCGATAGTATGGCAGCGGTGGTAGTTGGCAATGCGATGGTAGCAACGATGGTCGGGTGGACAGCCGAGAGATTGACGACGGCAGAGGGTCGGCAAGGGCGGCGGTGGTGGTAATAGCGGAGGTGGTCGGCGTCAGTGTCAACAATTGCTTGGAGGATTTTCAAATTTTAGAGCTCTCTCTTCTTTAGCTTCCTCATGTGAAGAATGAGGCTATTTATGATTAGATAAGTGGCGTTTATAAATACATGCAAAATCAACCACTCCATCGGATGACTCAAAATGATTTCGATCATTTGATATATTTTAAGTATTTGAATGCTCAAATGAAGTATTATGAGATCTTGGACTTGTTAGAGATCGTCAAGACGCCGATTTCGATTTTATAAACACTCCATGTTTAAGAGCTATTTAAGGATTTAATTGATATCCCAAAGTTTCCGATATTTTAAGTGCTTGAACTGGTAGTTTACTTAGGATCAACTTGCTTTTGACATCAAGATTCGTAGTAGTATTTTAAGTGTATTAATATTATTTTTTATTTTGGATCACATTATCTCATCAAAATAATATATAATACTTGAAAATAATAAATTCTTCAATGAAATTTAGAGGTCTATTAACAATACATTTTTTCACGTAATACTCGCAACATAAATATATTCTCTTCCAATGTCATCTAAACTTTTTATAATAATAGTTGAAGCACCAAAATACAGACTACCTTTAAAAAAAATGGAACCATCAAAATATTCTAATATATGAAACCAAAAGATAAGAATATGTGATAGATCTTTAGAGGAGACCATGCAGAAACATCAATAAATGTTGCTGGGATGCTCAAAATTAAGCATTGTTCGACTAAAAACTTAGCCTTAATCTTCTTTTTAAACTATCTTAGATCTTCTTCTCTTCTCTTCTCTTCGTGGTTTGAATTTCATTATGTTATCAGTAGCAGCAGCTTGTACTATAGCTGCTTGCCCTAATATAAGTGCACTTATGGCTAGGATAATATATGTTTGTGCTTCAAATTCACCACGACTCCGATGAAGAGTGATTTAAAGGTATAATAGATAAATAGATAAGATACTACCCAGATTTCACCATCATTTCATTTGGTGACTTTAGATCTAGTTCCAGATTTCCTAGCAAGCTATTTAATTACCTCTCTGTCGATAGAGAACTTTCGATTAAAGTAGTTCAGTCACTTAGCGTGGCGTATCATGTGAAATTTTAGAAATTAGATTTATGAAATTCATTATATTTAGCTTAAAGCGGATGGTTGAACGCGATCGAGCGATCTAGATCATCATTCCGTCATCGATCCTGTCACTTAGTCGAGGAGATAGTCGGCCAACGACCGAAGGATCTTTATCGAACACACTGTTCGTCATCCAAGAAATCTGTGGAGGTGATGTTTGTCAAGGAGACAAAGTCTATCTTACCTAGAGGGTTATTTGCGTCAAGTATACCCTATGGTTCACAACTCAAAGAGCGTTGGGAAGCATCTGGGGTTACTGATTGTGATAATATAATTGTGTCATTTAGCGACAACCACGTCGAGAACTCGTCGCTTTTGCGTATGGAGCTTCAAAACCATCGGAGGACACGCGTCCTTCGCATGAGATTGTTTGAGAGTAAACATAGTTGTGTATTTGATTTGACCCTAGCTGAGTTTTCTTAATTTATCATCTTCGACAAACTATTGTGGAAGGTGGATTGAATGGAGTTTGCTTTAAGCTTTTAGATTGAATTTCATTTAGACATTTATAACTTAACGATATTTTGAATTCTGCATTTAGATTGATATTCAATCTAAGTTAATTTGTTTTGAAATTGTAATCATATATCGATGGAAGTATCTCCTCCGGTTAAAATTTTCATTTAACACGGCCATCATCGGGGTAGTTTATTGTTTCGTTGTTTTATCGCTTCATTTATTAAATTAATAATAGACCAAATCTGGTCATATGACATAATTAGAGATGTTTTGTTAGATTGAAGATATTATAATAACATCATTTGATTTTAAGTTTTTTGTTAACCCGATCCTAAGACTAACCAGGAAGCACCATGGCATTCCCCGAATTTAAGCATTAGTAGTGTACATCGGGTGCATTTGATTCAACATTAATTTAATCTTAAGAAATTTGCATAATATTGTTTGTTTTGACTAAATTTCATTGCAAGTAAAAAAAAATTTTAGATAAAATTTTGACAGCATTTCGATAGCCTCTCGGTATGGTCCCGACATAGGGGGCTACAATGGGGACTGGGCTTGCCCACAATGCCAAAAAAGGCATGTATGGGTGGTGTAAACACCACGGCCGAATGAGTCATCCCACCATATCAAGAAAGACATGTATGGGTTTATGAAGTATCTATATGAAGCACATATTTTCCTACACGCTAAGAAAGACGTGTACAGGTATTTATATATTTGCAATGTCAAGTTAAAACATTAATTTTTACTTTATTATTGAATTTTCATTAAGCAGTTTATTAATCATATAAGTATAAAAATTTGACAGCATTTCGACAGCATCCCGACGTCGTCCCCACGTAGGGGGCTACTTCAAGTATGTTGGGGCTGCCCACCACGCAAAGAAATGCCTGTATGGGTGGTATAAACAACGACATGAATGCGCCTTCCCACCATGTCAAGAAAGGCATGTATGGAGTTCTAAGGTACTTGCTGAAACAGATTTCCCCGCCACGCCAAGAAAGGCGTGTACGGGTACTTATACACCTACAAGTTAGTTCAAATAACAATTTTATATCATGACATAGTTCTTATCAAGTATCACCATCCCTCGGTGTGAAGTTTGGCGTCGGCATCGTCGTCCAGATAGGGGACTACTTGGATATCACTACCCACACCAAGAAAGGCGTGTATGGGTAGTATAAACCATAGTCTAAATGCATCTTCCACAATCAAGAACGGCATTATGGGTCTCTAAGACGAAACGATTTCGCAGCCAAGAGAGCGCTATACTTTTTTACAAAGTAAGCAAGTCCGTCACGCCAAGAAAGTGTCGCAGTACTTATAATAAACAAGCAAACCAGGTTTTCAATCCGAAAGAAAGGCGTGTAGTCAAAACAGCTTGAGCACCTGCAGGTGTCGGAGAGCATTACAGCTGCCCATGTGCGAGCAAGGTGAGTGCCCATGGTGAACAATGTTGCAGGTGAGCAGTGATTTCTGCTTCCATTCTGGAGTTTATGAGAATCATGAAGAACGCAACGCTGAAGACACGAAAAGTGGGAATAGAGAGAGAGAGAGAGAGAGAGAGAGAGAGAGAGAGAGAGAGAGAGAGGATCGTGAGGAGCTCTATGGGAGGGAGGAGAATAAGAAAAAATTAGGTTTAGGATTTTAGGAGGGGTATTTATAGGATTTATATTTTTTATTATTTTATTTACCATAATTTGGATTTTTAACATCATCACATGACATATATATGTCAATTTTAGGTTACTCGATATTTTGACGCAGCCTTGATTCGTTTTCGCGATCGAAAGCGTTCAAGTCGGCAAATCGAGTCAATTTCATTCAAATTTGCGCCGTTGCTTCACCGATATTCGCGTTAAATTTTGCACCGCAGACCTCATTTGATAGGTTTTGATGTTTCTACAGCGATCAATTTCGAACGGAGTGGCGGACAACGTTCTTCCTCGATATGCGTGTCGGCCGAATCGGCGACCTCCTCGATCGGCCGTCAATTATCGAGAAATTCGATCGATCGACGGCGTTATGCGATGGCGAGTATTCATCGATCGAGGGTCCTTTAGACTGCTTTTTGGTGTCGTCGAGTGTATTTTAGCTCCGATTTGGGAGTTGTTGTATCGACGATATTCACGCGCATACCGTTGAGCGAGTGGTGATGGCGTTTCAATGCTTGCCGGCGATCAATTTTGCAACGAAGATCGTTTGGGCAGCGTCGGCTTCCGACCTCGATATGCGGCGCGCCACCGGTCGATCCGAATTACAAGATCAATTTCAGCGTTCAACGCGATGAGTCCGTTCGTCGATCGAGATCATCTCGGCGATTTTCGATGTTGTCGTTCATTTCATTTCTAATTTGCGGCGGCTTCAATTCACCTTGTGAGCTCAACTTAACTTATGGAACGTGCATGAAGATCAACAAATGTCCCCAACAAATATGATTCGCGCATAGAGCGAATCTTGTTTGTTAAAAACTAGTTGACCCATTGGGTTGGTCACAGATCTTGGATCACTTCAGCTTCGATTTCGATGGCTCATGGAGCTTTAACAAGATTTATTAATAATATGATGTTTTATTTTGGACATGCTAGATGATGAGGTTAACCGATTTGTCAGGATCGACTTGTCGGCTGGATAAGAGCTCTTCTCTTATCTGCTTTAATGGAAGACCTCTTGTGTTGTTATAAACTTGAATTTCCTCGACCACAGCTTTCGGGTTTGATGGAGGAATTAGTTTGTTCGCTTTGAGATTCAAAATTCCTTCTGTCTTAGCTTTAAGCTTGACGGACTTTGATGAAGGATTGACCTGATTTGTCCATATTGATTTGTCAGGAAGTGTATGTACGTCCTAAGTCCTGTGCTTGCTACTTTGACGGACGCGTTGAAAGGTCCATATAGTTGACCCAGTCTTCCGGCTCATATTAGGTCAATGTTGAGTTATCGATCAGCAGTGCTTTATGGTGAATAACCAAGAAATTTCTTTAGTTTGACCATTGCCTTTGTGTGAACTATGGAATCGCTTCCTCGATCCTGTGCTTTCTGCATTTACGGACTTGATGAGGGAATTGGCTTTGATCTGTGCTTTGTGCTTGATCATATCATTTGAAAAGAGATTGGAATATCACCTTGTAGGCAATATATAGATTGATTTGAGGCAGCTCTGAATTGAGAGTTTCCCCATATTGTCTTGGTTCATCGATCGAGCGGAAAGATCTCTTAGATTTTGGTTGCTTGTACTCACTAAGTTGCATCTAGTTTAAGAATGAACATCTATCATCATTGGACTGACGAGCAAGGGCTCTTTCACTGCGACCTTTTCTTGCGGCTTGTTGAGTGAAGAGAGCGTCAACAACTCGGTCATTTATGGACTTGTTGAGTCTGACATTTAGAACCTACTCGAGTTTTTGACTTAAGCTGTGATGGCTTAGCAGTCTTGTCATTAGGCGAGCTCTTTCATTCTACCTTTTCTTGTGGCTTGTTGAGTGAGGAGAGCGTCGACAACTCATCACTTGCTTGTTGAGTCCGATCTTTAGAACTCATCCATGTCCCAGACTCGAAAATGTAGAGGTTGATGTTTTTCCAACTTAGTTGATTGAAGCTTCTAGAATTAGGAGTTCTTCTGACTTGTTCTTCGACATTTAACGAATCTTAGAGGGAAATTTTTGACATTTAGGATTGTCTTTTCTTGCATTGAAGCAGATTCTTTTTGTTCTTGTAAGACCTACAACTTTAATAATAATAGTTATAGATATATTCAGGGATCTCGGCATAAAGCTCGATGACAACCTGAATGCATGTGCAAGAAGCTCTCCTATTTCACAGGGAATGATTGAATAGCTTTGATCTATAAAAACTAAAAAATGCCCCTGCCTAATAGGGGAATTGCAGACTAGTTCAGAAATGTATTACAAAATTTGAACTTCTTTAATATAAATAAATGGAGCTTATTCTGATTATTATACATATATTTATCTAAGGATTTCAACACGATGTCGCTTAGCTAAATATATAAAATGTCCCCCTCAAGGAGGCTTTCGCAGTAACTTGAAAAATGTGTTCTCATTTTATGAGAGAATCTTCAAGTGATATTACATATGTATTTGAAAGCCTTACTAGTACAAGATTCATTTAAGTATTTATATACTTATCCATAGTCAGTTGTGGTATTTCTTGAGATATCAACTATTGATTGGTGGCATCGTTCTTCTTTTCGATAAGTCGGCTCCTCCTTCATTACCTTCTCATAGCGTAAGGACCTTCCTAGTTAGCTTCAAATTTACCACCGATCTTGCGATGATGGGTGATCGGTCTTCTCAGCACCAGAACCAATTCACCTTTCTGGAATGTCCGAGGACGTACTGAACTATTGAATGCTTTGGACATCTTCGCTCGGTAAATTTCTTAACTTTGTTGAGCTTTGAGTCTAACTCCGTCAAGTGCATCCATCTCTTCCATTCGCAAGCGAGCGTTCTCATCTTGAGTAAGATTGAATTGGACAGCTACTCGAAGTGATGACAGCTCAACTTCTAGTAACAGAACAACCTCAACTCCAAACGTTAGAGCATAAGGAGTGGCTTTGGTTGGCATTTTATAAGTTGTTATGTATGCCCAGAGTGTTTCCATCATTTTAGTGTGTCACTCTCTTTTAATCTTCGTGAGAATCTTTTTGAGCAGCTTTACCAATGTTTTATTGAAAGCCTCTGCTAAACCATTGAACCTTGGATTATAGATTGATGAATATCGTCAATTGATTTTGTACCGATCAATGAATCTATATATATTTGCACACTTAAAAGTCGGGTCGTTGTCTGAAACGATTCGTTGTGGCACCCCGAATCTATAGACAACATTATTAGTGAAGAAGTCAACGACTTGATCAGTGATGACTTCCTTAAATGGAGCGGCCTCGACCCACTTGGAGAAGTAGACAGTAATTGCTAGAATGAATCAATGTCCTGCTGATGATGGAGGATCAATCGGTCCAATTATATCTTTAACTTTGAGCGTCGCTATTGTTGGGTGTAGAGGATTCAGAGGTTAATAAATGAGATCCCTGGACTTGGTATTCGTGATATTTTCTAGCATGATTTATGCAGTCTTTCACCATTGAAGGCCAATAGTACTTCATTCTCTTAATTTTTGTTGCCATTTTAGGACCTGACTGGTGCGCGCCACAGAGTCCTTCATGAATTTCAGACATTACTCTGTTGGCTTCATCCATCCCTAAGTATCGCAACCACATTTGCTCAAAGGATCTAAGGTACAATGTGTCATTGACATAAGCATATCGTAGGATTCTTTCTGTAATTTGTGTAGCTAGTGATTTATTACTCGGCAATTTGCTTTCCTTGAAATAATCGATGAAGGGTTGTCTCCAATCATCAGGCTCTTCCATTGTGAAAGCTTCGCGTGATTTGTTCGTAGTACTTTTGAGTTTTCTATCTCTTGCACTTGTCGTTCTTTGGGAGAGTGGGAAGTAATTTGAATTCTTCTGGCGGCTTGATGTCCCCTCACTGCATATGGATTCTTGGTTGCGAACTTCGGAGTGGATACTTCAATCAACATATCATCATCGTCCGTGTTCATTATCTCTTTTGCCAGCTTGGCCAGACAATCTGCTTTACTATTCTTTGATCGAGAAACTCGAGCTAGTTTAATGTTTGGAATTTGCTTCATGAGCTCAAGCAGCCGCTTATTGTGTTAATCTTATAGAGACCCAACACTTGGTTGATTATCAATTGAGAGACTCAAAGATTCTTAAATTTGAATCGATAACAACGACTTCTTGAGAGACCGCCACCAATGCCTTTGGTTCGGCTCAGTCAGCCTGTATGAACGTCTCATTATGCCACCTTCCGATGTTATGAAGACGAGGCTGATGCAAGCTCTTGATTTGGCAAATTTGGGAGCTGAGCAGGCATAATAGATGATGCACTGTCGAAATACATTTCCCAGATCTGCAACTTCTCCCTTTCGCGGATTAGCAGGATCTGTTCATCGTTTAAATCATCGTTGAGTGCTGAATTTGCTGGGATAGGATGCGCAACGAGAAAATCTTCTAGTATTTGTCCTTTAATAATTTTTTGAGATACATATGTGATATCAAACTGTAACAGGAGTACTGCTCATCGTGTCAAATGACCTGTCAACGTTGTTCTTGTCATCAAGAACTTCAGCGGTTCAATCTTTGAGATAAGTGTTATTTTATGTGACAACATGTAATGTCGAAGCTTCTGGGCGGCGAAGATCAGTGCAAGACAGTGCTTCTCGATCGGAGAGTACTTTGTCTCAGCTCCTATCAATCTTCGACTGATATAGTACAACACATTTTCCTTGCCCTTTTCATTGTGTTGAGCAAATAATGCTCCGAGGGATTCTTCTAATGCAGTTGTATACAAAATGTGAGGCTTTCCCGGGATTGGTGCTGTAAGAATTGGTGGATTCAACATGTATCTTTTGATGCTATCGAACACTTCTTGGCACTTGTTGTCCCACTTAAATGGTGCATTCTTCTTTATCAATTTAGCAAATTGTTGACACCTGCCTGACAGATTTGATATGAAGTGTCAGATGAATGCTACAAAGCGACAAAGATTCTTTTCGGTGGCATATTCAAGATCGTCGATTTTATTAGGGTCGATCTCAATTCCTCTCATACGTACCACATAGCGGAACTTTCACGAAATCCCAAATGCACATTTGAGAGGGTTCATCTTGAGATATCGCTAATTCTTTTGAAGACCATCCTCAGGTCACCAAAATGGTCTCTTCGATCTATGCTCTTGACGACGAGGTCATCCACATATCATTCTACTTTCTGATGAATCAACTCATCGAAGATGCATATCATGGCCCTCTGATATGTAGCTCCAGTATTCTTCAATCCAAAGGGCATGACTGTGTAGCAGTATATACCAATTAACATCCTAAATGATGTGCTTCTCGTTTTCAGGAACCATCTTGATTTGATTGTATCCCGATGACCCGTCCATAAACGAGAACATATCGTAGTTGGAAGTATTGTCAACTAGTAGTTCTGATATTGGAAGCGAAAAATTATCTTTCGGGCATGCTTTGTTCAGATCTCGAAAATCAATGTAGATGCAGATTTGACCATTCTTCTTTTTCACCGGAACAACGTTGACTATCCAATCTACATACTTTTCTTCTCAGATAAAGCCTATTTCGATTAGCTTCTTAGTTTCTACAATCATCTGTTCTTCAATCTCAATCTCATTCGCCTAGGAGCTTGCTTAACATATGTTGTATCTGCCTTGAAGGCTAATTTGTGAACTACCACATCAGGGGATAAGTCTGGCATTTCGGAATATGTCCAAGCAAAGCAGTCCCTGAATTCACATAGCAGAGCTTTTATTTCTTCAACTTTTTCATCAGGCAGAAGGGCACTGACAAAAGTTGAGCAAGGATCACCCTCTATTCCCAAGTTGATCTCCTTCAACTATCCATGGTAGCCGCCTGTCCACCATCCTCAAGCTCTTCAAGTGCTGGCTTGGCTTCTACCTCCTCATCGTTGGTCAGATAAACCTCATAGAGATCGTTTTCATTTTCAATTTCAGTATCAATCTCTTCTTTTGTTCCCACATAACAAGTTTTTCTTTGACGGTGTTTACGTTGAATGTATCCAAGACCTTTAGATGTATGATTATCAGGCTTTCGCAAGGTCTGTGGACTTTTTAGACCCAGAGAGTATCAAAAAAGTGGGCTCGTTATTTGTCTGTTCCAATATCAACTCCCAATTTGTGCATCATCTTGCGAATCATTGGAGAATAATATTTTGGCATTCTTATGAGAACCATATTATCAGATTCATCAAATTGCATGAGCCGATCAGAATCCTGGTGATAGCACTCCTCAGACTTGTAAAATGAAATTCCACGTTCATTACTTCAGGGCAAATGAAGCACATAGAAAGTCTTTAACTCTTCAACAATGTGGGCTTCGCGTGGAGAGATTTCTTTGAAGTGTTGAAAAGGAACTGACACGATTACTAATGATCCTTATGATATCAATAGGTATACCGTCCTTCTTGAAGAGATACACTGAACTTCACTTTCATAAGTAGGTTCAGAATCATACTCAGAATCTAAGTACTTCATAATTTTCTTTCCTTTCACGAGAGACTTGTTTACTCCCTTAGGTCCGACAGAAGGATCATCATCTTCGTCTTCTGTGTCACTGCCCAAATGAGGAACTAACCTTTTCAACTTATGTAATACGCTAGCTGCTTTAGGAAGAGTCGGTGTCGCCTTCTTTCTTCCTTTTTCCTTCTTCACTTCTTTGTGCTATTTTGTAGCCTTTGAGGTAGAAGCTTTGGATTGTTGAGGCTTGGGCTCCTTCAACAGGTAGTATTTTGCATATTCGTAGATTTTAGCTTCATGGACTGCAAATGGTTGAAGGTTCTTCGCCTCTTATGTATTCCATGCATTGGTGCAAGGTAGACGAGATCATTCCGTACTCATGTAACCGGGCCCAAGGCCCTAGGTGTACATCAATGACATGGAATTTGGCTTCTGTGTGAAGTTCTCCAAATCTTAGCGACAAGGTAAAAGATCCGAGCACCTTTTGCCCTTTTTCATTGAAGCCCTGGATCATTAATTTGTCACATCCTAGATGTTGAACATCAAGGGACAATCCTCTCAATGTTTTCAAACTCATGAGATTAACGAATGAACCTAGATCAATTAGAATTTGATTGAGTGTGACACCATTGCTCTCCGTAGAGACATATAGCGGGCAATTGTGTTCTGATGTCCCAAGCATAAGATCTTCCTCAGAGAAGGTGATTGTCGGAAGGTCTTGAGATTGTAATACTTCAGTCATACACCGCTCAGCGAAGTATGCCTCATATTTCTCCAGATTCTTAAGAGCCTGAATTAAGGTTTCAAGGAGATCCTGCGACATCAGGAGGGCGTCATACACACTCAATTGTTCAGGGATCTTCCTCAAGTGCGACAAGATGTTGTAATTGATTCCTTTATCTATGTTAGACATCTTCTTTAAATCTTTGGGAATTATATTTTCATTGACTTTTATGTTCTTGTCGTTGTCTTTACTTGGCATTCCTTTCTTCTGTGATGATGACAACACCTTGTCACTTCTTAGCTGTATTGGGGCTACTCTATCTAGCTCAGATTCTTCTGAAGAAGTCTCCTCTTCAGAATCACTATTTATGCCTGAGGATCAGATGGAGCCTTCATAATCACTTCCCAATTTTATGTCCTTCATCAATGGTGATATTGAAGACTATGATTTATCTTCCCCCGGAAAGCACAAGTCTTCTTCCGAGCTATCTTATATTTGCTTCACCATTAGGCACGGCTTGAATGCCACATCATTGGTGGTTCTTCTTCTTGGATTATCTCGAAGAAGTAGATTCTGACTGGGAGTATCCATGGACATTGAGATAACCAGACAGACTTCTCCAGAAAGAGATTCTTCGTCATCATCTCCATCATTTCTTTCAATGATTTGGAGACCTGACATGAAATCAGCAAGCTTAACTGGTTATCTTGCTGATAGTTGATATTCTTCAAGATTATTAATAATCTTTTGGGTAGTAGATTTTCTCTTTATCTTCTTTTGTTTGGCTGACCTTTTGGGAGGTTTTGGCGAACTCTGAATAGGTTGTTTCTCAAGGCGAGGAACACCAAACACCCTGGGCTGCTTCTGAAGAGCAGAACCTTTTGATGAAGGTTCTACCTTCGGTTCCAGCACTGGTTCAAGTAGAGATTTACATCTGACACCCGGAACACCTTCTAATTGCTTCAGCATCTTCATAATTTTCTTTGAGACCACAGTCTCGCATTTGTCATCCTCAAGCTTCTCTTGCTTTATCTTTATGCACTAAGAAGAGTAATCACCCTTGCAGATTCTTTCTTTGGGTGAATAAGAACACCATTGGATAGAGTGAATTCACCTCTCCTGTATTTTCTTTCTAGCCAATCTTTGAATACATATCAATCTTCTATAGGGTGGCTAACTACCCGATGATATGGACAGTAATTTGGGTTGTTAGTTCGTCCTAACTCTTCAGGTCTTTTACATTCTGGCAACTCCAAACCTACCTTGAGTGTTTGCCGAAATAGTTTGACCAACTTTCCCTTTTGAATGAATATTCCTTGTTCATCTTCTCCTTAAGAGATGGACGCATTCAATCATCATCTCCTGATGATTGTCTTGGGCGATCACCACTACCCGGGAAAGTTCTGGGTTCGCCATTGCCTCCAAGAACTAACCTCAGTTGAGAATTGAAGGGTTGTTTTACTTTCTCTTCAAAATAGATAAATTGTTTTCTCTTATCTACATTGTAAGTTTCCCTCCTTCATCTATTTGAATCATATGAAGTAGTGTGAGATTCAGTCCCCCTTGATTATAAGAACTTGCCTTTCTTTGTTATGTCTGAATGACTTTTAGTTTTAGAGAGATTCAACTTTTTAAATTTTGCCACTCGATCCAGCAGTTCTTGAAAGGTGGTGATTAAAGCTATGCATAAATAGGGCGTCATTTTATCATCAATGTTGCCCATTAGCAGCTGAATTGCATGTTCTTCTTCCATCGCACTTCATACTCATGCCACAATGAGTTATGTATTGTAACTCGCATCCTTCTTCTCTCTTCAAGGTCACTATTGTAGTCTTTCTAACTGCACTAGCAAATCTTTTTGATAACATTGCCTCCAATGGCGAATGTCTTAACTGAGTCATAACTCGTATTCACTGAAGTTAAAAGAGTTGTTACTAACAAACTAATGGAACAACAAATGCCTCATTGCTCCCAATATTACCACAGGTTGCTTTAAATTGTATTAGGTGCTGCCTGGGGTTACCGTTGCCATCAAATGAGTGAAATTTCGGCACTAAGTAACCTTTAGGATACGACACCTGGTCATATTCTACAGGATATGGGCGATCACTATTCACCAGTTTCTCCACCTGTTCTGCAGCTATGATAACTTTAACCTTTTCATTTAAAATAATCTCCAATTGAGCAGTTGTCACGTGCTCTGATGTGTTAGGTAAATTTTGAGGAGTTGGTTGGGAAGTCAACTGATTAATTTCATTTTTCCCCTCGTGAGCACTATGAGCTCCAAAAGTCTGGGGTGTTGGCTCTATTGGTGGATTGGTATGGATGATATTAGCTGTTTGAGGATTAGCATGTGGAACGGATAGTGGCACTGCCGCTGCACTCTTCTGCATTATCTACATCATAAGATTCATCTGAGCCATCATCTCATTCATTTTTGTGTTAAGCTGCTCAATTTCTTTATCTTTTGTCCTCATCTTGCACTGCATGTGCCTCTGCACTTGGGCTAGTGTGGCAGTGTCAGCGAACACGAGATTCACCTCCCTTTTTGACTCTTGTCTTCTCTCATCATCTGAGGAAGAACCTAAATGCTCTTCTTCTTCTTGTCTTTCAGGAGGGGCAGTGGGTAGGATAGTACATCGACGTTGATTATAGAACCGAGTACCAGGCTGATCATCACCTTGACCTATCATATAGACCACTTCTATTCCCACGGTCTCATCATCATCATCATCATCATCTTCTTCTTCTTCTTGTAGCCTCACTTTTGAGTGTCGTCTCCAACGAATCTCAGGCTCAGGTTGCAGCAAGAACATTTCTTTAATAGGAGGGCTTTGATCGAAGTCAACTATCTCCTGAGGAGATGGAGCTACTTGGTGATGGGATTCCTTGGAGGATTCTCCAGGGTGTCGACCATCCATTGGCTCATTAATGGTAATCTTCTTTTTTGGGACCCATTCCTGTCGGATTATTGGCAGATCTATGAGAATACAAGCTGGATGTCACGCACTTTTTCCTTTCAGTGGAAGCTTCTTCTTGAGGCTTCGGCCTCCAGACTTATTTTTCCTTCTATCGGGACCTTTCGGCAGTGGATTCCCGAACATATGGTTTAGGTGTCACGCCCCGATGTTCACCGCGCAAGGCTTGCTTGTAATGCTCCTGAGTTCTTATTACCTTTGATGGTAGCCTTTGCAGTGGAGCATTGTCGGCTTCTTTAATAATTGGTCTTTGATATTTCTTCTTCATAAGGCTTTATTCTTTTACAACTTTCGACACATTGTGCACCCTAAGGATAGAGTCTCAAGATGCTTACTTTGTGGGGTTGGAGCTTGGTACCGTTGCTCCCAGAATGACTGCTTAATATCACCAGTAGAGCTATTCCTTTTCACCCACTTGAGATTTTCAGATTTGTTATGGGTGGGAACATTCTCTTCTGGTTCCACAGCTGGTTGTGTAATGGGGCAGTGAGAGTCGCTGCGAACTCGACATTCATTCTTCTCCTTTGTCTTCTAGTTAGCTTTCCTCCAGATGAGGAAGCTTCAGCATCATGTTAGCTTTGAACAAAAGGCAAGGTCAACAAAGAAGTAGCGTTCAGATGTACTACTGAAATTGTTTGTCCAGTCATCATCATCTGCATGGCTGGAGTTTCAGTGTGTCCCAACCTTTCAAATACAGAGGTTCTCTTTCGAGGCCTCAACAGCAGTAGCGATAGGAGTTTTAGTAAATTTGGCTTGCTGCACGGGCTGATATACAAGTTGTGCATGATTGTCTCATGCGGGCCTAACAGTAGTTTGAGCTGCGATCGCTGGGAAATCTATGATATTAAATTGTATAGTAGCTCCAGCATCCCCGATGTTGATGACAACATTAGCCAGACGGATGTTGGCTCCGCAGCCCAGCTGCACATTGAAGGGTGTTTTCTGAAGATCCATCTCCGAAATGAAAGATGAGGATTAGTAATCAATAATTGATACATCATCTCACACTTTCATGATGCAGAGATATAACAGAACAAACACGATAAAATATGAAAACAAGTTATGAATAAGAAAATGTTTTCAAAATTTTAGAATTATGTTCATTATAAAAATAATTTTGAGTTTCAATCAATTTAACTTTATAAATAACTTTAAGTTTTTATTTTACTATATTCCACTGCTATCATAGCTTTGATTAAACTAACCAAAGATGGAAAAAGAAATCTGTCCCCAGCGGAGTCACCAGAAATCTGTGGGCTCTAAAAATTTGCCACCGACCTCTCGATGAAGAGAATGATTTAAAGTGTCGGTATAATATTCAGAAAGTAGATGGAATAGTAGATAAGACACTACCTAGAGATTTCGCTCTCATTTGGTGAGGACTTTAGATCGTTCCGTGTTCCTATGACGCAAGCACTATAATTAATTACTCATCTCAATCGAGAGAACTTTCGATTAAAGGCAGTCGCTAAGTGCGTAGATAATAGAAGATGTAATTTTAGAATTTAGATTTATAAAATTCGTTATATTTAGCTTAAAGCGAATGGTTGGGGGAACGATGATGCGCCCGATCTAGATCTCATGGTTCCGTCATCCCGGGTTATCGTGGTCCCAAGTCTACTTAGTCAAAGGAGGCAGTCGACCCAACATGACCGAATGATCCTTATCAGCAGCACATGGTTACATCATCAAAGAAATTCTTATAGACTTAGGGTGGTGTTTGTCTAAGGAAACAAGCTTAAGTCTACTTTAACTAACAGAGGGCTTTTTGCCCGATCAAGTATACCCTATAATTCACAACTCAAATAGCGATTGAGCATACTGGCCACACATCGTGATATAATATCATTTAATGACAACCACCCTGGCCGGACTCGGTCATAATCAGATCACGATGAGCTCATCCAAACCACGCAATGAGACAGTCACGCCCTCGCTTGTTTGAGAGTAAACATAATCGATTGATTGATTTGCTCCTTTGTAGCTAGAGTTAATTTAATCATCTCCCACAAACTATTGTAACGGATTGAATGGATTTGCTTTAAGCTTTTAGATTGAATTTCATTTAGACATTTGTAGCTTAACGATATTTTAAATTATGCATTTAGATCGATATTTAATATAAATTAATTTGTTTTGAAATTGTAATCATATTTTGATGGAAGTATCCCCTCCAGTTAAAATTTTTATTTAACACATCATCTGGTTTAGTTTATTTCGATCACAATTTATTAATTTAATAATAAAGGATCAAAATTACTGTCATATGATAGAATTAACTTCTCAGATGTTTTGTTAAATTAAAGATATTATAATAACAGCATTTGATTTTTTAAGTTTTGTTAACAACCGCCCCGGTGACACCGAAGCAAACCCGCAAGATCCTCGACACTTGAATTTAAGCATTCAGTGTAGTGTTGAGGCTCATGCGGGTGTATTTGATTCAACATTAATTTAAACTTAAGAAATTTGTATAATATTGCTTGTTTTGACTGAATTTCATTGCAAGTAAAAAAAAAATTTTTAGATAAAATTTTGACAAGATTTCAGCCTCCTAGGTCCCAACATATTTACAACGGTGATACAAAAAAAAAAGGTGTAAATACTGAATGAATCATCCCACACGCAAGAAGAAAGACAAGTATGGGTCAAGTACTTATATGAAGCGATATTCGTACGCCAAGAAAGATATGTAAAGTACTTATATATTTGAATGTCAAGTTAAAACATTTTAACTTTATTATTAAATTTTCATTAAGCTTTATTAATCATATAAGTGTAAAATTTGATCTCTGGCAAAGATCCTCGCAGAGGGTACTTTGGATGTCACCACCACACCAAGAAAGCGCATGTATGGTATAAATCACTGAATGTGCCTTCCCACCAGAAAGACATGTATGAGGCTACTCATTGAATAGATTCCGCCAACGCCAAGAAAGACGTAACGTACTTATAACACCGCAGTTAGTTCAAATAACAATTTCATATCATAATATAGTATCGCTATCGGGTCCGGCGTGTGAAGTTTGGCAACATTTCGGCAACATCCGGCGTCGTCAGATAAGGCTATTTGGTTCTCGCACCACGCCAAGAAAGGCGTGTATAGATAGTATAAACCACGACGTGAATGCGCATTCCCACCATGCCAAGAAAGGCATGTATGGATCTCTAAGGTTCTCACGAAACAGATTTCCCGATGCCAAGAAAATGCAGTACACACTTATACACAAGCAATCAAATTTTCCACACAAGAAGAAAAGACGGTAATTATAGTAAACAAGCAAATATGTTTCCCACGCCAAGAAAGACGCGGGAACTTATCAAAACAGACTTGCAAGACTGTCGGGGCACGCGGGGAGCTCACGGGCCGTTTCGCCATGGCATGCTCATGGGTGCGCACTGTGGTGCAACGTGAATAGTGTCACCCGTGAACAGTGATTTATGCCCGCTATAGCCGGCTATTTGAGGAATCGCCGAATCAGAGACAACGACGGAACATGGGAATGGACTGGGAAGAGAGAGAGAGAGGGAGAGAGAGAGAGAGAGAGACAGTGACAGGGGATCGTACAGGAGAGTTGTTGACTGTGGGAGAGGGAGGGAGAATAGGAAAAAATTAGGTTTAGAGTTTTAGGAGGGGTATTTATAGGAATTAATTTTTTTCTTATTTTATTTGTCCTAATTTGAATTTTCGCGTCGACATCGTTACATAGACAATATATATGTCAATTTTAGGTTACTTTGATGTTCCGGACGCAACAGGGCAGTCCATTTCGCGATCGGAGGTTGTTTGGTTCAATTCACAACCGGGTCAATTTCAAATCGTCTTCCACTCCCTCGATATTTATGATACTGCTCGAATTGGAGCTCTTTCATTTGATAGGTTTTGACGCCGACGCTAACTAAACGATCATCGCGGAAGTCATTTGGGCAATGTAGCTTCGAATTGAGTAAGAAATCGACGGCCCTCGCTCTGACGGCCACCGAATTATGCAAGATGACCGATCAATTTTGCTTTGAACACGATGGCGGAGTCTGTTCATCAATCAGAGGTCATTTCGACTGATTTTTGGTGTCGTCGAGTGTATTTTAGCTTCGATTTGTGTGTTGTTGTATTCGATTGCTCGATATTCACGCATACTCGTCTGAACTGAGCGTGAACAGTCTCATTTGATAGGTTTTGACGTTCCGACGCTAACGGAGCGATCAATTTCACAAACGATCGCAACGCTGCAGTTCCGACCTCGATATGCGATAGCGCGCATGGCTTCTTCTTGATCGGCCGACCGCCGAATTATGCAAGATTATCGATCAATTTCTGCTCAACGCGTGATGGTGATCCCCGTCGGAGATCATTTCGACTGATTTTCGACGCTATCGAGTGCGTTTCAACTTCGATTTGTGTGTTGAAGCTCGTCGAATTCACCTGTGAGCTCGACTTGACTTATGGTGCGTGCATGGAGGTCAACAATGTTAAGTTTCAGATAACCTACACACCTTCATTCTAGCACCATGACAATGAAATCAATTAGGTATATGCAATTAAAAGAAATTTTTTTTAAATGGTCGATTCCCAATAAATATCTCACTATTAGAACCTTAAAATCTCTGTATTGATGGGTAATTACTTTTGGAAACTCATGTAGAGCCTATGATTCAAGTGAAAAGAAAAAGAAGAAGAAGATGGCATATCCTTCAGGTATTCTTAGCAATTCAGTAGTGCTAAGTAAGCAATCATAGCAAGAATTAAATTTTGGAACTCGAATAATTACATTTCAAATCTCAAAGGAGGTGCATTTCAGAAACCACTCCATGAGACAAATAGAAGATATTTCAGGCAACCATCACTAGCTATGAATTAAAAACTAAGGAAACTACCCTTTTAAAAAGTTATTGACAATGAAGAAATCTAACCATCGACGCATAAAGAAAATCTAATCATTACTAATGAAGGAGACATACAACTGTTACAGCCTCTATTTTAATCAGGTTATCAATCACTGGACATTCTTAAATTTCTTAAATATATTTTTCGTTGTCTTATCTTTAATAAATATCATTCACATTATCATTTTTTATATAATCCTTTCTCATTTTATCCTTGCTATTATCACAAATTCAACTTAATATGCTAATTATATTTCACATTAACTTAAGCTTGACTATTAATGACTTTCTTCTTACCCAATATGCATCTAGCATAATCAATCTATATAAATAAAGAAAAAAGTTGAATTATGAAGTATTACCAAACTTCAGATATTTAATAAACTGATTAAAACATAAAACAATCAAATACCACATGACATAAAAAGCATAATGGAAAGTGCAGCCAAACCATGGAATTCATTAACATGGTAGCAAATTACAATAATAATATGATATAGTTATAGATTATTTACAATCAAATCAGCAGCAGATAGAACACAAACTTTAAACATCAAAACAACATGAATACACAAAATAGACAGCATTCAATCAATAGACATATACAAGATGAACAACAAGAACCATCAAACACAATCTTTTGAATCCAATGACTCCATTTTCAAGCGATCGGAAACAGAAAATAGTAGGCACCAGTTCATGATAATCTTCGATTTCTAAAGAATGAGCATACCTTCGACAACTGATAGTAGCTACCAATTCTCCTTTATGATCTTGGACTTCTCAAGTATGTACTTGCCTTCCTTGTACTTTTGATTCTCCTCATAAGCTCTTTCATACTTCCAACCCAACACCTCACGGCAATCACGACAATAGATGTCGGCGACCGTATGAAGTCCAGTCATGAGCAGTCGATCTTCCTTTGGGCCCAAAACTATGTTCATTGCATGAGAGAACAGAAATGCTCGCCCCTTTCTTCCCTAAGGTAATGTGAAAGGAAGAGAGTATAGAAACTTATCGTTAATCAATATGAACTCAGCAAAACAACAATGGACATTCAATTACCAAAATATCAAGATGAATAAAGTGGAACATAATAGGTTTGAAATGCAATAAAATTCTACTAAATGTGCTCCAAACTCTACTGACAAAATCTACACTCATATAACTAAAACCCCACTAATCTTTAAAGATCAAGTTTGTTTCAGAAATCAATAGAAAATTGTTTTTTTTATAATGAAATATCTCTGAAAACATACAGAAAAAACAGAAGTACTAAAAAACTACAAAGTTTCAACTTACATATAACCTGGAGAAATTAAAAAGAAAAAACACTAAATGCTTCCAGAAGTTTGGCAATTAATTCACCTGGAAGGCTTTGGAAATGACATCATCGTGAAGGCAGACATGGTTTCGGCAGTTGCAGCAGCTATAAAGCCGTGGACCAACCAATTCAGCCATCAACACTCCCTACCTATACCAATTTGGAAAGATAAAGAACAAAAAAATCTCAAGTAAATAATAAGCAGAAAAATACACCAATTAATCGAAAACCCAAAACCTAATTGCAGAATCCCACCTCAAAGATTACAAAACATCAACAACAAAAAAAAACAAAAAGGAATCAGAACGCCAACAATATCACAAACTAATATGTAGCAGAAGAAATTATCAAATAGTCCAAAGCCCAACAACTAATTGTTGAACCCATCACAATTTTTTTTTTAAAAAAAAGGATCAAGACCTAACAAACGATTGAGAAAGCGATCACCTTTGCGCCTTCTTGTCGCCTCTCTCTCTCTCTCTCTCTCTCTCTCTCTCTATTCCTCACAAGGATTCTTGCGGGGTTCAAATCAACCGCAATAAGTACACGGGCAGACGGAAGAAGAAAGGAAACGTGATTGGGAAGTATTTCTAAGATAAGTTATTTAATAACAGTGACGAAGTTGGGTAGGGTAGAAAGGTATGGTTTATTGTGAAATTACATAATCATCAACCAAAAAACTAAAAAAAAGACCGTTTTGAAGTAATTTGAAGAGGAGAAAATACAATATAATACAATATAAAATCAAACCACCCACTCAATTGGTCGTCAGAGTGATCCAGCTCACTATATGGATTAAAAAGATTAAAAACAAGGCCGTAACTCAGAGGAGATTTGATATTGAGAAATAAAACAGAAGAAAAAGGGCCAGATTGTGGTCGAAAGAAAGAAAAAGGATGAGCTTTTAGGGATTCTTTTTCTTAGCTCAAATAATTTTTCATGGTATCAGGCATACAGCGTGAGTGTTACGGAGGGGGGAAGGACGATGACTAGGGTTCTTCCTAGGCACTTAGACCGCCGTCTTCTGGCAGTATCACGAATAAGTTGCCCGAGTTTGAAAATATTTTGGCAATTTTTTGCTTCGTTTATATTGAATTTTTATTTTGAAATTCATTATTTTTAAATAATAATAATTTTTTAAAAAAAATAATTAAAATTTTATTTTATAAGTCAATTAATTTAATTCGAGAATGTACTATTTTTTTTACTTATTAAAAAAAAATTATTTATATTTTTAGATTGAAGAACAATTTGTGATCTACGAAATATTTTTATAAAAAAATTATCCATATCAAATGAAAAAAAAGTTAAGATAAATAAAAAAAATGAAATAAGAATTATGCTAAATGGATCAAGTTTTGTGCCATAGAATCATAAACAAATGAATAATAATTTAAGATTATATGTCATAAAATTAAAATAACATTTTAATTTTAAGACCTAATTATATTAGATTAGTAAATAATAAAAACATGACATAAAATATAAATAACAAAATATAATATGTATGTAAAAAAGTGACATTACTGCATCAAATTAGAATAATATTATATGACAAATAATAAAATGTTAATTGATCTATAGCGATTTATAATACAATGATATTTATTATTATTTATATAAAAAAATAGTAACTAATGCATAGTATATTCATGTGTGTACACATCATATATCTTTATGAAATATTATAATAATAATATTTTATGAGCAATATAACCATAATTTGTATATATTAATATGATATAAATTGCATGAATAAATTATTTTTTATATTAACTAATAACATGCAAGAGAAACAAGTTTTTATATTTACATATTATTTCAAAATTAAAATATTTACATAATCATAACAAAACTATCTATATTTCATATAATATTTTAACATGAACATTACAAAAATGCATAAAATTTGTAAGAAATGATTGAATGTGAAATATGAAATGTGAAATACAAGAGACATATTACAAACATCAAGAATAAAGACCTATCAAAGAGGATACATTCATTCTCTATTAAATAAAAGTTATTCAGACGAACGTCTAAAACTCAATTAAAATTCATCAAAATAAAGCTAAAAAAGAAACCAAATCGAAAGTCCTAAATGAGAAGAATTCTCAATCAATCATACATATACATAAACATACATTGAAAATCAATAGTTGACTAATAATCGTATCTTAGACGACATAAGTGATCATCTTATGCCAGCCTAAACCCTAACGAGATAAAATAAAATTTTTTTTTTTTTTTGAAGATGACATGTCATCTTGATATATATATGACAATTATTGGGAGTGAACAGCAAATATATTACAATCTCCAAGTTAATGCAAAAATATATATCTAAATATATTATCAAATTGATAATTCCTTATGTGATTTTTTTCCATATTGATGTGAGTTTCTATGCACACAACTGTGATGTCCCTTTCCTTCTTGAAAGAAAAAAATGCAGGTGCTGCACCAAACGCTGGTGGTTGCGACTCGACGGTCCGGTGCTAATAGAAGTAACTTACTCTTCGTCTAGCGAAGCAGGTCTCGCTTCGCACTGTTAGCGCCTTATCCTTCCTTTAGAAGCGCCTTTAGGTGTGCGGATGACTTATCATGGAATAACTGGTTAACTCAATCAAAAATATAATAAAATTTTCAAAATTTCCTTAATAAAATTTGGAGTATTTATATATATAACACACAATTCTTATGTATTTAGATATCCAATATTAAAAATTTTGGGGATTTACATACATACCACTCAATTCTTATTAATTTACATATGTCACAACTAAAGTTTACTATTTACTTAAGTAACACCTAAATCTTTCAAATACATCATTTTTATCACTCTACCTCACGCTGTATGCTTCCCGTGTTACTCCGTTTTGGGAGAGCCGTGAAACCATCAAGGCCCCACGTGGAACTCCTCTCGTCCGTCTGTGAACTCGTTTTGGTGGAAGAAGCAACTATATTCCCACGCGAAACCTCTCGTCGTCAAGAAGGGAACTCCATTCCGCATGGGAACTCTTCACGGCCAGGGGAACAAAACAGCAGGCCGCTTGAAGGGAAGAAGGAACTCCATTCCCACGCTAAATCTTGGCTCTTCCGTTGGGAACAACTGCTGTGAGAAGGAATTCTATTGCAAAATCTGCCTACGAGTATGGTTTCCATCAATAGCCGAGCAAAAGCTTTTGAACTTCACGGCTCTATTCTATTCATTTGAATTCAGATAAGTATTTCACTTATTTTGTCATTGTTTTTTCATAGTTGGTAAGATTTGTTCTATTCATTTGAACTTAAAGGCATGTTGGATGCAAAGATTTGGCTCCTAGTGACAATCAAATTTAATGATTATTGGATCAAACTGAAAAATACAGAGCGAACAAAGTATGGAGGGGGAAAATAGAAGCTATAAAAGTACAACGAGATGTGCTAAACTATTTTTTATTAGTAGAGAAGATTGAAGAGATTTGTCCTTGGTTAAGAGGATATGATTATGAAATTTACTATTATGTTTATGGAACATCTCCAAAGGAATACAAACTTATTGAAAATGATAATGCAGTAATGAGCATTTTACAGTTATTTAATGAAAGTGGTCGTGTTGAAGTTGTTATTTTAACAAAAGATATTTCAAGTTATACTTTTGTGCCAGATATCGGAGTCATACCATGTGGTGGAGTAAATGTGATGCCACAAAACAAAGAAGGTTTGGACTGCAGGGACATGCTACAATATGAACATTCAAGCTCCGACAATGATAGCCAATTTTCAGATGAACTTGCTTTATATAATGAAGATCTATTAACTAGTCAAGTTGCAGATAATATGTCATTAATAGATGATGCAATGAGTTTCAAGCATTTTCTTCGATCTAAGGCTATTCATGAGAATTTTGGAGTGAAGATAAAAGTCAGTGACAAAAGACGAGTCATTGCCACTTGTGCTTATGTAGGGTGTCCTTGGAGAGTGAGAGATTTTTTATGTGTAGATGGACAAACATTTGAAGTCAGAAAAGTAGAAGATTTACATGTATGTCCAGGTGTCAATAGAGCAGGCAACAAGCAGGCTACATCTAAATGAGTTGCTCAACAAATCCAAGATATAGTTAAAAAACATCCCGACATCCCTCCAAAATAAATAAATGAAGATTTAGAGAGTAAGTATGGGCTATCACTGCCTTATATGAAATTGTGGCGTTCAAGAGAATTAGCATGAGACAACCTCTTTGGGCCAGTTGATGATAGCTACAAGTGGATCCCTACTCTACGGGAAGAGCTTATTAGAAGAAACCCTAGCTCTCACATTACTTATGAGTACGATATCATTGACAAAAAACTCTTTCTATGTTTGCTTCAAAATATGTATCGATGGTTTTCTAGTAGCTTGCAGACCTCTTATAGGGCTTGATGCATGTCATCTAAAATCAAAATATCTTAGGGTGTTGTTATCCGTGAATTCATTAGATGACAATAATGATCTTTACACTATCGCTTTTGCAGTGATTGAATTTGAATCAAAAAGCTCATGACAATAATTTTTGAAGAATTTGATTGACTCTTTTGGTTGTGAGGTGGTGTCATTATCTTTTATTTCTGATATGGAGAAGGGCTTGGGAGAAGTAATTAAGTTTGTATTTCCTAATGCAGAACATAGAGAGTAGTATTTGTGAAGAACAAGAAGTATCATCACTTTCAAGATAGCAAGATTAGAAATATTTTTAGTTGCAAATGCATACACAAGACATGAATATGAGACAAAAGTTACTGAACTATGCAAAGTGAGCCCTCAAGTCTATTCTTATCTTTTAAATTTACCATATAAATGGTCAAGATCCCAATTCCTTCCTGAAATTAAAAACCACTACAACACCAATAACTTATCGAGTCATTTAACTCTTAGGAGTGGTTAGAGATAAACCAATTGTTGAGTTGGTAGACATGATCAGAGGGATGCTAATGGAACAAAGAGCTGAACGAAAGATGAATACATCAAGTTGGAGAGGTGAATTAGTCCCTATTATTGAAGATTACATGCGAGAGATAACAACAAGAAATGAATATTTTATTATTAGGCAATCTATTTCATACTCGGCAAAGGTTGAAGGGCATTCTGAAAGACATGAAGTAAATATTGAGCTAAAACAGTGTAGCTGTAGATACTGGCAAATGATAGGCCTTCCATGTCTATATGTTGTTGCTTTCATCGGTTCAAAGGAACACCCACTATGGCACACTTACGTGGATCAATATTATCATGTTAATAGGTAATTTTAATTATTATGTTTTTTTTTTTGTATATTAATCATTTCTCATTCTATTTGTAGATACGCTATGACTTATGATGGTGCAATATCAACTCTACCAGGCAAAAGTCAATGGAGAAAATGTAATGATGATATTGAGATTAGGGCACCTAATACACTCAGACCTAGGGGGAGGCCAAGGAAGAGAAGAATAAAAATCTTCATGGAAAACAATACCAAAAAAATACAGAGGGTACACAAGTGTAGTCGTTGCGGATGTTGGGGTCATCACAGGAACACTTGCAAAAATGCACTTGATGGATCAAACTCACAGATGCTAGATGTAGACATCAATGCTTACAGTTCAGAACTATCATATGTTGCCTTGGGAAGTAGAGAAAAGCTACCGGTTAGGAGAGGGCAACATGACGATGAAGTTGAGGTGATTGATTAATGAGAGTAATAGCTAGTAATAGCTTTCAGAGCAGGAATTACATATATTTTCTGCACACATATGAAACAATCGATGTAGTTTTTTGTTGCTTCTAGTTCCAAGGATTGCATGAATTTTTGTAAACTTCCATGTCAGATTACTTGAACTCATTCATTCTCTATTTTATATCTTTGTTTTTCTTTCGCCTTTCGCTAACATCCGGCTATTGTTGGTCTTCCTGTTGGTTTCCCTCAGATGCTACGATGGGGAACATGCAAATCTTGAAGATCATTCTTCTCTCGCTTGAACTTAATCAATGGTTTATCTTATATGCATAATTGGGTTATTGGCCAACCTCCTGGTTATTGCTGTCATTATCTTTGGCATAATTGGATTAAAGTGAGCTACTAAGCAACCACTCTTTGCGAATGTCTCTTCTTGGATTGGCTTGTGGTGGAGTTCATTACCTATCCCTATCTGCTACTTTCTCGCTCATTCCTACTAATTTCAGTAACTATAAACTGAGTTGGGGTTTTCGACTTTCTTGCTTCTTGCTTTTAATTACTTTTGTCCAAGGGACATTGAGCATCAAATGGTTGCAACCTTCCTTATTGCTGTTACTTTGATGTTTGTGAAATCTCATGTATACTTTAATATCTCTTTGCAGGAATGGAATTATATCATTACCTCCATTGTTGGTTTTTGGTTTTTAGAGTACCTTGCTCAGCAAGTGCTCTTTATTTTTTTGTCTTATTTTGCTGCTAATATATGGGCTGTTGCTGATCTTTCCTGTTGTTATTTTCCCTCTCTTGGCTATGATGAGAACATGCAGATCATGAGGAGTACTCTTCTGCTTTACTTGGTCTTAATCATTGTTTTACCTTTTATATATAGTTGGGTTATTGGGCACCCATCTGGTTATTACTTTTGGCAGAATTACTATTTCTGCTACTAAGCAACCTGTTACTGAACTTTTTGCTCTGATTATCTCTTACTGGATTTTCTTGTAGTGGGGAGAGCCTCCAAATAAAGGAGAAGCTGCTCTCTACCTTGTGGTGGTCACCCAGCTTAATTACTTTTGGCAATGTGGTGCTGCCTATTTGTTGTTTCCTGCATATGGTCTTTGCAGCCAGCCTGAAAACCATTTTACTTTTTGCTTCTCTTATCTTTTGCCTAGCTTTGTTAGACTTATGCGATCACTTAAGATGATCTTAACTAATTCATATTCAAACCTTATTATGCTCTATCTGAATGGGTGGATTTATAGTGAGCTTGCTGCCTAATGCTGAATATGATGAACTACTTGTATTGGTGCTGGGAATTCATTGACATGGTGTCTTATATCGGGTCCTATAACCAGGATTAAGCTGATGATAGTGTGGTAAGATTTTTAATTTAATTTAATTTCCGCAACTATTTTATTCCTTGTATAGCATAAACCTCTTATTTATGTTAACTGCATACGTGTGATTAAGCAATTACATCATTAATTTCACCCTACAAGAGAAAACTAAAATGTTTGGGATATCCTCTTTATGTCTGCTCTTTAGAACATCTGAAATGAAAGAAATTAGAGAAGCTTTTATGGATGATTAAAAAAAAAAGGAAGACTTGCATACATAGCACACAATTCTAATAAGCCTCTAGACCTTTTTAGAATTATTGAAAAATTATCATTTTTTATTTTATTCTCTTGCTTGATTCCTATATTTATGCAAATTTGTTTGTAAACCTTACTTTCTTTTAATAAGAAGAGATTTTCTCTAGATTAACAAAAACACCTTGATCAAGATGTATTTTTTTGCAAAATGCCTCAAATAAAATCCCATGCTTAGCTCTACTTTTGAACGTAATTCCCCTATCCTCTATGAGGATGTAACCTATAGGAGGCAGCTGTGGCCACCATTAGATTGTATCGCTTGACTCGGAATGTCTTAACTAATTGTAATTTAGCATCCTTAACCCTAAGGTTTAGGATGATTTATTACTTGATAAAACTTGAATTCAACTATTAGTGATGCATAAACCTTGGTGTTTATTTAGCAATTCATCTCCCATCTCCATGCTCCATACCACTTAAAGACCTTAGTTATTCCACTCCTGCCAAATTATAGCTTTTCTTATTTGGTGAAATTTTTGTTACTCATTAAATTTTTTCATTCTGAAAATGATAAATTTCTTAAAGAAATGACATTAAATATGAACTTTTTATTTTTGGCCAAAATATTAACTTTTGTTTTCTCTCTTCCCACACTCACACCATCAACCAACAATCCATCCAAAGTTAACTACAGCTTGACATTTCTGTTACTTTGAATGATATGAAAGAACTGTTTTTACCACAATCAAGCTTTTGTTTTTGATACAAAACCAGACTTTGCAAAGCATATCTTATAGCCGATGGAATGCCTGGAACGAAAAACCTTCCCTCTGGCCTTTGTTGCATTTAAGAAGCTCTCCATGCAGTAATTGTATATATAAAGTGTGAGTGGGAGTATTGATTAAACAAAGTTTGAAGTTCGTGCTCAAATTCACTTTTTTGAATGATTTATTTTGATCCAAATGATTCAGAAAATTTTATTTTTACATGGAGTTATGAAATTCTTTCATAATATAGTTTTCAACAAAAGATCCTCAATCATCTTTAAGAAAAGAAGAAGCCATCTTGGCTCATTTTTGAATAAAATATTAGCATTAAAAAGATATTTTTATAAGCTGAATCACCATGGAGTTCGGCTTTGCAATAATTTAAATATAAAAAGAAAAGAAAAACAACCATATCTAACGGATAATAAGTGAATCAACCTTTAATTTGGTATACTTCCAAGCTGAATCAACCTTTAAAAGAAGATATATAAGTAGGAATGATAACGAGATACAAAACCACAACAAAGAAAATTCTCGAAAGAGACGAATCACAAAGCCTAGAGTTAAGAAGACTCCAAGAAAATTTAAGGCACCAAACGATAAGATTAATCGATACTTACGAGGAACCAAAAAGCATAATCTATCTTATATTTATACCAGTTCCTGCAACACCAAAGATCTCACAAAAGAGAACCAAAAAAGCAGAAAGTTTTTGGAACTATAAAGCCAAAAGAAAAAAGAAAAAAAATAAAGGCCTTGATGATTGCAAATTTATCACATTCAACCAATAGAGACAATATATAACAAAAAATAAACTAGTTTCATTGATAGTAGGTGCCAAAATACATTATCCTATATAAATTCTTGATCAATGATTTTCAAGAGACCATCAAATACATGATTAACTTAAGGATAAAAAATATCATTGCAATGATGATAATGAGCATTGCCAACATAATTTTGTTTTTAGTTGAGATGGTCTCAAGTTTCTTCATTATGTTCTCCTGAGAAGCTCTTCTTTCATAATCCATTTCATATACTTTAGGGTCATCACCATTTAACCAGATGAAATAACCACAATCATCTTTTGTACGATTTTGAGGACACCTTAAAATTTCTTACCATAATTCATTTCTTTATAGCTTGTGAATACGTGCAGAAATTGCAACACACAACACTTGATGTTCTCGAGATGCCCATCGACGGATGATTGACTTGAGCTCATTTTGGCTATGCGTAATCTATTAAATAAAATTAAGAAAAAATAACAAATTAGTAACAATTAAGAACATTTAAATAAAAAAAGTGAAAAATCTACAACTATTACTTGATAAGGCTACTCAATCAGTGGACCCTTTAATAAATCAACTTAAATTTAGAATCATATAAAACTTCCTAAACAAATTACATACAAAAAAATTTCTTAATTTATTTAAGAAATAACAATTTATATGTACATATAACATAATTCTAAGGGAAATAGCCACAAGCACTAATTTCGTTAATAATTGTCACCTTTCAATGGACACCAGATCGACATTGATTTAAGAAGTTCATATGTACATATAACATGCTTGAATATATTTAGCTAAAGCATACAAACTATTCCCTCATGCTTACAGATCCTTGCTCGAAGAGGAATGTTATAGATATAAAATGTATATTTAGCTAAAGCATACAAACCATCATATAAAACTTCCTAAACAAATCTTTCTGCTTAGTGATAGATATAAAATATATTAGAATTATAATTAATGTATCTTGAAGGAATGTGAACACAACAGGAGATAATAAAAATTACTCAATTCTTATTACTTTACCGATTGCTAAACCTGCTAAAAGCCCACGACACAACCAAATCAGTAGCGGAGGAATGTTACTCTGTCGAGTCTACAAGCGCAACCCTAAACAGGAGATAATAAAAATCAGGATGCCAAACCTCCCGTGTGCAGGTGTTCCAGTCGGACTGCGACGGAGGAGGAAGGTTGTAGAAGATGTACCGATGCCAAACGTGAAAAGAAAGTTCACAGATGCCAAACCTCCCAGCAATCAGATCTCGATTTTGGGTCAGGCAAGGGTTCCAGGAGGGAGGAGGAAGGTTGAAGAAGGCGCACCGATGCCAATCGAACTAGGTTTTGGGATGCGTCGAGCACCGAAGTTCCCACGGAATGGAGTTCCTTCTTCGCAAACGAGCGAGAGGGTTTCTGTGGAATATAGTTGCTTCTTCCGCCACGAGTTCAGACGACGAGAAGTTCCCACGCAGAGCGAGTCGTTTCAGGCTCTCCCAAACGAGTAACACAGGAAGCATACGGCGTGAGGTAAAGTGGTAAAAATGATGTATTTGAAATATTTAGATGTTACTTAAGTAAATAGTAAACTTTAGGTGTGAGATATGTAAATTAATAAGAATTGAGTGGTATGTATGTAAATCCCTCTAAAAATTTTAATTTTTACATATATAACTTCTCAATCATCAATATTATATTAAAAATATTATTTTACTCATTTTTTAAAATGAAATGCTCTTTTTAAAGCATACAAAGATGTTAGATAAATTATAAATATCTAATTTTGGATGTTAGATATATTAATATATAAGAATGGTGTGGTATGCATGTAAATCTTACATAAAACTCTCAAAACTACGAGCAACTGAATCTGCTACAGTGGACATTGTCATATTCAAATATACACTGAAAAATTTTCCAGCAAATAGTCAATAAATTCAGTGATATTGCCAGCTATCATTTCCATTTCAATATAATAACCTTCTCCACTGAATAATTATAGAATTTGTTCGTAAGTTTAGTTTATTATTTAGTTAGAATAGCTTAATATTCTATCTAGAGATTATAATAAGGTTTTATTTGTTTCCCAGTATTGTTATTTCTTTATATAGCTCTTACATAGGCTATTAATAGCATAGCAGAAGATAACATTATTCTTCACTCCTTCTATAAGAGAGAACAAGAAGGGAACTGAGAATTAAAAAAAACCAGAGAGTGAGAAAGCACAAGTAGCTATTAAGCATGGCGAAGCTGTTACCTTGTCTCTTGTGCATCTCGGTCATTGCTCTCCTGCTGCTCAACTGTTCTACTGGACCTCCTGATGTTCCATCTGATCCCTGCTGCAAACCTCCAAGCGGCGGCAACAAGCTGCCGAAGCCGCCGAAGGTGCCACCCTCTTACTATAAATACATCAAAACAACATGAATACACAAACTTTAAACATCAAAACAACATGAATACACAAAATAGACAGCATTCAATCAATAGACATATACAAGATGAACAACAGGAACCATCAAGCACAATCTTTTGCATCCAATGACTCCATTTTCAAGCGATCGGAAACAGAAAATAGTAGGCACCAGTTCATGATAATCTTCGATTTCTAAAGAATGAGCATACCTTCGACAACAGATAGTAGCTACCAATTCTCCTTTATGATCTTGGACTTCTCAAGTATGTACTTGCCTTCCTTGTCCTTTTGATTCTCCTCATAAGCTCTTTCATACTTCCAACCCAACACCTCACGGCAATCACGACAATAGATGTCGGCGACCGTATGAAGTCCAGTCATGAGCAGTCGATCTTCCTTTGGGCCCAAAACTATGTTCATTGCATGAGAAAACAGAAATGCTCGCCCCTTTCTTCCCTAAGGTAATGTGAAAGGAAGAGAGTATAGAAACTTATCATTAATCAATATTAACTCAATAGAAAATTGTTTTTTTTTTATAATGAAATATCTCTGAAAACATACAGAAAAAACAGAAGTACTAAGAAACTACAAAGTTTCAACTTACATATAACCTAGAGAAATTAAAAAGAAAAAACACTAAATGCTTCCAGAAGTTTGGCAATTAATTCACCTGGAAGGCTTTGGAAATGACATCATCGTGAAGGCAGACATGGTTTCGGCAGTTGCAGCAGCTATAAAGCCGTGGACCAACCAATTCAGCCATCAACACTCCCTACCTATGCCAATTTGGAAAGATAAAGAACAAAAAATCTCAAGCAAATAATAAGCAGAAAAATACACCAATTAATCGAAAACCCAAATCCTAATTGCAGAATCCCACCACAAAGATTACAAAAAATCAACAACAAAAAAAAGGAATCAGAACGCGAACAATATCACAAGCTAATATGTAGCAGAAGAAATTATCAAATAGTTCAAAGCCCAACAACTAATTGTAGAACCCATCACAAAATTTTTTTTAAAAAAAAGGATCAAGACCTAACAAACGATTGAGAAAGCGATCACCTTTGCGCCTTCTTGTCGCCTCTCTCTCTCTCTCCTATCGACAACGAATCCAATTGCTTTTTCCCCAATTCCTCACAAGGATTCTTGCGGGGTTCAAATCAACCGCAATAAGTACACGGGCAGACGGAAGAAGAAAGGAAACGTGATTAGGAAGTATTTCTAAGATAAGTTATTTAATAACAGTGACGAAGTTTGATATGATCCCAAATCCTCTAATTGTCAAACTAGAATATACATCCAGCATTTGCAACAGAACTAGAGTACAAAAAGGAAATTACAGAATATAACCTAATTGAATACAGCAGAAGACTAAACAATTCCAGAAACCGGCTAATAAAATACAAGGACATAACAGAAATAACTGCAAATAGAACCAACTACAAAGCTCCACTATATACGAAAATCCAGAGCAAAAGAACCGTAATAGAATATAACGTAAATCGATAAGATGTAGAAAGTTTTGATCCAAGACAAAAAAAAGAAGAGTATAAATAGAGATGAGAGAGGTGAATCAAGAAATTGAAAGGAAACTTAAATTTTCTTCCCTTTTCTTCTCTTCTTCCTGCTCATATTCTTCTCGGTTTTCCTCACCGGAAACCATCATCTTCCATCGGAGAATCCCTAGGTTCTCCTCCGATCCCGCTCTCCGTTCTTCTGAGTGCTTCTGACCAAGCCCGAAAGAAACAAACAAAGTAAAGGTTAAGGCAAACTCCCATCGAAGCCTTCATCGACGAAGGATCGGATCGATCACTCATTATCAGATCGAATGACCCTTAATCCTCCCGTACATCAAGCTCGTCTCCCTGCAACACCTGTAATCCACTCAAATCAAACGAGATCAGGAGCCGTATGATCAAATAACAGATCCAAGAGACTACAAGAAATCAAATGCATTCGACGGTTCAATTCCCAGCTCAACAAACACACGATCCGAGTGCTAGCATCCAACGGCTGTAGTTAAAAGGCGCTAATCTACGGTCCAGATCTCACCCGATAGGACAGAAGAACTCAACCCAGTTCATACCACTCGAAGAGTGACTCACTTGTAATTAACTGCCCAGAGCCAAATTGCCTTAATTCAGGTCTAATTCAAGGAAACAGTACATATTAAAGTTGGGTAGGGTAGAAAGGTATGATTTATTGAGAAATTACATAATCATCAACCAAAAAACTAAAAAAAAAGACCGTTTTGAAGTAATTTGAAGGGGAGAAAATACAATATAATACAATATAAAATCAAACCACCCACTCAATTGGTCGTCAGAGTGATCCAGCTCACTATATGGATTAAAAAGATTAAAAACAAGGCCGTAACTCTGAGGAGATTTGATATTGAGAAATAAAACAGAAGAAAAAGGGCCAGATTGTGGTCGAAAGAAAGAAAAAGGATGAGCTTTTAGGGATTCTTTTTCTTAGATCAAATAATTTTTCATGGTATCAGGCATACAGCGTGAGGGTTAGGGAGGGGGGAAGGACGATGACTAGGGTTCTTCCTAGGCCACTTAGACCGCCGTCTTCTGGCAGTATCACGAATAAGTTGCCGGAGTTTGAAAATATTTTGGCAATTTTTTGCTTCGTTTATATTGAATTTTTATTTTGAAATTCATTATTTTTAAATATTAATAATAATATTATTATTATAGCTTTAAAATTTTTTATAAAAATTAATTAAAATTTTATTTTATAAGTGAATTAATTAAATTCGAGAATGTACTGTTTTTTTTACTTATTAAAAAAAATTATTTATATTTTTAGATTGAAGAACAATTTGTGATCTACGAAATATTTTATAAAAAAATTATCCATATCAAATGAAAAAAAAGTTAAGATAAATAAAAAAAATGAAATAAGAATTATGCTAAATGGATCAAGTTCCGTGCCATAGAATCATAAACAAATGAATAATAATTTAAGATTATATGTCATAAAATTAAAATAACATTTTAATTTTAAGACCTAATTATATTAGATTAGTAAATAATAAAAACATTACTTAAAATATAAATAATAAAACCAAAAATAACAAAAATATAATTATGTATGTGAGCTTATACAGATGCAGCGTGTAGTACTGTGACACACACGTTATGTGGTTCAATCGTATAAATCCCAATGCAGCAACTACATGTGTGCATGACCAATGATATATGATCATTTTGTTACAACTGCAATTACAAATACCATTATTGAGCAAATCAACTCTTAATGATCAGTTAGACCTATCAAAAACTTGTATCTCACGGGGGTCAATGTTTACAGGTTCAGGAAAATGTCTGGCCTCCCTTTCAGTACGCTGCAACATTGTGGATACTCTTTTAGTGAAAATGGACAAGTTGGCATCCTGTTGCTGAGTTGCAGCGACCGGTCTTTTCATGAACGATGTAACTAAGTTGTAGTAAATAAAATTGAGCAGATCGGTAAACCGAACTCATTTTAGAATATTGATGCGTGTTGCATAACGCATTATCATAAGTATGTAATGCGGTCTCCTGGCCATTTGTGAGCTTCTTCTTTCACATTTTTAATATCTAACATGAAACGATTGAACTCATGGATATCATCAGTGTTTCCTACCATATACATCTTCCGATATAAAAATTCAACATCACCAATCCCCAATCTACGTATTACTTTTTTAAAATTTTCACATGAAATGTGAAGTGTGCGTAGGAAAGACTTCTCTACATCCATGTAATAAACCATCATGTTTATCAGATATTATGTACAAATCACATCTAGCAGACACAACAGGCAGCATATCATGTAAGCATATCAAGAACCACAACCGAAAATCAATCGACTCGAACTCCACAACAGAAAAGGCAAGTGGAAACAACCCATTGTTTCCATCAATTCTAACATCAGTTAATAATGTACCACGATACTTGCCTAACAAAAAAATATCATCTAAGCTCAGTACTGGTCGACAGCTACATCAACCCATGATTGAAAGACCAAATACCTAAAAAAGTCTTTAGGCGTGTCTTTAGCATTATGTAGGCTGCAGTAAATTCAGATTCCATAAGACTTAGAGTCTGGACTCTTCCCGCCAAAGATTGCTTTTATTATCTTACACGCATCCCAAGCCTTCATTATGCGAAACTTTAACATTGAATTTTGACTATTCTACCTATAATCTCTGGGTTTGGATCGTCGATCGATCAAGTATAATGATGTAAGCTATGAATTTTAAACTACACTACTGATGACCGGCTGCACTTACTGCATTGATACATCTATGGTTTTTCCCAACTCTGGCTATTCTCCAAACACCCCATAAGCGTCTGCTGCCGGTACAATGCAAATGACAATTACATGGTCTTGTAGGACTATCACGTTGTACGCATATAATCGTATAGTTCATTTTGTTAGAGGTAAGTGTTTGGAATTGAACATTATTCACTATGCACCACCCAACAATAGCAAATTGAAGACTCTGTTTACTTACGAAACACATACCTTCGACAAGTTCACTTGGGATTTCAATATCATCTGTTAGGATAGTTTCATCAGATTGACCGTCGAAGTAAATATCATTGTCCCACTCTCTCGTAGTTTGACACATCCGGACATACTCGTTTGTGTACAACATCATCTGACTTTCACAATCAATATTTCAGAGTGAATGATATTTTAGAATATCGTGGTATCAGATTCCCCCTTGGTGGCCTGCGCAAGTGAGCGGTCATTATCACTAATATCGCCTTTCGGACTCACTACTTAAACCACGCCATATCGATACTCATCATCACCTGTAGCACTCTGAGGCACATACGGTTCCTCTGAATGATAAACAACATCATCGCTACCAAAAAACTCATAAGTTGGATGACAAACTATCATATTAATTATTACAAGTCTAAACAGAGAAAAGTTGACAAGGTATTATATGGGAATCAACTCATCAAAGCTGCGCTGTGTCGCTAGAGGTGCATGTGCGATGAAATCCTATGTATGCGTCAGTGGTATATCTACTGACCTTATTACCGGATCAGTTGATGTGAATGTAACATTAACATCCTCCACTTCGACATACAACACTAATATCTTACGAGAAGCTTCGTCCAGTGTAACTTCGCAAACGTCATCGTCAGATATAACATACGCTATAAATCCGCTACCCACCGGATAACGATATGTAAGAGTGATTGTGTGGCCTCAATCAATGTAAGAATCTCTAATTCTTTGCTTGATTCGGTAGTCGTGTGGCAGAACCTTAACGAAACGATTTCGACCTCTCACATAACTTGGACTGAATTGCTCATCGATACTTAGTTCGCCTCCATAGAAAAGGATCAGCGAAACAAATTCTCTATTCATTATTGTAAAATAAACTATATAAATAATCAGAAATTTATATCAATCAACACCCTAAATAATACTACACTCGACATCTTATCACGTGAATCGTAACGCTAACACAAACCTACAAATCAAATCCAACCACAAAATTTTAACTATACAACTCTAATCCCTAGCACACATACTCTATTAATTTATAAATGGAAATAAATCGGGATTTACCGTGTGTTCACGAAGAATGACGGAAATGTGCATAAACAGCAATCATGAAACTTCCCGAAAAAATGGAGCGCAGAATTACGGGAAGCTAATGTTGGCTTCAACGCTAGATGGGAGAGGAAGTCTTCAAAGCATGCCAGCGGTTGTCGGGAAGAAAATGAGTTTCTTTTGGATAGAAGGAGTAGACGGCACAATGTCGACGGTTGGAGTAGCTTGACTGACTCAGGGAAGCTTGGAGGCGGAGAGGAAGCGTGCTGGAAGGACAAAACCGACCTCACGATTGGAGGCGTGGGAACTTGGTCGAATCGAACAAAAACAAAGAGGAGAGGAGATGGGGCGATCAGTGGATCAAATAGCCCTGTCTCGAGGCCGGTCATCGCACTAAGGGCGACGGCTCTAACAACGATACTTCCATGCCACGTCGTTTCAAACATTCACCTTTAATTCGTTATACCTATTTTTAAAATTTTTTTAATGATACTTAATTGCGTAATTAAGTTTCTAATGATACTTAATTTAAAAAAAAGTGTCATATAAGAATTGTGTGGTATGCATGTAAATCTTACATAAAACTCTCAAAACTAATAGCAACTGAATCTGCTACAGTGGACATTGTCATATTCAAATATACGCTGAAAAATTTTCCAGCAAATAGTCAATAAATTCAGTGATATTGCCAGCTATCATTTCCATTTCAATATAATAACCTTCTCCACTGAATAATTTTAGAATTTGTTCGTAAGTTTAGTTTATTATTTAGTTAGAATAGCTTAATATTCTATCTAGAGATTATAATAAGGTTTTATTTGTTTCCCACTATTGTTATTTCTTTATATAGCTCTTACATAGGCTATTAATAGCATACCAAAAGATAACATTATTCTTCAGTCTCCTTCTATAAGAGAGAACAAGAAGGGAACTGAGAATTAAAAAAAACCAGAGAGTGAGAAAGCACAAGTAGCTATCAAGCATGGCGAAGCTGTTACCTTGTCTCTTGTGCGTCTCGGTCATTGCTCTCCTGCTGCTCAACTGTTCTGCTGGACCTCCTGATGTTCCATCTGATCCCTGCTGCAAACCTCCAAGCGGCGGCAACAAGCCGCCGAAGGTGCCACCCTCTTACTATAACGAGCCACAGCCGCCGTTTGCTCCGGTGATCTCTTATGGGGTCGCCGGAGAAGTCAATGAAAATAGGAAGCTGCTTCTGTTTTAGATTGGCTTTTGCTTGTCCGTTATGTGTCAGATATTTGCCTCTCAATAAATAAAAATGAAGGCACTATGGCAAGGTCATTAATGTTATGGAGTGAAATAAAATAAAGAGTCATTTAGATATTATATTTATCAGATTATGAAAAAGGAACATTTTGCCTTGAAATAAAATAATGTGTGGAGGATTTTGCATTTTGTCAGGAGGATTTACATGCATATCATACAATTTTTATGAATTTACATATCTAATATATAAACTTCAATTTTTATATATATAATACCATCATCTTCAATATCACATAAAAAAAATATCATAATTACTCACTTTTAAAAAGTAAAACATACTTTTATAAGCATAGAAAAGTAATAGATAATTAAATATCTAACTTTAGTTATTAGATATGTAAATATATAAAAATTATGTGATATGTATGTATATCTCCCTTTTTTTATTTAAAAATTTTGCATACATACCACACAATTCTTATTCATTTACATAAAAATTTCGTATTTATATTTATAACATTTTTTATGCATAAAAAAGTGTATTTTACTTTTAAAAAATTAATGATAGTGATATTTTTAATTGATTATATAAACTTTTTTTTATATAAGTTTGTAATTATTATTATTTATTTAATTTTATCAAAGATAAATTATATTAAGTTTGAAAAAGAGATAATTAATATATTTAGAAATATAGGATTTAATTAGCACAATATCGAACTAATTTTTTTGAGGCTTAAATATATAAACTATCCATTAAAAAATATTTGAACTAATTAGATGATTAGATCATATAAATCTTTTATTGTTAATTAAGTTTTGCGTTAACCTCCCATCAACTTAAATATTTTATACCTTCTAGGTGCTCTAAAACCATAAGAAACCGTACAATTATATATAGGGCATGCATGAATTTCAGATGAATGCTTAATGACAACCTTTAGATCTGCTTTATGATTTGTGCAGCAGCTAATTAATAGTTATTAAATGATTATTTAAATGATACGGTGTGAATCTGTTAGTTGTCGTTACTCTTAAGCGCCGTTTCATCTGAAATTCATGCATACCATTTCTTGTGATTTTAAAATACTTTAAAGGGTTTAAAAAATTTAAAGTTGGTGGATTTTTTAACAATATCTAAAACATCTAAAAGCTACTGTGTATTTAAAAAATAAAAAAATATAATAATAATAATGAAAATATAAAATAAAATTGATCTCAAAGAGATCTTCAATTATACGTTTATTTATCGACTGTCGAAATAAATACGCTTTTTTTATTTGTTAAATAAATCATTAATACAAGGAAACAAGATTGCTCTTACGGGATATATAAGAAAAAAAAAATTAAAACATAAAAATAAAAAAATATGAAAAATAATTCGCCGGCCGGCGCCTTGATCACGTCATTCCCGCCGCCATCTCATCTTCCCTCCCCCGCACGTTCCGTCACCACAGAGGATGATCTGCAGCCGAGATCCATGTAGCCCTCCTTGTAGCTACTACCGGAGCAGTTTAACTCTCAAAACCGGATACACGAAAGCTAGACCTTCCGTGGAGGGAAAGGCAAAGCCCTAGCTTTCACGCGTTTCCTTAACCGTCGTAATCTCCTCCTGGGCCAACAACGAGGGGGCCGCCAATTATAAAGGAGATACCTTTACCTAGTTTCTTGGAATCCTTCTGCTCGATGGGAAATTCGCTTGTTTGCGCTTTCCCCGGCGGCGATGTTGCGGAGATGGTGGCTTTAATTGAGAGGAACCCCGGCCTGGCGAAATACTCTACTTTCGCCGACATGTGCCACGTTGAGGCTCTTTCCTTCGTCTTCCCTTGAGCGTTTGATTGGTGGGTTCCACCGCCGAATGGATTGCTCCGGCGGTGTCGGAAGAGGTGTGGTGTAAGAGTTGGGCACGTGGGGTGTACGTGAAGGTTTTGGTGGACACGTGGTGGGAAGGAAATGGTTTTGACTTGTTCATACTGAATTCTAATTTGACTTTTGTTATACTCTTATAAGAAATGAAAATTATTTAGATTCATGATGAAAGAATATTATTTATTTATGCATCAAATCTTGAGTTTTGTGCATGTAATTGCCCCAAGTTTGTATCACCACAACCTTGTCAGCATCTTTGGAGGTGCCAATCACCTCCATTGACATTAGAGAACTACAAGCCAAGCCAAGAATCTATATGATGATATCATTGTCATCACTGCTCTAATCACTAATCTTCATATTGCAATGTTATGATTGATTCATTGAGTTTTGATAGCATGTTTAAGTGAATTTTTATGAGATGAATTTCAAACCTTTCAAGGTTTTTGCCCAGTAATGGTCCCTTCTGCAAATTCCTAATGAGCATAGGAGAAGAAATGCCAAATCACATTGTTATTAACAACTTTCCACAAAGGTGACCAACCTTACACCATAGTAGATGACTTCATCATATTCAATGTGCTAAAAACTTAAAAGCATCATCTTTGGCCAATCACTCAATACTTATAACCTATAATGTCACAATCAAATTTCAAACTTTCACTCTTTGGAAGGCTTGTAGCAATCCTAGACATGGTAGCTAAAGGAGTTTCGATTGGTCTAAAAATAAGTTCTACTATTTAAAAATTGTCGCCCCAAACAAAAAGGAAAGCACCCCTAGAAATCTTATAAACTATATTTCCAATCAATTCATTATGCTCAATGAACTTAACAATTCACCACAATCATGTAATTTGCCTCCATTAAATTTCACAATTCATTATTCTCAAGGAATTCAATACTTCTCTACATATACTTTCTTTAAGTTCATCAAACTCGAAAAAAATTTAGTATAATCAAAAGATTCAACCTAGTTTGGTAAGGTTTTGGATTCACGAAATGGTTTAAAAGTCTTTAGTATTTGTCTTTTTCTTTGAAAGCTAAACGATTTTGAGATAGCTAAAACTATTCAAAAGACACTATTCAAACGTATCAAAATTAAAAATTCAGGCTCTCAAAAGCAAAACGCACTAAAAAAACTCTCCCAAACGAAGCCTTAGTTATTTGGTAAACTCTAATATTTAATAAGTTCAATCCTTCTAAGGGGTATTTACAATTCAATAATGCTCAAAACTTCATAAAAGTAAGAGAAAAGGATTTAGGAAATTTGATGAAATTAAGAAAGAATAAGAGAGTAGTCAACAAAGCTTGTTTTATTTATATTTTGCGTGCCCTACTTGCCCATAAAGAAGAAACATTTATAGCAATAAATGACCCACAAGAATTCTATAAAGTTTAAGTAGAAGTTGATGAATTTAAATATCTAAAACTTAACAAATTAGTTAAAAGAACTTTTCTTAAACTCGAATTAAATCAAACTATTTTCATTTATAACAGAATTACTAGTATCAATCAAACTACCAAATA
Organism: Cymbidium sinense; assembly: GCA_021442155.1. Taxonomy (NCBI): domain Eukaryota; kingdom Viridiplantae; phylum Streptophyta; class Magnoliopsida; order Asparagales; family Orchidaceae; genus Cymbidium; species Cymbidium sinense. The sequence goes on from CM038214.1 coordinate 247,965,076, forward strand.
CTTGAAAAACTACAAGAGTATGTATGGAGCTGAAATGAAACAATCAACAATACAAGAATAGCTACAGTGCCTTATAACATTTTATACAAACAAAATATTAAAAAAAAAACACACCGAAACCGTATCGCATTGAGAGAAACAATACCATTGTAGTTCTCCACTAGCAATGCTTTGTTCTATCAAACCAATGAGCCATTTACAGACCAATCTGTTTTCTGAAAAACTATTTTTGACACTGCTTGTATTTACAATCCTGTGTTGCAGAAATGTTCAATATGAAGCTGACAAGAATCTATTGAGCTGTTTTTTTACCAATTACTATGTGATTTCGAGAGCTGAATCTATGATGAATCATAAGAGTTTAGGATATACAAGTGATTGGTAGTGGGTCTGAACTATGAAGCAACAGTGTGCTTGAGTTGTAATTGCACTGGTCATGGCTTAGCTTCATCTCTTCATTTGAGTTACTGCATAATTTAACAAAGGAAATAATCCCATTTCGGCAGAGAGGGCATGGGATTGCTCCTGGTGGACCAATGATTTCAGATGAGCTGCTGCTTGCTGAGCAAAGGCAGAGCGCACATTTTACACACAGTTCATGCCTGCAACCTGAAGAACTAACTCATAGATTAATAATCATAGAGAATGTATGATTCAAAGGCATAATATTTTATATATTAAAGTGATAAAGGCGGGGGAAGAAATAAGAGTGGGGTAGTGAAAAATATGGAGGAAAAGAAAAGAGAGAACAATAGAAATGACCTTCAGCAGCTACAGAGCAAGTCCTTTCTAAGCAAATAGCACAGAGATCACTGTCATCAGCTGAGGTAGATAATGAATGTAGGCTGCCGCATTCTCTGAAAGGAGTCTCATTTTATGAAAATTTGAGATGAGATTCAGAATATGGCTCTTTGTGTTAAAAGAAGGAAGCAGTAATATACAAATCGAAATCAGGTGAATATGGCTCTTTTGTGTACCTTGCTATGTTAAGAATGCTCATAAGAGGCAAAGATAAGTAGTTTGATGGAGTAAAAAAGGGTAATTTCAGCTCAGAATTGGGTGATAGCAATGGCACAAGGTGATGGCGTCCCCAAATCCTTGCTACATCAACAGGAAGCCATCTGAAAGAAGAGCAAGTAAGGAAAAATATACATAAATGTATGTTGAAAGAGCTTTATTTGTGTATTGAAGAAAACTGAAAGGGCACCCATTAGAATTCAGTGTCAATCGGCAAGCTCCTCTAGCAAGCAGGACCTGAACGAGTCAATGTTTCATGCGTAAGATCAAATGCAGCAGAAAAGAGGATAAATTATACATGATGAACAATAAAGGTTCCAAGTTATTTTGCCTGACAACATTTAAAATCTCCTCCGAATGCCGCATAATGCAGAGGAGTGCTACCTGCTCCTGTATATGATTCAGAATAGTCATAATTGTTAATCAAGTCCTGAAGCAGCATAAATAGCAAAAATCATAAAGAAATGAAAATACCTATGGTTCTAAAAGAAGAGCAATAATTAAAGGTTGTTGCCGATAAATTTGCTTTAAAATCAAGCAACAGCTGAACACAATCAAAATGCCCTTTTACTGACGCCATATGCAGCGCTGTCAAACCTCCATCAGCAACCTTGTTCACCAACCTCGATAGAGCTCTACAAGCAACCAAACAACGCATAAGTTAGGTAAGATAGTACCTCTGGAAAAAATTTAACGGTCAAAATCAGCATATAATTGATCAAATGCAACTGCAGAAGAACATTCAGAGTTCTTGGTATCCTTCAACCCTTCAGCGGTCACGGAGAACGGGACGCTCGGAACGAAGTCTGCAACTATGAGCCTGATGCACCGGACATAGCCACCTGCAGCTGCGAAGTGCAAGGCCGTCTGACCAGTAAAGTACGCAGCCCTCGAGACCTTAATCAGTTACAACTCATCTCCATAAGCCAAAATAAGAATATAGAAATCATACCGGGAATAAAAAACAGAAAATATTCATACGTTGCATCTAAAGAGTAGAAGAACCTGCACGACCTCCCAGTGGCCATATCGACAAGCTTGCATCAATGGTGTCTACATAGATAACACATAAAGAAGAGAAATTAAGCCACTATTCAACTAAAAATTAAATCTTCGAATATAAATCAACAAAAAATGGAATTTTTGTACCAGGCCAGAGTAGTTGCGGGAGTTCACATCCGCACCCTTTTCCAGTAGAAGCGCCACTATCTGATAAACCATGTTCATTAAGGATTTGAAGAAATGAAAAAAAAAAAAAAACAAAATGGAAGAGAAGGGTAGGGAAGACGAAGGAAATAACCTCAACGTGACCCTTGGCAGCGGCGAAATGTAAGGGTGAGTTCTGGGTGGCGAAAGTGGAGTACCTCGCGAGGCCAGTGTTCCTCTCAAGCAAAGTCACCGCCTCCGCGAGATCGCCGTCTCTTGCCGCCGTCACCAACCTGTCGCCGGCGCCGGAGGCAGTGCAAACCAGCGAATTTCCCATGGAATAGAAAGATTCCAAGAACCTAGGTAAAAGTATCTCCTTTATAACTGGCTGCCCCTCGATGTTGGCCAAAGAGCAGATTGCGACAGAGACGAGTGAAACCTAGGGCTTTGCCTTTCCCTCCACGGAAGGTCTAGCTTTCGTGTATCCGGCTTGGAGAAGTTAAACTGCTCCGGTGCTGGCTACAAGGAAGGCTACATGGATCGTGGCTGCTAATCATCCTCTACATTGACCGAAGCGTGCGGGGGAGGGAAATTGAGATGGCAGCGGGGAGTGACGTGATGATGGCGCCTGTCGGACAATTATTTTTCATATTTATTTATTTTTTTGTTTTCAAAAATTTTCAGATATATCCATCCCTATGACTAATGTTAACAACTCACAACTATTGAATCAATTTTGAGATTCGCACTTAATCATTCGAACTAATCATCTGATAATTATTAACCATCTGCTGTCCAAATCTTAAAGCAGATCTAAAGGATGCGCTTAGCGTTCATCTGAAATTCAAGCATACCATATTACTACCTTTTCTTGTGGTTTTAAAATACTTAAAAAACTTTTAAAATATTTAAGTTGGTGGAAGGTTAACGCAAAACTTGCTTAACGGGAAAAGATTTATATGACCTAATCATCTAATTAATTCAAATATTTCTTTAATTGATAGTCTTATGTAACGTGTCCAAAAATTAGAATCTGCAGCTCTAGCTTTTTTATAATATTGATTAGGCCTTCATTCTGATAATAACAAATCTTAAAGAAGATAAAAGAGGACTGCAAAAGAAGATAAGAGTCAGCTGAAAAGAGTTCGAAAAGCAGAAGAAAGAAAACTCTTAAGAAAGAGTCGGGAATTAATTCAAAAAAAGAGGAGGAACGCAAGGAAGAAGAGGAAGAGCGATAACGAGAAAAAGAAGCAAGGAGGAAAAATCAATTGAAGATCATTCAAAAATCACCATCTAATTATAATGTCTGATTATAAAAAGAATATTGATCGTTATTCTGCTTTTTTATAAAAAATCATTATAAATTTGTACTCAATTACATAATAAACTTTTCTTTTTGATTTTCCCCTTTTAATTTTACGCTAAAAAATATCTTGTTAATTTAATCAAATAAAAAATCAAATAAATAAACTTTATATCAAAATTTTTTACTATCAAACTTAATATAATTTAGAAATTATATTTTTAATTTTTTTATCTTAGTTAAAGTGTGATGTCATGTTAGGTAGAATAGGCGGCATGGGAGGAAAAATAAGGTTGTTGTTAGCTTAAACAGTCTTATTAGGTTATTGACTTAACTTTTAAGTACTTTTATTTTTTAAATGTTTTGGTGGAAATAATGAGTAAAGAATATCATTATCATAAATCTTTTTTTTTTTAAATTTAAGATTGTTTCATGCTTGAAGATAAATTAATTTTAGTTCAAATATATAAGTGAGGGAGTAGTTTGTAATTTATTGAGAACCAAAATAATATCTTCTTAGTATTCATACCTTAATTTTTCATAAGTCAATATTGGATAAATAAATAGAATTTTTTGATATTATGGATAAATATTCAAAAATGTAATATTATTTTATTTTAATTTTTAGATGCACACCAAGAAGTAATTTTTATACAATCAATCATCTATGAATATTTGATCAAGTAACAATTGGTGGCATAGCCTAAAAAAATTTAAATAAGACATGTAAACTATTTTTATTATTTTGAGAAAATAGTGAAATTTTAATATTACAAAATTAGGCCTAACTATATATATTTTTACATATAAAACCATGTTAAAAATTTTGAGCTTGGATTCTATCCAATTCAAATAATTGAGATTATTTGAAAAGTATAACATTATTCAAGTTTTTTTTTTTCTATTTTATCTTGTATTTATTATTGATAACTCTATCTTTTTTATTAATTTGAAATATTCAAATTTAAATTAATTCATGTACTCAAGTATTATGATGTGAGATTCATTCTATTTTAATCATTTATTTTATATTTTCTTAATATTAAAATATATTGTATGATATGAGATTCATCCTACTTAAAATATATTCATAATAATTTAACATAAATTAAATTATGAGGTAGGTGATGTATGTCATCTAATATGACAATTGTTTAAAACTTGTCCTATCCATGGAAGAAAGAAATTATTATTATTATTTTTTTCAAAATTACACATTATATTTTTTTAATGACCAAATATGTAAAAGTAAAGAAATTTCATGAAAGTTTTCAACATGTAAATTAAAATTATGGTGCCTTCTATATTATAATGATTAACACTTTTTTTTTCTAAGTTTAGATAAATTTTTTAATGACAAAAATGAATCAAATCTTAACTCAATGAAAATATCGACTACACACTGATAGAAGTGATTCAAATAATAAGATTTTTACGTAAATTTATAGGGCATGATCCAATCTAAATAGTCACATATATAAATGAAGTTATAAAACTCTACTATTTCTCCAACTGGAGAAAATAGGATTATAAATTTTGAAATACTCTTTTTTTTTCCTTTTGTTATACAAAAGTTAGATAACAATAATATAAAAATAATAAGGTTGCAATAATAGTATTGTGGTTGTTAAATTAAAATAATTCGTGGTGACTGGTAGTGGTAGTCAGCTTCAAGCACTTAGACTTAGCATTTTACTCCTTCCATTCTTATATAAAAAATAGGGTCATATTTATAAAATTTTGGAAGAGACTTTTGGATAAATTTAAATAAAATCTCAAAACATTTCATCAGACAATCTATAATAATTCTTTTAATTATATATTATTCTTTCAACATTTATCTTAATGACCTTAGAGTTAAGTTATTTTATGTTCATTAAATTTCTCTCGTCAAATTGCTCAATTGAATTATAAGCATGCCAAATTTAAAAATTATTTGACCCTTCAATTAACATTTTGAAAATTTTCATGATTCTTTAAGTGTTTAATTTGGGCTCTTTAATCATTTAATTTGACTATAAACTTATTGAAACCAGCAGGCGAAAGAACCTAAATTTATTTTCAAAAAATTTCAACTTAAGAAATGTCTTAAGATTCATGCTTATTGGATAGTTTTGTAATAACATACCAAAATTAATCTATAATTATTATGATCTAAACTTAACTTAATATTTTCCACCATTTAAAAATATAGAATAAATATAGTTCATTTTTATGCATGAGGATACAAAACTTTGAAGATTTTTATAATTTTTTTTCTGATAAGCTAATCAGATTTTTATAAATACATTCTTGTTATAATATGAAACTATAATTGAAGTGTTTTGAATTGCTGATGCTCACCTGGTGGTGGCTTTATACTCATTCAAAGGAAATATAATAAATGAGTGTATTTATAGATATCAAAATAATTTAAAAAAAATAACATTTAAGTAAAATATTTAATTGTAGCCAAGATTATTAAAGATATAGTTTCGATTAGGTTTTAAGTTATTATATGTATGATGACATAATAAGAATGATGAATATAGACTGATTATGGAAATTATATTTGCCACTTATATGGTACAAATGCATTCATTTTTATGTGATGTCAATTTAGATCATTGTTGTTTTGTGTTTCTAATGTTTCTTAGGATCTGATTGGAATCAATTTTATTTTATATTATATATTTTTATATTATTTTTAAAAATATATATATTTAATATACATTGTAAATACTTTTTTTTATTTCTAAAAAATAAATTACATTATTTTCAAAAGCATTCAAAAATAAATTTTAAATTTTTTTTAGTGTTTTTAAAAGCAATTAATACTCAAAACATCGATACCAAATATGCTTTATTTATAATCATAGCATAAATAAATAAAAATGATCCCAAATGGTCCCTTAATATTTGATGTTCTCCCAACATTTACAATAATTATATTATTATGTTACTATGTTGTGATGTGACTTGCAGTCAAGATTTTCTCGATAATTATTTGATATATTCTTTTCTTGAAGCATGTGCTTACATACCATAATTTATATCACATTATTTTAATAGATGCAACATAGATCATAATCACTATAATATTAGAGTTATTCATATAAAATAGGCTTTTATCATGATAATATATAAACATATGTACTTATAGGTGTTGGATGCACATGTTGGTAAACCATTTTGTTGATATGAATAGTAAGCCAAGCAAATGGATTCACATAATGATAACTCTCTTAAAAGTTGTCAAGTTTAGGAGTTGGACAATAATTTTTCTCTTGTTCAAGATATTACAAGAGAACATTATGATGAGTCATTTTTTAATATTTCAATATGCATGACATGGTTATATATATATATGTCCATGTATTTACATTTGTGCTTTATGATTGACATAAAAGGTTTTCAACAAAATAAGGATATAGCTTCTTCAAAATTTTCTCATATATGACTAAACTATCAACTATATGGTTAATACTAAGAATTGTAGTTGTTGAAGACTTTCACTAAGAACAAATAGATATTAATATTACTTTTCTACAGGACAAGCTAAAGGAAGATAGTTACATGATTTGACCCAAAAGCTTTGTTACACAAGAAAAAAGATAGTTAGTAAGCTCAACAAAAAGACATATGACTTGAAAATATAAAAAAAAAAAATCTAATTTTTCATTAAAATACTTGTTGTTCTCTTAGCAAAAACACATATCTCATATATCATTATATATGTAGCTAGCTTGAAGTTAATATCTTATAGTTTTGCAAAATTGAAGGAACAAAAATCCTATTATATGCTCACAAAAATAGTACCTCTTAATAAACAAGCGGTGTCAATTCGAGTCAACAAATAGGGTTCAGGTTTGAATCAAATTTGACCTCACTTGAATAACTTTGACTCAAACTCGATCCATTTATTAAACAGATCAAAAATTTCAACCCGTACTCATCCCATCTTCAACCAGATTAATCTAAACACAACTTGAGTGTCCTATTTGGACATGCATTTTAGGTCAGATATGAGTGAAAATAAGCTTAAATTCGAGTTCAAGAGTCAAATTTTGGTCAATTTTGACTCTTGAACTCGAATTTAATTCAATGGTCAAATTTGAGTTAATGAGTCAATTTAGGAATAGTGAGTTAACCTAAATTCAACCTAATAAATTAAATTGATTAACTTAGTGGAACAAAATTAAATTTAAAATTAATTAGGTCAACCCAAAATTTTATTTTTCAGATCAAGTTCATGTCAAATTGTCGTATATACACCTATAATAAAATAAGATTTTTTTAAAAATCCTCAATTAGCCTCCACAAACAACAATTGTTAAGATAATAAAACATATAAAAAAATCAAATGAAGATGAGAGAATAAGTACATCAAAGATCTCAAATACAAGATAAAAGTTTATAATAATATATGAGATCCACTTATGTCAAGGACCACACAAATATCAAATATCCCATCAAAATTTAGAGAGTTCATAAAAGTGTATACTTCATATGGAAAAATAAAAAAGATGCTACTTCATCTTTGCTAACAAAGAGAGAGAACACAATCACATATTTCTGAGATGAGGGTTAAATGTGGAGAATAAAATATTAATAATTTTTATCCTCTATTTTACTCTCTACTCATCCTCTATTCTTTTCTATAGTCCTCTTCTCTCCTTATATTTATTTGCTTGCGGTTGTATGATACTTTCAAACATTGATTTCTTTCCATTTTATAATTACAAGATAAGATGATAGGTGCGAAGGGTTAATCGTGAATATAAATTAAGTAAAGTAGCCATCATCTTGGAAAGCAAGTGTATATTAATCCTTATTTAAGCAAGCACCATTCTAAAAAGTAAAGCATGAATGACTATTGAGTTGATATATAGCAAATATTGAAAATTCAAGACTAAATCTTAAATTTGGGAGAATTTAGATTCCAAACTTAACAATGATATATGGTGCCATATAAATAAGTGTTTAGACCTGACATGCATCAAAATTCTTAGTCAAAATTAGAGATTTTAGGAACCATAAAGAAAAATCTTCACCTAATGAAATCTTTATAATATATGCATAAATCTCTTCTTTAAATGCAAATATTTAACTAATTCTTTTTTTAGCTATAAAACATTTGAAAGTTTTTTTTTTTTTTTTTGGGGTGCTTGATTATTTTTATTATTTTTTTTTGCAGGAAAAGAAAGATCTTAATAATATCTTGATCTCTTATTTACTTATTTACTTTAAGAGGGCAAGCAAAATATTGTGAGATATTATAATAAATTATACTTTCAAATCATTATTTCTTATCAATACAAAGAGAATCCTAGATGGAAGATTTTGGCATCCAACATCCATGGGCAAATAGAAATAAAAAGATTGTTTTTGTGTGTGTGTTGGGAGGGGATTTTTTTTGGGTATTTATAGAAGGGAGGTAATCTTCGACTCTTTCAAAAAAAAAAATTTAATTGCCATTAATTTTGATGTATATTCATACAAGCTTTCAATAATAATAGAAGAAACTCTCATTTGGTTTCTTGCAAAAAAAAGGAAAAAAAAAAAGAAAAAAGAAGAGACTAATACCATTATTATCTTCTTCTCCACATTCAACCCCTATCTCCACAATAAATTGTCATGCTCTCTCTCAATCAATGACATAAAAAAGTGATATATATGCAATTATCTTTAACTTAATATATATTATATTTTATAATTGATCTTTATATCAAATAAATCTGTTTTATATTTGTAATTATATTTATTTTTATCTATTATTTATATTTTATAATAAATAATACTATTACTTTATTTATTCTACACAAACAAATAATATAAGGACATTCCAACTCAAAGCAAAATGAAAACTCATCTGAATGAAAATGGAATCATCCTTTGTTTTGATGTCGACCTAAATATTCCTAGAATATTAGTGAAACTCTTCCACTAGCACAATGAATCTCACAAGGTGGCCTCTTCAATGAATTCTCCTTTTGCTACTCCAGAACAAACTATCACATCTTTTATTGTCATGAAAGCCAAGAGGAAGGTAGAGGCTATGCTAGAACCAACACGAGCAATCTATTTAATTACAAGAGTTGAACTTGAGGGAAAAATAGTTAACAGGCTAAAATCTTTTCAGCCTATCCATGCAAAGCTACCACTCCTTTATTTAAGTTTAAACTTTTCTATGTTTTACTTATACTTCTTATCTCACAATTAACTACAATAGGCATGACATAAAGATGCTTGGAAAAATGACATATCAATTATTTTAAGTCATATGCATCAATTCACAATCTTCTTTGAGTCACAAAAAATAACATCAATGATCCCTTGTATTCTCATTATCTCACAAAAAAAATATCATTTTTATGTAAATAACACCTCATCATGTGTTATTTTATGGAGCCTGATTATGTCGATCAAATAGGTAAGTATTGTCGATTCAGCTCTCATTTTTTCCAATCAAGCTTAGTGATGAGCTAGCAGGAGGGTAGTGTGTCCCATGCTCAAAGGTTTGGGGGTAAAGCTTCCAAAAAAAACTTTTTCTGGTATATACCGTCACAGTGGTATGAAACAAAGGATTTGCTTCGAAAATAGAAAAGCCAGCACCTTAACGCTAGGAAAGTCAATGCCTTGTAGCGGGATTTATAGGACTTTGCTAGAAAGACAGATAAGCCAACGCCTTAGCATTATGGCGTAGCGCGAATGTAGAGGAGTCAGATTTATAGATCGACCAATGCTTAGGCGCTATGTGTGCACCAGTACATGTGGCGTTTATTTTTGAATGTGGGACACCACGCAAATCTTATCGGGTACTTATTGAAGTAATCAGGTATGACATTAAGGAATGATGCACTACCTCGAAAGATAGAAATTATCATTCTATAATGGACCTAATCACCTAATAAGAACTCCTAAGGCATGATGGATCTTCGAATATATCAAAAATCTTTTCTCTACTTTACATGGAAAAGTAAAACATAGTTTATTTTAAGCCGGGTTAGTTAAGTTCCCCATGGAGGCAAGTCTCCATAGTTAATTACATCCTAAGAGATGAAATCCCTTAAGAATACTCTCGATTAAATTAGGAATTAAAGTCTCCAAAGATTTCAAAACTAGACTGTCAATAAATTGGTTATGTTTGAAAATCAAATGAGATAGAACAAGGAGAAGACTTATTATCGAAGCCAAAGAGAATGAGTAGGAAATGCTCATGATACTAGGTGTAGTGAGCATTCCAATTTATCCTATGGTTGGGCTTTATATATTTGAAATTGAAGACATTTATTTATTTGAGTTAAAATCTTATTAGATTGCTAGGGCTTATAATCCAACAACACAAGATTATGAAAATGCCTAAGAGGTGAAGATTTATGCTGGTATCTCAAAGGAAATAGCTACCTCATATCCTAAATATAGGGAGCTTTGGCATAAGCCAAAATAAGATCTAAGTCTAAGCGAAGATGGGTATATGATTTACCTTCATAAGAGAGGGTAAACCACCCGATTGCTGGACTTATAACCGCTTAGAGTGGAAGCCAACTAATACCTTCTATGCTTTAAAACCATGTAGTCAGGTCATATGAAAGTACAAGATAGTTGGGCTATTATTTAATTTGAAAAAGACTAAAATCCTAAACTCACTCCCTAAGAGACTAGAGCATGAGTGGTATGAGCATATGACTTAGTCTAAAATGCAAATATTTTCAAATTTTATTATTTTTGACTTATTCATTCTTGATAAAGGCTTGAGATTTTAATGCCTAAATACATGATGAAATATAGTTATAGGCTAAATTAGTGAGAAGAGGGTGTTCTCCACCATAAGAGATGCCCTCACAGGTCAAGCATTCCCCTATCGTGCAAGGATGGAGATCCCCCATATTCAAGAAAGAATGAATATGATATGCATGATGTGAGATATACAACCATATAGCTAAAGGGTTGCTAAAATTTTAATTATCTTATTTAAAACCTAAGCTTTATGGTGAGGTTATGAGTTATTTTAAATTTTAATTGTGAGTTATTAATTGGGGTAGAAAAATTAATTTTTATCCTAAGAGCCTAATCGCATCCAGGCCACACATTAAAACATCAAACATATAAGAAACTAAGAAAATCATGTTATTTCTAATGCGCAATCTAAGCACAACATCAAATAATTTTATATACTACCAGAAAAGAATAAAGGGTCGATGCGGTCGGGTTCCGCCGTACACCCCAAAAAGAAAAAATGGGTAGCCGAGCTCTACCCTTATACAACCTGGTATATAAAAGAATAATTACAGTTATAAATAATAAATGCTATGGGGGTTTTCAAGTCTCCATTCTTCATGTCTTCTTCATGTCTTCATATCTTTGCTCCTTTTGATGTGGTAGGCTTCAAGGCATCACATGGCACCCTAGGACTAAGTCTTCTAGCCAATGCTCATCCTAAACCCCATTGCACTAATCCTAATTTATAATATAAAATTACATTAAAAATAGGAAAGTAAATCTAACTACACCTGCAAATCAAGTGTTAGCTAAACACACATACAATCCAAGTAATTATATCATAATTTGAACTTAGCACCCTACACATGGGTAGCCAAGCCCACCCATCCTAACTTGGATTATGCTTAGGGGAATAAGCGACCTACAAAGAGAGCATTTATATTTATTTTTAAGCGACCCCTTTAAGAATAATCCCCTGCATAAAATAAGATTAGGCTAAACACGGCTCACCATCTAGTCTACGAAGCATACACCCTAACATCCAGTCTAAAATATTACATCACAAAATAAAACATACATCAAACATACACCGTCCTAACTTAGGACTAAAAGTGGTGACTTAATTTTAATGTGTGTGTTAAGGCTTGTGTGGTAAGCCTTAATTAGACATTAAGGTTATGATTTTCTAAATGTGAAATGATGTTTAGTCATAAGAGGTTGATTTCACTTTAAGTGATTTAATTAATTTGAGAATTTTATTTAGTATTTTATTTTGTTTCATATGCCTTACACTTAGCTACTAAGTATTATCAAGAGAGGAAAGAGAATTGCTCTCTTTTATCTCTACCCTAAGCCACTTTCTAAAGCATGTTAATTTAATTTGTTCTCTTTAGTGAATGGCTTATTACACATTTTAAATTAAACCTAGGTTTAGGTTCACTTTAAATGATTTCATTCAATATGAAAGGCATCTTAAGATTAATTTGAAAGAACTTGACATACATCACATTATTCCTTTCCATCACATGTAACATGCATATGATTGAATCCAAAGTTTGACTAATACATGTAATATATTTCTTTTAACACATTTTAAATGAAAGATGCACATGTGTATTTTGTAGAAAATGAGATTTTCACTCATTAGATAAATGCACACTCAAGTGTATAAAAGCTTTAAACAAGTATTTCACCATTATTAATCAGGGGAGTGAGGTAAAGACCTCCTTGGGGCTACTTAAAGTCGTGCATCCTCGGAATATCCAGACTAGATATACCCACTATTCTTAAATACACATGAATGTACAAATGACTACAAGAATGAAAAATCAAATAAAAGTTATATCTTTCTTAATAAAATTTATTTATACATATGAGTTAATGTTCTATCCAAATTATAATATAGAAATGTGTAAGGGTGAATTCAAGAAGGTGTTGTGTCTTTTTAAATAGACTATACACTTATGAATGTTCAAATTTATTGTTGACCTCACTTTTGGAGTGTGTTCTCAACTTCCTCATCATAGATCTAAGACTCTTATAAATACTAAGAGTTCTTTAATCTTAAGACACTTCTAGTGATTAGGTGAACACTTAACCTATACCTAGAGACTTAGGAGGGTTAGCCATAGGAATAGGTTATGCCTTAGGGACTTAGGAAAACTTGCCTACCCTATAGCCTAAAACCATTCCATGCTTTTCTTCTTAAACCAAACCTCAAATTCATACCAAACCAAATTTCCAAGACTTATAATCAATCCCATGATCAAATTCAAGCTCAAGATTTCTCTATAAAATCCTATGATTAAATTCCAAAACCCTTACTAAGCCCTTTGATTTCATCCTATAAAAATAGCCTTAACCAATTTAAATCAATCCAGATTCAATTGATTTTCTCAAGAGATCAATTCAATCCTTCAATCATTTACCAAATCCAAATCCAAATTCCAAAGTAAGCTAAAATTCCTCCTTAAGCCCTATGGACCTACCTCCATAAGATTAATTGAACATCAACCCAAATTATCCCAAACTTGATTAATTTCTTTATAAATCAATTATTCTTTCATTTATATTCATAAATATAAATGAAATCAAAACTCAAATAGCCAAAACTAAATCAAACTAAATCAAACCATGCCAAAATCCCTTCTTAAGCCCTATGGACCTACCTCCACATGCTTAATCAAATATCAACCCAAATTATCCCAAAATTGATTGATTTCTTTATAAATTAATTATTTCTTCATTTATATTCATAAATATAAATTAAATCCAAACTCAAATAGCCAAAACCAAACCCAAATCAAATCAAATTTCTAATTTTAGTCTTTTAAGCCATTTCCTTGAACTTGGCCAAATGATATCCAAATCAATTTAAACCAATAGATTTTCTATTGAATCAATCATTCTTTCAATCACTCATCCAAATATAATCATAAACTATAATTATTAAATCAAAATCAAATCAACCCAAGTCAAGCCCAAGTTGGCCTTTTTGACTTGAAAACTTCAAATGAGCCAAAATCTATTAGACTCCAAATTGATTGCAAGTGAATTTATATTTTAATCCTAAGCTCATATATGAGTTTAACTAAACTGAAATCAAGCCAAAACTAAACCAATTGATCCATTTAGGTCCATTTTACCCAAAGTGACCTAAAAGATCTTTTTGGGCCAAGTTCTAATCCAACCCAAATGGGATTGAACCATGCCCATCCAAACCTCATATCATGATCAACAATCACCTTAGAATGATCAATCACCTCAATTGGGTCAAACCAAGTCAACTTGACCCTTTGACCAAGTCAACCTTTAGCCTAAATGAAACCAAAATTAGCCAAAATCCACCACATACACAAATCAAAAATAAACACCACAGATTTTTTTGGCGACTCCACTAGGGATGGTTCCTCTCTCCATCTCTAGTAGAAAATTATTTTCTCCAAGCATCGATGGTGGACTTGCATTTCATGTGAATCTACGACTATCTTTATTTCTGTTGGCACTTAGCTTATTTCATTCTTAAGCAAAGCTAGCCAACATCCTATAGGTTTTAGGACCTCACTCCTTGTAGGTCTTGGAACCCCTATTGGGTTCCCCAATAGGTGAAAGATAAAATTAATTAATGAAAGGAGATGACAAAAATTTAGAACCTCCTTACCACTAGCTTGGTGAGACAAGATTTATTTCAACATTTAATGTCACTTTCCAAAAGCACTTTTTCAAAATTCACATAACAAAAGATCTTTCTTAAAATTCATAAGAAATTTTTTAAAAGCACAAAACTCATATAACGAAACCTTATCTAACAATCCCCATGATTGTTATATGGGGTTCTTTTCAAAATCAAAATCATTTTTCAAAAGCATCTTTCTGAAAATAGTTATCTCTATTCAATATACCCAAATTTGTTGGATTAAGATTTTATTTTCAAATTAAATCATATCATAAAATTGAAACTCCACTTAACATATTTCCAATATGCTAGAGTTAGAGTTTCTCTCTTTTTCAAAAGCACACTTTTAAAGATAACCACCTTCATTCAACATGCTCAAATTTGTTGAATGAAGATCATATCTTCAAATAAAATCATAGAATAAAATTGAAACTTCACTTAACATATTTCACATATGCTAGAGTTGAAGTTTCCATTTTTCAAAAGCAAGAGATCACAAACATGGAATCATGACATATTTTGGACTCCATTTGACATACCCAAATTTGTCGAATGAGAGTCCCATTTCCAAAATTCACAAAAATAAATTGAACTCTATTTAACATACCAAAATTTGTTAAATAAATTTCCTCTATTTCAAACAAATCATAATTGTACTTAACTCTGCTTAACATACTAAATTTGTTAAGTAAGAGTCTTATTTTCAAAAGCAAATCATATCACATTTGACTTCCACTTAACATACCAAATTTTTTAAGTGAGAGTCTTATTTTCAAAAGCAAATCACATCACACTTTTGGCTTCCACTTGACATACCAAATTTATTTAAGTGAGAGTCTCATTTTAAAAAACAAATCAAATCACATTTAGCTCCCACTTAACATATCAAATTTGTTAAGTAAGAGTCTCATTTTCAAAAATAAATTAAATCACATTTGATATCCTACTTAACATACCAAATTTGTTAAGTAAGAACCTCTTTTTAAAAGAAAACAAAACATAAATCATATCACATTTGGCTCCCACTTAACATACCAAATTTGTTAAGTGAGAGTCTCATTTTCAAAAGCAAATTACATCACACTTGGCTTCCACTTAACATACCAAATTTGTTAAGTGAGAGTCTCATTTTCAAAAGCAAATCATACCACATTTGACTTCCACTTAACATACCGATTTGTTAAGTAAGAGCCTCATTTTCACAAGCAAATCACATCACATTTTGACTTCCATTTAACATACTAAATTTGTTAAGTGAGAGACTCATTTTCAAGAGAAATTAAATCACATTTTTTCTCCTACTTAACATACCAAATTTGTTGAGTAAGAATCTTTTTTTCAAATCAAACAAAACACAAATCAGATCACATTTGACTTCTACTTAACATACCAAATTTGTTATGTGAGAGTCTCATTTTCAAAAGCAAATCACATCACATTTTTGACTTCCACTTAACATACAAAATTTGTTAAGTGAGTCTCATTTTCAAAAGCAAATTAAATCACATTTGGTTTCCTACTTAACATACCAAATTTGTTAAATAAGAACCTATTTTTAAAAGCAAAAAAATACAAATCATATCACATTTGGCCCCCACTTAACATACCAAATTTGTTAAGAGTCTCATTTTCAAAAGCAAATCATATCACATTTGACTTCCACTTAACATACCAAATTTGTTAAGTGAGAGTCTCATTTTCAAAAGCAAATCACATCACACTTTTGGCTTCCACTTAATATACCAAATTTGTTAAGTGAGAGTCTCATTTTCAGAAACAAATCAAATCACATTTGGCTCCCACTTAACATACCAAATTTTTTAAGTGAGAGTCTCATTTTCAAAAGCATATCATATCACATTTCTGACTTCCACTTAACATACCAAATTTGTTAAGTGAGAGTCTCATTTTCAAAACATAAATCATAATCACACTTGATTCCTACTTAACATACCAAATTTGTTAAGTGAGAGTCTCATTTTTAAAACACAAATCATAAGCACACTTGGTTCCTACTTACATACCAAATTTGTTAAGTGAGAATCTTATTTTTAAATCATATCACACTAAACTCCTACTTAACATACCAAATTTGTTAAGTAAGAGTTTCATTTTCAAATCATAAATACACTGGCTCCCACCTAACATACCAAATTTGTTAAGTGAGAGTCTCATTTTCAAACACATTTGGCCTCTACTTAACATACCAAATTTGTTAAATAAGAAGCCCCATTTTCAAATCAACATATATCACACACATAACCAATCATCACAAACAAAGACACTTTCACAAAATCTTCAAACATATAATCAAAACCTCTTCTTAGCATAGCAAAATTTGCTAAGTGAGGGTTTTCTAAATCAAAATTTTCAAACAAGATAATTAATACAAATATCTTTAAAAGTCTCTCCAAATATTTGACCCCGCCTAACCTACTTAAATTGGTTGAGTATGGGTTCTAAATCAAAATCATATGGCAAAGTCTCTCCTCCAAATATCAAAAATCTCTCCAAAATTCAATGAACCCCACTTAGCATACCTAAATTTGTTAAGTGTGGGTTAAAATTCCAAATTAAGTATAGAAGCCAATGATTGAAGGCAAACATCAAGGCAAGGGTCTGACTCAATTATATTTTAATAAATACAGTGATTTTAGTATAGTTAGTCAGTCCAGCTTACAGTCAGTGTAGTGATCATGGCTCTAGCAAGTTCATCTTCTCTTTCCCTTCTGGTGTAGATTTGGCCTTGGATAAGGCCAATCTTACCATGACTAATGCCGCTAACCTGATCTACTTTGGCTGTGACTTTGACGGGGTCTGTATTACTTGTGCGGGGCAGCCCTTACAACCGTTAGTAGGGAGGAGGTGGCGGGGCAGACGCCACTCATCCTATTAGATATCCAATCTGACAATGAGTTTCCTTCACTGAAGATGAAGGCCGTAATGGTTCTCACGCCCCATTCAATGTCAGTTTCAGTACATGCCCATCTAGTTGCCTCTACAATAGCTCCAGTGAGAGTTATTACCTCTTCGTTGGTCACCCTAAAGAGGAAGGCTATCTTAGCCTCTAAGATAGTCTCCTCCACTTTCGAGGTAGGTGCTAGTTCTCGCTCTACACTGCTCACTCACACCCAGCACCGCAACAAAAATTAGAAGATTAAGCGGGGTCATGAGCAAGCAGCTGGAGAGCTTGGTGTTGCTTCCCATATAGTTAAGGAGGGTTCTCCCCGTAAGACCTCTCCACTTCTGAGTAGTAGTAGGTTCCACCCCCTCTTAGCCTCAAATGGAGAGGAGGATTACCGGAGGATTGTTGTATCTCCTCCATTGCCAGCATACCATGAGACACTGACTAGGGAGCATAGGAGGCCCTACGCTAGACTTAGGACTATTCTATGCCAGTGGGAGAGCTACGATGCTCGCGTATCTTGTTTGACTTATGATCCATGATCCCTAGGAGTGGTAGGGGTCAGATCCATAGTGAGAGAGCTGCAGAGGCTAAAGTATTTTCCAGTGTGAGAAAGTGACGAGGCGTGACAACCTATGCTTTGATGAATTTTTCCATCGCCTCTCGCCGTGGTGGTCATTCAGACAAGATTGTTCTTACCAGTGTAGTCCACCACAGACAGAGATTCCCAATTGAGGGACAGTCGGTGTTGCCATCACACCACTCCCCTTGTCGTCCACCATCACCAATTCAGCTCGCAGCATCTACCACTCCCGCCAAGGTTCAGAAGTCCCCATCCGGGGAGAGACCTTCCCCTCTGGTGATTCGGCTACGACCCAAGGATCCCACTCCATCCATTCCACCTGTTGAGGTGAGATTAGGGTTGCAACCGAGTCAAGCTTACTCGTGAGCCGGCTCGAGCTCGACTTGATAATCGGCTCATTTACTGTTCATATCGATTCTCAAGCTTGAGCTCGAGCTGAAAGGAATGATTGACTCATTTAACGAGCTCGAGCACGAGTAAAAAGAGGCTTGAATTATTTACTCGTCGAGCCGCTCAAAGCTATTTCAGGATATTATGCATTTCATAATCCATCGAAGTTATATCCTTAGTTCGACTCGCCTAATCAAGACTCTCAAGTCTCTTTCGCTCTCTTGCCTCACAATCACCTTCATCACTCTTGACTCTCGCTCAGTCTCGACCCACTCTCACATCTGAGTTCTCTCATCTTCCTGGCTTCAAATCCCAATCACGCGAGTGTTGAACTTAGGGTGCAGTGACAGTCGATAGCAAGATCGACTTGATCTTGGTTGGTCAGGTTCATTTTCTTTATGCTCATATATGGTATTTCGATTTGATGATGGTGTGTGATATCTATCTTCTGCTGATGTCCTTTTGGATTAGGTGTCTAATGAGTAATGGCTATGTTCGGTTGTGATGATTATTTGGATTTGATGATATTGTAATTGTTGTTCAACAATGAAAATCAATTTTATTGCGGTTCAATAACTTCGGTTCAGTGTGCTTATCCTCTGCTGGGCATTCAACTACTGTGTATCTTAAGATTTGAACACTTGTGTTTCTCTTGTTTGGTCTTGGTTGTTTCTGGTTTGTGTTGTTACCAATATCTTGATGCTTGCTTCATTTGGTCTTGCTATTCCTTTTTGGTGGTGGCTTTGGTGGTGTTCCTACTGTATTTCTACTATCCTTGATGGTTGGCTGATTATCTGCCTTATTGGACTTGGTTGTTTTAGTTGCTTTGTGGTTGGCTAATGTCTATTATATTTGTTGTTTAGAGGATTTTGAAGCCTTGCTAGATGATGGACTTCAGTTGATGGGCTACACGAGGTATGCTGGCTATGATGGCCTTGATGTTTCCCTCTCTATCTTCTTTTAGCTGGTAGCACTATATGTAATTGTAACCCTTCTTCTAAAGTTTGGATGCTTACATATAGTGTTGCTTTTAAGATGATTGTAATTAACGAGCCTTTTCTTAACTTTACTCCTTTTATTTTCTCTTACTTTTTATTCTTACTTAATTATACTCTTCCTTTCATTAGTATGTTGTAGAATTCTTTTATGATTGGGTGATTGCCATTTGTTTCTTGGTTGATTCTAATGGGTTCTATTGTCATTATGCTGCTTTTCTCTGTTGGGATTGCCTCCCTTTTGACCTGGTTGTTTCCTTATCTGAGTTGCCTCATCTCACGGTTTGTTAATTGGGTCGACCAGGTTAGATGACTTTTGGAAATAAAACTATTTGTTGTAAGTAAGCTAAATGACTGTCATCATAATGTGTACTGTGACTTACAAGTTATCGGAGTTTCTTCTTATTTTTGGTGAACGGCTTCTCTTGGGTTTATTATACTTTGGTGGCAAGGGATATGCTCTATGGCCATACATCATAATCGGTGGATAGTCATAATGTTGAGTCGACTTGTAATGGCTATTTGGTTGTAGGTTTGGTTTTTTCTTTTGGTTTTCTTTCTGATCTACTTTTAGTTAGTAGGGAATCAGGGATTCCCATTTGGTGGATTTTCCTTGTTTCAGTTTTGTCCTTATGGTGGCTGGCTGCTGTTGTTTTCCCATGGCTATCTTACTGTCTTTGATGGAGGTATGGGATTGGGGACTACCTTTTCATCTTCATTTTATCCCCAAATATTTATGTTATATCTTTATTCTACTTATCTATGAGACTATGATTATTTTCTCTTTAGAATCTTACAGAATTTTTGATTAGGTGGTTGGATACTCGAAGACTTCAAGTTGGAGCTTTGGATTACTTCAACTAGAGTGATATTTTCTCCATTGAAAACTCTAAAATGCTGCGGCGTCTGCATTTCTCAAAGGGATCAAGAGAAGATGTTGATTTCAGTTTAATTCTATGTTTTCCTTTTTATAAATATATGGGGGATTGAGTGTTTAATTCTGTAATTTGTATGTAGCTCTTTTGTTTGAGCATTTAATTTTTTCTTTCAATATTTTGTAATTTTTTATTGTACTTTCTTTGAGTTGAAATTGCATATATTTGTAATAAAAAACATCCAAAAGATTCAAATTAATTTAATAAATATTCTGTAATTTATTTTAATTGCTCTTCAAATTTTTTTGGTGCTCTTTTTTAGTGTAATTGACTTCAAATCAAGCATAAAGCCAAGCTTCTCATCAAGCCAAGCTCGAGCTTTTAATTGAGCCCAGAAATCGAAGTCGAGCTTGTCAGACACGAGAGTTCAAGCTTGGTACATACGCCGAGATCGAGCGAGCTCGCAGTGTCAAGCTTGAGTCATATGACTTGAGCGACTGAGACTAAGTGAGATTGAGTGATCCTACCTCATGGTTGGGAAGGAGTGGTGACTCAAGAGCGTCTTCATCGCACCATCTCCACCGTAGTATGCAGAGATAGAGAGAGGAGTGGGCATAGACACAGTCCCCATGACAGTTGATCCTCCTAGTGAGGAGGTATTGATAGTAGGCAGTGTCTATTGCATAAAGGCAGAGGAGCACAATCCTACAACTAGCAATCAGCAGGTATTTATCCTAGTCCAGCCAGACATAGTAGACCGATAGATATATGCCATATTAGCGGACTACTTTGTCGAGAAAAGGTGAATTCTCTAGAGTGACCACTCAGATCAGGATGAGGATAGGGCCAGCTTCGATCCTGATGAGGATGACATGCTGGATGATACAACTGAGGTCCATATTGTTGACACTCGAGGATCCTTACAATGGGATCAAATTAGCCAGGAAGGTGTCGTGCTCGAGGAATGTGACACTTCTCACTCGACTCAACACCTCCTCCACCAGCTCAAGCAGAGGGATGATCACATTGACAAGATGGGAAGAAGATTAAAGAGTTGATGGAAGTAGTTTCAACATTACAGAACTCAGCCATAGTTTCACAGCGCCTCTCCCATGATAGCCGATTGTCCACAGTTGGTACATACCTTAGAGCATCCTAGGTGCACTACCGTAGAGGTTGATGTTGGTAGTTTGCATATAAAGGTTATATATGGCACCTCCATGCACGAAAAGGATATTAAGCATATGGTAGAGCAGCAAATGAAGAAAGTGATGATGCAAGCCCGAGGAGCTCATCTATTCCAAAGGATAGACCATACCCAGAGGAATTTGATGTAGTTCAATACCCTAAGGGTTTTGTGCCACCTTCCTTCAAAATTTTTTATGGCAGTGGGAACTTGTGTCAGCATATCATACATTTCAAAGCCAGTTGCTATAATATCGGTGGTAGTGACACACTATTGTTTAGACTTTTTATTAATAACTAGCAGGGGTTGCATTTGATTAGTATGTCGAACTGCCCAATGGTTCGGTAGAGACTATTACTGAGTTGGAGCATCTCTTCATCCAGAGATTTGTT
Source organism: Cymbidium sinense (assembly GCA_021442155.1). Lineage (NCBI taxonomy): Eukaryota > Viridiplantae > Streptophyta > Magnoliopsida > Asparagales > Orchidaceae > Cymbidium > Cymbidium sinense. Next base: position 247,987,245 of record CM038214.1, read on the forward strand.
GGAGCTCATCAAAGAATGATTGTATACGATCTTGTTGTAGTGACATAAGTTTCCAATGAGTCCCTTATTGATTATATTCTCAGGTGGCACAACCTCAGCATGAACTGTGAGCCATAGATATCTGAACAACATGCCATTGAGATTCTCCTCAAGAATATTCATGGTTCGGTCACCTTCATGCTGAGGGGCTTTACCATCCGGATATTTGAGAAACTAATTAACAAGGTGGATAGCCTGCAAAAGGAAGCTAAATAGTTACCCTTTCCCGACTAGTCATCTCGGCCCAAGCCATAAGGAGTTTGAGAAAAAGTTAGAGATTGTTGGGTTAGTGGATAGAGGAAAATAGCCAACCAGAGTCCAGTGTGAGAGACCCCAAGCTCAGCAGCCTCCTTTTCCACCTCCCCTGCCACCACCTCGGCCATCATGTTATCGGCCACAGCCACCATAACCACCATTCCCGCCACATCAGCAGCCTACCCAATAGTGGTATTCTTATCCCCCACCATGTAACTATTACCCACCTACTCTTGCTGATAGATTGAATAAGCCATATTCATTCAAGAGGGAGGTAGTTAGGAAAATCTTTAAGAATCTCTTAAAAAAATCTAACTTTCAGCTACCAAATCCTAATAGGTCGGAGGAAGTGGACAAGAGTAATGATCCTAACTATTGCCCCTACCACCGCATGATTAGTCATGTCTTAAAGGATTGTATTACATTTAAATACTGGCTTGAGCATAGCTACAAGTCAGGCACCGTAGATATCCCCAAGGAATACTTCATAGAATAACCTTCTAGTTATATTAGGATAATTCTTGGGGAAACCTGTGATTCTCTCAAGACAAAAGAAGGTTGGGATATTGCCTTATCCCGAACCTCTAAGAAAGTAGTTTTTAAAATTAAGAAACTCTCTCTACAGGTGCCTGAGGTAGCTCAAACCTCTAACACCAAGAAAGGTTTGCAAGTTGCCAAAGATAACTTGAAGAAGGTGACAATCCAACAACAGTAGTCCACCTTACTTGCCCAAGGTAGTTTAGTAACACTATCACCGTCCGAGTCCAGCACTCCATCCACAGTCGCAGCTACTACTTCTTCCTCCACTAGCTCCTCTTTTTGATAGCAGAAGCATTGTATCAGCTGACAAGGGCATTAAATCCCTTACCCCACTTTGTTAGATTTCTATCATGTACCTCCACCTAAAAAGAAATCAATGAAGAAATCTTTCACTTACATCTTGTTCACTTCTGATATTTTAAAATTTATTCCTCTTAAAAACTCTCCAAGTCTAGAAAATAATAATGATAGCTCTAGTCATTCCGATCCACTCTCTTCTGATTCAGAATCAAACTTTCCTTTTTTGAATCAACCGTGTTCACCTCTTGAGATTGACTTGGAGTCAACTGACTTTGAAGATCCCATAGGAAAAGCTGTAGGTATACCTGATGAGAAGGTAAAACTTTCCACAAGTTCATCATTCCAAGAAGTCATTGAAGTCAACCTATGCAGTGGCAAAGTTCTACCTCTTAGGGTAGCACCTCTTCATAAGGGTAAATTAGTCATTGGTTTCAGTGAGCAGATAGTCCCTCCATAAGATGCTCCACCCATGGATATGCTCGTGGAGGATCAAGTTAGAGTTAATTACAACATCCTAGCACATCTTAGAAAGTTGTCAGCTAAGTTAAGTATATATGATGCCTGTTGACCTCACTTTTGGAGTAAGCTCTCAACTTCCTTATCATAGATCTCAGACTCTTATGGACACTAAGAGTTCCTTAGTTTTAAGACAATTCTAGTGATTAGGTGAACACTTAACCTAACTCTAAAGACTTAGAAGAGTTATCCATAGGAATAGGTTGTACCTTAGCAATTTTGGAGGACTTTCCTACCCTGTAGCATAAACCCAATCCTTGCTTCCTTCTTTCAAACTAAACCTCAAGTTCAAAACCAAATCTAAATCTAATTTCTATCAAATGATTGAAACCCATGATCAAATTCAAACTCTAAATCCCTTCCTAAGCCCTTTGATTTTATCTCATGGACTTAGCCTTAACCAAATTTAAATCAACCCCAATTCAATTGATTTTCTCAATTATCAAATTCAATCTCAAATCAAATTCCAAATTATAAATCAATTCCAAACTCCAAATGATTAAAACCCAAATCAAATCAAATTCCCAATTTTATCCCTTTTAGCCAAATTTTTGAACTTGGCTAAATGATACCCAAATCAATTCAAAACTCATGGATTTCTTCATGATTCAATCATTCCTAAAATCATTGACCTTAATATAAACATAACCACCATTATCAAGCCAAATCCAAGCTAAGCCAAATCAAACCCAAGTTACCCCTTTTGACTTGAAATTGTCATATGAACCAAAACTCATTTGGCTCCAAACCGCTTGCAATTGGATTTACATTTCAATCATAGGCTCATGTGTGAGTTTAACTAAACTTGAATCAAGCCATGATCAAGCCAATTAACCCATTTAGGCTCACTTGACCCAAAATGGTGTAAATGATTTTTTTGAGCCAAGTTCTAATCCAACCAAAATTGGATTGAAGTACGTCCATCTAAATCTCACAACATGATCAACAATCATCCTAGGTTAATCAATTATCTTAAATTGGGTCAAAACAAGTCAACCTAGCCCATCGACCAAGTCAACACTTAGCCTGAATGAAATCCAAACTAGCCAAAATCCATCATATGCCAAATTGATTAAAGCCATTGATTCAAACTCACTCATAATCAATGATTGAATATGACCAAACCTTAACTTGAGCCAAACCAAGCCTAATTAGCCATTTAACCCAAGTTGGTCCAAATTGGCCTAAAAAGTCAAAATGAATCAAATCATGATTTGATTCAAATTGATTGCAACCAATAGCACAAGTTCATTCCAAATTGATTATTGAACTTGACCAAAGTCATAATTGAGCCCAAGTTGACCAATTGGTCAACTTGACCCAACCTAGCCCAAATTGACATAAATGGTCAAATTAGCCAAAACTCAAATTAATTACAAATTAAATCAAACTAAAACCTACAATCATTTTCAATTAGTCAGTTGAACTTGACTCAACACTTAACCAAATCCAATTTGGTCAAATTGGTCAAATTGGTCAACTTGACCCATTTGACCTATATGAATCCAAAGAAGCCATAAATAAATCCAAAGCAAATTAAATCAAACCAATGACACAAATACACTCCAATTGGTATGTGAACTTGACCCAACCCTTAGTTTGACCAAACCAACATAACCCAAGTTGACCTAAATAAGTCAAATCAAGCTAAATCAAATCAAATAAACTCCAAACCACTTGAAATTTGGGCTAACCCACTTTTGACCCATCCCAAATCTGCCTAAATCAAACCCATAGCCAAATGACCCTTTTGCCCTTGGTTTAGGGCATCCTATGAGATAAGACACATGCTCATTGAGTCATTTTCTCCCCCTAGCCACTTGACACCCTTTCATAGGTCCACTTAGGCACCTTGGACCATAGCTGACTTGACCCAAAGGTGGTTGGGTCGGCCATGATCCATGGGGAGGTGAAATCACCTCCTCATCTCCATTGGAGCTTTTCAAACCACCAAGGACAAACACTTTCTCCCTTGGCAACCACCTTCACACCCTCACCCAGCCAAACCAAGCCACATCATGCACCCAAGGACCTCCACTACCGTCTGAGTTGGCCAATTGATCAAGGAGAAGCTAAACAAGCCATGACTATCCGATTCAGGAATGAGGGGGTATACCCCCCTCATTCTAACTGAAATCCATAGACTCACCCTCGATTCAACCCTAACAACCAAGGAGTGAGTTCAAAGAGCAATTTCCAAGCTTTCCCAAGCTCCCCCAAATCCTCATTCTCGATTTTATGCAAAATAGAAATAGGGGATGCCACCTTCGATTCCCATTTTCTCAAACCTCCACCAAAGTGCAATTAACTTTGTACACACCTTTCTTGGAGCCAATTGAGCAAGAGCAAATCCTTTCCTAAGCTTCCCGATGGTCGGAGGGTAGAGTTCGACCAAGCCCGACCACCTACGCTTAGTGGATTGGTCTTCTGAGCAAACTACACCAAATTAAAGCTCATGTGGCTCAACAGAGCTTCATTTCTACCAAATGAAGCTTCCTTAATCGTTGAAACCATCATCCATAAGCTATGGGGAGGTATGCCATTAAAACCTATCTTTGAATGAAATTAGGTTGGTCTTTTATGAAAGAAATTTTCATGTCATGTGATTTCCTTTGTTGGATTTGATTGTTGTGCTTCCCCGAAGGTGTGGGATAATTTTCATTTCCATTTGAGCTCGGGTGAGCTCGGATCGATCAATGGACGGTAACCATTATTCGATGCTCAGGAGAAGATAGATTATGGATCGTCCATTCCGCATGATCGGGATGGACGGTCCTGATCTAGTCACGCTTAGAGCCTCTCATTAATACCTCAAAATCACGAGTTTAATCATGGCCATCCGATCTTAGATCGAACGGTCCACGGAGTTACCACGTGCGCCACCATCCGAGTCATCACTTAAATGTGACAACTTAAACAACGAATCCCATCGCTCCATGTGGAAAGTGCGCTGCATCAGCCGCCACGTGGCTCGATGGGATTAAGGATTTAATTTGGGCTAATTAATTAGTTTTTAATTGTGAAACTTCTTAAATTCATAACTAATTATAGAAAAATTTAAAAAATACAAATAAATACTCATTTTAAAGGTAATTCAGAGGAGATTAATGTAAAATTAATTTTGATTAATTTTGAATAGTAATTAAGGCTTAATTTAAGTTTAACTAAAAACTTAATTAGCTTAATTACTCCCTAATTACCCAAGCAATTAATTTCAAACTTTTTGAGGTTAATTAATGGGATGACCTCTATCTCACATAATTTTCTTGAGATTTATTGCTAGGTTAATTAAGAAAATTGCTTGTCTTAGCCTTAATTACTCTCTTAATTAATTAGGTGATTAATTAATATGCTATATAGTAAGAAAATCATTAATTAAGCTTGTTAATCATTGTGAGATAGTGAATGGACATGGGGAATGAGATTGTGACCTCTTTCTCACTCAATTAATTTGGGATTAATTAATGGTTTAATTAATTAAATGGCTTAATTAATTAAATTAAAGTCATAATCATTCGAGAACTTATCTAATTAAATTTCTTGGGTAGCTCTTTGGGTGTTCAATAACCTAAAGAGAGAGTTAATGAAATTATGATTAGCTCATATGTGTGAGAAAATCATAAGAGTAATTAAGTGAGCTCCTTAAGCTTAATTAATTAATAATTATGTGTTAATTGCATTAGGCCCCTTTCATTTCATAGGAGCATTTCTATTTACTTTTCTATATGGTTACATATCATATTAGCTCATAATTATTTAATTAATTACCTTAAGGTGACATAGGCAATGGTTAATTAATTGGTCTAATCCATGCTTAACTTAACCATAAAATCAACCTAATTGCTTTTCATTAAATCAAATTAACTCACACACATGAGAATGGGATTAAGATCAGTAAACCTCTTTCACATCTCCAAAATCAAATCAAACTCAAAACTGAAAGTTTCATTAAAGAACTTTGGTTCATTTTAAATAACCTTATTTAGTATGATTGTCCTTAGGAATTAATTGGAATGAATGAGATCATGTACTTATGTTCCTTTATTCCTTTCCAATCATGTTAAATGTTGCTTGCCATATGTAATCATGCATTCATTTATTTTAAAATTAACTAAATGAAATAATTTCTTTTATGTCAAATTGCATGTGTTGATTTAAATTAAAGTTATGTGTGGCTATTATTACTATTAAATCAAAAGTTATTTTCAAAAGCCTATAAATCAATTATAATAGATGAAATGATGTTAATTACAAGTATCTATAAGTTTGCATGTGTTGATAATATAAGATATGCAATATGAAGCTTTCTTTCCTTATCTTATATGGATTTGCATGAGATTTATAAATGTATAGTTCATTTGAAAAGAACACAACATTTGTCTAAATCTACTCATATACATCTCCATGCTAAGACTTAGGAAGAATTCCATATCACATATATAAATCATATAATCAAATCGAATATGACTTCTTGCATGACTTCTCATTCTTGTGGTTCTTTTTATACATTCATATGTATATTAGTCTGAACATCCCGGGGCTGTGAGGCTGTGGTGAAAATTTTTTATATATGCCTTCATCTATTCCCTTTCAGAAAAAGAGGATAAATGAAAATAAAATATAAAATGCTCTATTGGGACACCACACAGATCTGCAAATGTTCTTATTAGGGTGATCGGGTATGATATTGAGGAGAGGTATACTATCTCAAAAGATAGAAGTCACCACCCTATAATGGACCTAATCACTAGAATAAGGACTCCTAAGGACTATGGGTCTTCAGAATGTACTAGAGATTCATCCCCTACTTTACATAGAAAAATAAAGCAGGGTTTATTTTAAATTGTTAAGTTCCCTACAGGGGCAAGCCCCCATAGTTAATTACATCCTAAGGAATTAGATTTCTTGAGAATACTCTCAATTAAGGTAAATGATCATTGACTCCAAATATTTCAAAAGGATAGGACTATTAATCGATTGATTTATTTTTAGAAAGTCAAGTGGGATCGATCAAGATGAGGGAGTTCTTATCGAAGTCAAATGAAAATAAGTAGGGGATGCTTAAGATACTGGGAAGCCTAGTAAGCATCCCAAACTACCCTATGGTTGGGCTTTACATTTTCAAAATTGAATTAATTTATTTGAGTTGAATCTTTGTTAGAAATCTTGGGCTTACAATTCTATGATATAAGATCATGAAAATGCCTAAGAAGTAAGGATTTATACTCATAGCCCATAACGGGAAGTAGCAATCTCTGAACCTGAATCTAGGGAGCTTTGGCGAGGGACAAAAAGCACGACCTAAATCTAAGATGAAAATGAGTATTTGATTTACCTCCACAAGAGAGGGTAAACCACCCGACTGTTGGACTTACAACTGCCTAGGGGTGGCCACCAACTAAGTCCGCTTAGAGTTTTAAAATATGTAGGCAAGTTATATATTTATGCAAGATAGCAAGACTATTATTTATTTAGAAAGAGACTAAGTCCTTGAACAAACTCCTTAAGAGACTAGATCATGTGAGGGCATATTTAATGACTTAAATATAATGTAAATTTTTCATATGTTTTATTTTTATTTTGGACAATCAATTTGACACAGGCTTTAAGATTCATATGCCTAATGCATGAGAAATTAGATTATGGGCCAAAATCACAAGATAAGGAGGTGTGTTTCCACTATAGCTTTCACAGGTCAAGCAAAATTCTCTAACAAAGGTGGAAGCCCTCTAATCAAGAGTGAAATAATATGCCTTTATGCATGATATGAGAAAAGCAATACATCAAGCCTAAGCTTTAGATGAGGTTATGAGTTGTTTATTTTTAGCCTAAGCTTTAGATGAGGTTATTAGTTATTTACTTTTTTAATTTTGAGTTGTTTAATTTGATAGAATATTTATTTTTTCCTAAGAGCCTAATCATCATCCTAGCCATACATCAAGCAAGGAAGAAACTAGGAAAACATGCTATTTCTAAAGCACAAGATAAACAAAACATCAAAATATTTTATAAAGCTAACACAAAAGAATAAAAGGCCAAGTGTGGTTGAGCACCACCACACAAACCCAAAAATATAAATGTGGGTAGCCGAGCTCTACCATTATACAACCCGGATTATAAATGAATTAATTATAATTAAGCAAGGAATTCATGTTATGGGGGTTTTCATTTCTTCTCTTCTTCTTTCTTCTTTTCTTCTTTTCTTCTTTCTTCTTTTGGTTCCTTCTTTTGGATGGTTGGAATGCGGTTGCTCCAAAGGCTTCACATGGTACATAAGATGAAATCTTATGACCAATGCTCATCCTAATCTCACATAATAATCATTCTAAAATCCTAATTATAAAATTACATGAAAAGAAAAGTAAATCTAACTAACACCTGCAAAATAAAGATTAGCTAAACAAACTATACAATTCTCAAGCATGTATGAGCACATATTGGACTTAGCACCCCACACATGGGTAACCGAGTCTATTTGGCCTATTGAATTATGCTTAGGGGTATAAGCACCTGCACTACAAAAGTATTTATATTTTTATTTATTACAGCGCCCCTTAAGTACAATCCCCTATAGAAGATAATGATTAGACTAAATCATCCTACCATTCAGTCTATGCACATACACCCAAATATCTAGACTAAAATAAAATATCACAAAATAAAAGCAAACATCAAACCATGCACTGTCCTAACCTAAAGCTAGAAATGATTACTTAGTCTAATGTGTATGCTTTAAAAGGTTTGTGTGGTATGCTAGTTTTTTTTAAGTTTCCTAAGTATGAAAAATTCAACTTAGAGAGTGATTTCATTTAAGTTATTTAATTGATTTAGTTAATTTTTATTTTATGATTTATTTAGATTTGAATGAACCTACAATTAATTACTAAGTTGTAAAGAGATGAAAAAGAGAAGAGAACTTCTCTTTCCTTCCCTACCTTAAGTAATTTCTAAAGTAGATTCATGTTTGATTTTATTTAGTGAATGATTTCTTATATGTTTTAATTAATCCTAAGTTTAGAATAACTCTAAACAAACTTATTCAAAAGGAAAGGCATTTTAAGATTAAGTAAAGTTGAATAGTATCACAAAACACACACCACTTTATTTCTTTCCCAACATATATAATATGCATATGGATGAATCTTAAGCATATCTATACATGCAAATGAGAATATTTAGCACACCTTAATGATAAATGCTAAGTAGTGTTACTTAAGAAAATTTGGATGCTTTATGATGCATGATTTTCATTAAGTAGAAAAGGGGGTATTCTTTTATCCTTTATTCATATGCCCATGTATATGTATGAGAGGCATAAGTGAGTACGATACCATTGTTAGCACCAGGGGTGTAAGGTACAAGACCTACTTAGGCCTACTTAAAGCCTCGCAACCCCAGGATTGTCCAGACTAATATACCACTTTCTTTAAATACATATGCATGTATAGAAGAAGTAAATGAAAAAAAGAAAGATGTAAAAGTTTATATTTATTTGATTTTTGGTTTGGTTGTTTAATTTATATGTGTGATGTGAAATTCCTTCTTAAGTCATGACATAGGAGTGTATGAATTTTGAGCAAGAGTCCTTTTCAAATGGACTATACACTTTGCCAATCCTATATAATTCTATGTTAAGAAAGATAGAGAGGATCAAAGCCACATAATACATATCTTTATATTTCTCATATGCAAGCTTATAAATAATTATAAGTAGCATACATTTCAGTTTTGATGTTTTATTTATAAATTTTGAAAATAATTTTGAATTTAATAGTGATAATAACCATTCATATTCTTACTTTAGCCAAAACATGCAACTTGACATAAAGAAAATATTTCATTTTAATTTTGATTTTTAAAGAGAATGAATGCATGATTTTCATATGGCATACATATTTATCATACTAGGAAAGAAATAAAGTGATGAAAGTAATGTAACCCTAATTAATTCCTAAAGACAATCCTATGTAATATAATTATTTAAAGCAAATCAAATTTAGTTTTAAAGAAATTTTGTTTGATTTTGAGTTTGATTTTAATTTGAGAAATGTGAGAAGAGTTTTTTGGTCCTAACCCATTCCCACATGTGTATATTATTTCTTTATTTAATTTTTAGGTGATTAGGTCAATTTTATGTTTTAGTTAGGTTAAGGTGTACATTAAGTGTATTAATTATCCCTTACCTATACCACCTTATTTAACCAAATAATTATGAGCTAATGATATGACTTAAAACCATATAAAGAATTTAAATGAGCAATGCACCTTGGAAGAAAAGGGCCAAATGCATTTGCTCATAATTAATAACTAATTAAGCTAAATTATTTAAGTTAAGTACTTTCATAACCCTTCCCACACATGTGGATTAGGTTTTGATTTCTTTAAGTCACTTAGGTTATTAAACACCTAAGAATCTACCCAAGATGGATTGATTAAGCTTTGAAATATTTTGAATATTTTATCAAGTTAATTAAGTAGGTAATTAGTGGATTAACCCTTAATTAAATTTAGATTAAGGAAGAGAAAGGGGGTTTAAGGAATAGCTTAGGAAAAATATCCCAAAATTATTTCTTAAACCTCCTAATCACTCAAACAAAGCTTAATTAATTCAATCAAGGGATTAAACCACTATTCACACACTTAATTTGGCTTAATTACATTAAGAGGGTAATTAAGAATGAACCAAGTAATTCCCCTAATTAAACTATTAATAAATCCCAAGAAAATTAGAGGAAGCAGAAGTCATCCCACTAAATGCTCATGAGAAGTTTGGGATTAATTAGTGGGATAGTTAGAGAATAATTAGCATAATCACATTTTTAATAAAACCCAAATTTAGGAAATATCACTACTTAATATCTATTGAAAATAATTTTATATTATTCTACATTGAAATATCTTTCATATGCATTTTACCTCATATTTTTATGATTTTTCTCATTTAGTTATGAATATTTAAAGTTTTTATGATTTTCCATTAATTAAATAGCATAATTAAGTGGTTAATCCTATCGGTGCCACGTGGAGGTTGTCACGGTGTGCGCTTTTCACATGGCATGATGGGATATGCTACTTAAGTTATCACATTATAGTGCTGCATCAGCGGCAATGCTATGCACTTTCTCCCCATCCATTCGATCAAAGATCGGACGATTGAGATTAAGCCCGCGGTATTAAAGGATTAAATCAAAAATCCTACGCATCTTGATCATGGCCGTCCATCCAAAATGCATGGATGGATGGCCCATGATCCATCCCTGATCTTCCCTATGGGAGATGGCCACCGTCCATCTTTTAGTGGAAGATCTGAGCTTGGTTGAGCTCAAATTGAAACCAAATTCAATCCACACCATCTAAGGGAAAAGGGGAACACATCCAATGGCTAACTTTGCTTGGGGTGAAACTTTCTTTCATAAAGGACCAATAAAAAAATGAAACTATGCTCAGTTTAATGGCATACCTCGCCGGAGGGTATCACCGGTGCTCAAATCCCTTGAAGCAGCTTCGTCTAGTGGAGATAAAGCCTTGTTGAAGGTTTGAGGTGTTGAGGTTGAATGGATCTTCCTATGGACCAAGTTCACCTTCAAATGCTCATGACCTTTATCAAAGTCTCACCTCCCTTGCCTTTGGAGCTTGGAAGAAGCTTGGGATGAGTTCGACTAGGCCCTCTAAGGGTGCTCAAAGGAGGAATTGGATTGATTGGAGTATTGAGTGAGATGGACATTGGCTTGAGCTCCCCTATTTTTGGTTTAGAGAAACTGAGAAATGGAGAATTCTAACTCACTCAAGAAAGCTTAGGGAGACTTGCAATGACTTGCTCTGAGTTCCCTAAGCTCAATCGAATATGTCCTTGATGAATTCAAGTGGAATTAGGGGGAGTATATCTCCCCCTAGTTGAATCAAACGGTTGCAAGGTTCCTAGTCATTTTGATCCAATACACCCTATTCAAAGGGTTTGCTAGGTTGTTAGGAGTGTCATGGCATTCGATTTGGCTAGCAGAGTGGAGTGGTGAAGCTCCCATGTGCTTAATTGAGTGGAGGAATGATCCCCATGTGCTCATGTTCAAACAAGTGGTCAGTTTTGGCCTTGGGTTGGGTTGGGTTGACCCAAACCCATTGGGTCATGTGCACCATGTCCATTAGTGACCATTTGGTCCACTAAGAGGATGACAAGTATCCATGAAAAAAATGAATAAATTCCAAGTGGTTTTGATTTTAGGTTACCCTATGGTAAAATGGTCATTTGACCTTTATTTTAGTTTGAGTAGGTATGATTGGTTTAAGTTTCATTGAATTTGGAGTTTGATATGATTTGACCCATTTTTAAGTCAAAATGGGTCAACTTGGGTCGAGTTGACCAATTGGTCAAATTGGGTCAAACCAAGGGTTGGGTCAAGTTTATATGACCATCTAAAATATTTTGGTATCATTAATTTGGTTCAATTTGATTTATATTTGAATTTGGTTCATTTGATTTCATTTAGGTCAAATGGGTCAAGTTAACCAATTTGACCAATTTGACCTATTTGGGTTAGGTCAAGGGTTGGTTTATTTTTGGTTGATCATTTGAAATGGAGTGGTATCTTTGTTTCCAATCAATTTGATTCATGTTTGGATTTGGCTCAATTTGACCCTTTATGTCAAGTTGGGTTCATGGTCAATTAGGCTAGGTTAGGTCTAGTTGGCCAAGTGAGGTGTTGGTTAAGCTCAACAAGTGATTTGGAATGAACTTGACCCATTGGTTTCAATCAATTTGGCTTAGATCAAGTTTTAATACATTTTGACTTTTAGGCCAACTTGGGTCAAGTGGCCAATTGGGCTAGGTTAGGCTCAAATGATGACTTGGTCAAATTCAAACATTTGTCATGAATGAGTTTTGATCAATGGTTTCAATCAATTTGGCCTATGGTAGATTTTGGCTAGTTTAGGTTTCATTTTGGCTAAGTTTTGACTTGCTCAACTCTTAGGTTTGACGTGGTTTGACCCAATTTGAGTGATTGATCATCTTATTATGATTGTTGATCACAAGTCTTAGGTGGGCTTAGTTGAATCCAATTTGGTTAAGATTAGAATTTGGCTCATAAGAGTACTTTAGGTCACTTTGGGTCAAGTGAGCCTAAGTAAGTCAAATGGCTTGGTCGAAGCTTGATTTGAGTTTGATTGAACTCACATATGGACTTATGATTGAAATATAAATCCATTTGCAAGTGGTTGAAGTCAAATGGGATTGACTTGGGTTTGATTTTTGAATTTAGTTTTGGTTTGATGATTGGAGTTTGTATTTATATTTGGACTCATAATTGAAGGATTGATTGAAGAAAAATCAAAGGTTTGACTTGATTTTAATTTGTTTTGACTAAGTTCAAGATTCTCACTTAAAAGGCTTAGGTTAAATTTTGATTGAATTTGAGTTTGAATTTTGAATTGATTTTTGGATTGATGATTGAAGTTTGTATTTATATTTGGATTCATGATTGCAGGATTGATTGAATCATGAAGAAAAATCAAGGGTTTGGCTTGATTTGAAATTGATTTGGCTAGGTTCAAAAGTTTGACTTGAAAGGCTTAGGTTGAATTTTGATTAAATTTAGATTTGATTTTTGAATTTAGTTTGATTAATTTGAATTTATATTTCATTTATATATGTGAATATAAATGAGATTATAAATGGGTTGTGAGGAAATTCCTTGAATTTGAATTGATTTAGATTTGATCTAGGCTAAGTCCATAAGATAGAATCAAAGTGACTTAGGAAACTTTTATGGAATAAGAATTGAATTTTGGATTTAGTTTGATTGATTTGAATTTATATTTCATTTATATATGTACATATAAATGAGAATATAAATGGGTTATGAGAAAATTTCTTGAATTTGAATTGATTTAGATTTGATTTAGGCTAAGTCCATAAGAGGGAATCAAAGGACCTAGGAAAGATTTTTGATTGGGATTTGAATTTTGAATTTGGCTTGATTGATTTGAATTTATATTTTATTTATATATATGAATATAAATGAGAATATAAATGGGTTATGAGAAAATTCCATGAATTTGAATTGATTTAGGCTAAGTCCATAAGAGGGAATCAAAAGACTTAGGAAATATTTTTGAAGTTTGGAATCCAATCATGAGCTTCAATGATAAGTTTCAATTATTTGGAATTGATTCATGATTTAAGAAAATCCATTGAATTGGTTCAAGGTTTGAGTTAGAGTTGGTGTTTATATGAGTTTAGAGTTTTGACTTGGAAGAAGGAAGTGAGGATTTGGTTCAAACTATAAGGTAAGAAAATCTTCTAACAGCCCTAAGGCATGATCTATTCTTATGGCTAACTCTTATAAGTCTCTTGGACTAGGTTGAGTGTCCACCTAATCACTAGAAGTGTCTTAAGAATAAGGAACTCTTAAATTCTAAGAGAAATTATATGTCTAAGATGGAGGGGTTGAGAGCTCATTCTAAAAATGAGGTCAACAGAGGCTTTAAGTAGCCCTAAGTAGGTCTTCTACCTTACGACCCTCGTGTAGAACAATGGCACCATACTCACTTAAAACTCTTATACATACGTATGTATAATATGACCAATGAATAAGAATCATAAATCAAATATAACTTTTGCATGGGTTTTCTTATTCTTATAGTTATTTATACATTTATATGTATATAAGAAAATTAGTATATCAGTCTGGACATCCTAGGGCTGCGAAGCCTTAAGTAGACCTAAGTATGTCTTGTACCTTACGCCTCTAGTGTAGAACAATGGCATCATACTCACTTAAAACTTTTATACATGTGAATGAGTACTTAGCTAATGGATGAAAATCCCTTTTTCTATTAAAAATACATGCATTTATAATTCAATCAAATGAAATATTTAAATTCCAAACACACTTCTTTGCATTCATCATTTAAGTGTGCTCAGACATACATTGTATGTATATGTATGCTTAGGATTTGATCATATGTATGATATACATGATGGAAAGAAATGAATAAGCATATGTCATGTGATAGTAATTCATTCTAATTAATCTTAAGATGTCTTTCTTATTGAACAAGGTCATTTAGAGTGAAGCTAAACTTGGGATTGGTTAAAACATATAATAAGCCATTCACTAAAGGAAATTGATTAATTAACTTGCTTTAGAAGTGACTTAAGGTAAGGATGAAAGAGAGATTCCTCACTTTCTTCTCTTTAAAATACTTAGTTGTTAACTGCAGACCATATGAAATAAAATAAAATGCTAAGTAAAATCTTCAAATTAATAAAATTAATTAAAGAGAAATCAACCCTTTATAAATTAAATCCCTCACACTTAGCAAATTACAACTCTAAAATCTAGTTAGGGCATACCACATAAGCTTTAATTCACACACATTAGACTAAGTCACCATTTATAATTTTATGTTAGGGCAGTGTATGGTTTGATGTATGCTTATTTTGTGATGTATTATTGTAGACTAGATGTTATGGTGTATGTGCATAGTTCGGTTGTTAGGCCGATATTAACCTAATTATGTTTTCTACAGGGAGTTGTGCTTAAGGGGCCACCAAATAAAAAAAATTATAAATACTTTTGTTATGCAGGTTGCTTAGCCTCTAAGCATAACCCAAGTTAGGATAGGTGGGCTTGGTTACCCATGTGTGGGGTGCTAAGTCCAAATTATTCATATAACTGTTTGGGTTGTATGGTGTGTTTAGCTAATATTTATTTTGCAGGCGTAGCTAGATTTACTTTCCTTCTTTTAATGTAATTTTTCATTAGGATTAGGATGAGTGTTATGGGGGATTAGGATGAGCATTGGTTATAAGACCAAGTCTTATGTACTATGTGATTCCTTTAAAGCAAGCATATCCAAATCAAGCCATAGGAAGATGGAAATGAAGAAGGAAAGTAAATAAGAAATGGAGAAATAGAGTAAATCAAATGAAGAAATGGAAGATGAAAAAATGAAGAAGGAAGAATGAAGAATGAAGTCCCACATAACATTCATCATTTGTAATTATAATTATTCTCTTATAATTTAGGTTATATAAAGGTAGAGCTTGGCTACCCATATTTCTTTTCGGGTTGTACGGCTGTGCCCAACCGCATCAGCCTTTTATTCTTTTGTGATAGCTTTATAAAATTATTTGATATTTTGTTTAGCTTGTGCATTAGAAAAAGCATGACTTTTCATAGTTTTTTTATGATTGGTGATTGTTGTATGGTCTAGATGCGATTAAGCTCCTAGGATAAAAATTAATTTTTCTACCCAAACTAACAACTCATAACTAAACCTCTAAAATAACTCATAACATCATATAAAATACTAGGCATTAAATCAAGATAATAAAATATTTAGTAACTCCTAAGCTGGATGTTGTATGTTTAATATCATGCATAATCATCTTATTTCACTCTTGTTAATAGAGGGCTTCCATCTTTGCTAGATAGTCAGGGCTTAACCATTAAGAGCCTATGATGGAAGAACAACTCTTTTCCTTTTGATTTGGCCCATAATTAACTTCTCATGCATTTAAGCATATAAAATCTTGTAGCTTGCATCAAAATAAAGAGTCCTAAATTAAATGAAATTTGATAAAAATTTGCATTATATTTAAGTCATTATTCATACCCCTCATGCTCTAGTCTCTTAGGGAATGAGTTTAAGGACTTAGTTTCTTTTCTAAATAATAACAACCCAGCCATCTTGCAAAAGCATTAGACTTTCTTACATGATTTTAAATCATAGGAGGAGTTAACTGGCAGCCACTCTAGGCAGTTATAAGTCAAGCAATAGGGTGGTTTATCCTCTCTTATGGAGGTAAATCATATACCCATCTTTCTCCTTAGATTGAAGTCATGCTTTGGCTCTCACCAAAGCTCCTTAGATTTAGGATCTAAAGTTGTTGTTTCTCTTTGTGGGTTACAAGCATAAATCCTCACCTCTTAAGTATTTCCACAATCTTGTATTGTGGAATTATAAGTCATAGATTTCTAATTAAATTTCAACTCAAATAAAGAAATCTCCTCAATTTCAAATATATAAAGCCCAACCATATGATAGATTGGAGTGCTCACTAAGTTTCCTAATATCATGAGCACTCCCTACTCATCTCCTTTGGTTTTGATAATAACTCTTTCCCTTTGATCCATCCCACTTGATTTTCTAAAACATAACCATTTTATTGATATTCCTATCTTTGAATTCTTTGGAGATAACAATCGCCTACTTTAATCGAGAGTATTCTTAAGGGATTTATTTTTCTTAAGATGTAATTAAAAATGGGGGCTTGCCCCCATAGGGAACTTTAGAACTCAATCTAAATAAACCCTAACTTTATTCATCATGTAAAGTAAGAGAAAAATCTATGGTACATTCGAAGACCCATCATGCTTTAGGAGTCCTTATTAGGTGATTAGGTCCATTGTAGGGTAGTGACTTCTATCTTTCAAGATAGTACACTATTCCTCAATGTCATACCCAATCACCTCAATAAGTACACCCTCAGATCTGCGTGGTGTCCCCTCCCACCATACAAATGAATCAAAAATAAACGTCACAACGCCCTTATCTTATCCAAAGAGATGAGGGAATCTTTAGCCAATGCTCTCCTTGATCTAGAGATATGCTTAGCTCAGCTGACCACTACTGAAGAGGAGGCACATCGCTCAAAGTACATCTTAGGAGTTACATTCAATGATGAAGACTTACTTCTATGAACGACCAAGCACAACCGCCCTCTTTACATTATAGTGGACGTTGGCAGATACAATTTATCAAGAGTTCTGGTTGACCAAGATGCATCAGTCAATATTATGAGTTTAAGAACCCTTGCTTACTTGAGGATTGGCATCTCTAAACTCTAAAAAGAGAGGATGATGTTGAGAGGATTCAATGAACAATGTGAGAGGGCCTTAGGCTCCATAGTATTGTCATTAGAGATAGATAACTGGAAGAATGAAGCCAAGTTTCATATCATAGACTCGGATACATCTTTCAATGCTTTGCTTGGGATACCGTGGATACATGAGAACAACACAGTTTCATTCTCTCTACATCAGTGCATGAAGTTCATGTGAGGTCAAATTGAGTACTACGTTAAAGGAGATCTCAAGCCCTTCACATTTCAAGAGGTCGGGATATATAAGGATGCAGCCTATTTTCTTACCCAAAACCAACAAGTCCATTCTCCCAAATCTAGTAAAGATCCTCAAGAGGAACAAAAAGAAAGAAAAGAAAAAAAATGAAATAGAAAATGAAAATAGAAAAGAAAAAGAAAAAGAAAATAAAAGAGAGTGAGAATGGACTCAGGGGAAGATATAGAGCCTGATATTAGATTCCACCTACAGTTCGTTACTCCATTCAAACACATGGGTAGAATGACCCAACCTCCACCAGGCAGAGGTAGAGGATAGTTCAGAGGCAGTCCCTGAGGTGAAAAGCCTCCCTATTGGCCACCCAATAGGAGGTATGTTCCAACTACCAGGAGTACACCTGCTATCCATATAGACTTAAAATCTAGTTCAGAGGATGAGTCTTATGTGTTTCGCACACCAATCAGCTCTTCTCAGTAGTAGATCCCTTTCAAGATGATATTTGAGCATGATAGTGATGAAGACCGGGCTCCAAAGTAAAGTATAAATGTATCTAAGTATGCATATAAGACAGTCATGAGTCAGTTGAGAACTTTAGCTATAACCTCACTTTCTTTCCAAAAAGTTAAGTGTTTAATAGTTAAGGAAGCCCCTAAATCATCCACAGATGGGAGAATTTAGAGGTTCTTTTTGGGAGCGTCATCCTCAATGTAGAACTTGAGGATGATTCATATAAAAATTTAATACAATTACCTTTTGATTGGTATTCCCTTGTGTTCTTAATGTAGCAAAGAAGGGATTAATCCCACATACTTGGTATAAACACAGGTCAAACTTCTTTGAAAGATTATGGGACAACCAAAGCAGTCATCCTTTATCAAGACCAAGACTAAGATTTGGTATAGTGGGTCTAATCGATGATGGCAATCACTGCCTAGTCATCTCCAATCATTTAGAATCTGATAGGTTCTTTTCAAATCATGCTAACTAATATGGGGAGGTCTGTTTAAAAACTTCAGATGATCCAAATGGTCTTGAAGTCAAAGATGCACCACTAGAGTTCGAGGAGGAGATCAGGTCAACCATCGATGAGCTTAAAGAAATCAATTTGGGAACTGAAGATAATCCACATCCAACATACATCAGTTCTTTGTTGAATGATATTAAAATCGATGACTTAGTTAGGCTATTGATGGAGTTTAAGGACCGCTTCGCATGGAGTTACAAAGAGATACCCGATTTATCTCTTGACATAGCAGTCCACAAATTAGCAATAGAGCTTAGTGTAAATCCCATCAAACAAGCTCCTAGATGCATACGATTAAACATTGAACAGTAAGTCATATCTGAAGTCAAGAAACTGATTGATGTTGGCTTCATCAGGGAAGAAAAATATCTTTCATGGTTGGCCAGTGTTGTCCCAGTTAAGAAAAAGAATGGCCAAATTCGCATATGCGTCGATTTTAAGGATCTAAATAAGGCATGTCCAATGGATGAATTTTCACTACTAATAGTGGACATTGCCTCATCTCATGCAGTCTTCTCTTTCATGGATGGCTCATCTGGTTATATCCAAATAAAGATGACCCCTAAAGATGAAAGAAACACCATGTTTCAAACCCCGATCAATCCTTTGCTACAGGGTCATGCCTTTCGACCTTAAAAATATTGGTGCTACATACTAGCAGGCCATGACTCGAATCTTCAACAAACTTATTCATCATCAGGTTGAATGTTATGTTGATGATCTTGTAGTCAAAGTAAAGAAAAGGAAGACAATCTCTTTGACTTGAGAGTAATTTTTGAACGGTTAAGATAATTTAACCTTAAAATGATCCCTTGAAGTGTGCATTCGGAGTAACTTTAGGAAAATTCCTTGGGTTTGTTGTCTGGCACCGTGGAATAGGAATCGATCCGGATAAGATCAAGGCGATATTAGAAATGCCACCCCCTAAAAGTATAACTCAGATCATTTCAAGGGCGGTTGGCTTATCTAAGATGCTTCATTTCCAACTTATTATGAAGGTGCCAACCATTTTCAACACTTATCAAAAATTACACCAAGTTCAAGTGGGATGACAAGTGCCAACGTGCCTTTGAAGATATCAAGCACTACCTGATGACATTGCCAGTTCTAGTAGCCCCTATCTCGGGCAAGCCTTTGATACTATATACTGCTGCATTAGACAACTCCCTTGGAACTTTGTTGGCCCAAACTAATGATGAAGGGAAAGATAATGCACTTTACTATCTTAGTCGTCGTCTAATCCCTGCTGAGGCAAACTATCCACTAATTGAAAAAGCACTGCATTGCTTTAATCTTTGCATCCCAAAAGCTACAGCATTACATGCTTTGCCATAAGGTGAACCTGATCTCTAGGATCAATCCACTACAATATCTCATGACACAGCCTATGCTATCTAGACGGTTGGCTTGTTGGTCCATGATTTTGTCACTGTTTGACATCACTTTCATACCTCTCTATGCAGTGAAAGGATAAGCACTAACAGATTTCTTAGTAGCACACCCACTTCTTGTTGATTCTCCGTTTAGTGATGACCTCCCTGATGAACAAATTATTAACTTAGGGGACTTTAGCATTCACCGTTGGGAGATGTACTTTGATGGTACAGTTTCTTTTCAAAAGGGAGAAGAATCACGATATACTTTTCCAAGAAAGGCAAGGGTAAGAATAGTTCTCCTAACTCTAGACCGTGATGTGATGAGATTCTCATATCATCTATCCAATTCATGCACAAATAATGAAGCCAAATATGATGCTCTAATTATCGGTCTAGAGTTAGCCATTATACTATGCATCCAGAGTATCAATATCTTCGGGGACTCTCAACTAGTTATTAACCAAATTGTTGGGTCTTACAAGGTTCTGAAGCCTAAGCTCTATCACTACAACAAGTACACCATCAAGTTATTGGCTCAAATCCCAGAGGTTATCCTTTATAAGATTCCTTGAGGAGAAAATGCAATAGCAAATGCATTAGCCAAGCTTGCCAAGGAGTTGGCATGTCCGGAAGATGAGTCTATACCAATAAGGGTCAAAATAGACAAGTCTTATCCATTATTGATGATGAATTCATCAAGTAACTCTCTCTTGAAGTGGAGGTTATCATTGCCAAAAATGATGAGGAGATAGATTGGAGGCAACCATTCATGTATTATCTAAATATAGGCCAACTACCTCAAGAGAAGTCACTAGCACATCAGGTGAAACAGAGAGCCCTTTTCTACGCTCTCGTGGATGGCACCTCATATCGGCGGTCCTTCGATCATATGTGATTATGTTGTTTGGGCAAACATGAAGCCCATAAGATCGTGACTGAGGTACACTCAGGTTTATGCGGAGCGCATCAATCCGATCTGAAGATGAAAGCTAAGATCAAGAGACTAGGATACTACTGGCCTTTGATGATCATAGATTGCATGGACATAGCTAAGAAATGCCACCAATGTTAGGTGCATGGTGTGTTCTTACACCAACCACCCAACATTCTACATCCTACATTAACCTCATGGTCATTTGAGTGTTGGGGTACTAACGTAGTGGGTTCGATCGATCCTCCTTCTTCCAAAGGTCATCGGTTCATTCTAGTTGCCATCGACTACTTTTCCAAGTGGGCAGAGGCAATCCCACTTAGAGAGGTGACAACTAAGCATGTACTTCAGTTTTTTAGGAACCATATCATATATAAGTTTGGGGTGCCTCAATAAATTATATTCGATAATGGTGTTGCATTTAAGAGCACTAAAATCAACAGCTTTGCCCGGAGACACAACATAGATTGGAGATACTCTACCATCTACTACCCGAGGCTAAATGGTTTAGGAGAAGTCATCAACAAAACTCTCATCCGGATATTAAAGAAGACACTCGACAATAATAAGCGGCAGTAGCATGAGCAGTTAGTTGAAGCCTTGTGGGCTTACCGTACCACATATAGAACTCTAACTCAATCTACCCATTCTCCTTAGTGTATGGGTCTGAAGCAGTTCTACCATTAGAAGTCCAACTCCCATCTTTAAGGATAGTTGTGGGTAATAAACTCACAATTGAGAATAATGCCAAGCTGCGGTTAGAAGAGCTCGAAGGTTTAGAGGAGAAATGCCTCTGGGCATGCTAGAACCTTGAGTTGTACAAAGCCAAAATGATTCAAGCTCATATCAAGTTGGTCGTCCTAAAGCTTTTCAAGTATGAGAGCTTATTTTAGTTCTAAGGAGAGTATTGCTCATCGAAAGATGGGAGGAAAGTTTGAACCCACTTAAGAAGACCCTTTTGCCATAGAGAAGGCATACCAAGGAGGATCTTATTAGCTTATAAATTGTAAGGGAGTGCACCCAATGCTTCCAATCAATGGGCTCTACATAAAAAAATACTATCCATAAATCTTATTTCAAATCAACTATCAATAAAATTTCTTTCATCTCAAACTCCATCTGTTCATATTGGTTAGAAATATCTTTGCTTATGAATCTTCCATGATGTGTTTAGGGTAGGTGTAAGGAACCCAAGCGGTGTTCTATACTTTAGCAACACAACACCAACACAAACTACACACAACCATATAAAACAAACATATATCTTTTATCTCGGGCTATTTTGAAGTGGGATAAAGCCTCTGGTGGAACTCACTCATTAGCTGCTCTAAGCTGGGCTGACATGCCACTTTGCTAGTATGTCACCCTAGTGGTACTTATTTGGTGGATGTAAGTCTACAAGTTTTCTTCTTAACTTGACCATTGAAAATCGATGAGCGCCTTGTTAGTTGGGTAGACCTTACTGCACAGCCAGTAAGCTGCCTCATGTTGACTTTATTTAAGAGGATGTAAGCTTACATGTTTTCTGCTTGAACTAGCCATCATGTAGACTTTGTTTGAGGCTTAGGATAAGTTCCCTAGTGGCTCAATTCCTCCTGACTACTTCAAGTCTAGGTCTAGTCCTTGGGACTCCCCACTTGATAGTCACCCTAGGTCGGATAGCATCTGTCTCACCGATGACAGACTATCTCGATGATCATTTTCATCTATGAAGATGTAAGTATGCAAGCCTTCCTCGCAGATTGACCATCACAAATCGACAGACACCTTAAGTTGGTTGGTTATCTTCATGCTGATGGCGACCCACCCAGTGGATACACCACTCATGACAGATGTAAGTCTACAAGCTTTCTCCCAAAGTTGGCCACCGTATACCTATAGACTTTCTTTTACAGGGTCCTGGATAAAGCCCCTAGAGACACCTCCCTGTGGGCACTCTATCTGGATCACATCCTTAGTGACCCCATTTGACTCTACCCCCGTTACTCTTGAATTGGACAGTCCCCCTTTCCTAGAAGCCACTCCTGTGGTTGGAGAATTTGTCTTGCGGATATGAAAATTCTCCATTGGTCTAGTAAGTCTGAGATAGGACTAGGCTGATATAAGCCCCTTCATAGTGTGGTCCCTAGCACACCGACAGGGTCCACACAAACATATAAATAAAATAAATATATTTTTTTGCTTATGGATTAGGAGGAAAGTCCCAGTGGTATGTTTTCTTAAGTAGGCATCTTATCTTCAGGGCAGTTTCAGCAAAACTCCCTATAGGAATCATCTGACTACTTTTGAGTTGATATAAGTCCTCAGGTCGGTACTCTCTCAGTAGTCGCCCTTCTCAGTGTGATCTCTAGCACACCAACAGGGTCCACGCAAACATATAAACAAAATAAATATATTTTTTTGCTTATGGATTAGGAGGAAAATCCTAGCGGTACTTTTTATTAAGTAGGCATCTTATCTTCAGGGCAATTTCAGCAAAACTACCTATAGGAATCGCCTAACTACTTTTGAGTTGAGATAAGTCCCCAGGTCGGTACTCTCTCAGTAGTCGCCCTTAGGTCGGGTTCAACTTGTTATGCCACCAACAGGTCACCCCGACGATCATCCTTGCTTTGAAAGATATAAGTGTATCACACATTCTCTCCAGAATGATCGTTGTACACTAACGGGTAGCCTTAGGTCTGGCTCGATTTATTGTGCTATCAACCAATCACCCTAGTGGTTTCTTGTTTAGGAGGATGTAAGTCTACAAGCTTTCTTTCTGACTTGACCATTGCACACTAAAAAGCACCCCTTAGGTTGGTTAACTCTACCTCATGGCTGGTAGACTATCCCTTTGGATTTGTAAATCTAAGATATGCCTAAGCTAATATAGCCCCTTCTTAGTGGATCCATCGCACACCGATAGGGTCCATTTTATTAAATCTACCATCCTTTCCTAGTGGAATCTAAATTAAATCCATCCACTCTTATCCCTAGTGGATTGTCCCCCCGAAATAAACCAAAAAAATCATATATTAAACCCATCTTATCCCCAGGGGATCCAAACTCATATCTCAAGTAGATGTGCCATCAAAAATCAAAATCACATCCTCTCCCCAGTGGAGTCTCGAAACATAAACAAATCAAACTCTCATCCCTAGTGAATAATTTGAACCTACATCTTTAGTGGAAGGTTCATGCACTCATCCCCGGCGGGTTATGAATCCTAATCCCCAGCATATCTTTTCTCCCCAAATCAAATCAAACTCAAACCCCTATCCTCTCTATGGATAATCTGAACATGCTTCCCTAGTGGAAGATTTGCAAACTTGATCCCTCAATGGATCCTTTCTTTCTCTCTTATGCCCTTGGCATAAGTCAAGTTGCATTGCACTAAGATCTTGATTTTGTCTACATCTCAAGTTTAGGGGGTAGATCGTTTCTGTTAGCGCTTGCAATCCTTCAGATATTGTTGATCATCTCAATCAACACCAATACATGCGGTGTGTCTCGTTAGTTACACCACACTTATTGGGTGTCCTTTTGTTGACCTCACTTTCGGAGTGAGTTCTCAACTTCCTCATCATAGATCTAGGACTCTTGTAGACACTAAGAGTTCCTTAGTCTTAAGACACTTCTAGTGATTATGTGAACACTCAACCGAAACCTAAGCCTACAAACTTAGGAGAGTTAACCAAAAAAATAGGTTATGTCTTAGGGACTTAGGAAACTTACCTACCCTATAGGCTATAGCCTAAACCCAATCCATATTTTTATTATTAAACCAAACCTCAAATTCATACCAAACCAAATTTCTAAGACTTATAATCAATCCCATGATCAAATTCAAGGTCAAGATTTCTCCATATAACCCCATGATTAAATTCCAAAACCCTTCATAAGCCCTTTGATTTTATCCTATGGACTTAGCCTTAACCAAATTTAAATCAATCTTGATTCAATTGATTTTCTCAAGAGATCAATTCAACCCTTCAATCATTTACCAAATCCAAATTCCAAACCAAGCCAAAATCCCTCCTTAAGCCCTATGGACCTACTTCCATAGGCTTAATCAAACATCAACCCAAATCATTTCAAACTTGATTGATTTCTATTTAAATCAATTATTCCTTCATTTATATTCATAAATATAAATGAAATCCAAACTCAAATATTCAAAACTAAATCAAACTAAAGCAGACTAAGCCAAAATATTTAACTTCTTTATAAATCAATTTTTTCATCATTTATATTCACAAATATAAATGAAATCCAAACTTAAATAGCCAAAACCAAACCCAAATCAAATAAAATTTCCAATTTTAGCCTTTTAAGTCATTTCCCCCAAATTAATTCAAAATCAATGGATTTTCTCTTGAATCAATCATTCCTTCAATCACTCATACAAATATAAACATAAACTATAATTATCAAATTATACTCAAATCAACCCAAGTCAAGCCAAGTTTATATTTTTGACTTGAAAACTTCAAATGAGCCAAAATCCATTACACTCTAAATTGATTGCAGTTGATTTATATTTCAATCCTAGGCTCATATATGAGTTCAACTAAACTCAAATCAAGCCAAAAAAAACTAATTGACCCATTTAGGTCCACTTGACCCAAAGTGACCTAAAAGACCTTTTTGAGCCAAGTTCTAATCTAACCCAAATTGAATTGAACCAAATCCATCCAAACCTCATATCATGATTAATAATCACCTGGGATGATCAATCACCTCAATTGGGTCAAACCAAGTCAACTTGGCCCTTTGACCAAGTCAACCTTTAGCCTAAATGAAACTTAAATTAGCCAAAACCCATCGATACACAAATCGAAAACAAACACCACACTTATGCAAATCTATATGTTAATTAAAGAAAGAGAACTCCACATCATATGTTTAAACTAGAACACACGAAAGCTTACATATACTTATGACTAGTATCACTCCAAATATTGTGATTGACTTATATGCTTTTGAAAATAGTTTTTGATTTAATAGTGATAATAGTCACACATATTGTAAATTAAGTTCAACACATGCAAGCTCAACATAAAGAAAATTTCAATTGATTTAATTTATTTTTGAAAAATATGAATGCATGGTTACAAGTGGCATACAACATTTAATATGATTGGAAAGAAATAAGTAACATAAAACACAAGACTTCAACTAAATTAATTCCTAATGACAGTCATATCAAGTACAATCATTTAAAATAAACTAAAGTTTATTATTAAGTTAGTTTTGGATGTTTGATTTGATTTAAAGAAGACAGGAGATTCAATTATTTGCTGCTCTTAACCCATTCTTATATTGGTTAATTAATTTGGTTCAATGAAAAGAAGCTAAGTTGATTTTATGAGTTAATTAGGCTGTAATATGCATTAAGTACATTATCATATGCCACTTTAGCATAATTAACAAATAATTATGAGCCAACATGATCTACTCATACTTTGAAAATAGAATCAGCAATGATCCTATGAAAATAAAAGTGGCCTAATGCAATTGGCTCACAATTATTGGTTAGTTAAGTTAAAGGGTTTAATTAAGTACTCTTATAACCCTCCCACACATATAAGCTAGTTATAATTTCTTTAGAATTCTCTTAGGCTATTGAACACCTAAGAGTCTACCCAAGACTTAAGTGATTAAGTTCTTTGAATGATTTGGATCTTAGTTTCATTGATTAACTGATTTAATTAATTAATTAAGCCATAATTAACTTGATTAATTAAATGAACTTGAAGGATTAAGGAGGTCTCAATCTTCTCCCATGGGCTCATTCACTGTTATTCAAAGGATTAATCACTTAATTAATTAATTTATAAATGTTCATGTGATTAATTAATCATGAATTGGATTAAGAGAGTAATTAAGGTTAATTAATTAAATTTCCTAATTAAGCAAGCAATAAATCCCAAGAAAATTAGGGGAGACAAAGGTCATCTCCTTAAACAATCTCAAAAAATTTGGGATTAATCCCATGGTTAATTAAGGAGTAATTAAGTTAATTAAATTTATAATTATACCCTAATTAAGCCTTAATTATTATTCAAAATTAATTATAAATATTTTTATTAAATTCTCCTCTAAAATTTCTTTAAAATAAGTAATTATTTGTATTTTTTGGAATTCTATACAATTTGTTATGATTTTTTAAAGTTTCAGCTGATTTAAATAATTTTTATAAAGTCTATTAATTTATTTTATTAAAATAGACTATATGAACTTCAAAATTCAATATCTCTTAATACAAAAGTTATTTAGGTTTGAAATTTTTATGGTAGGTAGATCTTAACTTCAGTTTCAATCTCTACGAATTTCAACTCATTCCGATTTGTAGTTTTAGAGTAATTGATGAAATTCAATTTGTACTAAAACTTAACTTAAGCTCAAAATATTTGGTAAAATTTAGAGATTTTGGGTTTGTTGGATTTTTCTCAAAAAGGAAAATCCAATGAGCCCTTATTTGTAATTTTTTGCTAAGTATTTTATTTTCTATGAATTTTTGAAATTTTATGAAATTTAAATAATTTTTAAAATTGGAAAATAGGCGATTTTCCCACTTAAACTAGTCAGCGACACGCAGCGCTGACACGATAATGTAGTGCCACATGGCACCGTATGATTGGACTGCACAGTTTTGCGTGGGACATGGTACCACGAGGCATCGCACGATTAATTGGCGCGGTGCCACGCGGACGAGTGGGAAAATGAAGGGAAATGGATCGCAACGCACATATCATTTCGGACGGTACAGATCGATCCGCATGACCTGCATAATTTGAACCATGCAATCTGAGCCATCCATCTCCCTGAATGGGAGATCGGATGGCTGGCAGGTGATCCGATAGAAGGGGCGGACGGAACACTGTTCTGGGCAGGATTTTAAAAATATTTGCAAAAAAGTGAATGAAAAACTTCATTTTAGGCTCGATATTTGTGGGCTCGAAAAATTCGCCACCAATCTCTCAACAAATATTGAATTGAATAGAGTGTGATTGAAAATGTCAGTGTAATTTCCAAAAGGCAAATGGAATAGTAGATAAAACACTACCCAGAGATTTCATCCTCATTTGGTGAGGACTTTAGATCTGGTTCCAGTTTTCCTATAGGTCCAAGCCCCAATAGTTAATTACCCCTCTCAACAAGTGAGAGAGAAATTTCAATTAAGGCTAGTCGTTAGATCGCTTAATGCGTAGTGTATAGTAGCAGCATATGCAGCTTTAGAATTTAAGATTATGAAATCCATCATTTCAGCTCAAACCGTATGGTTGGGGGAATGATGACGTGCCCAATCTAGATCCCATGGTTCCGTCATACCGGGCCGTCATGGTCCCTAGTCTACTTAGTCAGAGGAGGTAGTCAACCTAACCTCACAGAAGGATCCTTATCAGCAACACATGGGTTATGTCGTCTAAGAAATCCTTGTAGACCCAGGGTGATGTTTATCTAAGAAGACAGTCTTAAGTCTACCTTAGCTGATAGATGGTTGTTTGTCCTATCAAGTGTACCCTATGATTCATAACTCAAAGGGTAGAGCCATTGGGGAGCATATAGATTACGTGATCATAATATAAGGGAGCCACCCGATCAGAGGACTATGGTCGTAACTGCTTTATCTATGGAGCCTATTAGCCAAGTCACGCAATCAGAGGATACGGGTCATGTCCTTACTAATAAGAGATTTATTGAGAGTGAACATAGCAGAACACTTGATTTAACATTGGCTCCTTTGTGAGCTAGAGTTTTCTTAATTTGTCTCCCCCGATAAATATTTATGGAAGGTGGATAGATTGAGTTTTGCTTTGAGCTTTTAATGATTGAATTCTATTTAAGTAATTTCAGATTGCTACTTCATTTGATTTGAAAAATTGATTAATTTGAATATGTTTAAGAGCTTTAGATCCTGTCAACTCTGTTTAGCTGCTAATAGAGGATTAAATCTACTATCACCTGATAGAATCAGTTTCTCAGATATTTCACTGACTTGAAACTTTTTTTATAGGTTTTAAGTTTTGTTAACTTGGACCCAATCCTAAGACTAAACTAGGAAGCAACCCACGCAGCATCCTTAGACACTTAAATTTAAGCAATTAGTATAGTGTCGGGGCCCATGTCGATGTATTTAAGACATTATGTAGTATTTATTTCTTAAGTATAAGATTGATTTCAGATTTTTATTTAATTTCAACTTGGCCTATGCAGCTTTTTCAGACATTAAAATTTGCACTTGAAATCTCTATGTCCGAGCACATGCAGGTGTTTATAGCTTAGCTAATTTTATCTATTTAATAAAATTATTAATTTTGAATATCATAATTAGACTAAAATTCCTTAATTTTTGATTGAAGGAAGCCTTATGAATTTTGTAGATTTTGATTTAGTATCACCTTCTGTCTGCTTATATAAAGATTTGCAGATCTGGTGGGGATTGTTTATTGAATTTTCCATTTCTTAGATATTATTTGGCTTGTAGTCTTTTATAAGCTTTTGTTATGCTTGCCAATAGGTTGCTCATATTTAGTGAAAATCTATTTTGAAATTCATTTTATTTTCACTTTAACTTGAAAAAAGCACTCATTAAATCTCATATGTATCAATTTTAATTTTAAACGCAAGGTTCAAATGGTTCTTTTAAAGACTACATTCATAAGTGATCATAAGTTGCCTAATCAAATTTGTGCTTATAAGAAAGATACCAAATTTTATATTCCTTAATTTATAAATGGACCATTAGATTTTTCGTCAATCATTTGTTATTTAATATTCAATTGAGATATTTACTTAGTTTGATATTAAATATTATTTGTTCATATAAAAAGACTTGAGATCAATATGGATTTATCCTCAACTCTAGATCAAGTTTCATGTTTATTTACTAACTGGACTTCAAATTTATCGTAAGACACTTGTGAGTTTCGGTTCATGTATATCAAAGAAATTCAAGTTTATAAGTTCACTTGAGTTTGATCCTTATTTTCTTATTTGAAATGTGATTTTCATTTTTATTTGTACTCAAGTCTCTTTCAAATTCATTTCAAGTTTATTTATATTTAATTTCAAATTCATTTCTTTAGGAATTTATATTTTACATTTAACTTAATATTAAATTATTTTTTAAGTTCCAAAAATTTGACAAAATTTTGGGAGCACTTCGGTAGTATTCCAGCATCATCTCAAGTAGGGGCTACATTGGAAATATTTTGGCCTACCCGTCATGCCCTGATGAGAATAATGGTTGGTGTTTTGAAGCACCTCAGCTGATTTTTATCTCATTACGCCCTGATGAGCATAACAAGGCCTTCAATCACCTATATAAAAGCAAATATATATATAAATAATCCAAATTTTGGCAGCATTTCGGCATAGGGGGTGCCACATCTGACAATTTTGGCTTACTCGGTATGCCCTGATGAGTGTAACGAACGGTGTCTTGTGACACCATAGTCAAATTTCATCTCATCAAGCCCTGATGAGCATGACGAGGTCTTCAAACCTGAATAAAGACAAGTATATGCATATACATATATAATTTTCATATTCACACCACACATCCACAACTATTTCGCTATATCATTAATATTGAAAGAACAGCAATTAAAGGAATGGGCATTACGATGATTGTGATGGGCAAGCAGCCTTCAGGATCCACATTTATTTTAGCTGAGGCTGCTCTCTGTCTCTTCTTCTAGAGTATGCGATGGTAAATTTTTGACTTAATATTTTTAATATGTTTAGCCATCATGAACGGAAAAGTTCAACTTTGAAATGACAGATGTTGGCAGTCCTCTTAAAAGTGAACTTCCACTACTAGAAGGTTGTTCTTGATCCCTTCTTAAATAATTGCTTTCATGAAGTTCCCCAAACTAAAAATCATCCATGATCATACCATGAGTGGTCATCCTAGAGCTAAGTCTTTCTGCGAGATAAGGAATTACTTTTTGGTAGAGGATGAAAACTACATCTTGCAGGTGTTAGAGAGAGCCCATATGAGTTTGCAACCTGAGAAATATCAAAATATTCTTCTCCTAATGTCTACTGCCCTGCACCAGTTGTCAGTTGATAATACAATGTCTGACCAAGAGGTTTTATCTCGCTTTACAAAGCTACAACTACCCTCATTCCGAAGAGATGACTAAGGCATCACATGCATCATGGACGAGGCATCTCATCCTTTTCCGCCACTCATGATCTCCTACTGTGCCGGGAAATGCGCCCGACGAGTCCAGTGGCCTTGAACTCATTCCTCCTCCGTGGCATCGTCGACCTTCCATCATTCTTCTTCTTCTTTCTACTAGACGGAGCACAGTTCACTTCCTCCTCTGATCAAATGGTGCAAGGACACTACTGTCAAACACAAGCAAGGAAACTTGCAAATCTCTAGCAAGGGCCCTTACAAGTCTCATCCTATAAAATTCAGTTCCTGGCATGCTCATAAACAAAATTATCCCACTTGAGGAGGCCAACCATGCATAGTAACTTGATTTAAAGTTTTTGTCTCATATGGGAAGCAACACATTCCACCAACAAGTTTTTTGTCAGTTCATTGATATAATAAAGAAATGATTTTAACGAGACTGTAATTTTTTCCCATGGAACCACTATTTTCAAGAACTCATTTTTAAACTGCTGTCGCATTGGTAAAAAAAAACTCCTTTGCTTTGATATTGATGGACAGCTTCTCAGAGTTGAGCCACTGTTCATGCTCCCAGTCGCATGGACGCGTTGTTGTACTCGTAGTCAGATAAAACATTCTCCATTTCAGACTTTCCGTAATCAAACTCAGACTCATCCTTAATAGGCACATGCTTTCCCTCTCTAGCATTAGAACTATAAAATCTATTTGACTTGCATGATAAGGGGACTGATACCTACCATAAAATACTACAGAACAAGTCGGCAAGGGCACTGAAGATGAGCAGAAACTTCAAGCTGCACTTTGATTAGGCAAGATTTCTCTAACATCAGTATTTCTACATAACGAATTTGAGTCCTAATCTTAGGGT
Organism: Cymbidium sinense; assembly: GCA_021442155.1. Lineage (NCBI taxonomy): Eukaryota > Viridiplantae > Streptophyta > Magnoliopsida > Asparagales > Orchidaceae > Cymbidium > Cymbidium sinense. Next base: position 248,019,311 of record CM038214.1, read on the forward strand.
TTGACGCAAGTGAATTATATGATCGACTGAATAGGAAACCCCCGCTATGCCCTTTTCTTTTCAACTAGAGGGAGGACCAATATGTAGCAATCTGCGCAGCGCTACGAAAATTTATTGGCACCTCCTTTCTCTCTGTATTTCTTCAGTGAAGGAAAAAATGAAAGGAGAAGAAAGTGGGCATTGAAAAAAAAAGGGAAATGATACTAGAAGGGAAAATCCCTATGTTGAGGGATAGAAAACCACATTTATTATTCAAGGAGCAGCGGTAATATTCAGAGAATGCGGAGGTCATAGAGGATAGGAGAGGAGCGGATAAAGAGCGCGAACCATTTTTTTGTGGTTGATGAGAAAATTGAATGAATGGGGGGGGAGCAATTTTTTTGATCGAACGAGAGATTTGAATCAAGAGCGGGATTAGTTCTTCGATTAGGGCTATTTAGGCTTAGTTAATTTCCCTAAATATTTAATTAAATCTTAATTATGAGTTTTATATCAATAGACTCATATAGTTAATATATATCAATCTTAGGTTACTCTGATATTCCAAACACAACAATGCAGTACGTTTCATAATCAGAGACCGTTTAGTTCTTGTCGGCATCAAATTGAGTCCATTTCAGCTCAAAATATGTGTCGTTATCTTTACCGCTCGATGTTCATGCAGACTTGTCCGAATTAAGTGTGAATAGTCTTACTTGATAGATTTTGATATTTTGAAGCTAACGGCGTAATCAATTTTACAAACGAAGGTCGTTTGGTTTATGTCGGTGCTTCAACCTCGATATATGTGCAACTGTGTCGATGACTTGATCACTTGATCGGTCAATCATCAAGTTGTGCAATATTTATATTCTGGCTAATTTTGATGTTCTAAATGCAACAGTGTAGTCTGTTTCACAATTGGAGATCGTTTGGTTCAAGACGACATCAAATTGAGTTCATTTTAGCTCAAAATATGCATCGCCGCTTTCGACCGCTTGACGTTCGTGCAAACTTATTTGAATTAAGTGCAAATAATCTTACATTATAGATTTCAATATTTTGAATCTAACAATATAATCAATTTTTTGAACGGATGTCGTTTGGACATTGTCACAGCTTCATGACTCTGATATGTGCTTCGACATATTGATAGCTCGATTGCTTGATTGTGTTCTCCTTAGATTGTACAATATTTATATTCTAACCAATTTTGATGTTCTGAACGCAACGACAAAGTCCGTTCATTGATCGGAGGTCATTTGGGCTGATTTTAGTGACATCCAGTATATTTCAGTCTTGATTTACGTGTTGTCACTTCTGATCCTTCAACATTTGCACAGACTCATTTGAATTGGGCATAGACAGTGTCATTTGGTAGTTTTCAATGTTTTGAAGTTAACAGCATGATCAATTTCATGAACAAAGGTTGTTTGGACATCATCGTAGCTTCTCGACTTTGATATATGTATCGACACATTGATAGCTCGATCACTTGATTGGTCGCTCTTTGGATTATGCAATATTTATATTCCAATCAGTTTTGACATTCTAAATGCAATGGAAAAATCCATTCATCAATTGGAAGTCATTTCGACCATTTTCTGTGATGTCTAGTGCATTTTGAACTCTGATTTGTGCACTATCACTTTCAAAGTCCGTCGAATTTTACTTGTGGGCTTGACCCGACTTATGACACATATGTGGAGGTCAATAATGCCCCCCAATAAATGTGATTCACACATAGAGCGAGCCACATTTGTTGAAAACTAATTTGACTCTTTGGGATGGTCATAGAACTTGAATCATTTCTGCTCTGATTGCAATAGCTTACAGAGCTTTTGACAGGATTTTTCATTAGTATGATGCCTTATTTAGGATATGCTAAATGACGGGCTTGACTAATTTGTTAGAATTGACTTGTCGGATAGATAAGAGTTCTTACACCATCTACTATCTGCTTCAATGGCTTTGCTGAAGATCTCTCTCTTTTATGTCATTGCAGATTTGAGTTTCCTCCCACCCTAGCTTCGTGTTTGGTTGGGTTTGATGGAGGAATTGGTTTATTTATGTTGATGAAGGATTTCAATGGGGAATTGGTTTATCCATACTTGATCGGATTTGAAATTCCTTCTATCCTATCTTTAAGCTTGACGGACTTGATGAAGGACTGACCTGATTTGTCCATATTGACTTGCCAGGAAGTGTATTTACACCATGAATCATATGCTTGCTACTTTGATGGATTCATTGAAGGACGCATACAAATGACCCAACCTTCCAGCTTATATAGGGTCTATATTGAGTTACCAATCCAGTGGGATATGCTTTAACAGACTGAATAATCACAAAATTCCTTTAGTTCAACCATCGACTTTGTATGAACTATGAAATTGCTTCCTCGGTCCTATGCTTTCTGCTTTGATGGACTTGATGAGGAGATTGGCTTTGATATGTGCTTTGAGCTTGGTCAGATCATTTAAGAATAGATTGAAATATCACCTTGTAGGCAACATAAAGATTGATTTGAGGTAGCCCTGAATTGAGTGTTTTCTCATATTGCCTTAATATATTAATCAAGTAGAAAGCTCTCTTAGATCCTAGTTGCTTGTAATCACTCAGCTGGATCTGGTTTGAGATTGAACAACTATCATCATTGGACTGACGAACAAGAGGCGCCCTTTTCTTATGGCTTGTTGAGTGAGGAGAGTGTCAACAACTTAGCCATATTTGGGCTTGTTGAGTTCAACCTTTAAAACCTACTCAAGTCTTTGACTTAAGCTGTAGTGGGTTGGTGGTTTTGTCATCAGATTGATGAATGGGGGCTCTTTCACTGCGGTCTTTTCTCACAGCTTGTTTGAGTGAGGAGAGTGTCAGCAACTCTATCATTTATGGACTTATTGAGTTTGACCTTCAGAAAGCATTAGTATCCTAAACTTCGGGATATAGAGGTTAATGTTTCTCCAACTTAATTGATTGAAGCCTCTAAAATTGGGAGTTCTTCTAACTTAATCTCCAAAATTTGGCAAATTTGGGAGATAAATTTCTTGACATTTAGGCTATCTTTTCCTGTGTAGCAATAGATTCTTTTTTATTCTTGTAAGAACCTACAACTTAATAATGACAACTATGGATATATTCATGAATTTTAGCGTAAAGCTCAATGTCAACCTGAATCATAATATATTTAAGGATCTCATCTTATAGCATGATGTCAACTCAAATTAACTTAACATAAACTAAAAAAATGTCCCATGTCTTGCAGGGGAAATTATAAAGCATATTTAGAAGACCTTTCAAGATGAAATTACACAAATATATCAATTTGAATTGATATGCTCTTAAGAGGGTTTTAACATGTAACATTACTTTCATCTATGTATGGAAATCTAAAACGCCCCTTGTGTAACAGGGGAATTTTCATAGAAAATTTTTTCAACTGGAGTATATTTATTTAGGGATCTCAGCATGAAGCACGATGTTGACCTAAATAGATATACTAAAAAAATGCCCCCTATCTTACAGGGGGATTTTTATTGTACTTCAGGAATGTATTCCTCATGTATAATACTTTTCAAATATTGACCATTAATTGGCAGCATTGGTCTTTCACCCTTTAGGTCAATGAGTTGGTATGCTCCTCCTTGGTACACTTTCTCAATGACAAAAGGGCCTTCCCAATTAGGCTCAAATTTTTCACCAAATTTTTGATTGGGAATAATTAGTCTTCTCAACACTATGACTAATTCTCCTTTTGGAATATTCAAGGCTGCACTATATGGTCAAAAGCCCTGTACATCTTTGCTCAATAAACCTCCAGATTTTCATGAGCTTGCAATCTAATTTCATCAAGTGCATTGAGTTCCTCCATTCTTAGATGAGCACTTTGATCTTCAGTTAGATTGTATTGATGATTACTCGAACAGACGGTAGTTCAACTTCAAGTGATAGAATTGCTTCAGCCCTTAATACTAGCACATAAGAAGTTGATTTTATGGGAGTACAGTCTAGATGTCACGTTGTTGTCTTTCTGTAAAGCAATTTTACTTCGAGATTTTAGCCTCCAAATTTGCTCACCTTTGTTGGGACTTTTCGATGGTGGATTCTTGGACCTATGGTCCAAGTGGCATGCCTCGATGCTCACCGTGCGGGACTTGAATTAGTAGACATATTGTCGAGGTTGTAGGAGGAGGTCTCTTTGGAGGAGAAACTATAAGCTCCCTAAGGACATGACATTTGTATTTTCTTTTTATCAGTCATTTCTCCTTAGCAACTTTGAGGACCCGATGCACTCTTGCATATATAGTTTCAAGTTTTCTTACTGGAGAAGCTGGAATCTGACATTATCATGTCCAAAATGATTATTTGATTTAACCAGTAGAGCTGTTCCGCTTTGCCCATCCTAGGATGTCAAACCTATTATGGGTTGGAGCACTCGCTTCTGGTTCCACAACTAGTTGTACAATTATCTATTTGGACAATGACTGTTAAGAGCGTAGTTTAGCATTTCTTTTTCCTCTCTGTCTTTATGTTAGCTTGCTTCCATATGAAGAAGCTTTTGTTCTGCTACTTCTTTTCGAGGCTTTGGATTCCATATTTATTTTCCATTTTACCGGAACCTTTCAATAGCAGATTCCCGAACATGCAGTTCAGGTGTCATGCCCTGATGTTCACCATATAGAAATTGCTTAGAATAGTCTTAAGCTCTTATTACCACTAATTGTAGCTTTTGTAGTGGAGAATTTTTGGCTTCTTTGATAATTGATATTTGATACATGTTCTTCATAAAACATTTTTTCTTAACAACCTTCAGAACTATATGTGCTTGAGTAGATAGAGCTTCTTGTCGTTTCTTCAGAAAGGTTGAAGCTGACTGCTGTTCAGCCCAAAAACACCATTTAACATCACCAGTAGAGCTATTCCTCTTCATCGATCTCAATGTTTTTCAAATTTATTGTGGGGTAGAAATACTCGCTTCTGCTTGTAAGGTTGGTTGTATGACTTATGATTCAACATCAACTATCGAGCACGCAGTTCAATATTCAATCTCCTTCTTTGCCTTCTACTCAGTTTTCCTCTAAAAGAGGAAGCTTCAGCATCATCCCTTCCTAGTGTGAAAGGTTCGATTGGTAGAGTTGTGTTATTCTAGAGAACTAAAGTAACATTTCTCCAAGTAACTTTAAAATTTAATTTCATTATATTTCGCTGCTATTATAGCTAGATTTGACAAGTCAAAGATGAAAAGAGAAATCGTCCCCAACGGAGTCGCCAAAAATCTGTGGACTCCAAAAATTTTCCATCGACCTCTCAATAAATACTGAATTGAAGAGAGTGTGATTGAAAGTGATGATGTAATTTTCAGAAGATAGATAGAATAGTAGATAAGACACTACCCAGAGATTTCATCCTCATTTGGTGAGAACTTTAGATCTGGTTCTAGTTTCCTATAAAGCACTATAGTTACCCTCTCAACAAGTGAGAGAGAACTTTCGATTAAGGCTAGTCGTTAGATCGCTTAATGCGTAGCTTATAGTAGCAACAAATGGAGTTTTAGAATTTAAGATTATGAAATTCATCATTTCAGCTTAAACCGGATGGTTGGGGGAATGATGATGCGATGAGATCTCATTCCCATCCCGCCGTGGTCCCTAGTCTACTTAGTTAGAGGAGGAAGTTGACCCAACTTGACAGAAGGATCCTTATCAACAACACATGGGTTACGTCATCCAAGAAATCCCTGTAAACTTGGGGTGGTGTTTGTTTGAGGAGACAGTCTTAAGTCTACCTTAGCAGATAGAGGGTTGTTTACCCTATCAGGTGTACCATATGATTCACAACTCAAAGGGCAGAGCCATTGAGAAGCATACGGGCTACGATCGTGATCGTATTATAATGGAGCCTGATTGGCCAAATCACCCAATCAGAGGACTCTGGTCATAACTACTTCATCTGTGGAGCCTCTGCCATTTAATGATCGATGACACGGTCATGTCCTTTGTAAGAGATTGATTAAGAGTGAACATAGCAAAACACTTGATTTAACATTAGCTACTTTGTGAGCTAGAGTTTTCTTAATTTATCACCCCCCCCTCCCGATAAATAATTGTGGAAGGTGGATATATTGAGTTTTGCTTTGAGATTTTAATGATTGAATTTCATTTAAGCAATTTCATATTCCTACTTCATTTAATTTAAAAAATTGATTAATTTGAATATGTTTAAGAGCTTTAGATCCTATCAACTCTATTTAGTTACTGACAGTGGATTAAATCTACTATCACCTAACATAAACAGTTTAATAGATATTTCACTGACTTGAAACTTTTATTATAGATTTTCTGGTTTTGTTAACTCGGACCCAGTCATAAGACTAAACCAGGAAGCAACCCATGCAGCATCCTCAGACACTTGACTTTAAGCATTTAGCATAGTGTCGGGGCCCATACAGGTGTATTTAAGACTTTATGTAGCATTTATTTCTTAATTATAAGATTGATTTCAGATTTTCATTTAATTCCAACTTAGCCTACGCATCCTTTTCAGACATTAAAATTTGCACTTGAAATCTCTATGTCTGAGCACATGCAAGTGTTTATAGCTTAGCTAATTTTATCTAATTAATAGAACTATTGATTTTAAAATCATAATTAGAATATAATTTCTTAATTTTTGATTGAAGGAAGCCTTATGATTTTTATAGATTTTGATTTAATATCGCCTTCTGTCTGCTTGTACAAAGAGTTACAGATCTGGTGACGATTGTTTATTGAATTTTTCAATTCTTAGATATTATTTAGCTTGTAGTCTTTTATGAGCTTTAATTATACTTGCCAACATGTTGTTCATCTTTAGTGAAAATCTATTTTGAAATTCATTTAATTTTCACTTTAACTTCAAAATAGCACTCAATAAATCTCATATGTATCAATTTTAATGTTAAACTTAATGTTCAAATGGTTCTTTTAAAGGCTACATTCATGAGTGATCATGAGTTGCCTAACTGAATTTGTGCTTATAAGAAAGCTACCAAATTTTATACTCCTCAATTTATAAATGGATCATTATATTTTTCATCAATCATTTATTATTTAATATTCAATTGAGATATTTTCTTCGTTTGATATTAAATATGATTTGTTCACATAAAAAGACTTGAGATCCAATATGGATTTATCTCGACTCTAGATCAAGTTTCATATTTATTTAGTAACTCAACTTCAAATTTATCATAAGTCTCTTGTAAGTTTCAGTTCATGTATATCAAAGAAATTGAAGTTTATTTCATGTTTTATAAGTTCACTTGAGTTTGATCCTTATTTTCTTATTTGAAATGTGATTTTCAATTTTATTTGTACTCAAGTCTCTTTCAAATTCATTTCAAGTTTATTTATATTTAATTTCAAATTCATTTCTTTAGGACTTTATATTTTATATTTAATTTAATGTTAAATTATTTTTTTAAGTCCCAAAAATTTGATGAAATTTTGACTGCACTTCAGCAGTATTCCGGCATCATCCTTGCGTAGGGGGCTACATCGGAACTATTTTGCCTATCTGTCATGCCCTGATGAGCGTGACGGTTGGTGTTTTGAAGCACCTCGGCCGATTTTCATCTCGTCGCATCTTGATGAGCATAACGAGACCTTCAATCACCTGCATAAAAGCAAATATATATACAAATAATCCAAATTTTGGCAACATTTTGACATGGGGGTGCCACATCTGATGATTTTGGCTTACTCGACACACCCTAATGAGCGTAGCAAGCGGTGTCTTGCGACACCACAGCCAAATTTTATCTCATCATGCCCTGATGAGCATGATGAGGTCTTCAAACCTGCATAAAGACAAACATATGCATATACAGATATAATTTTCAAATTTACATCACACATCCACAACTATTTTGCTATATTATTGACATTGGAAGAATAACAGCTGAAGGAATGGGTATTGCGATGATTGTGATGGGCAAGCAGCCTTCAGGATCCACATTTATTTAAGTCATTCTCTTCTTCCGAGTATGTGATGGTAAGTTTTTGATTTAATATTTAATATGTTTAGCCTCATTTCATGACGGAAAAGTTCAACTTTGAAATGGCAGATGTTGGCAGTCCTCTTAAAAGTGAACTTCCACTACTAGAAGGTTGTTCTTGATCCCTTCTTAAATAATTGCTTTCATGAAGTTTCCCAAACTGAAAATCATCCATGATCATACCATGAGTGGTCATCTTAGAGCTAAGTCTTTCTGCGAGATAAGGAACTATTGTTTGGTAGAGGATGAAAACTACACATCTTGCAGGTGTTGGAGAGAGCCCATATGAGTTTGCAACCTAAAAAATATCACAATATTCTTCTCCTAACATCTGTTGCCCTGCACCAATTGTCAGTAGATAATACAATGTCTGACCAAGAGGTTTTATCTCGCTTTGGAAAGCTACAACTACCCTCATTCTGAAGAGATAATAGAATGCATCGCGACATGCATCATGGACGTAGGCGGCATACTAGTCATCATTTTCTGCCACTCTCATGATCTTCGGCTACGCCGCCGGGGGGAAACGCCGCTTCGACGAGTCCAGTGGCCTTGAACTCATTTCGGTCTCCCCGCCGCAGGCATCGTGCCGACCTTCCATCATTCTTCTTTCTAGTAGATGGATAGTTCACTGCCTCCTCTGATCAAATGGTGAAAGGACACTATTGTCAAACACAAGCAAGGAAACCTGCAAATCTCTATCAAGGTCCCTTACTAGTCTCTCCCTGTAAAATTCAGTTCCTTCCATGCTTTGAAGCAAAATTCTCCCACTTGAGGAGGCCAACCGTGCATAGTAGCTTGATGTAAAGTTTCTATCTCAGATGGGAAGAACACTTTCCACCAACAAGTTTTTTATCAGTTCATTGATATAATAAGGAAATGATTTTAACAAGACTGTATTTTTTTCCCATGGAACCACTGTTTTCAAGAACTCATTTTTTAAACCGCTGTCACATTGGTAAAAAAAAGACTCCTTCACTTTGATATTGATGGACAGCTTCTTAGAGTTGAGCCACTCCTGCTGTTCATGCTTCCCGAGTCATGCATGGAAGTTGTTGTGCTCGTAATCAGATAAAACATTCTCCATTTCAGACTTTCCGTCATCAAACTTAGACTCATCCTTAATAGGCACATGCTTTCCCTCACTAGCATTACTTCCATCACTACTAGAACTATAAAATCTATATGACTTGCATGATAAAGGGGCCTGATACCTACCATAAAATACTACAGATCAAGTCGACAAGGGCACTCAAGATGAGCGTAACTTTTCGATTAGCGAGATTTCTCTAACGCCGTGATTTCTACATGACCAAACTTGAGTCCTAATCTTAGGGTTTGAAGCAAGTGAATTATATGATCGACTGAATAGGAAACTCCCGCTATGCCCTTTTCTTTTCAAGTAGAGGGAGGACTAATATGCAGTAATCTGCAACGCTACGAAAATTTATTGGCACCTCCTTTCTCTCTGTATTTCTTCAGCGAAGGAAAGATGAAAGGAGAAGAAACCGGGCATTGAAAAAAAAAAGGAAATGAGACTAGAAGGAAAAATCCCTATGTTGAGGGACAAAAAACCACATTTATCATTCGAGGAGTAGCGGTTATATTCAGAGAATGTGGAGGGCGGGAGGATGGGAGAAGAGCGGAGAAAGAGCGTGAACCATTTTTTTATGGTTTATGAGAAAACCGAATGAATGGGGGGAGCAGTTTTTTTTATCAAATGAGAGATTTGAATCGAGAGCGGGATCGATTCTTCAATTAGGGCTATTAGGCTTAGTTAATTTCCCTAAATATTTAATTAAATCTCAATTATGAGTTTTATACCAATATACTCATTAAGTCAATATATATCAATCTTAGGTTATTCTGATATTCCAGACTCAACGGTGCAGTCCGTTTCACAATCATATATCATTCGGTTCGAGTCGATGTCAAATTGAGTCCATTTCAGCTCAAAATGCACGCCACTTTTAACCGCTCGATGTTCATGCAGACTTGTTCGAATTAAGTGTGAATAGTTTTACTAGATAGATTTCAACATTTTGAAGCTAACGACGCAATCAATTTTATGAACGGAGGTCACTTGGATATCGTCGCAGCTTGATTGCTTGATCGTGTTCTCGTTAGATTGTGCAATATTTATATTCTGACAAATTTCAATATTCTGAATGCGACGGCAAAGTCCGTTCATCGATCAGAGGTCATTTGGGCTGATTTTGGTGATGTCCGGTATATTTTAGCCTAGATTTACATATTGTCACTTCCGAACCTTCGACATTTGCACAGGCTCGTCCAAATTGGGTGTAGAAGTGTCATTTTAGTTTTGATGTTTTGAAGCTAATGACATGATCAATTTTATGAACGGAGGTCATTTGGACATCGTCGCAGCTTCCCGACTCCGATATATGCTTTGACACATTGATAGCTCGATCGCTTGATCGGTCGCTCTTTAGATTATTCAATATTTATATTCTGATCAATTTTGATGTTCTGAACACAATGGTGAAATCCATTCATCGATTGGAAGTCATTTCGACTAGTTTTTGTGACATCCAATGTATTTTGAGCTCCAATTTGCGCACTGTCATTTTTGAAGTCCGTCAAATTTGACTTGTGGGCTTGACCGGACCAATGACACGTATGTGGAGGTCAACAATTTTATGGCGATCTTTTGAACATCACCCAAAATATGTGGGGATAATGTAAAATAAAAAAGTAAGGGTAATCTAAGGAAAATTCTTAAAATTGCTAAAAAATAGTCACAAACAAAGCTCCTTAAGGCTGGCTAAAATTTGATAAAATTTTCTCGGGATGATTTTTGGTGGCGGTGAAGATTTGAGCGAACTCATGGGTGTGAGAGGAAGCCTTGGGATAAGTTTGAACCTTTTCTTTGCTTCGGAACGTCGTGATCACCAACCTTCACTTCACCCTCACCGAAATTCACTTAGCTTTGATATTTTTCAGTCCTAATGGCTCAAAGAAAGTGGGGAACATATGTGCTTTGCTTAGGGAAGCTCTTGGGAGCTCGATAATGACAGGAGGAAGAAGTTGGAGGCTTTAATTTCTTGTCTTTTTTGGATTGCCAAAAATCACCATTAAAGGTGATGGGGAGATGGTTGGGTGGTGATGGCTTGATTGGAGACTTTGGATTTAGCTCAAAAGTCTTTCTTTGGGGTTGTAGAGTCAGTACTAGTTGAATGCAAGTGATGGGGAGGATTGAATGAGATTAGGTAGAATCCTATGTGAGGAGAATTCATGAGAGATTTGATTGGATTGGGCTTTCTTTGGGCTGATCCCAAGTGGGTTTGGGTTGAGTTTAATCAACTCCCAAGATGTCATGGGTTGGTTTCAAAGAATTTGACTCAATTTGGGTCATTTGGGTCACATTGGGTCATTTGATTTAGGTTGACCAATTGGTTCATTTGGAGTTAGGTTCAAATGATGATTTAAAGTATTTTGGTATGATCAATTTAATTTAATTTAGCCTAGAATTAATTTTGGCTCATTTGGAGTCAAATGGGTCAAATGGGTCAAGTTGACCAATTTGATCAAAATTTGCCAAATTGGTTTGGCTTATGGGTTGATTCATGTTCAATTGGCTAATTGAAGATGAATGTAGTCTTTAGCTTGAATCAATTTTAGATTTAATTTGGATTTAGGCCAAATTGACCCTTTAGGTCAATTTGGGCTAAGTGGGTCAATTGGGCTAGGTTGGTTAGGTCTGGCTCAATTGATGGTCAATTCATGTTCAAACATTGATCATGGGTTGATGTGAATTAATGGTTTCAACCAATTTAGTGTATGGTGAGTTTTGGCTTATTTTGGTTCATTTGGGTTAAAATGTTGACTTGGTCAAATGACCAAGTTTACTTAGTTTGACCCAATTCATGGCAATTAGTCATCCTAGAGTGATCAATGGTCATGGTATGAGGCTTGGATGAGCTTGATTCAATCCAATTTGGGTTGGATTATAACTTGGCTCAAAATAGTCCTTTAGGTCACTTTGGGATTTCAGTTTAGCTGAACTTATATATGACTTGATTTCAGTGGATCAATTAGCTTAGTTTTGACTTGATTTTAGTTTAGTTGAACTTATATATGAGCCTAGGATTGAAATATGAATTCAACTAGAATCAGTTTAGAGTCCAATTAGTTTTAGTTGATTTGAAATTTTCAAGTGAAAAGGGCTAAGTTGGGCTTGACTTAGGTTGACTTGAATTTGGTTTGATGATTGTAGGTTTTATTTTTTATTTGGATAGATAATTAAAGGAATGATTGATTCAAGAGGAAATCCATTAGTTTTTACTTGATTTGGATATAATTCAGCTAAGTCCAAAGAATTGGCTCAAAGGGCTTAGATTGGGTTTTGATTTAATTTTGGATTTAGTTTTTATCATTTGAATTTATATTTCATTTATATTTATGAATAGAAATGAAGAAACAATTTATTTATAATAAAATCGACTGAGTTTGGATTGGTTTGAAGGCTAATTTGGTTAAGCACATGGAGGTAGGTTTATCTCGCTTAAAAGGGGTTTTTAGTTTAGTTTGATTTAGTATGATTTAGTTTTGATCATTTGGATATAGATTTTATTTATATTTGTGAATATAAATGAAGGATTATTTGACTTATAAAGAAATCAATTGAATTTGATTTGATTTGATTTAAAAGGGGTTTTTGGCTAAGCTTATGAAGGTGGTTCATATGGCTTAGGATTGGGATTTGAATTTGATTTTGGGTTTCAATCATTTGGAGTAAAATTTGGAATTAGATTTAGAATTTGAATTTGAGATTTGGTTTGAGATTTTATTCTAGGTTTGATTTGAGAAGGTGCATATGGATTGAGTTTAGGTTATAGGATATGTGATTTCCTTAAGTCCTAAGGCATGGCATAATCCTATGATTAACCATTCTAAGTCTCTAGGCTTAGGTTAAGTGTTCACTTAATCACTAGAAGTGTCTTATGATTAAGGAGCTCTTAGTGTCTAGAAGATTCCTAAGTCTAAGAAGAAGAGGTTGAGAGCTCACTCCAAAAGTGAGGTCAACAGTATGTTATGAAGTAGTTGTGTTTGTTTTCTACAATTTTAAGTGCTGGATTATTTTCTTTATTGTCTAATGTATAAGTGTGAGTGCTCTAAACTGCATGAGACGTGAAGGGGGGATTGCTAAAAGGCTTGAGCGAAGAGTGATTTGTATTATTTCTCTTAATTTTTTGATGTGGCTACGTGGTTTTTTCTATTTTTGAGCTTTTCATGTAAATATTGGTGTTCTTATTGCTATTTTATTTTTTGATTGCTTAGTTCTAAGTTTGCTCTAATTTTTTTAAATTCTTCTTCTTTCAACACCATGAAACGAAAAAACCTAGATTTAGATTGGGAATGGAAACTCCCAAGGGAGAAACCATTGGAAGGAGGAGGAGAAACTGTAGTGGAGGACAGACCAGAAATACAAGTCATTAATGGCCTCGAGGTAAGAGAGAGAGATAGAATAGACAATCGCAACAACAACAACAACAACAAGCCTTCATCCCACTAAGTGGGGTCGGCTACATGAATCCTTCGTCTCCATTGTGTCCTATTATTTGACAAATTCTCATTTAATTCAAGTATATTAAGGTCATTTTTTATACATCTTAACCAAGTCTTTTTAAGTCTACCTCAACCTTTCTTAACATAAGGCAAATCTAATGCATCTAATCTCCTAACTGGGTCATCGGACGGCCGACATTTTATGTGGTCAAACCATCTAAGGAGACTCTCTCTAATCTTATCTGCCAGCGGAGCTACTCCAACTTTTTCCCGAACATACTCATTTCACATTTTATTTGGAAGAGTAAAGCCACTCATCCACCTAAGCATCCTCATCTCAATAACACTTAACTTAGTCTTATGCTTCTCTTTTATTGGCCAACATTCTGCACCATAAGTCATTGTAGGTCTTACCACCATCTTATAAAATTTTCCTTTAAGTTTAAGTGGAATCTTTTCTATCACACAATAGGCCTTATGCATTCCTCCACTTCAACCATCCAACTTGAATTCTACTAATAACATCTCTATCTATTCCACCATCATTTTGAATAATAGAGCCTAAATATCTGAATCGCTCACTCTCACTAATGACTTGTTTACCTAATGTCACAACACTGCCACTAGAACTTCTACAACTAAAATTACACTCCATATACTCAGTTTTAGATCTACTTAAACGAAAACCTTTAGACTCTAATGTTGACCTCCATAATTCAAGTTTCTCTTGGACTCCCTCTCTAGTCTTATCAACAAGAAGAATGTCATCAGCAAAAAGCATACACCAAGGTACATCTTATAGAATAGACAATCGCACTCGTAGAAAAAATAAACAAAATCTATAAGCACACCTAACAACAACCTTTGAAAAACTCCCTAATTTCAAACTGCCACAAAGAATTTGATATGAACAATCATAAGGAAGAATTAATTCATAAACGATAGTCAATATTTATCATCTATTATCCCAAACATGGAACCTCAAATGCCCATCATGCTCCAGTCTCAAACGCTGAATTGGTGAAGCAATTCTTAAAGGAGCAGAGATACTGGGTTTCTTTTGGTTGAGTAAAAAGTTCGAACATGATAAGGCTATCAGTGTTCAAGATCAAGACCATATAAGCTTATCCATTTTCAGATTTAGAATTTTCAATTAATCATTCATATATATGGGAGATAAATTGCAAAATAAACATCATAATCAATGGTGAGGTGTATTATACCTAATCTCTAATGGGGTACATCGAGGAGGCATTGGCCATCAGCCTCTCCTTTTCCCACACGCGATTTCTTCCCAAAGAGGCCTAAAAGTGGTGGCTTTTGCTATCAAGGAGGTTGATGCTATTGAATATTGCCTTCTAAAGGCGTTGGATTCCCACATCATGGAACCATCAACATCGCAAAGGACGAGATTCATCGGAGGCAATATTCAGTCGTCGAAGCGGTGGCTGCTGAGTGGCAACAACGATGATAAGCACTGCTGGAAAGTGAAGGCTGACGGATGCATTGGCGGGATTAGGATTAGACGAAGATGGAAGCGAGCTGCACACCGTGATTAAGTGGGCCTGCGATCCACAGATTGAAATCCTTTTTTTCTTGGGCCATTTGCTTGTAAAGATTTAGCCTAAATCTCACCACATAGTTCTTTGAATCTGATGTTATCTTTTAAAACTCATTGTTCTCTCATTTTAAGCTGCAATCAATTGTGATAAAAAAAATTTCTGTGAAGACATATAATCTCTATTGTTATTATAATCTAATCCATGATTTAAACTGAAGGTTTCTATCAATGAACTATAGCTGCACTTCCAAGATTCCTCTCATCATGCCTACCAATCAGTGTACAATGTTATTATTTCAGTAAAAAACAATAAAAAATCTATGCACTATTTCTATTATTCGGAAACCAACAGAACAATGAACTAATGAGTTCCGTTTATATATTATCATATAAATTATTTCTCTTGCCAAACTAAACAGGAGGGAGAACAAGTTGCGGGAAAAGCGATCATTATTGAATTTATTATCCATTGAGTGCATCAGGAAACACACAAAGCAGCGAATCACCGGCTAGATCGGTGATGCGTCCATTTTTCATGGAAATATTAAGCTGTTCGCTGTTATGGAAAAGCAGCGGATTTGATGACCGTTCCTGGCAGTTGGGGAGATCCTAACGGTAACAAGGGTCGCATGCGGAGCACGTGCAGAGAGAGAAGAGGAAGAAAGAACGGGAAGCTTCGTAGATACGGGCACCCCTTCGATCCGTTCACCGCCTTGTCGTTAACGGCCAAGTTGACACACGCTACCAACGGTCACTTGAGAGGGTTTATCCGCCGCATGATTCTAATCAGTCGGTCAGTGCGTTGCAACCGGACGCTACGGTGAAACTTTTTTTTCCTTCCGGCATTTTTTCCATGGAAAGAACGGAGGAACTGAGAGTAAGGAAGGATAGAAGCAGAAGAGGAAGAAGAACTGATAAAACCTCTCCTTCTCCCTTCACATTTCCAGTTTTTTAGTTCTCTCTATTCAGCTGTAGATAGAGAAGAATATCCAGCTTCTAAGCTTCAAACTTGGGATAAAAAAAAAACTGATTTTTGGTTCTTTATTTTCTCTTTTTATTCCGTTCATGTTCATAGGTTGCAGAGAGTAAAGATGGTGGACAAGCTTGATCAAGAGAACTTTTGTTCTATTTGCAGCAGAAACCAAGCAAACTTTGGTGGGTTTAAAGCTGAAGAAATGCTCCATTTCGAGGTACGTAATCCTTCTATTAATTTCGATATTTTTAGATAATATTTTTCTTGTATAGTTTCTCTACCATTAAAAAAAAAAACAAATGCATGCATTAGAAGAGTGAAGAAAGGAAGAGGAAGAGAGAGGATAGGAGGTGTGAGATGTTATTTTGATTTATTGATATTTTTGAATAGTTATTTCATGAAAGATGTTTAAGTTATATTTTGATGGTATCTAAATAATATTAATATTTAGATATCATTGTTATATAAAATGGAACTAAACAACTCCTAGGTCAACATTTGTTAAAGAGTGTATGGAGCGAAAAGATGATCCAAGTTAGGTCTGATGCATTATTATTCAAATATGTTTATTGTTTATAGATAAGAGCCTATTAATTTATATTTATATACCAATATATTTTTCAACTATCAAAAATAGAATTGAACTAAATAACCTCATAATTATGAGAGCTCTTCGCAGCAATCATCGTTTATCTTTAAATAAAAGCATTTCTATATCATCCTGAATTATACATCAAAAATTAAATCATGAGGAGCCTATGAGCGACCCACTCTTGAGCAAATTTCATCAATGCTAATATACGGAAGTCACAGATTACATGAATTATTGGATCTTAATCAATCAAATCATCAACTCTGATACAACAACTTTTTAGGCATTATGCATCAAAAGGCATGCACAAATCAAGTCAAATATATACATCAATAATTAATCAAACTCATTTTTTATCAAAATCAAAACTTAAGTTTATGAGTGAGCAACAATCACTTACAATATTTGTATATTAACATATTTTTCGATCGTCCATATAATATCAGACAGTGACCACAGTCTCTTGCATCATAGCACTGACAAAATAGTCAAACTCATATTCAGCCTAAAGGCATAAAGCTTCACAGTGCTACTTAATATTTCTTCACAAATATACTATTCAATCATTAAACGTGTGTCTAAACCTCACACTCTCATATATCTCTTAATATCATAAACCCTAAACATTGTAGTGACTATATATTACCAAGCATTTGTGATCAATTTTATGAATTCTAACTTTTTTATTGGTCCACACTGATTGCTTCAATAAGATTTGACAGAATGACAATAAAAGAAGAGATTGATTGCATTCAAGAATTATGAAAGTCGTTGCTTGCATTCTCTCCGCTTTGCTTCAGCTCTAGCTATTAATGAACAAGGGCAACGCTCATGCTCAGTCGCAAACTCTTCGTTTCCAACTCAGTCGAAGATTAAAATTTTTCAAAGCAAGTCGGATTTTTGCATTTCTTTTGAGGAGAAAGCTAAAAGAAGGATTAATTAGTCTTTCAAACAAAATCTGCTAAAATATTCAACCAATGCTTCAAGAGTCTTCTTCGAGACTGTAAAGGGCTGACAAAATTGAAGTTCCTAATGCTAAGAATGAGCCTTATAATGACCCTTCCGAGGACAGATCATGGAGAGGGAATATTCGGCTAAGCAGCCAGATAGAAAATACTCAAACGGAGGACCAAAGCTTTGAGCTTGTGAGCTTCCTCACACATTGCGCCGAAGCAATCAGCATAGGTGATCATGCTTCTATAAACTACTACCTATCTAGACTTGGAGAAATGGCCTCTCCAACTGGAAGTACAGTCCATCGACTTGCAGCCTATTTCACCGAAGGTTTAGCCTTAACTGCGGTAAAGCTCTGGCCTCATATTTTTTCCATCAATCCGCCACGAGATATCATAGAGCCAATCGATGATGAAGAAGCCACCGCTCTTAGAATCTTAGACCAAGCCACACCTATTCCCAAATTCATCCATTTCACTCTAAATGATAGATTGATGAGAGCTTTTGAAGGGAAGGATAGAGTGCATATCATTGATTTGGACATCAAGCAAGGACTGCAATGGCCGAGTCTGTTTCAGAGCTTAGCTTCCAGGCCCAATCCACCAAAACATGTAAGGGTCACTGGGATTGGAGAATCAAAGCCTGAGCTACAAAGCACAGGAGCAAGGCTCTCTGTGCTTGCAAATTCTTTGAATCTTCCTTTCCAGTTTCATGCAGTCGTCGACCAATTGGACGATGTTAGGCTTTGGATGCTTCATGTGAAGGAGGGTGAATGCTTAGCTGTAAATTGTGTGCTCCAGCTGCACAAGACACTGTATGATGACACTGGAGGGTCTCTAAGGGATATAATGTGTGTGATTCGGAGCACAAATCCTGCAATAGTTCTGGTTGCAGAAGAAGAAGCCGATCACAATCATCATCAACTGGAGATGAGGTTCGCAAACGCTCTGAAGTACTATGCAGCTGTCTTCGATGCCTTGAATGTTAGTCTACCAGAGGATAGCTCAGAGAGAGTCAAGATTGAGAAGATGTTTGCCAGAAAGATAAGGAGCGTCGTCTATCGGGAAGGGGCTGAGAGACATGAGACTTTCAGCAAATGGAGTCAGAAGATGAAGGATTGCGGATTTGACAATGCCGGTATTGGAGATAGGGAGAAGGTTCAGAGCCAGGTGATACTGAGGATGTATTCAGATTCTAGCTACTCTGTGGAGAGGAAGGAAGAAGATGGCGAATCTCTTTGTCTGAAGTGGCAAGATCAACCGCTTTACACTGTCTCCGCGTGGACTCCCATGGATGTTGCTGGAAGCTCAACTGCACCTCAGCCAGATTGATTGGAGTTCTCAAACCAATATGGTTTGATCAAGTTTCATTTCCTTCTCAAGCTTCTTCTTGGATTCTTCTTCACTCCTCCAATGCCGAGACTTCTTGCCTGGAAGAAAGCTGACATTTCTTTCTTCCTCTCAATACTTCTTTTATTCTTTGAGGATCACTTGCAAGAGGCAATGAAAGGCAGTGGAATAAGATTGATATCATTCTTTGATTAATTTGTTAAGAGAACATATAACTTATTTGATGTTAATATGCCCTTTCTTACCCTGATGTTTTTGTACTTAATCAACATCTTTGCACTGAATGCTGATGCTATGAGTAGCTTGTTTCTCATGCTTCAGGTTCTCTGAAAGTGATATCTGTAGGACTGATAACTTGAATGACGGAATTTAAGTTAACTTGTTTTAAATTAGTTTTTGTGATTGTTCTAATTAAGGGTAGGGTTGTCATCAATTAAAGAAATTCAAAGTTACCTCATTTTCATATAAAAATAAATCTCAAGATGGTCCCTCCAATATTTGCATATGGCCGATTTAGTAACAGAATCTCACAGTACTCCAATATAATCATTGACTATACAAAATTGATCCAAAATGATCCCATATGTAGAAATAGGGACATAAAATTGATCCAAATTTAGTCCACAACTATACAATTTAGTCCTTGAAGAAATATTTTGTATTAGTTTTATATAATCGTGGACTAAATTGAAGAAATATGATAGTTTAGGACTAAATTGACCAGATGCAAATAGTTAAGAGATTATTTTAGAATTTCTCCCTTCTCATATATTTTTATGAGAATTTTGGATCTTTGTTGTAATTTGGGTGAATTGTTTAGTTTTGTAATCTATGGTAGTGGCAATATCTACTTCAAGAAAAGTGTTTTGGACACAACCCGAAAGGTCAAAATCATTAATGATCGTGAAAGCCTATGTTTTCAATTCTATTAAACTCTACAATATTTTAATCGTGAAAGAATTTAATCTAAATATCAACATCTTCACAAAAAAATACATTCATAATACACATGCAAATAAAATAATAAATTAGTTCTAATACACATAAAAAAAAATACATTCAACATCACTGTTTTAAAAATTGGACCGGACCAGCCAGTTCAACCAGTTTAACTGTGAACCGGCCATAAGGCTAGTCCGATTAACTATAAAAACCCTTTTTTGCACTCATTTAATTTCTTTTAATTTTTTAATGAAATGACTAAAAAAATTTAACTGATAATTAAGTATAGTATTTTAATTGAATGTTTTTAAAATAAATTTAAAATATTTTAATATATATTTAACCAAATTAATTTATACTATAAATATCAATCTATCATGACACCACTTAAGTGGGTCCAAAGTTTTTATTTGAAAAGCTATTTTCTTCTATATAAAGAATATAATACTAGCATCTTTTATGATATGAGACAAAAGATTTTAGAAACATGTTGAAACTTGACGTGGACTATATGTGTAAAGAATTAAACAAAAGAATTTAGATTTTAAAATATTAAATTGGCTTTTAAATCTAAAAATAAAAAATAACATTTTAATTTTTAACTTTATACACTTATTATAAATTTTTTTATAATATAAATGATTTATTTTAGGAATATAAAATTTATAATAATATATTATAAATATTTTACATATTATATATTATATTATTATTTATATTTTATAAATTTTAAAATAATTTTTTACATTAAAAAATTTATATTTTATTATAAACTATATAAATATCTATAAATCTATATAAAACTTATTCTTAATTGTTGAATATATTTAATATACATATTTAGATATATAATAGATGTATAATTATATCTTAATAAAATTTAATTTGACTTTTAAATTTATAATTATTAAAAATATTACTTATATATTATTTTTTTATTTTATGTTTATCATATATTTATATTATTTCATCATTTAGATTATTTTTAATAATTTAAATATTTAGTATGTCATCCGATTCAACTCCGGTCGAACCATCGAACCTTGAACCTCTCCTTCTTCCAGTTCTATATCCGATTTTCACACCCTTATTCAACATAGCATGAATATTGATGCAATTCTCAAGTTAAAAATTTCTAAAGTAAAGGGTCTTTCGGTTTGATGATTTTAACAAATTTATAACCAAATTAAAGGTTTCGACGAGACAAATCTATCATCACCAAAAGTGAGTTGATTGGAATCTAAATGAGCTCTAATCAAGCTTCAAAAGTGTAATTAAAAATTCTATACATTAATTGAATATTCAAATAAGCTTCAAAAGTTTTTTTTTTCTCCCAACAACATTTAAGAACTCCGATTTTGCCATGATAATTTTCCCAATCAAACCTCACAAGTTAGAAAAAATATCACATGATCTCAACTCATAGAAAGAATGCACATCACCTAATTAGGACCAATAATGAGTTCTAAGTTAATAGATCACACCTCTAGTCAACCCCAACCAAACGTAAATCAGAATCAAATCAACTAAACATTTCCCTCCATATAAATAAATCACCACCATGAGAGCCTTACTCCCAAATTACTTCACCGCGCGCTCTCTTATATCATAACCTCCCTGTACTCACCAAGAATGTCGGAGGAAGCCATTGCTGTTTGCCATGGTGGCTTGAACGGCGATCTCAAGGCAGATGGAGCAATGCCAACAGTGTCTGTCGGGACCCCTGCCGGCGGTGTAAGTCATCCAGCTAATCGGCGCAGCAAAGCAGCAATCTTGGCGCTTGGCAAGGCCTTCCCCGACCAGCTTCTTCTCCAGGACCGCCTAGTTGAGAACTACTTTCGCGACACCAACTGTGATGATCCGATCATGAGAGAGAAGCTTGAGCGATTATGTAGTAGTTAACACATAATGTTCTTCATAATTATGATAATTTGTAATCTTATTTTCAAATTTCATTTGTTCTGACGACGATCGATTTCGCAGGTAAAACCACGACGGTAAAGAGGCGTTTCACCGTCCTCTCCCACGACCTCCTGCAAAAGCACCCGGAGCTAAAAATCCAAGGGTCTCCAACCCTCCGCCAGCGCCTTGAAATCTGTAACGCGGCCGTCACCGACCTCGCTCACGCCGCCGCTGTAGACTGCATCCGCGACTGGGGCCGCCCAGCCACCGATATCACTCACCTCGTCTACGTCTCATCCAGTGAGATCCGCCTCCCCGGCGGCGATCTTCATCTCGCCTCCCGCCTCTCCCTCCGCCCCGACGTCTCCCGCGTCTCGCTCTACTTCCTCGGCTGCTACGGCGGAGTCGCAGCCCTCCGCGTCGCCAAGGATCTCGCCGAAAACAACCCCGGAAGCCGCGTACTCGTCGTCACCTCCGAGACCACCGTGCTGGGCTTCCGCCCACCAAGCCGAGACCGGCCTTACGATCTCGTGGGAGCCGCCTTGTTCGGCGACGGCGCGGCAGCGGCGGTGGTGGGGGCGGAGATGGAACAGGGGGAGGAAAAGACGGCGTTTTTAGAAATGGAATTTGCGATGCAGGAGTTCTTGGTAGGGACGGCAGGGGTTATTGATGGAAAGATAGGGGAAGAAGGCGTGAGCTTTAAATTGGGGAGGGATTTGCCGGAGGTGATTGAGGGGAGGATAGAGGGATTTTGTCGGCGGCTGATGCAAGGGATGGAAAGGAAGAGCAGCTATGGGTTTAACGATTTGTTTTGGGCTGTTCATCCGGGCGGGCCGGCGATACTGAATAGGATAGAAGAGAAGCTGGGGCTTTCGCCAGAAAAGCTGAGGTGCAGCAGGAGAGCTCTGAGTGATTATGGGAATGCCAGCAGTAACACTGTTTTTTATGTGCTGGATTATATGAGAGAGGAGATGAAGGAGAAGAAGAATGGAGGAGTAGGAGGAGAAGAATGGACTTGTGCTGGCTTTTGGGCCAGGAGTTACATTTGAGGAATTTTGGTGCGCAGTCTTATATAAGGTGTAGTGAGGGGAAAAGGGAGAAGCCGCCGTGGATGGATAAATTAGCCCTCAAGGCTCAAGCAAAAATTAGAAGAATTATAACATGTCTTGTAATAATTTATGTGGAGCAATAGCATCACAATGCCAATTAAATTTATGAAAAAGAAGTACCCATGGAACGGAGGAGAGAATAAAAAATTGAAGATTATGATTTTTAATTATTTTTTTAATAATCTTTTTTTGGTTTTATTTTTGAATAAATTATATTATGATTTTAATAATATACTGAAGAAAAAATAATTGTTTAAAAATAAATTTAGATAAAAATTAGTTTAGTTCTTTATCAAATATTAAAATAATTAAT
Source organism: Cymbidium sinense (assembly GCA_021442155.1). Lineage (NCBI taxonomy): Eukaryota > Viridiplantae > Streptophyta > Magnoliopsida > Asparagales > Orchidaceae > Cymbidium > Cymbidium sinense. The sequence goes on from CM038214.1 coordinate 248,042,549, forward strand.
AATCACTTTAATATTTATTATATTTAAGATTAAGTTAATAAATAAAATGTTTTTATATTAGTTTGATTCAAGAAAAATAATAGGACCACCCACCTTATTCTCATTTTATGGTTGTATATAGTTATATTAAATTTCCCTCATATATTATTTTATATTTAAAAATAGTAAAAAAATATATCTTTTAATATTTACATTTATAATACTTAAATATTTAATATCACATCAAACTTATTACTATCATTATATATTTTTTTAAATTAAATATGCTTTTTTCATATATAAAAACTTATTATATATTATAAATATATAAAAAATTTATGATTTATATGTAAATTTATCTTTAAAATGATAGATATTATTTTATTTATTAAATTTAAATCATGCCGAAACTTTATAATAATCAAGTTGAGAATGAATAATTTAAATAATGTCAAGTTAAATTAAATATTAAATTGGTTAGATTGATGTGAATTGCATTTACTTTTTGCTTTGCCATTTAAATAAATTTCGGGCTTAAGAAATTAATAAAAAAAATTTCCTCTAAGATATATATAGAGAGAGAACTTAATTTTAAAAAAAATTATTACATGCAGAATCTTCTTGATATAACTTCTATATCCAAATTTTAATAATATAATACTTTGTGATATTTAATACATAAATATTATGTATTAAATATAAAATATTACATATTATTTTATATATAAATATTATATTATTATACAACTAATATTATATTAATATATATTACTTCATATGACATTATATTATTAGAATATGAATATAAAATTATATTTTGACTCTTTTTTTTTTTTGAATTTTTTGATTCAGTTTAGAAAAATTAAAAATTAAAATATACATTACTATAATAATTATTAATCAAATAATTTCATCACTTTATCAAATAATTTTCTATAAAATCAAATAACTCTTTAACAAATCAAATTACTAATATATACAAATTTATCATTAAAATTATTTTATTGAGAAAATTTTTCTTAAAAAAATTAATTAAATTAATTTTTAGCTATTTTAGATTAATTAATTTAATCGAATTAACATAATATAAAATCAACTGGAAATCAAAAATCAAATTTTACTAAATCCAAAATCGAAATCCCAAAAATAAATTATAAAACTGATTCAAATTCAAAAATTCAATTTAAATTGGTTCGGATTTTCAATTTTAACCACAAAAAAAATAATGCTCACCCTATGCATATTAATACACCCATTTTATTTAATACTTTTAATAATAAAAATTCAATTTATTCTCCGATTAAATAATAAAATTAATTTTTATATCTTACAAAAAAGAGTTTTTGACTACACCAATGTATTAAGATCTTACTTAAAATCAAAGAAAATTCATTATTATCAAATAAATAAAAGGTTTAATATGACAAGAAAAATGGTTAATAAAAAAAAAACCCAAAGAATTGTTCATTATGACACATATGTCCATATCTTAATATTTCTATTCTCCATCCTAATGAAGGTTCACCATCTAAAGGCTTTATATAAGACCACCTCAACATTAAACAAAGAAGCTAAGGGTTGTTTGTGATCAATTTATTTTTATTTTTTATTTTATTTATTTATTTTTCAAAATAAAATATATTTAATAATGATAATTATTTTTTTAAAATACTTAAGATTTTAAAAAGCAACTATCGCTATTAAATATATTTTATTTTAAAATAAAACATAAATAAAATAAAATAAACAATAAAAAATAAAATTAATTTTAGTTTCCTCATTTAATGTTGAGGTAGTCTTAAAAACACTTATTTATTTTTAAAAATAAAAAAAACACTTAAAAATACAATAACAAATATATTTTTAAAAATAACATGTAAACAAAAACAAAAAAATATAATAAAATTGATCCCAACAACCCCTAATACTATGAGCTTTCCATGAAAGAATTGAAAAATGTTCTGTAGACACTGCTTATTCTACCAGCTAAAGGAAGCAAAAACAAAACAAAACAAAAACAAAACAAAAAAACAAGGAAGATAGCTGTTATAAACACAAGCAACACCAAACCTTCAAATAAAAATCAGCAAAGTAGTTCGTGTACAATAAAAATGTTTTTCATCTCAATTATATAAGCAGAAGAAAATCCAAGTTATGTTCTACAGCACTGTGATACAAATTAATCAGAAAGTTTGGAGGAATAGTAAAGCATTATCAAGCAATGAAGCTCTTCTAGTTGCGCTTCAGTATGACAATTATGCAAACCAGAACAGAGAGCATAAAGGATGAGTTCACTAAATCACTTACAACATCCATGGCGTTCTCCTTCGCCAGTTGTTGATCAAAGAGTTTGTTAACAAGACTGATGATGTCTTCTATAAACTTCATCACTACTCCTTTGGCAATCCCAAAAAGCCAGCGTAAAAATAGTGCAGTAATGTCAGGGCTTCCATCTGACCATTGCACCTTACTTCCTCGAGAATCAAATTCCACATGTTTTAAATACTTGTCTGCAAAAATGAGCCATGAAAGAGCAAATGAGAAAGAAAGAAGAAATATGATAAATATTGGAGGCATGGGAAGACAATGGATCTATCTCTTGTTGGATTTAAATTTACATGTGGGTGACTCCGGAACAAATTAACTGGTCTTAAGAGAAGAGAGAGAGAGAGAGAGAGAGAGAGATTGCTTCTAGATATAGTTTTAGCAGAAGCTTGCTAGGAGCAAGCAAAACCTCCTAGATGAACCAAGAAAAATAGATGAATGAATTTTCAAATCAGATTTTTGGCATAAAAGCTTCAAATATTCCTTCTGTAGGCAATACAAATGAAGCTCCCTTTGGGAACCAATGCGGCCATTGAGGTCGATTAAATGTTCCGCCCCATATTTTTCATAACATTCATTTTATAATCATTATTGCCGGGCAACAATTTGCCATGATTCTGAAGAAGCAAACCTTTGATAAATGCTTACAAATTATTATCGATATGTCTGCATGATTTCATTGAAGGATTATAATCACGAACCTGCATGATATGTTTTCTTGAATTCTTGGACCTTCTCATTCTTCATGATAGCATTCCATACAGCTTTGTCGGTTGACAATGAAACTACCATGTTCTGAATTGTTTTCAAACATCAGTAAAAACAAGCACTATGTGTACAACTTGTAGCCCAATAACCAAACAATGTTGTGGGATCAAATTCAAGCTAGATTGCAAGCAGATGAAAAATAAAAGCGCCACCTTTGGTCATTCAAATGCCTGAGATAATGAAACTAAATACAACATTTAGAGTTGTTGGATTCCTTGTTGAAATAGTATTTAGAATGTCATGCTATCAAAATGTCAATTCTTCTATCAAATGTTTGTTGATCTCCACATATAGTTCACAAGTTAAATAAATCATTAAAGTTAAAATAAATAATTAATGAGAGGAATATCACTTAAATTGGGTTTAAAATGCCTAATCACGATCGTATTCGATCAAAATCATCTCGATTTAAAAATTTATCTTCCTAATTGTTCTTAAAATATCAAAAATAATTAAATAAAAAATATTGGATTAATTAATAACCAATTAATTAATTAAAATCAAATTTTAATAAAATTATGCATATCGGCGTCGTAAGCATCGACAACATCCCCCACGCTCCAAAATCGATCAAGGCTTGCCCAAAACGCCAAATTTATTAAACGACGTCTTCTGTGATCTATCCGGCAAAGTCTACGCGAACGTCGATCGATTCGAGCGCGACGTCACGCAATTTAAGCCCAAGTTCCCTCTAATCTTCGTCGACATGGTCTAAACGACCTCCGATTACGAAATAGACTACGCCATTGCGTCCGGTATAACGAAAATACCTAAAATTGATACCCATAATGATATGATTCATCGGAAAACATAATTCATAATATTCGACACGAAATTATTAATAATAATATTGTTATCTTATTAATCTTTATTAATCTGTAATAAGCAACTAACAACCGCTTAAATCCCTAATTTTTACCCTAATCCGGCCGCCTAAAGCCACCAATCGAATAAGCCGCCCGAGAAATTTCATTAGACGTCGCATAATTAGGTGGATCGGTCAACCCTAAATCATCGAAGGCCCAAAGCTCCTCCATTTTACACGATTCCTCGCTCTGCCTCCAGCCTCCCAAATTAAAGAGCTCTCGCCTGCAGGATTCCCTCCTTCGATCTCCTCTGCCCGGCAAGCCGAGTGCCCAAGAGCCATCTCCTTCTTCCTACTTCCATCCGTGGCGAGCAGCAAGGGACATTCCTCCTCCCTTGTCTCTGCTCGCCTATCCCACTCAAGGAATGAGTGCCGGGTCTACGTGAGTCAATGTTTAGGGAAATTCTTTTCCCTCTTGTTGACCTCCATATATGTCATAAGTCACGTCAAGCCCACAAGTCGAATTGATGGACTTGGAGTGACAACCCGGGCTCAAAATGCGGCGTCGCGAAAATAGTAGCGGCTCCGTCGATGAGCGAACGGGCGTTGAAGCGTCGAAATTGATCATATATATATATATATATATATATATATATATATATATATATATATATATATATATATATATATATATATATTGCAATCAACGATCAATCGAGATATCATAATGTCGGCGTATGTCAGTCTGCGATGATGTCGACGGCCTTCATTCGTGAAATTGATTGTGTCATTAAAACAAACTATCAATGGTAGCTTAATTTGGATGCAATGTCAATAATGTCAAATGTGATCGCATAAATCGGGGCGAAATACGCCAAAATCAACTCAAATGACCTCCGTCAATGACGCGCACGCCAGCATTCAACGCCATAGTCAAATATAAATATTGCGCATTGATGATCACGAGATCAGTCGTCAAACACGCACGCATATCGATGTCGAGCGGCCGTATGCAAATAAACAACCTCCGTTCGCAAAATTGATTAGGTTGTTAGCTTCGAAACATCGAAATCTATCAAGTAAGACTGTTCGCACTCAATTCAGACGAGTTTGCACGAATATTGAGCGGTCGAAAGCGACGACACACATTTTGAGTTGAAATTGACCGATTGGCAAACTAAACGACCTCAGATTGTAAAGCGGTGTAATATATATAATAACAAATAATATATATATATATATATATTGATTATCTAATCGTATCGGTGTAAAATTCACATTAAAATCGATTAAGCAATAAAAAAACCAATTTAATAACCTAAATCTAATCCTAGCCCTAAGCATTAAAATCCATCTTCACGCAGCAAACCCGAACCCCTCTTCCGAGCGAACTCCCCCCTTTCGCATGGAGCCTTCACGCAACCGAACGACCAACCGTTCTCACGCAAGGACTTCCCTCTTCCTTCTCCAAACCGCAAGGCAACGGACTTCCCTTTTCATTCTTCAAAACTACAAGGAAACTCTCTCGATTTCCCCTGGGCTTCCAAACCGAAAAGGCGATTTCCCTTTCCTCTTCTTCCACTCTTCTTTGGCCCTTCTTCTCTCAGCTGCTCTCATTCATTCTCCCAAAAACAGCAAATGAAGGATCTCCCATACTCCTCCGCTAAACCATACCCTCCTTCTGGATTCCAACTCCCACAAGCAACCATCACTCCGACCTCTCCGCTCTACGTCTTTCCCCTGTCCTCTTTCGTTTAATTTTCTTACGAGAACCCCCTTCCTATCCCACCACCTCACTCTCCGTTCTTCTCGTTTCTAATCAAGCCTCAAACCGCACCCTTCGACACCGCAGGAGATTTTTGAGTGGCGTTACAGAGGATTCCATCTAATTTTCTCATCCTTGGCTTCCAATTCTCAGATTTTTATTGGATTTATGTTGGATATTTGACCTCTGATCTTGCAATAATATTTTGGTTATATTTACTCTTGGAGGGCTTGAGTATGACAGTTTTATGCTTATATGGTCCTCATTTTAGATACAATAACCCTTGGAATTAATGTGCGATTGTAATGATGTGATACCTTGACTCTGTTGGAATGAGGTCTATTGCCTACCCTATGAACCTTGTGAATGGAATTATTGTGCTTGTATCTTTTTTTGCAGGTTTAAGCTTATTGCCCATGCGTGGCGAGTGCGAAAATGTGAATGTAAAAATACATATATATGCTTGTATTTATCTGCGGTTTCAAGACCGGAATGCGTAGTATGGATCTGAAAACAGTTGTGGTATTCTGACCAGCTACCTACATTTCAATAGGCATCTAACAAACCAACATCTGTTAGATGATGCTCCCCTAGTCGAAATGTTGCCGAAATTTTAATAAAATTCTAAACTTAGAAAAAAAAATGAATGAATATATATGCATTGTATTTCTCTTTCTGCGAGTTTCAAGACCCCGCTAATGCCTCATAAGGCGTAGCGAGTGTGAAGACGGTTGTAGTGTTGAAACACCTTCTACATTAGAGTAATGAAAAAAGCCAAAACACTCGATACTGCGAGGATGTGTGGAAGGCGCAAAATTTAAAATTGACTTAAACAAATTAAAATCATCTAAGTTTAAATTAAATAAGAAAATACAAGATAAATGTTAAAACGAACATCAAACAAAAAAATAAAGGAAAAGCACTTACAAAATTTATTTAAACAAGTTGAAAGCCTTCCCGAAGTGCAAATTAAAATCCTTCCCCCTCTTTATCAAGTACTCTAAACTCAAGCAAGTGCTCTCTCTTAGCCTTATTTAGAGGTATTTGAGGAAATAATGAGTGAGTTCTCTTTTCTTGTAAATTCTTCAAAATTAAATAAGCTTTAATTGAAACTTTGGGAGGCTAATATTAAACTCACAAGTGTTAAACTGCAATTCTCTATGGCTTAAATTGAAATGGTAAAGTGAGTTTTTTTCACTTGTAAATTTCTCAAAATTAAACAAACTTTGATTAAAATTTGAGAAGACTAATACTAAACTCATAACAGATTTGCAATAAACTTAACGTCTAATTTTCAAATAAACATGGAGCTTGATGTAGAGTTAAGGATGAATCTAAATTGGATTTAATAACTCTTATATGAATATGGAGATTATTATAATGCGATATAAGCATGGTAAAAGTAAATAAATCGAAATTGGTATAACTTATTAAAAGTGATTTAAATTGAACATAATCAAGTTAGAAGAATTGAAAAATTCAACAAGCAAACTAAGTACGAGCAATATTTTAAATTACAATATAAATTAAAACGTCACCGGATCTGCAATTCATGCAAGCGACAAAATCGACACTAAATTAAATCTTTGCACGAATGAAAACTTTCGATCAAAATAAAAGAAATTTTATTATAATTATAATTTTAATGTCGGTGATTTCATTAATTAGATAAAATTATCTAGTATAAATCTTTTGCTTTGACGTAAAGATTTAAAGTGTAAATTTTAATGTCGAAAAGGCGGTAAATTGGAATTAAATGAAAATACAAAATCAATCTCATAATTTAAAAACAAAATTACCTAAATTACTAAATATGGTACGACACTATCTAAATGCTTAAATTCAAGTGTCACGAGGATCTTGCTTGTGGGTCTTCCGTTTAGTCTTGGTTAAGTTAAAAATCTAAAAATCTATTATAAAAATTTTAAATTAGTAAAATATCTGAAAAACTAATTCTGTCAGGTGACAATAGATCTAATCCTCTGTTAGAAGTTAAACAAAGTTGACAGGATTTAAAGCTCTTAAATATATCCAAATTAATCAAATTAACTCAAATTAAATATCAATCTCTAAAAAAAATTGCTCAAATGAAATCTAACCATTAAAAGCTTAAAGCAAACTCAATTATCCACTATTTGTCGAGGTTTAAGAAAATTTTAGCTCAAAGAGCAGATGTTAAATCAGTGTTATACATGTTACTCTCAATCTTGTGTGGGCGTGACGTGTCCTCATTTGCGTAACAGAGGTAGAATCATGATATCATTATGAGTCCTTTGATCGAGTGGTTTGGCGTAGGTTTTCATTATATTACGATCGGCCGTAGATTGTATACTCCCGATGGCGATTGAGTTGTGAATCATGGGTATATTTATAACGATCATCTATCGGTAAAATAAGCTTCATCTTAGACAAACAGCAGAGGATTTCTTTATGCGACATCCATAATCATGTTATTGATCGGGATCCTTGATCGGGTTGAATTCATTACCTCCTACATTAAGTAGGCGGGGATGACGCCGGATAATGAGAATCATGGGATATAGATCGAACGCATTCCCATTATGTTTAAGGCGAAATGATGAATTTAAATTATCAAACTCCATATCTTCTTCTTACGCTAAGCGATCTAACGTACCTTGTCGAAAGTTCTCTCATTTATTGAGAGGGTAATTATAGGGCTTGCGTCATAGAAATAGGAGATAAAGTCCTCTCCAAAATGAGGGTGAAATCTCTAGGTAGTGTCTTATCTACTATTCCATCTACCTTTTGAAAATTACACCAACGCTTTAACTCGCTCTCTTCAATTCAAGATTGTCGAGAGGTCAGTGGCGAATTTTCAGAGCGTCCGATCAACCAAAATCAACGAAAATGACCTCGATCAGCGAAACGGACTTGCCATCATGTTTAGAGCGTCGGCGTGAATATAAATATTGCATAACTTGATGATCAATCGATCAAGCGATCGAGTTGTCAATGCGTCTGCACGTATATCGAGGTCAGGAGGCGCCGACGCAAGCCAAACGACCTTTGTTCGTGAAATTGATTGTCGAAATTTGTCAAGTAAGACTGTTCGCACTCAATTTGGACGAGTCTGCACAAATGTCAAGATGTCGAAAGCGGCGACGTGCATTTTGAATTGAAATTGACCTAATTTGAGACCGACTTGACCGACGCTGATAATGGAACGGGTTGTGTTGAACATCGAATAGCATTGAATCAACATATATATTGATCATATATTAATGTCGGCATAAAATTTATATCAAACTTGATTAAATGCTAAAACATTAATTTAAAATTCCTATTTAATCTTAATAATCCAAATTAAGCCATAAAAAGCCTGTGAACCGCTCATTCTACTTGTTCGGTTTTTTTCGATTCCTAGAAACCGTTCCCTCTCGATTCCAAAACCGTAAGTTCACTTTCTTCCCCCTCTCAAAAAACAATTTCCAGACTTATACCATTCTCGCGACCTCGCCAACTTTTTCCTCTCATCGAAATCTTCTTCCAAAAAATAAAAAAAATCTCCACTACCCCAGCCACGCCAAGTTGCCATTAGGTCCCGATATTTCTCATTTTTCATTACAAAAGAGGGAGCTTGGTGATGCCCATGATTCGAACTTCACGGAAACGAATAAAAAAAAAATCCAATCTTTATGCCACTATCGATGAATCAGAATGGAGCCCTGACAAGCTTGAAGCCATTGCTGCCCTGTTTCAGAGAAGAATGCCTGAAAAACCTAGAAAGTGTACGAGAGAAAGGCTCTCCACTCCGTTCCTCCATTTTCCCCTCAAAATCGGATGGCAAAAGAGCTATTCAATCGACCCCAATGGCTCACAATCAAGAACCATTCACATGACTATGTCAATAAGTGGCATCTATCTTCATCGTGACAAAACTATGATGCCCCAGAACCCATCAGCATGGAGTGCTTGGAATTTTCTAGAGACTACAGAAAAGGGTGTTTAAATGGCATATTGGTTGAATGTGCTTCAGAATCTTGGATCCATTTCCCTTCCATTTCTTGTAACTCTCAACCCACCATTTACTCCGAAGCGCATGGTACTTAAGTGGACTACTAGCCATCCTGTACCTTCAGTTGCAGCGTCAAAAGCCTCCCTTGAACTTGACAAAATCCAGAGTAAAAGGAGGATCTGGTTCTGTGGTGCATATCAAGGCTATGGCTTCCACGAAGATGGGCTAAAGGCTGGATCAACTGTTGCTTATAACATACTAGGGAAGGAGTTAAGACTTCTGAAAAACCCAAAGTATATGGTGCTTTCTTTCATGGAAGTTGGAGCAAGGCTGGTAGTGACTAAATTTTTGGAACGTTTTATCTCAACTGGTTCTTTGATGTTACTTGAAGATGGGGGTACGATATTTGTTTTTGAAGGACTTAAAAAGAGTACCCATGTGAAATCTGTGCTAAAAGTGCATAATCCTTTATTTTACTGGAAGATTGCTACAGAAGCTGATATAGGCTTTGCAGATGCTTACATTAGTGGGTACTTTTTTGTGTTGATGACGAAGGTCTTCTTAATGTTCTTTTGGTTCTTATAGCTAACCGTGATCTGAGGAATTCTTTTAACAATAACCAAAATAAAAGGGGGTTGGTGGACTCCATTAGGGGTTGCATCTGCTGGGTATTTTTTTCAACATGTCTCAAGTAAAAATAGCCTTTCCCGGGCCCGCCATAATATTTCTCGTCATTATGATCTAGTGATCAAAGATCCTACTAAGCTCAATAGGGCATAGTAGGTTTCAAGTCCCCGCTAATACCCATGAGGGCACAGTGGGTGCGAGAAAATGCGAATGTGAAAATACATATATGCTTGCATTTCTTTCTGAGTTTGAGCATAATGCTCGTGAGGCGTTGGGTGTGAGAAATATGAATGTGAAAATACATATATCTTTACATTTCTTTCTACGGGTTTTGAGACTTCCCATTAGAGCGTAGTGAGATGTGTGCAGTAGTGTCATGAACACTCATTATGCTATTGAGAAAATCAAAACACTCCGATGTAGCACTTACATGTGGATGGCCGGAGGTAAATTATGTCGATTTTGGATTAAATTTGAGACTTAAGCAAGCTTAAATGGAAATCATTTAAAGTTAAATCAAATAAAAAATGCATAAAAAATATGAAGGTAGACATTAAATTAAAAAAATAAATAAATGGAGCATACTTAAAAGAAACTAAAAAAAAGAAATATAATAATGAAGTAAAATACTTACTTTAAACACAAGCAAATTCCCTTCCTTTCTTCAAATTCTTTAAAGCCTATGGAGTGTTTTTCAAGCAAATGATATGAAAGGTAACTCCCCCGCTTAGCCTTATTTATAGCAAAGGAAAGCCACTTTTGTGGGACCCACTTATAATTAAACTAACAACATATGTAAAACATATCATAACAACCTTGTTTCATGTTTGTTATCAAAACGAATGCAAGTGAAACTTAAGGAAGTTAATACTAAACTCATAATAAACTTGTAATAAATTTGAAGTTTAATTTTCAAATAAATAAGAAATTTGATATAAAATTAAAAATGAATCTAAATTGGGTCTAATAACTCTTGTTGTAGAAGATGTGAAAAGCCCTTAAATGATAAAATTAGAGAGGCTTAAAACTTTCTTTTGGGTGAACTTACATATAAACTGTATGAATATAAGCGTGAAGTATGTCCCACATATCTTATAGCGGTCTTCTTTGGATCAAATATTCCAAAATACATGCAAATGCTTTAAATGAAAATAAATTCATTTTATCTAAAATGAATATATTTTTTATTCAAAGCTTTCTTTCAAATAAGCATCAGAACTCTTTATACTCAACAGAATTTATCTAAATCAAATTCTACAAAAATGATAGAGTTTCCTTCAAGCGAAAATAAAATAAATTTCACTATAATTATGATTTTTAATGTCAATGATTTCATTAATTAGAGAAATTATCTAAGCCATAAATATCTGCATGTGCTCGGACATAGAAATTTAAAGTACAAATTTTAATGTCTGAAAAGGCTACGCAAACTAAATTAGAATCAATTAAATATTAATTTGAAAAATCTAATAAGATATTAGATCAAATTTACGTCTTTTAAATGTAGATTCGCAACGTAAATGCAAAAGAGAATGTGTTAATTAAGGCATTCTTAAATACATGACGCATCTATTTATCTTTGAATGATTCAAGTGTCCGAGAATGTTCTTGCGGGTTGCTTGGTTTAGTCTTGCGTCAACAAAACCTAAAATCTATTATAAGAATTTCAACTTAGTAAAAATATTTAACTTAATGTGACGGTAGATCTGATCCTCTATTAAGATCTAAACAGAGTCGACAAGATCTAAAGTTCTCAAGTATAGAGATACTTTCATTGAAATGTGATTCTAATTTCAAATCAAATTAACTTAAATCAAATATCAATCTAAAAACTGCGTAAATAAAATTCAATCATTAAAAGCTTAAAGTAAAACTTCAATCTATCCATTTTGTTGTTTGTGAAGTGACAAATTAAAAACTTCAGCTCCGAATTAGGTGTCGAAATCAAGTGTTCTTGTATCTTTACTCTCAATCAATCTCACGCTAGTAAAGACGTAGTCCATGTCCTCGACCGTGGCTTGGGATGAAAAGAGCGATTCTGACCGAGTCCTCCGATCGGTGGTTTTGTCGGCTCCATTATATTATGATCATGATCGTCGCCCGTATGCTCCCCAATGGCTCTGCCCATTGAGTTGTGAATCATAGGATATACTTGATAGGACAACGACCCACTAGGTACCTAAGTCTCCAGAAACACCACCCAGTCTGAGGATTTCACGACATAACCCATGTGTTCAGATAAGAATCCTTTCGGGTTGGGTCATTCACCTCCTCAGTAGTAGAATACGACGGCTGGGATGGAACCATGTGATATATAAGCGTCTTCATTCCCCAACCATCGTTTAAAATGATGAATTTCAAAATTTTAAATTTAAATTTCTTCTACTTCTACGTTAAGTGATCTGACTATAGCATCGTCAGTTCTCTCACTTGGGAGGGTATTTAACTATAGAGTGTATGGAAACTAGAACCATTTAAAGTCGTAAAATGATGATGAAATATCAGGTAATATCTTACTATTCCATCTCTTAAAATCACACCTTTAAATCACACTCTTCAATTATATTTGTTTAAGAGGTGTGGTGAATTTTGCACGATTTACTCCACTTTGGGACAAGATTCTCTTTCCATCTTTGGTATCGAATTGGTATAGTAGCATTAAAACATGATAAAAATTGAAATGTAAAATCAATTATCAATGAAACTAAATCTAAGCTAATTATGTTATTATGACTAATCTGCTTGTTCTTTGTATCGATGGATCTCCAGAGCACACCGTTCAACATGCGAGGTAGAAGTTAACATCCGTCACTAATGTTGTAATCAATCGAGATGTTGGAAATCCGATTTGGTAGTGTAAACTTTCTAGATATCGATGCTGCAAATAATCCTCTACCTGAAACACCTATATATTCAACACACCAACCTGTGTAATGGAGGAGGACAACTAGAATGACTGCTACTGCTACTGAGGTTCCTCGAAAGAGAACCTTTGTATTTAAAAGATTGGGTCATTTTGAGGCGCTAGTTATGAAAACAACCGTCACTGAGCAGAATGTTTCAATTATACCTGCGAATTCGACCACTCTGTCAATTGAACCTTTCGCACTAGGAAGGCATGATGTTGAAGCCTCCTCTTATGGGAAACGGTAGAAAACAAAGAAGGAGAAAGCGTTGAGCTGAGCGGTCATTGCACTTACTGCGACCCGGACTTGATCTTAGTATTCTCATTCACAGCAAGTTTGAAAATTTCAAGTAAGTGAAAAGGAGCAGCTCTACTGGTGATATCAAACAATCGTTTTGGGGACAATAACATCAAGCTATAACCACAAGAGAAGCATCCCGAGACTCTGTCCTCTAGAGTGCACATGGTGTTGAAAGTTGTTAAGAGAAGGGTCTTATAAAGAAAGGTATCAATGTCTGATTATCAGAGAAAATGAGAAAGCTTCACCAAAAAGACTAATCTCAATGGGTAATGCACAAGATCGTTCTAAGCAATTCCTACACGGTGAGTATCGGGGCGTCACACCTGGACAGCATGTTCAAGAATACGCTAAGGAGAAGGGTCTTATGAAGAAAAGTATCAATGTCTGATTATCAGAGAAAATGAGAAAGCTTCACCAAAAAGACTAATCTCAATGGGTAATGCACAAGTTGTTAAGGAGAAGGCTCTTATGAAGAAAAGTATCAATGTCTGATTATCAGAGAAAATGAGAAAGCTTAAAGACTAATCTCAATGGGTAATGCACAAGATCGTTCTAAGCAATTCCTACGGTGAGTATCACAGGCGCGGACATGTTCAGAATACACCGAAAGGTCGGTAGAAAGAAAAATAAATATGGAGGTTGAAGTCTCGAGAAGAAGTAGCGACAAAGCTTCTTCATCTGGAAGCAAGCTAACCCAGAGACATGGAGAAATGTTGAACATCGTGCTCAACATCTATTGTTCAAGCAAAAAATTATACAACCAACTGTAGAACCAAAAGTGAGTGTTCCAAACAGTTTGACAACTAAACGGATAAAAGCAAAATTTCTGGTCAAATCAAATAGTTCTTTTGGACCCGACAATGTCGTTCAACTTCTCCACTGAGAAAACTTGAAACTATATGCAAGAGTGTATCGGATTCTCAAAGTTGCTAAGAGAAAGGACTGATGAAAAGAAAATATCAAGGCCCTGTCATCAGGGAGGCTAGAGTTGCTCCTTCAAGAAAACCTCCTACAACCCCAGCAAGATGTCAACCAGTTCAAGTCCCGCACGGTGAGCATCGAGGTGTGACACTCGAACCATAGGTCTAAGAATCCGCCATTGAAAGGTCCCGGCAAAAAGGTAAACAAATTTGGAGACCATGAGCCTCAAAGTAAAACTGCCTTAAAGAAAGCCAACGACGTGATATCTGGATTGTACTCCCAAAAAATTCACTCATTATGCGCTAGTATTTGGAGTTGAAGCAGTCTTGTCACTTGAAATTGAACTACCTTCACTCTGAGTAGCCATTCAATACAATCCCAGTCAAGATGAAGAATGTCTGTCTACGAATGGAAGAGCTTGATGGACTTGTCGAGGTCAGGCTCAAGGACAACAAAATTTAGAAGTTAATAGAGCGAGGATGTCCAAAGCATTCGATCATACAGTGCGCCCTCAAACTTTTCAAGAAGAAGAATTAGTGTTGATGCTGAGAAGACCAATTATTCCTAATCGAAGAATTGATGACAAATTTGAGCCAAATTGGGATACCTCTTTTGTCATTGAAAAAATATATCGAGGGGCATACCAACTCATTGACTTGAAGGGTGAAAAACTAATGTCACCAATTAATGGTCGATACTTGAAAAAGTATTATACATGACGATTATATTCTCGATGTATAATAGAAATCCCCCTACAAGGGCATTTTTTTTAGTATATCTATTTAGCTCGACGTGCTTAATGCAGAGATCCTTAAATAAATATACTCACTTAAGATGAAAAAAGCTTTTCCGTTAAAATTCCCCTGTTACACAGGAGACATTTTTAGTTTATGTCATGTTTATGTGAGTTGATATTGTGCTATAAGATGAGATCCTCAAATATATTCTGATTTAGGTTGACATCGAGCTTTACGCCGAAATCCATGAATATACCCATAATTGTTACTGTTAAGTTGCAGGTTCTTACAAGAACAAAAAGAATCTATTGCTATGCATGAAAAGACAGCATTAAATATTAAAAATTTATCTCCCGGATTTGCCAAAGTCTGGAGATCAAGTTAGAACAACTCCCGATTTCGGAAGCTTCAATCAATTAAGTTAGAAAAATATCAACCTCTACATCCTGAAGTCTAGGACACGGATAGGTTCTAAAGATCAAACTCAATAAACTACAAATGGTCGAGTTGTTGACGCCTCCTCACTTAACAAGCCGCGAAGAAAAAGTCGTGAAAAGCTTCATTCGAATGACAACAAAACCACCAACCCAAATTAGAAGACTGGTAAGTTCTAAAGGTCGAACTCAACAAGTCCAAATGTGGCCGAGTTCTTGACGCTCTCCTCACTCAACAAGCCGTAAGAAAAGGTCGTAGTGAAAGAGCTCGTGCTCGTCAGTCCAATGATGATAATTGTTCAATCTCAAACCAGTTCTAGCTTAGTGACTACAAGCAACCAGGATCCAAAAGATCTTTCTATTTGATCGATAGATCAAGACAATCTGAGGAAACTCTCAATTCAGAGTGGCCTCAAGTCAATCTTCATATTGCATGCATAATGATATTTCAATATATTCTCAAATGATCTGATCAAGCTTAAAGCAGCAAAGTCAATCTCACCTCAAGTCCAGAAAGCGGGGCGAGTAAACAATTCCATAATTCATACAAAGCCAATGGCTGAATTAAAGGAATTTCGTAGTTATTCAGTCTGTTAAAGCACGCATTGCTAGACTGATAACTCAAACATAAACTTAATATAAGCCGAAGAGCTGGATCATCTGTATGTACCCTTCAATAAATCGCGTTAAAAGCGGCAGCCGGGTTCATGGCGATACATACACCGACAAGTCAATATGGACAAATCAAGTCAGTCATTCATCAAGTCCGTCAAGCTTAAAGCTATGACAGAAGGAATTTCAAATCCGACCAAGCACGGATAAACCGATTCCCTAACGAACCCTTCATCAAGACAAATAAACAAATTCCTCCATCAAACCCAACCAAGCACGAAGCTAGGGTTTGAGGAAACTCAAATCTGCAATGACATAAAAGAAAGAAATCTTCAACAAAGTCATTGAAGCAGAGAGTAGATGATGTAAGAACTTTTACCTATCCGATAAATCGATTCTGATAAATCGGTCAATCATGTCATTTAACATGTCTAAATAAGACATCATACTAATGAAAATCTAAAACTCCGTAAGCTAGTCGTCGGTTTGAAATGATCCAAGTTCTGTGGCTCAAAGGGTCAACCAATTTTCAACAAACGTAACTCGCTCCATACCCGAATCACATTTGTTGGGGGGCATTTGTTTACCTCCACATATGTGTCATAAGTCGAGTCGCACAAGTAATTCGGACGGAATAACAGTCGCATCGGACTCAAAATGCAACGCGTCAAAATGATCGAAATGACCTCCGATCAACGAACTCGTGTTGAGCGTAGAAATTGGTCAAGATATAAATATTGCATAATCTAATGATCAACCGATTAAGCGATCGAGCTATCAATGTGCCGACGCATATCGAGAGAGGGAAGCTGCGACGATATCCAAACGACCTCCATTTGATCGCGTCGTTAGCTTTGAAATATCGAAAACTATTAAATGAGACTGTTCGTGCTTAATTTGGACGAGTCTATGCAAATGTCATAATCAGAAGTGACAGCGTAAATCGAGGTTGAAATATACTGAACGTCATCAAAATCAATCAAAATGACCTCTGATCGACGAACGGACTTTGTCGTCGCATTTAGAATATCGAAATTAGTCATAATATAAATATTGCGACTTGAATAATCGAACAGCGTCGAGTTGTTATCGTCCTACAAAGCATAAAGGTCGAGGCGTCGGCAGCCAAACGACCTCGTTAAATAAAATTGATGCTAGCTTCAAAAAAATCAATCGAAGTAAGACTATTCGCTCAATTGACGAGTGCACGAATGTCGAGATGTCGAAAAGCGACGCATTTTGAATTGAAATTTGGCGCCGACAACAACGCGTCGATCGTGAAATGGACTGCACCGTTGCGTTCGGAACATCATAATAACCTTGAATCAACATATATATTGACCCTATATTAATGTCAGCGTAAAATTCATATCAAGCTTTGGCTTATACATATCTTAAAACCTGTCATGTTTCCCATTTTAACATTAATTTAAGCATTGGAAAAAGCATAATAGCAAAAATCAGATATAATATGTAAGATTTTAATTCAATTTTAACTTGACATAATAAGATATTACTTTTAATCATTAAAAACTCGCAAATCAACATGCCAACCTTAGGTTTCACTTATATGCCGCCTCATTTCTCATTTTACTTTAGAGGCTATTGATTTGATAGCATAATCCAAGTTGGATCTAATTTGTATTGCACTAATCAATAAAGCAATTGCGCTAAATCTTAGGAGGAAATTAAATATATATATATATATATATATATATATATATATATATATATATATATATATATATATATATATATATATATATATATATATTAACTCCATGTCTTATCCTAATCCAATAACAAAACCACTATCGATGGGAGAGTAAAACAAAAATTTTCATGCAAATAGGCTATAAAGATTATTTTAAATCTTTTATGTAAAAATCTGAAACTCTCATTCCTCTTTTCTTTCTTCTAAACACAACAAGGAAATATTCTTTTGATAGCAAGATATAAGCAAAATTCAACTTATATAACCAGCCAATACATGCTTTAAGCTGTACCAAACATGCAACCCTCTCTATTTTACCTTGGCTGAAATAATGTTGTGAGGAAGTAGGCTAGAAAGTGTGCCAATTCAAGCATATAACAAAAAAGTAAAAGCATAGGGAAGAGGGATAAGGAAAGGGAGAAAAGCATGCAGATTTGCTAAAGAGAATGAATAAGATAGCAGCTGCAACGACAATCTTAAGTGCTTCCATTTTGCAAATCATCCTTTTCTTATGCTAGATGCTTGCTAAAATGTTAAATCTTAGGGAGAAATTAAACCAGCTTAATAGAAACCAAGAAATTGGAACCAAATATCAGGATTTCAGCTAACGGATTGAAAGAGTGTGAGAGGGATCAGTGAGTCGTGCGAACAACAGGCAAAGCCAGTCGAAGGGAAGAATTTCGTTCGGCTCTACACTCGGGATTGGAGGTTACATGTGAGAGAGAGAAGGTGTTGCTCGGCCAAGAAGAGAGGAAGAGAGTGTGGGCTCCAAAATTCGCCACTGACCTCTCGACAATTTTGAATTGAAGAGAGTGAGTTAAAGCTTTAGTGTAATTTTCGAAGAGCATGAGATAGCAGAGACCCAGAGATTTCGTCCTCATTTCGACTTTAGATCCGGTTCAAGGTTTCTATAGCAGCCTATAATTAATTATCTCTCGATAAGTGAGAGAGAGAACTTTGAGTCGTTAGATCATAAATCATGGCGTATAAGCGACATATGGAGTTTTAGAATTTAATATTTTGAAATTCATCATTTAGCTTAAACCGGATGGTTTGGGGGATGATGACATGTCCGATCTAGATCTCATGGTTCCGTCATCCAGACGTCGTGGTCACTGGTCTACTTAGTCGGAGGTAGTCGACGGCTTGAGGATCGCCTCGCAATAGCGTAGTTCGTCGTTGAAATCCTTGTAAACTGAGGTTGTATTTGTCAGAAAAGAGACTTAATTCTACCGGCGGAAGGTTATTTGTCTATCAGTATCTACATGATTCAGACTCAAAGCTGGTAAGAGGGGAACATCTGGTCTACGATCGTGATAAATAATATAATGGAGCTTCTTGGCCAAACCACGTCAAAGGTACGGTGCGTACTTCATCCTATAGCTCTTAGATAAAGTCAGCCTTGATCGAAAGGACGGGTCGTCGCTTAACGTGAGATTGGTTGAGAGTGAGCGTAATATAGCAACATTTGGCATTAGCTCGCTGTGAGGTAGAATTTTCTTAATTTGTCACTCCCAACAAATAATTGCGGAAGGTGGAGAAATTGAGTTTTGCTTTAAGCTTTTAATGATAGAGTTTTATTTAAATTTGAGTTAATTTGATTTGAAAAATTGATTAATTTGAATCTGTTTAAGAGCTTTAGATCTTGTCACTGTTTATTTAATAGAGGATTAGATCTCTTGTCCTGTGAATCAGTTCTGATATTTGTTGATTTGAAATTTTTATAATAAATTTTTTAGGTTGTGTTAACTATCTTATCTTAAGCGGAAAAAATAACGCCCGTATCGCCCAAACTTGAATTTAAGCATTAATGTGGAGACATCTGAACGTTTATAACTTAGATAATTTACAATTAGTGATTTTGTTGATTTTGAAAATCGCATAAGTTAGAATGAAATTCCTTAATTTTTGTATTGAAGGAAAGCTCCTTCATCTATCGCGACATTTAGTTTAGTAATAGCATTAATCTGCTGTATAAAGAATTGTAGATCCGGTGGCGATTGATGAATTGAATATAAAAATATCTTGCAAGTATCTAATTCATTCATTGAAAGCTTTAACAAGCTTTGAAGCACTTGGATAAGGCATATAATTACTTCAAAATATATGTAAACACTTATTATCTTGTTCAAGCTCTTACATGTATTTCAAGATATTTAAATCAAGAAAGTGATTGCCTTAGCATATGCACGAATATTTGTTTCTTTTAAAATGCTATGTGTATATTTAAGCTTTTCAAATATATACGTCATATCGTATATTTAAGCTTTTCAAATATATATTGATGCAACTAATTGAATGTAAACATATCTCTTAATGTATGAAAATATCACATCATTATATTTAAAAGCTTGCACAAGTTTGACATGAATGAATGAAACTACAAATTGCTTCGAAACATGTGCAATCACGTTTCTTTGAAGTTCATTGCATGCTTGTTGTTGAACTTTTAACTTCATAACCAGATTTATTTAAACTTTTTTTTTATTTGCTTTCAATTCATGTATCGTGATGATGAACTCTATTTGAGTTATCTTTAAAGAGCTATGTTTATACATATCAGTGATTCTTGTTCTTAATGAGCTATTAAATTGGACATAATCTCATTTGAAATCTGATATAGATTCCATCATCACTTGAAAACTAATACTTTACGACTCAGTGTATTTTAATTAACTACTTCTATTGCTCAAACACATGTTATAACATTGTTTAAACATTCATTAGAAAGGTTACGAAATATGCTCATTGATAAGTTGTAAGATTGTGTTTTAAGTAAACTATCAGACTCCCTATAAGTCCTTGTATTTCTTTTATGCATTTGTAACTTCACATTTGTTATGCTCAAAATTTTGATTTAAGACTTTTATTTAATTCCATTTAGACTTTTTGATTCTCTTTTTTTTCATTTTTATTTTTTACATCTAGAATTGACGAACTGACCTCCCGACGCCACACACCGCAGGGGTCAGATCGAGTGTTTTATTACTACGCTCTAATGAAGAGAGAGTGTTTTGCAACACCACGACGATTTCCATCTCTAATGGTAAATGACACGACTTTAAACCAGAAGACAAACGCATGACAATATATATATTCATTTCTCTTTTTTTTTTCTAAGTCTAGAAATTTAACAAAATTTCTGCAACATTTCAACTATGGGGAGCGACATCTAACGATGTTACACGCCTAATGAGCGAATGAAGCGTGTATTACAACACGACTTTTTCATCTCATCGCTACGTGGCACGACGCTCTTCAAACCCGAAATAAACACAAGACGTATATATCCATATTCACACATTGATCCCACATGTTCTCGACTCATTTTTTGCGCATCGATGATCGGCAAGGAAACGGTTAGGATCTAAGAGAACCTCCTAATGACGTTCCTTCTACACGGCAGGAGAAGGGTGGGTGAAATGGGAGACGAAACCAGAAAGAACCCACCTAATGAAGATGTTCTTCTCTGGTTATGACAAAAAATTAGAAGGGTAATGTAAGGAGAGCGACACCGAAAAGAAGAATCCATACGGTGTTCTTCTCCCATTGAAGAGATCAGTAAAACCAAGTAGAAATGATTTGGAAAAAGGAGAAATTGGATCGAGAAATGCAGGGAAAATGAAATTTTGGATTAATATGGGGAAAGAGGAAGATGTTTTCGGTTTTGATTTTAAGAGGGAAATAAAGAAGAAAGGGGAAGGAAAAATCAGAGATTTCTTTGAGAAATAAATGGAAGAAGAAGAAACGAAAGAAGGGAAAGAGGAAGAAGAAGGAGAAGAAGAACAAGAAAGAAAGAAGAAGGAAGAGAAGGAGGAGTTTATCTTTTCTTTTCTGGAGGAGAGAGGAAAAGGGGTTTTTTTTTTCTGACGAGAAAGAAGCTTCCCTTCACTGGGATGAGAGAAGGACGAGGAGGGAACAGCCTTGAGGGAACAACATGAGGAAGCCGAGCGTGGAGGGAGGCTTATCGAGTGTATATCGATGTGTGTGGAGGGAGGCCGACGAATGCTCACCTGAGCGTCGGCGGTAAAGGGCTTCACTGAAGGAGGAGAGGCTTTCAAGCCTCACGCGTGAGGGAAGGGGGGATCGAACCGAGCGAATCGTCTGTGAAGAGGATACCGCTAGCGAAAGTGAAAATGAGGATTTATGTTAGGTTTTATTTTTAAATTGATTTTAAATTGATTAACGACTTTAATGTGAATTTTAGATAAAATCACATGACAATATATATATATATATATATATATATATATATATATATATATATATATATATATATATATTAATATAAGGATGACGTTCCAAACACAAGACATGCTCCACGACCAGGCCGTTTGGTTTGGCATCAAAGTGTCAATTTCACCAAAATGCATCGCCGCCGCTGACGCGCGATTTTCGCGGCTCTAATTAAGCAACGCTTTTATTTGATAGATTTCAAAGCTTCGAAGCTAACGACATAATCAATTTCACGAATGGAGATCGTTTGGCTTATGACGGCACCTCCCAACCTTGATATGTGCACTCGTGACCACTCGACGTTGACGGCTGTTCATCGTGTAATATTTATATTCGCTTCGATGTTTCTGAACGCGATGGCAAAGTCTGTTCGTCGATCGGAGGTCATTTGGTTTAATTTTGGCGACATCCAGTGTATTTCAATTTGCACGTTGTCACTTCCAATCATTCGACATTTGTACAGACTTGTCACTGAGCAGCCTTTGATATTTTTTCGATGTTTGAACGATATGATCAATTACAAAAACAGATCGCCGGACATCGCTTTCCGATATGGCCGTCATTGATAGCGATCGACATCGTTAGATTATGCAATATTTATATTCGATTTTGGCGTTATGAACGCGACGTAATTCTTTCGTCGATCGTCGACCATTTTCGGTGATATATAATGCATTTTGAGCCTCGATTTATGCACTGTCACTTCCAAAGTCCGTCGAATTCGACTTATAGGCTTGACTCGACTTATGACACATATGTAGAGGTCAACATTTTTGTGTCACACAGGGAATAATTCTTGAAGCTGCAAGTCACTTATGAATGGTTGGCAAGTGGCCAGTACGATGCCCTCGCTTTATTCAAGTCTTGCAACTTGTTGGTATTGACTGTATATGACATTTACAATTTATTAGGCTGGATCATCTTCTTATCACAGTGTTCGTGGAGCGATGGTGTCCGTTAACAAATATATTTCACTTACCTATAGGAGAGATGACTATAGCACTTCAAGATGTGAAAATTATCATTGGTGTTATGATTTATGGAGCACCTTTAATTAGTCCTATAGTTGTTGGCCTCGGATTACATTGGAAAAGTTGGCAAGAATGTTGTGATGATTATTAGGCAGGCACCCTGATGCAGATGTTATTTATCATCATCCTAAAAACCATGATGTCATGGCAAATTTTCACACGGGCCACTCAGATGCTCACTCAAGAATACCACTGTGTTGGCTAAGATGAACCTTTTATAGGGATTCATATGAAGATTTGCTTTACCCTATTTTTTTGAGGCATGTCAGAGGATACATCTTATATAGCTGTCATTATTAGAAGATTTAGTTGTCTTCGCTTGATATTCTTTGGGAAGCTCTGCACTTGCACACTTGTATAGAGAACTAAATCTTTCAACAAAGCCCAAAAGTGTTAGAATAGCTGGGTGTTTGCACTTGTCACAAGTGCGGACTTGGGAGCATTTGCATGTGGGGAGGCCAACTCTTCATATCCCTTTTCCAAGAGATATCACTGGCAAACCACTTGGATACAGGTATGATTTATATGACTAACTAATATGTGTATATATATATATATATATATATATATATAAAATTGAGTAATAATATAAACTAAATACATTTATAGGTGGCATGCTGAATTGGTACAAGAAGTACCACTTGGAAATGTGAAAATGTATAGAGATGAAATTGATGAACTTCAACAAAGTCAGGTACAAGCAAATATTCATTATCAGTAATGCAATTATAAGAGTTACTTATGTTAATCATTTTAATTAAAACTTGGTAAATAGGCTAATTGGACGTCATACTTGGATGAAATAATGGTTTAGTTGTCAGAGATTTGTCTTAGAAGTATGGATATTTGGATAGCCTGTGTTCCACTCATTAATTGGAAGCGTGCTGAGTGACATCTTCTTCCAGATCGAGTAATACGACAGTTTGGTAGCTTGCAATCTACAATGATTGAACCAATAGATTGAAAATTTAAGAGGGTTGATGGGCGAGGACGAGTAGAAGTTGATTGGATGTATTATTATCAAAATTATATTGAATTATGAAATAATCGTCGGGTATATATAGTTCAATTAAACCCATCAGAAGGGAATAATAAGAAAGAATTAGCTACTTATATGCGATGGTATAAATCATGGGCATCACTCTACTTAGTCAAAGTGCCAACGCAACCACCCGATACATACTAAGTCACCAGGAGAGAGAATTGTGGTATAACTTTAATAATTTACTTTCATAGTAAATTATCGATTTATTTTTACATAACTCTACTAACTTAAGTTTTAATTATGCACAAATGGATTACTATGTGCGTTCGAAAGGTATCACAGATTAATTTGCTGGCAGGCATGGTGAAAATGCTAATGCGATGCAACTTGCTCTATACGAGATCTCAGAGTTATCTACTGGGAGCGAGCGCCTATAATTAAGTGCATTTGACCAATCGATTGGGTATAACTTTTGCACAGAGCATACTCGTGAAACACATGAAGGATATCATGATCCACAAAGGTCAACTTCTGATGCTCAACGTTTGTCAACGCATGATATGGCACAATAATCATATTTTGATCATCCAATGAGATCATTTGGTTGCAATACAAGGAAATAGATTACTGAAGCTTCACAACACTCAACACATGCAAGACCTTCAACATATATTGAATCATCAACACATGAAGGACCATCATTTGATCTGCAATGGAATACATCTGAAAGTGGTCATTTAGACTTACAATTTTAAAGTATGCCTATACATGCATGACATAATATGAGTTATCCTTTTGAGGGATCACTATATTACCCCAATTTATCAAGATAGAATTGTAATCACAATCTTCAATTTGTAACACCACTGAGGCGTAACAAGAAGAAGAAGAGCATCAATTCAAAGATCGATCTCTAAATAGATATGCACCTGGAACAAGTGCTATCCCACCATGATGTAAGAGACAATAGTCTTATGTAATTTATTTATTTTTAATATACTAAGTGATATTTTAAACGTGTATTTTTTTATTAATTTATTTATGTGATCAAAATTAGTTTATTATGATTGAAATAACATCATATAAATATGAGAACTTTTTATGAAATTCTAAGAATATACATAAATTTAAATTTTTTTTTGGACCACTAGACATCAAATAAATTCTATTAAATTAATATAAATATAAATTATATAAAACATATAGTTTAGTCATTATAATCATAAACTAGTATAAAATAAATACACATATATTTCAGAAATTTTAATGATTAATACAACCACTGAACAAGTCTACAAAATATTTTATATTTGATATCTCAATATTATAAAATTTTATTAATATAATCAGACAAATTATTATTTTTAAATAATTTTAATTATATTGAACTAACTTAAGATCATAGAATTAACATATCAAGTATAACTAAAAATTAAATTAAATTATTTTATAAATATATGTCACTATCTTAAATTATACAAAAGCATAAAATTTTATTCCATATCTGACTTTTTATAATCAACAGAAGATGTAAAAATAAATAACTTTAAAAATATTATCATAATTTTATAAAAAGGTTTAACAAATATCAAATTATTTCATTAATATTTTGCTATTATTTAGACTCATAGGATTTCTAAAAGTATTGAACTAACTTAAGATCATAGAATTAACATATCAAGTATAACAAAAAATTAAATTAAATGTTATGATTCAAATGCACGCTAACATTTCATGCTGAAAGAAAGAAATTCAGATTTCAAATACACCGAAAGTATTAGAGATTTGGAATTCGAAGCAATTCAAATACACCGGCCAATGGTGATGACACGGTACGCCGCATCGTAATCACTGCCGTAGCTGCACGGCCATTCCCGACGGGCCAACTCGCCACCGCCGGACATCGGTCCGCCACCGCCGCCGGCGCCGGTAGCGCCGCCGTATGACGCCAAACCTTCGCTATTTTACATTACATTTCAACCAAACAAAAAAAGAAAGATGAATTTGTAAAGCTCAACCAAACAACTATAAAATAATCCTTTACATCAGATTCTTTACAGATTTCAAATGCAGTGCAAACCAAATTTAAATTATTTTATAAATATATGTCGCTATCTTAAATTATATAGAAGCATAAAATTTTATTTCATATCTGACTCTTTATAATCAACAGAATATGTAAAAATAAATAACTTTAAAAATATTATCACAATTTTATAAAAAGGTTTAACAAATATCAAATTATTTCATTAATATTTTGCTATTATTTAGACTCATATTGGTGGTTTCAATACTTTTAGAATGAATAGTTCACCCTAAATAATCTAATGAGATTTAAAAATTTTAAAATTTAAAATAATTCTTAATTTAAACCTATCTTTATGATTAATGTTAATTAATCATATTATTAAATGAAATATTAATTAATATATTTATAATATTGCTTATCAATATAAAAAAAAATTCATTATTTTAATACTCATAAAATATTATAAATTATTTTAAAATTATCCATATTAAATTATTTTTAATTTACTATTTAAATATATTTAATATAATTCTCTATATTTAATATTTATATATATTATTATTACAAAGAATTAGAAAACTAATAAATTGAAAAACATGGATAATTATCACGTTTTTCTCGATAACGTGAATAATTCTAAAACGTGATTAACATTTGTCGTATTTTTTTCTCCTCAAAACGTTGATTGCATATACAGCTTCTTGTAAAAATTTAGCTAATTATGAGAAGTCAAAAATCACTTATAATTAGCAGTTGCAGACATAACATTTGAAAACGCTAATTACGAATACGTTTTGCTCCTTTTTATAATAAATTTTAATGGTGTCCTTTTTACTAAATTTAAGCTTTCCGGTGCTCCTTTTAAAAATTTGGCCTAAAAAAAAGAGAGATAAGAAAAATCCTCTCTTTTATGAGTGCATGTCATGACAAAAAAAAAAGAGGGCATGAAAAATAAATTAAAGATAATAATAAAAAGATATTATGAAATTTAAAATAAATAAAAATTGAATCATAATATCATAGGCTTTTCCCTTCATGCTTGACTCATCTAAACTTCTTAAGTGGGCTTATAAAGATGTAATTAGGCCATTTAGAATAATTGAACTTTCTTTCTTTTAAATCAAAAAAAAAAATTTTAAATAAAAGCCCATTAGGCTTAATTCTATAAATAGGCTTATGTTAGAAGGTCTATCTTATGAAACAAAGTATAACAAATTTTCAGATTTTTAGATTGATAAAAAAATGGAGATGCACATATATGAAACTTAAAAGTTGTCATGTTGCTATAATTAAATGTTGCAAGGTTTAGGATTATCTTATTTGTTTTGCCTCCTTCTCTTGCTTGGTCATTTGCAATCATGAAAATGATTATCTTGTTTAGGCAATATTTCAAATTTTTCTAAGTTTATCAAACTTGGTATGATTATTTAGTTTGTGGCCTAAACTCCATGAAATTATCATGATCAAAGGAAGATGATGAAAATAGAAGTGAATGACTTTGTTAGCTTTATATTTAAGTTAATGGGCCTTTGAAATGCAACTTGAAATAAAATTTTGTGCAATTTAAAAGTTTTCATTTTGCTGTTTGGTAACATTAAGGTTGCATTTTACCTAGTGAATGTTCATATTGCACTCATAAGCAAGTGTCAAATCTATATCTTGCATTGGTATGAAGGTGGGACATGATTTGCTTTCTTGATTTGAGAAACTCCTTCAAAATTGTTTGCTTTATGAAACTTAAATTCTAATTGATTATCATTTTTAAAAAGAAACGGAATGAAAAAGGGAAGTGAGTAGCTTCACTAGCATTGATATCATTCCTCTCTCTCCATTATCACTATCAAAATAATGAATATGTAAAGTGCAATCTGAAATAAAATTTCATCTGCATAGAATTTGAAAGTCTTTGGCCTTCATTGTTTGAATAAATAATTTGTAAGGTTTTCGAATAGCTACTTATTAAACTTATAGCTCCCTTTCAAATTCAAAGAACCATTGGGTCCAAACTCATGTGCGAGTTTACATTTGAACAAATCTTAATTAGAGAATCCCTTAAGGTAGATACTACACTTGATGTTTAACAAGTGGTTTGAAAGATTAAATGTATATCCTATAAAGATGGAGATGTTTGATTCATGACCAACTGAGAAAGGCGTAAATCTACATCATTCAGAATAGATGCACACTTGATTTGCAAACAAACATTTTTATATACTTCAGTACAAATACATGCTTGATCATTTAGAACAAATGTTCATTTGGTTTGCAACAAGTATTTGAGAATATTGAACTCATATTTTTGCAAGAACATATCTTCACTTATTTTATGACGAGTATTTATATGAATCAAAGCTCTTATGTTTTATAAAACAGATTTACACTTGATTCATGATTTCTTCTAGGTATCAAAACTTAGATATGACACATATGTCATTTCAAATATAATTAATTCAACTTAGACATCTTACTGTCCATACAACTTTCAAAAAATAGATACTTGTATGTATGTTGAAGTATTCATTAGATCAAACATCTAAAAAAAATATGTGAATCATATGCAAAACAAAAAAATAGATAATCTACATCCCGGTTTGAACTTAGGACTGGGTCCGGGTTAACAGAACTCAAAAATTCATATCAAAACTTGTAATTTGACATGTATGTCATGCCAAACATAATTACTTCAACTTAGACATATTAATGTTCATATAACATTTTAAAAGAACGAATACTTGTATGTATGTTGAAGTATTCATTAGATCAAACATGTAGAAAAATATATGAATCATATGCAAAATAAAAGAACAGATAATCTACATCCCGGTTTGGTCTTAGGATCGGGTCGAGTTAACAAAACCTAAAAATACGATTATGATATTAGAAGAACTTCTATTTAATAAAATATGATAAGTTAATTCTGTCATAAAATGACAAATGATAAATCTATTGACACTTCTCAAATTTAAACTCTCGAGAGAAAAGTCTCAAACCCAATCCTCTATGCTCAGAGTTGCTTTGTAAGATTATAAATGAGAGAGTGAATTTGATCCTCTGCAAGCAGAGTTGATAAGGTCTACTACATTCAAAAGGTTACATTAGTATGATTTAAATGATCAATGATCACATATTCAAATGTAAATCAATTATAAAATGATCAAATTTTCAAATAAAAAAAATTAAATTAAATTAAATTAAATTAATTATTTAAATTTAAAGTAAAAAAATATCCACCTCTCCGCAACTGTTTGTCGAGGGTAACAAATTAAAAAGACTTTTGCTCACAAAGAGTCGCCAAATCAAATACATAACTATTTTTACATTTAAATAATCTTAAGCGACGCTCGTGTCTTCGTCCGTGATTTTGCCGCAAAACGACACCACATAAATGACACATAATTAAAGCTCCCAGAAAGTGGTTTGTCGCAAACGACACCACTAAATTACCGCAGCTATATATTCTTAACGACTTTCGCTTGAAGCTGAATTATAATATGTTTGATTGGACAAAAAAATCTTATATTAAAAAGGACTTATATATTTGTCCCCTGACAAACTCTACCCCAAGTCTATAGCGACACTTTATGACGAACCCATGTGTTGTTGATAAGGATCCTTCTACCGTCCACTACCTCCTCGATTAAGCTGACCGCGATGCGGATGACGAAACTATGGGATCTAGATCGAGCACGTCATCATTCCTCCAACCAAAAGCTTTAAATTAAATAATAAATCTCATAACATTCTAAACTCACTCCACCCACTATTATACACTTATTTAATCATCAACTAGCCTTAATCGAAAGTGCTCTCAGATTGGGAGTAATTAACTGCCATGCCTATAGTAAACCTAACTATCTAAAGCCCCTCGAAATAAGAGCAAAATCTCTGGGAAGTGTCTTATCTACTATTCCATCTGTCTTCTGAAAATTTCACCGACACTTAAATCACCCTTTTCATCACGAAGAGGTTGAAAATTTTCGGATCCCACAATGTTGTTTGATTGCTTCTATTTAGTAATTTGTACTGACTATTTGAACTAGAGGCTTAAGGATGAGTCCACTGAGGAATAAATCAAAGAGAGATTTCATCAAATTTCAGAGCGGGTAAGCACCTAAATGAACAATAATCATTGAGTGCCTTAACAATCTTTATATTGCATTTGAGAGTAGTAGGAAATTCCAGTCATACAAGCCTAGCAATACCGGTCATTCATATTCAACAAAAATGCAACAGAATAAACATAATTGACTTCAATTATGTAGATTCAATTGAAATGCAAAGGGAATAACAAAATCAAAAAAACAAACTGCTATTTGGCTTCCATTATGATGAAAAAATAAATAATAAATGCAAATTTATAAAACAGGTCAGCATTAGAGCTAAGTTTTTCACGTAACACTGCAATAGATTGAATCGGGAATGCCCATGTGATCAGTATTCTTGAAAGACTCTAAACACCTCCTCCCAATTACCCCTCCCTCCCCTTTAAATATTGCTAATGTAAGCTCCAGCCCAGCGTTAGAGCTGGCTACTCACATAATATTACAATTGACCGGGAAATAATATTGCAATAGTTTGGGTTAGGTGTGTGTCCAAAAATTCACGCTAGCCTCTCGCAAGAGAGTTGTGTCCTAGGTCAAATTTTCAGAAGTCAAATTTATTTTTGTAGATAAAACACTACCTAAAGATTTCATCTTCATTTTACGAGGCCCTTAAATCTAATTCTAAATTTCTTATAAACACAGACAGTTATGGTTAATTACTCATCTCAATGACGTGAGAGAACTTTAAATTAAGGCTAGTCGTTAGATTGTTAATTGCTTAGCATATAGTATCAATAATTTAAATATTAAAATAACAAAATTTGTTATTATTAACTAAAAGTGAATGGTGGGAAAAATGATGATGAACTCGATCAAGACCTCATAGTTTCATCATTCCTGGTTGTCATAGTCGTAATTTACTTAATCAGAAGAGATAGTAAATCCAATCTGATCATAGAATTCTTATCGGCGACCATAGGTTGCTTCGTCCAAAGGGGTCTTGTAGATTCAAGGTGAATGTTTATCAAAGAAAACAATTTTAGGAATGACCTTAATTAATAAAGGGTTTTGTGTCTTATTGAATGTACTTTATGATTCACAACTCAAAGAACAAATTCATTAAAGAAATTATGGGCTACAATTGTGATTGTAATCTAATAGCATCATTTCGCAGCAATCACTTGGTCAGAAGATGATGGTCATAACCGTTACTTTCTATAATATCATTTCACGGTAAAAACATACTGACAGAGAAAACATGTCATATTCTTACAAGCTTGAGATTATTTGATAGTGAATATAATGATGAATTTGATTTGACATTATCTTTTTTGTGAGCTAAAATTTTCCTAAGTTTGTCAACCTCAGCAAACTGTTGTGGATGGTGAATGGATTTTCACTTTAAGCTTTTAGAAGATGAATTTAGTTTCGATGATTTTCTTAATTAAAAAAAATGAATATTTCATGATCGATTGGAATTTGAATTTAAAGTAATGACACTACGATTTTAAAACTTTTAATAATAATAACCCCTTTAGTTTATATATTCTTTCAACATGGTTATCATCAAGGTATCTAGTCATTTGCATTTTATCGCTTTTAGACTATATCGACTTTGTGAGCTAACAAATAGAGGATTAGGTCGATTATTGGGCTCAATTCTGTCAACTCTAGACCTTGTGAAGAGGAGAATTGAGTTGGCCAAGTAAGGCTTACAACTCCATCTTATAAATAGTGTTGCCTGAAGGTTTTCATTTCATTTTTAAATATGATTTTCTACATAAGGCAGTTTGGAAAGTTAATATCTTACTATATTGGATAAACAAATTATCTTCAAGACATGTCGTGTTTTTGCCACCATGATGCACTTTCTTACATTACATACATATATTGAGTCTAGATGAAAAGTATTGTTAAACTATTGGGTGTGATTCAATGGATTCTAGACCATGATGGTCAATAAGTTTAGCCAAATTACTTATATCATTATGTTATAGTTAATAAAATTTTATTGGGTTTTAAGCTTAGATATTCGTCATATGTGCTTTATTTTTTTTTTAAAACCACTGTTTTTTTAAATAAATACACGTTCCTCTAGATGAGGTTATTTAAGACCAATCTAAAGTTTTAAATCCATGCATCATCTTTAAGAAGGAGATTTTAGTATTTATCCCATTCGTCACAACACGTGCGGATAACTTTACTTTCAAAATGACAGTACAACAGTGATATGCAATAATTAATGGTGGGTCCCATTCTTGGAAAAGCTTTGTTCACAAGTGAACCACCATTTGAGGCATATACATGCTACTTCTAATAATTGAGGTGCATCTCACCTAAAGACCAGGTTTTTATTTTAAGTTCATTAACATCAAATTATGTATGCCCGCGCATGCAAATTTGTGGACCTTGTTACCAGCATTAGAAGACATAGACATTTGCTAAGTGTTAAAATAATATAAGTTATTTGTATTTTACCTCTTTTTATTGTTCGAGTGGACCACATAGGGTATCTTTTTTCCTATAAATAGAAACCCACTTCAAAGGGTTTCATCTTAAGTTCAATTCATTGAGTGCATATGTCAAAGAGCTTGAGTATTCGGGAGTGTGATTTAATACATCCGAATGTCTCAATGTTTGCCCTTAGGTAATCCGTCAAGTTCAACATGAGCCTTATGTATGTCCCATTCAAGCTTAGTGTATTGCTCAGTTCTAGCTTCTTTCATTTTATCGTTCATATTTGATGTATTATTTGAAGTACAGAGTATCATTTTGTTATTTAATTTCATTTTAATGTTGTTTTCAAGTTTTTCTTTTAAATTTGTTCAGTTTTGGTTCTGTCATTGAAAAATTCAATAGCAATCCAACATCTTTCCTACATGGCAACATCTTTGGAAATGTTAGACCTACCCATCATGTCAAAAAAAGGATGCATATGATAGTATCTAAAACACCACAACAAGATCTTTGACTCTCATCGCTAAAAAAAACATGTAATGATTTTCAAGTATCTGCATGAAAATTATAAACGGATTTTCTCGACAAATCAAAAAAGGTGAGTACAGGCACTTATTTTAAAAGTTGAGTTTTTAATTCAAATCATGTCAAAGAAAGATATATATAAGTTGTCTCCCCATCATATTAAGAAAGGAGTAAACGGATCACTTGTACAAAAAATTTGCAAGCACAATATATTTTCCATTTGCATCAAATAAAGTACACAAGTACCTGAGCATCGCAATGGGCTCGCTTCGGATTTTACCTATGCGAGCGAGATGTTGACGATGAACAATGGAGACTAAGACAATGATTAGTCGGCAAGAATAAAAATATTTTTTCTTGCATTTTTTCTTTTCTTCTTTTTTGCTCCGTCTTTCTTTTTTTCTTTTCATTTCTCTCTCTCTCTCTTTCTCTCTCTCTCTTAAAGCCCTCTCTGTTAAACAAAGAAGGAGCATTAGAGAGAGGGAGTTAGAGAGAGGTAGAGTTAGAAACAAGGTGAAAGAGAGATAGGGAGTTAGAGGGAAGGTAAGAGGAGAGGAGAGAATGACGGCTGGATAGAGAAGCAAGAAGAGAGAGAGAGAGAGATGGTTGAAAGAAGCAGAGAGGAGGGGAAGGAGAAGAAAGAAGAGGAAGGAGGAGAATGGTGAAGAGAAGACAGCACTGGCGGCTAGGATAGTGGTGTTACATGTGGGCAATAGTAAGGGATGTTCAAACAGGTTCAGCCATCGGTTTGGAGAGTTTCTAAAGCATTTTCTGAAAATTTTTAGAGGGACATGGGCATTAACTGAAAGAGGGATAACAAGTATAAATAGACCCTTAATTGTTGTGAGAAACAATTTTGACAAGTGTATGTTTCATTGCCGGTCCCAAGTCCGGATGTGAAAAGTGGAGGGTTGCGTTAGGTAGTCGGCAACATAACGAAATAATCATGACATGAATCCTTTAAATCATTGTGTTAATCTAGGGCGTCCCAGAAGCATTGTATGGCTTGAATCTGATGAAAAAATATGCTAGCTACATGCGCGCGTGCAGTGTTAAATAATAAACAAGGGTTCCCACATTATGGACGGATCAAAGAAGTTAGTCCATGAAACTAGAATTAGGTTAGGATCTTGGAATATAGGTACTCCATTGGAATTAATAGATATTATGGTTCATAGAAAGATAAATATTTTATGTGTTCAAACTAAATGGGTTGGGGAGAAAGCCAAGGAGATTGATAATTTAGGTTTTAAACTTGGTATTCGGTAAAAGTCGAGAAATAGTAGGTGTGATTATAGATAAAAGTTTGAAGGAAAATGTTATAAATATTAATAGATGTGGAAATATTATTTTAAAG
The DNA here is from genome assembly GCA_021442155.1 of Cymbidium sinense. NCBI lineage: Eukaryota > Viridiplantae > Streptophyta > Magnoliopsida > Asparagales > Orchidaceae > Cymbidium > Cymbidium sinense. Next base: position 248,077,081 of record CM038214.1, read on the forward strand.
ATTATTGTTGATCTTAAGATTATCAATGTTATAATATCATGCTCCTCAAGTAGGTTTGGAGGTAAGCGAAAAGAAAAATTTTGGAATGAATTAGAGGGATTAATACAAAGATCTCTTGAAAAAAAGTATTTATTGGAGGAGATTTAAATGGACATGTTGGTAGAGTGGTAGAAGATTTTAAAAGTATTCATGGTAGTTATGGATTTTTAGTAATGAAGATAGGGTATATTAGATTTTTTAACTTTATGATTTTGTAGTTGTTATCTTTATTTAAGAAAAGAGATGAAGCATATTTACTTATAAAAATATCTAAGTAAAGCAGATTGATTATTTTCGATAAGAAAAATAGATCGTTTAGATTGTAAAGATTAAGGTCATTCCAAGTGAAAATCTAAATCAACATCGATTGTTAGTTTTAGATTTTAAGATGAAAAGATTGTAAGAGAAAAATAAATCAAATTATTTGTAGAATTAGATGAGGAGCTTAAAGAACACAAATAAAAATATTTTTAAGAGCAAGCTACAAGAGATTAGAATTTGGGATGTTCATAGTAAGTAACATTATGTGGGAAAAAATAGAGTGAAATTAGTTCTAAAGATGTCTTGGAAAATCAAAAGAAAAACTTCTTTTAATAAGAATAGTTGGTGGTGGAGTCGAGTGTGTAAGAAAAGATAAAATAAGAAGTATTTTATAAAACTTGGTTTAGATGTAAAACTTCGGAGAATTGGGAAAGATATAAAGTGGCCGTAGAGATTAAGAAAGCGATATATGATGCAAAATTTAGCATTTTAGTGATTTATACAATAGATTAGATATCAAAGAAGGTGAATAATGTAAAGTAAAAAGAAAGAGATAGGAGAAGTAAAACATAGTTCAAGTGAGGTGTATTAATGATGAAAATAATAAAATACTTTTTTTTTAGAAAAGGATATTGAAAATAGGTGGATGAGGTATTTTGATAAACTTTCAATGAAGGATCTGAAAATACGATTGATTTTAACCTTAATACCTAAAAACAAAATAGAAATTTCATTTTATCATTCGTATTAGTAAATCTGAAGTTAGTGAAGCTTTAAAGAAAATGAAATGTGGAAAAGCAGTAGGACCGAATAATATTCCAATAGAAGTGTGGAAATGTTTAGGAGATCAAGGAATTTTTTGGCTTACAAATCTTTTTAATGTCATTTTAAAGACTAAAAAGATGTCGGATGAGTGGAGAAATAGTTTGTTGGTTCATATATTTAAGAATAAAGGTGATGCACAAGAGTGTGCAAATTATAGAGGAATTAAGTTAATGTGCCATACATTAAAATTATGGGAGAGAATAGTGAGCATAGGTTACGATGTGATCTGAAGTTTTACCTGTCGGTTTGGTTTCATGCAGTAGATCTTATGGATCTATATATTTGTTAAGGGTTTGATGGAGAAGCATAGAAAGTAAGGAGGATATACATATGATATTTATTGATTTAGAAAACTTATGATAAAGTTTCAAAGATGTTCTTTGGAGGTTCTAGAGCAGAAAGGAGTTAATATTGGTTATATTCAAGTCATTAAGGATATGTATCAGGCATTACTTGTGTCAAAAACCAAGGGAGGATTGTTATAAAATATTTTATATATATATTAACTATACAATTATGTCAGGATAAAATTCATATCAAGATTAATTAAACGCTTAGGAAATTAATTTGAAATGCCTATTTATTCTTAATAACCCAAAACTAGCCTTAATGCCCTATGCATAATCGGTCTTACTCATCTCCTCGTCTGATTTATTTTCAGATTCGACTAATCCTCTCGACTCTTACGATGTTCTGCTCGCTTTCTGCGCCTCCACACAAAATCGAAAGCTTCTTCCATTTGATCTTCCCAGCGCCACGCTCGTCTTCACCTGTTCGTTCTTTCTCCCCTTCAACCCCAGAGCGACTCAGCCTCCTCTTCTTCCTCTTCAAACTGAACGCTTCCCTAACTGAGGCTAGTTTTCTCATCTCTATTAAAGCAAAGCCTCTTCCGTCTTCTCTTGAACCAGAAGTAAAGAGCTTTCTTTATTTTTCCTCCTTCCCTCATTCTTCTTGGCCGAAAATCCCTTCCTATTTCCCTCAACCTACCTTGGCCAAAAATGCCTTCTCCTTCCCTCATTTCCTCCTTGACCGAAAATAACTTCTCCTTCCCTCATTTCCTCCTTAGCTGAAAATCCCTCTTCCTCCTCTTTCCCTCATTTTCCCTTGGCCGAATTCCTCCTAGCCAAACTTCCTTGATTCATCCTTAGAGACCTTACAAGCAGGTAGAGGCAACACCATCATCGTGTTTCTCTCGGTTTCTTGATTCCTCCTCCAATCAGCGATAATCACTTGACCTTTTTGTCGACCGAAGAGGAACACCATCATCGACGGTTCTTCAGGTTTCCAGATTTCTCATTCCTTCCATTTTCTTGTTCATCGTCGGCTTATTCATTACAAAAAAAATAAAAGTTTGGATGTGTAGGAATAAATGTGTGGAATGTGTATGTATATATGCTTTTATTTGAGTTCTCATACTCATCGTCAGATGAAAATTGACCGAGGTGTTACAAAACATCAACCGTCACGCTCATCAAGGTGTGATGGGAAGGCCTCCAAAACTGTTAGATGCGACCCCTATGCCAAAATGTTGTCGAAATTTATTGAAGTTCGGAACTTAAATAAATTCAAACTATAATCGTCAAAGCTTAAGTTAAATAAAAAATACACGATAAATGTTAAAACGAACATCAAACCAAAAAAAAAAAAAAAAAAAAACACTTACAAAACTTATTTAAACAAGTTGAAAGCCCTCCCAAAGTTCGAACTAAAATCCTTCCCCCTCTTTCTCAAGTACTCTAAACTCAAGCAAGTACTCCATCTTAGCCTTATTTATAGGGATTGGGAGAAGCAATGAGGAATCCATTCTTATTTAAAATTAACTTCATAATAAAATGAGTTATCCTCTTGTAAATTCTTCAAAAATAAACAATCTTTAATTGAAATTTGGGGAGGTTAATATTAAACCCACAAACTTTAATTATAATTCTCTATGACTTAAATTGAAGAGGTAAAGTGAGTTCGCTTCTCTTGTAAACTCCTCAAAATTAAATAAGCTTTGATTGAAATTTAGGGATGCAAATGTCAAACTCATAAAAGACTTATAATAAGTTTGAAGTTTGACTTTTAAATAAACATAAAACTTGATGTGAAATTTAAAATAAAGTCAAATTGAGTTTGATCGCTTTTATATGAAGACTGGATAACTCTCATAAGTGCAAGAATATTATTCGATAGCTTACTCACATGCATAACTTGTTTGCTTGCTGATAGTCATGAATGTTATATTCTAAGTCTACTTAAATTTGTATGTCAATACAAAACTAAAACATAAAAAATTTGTTACGTGTTATGTTTATATATATAAAAAAGAGGAAAATCAAATGAAATTTATAAGAGATTTATGAAGAAGTTAAATAACATGTTGGCAAGCATAGTTAAAGCTCCTTAATGAATGACTGAAAGATTCATATAAGAGCTGTTAATAGTTTGCTTTAAACTAATTGGAAGATAAATTCTCAAATATGAAAGAATTCGAACATGCTCATAAATGAATTTGAAAGCTTGAGAATTCAAAAAAACCAAGTAACCAAGAAATAATGTTTTAAATTACAACCTAAATTAATCCACCTAATCTATAATTTTAACATGCAGAATATATGACACTAAATTAAATTCTTTATGTATTGTTGATATGGATCCTTTCTAGTTGAGTCAACTACCTCTTTACTAGAATGACCACGATCGATGACGGAACCATAAGATCTAGATCGGACACGTCATCATTCCTCCAGTCATCCGCTTTAAGTTAAAATGATGAATTTCATAATCTTAAATTTTAAACTCCATATGTTATTATTATACGCCACGATTCAAGAATCTAACGTACCTTAATCGAAAGTTCTCTCACTTATGGGAGGGATAATTAACTATGATCATTCATAGAAATGGAACCAGATCTAAAGTCTACAAAAAATAAGAGAAACTGTCTTTATCTACTATTTCATCTATCTTACTATCATATTCTCTTTTGTGAGGGTGGCAATTTTGGAGCCCACACTAAGTATGTTGTACTTTGGATTTGTGTAATTATGTATTATTTTTTGTGGACAATGTATTATGAAGTTTAAAGTAAAAAAATTTGTATTTTGATTTCTTATGTTGTTTTGCTTTCTACTCGTACTTAATTTAGTTGTAATCTGATCAATTATAATATTAAAATTAAGCGTGATCTGAAAATATTGAAAGATTCATAACAAAATAATTAGGAAGAAGTAATCAAGTGTTTTAATATATATATATAATATAGGAAGATGATAGTAATGCAATCACTTATTTTAATTAGTATATAAGAATACAATTATTTAATTATAGTGATTAAGACTTTTTGATCTCGGTGGAGACAAAAAGATAAAATTGCTCCCGATTGAAAACTACATAAAATAATTTTTTAAATACAAAATCATTAAAATAATCAAGTGATCATAAATTCAAAGTACATTTTTTAAAAAATATGTAAAAAAAATCTTATTTTTGAAAGTAGCTTTTATAATTTTGAGTTAATTTAACTTTTTTTTTATTTTCACTTTGTTGGATAAAAATTAAGGTTGCAATAGATTAATATTTAACTTAATAAAATTTTATAAAAAATCATCGTGAGAATGATACTCAACTTATAATTAGAATAGCGCATGCACTTGCATATACTGTTTTACCCAGTCATATCTATACTAAAGAAACTTACCGATTAAGAGTTGGCAACCACAAAGCTCCTTATGAACTGCTTCCCTAACGAACTTTGATTTCCATGTAATTGTGATGACTTAATAAAAAAAAACATGGAAAAAGTTGAAAAAGAAGAGTAGAGAAAAAGCGAAGTATAACATGCATAACTAGTTGATGGGTGCATTACACATGAGATGATATTTGTTGAGATTTAGAATAGTGAAAAACACTATGAGGAGCTTCTTTTCGATGATGACCGACTATTTAAGAGCATGGATAACATGGACAAAATGATAGAAGAGTTGACCCAATCTTAGAAAGATTATCAAAAAGTTGATGATGGTGGGAGACCTTTTTTATGAGATTAATTGCTAGAAAAAATATATGATTTTAATTTAATATCTTAAAAAGTGATATGGAGTTTATGGTAGAAAAGTGAGGGATTTATAGGAGTTTGGTGAAAGGAATGATAAAACTAGCCTAGCTTTGACTAGTTTGGGCTGATTTGAAAGACCTCTTTAAGAAATAACTTTTAAGTGGTGTAATAACTAAAATTTGTTGTAAATCATTAACTTAGGTTCTTAACTTTTGATTTACAGTAATGATTAGGTGGTAAGGCCATTTGAGTGATTTCGTAGAAGGAAGAGCAAGACAAATCTAAATCGAGCTAATTTAGGCTAATCTAGAATATTTCTTTTAATAAATGACTTAAGAAAGTCTAAAGAAAAAGAAATTATGGTGAAGGGTTAAATTAAGATGTGTACTTATGTTTTGGAGTTTTTGATGAAATTTGATTAGAACTGTAATGGTAGAAATAATAATACTAAGCATTTGTTTATCTAGTTTGGGTTTTGAGCCTTAAGAAAAGTTCTAGAGAGGTTTGAGGACTTGAGTGATGGATGGTTCAGCTTAGAGATAAATTAAAATGTAGAAAGAGACATGAGAATGATTGAGGAGAAGCTTTCAGAGGGTTAGGGAGCACTTATAAGATAAAAACTAATCCCACTAAAGAAGGACAAAGTTAGACTAGCGAGTACTAACACAAAGAGAAAGAAATTCTCTGAAGTAATTTTATATTTCAAGATTGAAAATTTTCATTATATATCAATCCTGTTTATAAATATTACAATGATCATTATTCAAAAAAATGAAGAAATTTTTTAAGGAAGAAGGGATCGGTGTTCATTAAAAAATGAAGGTGTCAATCAATTTCATCAATTTATTTTATATTTCATTACTTTAGTGATGATCAATCCACACATATTCCCAAAGTCCAAAATTATAGTTTTTGGATCTCAAACCTAAAATCCAAATAATAAAATTCAAAATTCAAATATTTCTTTTTAATCATGCCCTTGTGATGAGCCTTGCTTTGGTACTTTCTTAAGCTTTTTGCTTGAGATCTTATAATTGAACATTTAGCACTAATTTTTTGATCCACATGATGTTCTATATAAACTCTCTCGAGCCTTGTTGCTCTTAAGACCATTTAGAGTGAAAGTTCTGGTTCACTTTGTTGATTAGTCACCACACAGATTTAAGAGTGGCGAACTCCAAGTTTTAACGTGAAAACCTCAAGAGGAAAAAACACCCCAAAATGTTCCTATGTATATACCCAAATAATCTTCCCACGATTACAAGATGATGATATCTGAAAAAGCAACAGTATTAACAACTCGTTATAACATTCTTGATGGCGGCTGATTTGTGTAGGAACTTCTAAATCAGACAATTTCCAAATAAGAACTTCCAATCGCAAACGATTAGGTGATTGATGGCGGCATATGGCTGGTGCGATCTTCTTCTCTTGACTGAACTCTCTCCTCCTTCTTCTCTCCTCTCACGGCCTCCCAAAGTGTCCTCATATGGAGAATGAGAATTTATAGATGGAGGAGTGGCATCTTGTAAATACATGAAAACCCAAACCACTCCATGGACTACGACTCCTTTTGATCATTTGATGTATTTGAACATTTGGATGCTCAAATGAGGTGAATTATGAGATCTTAGGCTTGTTAGATTACTGGAGACGCTCGATTTGACTATAAATACTCATATTTGATGATGTTGGTTTAATTGTGTTCCAAAGTTTCGATGTTTTGGTCTTGATCTTGACTTGGGATCATTTGCGCCCTTAAGATTCGCTGAGGAGAATTTTGAATGTATCAATGTATTAGAACATTGCTCTACAGAGTCATCAACATCTACTTGCTCTTAGCTCTAGTGGTTGGTTCACTTCTTTTTGCATTGGCACCTTTTGCACATCATCCTTGATCTTCTAGTCTTTGATTCTCTCAAGAAAAGTTGCTCCAAGTTAATCAAATCCTCTCCACACTACCACAATAGTTTAGTGAAAAGTTGATTGATCTATTTTGCAACTCTTTATAATTTGTACGCCCCATATTTTGATAGTGAAATTATATTTTCATCCTCACCCCATTGATGTAGGCTATCCATTACCAAACCATGAAAATCCCAGTGTTCTTATTTTTTTTGGTTGTTTTATGGTCATATCATATTTGTGTAGCACTACTTTTTTCTCTCTCTCTCAAGTTAATTTGATTTATTGAATGCTCTCCTTAACACTCATAAAGAGAAGTCCGGACACTTGCACTACAACACAAAGCTTTCTGATTGTTCCTTAAAAAACATAAAAATAAATGTGCTATAAAAACTACCATAAGATCCTTAAACTGCAAAACTATAATATACCTTAACAGTTGAATTAGTCCAAAGGAGGTGCAGTGCATTTAGAATTTTATGTTGAGCCACAGAAAGTACTGAGCACGATTTATAATCCTTCTGTCCAGGCTGACATCGACGTAAGCTATATGAAGGTTCCCACTTCACCTTTTCGTGTAGCAAAGGCGTTCGATCAACTGCTCCTTCAGAAAAGAAGCTCACTTCATCTTCAACAGAGTGAGAAATAGTCGTCGGCAAAGATATCCTGGATTATTACAAGAGATCAAAGGTTATCAACTAACCGATGGAAAAATAATAGCTGGAAGTGTGTTGCGTAGAAATAGCTCACATCTGGAGGTCATAGACGGCTTCCACGGCTTCCTCTTTTGATGGGGCCGGCCCAGCGATATCGAGCGCTGAAAAGCCCATCCCCGTTCGCTCTGTCCTCTCTGTCTCTTCCTCTTCCTTAGTCAGTGATGAACCTTCGTCAAAGATTCACAGGACAGAGGAGGTCCAGAGGAACTACTGCTCAATGCTTTTGACGAAGAACCAGGGGGAAGTGCCGCAATAAAGGAGGCGGACAGCTTCGACCTTGAACCCAATGCTGCTGGAGGAGGAGCTCGGCAAGTTCCAGCGACACCAGCGGTTATTCACGGTCGCTGGATAATCTCTGCCAGATCTAAGGATCGGCGTAGTGTCGACAATAACTCTTGCAGTGGAGATGCTTGGTAAGCTCCTATCCTAAAGTAAAAAATCTGAGTGCCGTTCAGGGATTTCTTTTTTTAAAAAAAAAAAATTTTGTCTGTTTTTAATTTTATTTTATTTTATGCATATTTCAATTTATAATAAAAAAATTATAATGATTATTATTTAAAAAATATTTAAAATATTTTGTGCATTTTTTTAAATGAAGTGGTATATTTTTAAAATAAAAATACTTACAAAATTTGGGATAATTTTTGTTTTTTTATCTTTATTTTTTTATATTGTTTTTTTTAAATATGCTTGTTAAGTGTATTTTTAATTTTTATTATTTTTAGAAATAAACTCATTATTTTTTAAAAATATTCAAAGCAAATTTTGAGTATTTTTAAAATAACTATCTAATAAATATATCTTCTGACTTAAAATAATAATATTATTATTATATAAATTTAAAAACTAAAAATTAAAAATAAAAGTAATTCCAAACTTCCACTAGATAAATTTATTTTTAAATGACATAAAATATAAAATATAAAAAATAGCAATGATACAAACATGCCCTAAACATATTATTTAAAAACATCTGTGTTTTTTATAATAAGCCCACAAAATTCACTTAGAAGTATAAATAAAGAGAAATTTTGAATAATGATATCTACAAAGATGAATCTTTTTAATCATTAAATTTATATTTAGATAATTATAATTTATAATTTATAAATAATAATAAACACTCATTCAAATAGATAAATTTATTTTTAAATGACATAAAATATAAAATATAAAAAATAGCAATGATACAAACATGCCCTAAACATATTATTTAAAAACATCTGTTTTTTAATAATAAGCCCTCAAAATTCACTTACAAGTATAAATAAAGAGAAATTTTGAATAATGATATCTAAAAGATGAATCTTTTTAATCATTAAATTTATATTTAGATAATTAGAATTTATAATTTATAAATAATAATAAACACCCATTCAAAGTGAAATTTATAAATAAAAAATTCACTATAATATTATTTGAATTTATTTTAAAGAATAAATAAACACATTGCATGATTGACCTCTAAAATAATATATTTTTTACTTTCCTCAACAGAGTACTATATTTAAAACATGTATCATAGACTAGAAACTATATAGCTTATCAATTTATCATGCCAAATAAAAACACCATTTTGCTTGCTATAGAAGTATCCCACATTTAAAATTTATAATAGTATGATCATATGAACAATGAATTATGACTACAAAGTTCATAAAATTCCATTAGTTGTATTCGATCCAAGAAATCAAAAGTTCAATTAGTGATTATAACATTAGAAGATTTGAGCTATTTAAAGGTTTTGCTATCACAACCAAAGTCTAAAAAACATTACAACTTTAACACTATGGGACATGATGAATAATTGATCACAATTTTAGAAATTAACTTTAAAAGTTGAGATCTATTAAATATATTTTAAACTCAAAAGTGAAAGTTTTATATTTAAATAATTATAAACATAACATATAAAAGCATAAAAAAGAAATAATATTATTGCATCAATAAAGGCTATAGCAAGAGATCAATAGGGAGATAATAATAGCCATTAATGAATAAATGTGAGAAATAATTATGTAAGTAATGACTATTTGTTGACCTTCATATATGTGTAATTCAGTCAAGCCAAATTCAAATTCGGCGTCTTGAGTGGCGGTGCGTAAATCGGGGCTCAAAATGCACTAGACGTCACCGAAAATGGTCGAAACAACCTCCGATCGACGAACGGACTTCGCCATCGCGTTCAGAACATTGAAATTGGTTAGAATATAAATATTGCATTCTTGTGATTAACTAATCAGCGGAGTGGTCGCCAGCGTATGAGCGCTCGAAGTCGAGGGAGCACCGTCTGGCCAAACGACCTCCGTTCGCAAAATTGATTGTGTCGTTAGACGAAGCGTCAAAACTATCGGTTGAGACTACGCTCAATTCGGACAAGTCAACAAATGTTGAATGATTTGAAGTGGCGATCGTGTAAATTTAAAATGCACGGGCGTCGCCAAAATTAACTCAAATGACCTCCGTCACGAGCGGACTTGGCCATCCGCGTTCAAAATGTTGAAAGCAGTCATAATATAAATATTGCGGACTTAATGATTAAGCGATCAACGAGGCGTGTGCGCGCTATCGAAGTCGGGGAAGCGGCGTAAAATAACGACCTACGTTCGCAAAATTGATTGCCTCGTTAGTTTTAAAACATCAAACACTATCAGAGGCGTCTCGAGCCAATTCATGCAAATGTAAAATGATTTGAAGTGAGAATGCTAAAATAAAGGCTAAAATACAGCGTCACAAAATCTCAAATGACATCCGTCGGCGAGCGAGCTTGTCGCCAGCGTTGAATGTTGGCGGGGTGATAAATCGTTAAGCGATCAGCGTCAATTAGCGTGTATGCACGTGTATCAGTCGAAGCAGATATATGCCAAACGACCTCCGTTCATGAAATTGATTACACCGTTAACTTTGAAATATCAAAATATATCAAGTAAGACAGTTTGTACTCAATTTGGACAAGTTTGCATGAAAATCGAGTGGTCAGCGGCAACGCATTTAGGCGAAATTCGATTTGGCGTCGACAGAGCCAAACGGCCCGATCATGAAATGATACGTCGTTCGTTGAGCAAACGGAATAACCTTAAATTGATATATATATTGACCATATGATTTTATCGATGTAAAATTCACATTAAAATTGTTTAATCCATTTAAAAATCAATTAAAATAATAATAAAAATAAACCTAATCTAAATCCCTCTCTAAGTGACCCGACCCGAAACCTAACCTAAATCCCTCTCTAAGCGACCCGACCCGACTCCCTCTTCACGCGCGACGCACGACCCGATCGGAGCTCCCCCTTTCAGGCGCGACGCACGGCTCCGATCGAAGCTCCTCCCTTCATGCGAACCGAATGCAAACTGCTCGGCCATCCCCGTTTCCCTCCCTTCGTTCGAACGAGCCGCAAGCCTCCAACCGTTCCCATGCAAAGGATTTCCTTTTCCTTCTCCAAACTGACGGCAAGCTCTCCCACTCCCTCATTTTTCGATTTTCCTTTTTTTTTTTTTTTGCCATAATCCGAATCAAGAAGGTTTTCCTCCTCCAAAAACAAAAAAAAAAGAGGGTATGGCTTCTCTCCTTCTTCTTCATCCTTTTTCTTCTTTCCTTTCCTTTCTTCTTCCCTTTTCCCCCAATCCCAAAATCAATTCCTTTTTTTTTCTATTTTTCCTTCTCCCTTCTTCAAACCGCAAAGATATTCTCCTTCTTCTTCCTTTTCTTTTTTTCCTTTCCTTTCTTCTTCCTTTTTTCCCCAATTCAAAAATTATTTCTTTTCTTTTTTTCTTTTGTTTTCTATTTTTTTCTTTTTCCTTCTTCAAACCGCAAAGAACTACCCTCTTCCTCCTCCATTTCATTAATCCCCTCATTTCCACAAAAAAGAAAAAAAAGGAAAATTTTGCCTCTTTCTTTAGCAAAACTAATTTGAATTTCATCATAATCCATGAAGGAGAATAAGATCGTGAAACAGTTATTCTTTTTGGTTTTCGTCATTATCCATATATTACCTTTTCAAGTTGCTTCCTTGACAGGGAAGAAACAGCATGTGTGGATTCTTCTAGGTTTTGGCGTCGCCTCTCATTTCCGTCTCTTTTACGACCCTTCTCTTCGCCATAACGGGAGAATAACACTATCATGAGGCGGGTTCTTCTCTTGATTTTCGGAATACCTAACCTCGTTCCTTTGTCGATCATTGCAACGTGCAAAAATATTAGTTAGAACATGTGAGATATGTGAATGTGGATATATACATGCTTGTGTTTCTTTGCAGGTTTGAAGGTTTGCAGGTTTGAAGGCCTCATCATGCTCATGAGGGTATGACGAGATGAAAAAATTGAATCGCGGTGTCCTGAACACCGCTCATTCATGAGGTGTAAAGCCAAAACACTCTCGAGCGATTATGAGGATGACGCCAGGAGACTGCTAAAATTTAGACTAAAATTCAAAACTTAAACAAATTCAAATGAAAATCATTTAAACTTAAGTCAAACAAAATGATATATGATAAATATGAACATAAATGTTAAATCAAGGAGAAATAGGGGAAGATCAGTTAAAGATAATTTTGGAAGGAATATAACACTTATCTAAAATGCAATTAAAATTTCGGGAGGTTAATATTAAACTCACAAACTCTAATTGTAATTATCTATGACTTAAATTGAAGCGGTAAAGTGAGTTCTCTTTTATTCAAGTTCCTCAAAATTAAAGAAGCCTTAATTGAAACGTGGGGAGACAAATACTAAACCCATAAGAGACTTGCAATAAATTTGAACTCTAAATTCCAAATAAATATGGAATTTGATATGGAGTTAAGTATGAATCTAAATTGGGTTTAATAGCTCTTATACCAATATGGAGGTAATTTCTATGCTAGCTAATAAACATGAGTAGGGCTAAAACAATAAAACTAAAACTGACACAACTTATCAAAAGTGGGTTAAATTGAGCATAATCAAGTTGGGAGAATCACAAAAACTCAACAAGTAAACTAAGTGCAAGTAATGTTTTAAACTACAATCTAAATCAAAATGACTTTAACATCATCGGATCTGCAACTCTTTGTACAAGCAGACAAAATGCGATACTAAATCAAAATTTATAAAAATCATAGGGCTTCCTTCAATCAAAAATTAAGAAATTTCATTCTAATTATGATTTTCAAAATTTAATGATTTCATTAATTAGATGAAATTATCTAAACTATAAATATATGCATGTGCTCAGACATAGAGATTTAAAGTGCAAATTATAATGTCTAAAAAGGCTGCGCAGGTTAAATTGGAATTTGTTAAATATTAATCTGAAAAATCTAATAAGATATTAGATCAATTTAAAACATCTTCTATAAAATTAATATATAATACAGAACAAAAGGCGTAGTTAAGGCATTCTTAAATACACGCGATCCTCACATGCTTAAATTCAAGTGTCGAGGATGTTGCACGGGTTGCTTCTGCTTAGTCTAGATGGGTTAAAAACCCAAAACCTATAATAAGAGTTTCAAATCTGAAAAATCGAAACGGATTCTGTCAGGTAATAATAGATCTAATCCTCTATTAGCAACTAAACAGAGTTGATAGGATACAAGGCTCTTAAATATATTCAAATTAATCAATTTTTCTAATCAAAATAACTCAAATTAAATATTAATCTGAAATTGTTTAAATAGAATTCTATCATTAAAAGCTTAAATTAAAACTCAATATATCCACCTTTCACAACTATTTGTCGGGAGTAATAAATTAAGAAAACTCTAGCTCACAAAAGAGTCAATGCCAAATCAAGTATTCTACTATGTTCACTCTCAATCAATCTCACGCTAGTAAGGATGTGGCCCGTGTCCTTTAACCGCGTCAAGAGGCTCCATATGAAGTAGTTACCAGAGTCCTGATAGTGGTTTGGCCGTCATGCTCCATTATATTATGATCACGACCGTAGCTGATGCTCCCCAATGGCTCTCCCCTTTGAGTTGTGAATCATGGTATACTTGATAGGCAAACAACCCTTGTCAACTAAGGTTAAGATTTCTCTTCTAAAACACCACCTGGTCTACAAGGATTTCTTATGATAACTATGTCGATGAGGATCCTTCATCGTCAGTCGACTACCTCCTCCGACTAAGTATACTGGACCACGCCCGGGATGACAAACCATGAGATCTAGACGCACATCATCATTCCCCAACCATCGCTTTAAGTTAAAATGATTAATTTCATAATTCTAAATTTTAAACTCTACATGAAGCTACCTATAACGATTAAACAATCTAATGACTAAATTTTAATCGAAAGTTCTCTCTCACTTATGGGAGGGTAATTAACTATAGGGGCTTGCGCCTATAGGAAACCTAGAACCATATTTAAAGTTCTTGCAAAATGAGGACAAAATCTCTATATAGTGTCTTATCTACTATTCCATATGCCTTCTAAAAATTACACTGACACTCAAAATCATACTCTCTTCAATTCAATAATTATCTAGAGGTCAGTGGCAAATTTTTGAAGCCCATAGATTTTTGGTGACTCCGTTGGGGACATAATTCTCTTTCCATCTTTGCTAGTCATATATGTACTATAGTAGCAATAAAATTCTTGAAAATTCAAAACATAAAATGGTGATTTAAGTGTGTAATAAATTCATTACGAGGCTCTATGTTGAATGAATCATTTCGTAGAGTATATCTTTATTACACCATTATTTTGTTCTGTAGTGCCTCTGCATCTTGAATGTATGTGGTGAAATAATAATTGCTAATTATTAATCCCCATCTTTCACTTTTGTAAAATGGATCTATAATGCACTGCTTTCACCATTTAGCTAAGGCGTGGTGCGAACATGTGCCTAGCCAACTCCATCATCAACACAAAAGATGTCGGGGCTACCATTGAATTTGGTAGCTTGAATTTCTGCTATCATAGAACCCAAAGTACCCACCCAGGTACATTCGTCGAGGCCACTGGAAGGCCTCAAAAGCTCCTACCCATGTGCAACAACCGCCCAATGCTAATCATAAGAGTTCTCCCAACAGAACTTTAGTTTTAAAAGGTAGGACAATCTAAAGCCCGTGATGAAAAGATCGGGCAACCGCGTGACTTTAATGCCTCGTGGTATAATTGCTTCGTCAATTGAACCTTTTTGTACCCGGAAAGTATGATCATGAAGCATCTTCATCAAGGAGAAAATTAACCAAAAGATAGAGAATAAGGAGAAACGCTGAGTTGAGGGCTCAACAGATCCTCTTTGAACGACCTAGTGAACAAGCGAAATTGCCGCAAGAAGCGAGTATCCTTACCCACAACAACTTTGACAACTTAAAGCGGGTAAAAAGGAATAACTCTGTGAAGGAAGGAGCAAGACGCTTCGATGGTGAACATCGAAAGACACTTGGACCTCGTATCCAAGAATCCATTATCGAAAAGTCCCGGCAAAAGGATAAGCAGATATGGAGGCCAAGATCCCATAATGAAGTCCTGAAGAATAAAAGAGGTGTAATATCTGATATATAAACTCAAAAATCTGCCTCAAAAATAACTCATCATAAGTGGATACCCAAAAGAAGGGATATCATTGATGAAAGATATGATGGTCGACAGGAGAATCCTCTGGGATCCCATCACCATCGATTCACCCTATAAGAGAAGGTTGACTTTGATCGCCCTTTAATAAGAAGTGTTTATTCCACACATTGAACTAAAGATCCACCGAAAACGTCGATCAGAAATTCGTGTGCAAGAAGAAAATAATGAAGAGGACACTATGGAAGTGGAAGTTATCTATATGGTCAGAAATATAAATGAACTCTCTACTCGCACCAAGAAGAACAACAACTCGTGGAACCCAACCTAAATTGACATTTATGAAAAAGAGTCTTCATAAGCAAATAGAGATGGATCTTCAATCTTGCGAAGGTGAAGAAGAAGAAGATAATGAGAAAGATCATGGGTGTCAAAGCTATATGGTTGAACCAAGAAATGATCATCGTACATTTATAATCATGTTGTCTTTAACAATAGTTGCAAATGCACAAGGAGAAGGTCAAGTTCTTCTCCTAAAGAAAGCAAGGAGAACAACAAAAAAGAAATAGATAAGAAGAAGAGCTGTATGATTGACCATGACGCTAACTAGAGAGCAAAGGAAATGCACAAATGGAGGTCAAAGACAAGGAGAATGAGCGGTACCAAAAATGAATGATATGATGGTACAAATGAACATCATGATGAAGATGTTGTAGAAGAATATCACATCAAGTGCAACATATTTTTGTCTAATCAACAGCTAATAATACAACTTCTATATACTATACCTGGTACCTCAAGCTCCTATAAGTACATGCTACATAAAGCAAGGAATGAAGTTAAGCCACTACCTCTCAACATAATTCAAAATGCTAGCACACAGAACGTAAATCTCGCCTAGAAATAATAATCAATGAAAAGATAAAGATAATCATAGCCTAGCAGAAAAGTCGGGAGTGAGTGGTCACCCTTACCCAAATGAATATGATCAAGTGTCATACCCAAAGGTTACTCGTCGAAATTTAATACTTTCGGCTTGGTAATCTAAAGTAACATCTAGCCCAATTTAATGCTACTTGTGGTAACACAAGAGGGAATAATGCACTACTTTTTCGTCAATTCGTAAATAGCCCGACCTCAACCGTAATATGAATATCAAATGATTTAGTTAAAATATTTGTTGATTTAGAGACTATATTTGTGAAGAGGCTCACAAGGTAACCGAAAATCATAATGCCGACTTACCTTGCTAAAAAAGGAGAAAGATGAGTCGATAAAATTCATAAGTCATTGGCGCAACCTAAGTATGAAGTGCGAGCAACAATTGGAAGAAGAACATGCGATCCAATTATTAATAGGCAATATGGATGATAAAATGACATCATTTCTATGCATGATGTCGATTACAACATTCTAGGACTTGCTCGATAGGGTGGATAAATTTGAAAAGCTGAATCGCCCTAAGTCTAAAGTCTATGCAGATAAAGCGAAGAGAAATAAACTTTCAGACTCAAGAAGAAATAAAATTCATGCTGCTTCCTATAGCTCAAATGGTGAAAAATGGGTAATATATAATGTGGATAAAGGAAAACAGCCGATGTACAATGATGATAAGGGAAAGAAGCCTGCTTATTCTAATCCACAGCCAAAATTAGTATTATGAGGTAATGACAAACCTCGAACTTTTTCAAGTGGTGGGGAGCGCCCAAAATAATCAACAAGAGATGATGAATGAATGGGACCATCTCTTTAAGAAAAAGATGAACAAAGAATATTCCTTTAGAAGGGATAGTGTGACTAAATTGTTTTGCAAGCCAAAGGGTCTACACAAATTAAAAGGCTCAAGAAGTCGATCAAGTAAACAATCCAAATTATTGTCCCTATCATCGGACGATCAGTCATCCTATCAAAGATTGTTATGTCTTCAAAGATTGGCTAGAAAGAAGTATCGATGAGGTGAATTTACATTATCCGAGAGTTTTAGTCAACCCAAAAGAGAGTCTACAAGGATGATTATGTCCTCTTCCATATCATCCATCAAAGACAAAAAAAAAAGAAGGAGAAGTCATCAAGAATGGAAACAAGTCTCCAAAAGACCTGAAAATGCTAAAGTAGCTAAAAGACGTCTCTAGTGTTAAGTGAAAATCACCGCTTGAACCTATATTGGACTTAAGAGAGATACCTAAACCAAGTATTTGGGCTTCTCAACGATATTTTAATAAGGCTACTTCATCATAACATGAGAAACAACCTACTAAATGTAGACCTCATAAATCAAAGAAGCTAGCTAAGAAAAAGAAGATCAAGAAGAGAACTACAACTCAAAAGTCATTAATAATCTAGAGGAGTATCACCAGCCAATGAGACAACCATTTAAGCTTGCAGACTTCATGTCTAAACTTTGTACATGTTGAATCGGATGAAGAAGATAATGAATCTTGTCCAGAGACATGTCAATCATCTGTGATGATGTCGGATGTTCTTCAACATCGCTTCAAATGACAAGGGTAGTCGAGACTCAACTAACCCATAAAATTTTATCAAAAGCAAGAAGAACCTGAGGAGCTAACGTCTAAATTTTATTTAATGACTCAATAAGACAATAACATTTCATATGAAGATCTATATTTTCTCGACGGAGAAGAATCATAATCATCGATATTATCATGTATGATACGTATGACGTTGAAAAATGAGTCTAGCCCTTTTGGCCAATCTTCTTGAATAAGAAGAGAATTTGAAGAAACTACCTTCAGAAGAATTTGAGCAAGATAAGGTTATTCAAGTTTAGTTGAGAAGTGGCAAAGTCCTACCACCTTCGTCAAAGAAGAGAAATGTAAATAAAGACAAAGACAAAAAATTGAAGTCAACAAAGATATCATTCCTAAAAATTCTAGAATAAAGCCTAAATTAAGCGAGAAGATAAATTATAGTATTCTATCACATCTGAGAAAGATCCCTGCATAACTGAGTGTGTACGAGGCTCTCTTGATGTCAAAAGATCTCCAGAAACTTTGATACGTGCTCTCAAAGATCCGAGAGTTATGAAGCTTACTTTGTCAAAAATGCATGATCATTGCAAACTCAAGATTTCCCAATCATATTTTTGAAGAAGATCTTATGTTAAATGGATCATAATCGCCCTCTTTATATTACTACAGAGAGTGATGGCATCTCGATCAACAATATTGATTGATCCATGTTCTTCTATCAATCTTATGAGTCTAAAGGTATTAAGAGGATTATCACTTGATATCCAACATCTTGGGAGAGATAAGTTGATGGTTCATGGTTTCAATGAAAAGGGAAAACTCGGTTCTTTTATTCTCCTCAAAGTTTAGGGATTTATATACGAAGCCAAGTTTCATGTAATCGATGATGATACATTATTTAGGGTCTCTGGTCGCATGAGTATGGCATGGTCCCATCAACTATGCATCAATGTATGAAGTATCTGAAAGATGGAGAAGAATTCAGAATTTTTGGTAACCTATAACCATTCTCCGTCAATAAAGCAAAGATCTATGAAGATGCAAAATATTCTATCCTCAAAGTGCCTAAGCCAACAGAGCCTCTTGAAGCGGTAGCATCCACTTTAGGAACTAAAAAGCAATTTGACAAAGTGAAAGAGTATAAGCAAAGAGGAAGAAAGAAGGCAATGTTGACTCTCCCTAAGGCACTTGATTTTGCCCCTAAATCAAGAAAATCAGTTCCTTATTTGGGAAGTGACACAGAAGAAGGAAAAGGTATTCTTGTTAAACCTAAAGGAACGTATAAGCTTTCAAGAAATGCAGAGTATGAAATAAGTGATTCAGATTCAGACTATAACTTTGAATCTACTTATGAAAATAAAGTTAAGATGATCGCGTCAAGAAGAATAGCTCATTTGGTAGTATTAAATGACTCCCTCAAATTTATACCCATCCCTCAGCAATACTTTAAAGAAATCACTCCACTGAAGGTTCATAATATTGAAGAATTGATAACATTCCACCGCTGAGTGAGAGTGGTGAACAGAACTCTATTTTACAAATCAAGAAGAGTCTCCACAATTTTAAGCAACTTGCTCAACATAAAAATTCTGATGAGATAATATCAACAAGAATACCGATATACTATCCATAGAATTATGAAGAATGATGCATAAGCTTGGAATTCATATTGGAACTACTAAACATAGGACTCAAATCTTTAACAAGATGTGGAGCCAAAGAAGTCCTTAGACATCAAGAATAAGTGATAAGTTTATCACTAAAGGTCTTAGGTTCATCCAAATCTCATCAAAATAAAGCTTGTTATAATATAATAATGAGATCGACTAGTAATGAAGAAGATGATTCTCATGAAATTATTCTTAAAAAAATGATGAAGAAGCTAAGCCCGCCAAGAACTCAAAGATGGTGGACAACAAATCTACTATGGATGAACTTAAAGAAATCAACCTAGAGTCGAGATGATCCCCCCAACTTTTGTCGCCCTTCACCGATGAGAAAGTTGAAGAGCTAAAAATACTACTTTGTGAATTCAAGGATTGCTTTGTCTGGACATATTCTAAAATGTCAGGCTTATCCCCTGATGTAATAGTTCATAAACTAGCTATTGAACCAGATGTAATGCCCATTAAACAAGCTCCTAGGCGAATGAGATTGAAGATTGAAGAACAGGTGATTGCAAAAACTAAGAAATTAATCAAAGCAGACTACATCCAAGAGGAGATGTATGCATATTGGATAGCCAACACCCTAGAAGAAGAATGCAAATCCCGCATTGACTTCCGGGACCTAAATAAGGCATGCCCAAAAGATGACTTTCTACTTCCAATATCAAAACTACTAGTGGACAATACTTCCAACTATGATATGTTCTCATTCATGGATGGATCGTCGAGATGTAACCAAATCAAAATGACACGAAGATGAAAACACATCATCGTAACACCTATTTATCTATTACTAGCCATGTCCTTTGATTTGAAAAATGCTGGAGCTACATACCAAAGAGCCATGACACGTATTTTTGATGAATTGATTCACCAGAAGGTAGAATGTTATGTTGATGATCTGGTGGTGAAGAGCTTAAACCGTGAAAACTGCTTCGAAGACTTGAGAATTATATTGAAGAGAATCATAAAATATGATCTCAAGATGAATCCTCTAAAATGTGCATTTGGGGTATCCTCTAGAAAATTTTTTGGGTATATTGTACGTCATAGAGGTATTGAAATTGATCCTGTTAAAATCAAAGCAATCGTGGAGATGCCTCCACCGAAGAGTTTGCATCAGCTTCATTCTTTAAAAGGATAGCTCACATTCATTCATCGATTTATATCAAACCTATCAGAATGCTGTCAATCATTTGCAAGGTTAATGAAGAAGGATGCTTCATTCAAATGAAATAAAGATTGCTAAGAAGCATTCAATAGCATTAATAGCTACCTATTAAATCCAACAATCCTGGCAGCGCCTACTCTTGGGAAGCCCCTCATTCTATACACAACTGCATTAGAAGAGTCCCTGGGCATTATGGCACAACACAATGAAGAAATCAAAGAGAATGTTTTTATTATATCAATAAGATTAATAGAGCATGAGATACTCTCAGAGAAGCACTGTTTGGCATTGATCTTTGCAACCAAAAGCTTCATTATTATATGTTATCTCACAAGATTACTCATCTCAAGGATCGATCGAAGTGATGACAAGACCAAAGACAGATCACTTGGCAAGATGGGGCGTATTTCTTTTACAATTTGATATCACATACGTTCCGTAGAAAGTGGTAAAGGAACAAGTCTTAGCTGATTTTCTCGCTACACATCCCATCCCAGTGGACTCTTTCCTTAATGATGATTTGCCCGATGAGCAAATTATGCTCATCCATGAATGAGAAAAATCATAAATTTAAGAAATGTACTTTGATGGGGCTTCATCAATCAAACAAGTCAAACCTTTAAATTTCCCAAGGGCAAGAGCAGGAATTGACATCGTCTTCATAACACCAGAAGAAGGGATAATCAGACGATCATACGGATTGACCGATCAAGAACTAATAATGAAGCTGAGTATGAAGCATATGTGTCTTGAAGAAGTTATTTTCATAGGCATTCAAAACTTGCATATTTTACATTCGCCTTATCATAAATTAAGTACTTGGCATCTATAAAATTAACAACCTTGAGTTAGTTTTCTATCACAAATGAGTTCTTGAGCTTATGAAGCAAATACCAAATATCACACTAACTCGAAGTCTCAGAATAGTCATTGCTTGACAAAATTAGAAAGTGACAAGTATGAATGGTGATTATGTCATGATCGATATTTACTCAAAGTCCTGAGTCAAAGAAAGTATCAATCCCAGGTAGGGTGTTATCAAATGATCCAAGGGATGTGACTCGGTTACTTCTCATACTCCCCAAATCAATAAGAAGTACCAAAAGAGCTAAGAATGACATTGCCTCAAAGAAGCAGTATGAAGCCTTTATTGTAGAATAATCGCATGATTAGAGGCAACCCTTCATCGACTACTTTAAAGAAGAAAAATTACCAAATAATAAATCACTGGTAGCTCAATCAAGAAGAGAATATGTTTACCTCTACATATGTGTCATAAATCAAATCAAACTTACAAATCAAATTCGACGGACTTCGGAGGTGACAACTCAAATTGACTCAAAATGCAATGGACATCCCAAAATGATGAAATGATCTACATCGATGAATACGCCATCATCATATTCAATCAAAATTGATCAAATATATTGCAAAAATCTAATGATCAATGATTAAGCTGATTTAAATTATCGATATCGAAGTTAAAAGTCATGATGAAGATCAAATGATATATGTTCATGAAATTGATCATGTCGTTAGCTGTGAAATATTGAAATATATCAAATGAAGCTATCCACACTTAATTCAACGAAGTTTTAAAATGTCAAAGTGATTTAAGTGACATACAAATCAAAGCTAAAATACACTAAATGTTGCTGAAATCAACTCAAATGACCTCTAATCGATGAATGGACTTCTCCATCGCATTCAAAATATCAAAATTAGCCAGGATAAAAATATTACATGACTTAATGAGCAACATCAACTTCTTATCAATGCACATATCTTGATATCGACGAATCAAATAATTCGCTCATGAAATTGATTATGTCATAATTTAAAATGCCAAAATCTATCAAATAAGATTATTTTAACTCAATTTGATGAGTTTTGAAAATGAAGTTAAAGCAAATTTGAGTCAAATTGACTCATTTAGCACCCACTAACCAAACGCCTCCTCATCGCAAACGGACTATGTCATTATGCTCAAAATAATGAAATTACCAAATTGATATATATATTGATTATGTATTTACAAAATCCGCTAAAATCTTTAATAAATTTAAATTTATTTTAAAATCCCAAATTACCCTTATGCTCAACCGTTCCCCCCATTTTCAGTTTTATGAAAAAAGAAATTGCAAAAAGAAAATAAAAAAATTTGATAAGCAACCACTCCTCCCATTCCTTCCCTCTCACATTCAAGAAAAAAAAACTCTCATGCATCCTCTCTCGAGACAAAGGTTTAATTCTCCTCCTCCATCGATGTTATTGTCTCACTGTAATCAAGGTATATCTCATTAAACTCATCATCCATCCTCATAAATGAAATCTTCAAGAATAGGTTTTAACCTATTCTAATTTCAGAAGAAGCATCCCATCTTAATGAATATCCCATTTCGAATTTTGTCTTGTAATAAATATGAAATAAGACTCTAAAATTATATATTACTCAAAAGACTTTGTAAGTCAAGATCTAGGTCTGTGAATCTAAACCATCTTCTGGTGTTTATTTTGGACTCTTTAATTTAGATTAATGATTCCATTTTGCTTACCATGCTTTAAAGAATACTATTTCTATACTATTATGCCATCATCAGATGTAACTGTGTTGTAACGCCATGATCAGACCATCCGCCATTATTTCTATAAAGATCCACTCTTGTTCCTCATATTTCTCCATATAAATCAAGAATTTAACATCTGGCTTTCCAGCCTTAAACCAGAAATCGTGATAAATCATCACCCACAAAATAGAATTAATAACTTTCCCATTTAATCTCACTTTTATGGTAAATTCCATAGCTAGATCTTCTCGCCCAAACCCATCATTTTGTATTTTTGAAAAGAACATGTCAATTAGAATTCTTCCTTATTTGACTCGCTTTTATCTTCACATGCTACAAATGGAAGAATCATTCTTCTTCATTTTTAAGATCTACCGCTAAATGTCATTTTCACCGCACTTAAATCGGAAAGAACATCATGAAAAATTCTTTGATTTCCAAGTGATCCTGCTTTAGCAATTCGCTTCTAAAAAATTGGGGTAGAACATCAGATGAATTTTTTTTCTTGTTTAAGATCATACTCTTTTTACATTAATTATAAATTGTTTGCAAATTAAATGTAAAAAATGCTAACATAAGATTAAATGTGAATATAATGTTATTTTCAGTTTGAAGATCTTTGTTTCATGACGGATGAAAATAGCTATGTCGCAAGACACCACTCAACATGCTAAGATACCACTATGTAAAAAAGGAAATTTTTATTTCTTGACTTAGAAAAAAAGGGAGGAATATATTTTGCATATGTCTTCTTTCAAGTTTAAAGACCTCAAGTTCATGATGAAATGAAACATTTGTAAGACACCAACTTCAACAAGGTGTAATAAGCCAAACACTCATGATGCACCTATACTATGATTTTTAGGTCAAAATTGTGTCAATGACTTAAAAAAATGAGAGGGTAAATGAACCAACTTAAGAATTAAGAAAAGCATAATTTTAAAACTAAAGCATCAAACAAGGGAAAAGTGGGGAGCCTTTAAAATTTAAAAAATAGAACACTAATTTAAATGAAGTAAAATTGAGGATTAATATTAAACTCACAAAATAATTCTATGACGTAAATTGAAGTAATATGAGTTCTTTACTATAACCTCAAAATTAAGCAAGCTTTAATTGAAATTGACTATCTAAACTCAAATAAACTTACAACCCAAAATCTATGAACCAAATTGGGTTTAATAACTTATATAAATGGAACATTAATATAATTAAATATATACATAAGCTAAAGCAACAATCAATCAAATTGGCATAACTTTTCAAAAGTGATGATTAACATAATAAAATTGGGAGAATTACAAAAAAAACTCAACAAGTAAAATGCAAGTATGTTAAACCAAAAAATCAAAAGGTCTTCTTTATGATCAAACAAGTATTTGAGATCTATATTAAATCAAAATCTAAATGGTTTGATCAAAATTAATTTTATTCTAATTATGATTTTCAAATCAACCAAATCACTAATTATAAATTATCTATATAAATACCACTCTTCTACAAGATTTCAAGTGTATTAATGTTAAATTAAGAAGCTAAGTTGGAATTAAACAAAAAATATAAATCAATATAATTCAAACATAAATTACCTAAAACTTCTATACATGATAAATTATCAAATTAAATGCTTAAATTTAAGTGAGGATGTCAATTGCATCGATTTAGTGTTAAATACAAAACCTAATAATATAATAGAGTTTCAAATCTGAAATATCTAAATTAATTCTAGTGACAATATCTAATTCTTGATAAACAGAGTTAGCAGATCTAAAGCTCTAAACATATTCAAATTAATCAATTTTCAAATCAAATAATCAAATCATATCATAACTCATAAATAAAAATACCTAAATTCTAAATACAGCATGGGACACTATGAATGTCAAAATTCAAGTTTGGGATGTATGCTGCTTCCCTGCTTAGTGGTCCGTTAACAAAACCTAAAAATTTATAATAAGAGTTTCAAATTAGTAAATATCAAAATCGATTTAAAGTGACATTAGATATAATCCTTTATTACTGCTAAATAGTTGACAGATCAATTTTAAACATATTCAATTAATCAATTTTAAATCATTAACTCAAATTTGTCAATCTAAAATTGCTCCTAATGAAAACTTAAATCAAACTCACCCATCCACCTTTAAATATTTATCGGGTGACAAATTAAGAAAACTCTAGCTCACAAAGGAGTCAATGTCAAATCAAGTATTCTATTATTTCACTCAATCAATCTATAAGAGGATCTTTATGGGCTAAAATTACGATGAAGAATTATGATTAATCTTGACGGATTTACAACCACTCATTATATTAATCACGATCTCAGATGCAATGGCTCGCTATTTGAAAATCATATACTGAAAAATAAAATTTCATGGTAGACTATTATCTCTTGACAAACACCACCCAAGTCTAAAGATTTCGGGATAGACGAACCATGTGTTTGATGAGGATTCTTCCTTGTTTAATACCTCCTTAAGATAATTGAGATAGGGATGACAACCATGGGATAGACGGCAATCATCATTCTCCCAACCATCCGCTTAATTTAAAATGATAAATTTCATAATTGATTAAACTCATGTCGCTACTATACGCCACATTTTATCTAATGACTGTTTAATCGAAAGTTCTCTCTCACTTATTGGGGTAATTAACTATTATATAGAAAACTGGAACTAGATCTAAAGTTCTCAACAAATGAGGATAAATCTCTAAAGTGTCTTATCTACTATTTCATCTGCCTTCTAAAATTTCACATTTAAAAAATAATTTTCATCAAGAGTTGGTGAATTTTTTTTAAATTGAGACTCATGGGGACAAGATTTTTCCATGTTTTAGCCTAATTTTATAAGAAGAAAGCATGATAAAATTGATAGTTAAAATCAATCATCAATAAATTAAATTTAAATTAATCATATTATGATTAATGCTGTTTAGATAATGGATCTTCATAACAAGATCATGCATTTAGTAGCCAATATCTCTTTACCTAACGCTATAATCAATATTGGGATGTTGGAGCTACTATTCAATTTGATAGTGTAATTTAATCACCAAGTAAATAATCCTCACCTAAACATTGAGATATTGTACACACCAATGCAATGGAGGAAGATAATTGAATGACCACTATCAAGTATTAAGGTTCCTCAAAAGAGATTTTGTACTTAAAAGATTGATTCATTTTAGCCTTGAAGAGAATTCAATCGAAAGTTTCTCATACTTGGAATGCACAATTGAACCTTTCACACTAGAATGTAATGATAAATCAAGCTATTCTGAGAAATCAGTAAAAGGCAAAAGGAGAAGAAATACAAAAGGAAATAGTTGTATGAATCACAAGTCATACAACCAACCTTATAACCGTAATGGTATTTTATCCTACAATAAATTTGAAATTTTTTGAGACTGAAAAGGAATGTTTTGGTGATAATGATATTTTTTGGGCTCAATGATAACCTTAAGAAATATGAAACTCTATCTACTGGCACATGAGTTCAAAGTTATTAAGAAAAATATCTTATAAAAAAAATCAAATGTCAATTATCAAAGAAGTCAAAAAATGCTCCACTACAAAAGCTACAATCAGTGGTAGTAAGAGTAAAAGATCATCCTAAGAAGGAAATCGACACTTGAATGTGTCAGAATTTACCTGAAAAGGTTTAGAAAGAAAATAAATATGAGGCCAAAGCCTCAGAAGAAGTTGAAGCTTCTTCATAAGAAAAGTTAACCTAGATAGTGAGGAAAGAGAAATGTCAAGCATGCTCAAGACATTATTCAAGTAAAATTATACTGATAACCAAAAAATGAGTATTTTAATCCATATTTGTCAAAGATGGGTAAAGGGATAGCTTACCAAATCAAATCCCTAGAGACAACTTGATCTTTCTAGTGAGAATTTGAAATCAGATATGAAATCAGATATGAAAGAGTTCATTTCTTTCATTGAAAGGAGAAAAATTTATAAAAAAGAAAATATTAAAATGCCATCAAGGAGGCAAAGTTTTCCTTCAAGGAGACCTCAACAACATAAGATGTCAACCAATCAAGTTCATGCGAGCATCGGTGTGAGACATCTAAACCACATGTCAAATCCATCAAAGGTCCCGGAAATAGGTGAGCAAATTTGGAGGCCAAAATGGAAATTTATTTACAAATAGAAATGACATCTGATCAGACTCATAAATTCACTCATGCTAAAGTATTTAGACCACTTGAAGTTGAACTACCTTCACTGAGTAGCCATTCAATACAATCTCACCAATATGAGAATGTTTGTCTATGGATGTGAGAATTTGATGGACTTGATGAGTCACACCAAGCTCAATAAAAATCTAAGTCTACCAAAAAAAGTTGTCCATATATTGTTATCTCACAAGATTACCCTCATCTCATGATCGATCCAAGTACTTGATGACATGTTTATATGTCACTTGAAGAGATTGTTTTACAATTTGATATCACATATGTCAAAAAAGTGAAGGGACAAGTTTAGCAAATTTTTAGTCATACATCCCATTATCAGACACTTCTCTTAATGACATTTTCAAGAGCAAATTATGCTCATTCATGAAAGAGAAAATCATAAATTTGGAAATATATTTTGATGGAGCCTCATCATCAAACAAGTCCAATCTCTAAATCTCCAAAAGCAAGAGTGAATCACATCATCTTCATAACACCGAAGGAGGGATAATGAGATGATCATATGGATTGACCGAGATGAAGAATATGAAGCATTTGTGAAATATTTATTTTCATAGCATTCAAAATTTATATTTTCAACGATTCTCGACTTATTATAAATCATTTGATAATAATCAACAAGCTTGAGTTAGCTTCTACCATAAGTTTTCGAGCTTATGAAGCATACCTCATTAACTCGAAGTCTCGATCTGAGAATAATAAAGTTGATTGCTTAGCAAAATTAGCTAAGAAAATGGCAAATATGAATGATGATTATGTCATGATCGACATATTTACTAAATGAGTTCTAGAGCCAATAAAGTATCAATCGTAAAATG
Source organism: Cymbidium sinense (assembly GCA_021442155.1). NCBI lineage: Eukaryota > Viridiplantae > Streptophyta > Magnoliopsida > Asparagales > Orchidaceae > Cymbidium > Cymbidium sinense. Next base: position 248,105,301 of record CM038214.1, read on the forward strand.
ATCAATAGGATGACCGGCTCCTCATACTCCCAAAATCAATAATAAGTTATACCAAGAAGAGCTAAGAATGATATTGCTTCAAGTGAAGCCTTTAGATAAGAGTCACATGATTGGAGGCAACCCTTCATCACTAAAAAGAAGGCAAATTATCAAATAAATCACCGTCAAATCGAAGAGAATGCTATACTATGCTCAACAACACTTATATCGTAGATCCTTTGAACAAATGTGGTGATGCCCAGTGATGAAGCTAGCAAAGTGATGGTTGAAGTTCATGAAGGACTTTGTGCACATCACCAGTCCCAAGATGGCAAGATCAAAATGATGTTATTATTGGCCATGGTGAGAGATTGTATAATCATGCTAAGAAGTGTTAAGTACATGGGAATCTCATCCATCAACCTCCAAATCCATTACACCCAATAATAGATCATCCATTCAAATGTTGTATGTAATTGGACCATTGATCCACCGTCATTGGACATCGCTTCATCCTAGAAGATCGACTATTTCTCTAAGTGGGCTACCCATTTAAAGAAGTTACTACTGACCGAGTGATCAACTTTTTCATGCATAATGTAGTTTATAGATTTGGAGTGTCACGCCAATAATTGATAATGACACATCTTTCAAAGAAAGATTTATAGATTCGATCGACATAAAATTGATTGTCATACTCTTCAATATATAATCCAAGAGCAAATGGTTTGGAGGCCTTCAAAAAATATTAGTCAAACCGCCAAGAAGATTCTCACTAAAAATAAAGAGAATGACATACCAAGTTAGGAGGCTCTATGGGAATATCGAACTACCTACAAGATGCCGACTAAAGCCACTATTCATTGGTATTTGGAACAAAGCGTTCTTCCGCCGAAAGTTGTTCACTTCGAGTAGCCATCCAATACAATCAAGATCAAAATGCTCGTCGAGAATGAAGGAACTCGCACTTGATGAAGTTAGATTGCAAGCTCAAAAACTTTTATCGAGCAAAGATGTCCGTTTTGACCATACGGCCCAACATTCCAAAAGGAGAATTGGTCGGTGCTAAGACCAATTATTCCCAATCAAAAAATTTGGCAAATTTGAGCCTAAAGGCCTTTTGTCATTGAAAAGGAGTACATACCAACTCATTAACTTAAAGGTGAAAGACCAATGTCCAATTAATGATACTTGAAAAGTATTATACGATGACCACATTCTCGAGTACAATAGAAATCTACAAGAGAATGGGCATTTTTTTAGTATATCTATTTAGGTTGACATCGTTTTCATGCCGAGATCCCTAAATAAATATACTATGAAGACTTTTCGTGAAAATTCTTACATAAGAGGCATTTTTATATTTTTATATGATGAAATCAATATATGTTAAAATCCTCTAAGAGCATATCAATTCAAATATGATATATTTGTGTATTTTTCATCTTAAAATCTTCTAAATGTATTTTAGAATTCCCTACAAGATAGTATTTTTTAGTTTATATTAAGTTTATTTGAGTTGACATCGTGCCATAAGATGAGATCCTCAAATATATTTTGATTCAGGTTGACATAGAGCATCCAAAATCCCTAAATATATTTATAATATCATTGTTAAGTTCTTGTTCTTGTAAACAAAAGAATCAATTTCTACATGAAAAGATACCTAAATATCAAGAAATTTATCTCCCGATTTGCCAAATTCGAGATCAAGTAGAAGAACTCCCGATTTTAAGCTTCAATCAACTAAGTTGAGAAACATCAACCTCTACATCCAAGTCTTAATATGGGTTCTAAAGGTCAACTCAACAAGCCCACAAATGACAAGTTGTCGATGCCTCCTCACTCAACAAGCCGCAAAAGGTAGCGTGAAAGAGCCCCATTCGTCGATTAATGACAAAATCCACCCACTAAGTTGGAAAGACTTCAGTAGGTTCTAAAAATTAACTCAAATAAGCCCAAATATGATCGAGTTCTTGCGCTCTCCTCACTCAACAAGCGTAAGAAAAGGCCGCCATAGTGAAAAGAGCCCCCACCGGTTCAATGATGATAATTGTTCAATCTCAAACCGGATCCGACTTAGTGATTACAATAACTACGATCTAAGATCTTCTACTTGATTGATAGATTAAGGCAAGCGCTCAATTGGGCTACCAAATCAATCTCATATATCATCAAGGTGATCTTAATTTTCTCAAATGATATGATCAGCTCAAGCAGATCAAAGTCTCTCATCAAGTTCCAGCGAAGGAAAGGGAAGCAATTCCATAGTTCATACAAAGTCGATGGCAACTAAAGAAATTTTATGATTATTTGATGCATTACAGCGTTCGACTAATAACTCAACATTGATCCATAAGCGGAAGGTTGAGTCATCTATATATATCCGAATCTCAAAGCAACAAGCGATTCGAGACATACACTTGACAAATTGATAGGACAATCTCCTTCATCAAGTCCATGCTCAAGCTAGGGGCGAAGGAATTTCAAATTCGATCAAGCATGAATAAACTAATTCCCTGGTGGAGTCCTTCATCAAGCAGACCAATTCCTCCATCAAACCCAAGCATGAAGCAGGTTGGAGGAAACTCAAATCAGAATATAAAAAAGAGATCTTCAAAGCCATTGAAGCAAATAATAGGTGTGTAAGAACTCTTATCAATAAGTTAATTCGACAAATTGGTCTTCATCATGTCACGAATAAGGCATATCTAATGACAAATTTTATCAAAGCTCCGTAAGTTATTACAATCGAAGCTAAAATGATCTAAGCTTTGTGGCCAGCCCAAATGGTCAACTAGTTTTCAATAAATGTGACTCGCTCCATATGTGAATCACATTTATTGGGGGGCATTTGTTGACCTCTACATATGTGTCATAAATCAAATCAAGCCTATAAATTGAATTCGATAAACTTCGAAGGTGACAGTGCCCAAATTGAGGCTCAAAATACACTGGATGTCCCTGAAAATGATCAAAATGACCTTCGATCGATGAACAGACTTTTCCATCGCATTCAAAATATTGAAATTGATTGAAATATAAATATTACAAAATCTAATTATCAATGGATTAAGCGCTCGAGCTATCAAATTATCGACGCGTATATCGAAGTTAGAAAGCTACAACGATGAAAACAATCTCCATTTATGAAATTAATCATGTCATTAGCTGCAAAATGTCGAAATCTATCAATTGATACTATTTGCGCTCAATTCAGACGAGTATGTGCAAATGTCGAGTGATTTGAAGTGATAGTACGCAAATCGAGGCTGAAACACATTGAACATTGCCAAAATAAACCTAAATGACCTTCGATCGATGAACGAACTTCGCCATCGCATTAAGAACATTGAAATTGGTCAGGATATAAATATTGTATGACTTGATGAAAGCCGTCGAGAGTCGTTAACGTCGCCGCATATCGAGGTCGAGGAGACGAATCAAATGACATCGTTCGTGAAATTGATTGTGTCGTTGGCTTCATCAAAATCTATCAAATAAAGCTGTTGCTCAATTTGGACGAGTGCATGAAAATCAGTGGTCGAAAGCGCGTTTGAGTTAAAATTATTTCGATTTAGATATATAAACGATCTTGATCATTAAAGCGCTTCTACGTCATTCGTTAGAATAATGGAATTACCCTAAATCAATATATATATATTGAATATGTGCATTTATTGGCGTGAAATTCACATTAAATTCCTTTAATAAATTTAAATTTATTTAAAAATTCTCAAATTACCCTTATGCTCAATCGTTCCCTCATTTTCAATTTTCTGAAAAAAATTACAAAAAGAAAATAAAACAAATATATTGAAAGAAACCTTCCTTCCTCCCACATTCAAGCTCTCCTGCATCCTCTCTCGAGACAGATAATTTTCGGAATTCTCCTCCTCCCTCTCGATTTTCGTCCCGTCGCTGGTGCAATCTGCGCATCTCGCGTGCCATCTGTCTGCCGGAAACCCGCTCCATCCACTATTTTGCCTCAATTGTACCGCAAAGCCCGCCGTTGGCAATCCCGTTCCAATTCCCCAATAGCAATACATTCAGCGTGTCCCACCACGACTCGCCGCCGGCAACATCCCATTCCGGTGCGACCCCCGTTATCCGGCGCGACCCACCCGCGCGACCCGCTGAATCCCACGACCGCACTCAGCCCGCCAGTGCGCTCTGACCCGACCCGCGACCCAACGCGCTGTCCCGCGATCCCGCCTGTCCCATTTTTGCCAAAACCGTCTCGCCGCCGTTCCACTTCGGCCAGACCCTTTCCGCTGCATTTCACGAAGCATTCAGCATTTCCGACCCAGCCCGCTGCTCAACCAGCCCAAAATTCGGCCCGGCCTGCTCTTACAGCCCACTAGACTGCCATCCGCCGTTCTCGCATCCCGCCTGAACCGCCGTTCCGCGCAACGCCACCTGCTCCCGCCGGCGCAAAACCACGCCGCCGGCCCATCCGCTGTTCCCCTAGCTCGCATGCGCAATTCCTCCACTCCAGCCACTGCTCCTGCCATTCTATCTCCCTCAAAGCATGCTGCAGCGCTACCGTCGGCCCACTATCGCGCCTTCCCATGCCTCCAAACCCGTAAAATTGCACGGCCTGTTCAGCCCGCTGCCGCAAAATAGCCGGCCAGCAGCCCTTTCCACGGCCCTTCCATCCTTTCCATGGCATCTATCTTTTCAGCCCATCTAGCCCAATTTCACATCAGTCTTGAACCCATCCAATTTCATTTTTCACGCGAATAAAAAAGAACATCGTTAACGGTGAATTCTTTTCTTCGATTACGCACCTCTTTTAGTCTCGTTTCACCACAAGAACGGGAAGAACATCATCAACAAGAATTCTTCTTCGATTTTCATAATCTCAGATCCATCCCATTTTCAGCATACAAATCGGAAGAACATCATCAGTAAATTCTTCTTGATTTCTTGCATCCTCACTTTAGCTTTCTCGCTCGCAAATCAAAGAACATGTCATGCAAATTCTTCTTTTTTTGCACATTACCTTACATTCTCAATCGCATACCTAAGCTCCTTTCGAAGCCTTACAAAGCGCCAAAATGTATCATAATACGTGGAATTTTGAATGTGAATATATGTATACTTCAGGTTTTTAAAGATTATCATCATGATGCAACGAGATAAAATACTATGGGTCGCAAGACACCGCTTGTCATTCAATTCATGACCGGTAAGCCATCACTAGATATCGCCCCTAAGAAATGCTATCAAAATTTTGTCTAATTTCTAGACTTAGAAAAAAAAATATGAGGAATATATATTATATTGTATATCTTATTTCAGGTTTAAAGTCCTCGTTGTGCTTAATATGTGACAAGAAATGATGAAAGTCATTAAGACACCACTCAACCAATAAGATATCAAGTAGCTAAACATACCTACTGGGATAACAGGAGTAAATCAAGTGTCAAATCTTTGACTTGAAAAATAGAGGGTAAAATAAAACAATTAAGAAGTGAAGCAATAATTTTAAAACGCGTAAACAAGGAAAATGGGGGAAAATTTTAAAGAAAAATGGAACACTCATTTAAAATACAAGTAAAATTTGTAAAATATTAAACTCACAAACTCTAATCAAATTCTCACACTAAATCAAGTAATAAGTGAGTTCTCTTTACAAATTCTTCAAAATTAAGCAAGTAAATTTTAATTGAAATTTGAAAACTCATAACAAACCGATAATAAATCCAAAATGTGGGTGAATCCAAATTGGGGTTAATAACTCTTATATGTGGAGGTGATTACTATGGTAGCTAATAAGCATAAGTAGAGCTAAAGCAACAACCACTGAAATCGGCATAACTTTTCAAAAATGATGTAGATTGAACATAATCAAATTGAGAGAATTACAAAAAAAAAAAAAAACTCAACAAGTAAACTAAGTACAAGTAATGAGTTAAACTACATTTTAAATCTTCTCTAAACTGATGTTAGTGTGATAGATCTAACTGTTAACTAAACATAGTTGACAGATCTAAAGCTCTTAAACATATTCAATTAATTTTTCAAATCATATAACTCAAGTTGAGTGTCAAAAAATTACTTCAATGAAATCTAATCATTAAAAACTTAAATCAAACTCAATCTATCCACCTTCCACAACTATTTATCGGGGGTGACAAATTAAGAAAACTCTAGCTCATAAAGGAGCCAATGTCAAATCAAGTGTTATGCTATGTTCACTCAATCAAACTCAAGGACGTGGCGTGTCCTCTTAGGCTCCACAGATGAAGCGCAATGTCCTCTCGACGGTGGTTTAGCTGGCCCGCCTATTATATTATAATCACACATCAGAGCTATATACTCCAATGGCTCTTTAAGTTGTGAATCATAGGTATACTTGATAGGAAAACAACCCATCGTAAGGTAGACTTGAGATTATCTCCTGACAAACACTACCCCCTGTGTCTACAAGGATTTCTAACATAACCCATGTGTTCCGATGAGGATCCTTCTATTGGGATTGGGTCGACTACCTCGACTAAGTAGACTAGGGACCATGACTCGGGATGGAACCATGGGATCGCACGTCATCATTCCCCAAACCATTGGCTATAAATGATAAATTTCATAATCTAAATTTTGAAACTCTACATGCTGCTACTATATGCTACGCATTGAGCGATCTAATGACTAGCCTTAATCGAAAGTTCTCTCTCACTTATTGGGAGGGTAATTAACTATAGGCTTGCCTATAAGAAACCCAACCGATCTAAATTTCTCACCAAATGAGGATGAAATGTCTAGGTAGTGTTCTTATCTACTATTCCATCTACCTTATAAAAATTTCACTGGCATTTAAAACACTCTTTTTCATCAAAGAGGTCGGTGGTGAATTTTTGGAGCCCACAGAATACTACACTATGTCTTCATCAACAACACTCTATATCGTAGATCTTTTGAACAAATGTGGTTACGATACCTAAATATAGATGAAAGTACCAAAGTGATGGTTGAAGTACATGAAAGACTCTATGGTGCACATTAGTCAAGTCCCAAGATGGTAGTAAAGATCAAAAGGATGAGTTATTATTAGCCATCTATGGTGAATGACTGTATTAATCATGCTAAGAGGTGTCATGAATGCCAAGTATATGGGAATATAATTTATCAACCTCCAAATCCATTACACCCAACAATAGCATCCTAGTCATTCAAATGTTGGGGGTACAGATGTAATTGGACCAATTGATCCATTATCGTCAGCTGGACACCGCTTCATCCTATCAGCGATTGACTATTTCTCTAAGTGGGCAGAGGCTACCCCATTTAAAGAAGTAACTGCTGACCGAGTGATCAATTTCGTCACGTATAATATGGTCTATAGATTTGGAGTGTCGCGTCAAATAATTCTTGATAATGACACAACTTTCAAAAGTGTAAAGGTTTATAAATTCATCGATTGACACAAAATTGATTGGTGATACTCCTCAATATATAATCCAAGAGCAAATGGTTTGGCAAAGGCTTTCAACTAGATATTGGTCAAACTGCTTGAGAAGATTCTCACTAAAAATAAAATAGAATAACATACCAAGCTAGTAGAGGCACTATGGGCGTATCGAACTACCTACAAGACATCGACTAAAGCTACTCCCTATTCATTGGTATTTGGAACTGAAGCAGTTCTTCCGCTAGAAGTTGAGTTGCTTTCACTTCGAGTAGCTATCCAATATAACCTAAGTAAAGATCAAAATGCTCGTTTAAGAATGGATGAACTCGACGCGCTTGATGAAATTAGATTATAAGCTCATCAAAATCTAGAAGTCTATCGAGCAAAGATGTCCGTGGCTTTGACCATACCTGCGCCTTGAACTTCCAAAGGAAATTGGTCCCGCTAGAAGACCTTATTCTCAATCAAAATTTGGTGGCAAATTTGAGCCTAATTGAGAAGGCTCTTTTGTCATTGAGAAAGTATACCAAGGAGAGGCATACCAACTCATTTACTTGAAATGTGAAAGACTAATGCCGCCAATTAATGGTTGATACTTGAAAAAGTACTATGCATGGCGACCACATTCTCGAAGTACAATAGAAATCCCCCTACAAGACAAGGGACATTTTTTTTGTATATCTACTTAGGTCGACATCGCGCTCCATGCCGAGATCCCTAAATAAATATATTTGCCCAAGATGAAAGAACCTTTTCGTGAAAATTCCCCTGTTACACAAGGGGCATTTTTTTAGATTTCTATACTTAGATGAAATCAATGTTGCATGTTAAAACCCTCTTAAGATCATATCAATTCAAATATTGATGTATTTTCTTATTGTCATCTTGAAAGTTCTTCTAACTGTGCTTTAGAATTCTCCCTGCAAGACATATGGCATTTTTTTAGTATATGTTAAGTTTTGAGTTAACGTCGTGCTATAAGACGAGATCCTCGAATATATTCTTATTCAGGTTGACATCGAGCTTTACGCCAAAATCCTTGAATATATCTATAATTATTACTATTAAGTTGCAGAGTCTTGTAGGAATAAAAAGAATTTATTTTTATGCATGAAAAGACAACCCTAAATATCAAGAAAATTATTTTCCAGATTTGCCAAAATTCTGGAGATCAAGCTAGTAGAACTCCTAATTTCGGAAGCTTCAATCAATTAAGTTAGAAAAACATCAACATTTACATCCTAAAGTCTAAGACGCGGATAGGTTCTAAAGGTCGAACTCAACAAGCCCACAAATGACCAAGTTGTTGACGCTCTTCTCACTCAACAAGCCGCAAGAAAAAGCCGCAAAGAAAGACCCCCGTCCCATGATGATAAACCCAACCATCATGCCTAAGTCAAGACTGAGTAGGTTATAAAGGTCGAATCAACAAGCCCAAAAATGGCGAGTTATTGGCGCTCCTCACTCAAGCGTAAGAAAAGGCCTGAAAGAGCCTCTTCTCGTTAGTCCAATGATGATAGTTATTCAATCTCAAACTAGATCCAACTTAGTAATTATAAGCAACCATGATCCAAGAGATCTTTCTACTTGATCGACAGACCATGCCAATCTGAGGAAACTCTCAATTCAGAGCTGCCTCAAATCAATCTATATATTTCCCGCAGGATGATATCCTAATATATTCTCAAATGATCTAATCAAGCTCAAAGCTCAAATCAAAACCAATCTCCTCATCAAGTCCATCAAAGCAAAAAATATAGGACCGATGATGCAATTCCATAGTTCATATAAAGCCGATGGTCGAACTAAAGAAATTTCAGTTATTGATCTAAAGCACATTCTAGACTAATAACTCAACATTGACCTATATAAGAAGGTGGGTCATCTGTATGCACCGTTCAATGAATCCGTCAAAGCAGCAAGCATATGATTCATGTCGTACATACACTTCCTGACAAGTCAATATAAATAAATCAGGTCATTCCTTCATCAAGTCTGCCAAGTTTAAAGCTATGACAGAAGGAATTTTAAATCCAACCAAGCATGGATGAACCGATTCTCTAGCAGAGTCCTTCATCAAAACAAGCAGACCAATTCCCCATCAAATCCAACCAAGCACGAAGCTAGGGTTAGAGGAAACTCAAATCTGCAATGACATAAAGAAAGAGATCTTCAAAGCCATTGAAGCGGAAGTAGATAGTGTAAGAACTCTTCTATCCGACAAATTCGATTGACAAATTGGTCAATCCATCATTTAGCATGTCTAAATAAGACATCATACAAATCTATCAAAGCTAAAGCTAGTGCAAGCGAAGCTTAAATGATCAAGTTCTATGACCATTGAAAAGGTCAACGTTTTCAAGTGACTCACTCCATGCGTGAATCACATTTGCTCGGTATTTATTGACCTCATATATGTCATAAGTCAAGTCAAAGTCAAATTCGACGGACTTGAAGTGGCATGCGCCGTCGGCTCAAAATGCACTGGACATTATCGAAAATGGTCGAAATGACCTTCGATCGATGTACGGACTTCGCCATCACGTTCAGAACATTGAAATTGGTCAGAATATAAATATTGCATGACTTGATGATTAAGCGATTAAGCCGATATTCGATGCGGCGCACACATCTCGAGTCGAGGCGTGCAAGCTAAATGACCTTCGTACGTAAGATTGATTAAGCCCTTAGCTTTGAAACGTCAAAAAATATCAAATGAGACTACCAGCGCTAAATTCGGACAAGTTTGTGCAAATGTCAAATGATTTGAAGTGACAACGTGCAAATCGAGGCTAAAATGCACAGAACGTCACCAAAATCAACTCAAATGATCTCTGATCGATGAACGGACTTTACCATCACACTCAAAATGTTGAAACTGATCAGAATATAAATATTGCATGATTTGATGATTAACTAATAAAGCCTTAGCGTGTGATCAGTGCATATCGAAGTTGACGCGTAAGCCAAACAATCTCCGTTTGTGAAATTGATTGCGTTGTTAGCTTTGAAACATTGAAAACTATTAAATGAGACTACCCACGCTCAATTCGGACAAGTTTGTGTAAATGTTGAATAATTTGAAGTGATAACATGCAAATCGAGGCTAAAATACACAGGACGTCACCAAAATCAACTCAAATGATCTCCGATCGATGAGTGGACTTCACCATCACATTCAAAATGTTAAAATTGATTAGAATATAAATATTGCACAACTTAATGATTAACTGATCAAGCACTCGAGTCGTCAATGCGCATGCATGCATATCGAAGTCATTAGGCACCGACGCAAGCCAAACGACCTCCATTCGTGAAATTGATTGTGTCGTTAGCTTCAAAATATTGAAATCTATCAAGTAGCACTTTTACTCAATTGAGAATGCACAAAATCGAGTTGTCTACACGCTTTATTTGAATTGACTCAATTTGGTCGACAGACCAAACGGTCTCCGATCGCAAAACGGGCTACACAATTGCGTTTGGAACAACAAAATAACCTTAAATTGATATATATATTGACCATGTGATTTTATCGACATAAAATTCACATTAAAGTCATTTAATCCATTTAAAAATCAATTAAAAAATAATAATAAACTAACTAAATCCCTCTCAAGTGACCCCCAAACATAAATCCTCTCCCACTCCCTCTTCACGGCCCGACGGTCAGACTCCCCTTCACGACGCTCGTGGACTCCTCTCTTCATCAAACCTGGCTCGATCCCTTCCCTCCCTTATTCGACACATCCTGTTCTGCATGATTTCCTTTCCTTCTCCCGTCGACGACAAACTCTCCCTCTCCCTCATTTTTTGATTTTTCTTTTTTTTCCTTTCCTTTCTTCTTTCTTTTTTCCCCCAATCCAAAAATTATTTCTTTTCTTTTTTCTTTGTTTTTTCTATTTTTTCCTTTTCCTTCTCCAAACTGCAAAGAAATCCCCTCTTCCTCCTTCTCCATTTCACTAATCCCCTCATTTCCAAAAAAAAGAAAAAAAAAAAATAGAAAACTTCGTCTCTTTCCCTCGCAAAACCAATCCGAATTTCACCGCATCCAAGGAAGAACACCGTCATGAGGCAGGTTCTTCTTTCGGTTTTCGGCATCGCACTCCATGCATTACCTTTTCAAAGTCGCTTCGCCGCAACCGGGGAAGAACACTGTCATGAGGCGGGTTCTTCTCTAGGTTTCTGCGTCGCCTCCCATTTTCGTCCCTTTTACGACCCTTTTCTTCGTCGTAACGGGAGAATAACATCGTCATGAGGCGGGTTCCTCTCTTGGTTTTCAGTATACCTAATCTCATTTCTTTGTCGATCATTACAACGCGCAAAAAGATTAGTCAGAACATGTGAAATATATGAATGTGGATATATACATGCTTATGTTTCTTTGCAGGTTTGAAGGCCTCGCCATGCTCATGAGGGTGCGATGAAATGAAAAATCGGTTGGTGTCAGACACCACTCTTCACTCATGAGTCTTAAGAAAGCCAAACACTTAGATGCATTACGAAGATGGCAGGAGGTTGCCAAAATTTAGACTAAAATTCAAAACTTAAACAAATTCAAATGGAAATTATTTAAACTTAAGTCAAACAAAAGGATATATGATAAATATGAAGATAAATGTTAAATCAAAGAGAAATAGGGGAAGTGCAGTTAAAGATAATTTTGAAAGGAATATAACACTCATCTAAATTGCAAGTAAAATTTGGGGAGGCTAATATTAAACTCACAAACTCTAATTGCAACTCTTTATGGCTTGAATTGAAGCGGTAAAGTGAGTTCTCTTTTATTCAAATTCAACAAAATTAAACAAGCCTTAATTGAAACTTGGGAAGACAAATACTAAACTCATAAGAGACTTGCAATAAATATGAAGTCTATTTTTCAAATAAATATGAAATTTGATATAGATTTAAGGATGAATCCAAATTGGGTTTAATAACTCTTATATGAATATGAAGGTGATCACTATGCTAGCTAATAAACATGAGTAGCGCTAAAGCAATAAACACTAAAATTGACATAATTTATCAAAAGTGATTTAAATTGAGCATAATCAAGTTGGGAGAATCACAAAAATTCAACAAGTAAACTGAGTGCAAGTAATGTTTTAAATTATAATCTAAATCAAAATGCCTTCAACGCCACCGGATTTATAACTCTTTGTACAAGTAGATAGAAGGCGATACTAAATCAAAATCTATAAAAATCATAAGCTTCCTTCAATCAAAAATTAAGGAATTTTATTCTAATTATAATTTTTAAAAATCAATGATTTCATCAATTAGATAAAATTATTTAAGCTATAAATATCTGCATGTGCTCGGACATAGAGATTTAAAGTACAAATTTTAATGTCTAAAAAGGTTGCGTAGGTTAAATTGGAATCTATTAAATATTAATCTGAAAAATCTAATAAAATTTTAGATCAATTTACAACGTCTTATACGCCATTGGATTCGCAACACATCATACAAGAGAACATAAGGCGTTAGTTAAGGCATTCTTAAATATACTCGCATGTGCCCTGACACTACGTTGAGTGCTTAAATTCAAGTGTCACGAGGATCTTTGCGTGAGTTGCTTCCGATTTAGTCTTAGGTTGAGTTAAAAACTAAAACTATAATAAGAGTTTCAAATTAGTGAAATATCTGAGAAATTGATTCTGTCAGGTGAAAGTAGATATAATCCTCTGTTAGTAGCTAAACAAAGTTGACATGATTTAAAGCTCTTAAACATATTCAAATTAATCAATTTTTCTAATCAAATTAACTAAAATTAAATATCAATCTTAAACTGCTTAAAAATAGAATTATATCATTAAAAGCTTAAATTAAAACTCAATATATCCACCTTTCAGTCGGGAGTAATAAATTAAGAAAACTTCAGCTCCAAAATGCCAAATCAAGTGTTACACATGTTCACTCTCGATCAATCTCCTAGTAAGGGCGTGGCGTGTTCTCATTGCGTGGCTTGGCCATAGGCTCCGAAGTAGTTCTGACGAGTCCTCGAGTGATTTGGTCGGGCTCCATTATATTATGATCATGACTTTAGCCATTATGCTCCGATGGCTCTGCTTTGAGTTGTGAATGGGGTATACTTGAAGGCAAACAACTCTCATCGGTAAGGTAGACTTAAGATTATCTTAGACAAATACCCCCAAGTTTACAAGGATTTCTTGGATGGCGTAACCCATGTTCGATGAGGATCCTTATCGGGTTGGTCGACTACCTCATCGACTAGTAAACCAGGGACCGCAGCCCGGGATGACGGAACCATGGGATATAGATCAGACACATCATCATTCCCCCCAACCATCAGGTTTAAGTTGAAATGATTAATTTCATAAATTCTAAATTTTAAACTCCATCTTCTTCTATATCTTTGCATTAAGCAATAATGATTAGCATCGAAAGTTCTCTCACTTACGGGAAGGGTAATTAACTATAGGATCTTGCGCTTATAGGAAATCTAAAACCAGATTTAAAGTCCTCGCAAAATGAGGATGAAATCTCTAGATAGTGTTTTATCTACTATTCCATTATACGAAAATTACAGATACCAATCATACTCTCTTCAATTCAATAATTGTCGAGGTGGGTGAGAACTTTACTCTAATTCAATCAAAAATATTCATACTAACTAAAATAAAACCTAAGTATTGATTATGATAACTATTACTAAGAAGTCTATTATCATAAAAGTAATCCATCAAGAAACCTTGTAGAACTTATTATACGAAAAACTAAAAATGAATAGATACGAGCTCAGAGGCTCTAAATAAATAATAATTTATATTTATATCTAAAACTAAAATAAGCAATCAAACACATGCTAACATAAGATATAATCTAAATAAAAATGAATTATACCAAGCCTTAAATAAAGGCATTAGAAGTCATTGGGCAAACTTAATTAATTAATATCTATCACTTCAAAGTCAGCCTTATTCAATTATTATTGTCGTGGAATGCAATTAACACTATTAAACTTTCTATTACAATTTGATTTACAATCTCATTTAAACATAGTGTATCAAATCACAAAAGTATTTATATGATCTCACAAACTCTATGATAACTTAACAATAACCTAAATGATAGATAATAATCAAAGTAATAAGTCTAAAATATGGTTTATAAAATGCTAACTCCTCTTACCAAACTGAGCAAAGAAGACGAGATGGGTGGTGATATGTTGTTCGTGGCTAGAGAGGAAGAAATAAGATGTAGAATCCTTGTAAATGGGCTACTCGGTTGAAGGATGTAAGGAGGATAAACAGCAATCCCACATCAAGGAGGAAGAGGATAAGAGCTTATTATTTATTCTCAGCTGAAGAGAAAGAAGATGAGGCTTTATGGCTGTAACGAAGAGAGCGATGCGTGCGTGAAATCCATGTCCTAGCATCAGTATTCTTATATCAGGATTCTAAGTGAAGAAGAGCATGTTGGCTGTGTAATAATGGCAAGTTGTGAGAGTTCGTCAAATGTGAGATGCACACGATTCTGAGTTGACTGATAGATCGAGTTAAGGAGAGCTGAGTAGCATTTGAATGATATAGAGCTGATTGTGGATTCACAGTCATTTAAGGGTTGTTTGGGATTGATTTGATTTGATTTTATTTTATAATTTAATTTAAAATAAAACATATTTGTTGGTGAAAATTATTTTAGAAAATACTTAAAAGATCTAAAATTATTTTGAGTGTTTTTAAAAATAATGTGATTTATTTTAAAAAATAAATAATAAAAAATCTCAAAAAAATACACTAAACAAATATAATTTCAAAATAATATAAAAAAACAAAATAAAATTGCTCCCAAATTGCCCCTAGTATTTAAGAAAAAAATTTTCTGCAATTATTTTGATTATACCAATCACCTAAAATAAGTTTATCCTAAATGCCCGATCATGGGTAAGAGATAGTAGCCCAATATAGGTTTGATGATAATTATTGTTAACATTGTCTTTGGTTAGTTAATAAAATATACTACTTAAAATCTCTTAGTGATTCAGACTTAGCAAGGATATCAAAATTGATTAAAAACTTGAATGCAATAAGGGCCAGGAATAATTATCATTCAAGTTAATTTAAATAGACTTAATTGCATTGAGTTTGGGTTGATCGTCAATTTAAATAGACTTAATTTTTTATTCCGCTAATTTGAATTTGACTTGATTTTGACGAACCAATCCGAGATTGACAATAATTTGACAAAAAATTGATAAAAATTTGAAATATTTAACTTGAAATGTATGTCCTAATAGGCCACTCAGGGCATGTTCTTGTCTAATGGATTAAATGAGTGTCAAATCAAGTCGATTTTTTGAATCATTTAATAAATATTTTAGATTTAGATATACCTATTGGGGTCAAGTCAAAATTGTTTAGGTTTGAAGCCGACTAGTTAGTCTGAATTGATACTCTTAACATGTAGAGGTCCTAAGAACTTTGAAAATTTAAATCTAATTAGATGAAGTGCATGAAATATGACGAGCTTTCA
Source organism: Cymbidium sinense (assembly GCA_021442155.1). Taxonomy (NCBI): domain Eukaryota; kingdom Viridiplantae; phylum Streptophyta; class Magnoliopsida; order Asparagales; family Orchidaceae; genus Cymbidium; species Cymbidium sinense. The sequence continues at coordinate 248,121,196 of CM038214.1, forward strand.
GATGATCAAGCTTTCATCTGTGAGGCAACTACTACGACCCTTACATGTCTGTGGTACATGACTTGTGATTGAGTTGTGATAAAAGAGGGGGTAGTTCTAACTCTTTGAATCAACCCAAGCCAATCAACTAATGTAAATTCATTTAATTCATGATCCAAAAATGTTAAAATTCAAATAAATTCATGTTATATGAAGTCAATTTAATTTTTAAATAACTTTTGATGTTATTGATTACTTTTTTTAGTGATTTAATATTTGATTTTGGGTCTATATTTTATGATTAATAAGATGAAAATTTTCAATTTTATTTCATAAATTTTTATTCTTTTAAATATATTTATTTAGTATATTTTAAATATATTTATTTTATACATCTGAAAATACATTAAATTATTTTTAAAAATACTCAAAATATGTTTAGATGTCCATGTAAATTTAAAACAACTATCAACATAAAATATAATTTATTTAAATCAAACTCAAACGAAATAAAATAAAAAATAAAAAAGTTTCCAAGTAAAATGAAATATTGAGACGATTTAAATAATATATATATATCATTATAAATATTCTCATACTTGGGGTTTATTTAGCTCAATTCTCAAGTTCAATGATTGAACCAAGTTCTCATCACAGTACTCGTGCTCTTCCATTCATTTAGGAATAATAATTATGTAAGAATATTTTGGTATAAATTTTATTTAATGCAAATTTTATTATGATCAATATAATATTGATAACATATATTATTAATAAATGAATACTATTTAGAAAAATTAACATATATAACATATAAATTTTATGCATTTATATATTTCATATCTAAAATTTGATATTTATAAAAGTAATATTTTTGGTGTCTAAAAAATGCATTTCATTTTTAAATAATAAGAATGATGTTATTTTTATTATAATAATAAAAAGTTAAATAATATTTAAATGATATAAAATTTAATTATTATATATATAAATATATATAATTTGTATACTACGTATATAAATTCTCTTATTTATATGCTCATCCTCTCGATCGTGAGGATATGTCGACAAATTTTTTAATCAACATATCGAATACAACGGTCGCTGCTTCCGACCAAAATCCGCGAACCCTTCTCCTCGCCGGCTCCTCTCCTATTTTGTTTGCACGCCCGCTGTTCACTTACTAGCCGCAGCCGTCTTTCCACTCCTGCGCCGCTGGCAATGGGCGTTGGTGGAAACTTCTGGGACCTCCTTAAGCCCTACGCCCGCTTTGAAGGCGTCGATTTTCTCCGCGACAAGCGCGTCGCCGTTGATCTCTCCTTCTGGGTAGTTCAGCATGATGCCGCCATTCGCAGAAAATATCCCGGCGCCCGTAATCCGCACCTTCGCATTACGTTTTTTCGAACCCTAGCCCTATTCGCGAAGGTTTCTTCCACCTCCCTCTATTCTTTAATTGCTTTACCCATAATAGTGTTTATGTCGAAACATAGATGATGAGTGTTGGTTTTGATTTGCGTAGTTTGGGGCGTTTCCAGTGTTTGTTGTGGACGGAGAGCCTTCGCCGCTCAAGGATCAAGCGAGGATGGAGCGTTTCCTTCGGGGTTCGGGACTGGAGCTTTCGGTTCTCGTAAAGCCGCCTGAGGCTGCGGCAGGGCATGCTGCTCCAGCTGTTAAGCAACGGAATCGTGTGTTCTCTGCGTGGGTGCAGGAGTGCGTGGTGAGTGGAAGATTGTTTGTCATGCTCCTTTTGTTCAAACCATGGTACAGAGAGGTCTTAGAAATGTGTTGTATGGAATAAATAATATAAATGTATTGTTATGATTGTAAAAAAATATATATACACATAAATATACACACACACAAAAGGCTGTGAAAATCATACCATACATAGAGCCGGAGAATGAGAGGTTTAAAGTTCGATGATTCAACCGGGGCTGAATTGAATGACATAATAGATTCTAAGATTTATTAAATATGATCTAAATGGTAGAATAATGATGCATTAATGCAAATATATAATAATAAATAAATAAAATACAACCATAGATAATATAATTAACTATTAAAAATTAAAAAAACTTCATTATTTAAATTATTAGCATCTTTTTTGTACTCATAAGCACAATGTATATTATCCTTTGAAATCTTATATTTCATTCCCTTAAAGAATAGATCATTTGAATTTGAAATAAATATGACAACAAGATAATAACAACTAAAAAGTGAAATAGTCATGATTCAACATACATATTCATTTGCATTTGTATTTTTAATTGAAGGATGAAAAGTTATAATATCCATGATTCAAAATATAAGTGCATATAAAGCAAAATATTTAGGATTTCATATATAGCATCATTTTCTAAAGTCTGCTAGAGTTCTATAGATATTTCTATCAAAAAGTGCAAAATCACAAATAATTTCATAAAGAAATGATATATTTTCAAAATTCACCTCCAATTAATGCTTCAGTGTAATCTACTTCTTCAAAAGTTGTCTCCCACTAGCTCTCTCTCTCTGAAAGCTTTCAAGTTATCATATACAAGATTTTCAGTTATAACATCGCCAAACTTGCTTTCATCTACACATTCAAAACATTTAATTATTACATCAACATGTAATAAATTTGGAAGTTTCAAAGAAAATAAGAAAATCATGTTGAGTTTTAACACTAAATGTCAACTTAGCTTTTTTAAGCAAATGTAATAGCATCTTCTTTATAAAATTCATTTTTTAAATCATCTTAGTCAAGTTTAGGAGTAAGTTCTTCATCAATTATCCAAAATTTTGTAATCTCAATGTTTGTATAATCCAATGGATCATAGCTACTTTTTTTTAAGGTGTGACTTACAAAGTAAATTCATTCATAAATAAGAACATACATACTATGTAAAATCTTCAACATATGATTTATTAATGAAGAGTACATATATTCCTCAAATTTAAGTTATATTGAACATATATATGATCATTCAAACTTGGATGCTTAAAATGATTACTTCTCTCGCATGAATTTATTAAAAGACATTATAATTTCTCTCTTAGCTAGAAGAAGAAGAAGAAGTTTGATTAAGAAGGTAAAAAAAGCTAACTTTTGCAAATTTGGCACACTTGAGCTAAATATCTTTCACCATTCATCTAAACATCATATAATATTGATTAATTTTAAGAAGTTGCAAAAATCATAACAAAAATAAATTATGCAATGAAGAACTAATAAGGCTACATTTATTTTGACATTACAAGAACATTTGACTTTTCAGAAATTTTAAAACTATATGGATAAATTCTTATCTCTTTTATTTCAAGATTAAATTTATTTCGTTCCTTTATTTCTAATGATTTCAACCAATCCTTATATGATCTTAGGTTTGTGATAGTAGTTATTTTGATCATATTGGAAATGAGGGTTCATAAAATATGTAGTAGAATGATACCTTGACAAAACTAATGATCCAATAGGTCCTTAGTAATGCTTGTATATGGCGTAGATAGTCTTTTTTATATTTCTAATCATAGTTTTGATTGCCTTCATCTATACATTCCATCATAAAGATAATCATGTGATAGTTTTTTATTGTAGTCAACCACTCTTAATAATCTTAAAAGTGAGCCTTCTAATTTTAATATTATGAACTAGTTATTCCAAAACTTAGAATCCAAAATGATAAACATTAGCTCATTTCCTTTCATTGTTTTTGATAATTTTTAATCATTGAAGTATTTACTGCCTACCAATGCTTGCAAATCATGCTTATGGTCTTTGACATTTCTTAAGGTAATGAATGCTGTTATAAATCATGTTGTTTTAGGCCTAACAATCTCTCTCTAATCATGTATTTTTCTTAACCAATAAACAAGAAAACATGATTGTAAATAAATATAGTTTTTTTTTTAAAAACTCTTTAGGCAAGTTCTACAACAGGTGCCATGCTTCTAATGTTCTTTAAAATGGGATTCAAATAATGTGCAATACAAGGTAATCAATATATTTTGTTAAATTTTTCATGTTGCAATTCTCTTATTTTTTTTTAATTTGTAGTATTGTTAATGAAAAGTGGAGGGTTGCGTTAGGTAGTCTACAGCCAGCGTAAAACTTGTCGAAATAATCATGACATGAATCCTTTAAATCATTGATGCTGTATGCTGGAAGTTATGCGACAGATGGTTTGAATACAAAGTGAAAATGAGCCGTGATCGCCGTGCGGTGTTAAATAAGCAAGGGTTCCTACATTATGGATGGATGCGGCAAAAGAAGTTAGTCCATGAAACTAGAATTAGGTTAGGATCTTGAATATAGTACTCTTACGTAAATTAATGGAATTAATAGATATTATGGTTCATAGAAAGATAAATATTTTATGTGTTCAAGAAACTAAATGGGTTGGGGAGAAGGAGATTGATAGTTTAGGTTTTAAACTTTGGTATTCGTAAAAGTCGAACTAGAAATGGTGTAGTGATTATAGATAAAAGTTTGAAGGATAATGTTATAAATATTAATGATGTGGAGATAGAATTATAGCTTTAAAGATTATTGTCGATACTAAGATTATCAATGCTTATAAGTGTCTATGCTCAAGTAGGTTTAGGGAAAAGAAAAATTTTGGAATGAATTAGAGGATTAATATAAAAGATACCTCTTGAAGAAAAAAGTATTTATTGAGAGATTTAAATGGACATGTGAAGAGTGTAGAAGATTTTAAAAGTATTCATGGTGGTTATGGATTTGGAGTGACTAATGAAGAAGGTAGACTATATTAGATTTTTAGCTTATGATTTTGTAGCTAATACTTTATTTAAGAAAAGAGATGAACATATTATTACTTATAAAAATGGATCTAAGAAAACATGTGATTGATTATTTTCTCGATAAGAAAAATAGATCGCTTAGATTGTAAAGATAGGTCATTCCAAGTGAAATTTAAGTACCCAACATCGACTATTAGTTTTAGATTTTAAGATGAAAGGTAAGAGAAAAATAAACTAAATTATTGTCCTAGATTAGATGGGGACACTTTAAAGAACACAAATAAAAAAATATTTTAAGAAGAAATTAAGATTCTTTAAAGATATGTAGAATCAAAGGAAAAGCTCTTTTAATAAGAATAGTTGGTGGTGGAGTCGAGTGTGCAAAAAAAGATAAAAATAAGTATTGTTATAAAACAGTTTAGATATAAAACTTCGGAATTGAAATATATAAAGACACCTAGAGATTTTAGAAGCGATATATGATCTGAAAATTTAGCTTTGTAGCCCCACCTAGTGGGATTAAGGCTTGTTGTTGTTGTTGTATTGTCAATGACTTATTGCACTACATTTTTGACACTTACTCATTCAACAACTTCACTAAATAAAGGACATAAAATAACTATATTTTCATAATATTAGAGGCATCAACTGATTTTAGAAAAGAAAGATCACGTGGACAATAAATCAAGATATTAGTCAAAGTTCTATTTATGCTATCTATCCAACCATCAGCCATCACAATGTAACTAGTTTCTTTCCAAGAATGTTTAGAAGTTTCAAAAAATAGCCTGCATTCTTCCTTAAAATCTCTTAGGAAGTATTCATATCATATTCAGGCCAAATAATAGCTCTCTCTTCAATGACCTTTTGTTCAAATTGTGAGTTCAATACATTCATTGAAATGTAGCTATCAAATAACCATCCAGTAAGTGCAGATAAGCATGACGCACAACATCTTTTGATGTCAACATAGATTTTGAAGAAGGTTGTGATCTAAGTTTTGTTTTGGGAGCAAACTAATTTTTTATATCATCAACCCTACTCTTCTCTTTACTTAATATTTTGCAATTATGCTTTGTGATTTTGAATGAGAAAAACCTCTCTCAGTCTGTAATCTTAATATCATTATATTGGTACATTCTCTCTTTGTCCGCTTGTGGTTCTTCTTTTTTTGTTTTTGTTTTTTTTGAGATGTTTTTAGATTTTCTTATATTTGATAGCAAATATCATACAATACCTCTTACAAGTAGTAATATTTCTCTTAACTCCAGTTAGGTGCTACTTAATTTTATTAATGCCTCTACCTTTTTATGTAACTATATAATGCAAACACATATATTATTTTTTGCCATCAACACTTTTAGATTCACTAAAATAGTTCCTTACTAGATCAATTTTTTTGTAGGCACTCTGTGTAGATGTTGGAGGTTGTGATATAGATTTTCATTCTATAAGAATTAAAATTGTCATAGTTAATTCATAATTTTATAAAAAGTTTGCACTCATCACTCAAAAAATAATTTGCTAATTACATCAAAGTATATGAAATTTAAAGCTCACGCCATTGTAACTGATATGTGGAATTATTGCAACAAAAATAAAGATGCCTTTCTAATCACATATCTTTTACCTAGTTCCTTGTTTCGAAAGCCCAAATGAGACCTAAGGCAATTGAAAGGGGAAATGCTCTGGTTTCCTTGGTTTTGTTTGTTTGTGATCCTTGATTACTTTTCTTCTAAGTCTTTTATCTTTCTAGGCCAGTGGCAGAAAACTGCTGAATTCTCATTGTGTAAATCTTTTAACAGCATTCTTGTTTCTTTATCTGTGTTGGTAACAAATCAAATGTACTTACAAAGAGAAATTAGAAAGGTGGGCATGCCCTCCCCTCCATTGGATATAATCCTTCGAGGAGTTGTTTACAAGCTTAATTTTTTTATAAGTCCATGCATTTATGTTTATAGGAATGAGTTAATAGTTTTATAAATTGTTCAATATATGTTGTGTCAATGAGTAGTGGTTGAAATGTTGTCAGAGATTTCAAATTGTTCAACTGTCCGATTCTGTTTTATTTAAAAATGCTCATATCCTCCACAAAAAATTGATGTCACCCTAGGAGAATAAAACTTTGAGATTCAGTCAGTATTATTTTTTCCTTCAGAGAAAGTATGAGAATTGTATACATAATTTAATTTAGTTGCTTCAAAGTCATCAAATAATCTCAAATCTATTGCTGTTATGGATTTCATCTTCCATGTAGATGTTTTGCATAGAAACCAGGGTTTGTGGGGTCCGTTGGTGGATTGCAAGTTCAGATTAGTTTTCAGCTACCAAAAATAAATAAATAAAATTAAAACGTCTACTTTCCAAAACTAAATGCAAGTGCTTTTTTCTCTTTCAAGGCACTCGACATATGAACATTAGTTTTAGAAGAACGTGTAAAAAAAATTCTCAACCACCACCTCCATGCACACAGTGATCGAATACACATAGGATTTGCAAACAATATTTCATGAAAAAGAAAATTTCTAGCTCGAAATATCTGTCTAGAAAGAGAGTTGAAATTTCAGTTTTAGGATCAATACCTAGGTAAGAATGTGGATGAATCGGCGATGTGCTGTCAAAGCACTGGATGCTGGGTAAGGCCGTAAGAGTTTTGATTCTCTTCTTGGGCTTCCTCACACCATTGCAGGTTTGTTGAATTGGAGAGAACGAGTGATGAATCCGGAAATAAATAGGTTGGGGGAGTTAATGTCAGCCGTTGGATCTTATATCAATGGTAGTTAGGCAATATTTCATCAAGTTGCTTGATCATAAACAATCGGTTTGTTAGTTCACCGGTTGAACTAGCGTTGTTTGAGCCGTTTATGTCCGGTTTGATGTGAAATAGATTATATTGGTTAATTGGATTGGCCTTTAGACCTTGTCCGGTCCTTGTTTTAGTTTTTAATTTATTGTGTATATATTAGTATAATATATTTTTTAATATTCATTACTATTATTCATAAGATATGTTATGTTAAATAAGTTTTATTTTTTTATATATTTTGATTATGCAGATATGTTTTTGTATATTCGCATCCTCAAAAACCAAATGATATGAAATAACCTACCTTTTTGCTGGACATTCAAATAACATTCTTTGAATTGGCTTCTCTAGTTTCCACTTTCAGAAGTGGGAGAATGGGAGGTGCTACTTCTTCCTACTTTTGAGTAATCAAACAGATCATAAATGTAATTTATTTGCAATGGCTGTTCTTGTTAACTGGCTAATGTTGCTGGCTAAGTTGATACTAAACAAGCTATTGTTCAGCCAGTCGAATGGCATGGTAATGAAATTAAATGTGGATAAAAGTTCAGTTGCATTTTTCAGCACCACTTTCGAGAAGAAAAAAGTCTGTCTAAGAACTAGAACTAGTTTTAGGGGTACGGATTCAATTCTGGTAATGGTAAATATGATGTTTTTGTGGTAATCTTACTTCTGATCTTTTCCCTGAATTTATCATAATTCATGAATTTCTTTTGAACCAAATGGCCTATACAAGGTTTATTACCACAAATTCAGTTGTATAAAGAGCATGTTGTGGTTTTCTTTGTGGTCCTTAGGCATAGGGAATTTGTTTATTGTTTTTTTTTAATTGTTTATGCTCGAAAATAGTGGAGGTGTGCATTGGGCTTGTTGTGTGATAGAAAAGTACTGGTTAGACTCAAGGGAAAGTTTTATAAGGTGGTGGTGAGACCTGCAATGCTTTACGGCGTAGAATGTTGGCTAGTAGAAGAGAAGCATAAAATTAAGTGTTGCGGAGATGAGGATGCTTAGATGGATGAGTGATTTTATATTTAGAAAAAAAATGTGAAATGAATATATATGTGAAAAGGTTGGAATAACTCCAGTGGTAGATAAGATTAGAGTGAGTTACCTTAAATGGTTTGGTCATATAAAATGTTGGCCATTCGAAGTTTTAGGAGGGTAGATATATTAGATTCGGCCAATGCTAAGAAATGTAGATGTAGACTTAGAAAGGCTTGGTTAGGAAGTATTAAAAATGACCTTATTTATTAGAATTAAATGAGAATTTAACATTTAATAAGACACAATGGAGAGAAAGATTTATGTAGCTGACCCACATGGAGAGATAAAGGCTTGTTGTTGTTGTTTATGTTCGGCAATGATATTATTTGTTGAAAGAGACGTAACTAAAATGATAGTTTATTGTCCTCTTATTTTTTCACTTCAATGTATAAAAATTAAATGGTAAATTATATATGATTTGCGTAGATTTCCTATTGCAACTTAATAATCCATAAATTTTAGGGAATTGAAGATCCATCATTTTATGTTTATCCATCACTTAGGCCAATTTATATAGTCTTAATTAAGTTGAAAGTTTTCTTAATTATGATTGTATCATTTAATATGAGAAAGCCTAGCTTGTAAGGAAATTACTAGATGTAATTTTGGTATTAACTTGGAGTGTGCTGGTAGACTGGTACATCAATTTCTCACATCTATGCTGTATGGATGGTATAAGCCCTAGACAAATTATAAAATTGGGCGTATCAGTTTTGTTCAAGTTCTAGGTAAATATTTATTCCTACTTAATTTATTCAAAAATTGCTGTTTTTTTTTTATTAACAGCAAAGGCCTCAATATTGATGTGTTATATCTTACCTGACATTTATATGCGCATGAAACTGAAGATTACTTGAAAACATAGTCGTTATGTTCACCAAATCTGAAGTGACTTGTTGTTTATTTTGTTTGTAAAATATCATCAACAAGCTCATTGGAACCATAATTGAATTTGCATATCATCAGCAAATTAGTTATTGACAAGACATTTTCAACAACAATTTATATTCATAAAACATGATTTTTTTTCTTCTTTGAAGTTTTGGAGCATTGAGTAATTTTTTGTTAACATTGCTAGGAATTGCTTGAAATCCTAGGTATGCCTGTTTTGAAAGCTCAATCTGAGGCTGAAGCTCTTTGTGGACAATTGAACAATGAAGGCCATGTTGATGCTTGCATTACTTCTGACAGTGATGCATTCCTCTTTGGAGCAAAATGTGTAATAAAGTGCCTCCGTTCTAATTCCAAAGTAAGCAGGTGCTTCTTCTTTCATCTTGTTGAGGATCTTAGTTTTACTTAATTTAAAGTTTAAACAAATCAACAAATCTATGTTGCCATGCATTTAATTGACGTAAGTTTGACCTCATAATTTTACTGTTGATATGCAAAACCCTTAAAGAAGTTTATTAATAAACTTCATTGTAATGTTCCAAAGTCTAAATGCACTTGCTTATTCTGATAAATACATCCAGTCGTAGAAGTGAGAACCTTCTACAAGAATGTCTCTCCTCTTAAAGTCTCGAATATACTTGGATACTGAAAATATGTTACAATGAAATGAAATGGATATAGAAATTGCTGACTGTATGTTTTAACGGCTATGGAATTATCAGAAGACAAAAAATTGATATTCATTACCCCCACCCACCCCACGCTCCCCTTTTGTTTTCTCTTAATCAAATCACCGCTTCAAAGAACTTTTTTACTGCCAATATTTTTTATTTTTTAATTATATTGAACCAACAGCCTTTGAGAACCTAAAGAGACAGCAGTGTTATATTATTTACTAGGATGTATTATGTGTTATTCAATGGCAATCAACAACGCCTTTTTCTGCATTTTGACCCTCTGCAAACTCATGTGATTTAATGACAATCAATGAGGGTTGATCTACATTTCGATCCTCTACAACTATCAGCTTACCTGGATTTTTGGAGTGCCTTCCCTCAGTCAGTTGAGAAAGCTAATCGCCCATTATGATAATTTTTCATAAAACAATAGATATTATAGGAGTCATTGCGAACCTAAACTGGTGAACTGAGGCAAATATTCAACTTTTGAAATCCTTTTTTTTTTTCCCTTCCTGGCTATATTGTCTTAATTTTGATTTAGAAATGAACGTATTGAACCAGTCGAATGAGGATGACATTCTTCTAATAGTTCTATGTTTTGACTAGCACTTTGAGCCTATGGGGCAGATAATATTTAACTAACGAATTTCATCAGGATCACATTCAGTAGATTTTGTTGTTAGCATAAAAAAAAAATTATATAGTTCTATATCTTATAGTCCATTATGATCAAATTAACCCAGGTGAAACATAGGTGAAGTCAACCTATACCATGGATTAAGTCCACCTGAATGATCAAATTGTGAGTTGGTCTATTGGATGAGGTTAATAAATCCTAGCCACTAAACCTACTAGTGGACTTGAATAACCTGAACCATGAAACCAATTCATGCGTTGATACATGGATGACTAGTTTGATCTAAAATTAATTTTTAGTATAAGCGTGCTGAAATGCATGGCCGGATGATCAGGGGTTCTCTCCCATCACAGCAACTCCAAGCGTGCAGTGTGCATGAGTTTGTCATTGATTGGCTTAATGGTCTCAAAATTTTTTTTTAGGATAAGCATAAGTGGCTAATGTGGAACGTAACCAAGTTTAATATAGCCTAGAAAAACAAGTTAAATCCAATGGCTAGTATGGTTTTTCTAGTCTTTTAGTAGTTTGATTAAACAATATAATCACAATTTTCTCTAATTTGTTATTTGTCTTGCCTCTTTATTTTTGATTAATTGATTAGCCAACACCATGATCCATATCTAGAAAGTATTATAACGATGTCATTTTTCAAATGTTGTAATATGTAATATCAATTTCAAATGATACACCTGAGATAGGTTTGAACATGATTTTTTTTGCTTGATATGGCTGGGTATAATCTTGAAAATGAAGAAAAGTACTCTGAGAAAGCCTAAATGTAACGACAACAAGTATAACTACTTCTGTAGTAGTCAAGCCCAATGCCACTTCATTTATCAGCTAAAGGTTCCATTCACCTTCCTTCATTAGGCTCAGTAATGAGACTTACTTCCCCTGGGCTTGGTGATGAGGTTTACTTTTGGTTAAAGTTCTCATTATCTTTATGCTTAATACGGTGGGTGATGCGCCTGACAAAGGCCCTGTTGTCATTGGGTTAAGCCAAGCTGGTTAAGGAAGGAATGTCATCATAGATCAATCTATAAGTCCATGATGGCCTATAGATGGACAGGGATTGCACAAACTCAACATATTTTCTATATGGTTCAAGGCGCAACTTTTCCTCCACCTTCATCACACTGAAGATAAAAAAAAAAAAAGAGAAATGCTAAAAAAGCTCAGCCACCCTCCTCTATGAGGAATTGCCTAGTAGAGCTCTATACATCTTCCATAATGACCACAACTCAATGATGAGTCAAGGGAAGCTAGCTCAAATCACTATTATTGTTGGTGCTTGGTCCAAAGGTGGCGTGTAACATCGCAAATAGGTGGTTAGAGATAACCTAACTTAATAAGACTGGTTCCATGTACTTTGTGAGTGACAGCCACATTATATGATGGGTACCGCTTGTTGATACATTTTAAATAAAAGCAAATTAACATAAAAGGGGTTCCATATTATGAACCAATTGCATGATGACACATTAACAAGTACCTGCCTGATTGATTGCTAAAAAGTGCCAATTTATTGACCCCATTTGATGCATAACTACCATGTATCATGAATGCAGGAATCATATGTCGTTGCTTGGCAAGCCTTATCTGTTAAAGGGACCATACTTGATTGACCGAGGGATCTAAAGGTCAATGGATTTTACTTATGCCACTGTGGTTTAGTTGGAAGCCTCTATGTGGGTTATTCACACAACATGTTCGATCATTGATATAATATAATCAAACCAAGGGTGATTGGGTCTTTCTCTTGCTACATGCCACTGGAGCATGCTTTATCCAAGTTTGTGCTACATGCCACTCTGGTATGTCACTTTGGTCCTATACCATTGAGCTGGTCATAGTCTTTGGTTGAATGGACCTACTTACTATGTGTGGCGCCCCAAAGACACCAAGTGTTCACTCGTCTACCTCTCTATCTGGATTTGATAACCGGGTTTTTACTTACGTATCTTGAGAATAATTAAAAAAAAATACAATTATACCAGATGACTTTTCAAAATTGGAAATTTACTGTAGCTCATTTAAGCAAATTTTTAAAACCCAAAGATTCCATAAAATTGCGTAAAAATTTCTGTGAATTCCTATTTGCAATACACTTATCATTTCAATGTCATTCATTCATTGCGATGTCTCTTTAGATTAATAAATATTACTCACGCAGGAACCCTTCGAGTGCTATTACTTATCTGATATTGAAGCTGGTCTTGGTTTGAAGAGAAAACAGATGGTAGCCATCGCTCTTCTAGTCGGCAATGACCATGATTTGCAAGGAGTGCCGGGTTTTGGTGCTGAAACAGCTCTTCGTTTTGTGAAGCTATTTTCAGATGATGATATTTTAGATAGGTTTGAAAATTTATAAATTCATATTAAGTTAATCTGTCAGTTTCCATTTTCTAGAGAGATGATATATTTTCATAATTATGACATCTAATGCAGGCTATCTGAAGTTGGAAAAGGAATAATTCCTGCATTCCTGGAATGCATTGAAGCTTCGTTAGATCCTGATACGCCTAGTCCATTTGAGGGTGTGGCTGCAAGGTCTCCACACTGCTCACAATGTGGTCACCCAGGCAACAAAAGAGCTCATTTGAAGATTGCTTGTGAGTTTTGCATCTACAATGGTTCAGAAAGCTGCATTATGAAATCATCTGGATTCAAATGTTTTTGTTCTGGCTGCAGCAAGGTTCATAATTTCAACTGCTTCAATTTTTTTTCCTTTTTTTTTTCTTTTCATAGATCCATAAAGTGTTAATATTTATTGAACTTGGAGAAGCTAACTCCATGGCTGCGATGCATGGTAGTCCTTTCAAGGGGTACCGTTTTTATGGTATTTTGTTAATTTAATTAGCACAAAAGGTTTGTAGGCCTTAGACATTTAGTTTGTCTTATGTTTCCACATGTGATGCAGTTTGCTTTTTTTTTTTACTTTTAAGTTTCTAAAATATTATGAAGGCCAAATTTTAAAAAGGAGTCTATAGTAATTATAATTAAGTAGGAGTATTTTTAGATGTTCATTAGAAAAGAGCAAAAATGAGATCAAATTGTTGTTTTTATTTTCAGTGAAAATGTATTTTTAATTGTCATTGATATTTTTTGTAATTTTATTTTAAAAGATAAACAGAATATTAAAATTTATGTTTAGTAATTTTTAAAATTTTTTATTTTGAATGTAAAGTGAATCAATTTTTTTAAAACAATTAAAAATTATTTTTATATATTAAAATATTTCTAAATATATTTTAATTAACTATACTTAATATGTTAATTGGATGATAACTATGTTATATAAAAACATAATTGATTAGTGATTAATTAGTGTTATGACTAAGGTTAATAAAATTTAATAATTGATTGTTAGGTAGATCAATATCTTATATTAATAACATAATTTGATGTTAGTCAAATTAAAATATAGAATCTTGAAAATAACTTTTAAAATTGTTTATTAATAATCATGTTAATTAAATAATTTAAATAAAATATTTACTAAATTAAAATATTTCATAAATTATTTCTAATTTAAAATTATAAATTTTCATATTAAATTTAAATTATTTATTATTAATTATTATGTTAATATATTTTTTTAATATGATTTATAATTCATACTTTGAAATTTTAATATCTTGTTGTCCAAGCATAGCAAGGTCAAGAAGGGGTCATCCTCGTACTAGCTGACAACATACAATAGTTTTGGTCATATATTAGTCCTAAAGGAGGCTAGGGCCATCATAACATTAGTAAGATGTTCGATGTTGATTACTACATATTCAAAAGTACTTCAAGATTACGTCTAATTTATATATGCATTTATGATACATTAAGACCTAATTGCAAAATGGGATCCACTTTGTTCTTTTATGTATATGATCAAGGAGTAACCCACATTCATACCACCGGACAATTATCTAGTCATGTTTGTCATTATTGGCCATAAAGCTAGTGCTATTAACTTCTATATAAGGCCAATGAATAGGTTTCATATAACCATCACACTTTGCTCTTGCTTGTTTTTAATTTTGTTATATTGATTTAGCTATTATGAAAGCCATTTTTTTTTGTAGTGATGGCTAGCCTTTAGAGATTATATAAGATAGCCAGCCATAAAAACACATATTAATCATATAGACAAATTTCTTGCCGTGTTTAGATATAAGTTAATGTAAAAGAGATTTGCGAAGACAGATTATTATTTAGTCGTGCTACATTTCCTTCATATAAGGTATCATGGGATTTTGAGGTCTAAGTTAGGAGTAAAGAGAAATAATGCAAATGATGGGGAATTATATTTAAATGTGAACACTAAAGTTCCACAAAGGATGACTTTATATTTAACTTGTATGATTAGTTTATAAATTTATCACAAGATAAATATAAGAAGAAGAAAGTTTTATTTGAAGCATAATGACAAAAGATGCAATGACATTTTGAGTTTTATATGTAATGATGTCCCTATATAAACTCAACTACAATCTTGTATACGTAAATTGTCCAAGAAAATAAATATTAAACTTTATGGTAGTATGTGGCATTCCAACAAAGTACTTATCATATAAATGTAATGTTATTAAAAAGTTAGCTGTTTAAGATGATTGGAGTGTTCTTATATAATCATTTAATCCTTGCTAGTATGTATCTATTTTAGACTAATTGAGTGATTATGTGAATCTTTATTTTATTTGTAATGTATAGAGTCAACAAGTCATAAATTTTTTATTTTGTTAATTTATAATTATTTTATATCAATATTTCATTTATTAATGTCTTAATATATTATATCAATTGTTATTGAATAAAATTTTATCATACTATTCATTAATTGATCATCCCTTATCAATACAAAAAACTATTGAAAATAAAACTTAAAGAAATAGAATTTTTTTACAATAGATAAACTGCAAACTTCTAAGTTCGGATGTGAAAGTGAGCTGAGATTGCTAAAAGGGCAATAGTAAGGGATGTATTATGTGTTTATCGTGATTTTTTCTACAATTATAGCCCCTCTTTGAATGTCTCTTTCTCATTTTTTTGCTGTGATATAGTGAGCTGAGATTGCTAAAAAAACATCTTTTATCGGGTTAAGGAGGATGACAAATTTAGTTGTGACATCCAAAAATGAGTAGTTGTGACCTATGTTATGAGTGTAAGTCTTGAGATTGTAACTCGAGTTTACTAGAAACACCTCATCGTTGCTCGAATGATGGCCGATAATATGTTGATAATCCTGTATATGGATGACTTATTCTTAGTGGTCTTTTGTCTATATATCTAGATATTGTTTTAAAATCAGTTGAACTTATATGTTGAGTGTCTATGACCATTAGCACTAGATTGATATGGAGCAATAGAAGTTGACCTCCTTATAGCATCTAATGTTGGTCTCTATGTGGTGTTTAGTTTGGTTTCAGCCATTATGTAACATTATATGTTGATCTTCGCAAACTCTATTGTCATTCTTAACCTTGATGGGTTTGCTTTATGTAAAAATTATGGTCAATCAGCTTATTGAATAATTATAATTAATCATCTTATTTCTACTAAATTAATTATTAACAAGTCATCCTGACATTATACATTGATGATGTTATGACTTGGCTGCGATTTGTCTTAAAAAAGTAGATGTTTGGACAGCTCAAATTTTACTTATCAATTAGAAGTGTGTGGTGGCACCATTAAAATTGGGTAATGCAACAACTTGCCATCATTTAATCTACGTCGCTTCAAAAGAATTGAAGAAACATTCATGATAATAGATGTGGCATGACAGGGCAGATGTTGATTGGAAGCATTATCATCAAAATTACGTTGAGCTATACAAAATGAACGTATATAGTGCAAGTTATTCCACTATATAGTGATGTCAAAGAAATACTAACAAATAACATGTAATGATATAGATTTTGTTCATCGCTCTATATTATCAAAACTGAGCTTGCCACTAAATACTTACTATCTTGGTTCACTAAGAGAAAAAAATAGTGATATGTCATTAAAAAATAAAATTTAATACCACTAATTTATCTAGGATTATTCTAAATGAGTTTTGCACCATCCACGCTAAAATGGATTACATTCATATATATGAAGGGAATTGCAAAACTATTTGTTGGTGACCATGATGAATTGCTAGTTCGATGCAGTTTGCTTTAGATGAGATTGTAGAGATATCAAATAGAGTTGAGCAATCATAATGTAGCCAATGAGTTGATTGACCAGATGTTTACATAAAATTGACTCATCAATGTCAAGAGCAACATCAAGGTATACAAAGATCGACATTTGATGTCTCTCGATGGTTGGCACTCAAAATCCTATAAAGATTGACATTCAGTACTTCAAAGAGATCATTTAGATATGCAGAAAAGGACTATCGATGATATTGCGGTAGGTCATCCAAGTTTAGGATTATCGATATATTATTGGCCATTATTCTATCTGCAATGAGATGCATATAAGAATGATCTGTTTGAATTAAAATTTCAAGGCTTGCTTGCACTTACATTATATGCTATGACTATTCTCTCTTAATGCCACCATTAGGCCTATTATCATCCTAAACCAAGATATGTATTTTTAACAATCTCAACTCACGACCATCAAAGCACAAAATGATAAGAGGGAAGAGGAGCATCAATTATAGAAAAGATCATGATGAGCACCTATTAGGTATATACTTGTGATAGATGTTGTTCTACAATATTGTAGAAGAAGTCAATAATTTGCAGTTTATCTACCACAAAAAAATGTTTCTTTTTAATTGTTATTTCCATCTTTTATTTTTTGGTATTGATAATGGATGAATAATTAATGAATGATATAATAGAAATTTTTTCACTAACAATTAATATAACTTGTTGGGACATTAATGAATAAAATGTTGACATAAAAGAACATTCATGTGAATATAAACACTTAAAAATTAAAACAAATAAATTTTTTGTCTTGTTGTCGCTACACATTCTAAATAAAATAAAATTTCATGCAATCACTCAATTAATCTATAGAATAAATACATACTAGTAATGATTACATGATTTTACAAGAATACTCTAATCAATAATCATCTTAAACAATTTCTTTCTGATAATGGTATATTGATATGCCAGTTACTATGTACTAATGTCTCCTAATACTGTGCAAGTATAATATTTTTTTTTCTTGAGCAACTTATGTAAGTGAGATTGTAGTTGAGTTTGTGTTGAGCATCATGACATATAATACTCAAATTATCATTGTATCCCTTGCTAATCTGCTTAGAATAATTATTTTTTTCTATATTTTTTTGTGGTGCATTTATAAACTCATAATAATACAAGTTTAATATAAAGTCCTTTGATGGAATATTCTCTATTAATATAGTTTTATATTTAGACATGATTCATCATAATTTACATCATTTCTCCCTACTTTTATCATGGTATCTTATTTAAATGAATTGTAGCCTGATTAAATGACGATTCATCTTCACAAATCTTTCTTGTATTAACTTCCATCCAGACTCAGTAAGAAAATTCATGAGGATCACTATTATATATAGCTTCTACATGTAATCATCATAACAACTCATCACGATTCAACATCCAAAAATGCATATATATTTTATTTAACATCACATGCATTTCCAAGGACGGGACAATCCTTTACTTGGCTCTCTTATGATGAAGGCCTGCCATCATTAATAAGGGGTTGGAAGATCTTCCATCAACTTTTTTATGACTGGCTCATCATCGTTATAAAATAAGGTGATTTCAAAATAACCAAATCAATATAACTAAACTAAAAGAAAGGGTGAGAACTACGTGTGTTTGTTATTTGAGGTCTATCAATTAGCTTTAAATAAGTTTATGGCTCCAACTTCAGGAAAAAAAAATGATTGATATGACCGGATGTTGATACTTGATATGAATGTGGGTCACTCATTTGTCATGAGCATGATAAGATAAGAGGAATCTAATGTTACTATTGGGTCTTACTGCGTCATAGTTGAAGAAATAAACAACGTGTCATTTCTAGATAATTTTTTTTACTAATAATCAACATCGAATACTTTTTGCTAATGTTATGATAGTTCTGACCTTTCTTTAAGAGTCAATAGTGATCAACATTACTGTATGCTATTGGGTGGTATGAAGGTGAGCCACTCCTTTGTCATGCAAATGCTTAGACGATGGTAATTATTAAATTTTAAAATATGAATTATAAATCATATTTTAAAATACATTAACTTAAAATTTTAATATAAATAATTTTAATTCATATATTTTAATATTTGCTTACTTTTTATAGATGACAAATAAAGAAAATATTGACAATTTAAAATTATGCTGAAAATACAAACGGAAATTTGATCCCGTTTCTGCTCCTTTCCAGAATAACTGGTACAGATGCTCCTTCAGCTTAATTATAATTACTACAATTTCCTTTTTAAAATTTTGTCTGTTATGGAACTAGCATTTAGGATGGGTAAAATGTCTGTTAAATTAGTTGTGAAACTATTGAGAAAAAATAGCCTTTTAATGATGCTGTAGATATTATAAACTTTTTTCCTCCCAAAAGAAAAAAAGACAGTAGCTTTTCTAGTGTCACCACCTTGCAGCTTTAGTAGTGAAAAGCTCCTACCCCTGAAATATTTGCATAGCGATAAAAAATTTATATCCAAATAGAAGTGTGGTAATGCTATGCTTTATAAAATCATGAAAAACTGTTGTAAACACACCATAAATTAACTATGTAGGTCCTTGGCATCACCATAAGAGCAAATTCTCCCCTAAACAGACAAATAAGAATTGATGGATGATACATATAATCTTCAACTATTTTTGTATTTTGTTGAAGGCATACATATAATCTTCAACCACTCCAAGTGCACTGGATGTTGTATCTGTTTCTATTTAACCATTTTGTTCTTTGGAATTTGTTGGGTTCTTCTTACTTAGTTTTTAACCAAATGTTATTTTCTCTGGTTTGTTTCACATAATTCAGTCTCATTACTATTGATTTCAGGACCGTGTAATTAAAGAGCAAAAGAAGCAGGAAAATTGGCAGTTCAAGGCTTGTCAGAGGATTGCTGCAGAACATGGTTTTCCCAACAAAGAAATCATTGAGATGTATTTAAATGCTAGTAGTCATGATAATGAAGGTAAGTCCCTCCAGCACAGCTCAGTGCATCATCAATATCAGCGGTAGGCTGATCCCTTGAATTTTTGGAACATTGCTAAAAAGGATCACTTCATACTGATGCAGTATTTTTTTCATTTCATCTGTAATGATATTAAGTGATTATTATCTTATTGAGAGTCTGCTTATTTTAAGTTCAACTAATTAGCCATCATGGAAAGAGTAGCAATTCAGGTATTTTAGGGGTTGTTTGGGGTCATTTTTGCTCTTGTTTTTAATATTATTTAAAAAAACATATTTCTTAGTGTATTTTTAATTTTTAAAAGTAAATAACATTGCTTTTAAAAATATTCAAAAAGTTTCTAGATGGTTTAAGTATTTTTAAAAATAATAATTATCATCAAATGTTTTATTTTCAAACAAAAATATAAACAAAACAAAAATAAAAATAAAAAATAAAAGTAATTCCACACGGCCTCTTAAATAATATGCTTGAAGAGCTGAGACACTGATAGGTTCCTAATTCTGTCTTTGCTGACTAAAGGCAGTCATGGAAGGCATATATTCATCATGCTCAAGTAAGGAAAGTATCTCATTTTTAATGTGGATAAACTTTATTTCCTTTATACTGAATTGCCATTTGACATCTGAAGAGTTTTCGTAATCCAACATGAACTAGTCTTTGTTTTTTTTTTCCTGGGTTTTGCTAGACATGTTTTATATGTGTTCCGGTGATTCTCCAAAGGAACCTCACATCTTTATCTCTTTTTATTTAAAAACTGTCAGTTAAAAACACCCTAATTTTTTTCTTGCATTCATGATGAATAGACTTAGTTAGGAAGTATAAAAAATGACTTTATTTTATTAGAATTTAAATGAGAATTTGACACTTAATGTGATACAAAAAGAAGAAGGATTCATGTCGATCAAGGCTTGTTGTTGTTGTATTCATGATGAATTTTATAGTCTACATTATTGGTATGATTGATATTATTTCAAAATTCTATATGAAATGCCACAAACCTGCTTACCTATATGATATTTGGATGAAAGAAACCAAGCTACAATAGTCTTAATCATACTGACTTGAGAAATAGTAACATCTAGTCTGGCACACAGTGGGACTGTTGTTGTTCACGCTGAACTTAACTTTTCCTTCCTCTTGTTTATTTAGCTGATCAATTTTTTTATTTTCAAGCGATTATTGCTTGGTTTATTTCCAAAACCTTCTGAATTTTCCTTCCTTTGTGGTAACTCATGTTTAGAACATCAAATTATCTCCAGGAAGTTGTGGCCAGCTGCTCCGGTGGGATAAACCTAGGGTTGAAAATCTGGTCGACTTCTTAGCTTTTCACCAGCACTGGGAGCCATCTTATATAAGGCAACGAATCCTTCCAATGCTGGCAACTATATTCTTAAGAGAAATGGCATCAAAACCAGAAGAAGGCTCGCTTCTATACGATCAATATGAGTTCCATTCGATCGAGCGAGTGAAGATTAGATACGGCCATCCTTATTATCTGGTTAAATGGAAGAAAGCAGTTCATGGTGTGGATTATGTAATTCGAAATATCTCTTCTAATGAAGAGTTGGAGTCTGAACCAACTGAATCTACGATAGCTGATGAATCTGTAGACTCGATGGACGGTCCAGATGTTCCGACGATTCTCGTTGATGATGGGTGCTGGTATCTGGTGACTGAGGAGAATACTGAGCTTGTGCGAGCCGCATTTCCGAAAGCAGTCGAGAAGTTTTTGCAGAAGAAGGTATGCATATTTATAATTTAATCATTCTCTTTATTTTTTCAAAACTGTTGGACTCATTTATTTGCGCATGCTATAATCAAATCGTCGAAAATTTCACAAAAATGAAATTTATGGGTCGAGCTTTTGTTATGAATTTCAGTATTTGAATGTCGGTTTGAAAAATTAAAGCTGAAGGTGGTTGATTTGTTGATATATAAGAAGCCGTTAACTAATTTTTTACATAAAAAAGGTTTATTCTCTTTATGTTATATTTGAAAAATTAGAGTTATATAATTCCACAACAAAATCATAATGAAATCCACAGCGATGGTAACTCAATATAATTTCTTGCTGGCATTTTGTGCATTGAATTATTCTTTTTTGCATGTACTCTGTTATATTAAAATTTGATTCAGTTTGGGGATCAAACAAAGATTTATTAAATCTTGCAGCAGGTGAAGGAAACAAAATCAAGCCCGAGGAAATCCAGCAAATCTAAAGCGGATTCGGAGTCTCCCAAATCCAGTGGGGTTCAGCTCAGCATAACAGAGTTTTATCGGTCGACTAAGCCGGCGACCGGAGCCATTCAAGCGAAGGACAAGCAGCAGGATTTGGAGGCAGGAGAGTCCGGCAAGAGCAGGAGCAGGCCGGCTACTTTGGATCAGGTAATCCCCAAATCGGTCAGACGACGACTGTTATTTGACTAATTGTTTTTTTTTTTTTTTTGGTTTTTTGCTCCGATAGTTTCTATTCTTGTTACAAAGCTGTGCCGGCAGTGATCTCAATCTTATCAAATGTTTTTTAAATGTAATTTCTGGAATGAGAGTACTTGGGGCTGAAGTTTATTAATTTAATGCAATGTTTTATAAAAATTATTCAGGAAATTTACATACATAGCACACAAGTCTTATGTATTTATATATTAAAAACTCTACAATTTGATATTTACAAGCATATCATTTTTTTTATGCTTGAAAAGGTTCATTTTATTTTAAAAATTAATAAAAAATATTATTTTTATATAATAGTAAAGAATTAAGTGTTATATATATATATATATATATATTCATTTATTTATGTATATAAATGTCTCAAATTGTTATTAAATTAAATTATTTTTTTAAAGCTGTTTGCGTCTTGAATATGAGTTTCAAAATTGGGGAGAAAAGATTATACCAATTGGGCATTAAATTTAAAATGGCTATCTAGAATGCCATATAGGTAGTTGATGTGACTTTATTTTAAATGTAAAATTATTAGTTGAGATGTTGGTTAAATTGCAGGATTTTATGACTTTTATGTAGTGATTTAAAGCTTGACAAGAACTACAATATTAGAATAAAAAAATAATTCATGTCTAAAAAAATTTTTAGAGGAAAAATTGTTGGCCACATGTTTCATCATTTGATTAATGAGAGTTAATAGTATAAATCATCAGCTAAAGAAAGGTTGATGGCGATTTATTGTCAGCCAAATAGTAGAATTTGATGAAATGTTGGAATATATTAAATTCATATTTTGAAAAGTCTTTTTATCACAAAATTTTTAAAAAATAATCAAAAATTTGATTGTCAAATGTAATTGTTATATATATATATATATATATATATATGTATATATATGATAGTTATTAAGTAGGGGTTTTGTTTAGGATAATTGTAATTTTTTGAAAAATTAATTGTAAAGTTATTGTGGAGAAAATATATATTTTTTTTAAAATTAGTGTGTTACAATTTTTTTTTTTGAAAAATATAAACCAATAATTTTTTGATAGTGATTATATTTTAATAATTTTGATTTTTAAAATAGACTTTTATCACAAATTTTTTAAAAAATAGTAAAAATTTGATAGTCAAATAAAATTATTTTATTTTTAATTATTTTTTGAAAAAATAAAGCATCTAAAAAGTTAGCTCAAATGCATCTTAGATTTCTCATATATAAAGTAGGCTTATATGAAATCATTTAAATTAACTTGCACTTAAATTCATTATTTGTTATGTATTTTTATCTTTAAATATTATATATATATATATATATATATGTTTCAAGTATTTTTCTTAAAATATCACTATCAAATTTATTTTAATTGATTCAAAACAAATAAAAAAGTAAAAAGTAAAAGTGATCCCAAATAATTTTTATAAGTAGCATAATGCAATAGAAGATGTCTCAAGATCAAACACATCATTTTAAGTCTCTTCTATATCATTAAAGATTACTTAAGAAAAACACTCTGCATTAAAAAAAAAAATCATTAAAGTGAGAATCTTAAGATCCCAACTAAAGTGCAGTACAATTAATTCCTTGAGAAAAACCTCTTCTCTAATTATATCATTTGCATAAAATAGGATAATGTCTCATGTGCTTCCATGAACCCTAATCGAACCAAAATGGCTCAAATCCGCTAATTTTTTTGGTACAAAGGCTCCCCCAATTTCCAATTCTATGATTTCAATTTGAGTTAATCAAAGCTGGCAAAACTTGCATCCAACGGTGATAAATACCACAACTGTGTGTTATTAAATCATTGTACTGCATCGATTTCACAAGTCAAAAAGGTTCGGTCGATTGCATGAAAATTACTCCAAATTCTTGGATCATAATAAACTATAATAAAGTCGGTTTCTCAATAATAAATTCTTAGATTTTATATATAATATTATGAGTCCGATGACACTTTTTCTTTACTCTGTTGCTTGTTTGTGTTCATTTAGACTCAAAATAACTAAGTGAAAGGAACAAATTATATTGTTTTTGAAAATATTGATAATATTTTTTTTTAAATATTTTGAATATTTTAAAAATAATTATCATCTACAAATATATTTGTTTCAAATTAAAATATAACTAAAATAAAATAAAAATAAATAACAAAAAATAAAAATTAAGAATGATTCCAATCAACCCCTAAGAATTTGATATTTCATTTACTTTCAAGTATGTATTTGAAATTTCAAGCATATATATTAATGCTATTGAAATTGCATGCATAATTCAATAATAGTTTTTAGTTTAAAAGCAAATTATTTTATTCATAAGTGACAAAATATACTATAATAATGACATTAACTCATTATTGAATCTATAATTGGATTTTTAAAATTTGTTATAATGAATAGATATGTTACATATTTTTAGGGAGAACTAAATTGCGATCATCTATTGTGGTAGCTAAGTAGCTAGGTTATAATAACATAAAGTGAAATTTTATTTAATTTATATAATTTTTAGTAATCTATCATCATGTGCAAACTAAAATATCAAACTAAAAGAATTTGTTATTCAAAGGCAACGGTTGAATTCTATTTATAAAACCTTAATGTTACTATACATATGTGACATACCTTATAATGCCATACAAGTATGGCATTATTATTTTAATATTACATTGGAATAATACTATATAGCATAATTGATAGAAAATGTTAACCCATTTTATGATTTATAATTGTTGCGTGCAAGAAGATTCAAGTCGGTAGAGTAGGATAATTTGATATCTTAGCGTTGCACAAAAATTTCGCACACACATCAAAAAAAGTTTGAGAGATCTTAGGATTTTACATGAAAACTCAAAAAGGGAAAAATCACGGGGCCTAGCCCATTTAGAAATAATTTCATTATATCAACTTCTGTTACAATCACTATCCTTTCTCCAAAGTTGGAGAATGATAGCTTTCACGAATAAGTTTTGTGACAAACTTCATTGGATTAGCGACAAAGGCCTTGAGTGGTAGTCGATGATTTGACCTATAGAAAAGATGATCGGTGCGGTGCAAAGCGCAATGAAATAAACGGTGGTGGTGGTATCGGCAAATCGGCGATGGTACCGTGGTATTCCGGTTAGAGCGGTGGTCGATCGTCCGGCTGATGACCGTGGTGGTGATGAAAGGCCGGTGGTGGTCACACGATGACGCATGGCGGTGATCACACCACGGTAGCCATGGTGGTGGCAGCGATGATATGATGGTGGCAGCAATGCGATGACGGCAGGACCGACCGGCAACGATGCCAAACACGTGTCGATTCTAAATGACCGGCGATGGTGCGATATGCGCGATGGTACGGCAACGCGGCGGTGGCCGGATGATCCCGATGATCCGGCGGTCTGATATGCTAATGAGTCTTCTCTCCTTTCTTTCTTTGTCCCCTCATGTGAAGAATAATGGGCTATTTATAGATTATGAGAGTGACATTTCTATAAATATAGGTAAAATCCAAACCACTCCATTGGACGGCTCAAAATGATTTCTTTAATCATCTAATGTATTTTAAGTATTGGAATGCTCAAATGAAGTTAGAATTAAGAGATCTTAGGCTTGTTAGATCCGCTCGTCAAGACGCTCGATTTGACTATAAATACTACATATTTATGAGCTATTTATGGATTCAACTGATATCTAAAGTTTTCAATTATATTTTAAGTGCTTGATATGGGCTAGTCTTGACTCATAATCAAATTACTTTCGATATCAAGATTCGTGCTTCAACTAGTAGAGTTTTCAGTGACATATCAGTTGTCCCCCTATTTTTGGATGATGTCATCTCTATCATCCAAAAATACATACCAAATAATTGAAAATAATAACTTCTTCAATGTCAATGAAATTTGCGGGTTCATTAACATTTGCGTCAGATATAGTTTGAGAGAATATATCTTCATAGGCGCATAACGCTATGATCATGGAAGCGGACGCAAGAGACCAGTCACACAGGTGTATGAGGCCACAAATGTGTGGGCAAGTAGAGCGGTGAACGCGCAGTGCCAACTTAATCGCGTGCGCATTAATGTGCGGGCCTGCGTGGCCATGAGCTCCATGGCTGTGCACCGCGTGAGGCCCGCTGCAAAAGGGATCAGGCGCAAGGGTCACGAGCGCTTGGCAGAGGCCATGGGGCGCATGCGACATAATTGGTGCATGTCACAGCTTTCAGGTCAGGCGAGCATGGGCGTGACCGCAAAAATCTAATGGTCCAAGAAAAACTCATCTTTTAATTGAGTCCACCCATCGGCGAGGAGAATCTCTAGATGTACTCATTAAGTAGTTTGTCTTCATTTTGATGAATTCCTAAGAGATGAGAGAAATCTTTAATGATATTTCGGTTTAATGAACTATTATACAAAAATATAAACTAGTTCAGACAAAATATAAAAAGATCCCCTTGGAAGAGAGCAGAACCAAATGCGCGCCTGACCCTTGAGGATGATTGAAGACTTGACAAAGTAGTGTGTTAGGAGCTTGTTGAATGTGAATGATGATTCTGTAATGTTCAATGTGTTCATATGGGCTTGAGGGTGCAATTTGCGCCATGACACCCGCTTGCGTATGCAAACGCGCGCCAGTGAGAGCAAATGATGAAAATTTTGGATTTTTTATTTGTTTGATATTTTCTTTGATTTTTTTCTTATTTCTCTGATTTTTTCTTATTTTCTTACTTTTTTTCACTTTTATTAAACAAATGATATATTTGAGTGCAGAAATTTTGAAATATATTTAAATATTTTTAAATTTTTTCCAAAATTTATTCCTTTTTTGTGTTTATTATGGATCTATAAAAACCCCCCTTTGGGGTCAAATAAGGAGATACCATTTTCTCCCATATGCTCTAATATTTTTCTACGTTGGGTGAGAAATTATCCAACAAAAGTTCAAGGTCTGAGGGTAAATTTTTTTTTTCTTTTGTTAGCAAGGCTCTTGCTTTCTTCTTAAAATAAGGTTATTTGCTTTGTTGATTAAGACCATGTTGACCTCATTTTTAGGATGAGCTCTCAACCTCCATCTTAGACATAGGACTCCTCTTAGATATTGAGAGATCCTTAGTCTTAAGACACATCTAGTGATTAGATGGATACTCAACCTAGCTCTAGAGACCTAGAAGGGTTAGCCATAGGATTAGGTTATGCCTTAGCAGTGTTAGAAAAATTTGCTTACCCTTAGCTTGAACCATCTCTCACCTTCCTTCCTTCAAGTCAAATTCAAAATCAATCTTATTTGATTTTATCCAAACTCAAATCAATATCACATGATT
This sequence comes from Cymbidium sinense, assembly GCA_021442155.1. NCBI lineage: Eukaryota > Viridiplantae > Streptophyta > Magnoliopsida > Asparagales > Orchidaceae > Cymbidium > Cymbidium sinense. The sequence goes on from CM038214.1 coordinate 248,148,883, forward strand.
GAAACCCATGATTGAAATTCCAAAATCCAAATCTTTCCTAAGTCTTTAATTTTCTCTTAAGGACTTATCCAAAATTATCATAAAATCAATTCAAATTTATGAAATTTTCTCATAACTCATTTATATTCTCATTTATATTGACATATATAAATGAAATATAAATTTAAATCAATCAAATCAAATTCCAAGTTGAAATTCTAAGTTTGAAATATTTCCTAAGTCCTTAATTCCCTCTTAAGGACTTAGCTTAAATCATCTTCAAATCAAATCAAATTCATGAAATTTTCTCACCACTCATTTATATTATCATTTATATTCACATATATAAAAGAAATATAAATTCAAACAACCAAAACAAAATCCAAAAATCAAGTTCAAATTCAATCAAATTTCAACCTAAGCCTTTCAAGTCAAAATCTTGAACTTAGCCAAATCAACTTCAAATCAAGCCAAACTCTTGATTTTTCTTCATGATTCAATCAATCCTTCAATCATGAATCCAAATATAAATACAAACTTCAATCACCTAATCAAAAATCAATTCAAAAATCAAGCCAAAATCCATTTCATATTCTCCCTTTGAATATGAAATTGTTAAATGAATCAAAACTCATTTGACTTCAAAACACTTGCAAATGGATTTATATTTTAATCATAAGTCAATATACAAGTTCAATCAAACTCAAATCAAGCTTTGACCAAGCCATTTGACCCACTTAAGCTCACTTGACCCAAAGTGACCTAAAGTACCCTTTATGAGCCAAATTCTAATCCTAACCAAATTTGATTAAACTAAGCCCATCTTTGCCTCTCATCATGATCAACAATCATCATGGGATGATCAATCAATCAAATTAGGTCAAACTAAGTCAAACCTAGGGTTGACCAAGTCAACACTTAGCCAAAATGAAACCCACCAAAATCCACCATAGGCCAAATTGATTGAAACCAATGATCTAAGTTCATTCATGATCAATGTTTGAACTTGACCAAGTCAACATTTGAGCTAACTTAGCCAATTAATACTTGACCTAAAGTCAAAATGTGTCAAAACTTGATCTAATTGATTGAAACCAATGGGTCAAGTTCATTCCAAATCACTTGTTGAACTTGACCAAAGCCTCAATTGGCCAACTAAACCTAACCTAGCTTTGACCTTGAACCAACTTGACTAAAGGGTCATTTTGAGCCAAATTCAAACTTAACCAAAATTGATTGGAAACAAAGATACCAATTCACTTCATATGACTAACCAAACCTAAACCTACCCATGACCTAGCTCAAATAGGTCAAATGAGTCAAATTGATCAACTTGACCTAAATGAAGTCATATGAACCAAATTCAAACCTAAACGAAATTTAATCAAACCAAAGTCACCAAAATATTTCAAATGGTCATATGAAATTATACCAACCCTTGGTTTGACCCAATTTGCCCAATTGGTCAACTTGACCCAAGTTGACTTATTTTGACCTAAATGGGTCAACATGGGCCAAACCATACCAAATGAACTCTAAATCCAATGAAACTTGGCCAAACCTACTTTTGCAATATACCCAACATATCCAAATTCAAAAAATAGTCAAATGACTATTTTACCCCAAGGCCATAGAGTAAATTTTGGTCAAATCCATGGAGAATTTGGTCAATTCCTCTTCATACCTACTTGATACTCTCCTAATAGGTCAAGTAAATCCTATGGAGGGTGGTGCACCCAACCCAATGGGTTTGGGTCAGCCCAACTTGACCAAAGGCCAAAACTGAGCACATGGCTCAAATTGGCCACATGGAAAACCTCCCTCCAATTATTTTGAGCACATGGGGAGTTCATATTCCCACTCCTCTGGCCAAATAAACATGTGCAAGCCTCTAACATATCAAATAACCCATTGCATGAGGGCAATTAAATCAAAATGACAAGCCATGCTTGATTATTAAATGGGAGATATACTCCCCTAATTTCATTTCAATTCACACACTCACTTGATTGAGCATGGAAGCCATAGAGTGATTCTTGAGTGATCCCAAGCTTAGAGAGGTTAGAAATTTCCATTTTCACAGTAAAAATAGGCGAGCTCCAAGGATTTTCCAACTTTCTCCACACACCAAACCAAGTCAATTCCCTTCGCACACTCCCTTAGGGGACCAAGTTGAGCTTTCCCAAGCTCTTTTTCAAGTTCCAAAGGCACGGGGAGATCTACTTCAATCAAAACCAAGCTCACTAGGAGGAGGAGTTGGTCCATAGAGCTATCCACTCAACCTTAAGAGCTAAAACATTCACCAAAGCTTCGTCTCAACTAGACAAAGCTTCTCCAAGAGAATCGAGTGCCGGTGATCACCTCCGATGAGGTATGCCATTTATCACTCAATTCATGTGTGTTGGTCCTTTATGAAAGAAATGTTAATTAAGTTTCAATAGATATGCTTGCCATTAGGTTAGATGGTGTGTGCAAGATTTCATCCCAATCGAGCTCAATCATGCAACATGGATGGGTCTCCATGGATCACAAGCATTGGTAGGGAAGGATCTTTGGCCATCCATCCACGTATTTTGGATGGACGGCCGAGATTAAACACATGCTTTAGATCTGATTTAATCCCTCGAATGGTGGCGATCTGCTAATCCTTGATGGACAAAAAGGCAAAAGCCATGCCGATGCTACGATGCTTTAAGTAAGCCGTCAGGAGTGATGATCTAAAGTGCATGCGTCAGCTCATGCTGATAGATTAGGGAATTAATTAAGGTTTAAATATTTCTAATTAATCCTCTAAACTAAAATTCATATCTCTTTGAAGAAAATAAAAAAATATGAGGCAAATTTTTCATTGAAAGATAATTCAATATGAAATTAGATTTAATGGATTTTTTATTGTCTTTCTTTTTTTTATTTTATGGAAATTTTAATTTTTAATTACTCTAATTAATCCACGATTAATCTCAAACTTCTTGAGTGTATTTTGGGGATGCCTCCCTAATTTTCTTGGGATTATTGGTGGCTTAATTGGGAAAATTGCTAATTCATTTCCTAATTACCTCCTTAATGTAATTAAGAATAATTAAGGGTTTGATTAGTGGTTTAACCCTTTATTAAAGTTGATTAAGGTCTGTTTCAATGAATAGGAGGTTTAGGGAATAATTTTGGGGCATTTTCCCTAAGCTATTTCTTAAACCCTCTTTTCTTTCTTAATCCTCTCTTAATTAAGGGTTAATTCACTAATTACCCTCTTAATTAATTTCTTAAAATTCTAAAACTTTTTAGAACTTAATTAATCTACTTGGGGTAGATGCTTAGGTGTTCAAGAGCTTAAGTTCAATTAAACAAATCAAAATTCAACTCATATGTGTGAGGGGTGCTTTGAAATTACTTAAGTTAAACCCTTAGCTTAATTGATCATTAATCATGAGCCAAATTATATTAGGACCATTTCTTCCTAGGTCCATTGCAAATTTAAATTCCTTGTGAGGTTTTATGTCATCTCATTGGCTCATAATTATTTGGTTAACTATGCTAAGGTGTGTAGGTAAGGGGAATTAATATGCTTAATTCATACCTTAACCTAATCAAAATATAAAATGAATCTAATCATCTAAAAATTGAAAAAAATATCAAAAACATGTGGAATGGGTTAGAAACTCAACTCACATTTTTCAAATTCAAACTCAAACTCAAATAAAAATCACATTAAACAAACTTTGATTTGCCTTAAGCTTTCTTATTTAGGAATTAATTAAAGTGAATGTGTTTACATGCTTTCATTGCTTTAGTTATTTCCAACATGTTAAATATGTGTGTCATATGATTTCATGCATCCATGCTTTTCAAAAATCAAATTTAAAATGAAAATATTTTCTTTATGTCAAATTGCATGTTTTGGCTAAAGTAAGAATATGAGTGGCCATTATCACAATTAAATCCAAATTATTTTTAAAATATATAAATCAATTATCAAAACTGAAAGTGTGCTACTTATACTTTATCTATAAGCTTGCATGTGAATAAAATATAAAGATGTGTTTAATGTAGTTTTCCTTCTTTTCTCTTTTGGTATAATTTTGAATAGGATTTGGTAAAGTATTTGGTTCATTTGAAAAGAACCTAACACTTGCCTAATTCCATCTTCTATTCATTCTTATGCTATTACTTAAAGAAGGATACCTACACTTGCACATAAACAAAATAAATCAACTAACACACTTTTGCATTCTTTGCATTCTTTCTTTTCATTTTTGTTTGTTGTTTAAGGAAAGTGGTATATTAGTCTGGACAACCACGGGGTTTAGGCTTTAAGTAGCCCAAGTAGGTCTTACACACCCCTTTAATATGGCATACTCACTTATGCCTTTCATACATTCGTGCATGTGAAAATTGGATAAGAAACCCCTTTTTTTACTTAATGAAAATCATGCATCATAAGCATTTAAATTTTCTTAAGTAACTTACTTACCATGCATCATAAAGTGTGCTAAATAATCTCATTTGGCATGTATAGATATGCTTAAAATCTATTCATATGCATGCTATATATGTTGGGAAAGAAATGAAGTGATGTATATTTTTCTGAATTTACTTCACTTTACTTAATCTTAAAATGCCTTTCTTTTGAATATGTTTGTTTAGAGTTCATATAAATTTAGGATTAATTAAAATACATAATAAAATATTCACTAAATAAAACTAAAATATGAATCCACTTTAGAAATTACTTAGGTTAGGGAAAGAAAGAAAAGTTCCTTTCTCTTTCCCACTCTTTACAACTTAATAATTAATTGTAGGATTTACTTGAACCTAATCAAAACACTAAATAAAATTAACCCAAAACTTCTAAATAATTTAAACGAAACCCTCCTCTAAGTTGAACATTCTTCACACTTAAAAAACTCTAACTTAAAGCCATAGCTAAGCATACCACACAAACCTTAAAAGCACACACATTAGGCTAAGTCACCACTTTAGGTTAGACGGTGCATAGTTTGATATTTGCTTTTATTTTATGATGTAATGTTTTATCTGGATGTTAGGGTGTGTGTGAATGGTAGGTGATCTTAGTCTATTGTCTTCTGAGATTGTGCTTGTAATAAATAAAAAAAATATAAATACTTTTGCTGTGCAGGTGCTTATACCCCTAAGAATAATTTAATAGGCCAGGTGGACTTAGTCACCCATGTGTGGGGTGTTAAGTCAAATATACATGCTTGGGATTTGTATGATTTTTTTTAGCTAATATTTATTTTGTAGGTGTTAGCTAGATTTCATTCTTTCCATTTTCATGTAACTTTTGCAATTAGGATTTTGGAATGATTGTTATGGGGATTAGAATGAGCATTGGTTATAAGGCTTTGCCTTATGTACCATGTGAAGCCTCTTGGAGCATCCACCTTCCAACCATCCAAGAAAGAACCAAAGAATAAAAGAAAATAAGAAGAAAGAAGAAAAAGAAGAATGAAATGAAGACCCATAATTCTTAATTATATTTAATTCATTTATAATCCAGGTTTTATAAGGGTAGAGCTCGGCTACCCAATTTATTTTTGGGTTTGTGCGATGATACCCTATTACAATTGACCTCTTATTCTTTTATGCTTAACTTTATAAATTGATTGATAATTTGTTTAGCTTGTGCATTAAGTGTCATCCTTTTCCTAGTTTATTCCTTATGTATGGCTGGATGTGGAAAAAATAAATCTTATACCAAATTTAATAATTCAAAATTAAAATAAAGAACTCATAACCTCACCTAAAGCTTATGCTTAAAAGCAAGATAAAAGAATTAGTAACCCTTAGCTGGATGAGTACTTCTTTTATAACATCATGCATGCATCTTATTTCACTCTTGATTGGAGGCTTTCTTGGCTTGACCTTTGAGAGAGAGCCATGGTGGAAAACACCTCCTCCCTTCTGACCCAATAATCTCATTTCTCATGCATTAGGCATATGAATCTTATTAAGTGAGTCAAAATCATTGTCCAAAAAAAAAAAATGAAATCATTGCATTAGATTTAATTTGAAGCATGCTTGCATGATCTAATCTCTTTAGGGAGTGAAGGACTTAATCTCTTTCTAAATAAATTATAAGCTATCTTGCATAAAACATATGACTTGCCTACATGAATTTAAAATTGTAGGAGTTGGTTGGTATCCCCAGGTTGTAAGTCCAAGCGGTGGTGGTCTCTCTTGTGGAGGTAAACCAAATATTCACTTTCGCCTCAGATTTAGGTTGTGCTTTTGGCCCTCACTAAAACTTCCTAGATTTAGGTTATGAGATTGCTTCTCCCCTTTGGGGGCCATAAGCATAAATCCTCACTTCTTAAGCATTTCCATAATCTTGTGTTATGGAATCATTAGTCTAAAATTTCTAATGAAAAATTCAACTCAAACAAATTAAATCAATTTCAAAAATGTAAAGCCCAATCATAAGATAGTTTGAGATGCTTTTAGGTTTCCTAGCATGGAGCATCTCCTACTTATCATTTGGCTTGATAATAACTCTTTCTTTGATCAATCACATTTGATCTTCAAAAATAACTAATCGATTGATAGTCTACCTGAAATCTTTGAAGATAATGATCATTTACCTTAATCGAGAGTTTTCCTAAGGAATCTCATTCTTAGGATGTGATACTATGGGCTTTTGTAGAACTTATGAACTAGTTTAAAATAAACTCTACTTTACTTTTTCCATGTAAGTAGGGAAGAATCTCAATTTTTCTCGAAGACTAACACATCTATGGATGCATAAAATAAAGATGATTTATATTTCCTATGCTCTCATTTAACCTTCTTTCCACCATAGAAAAGGAAAGAAGGAATAGATGAAAGGACACAAACGGGAATATTAAATTTCCACCAACAAATTTTTCTGGTGACTCCGCTGGGGATGGTTCCTCTCTCCATCTTTCATAAATGATCGTTGTCTCTAAGTATAGATAGTGGGTTTGTACTTTTGTATGAATCCAAGACTATCTTTCTTTTTGTTGGCAATTAGCTTATTTCAACCTTAAGTTAAGTTAGCCAACATCTTTAGGTTTTAGGACCCCACCCGTGTTGGTCTTAAAACCCCCATTGGGTTCTCCAATGGGTAAAAGTAAAAAATCTAATAAAAGAAAATATTTAAAGACTTCCTCTTTATCATTTTATGATAAAGAAAGGTTCATTCTAAAATAATAAAGACAAAATAAATTTTTCATAAAAATCTTGTTTTTTCAAAAAAAGCACTCTTTCAAAAATGCACATAATAAAATATTTTCCACAAAATTTTCTTAAATCACTCTCATCTAACAATTCTCATAATTATTACCTGTAGGAATCTTTAAAAATAAAATAAAAATCATTTCCAAAAGCACAAATGAACATCTTCCCTCAATTCATTTTGATGAAGATTTCATTTTCAAAAATAAAATGAACAATCATCTTTCCAAAAATCAAAATCAAAATTTTCAAAAAACACACATGAACCTCTCCATTTAAATTAAATGGAAGTTTCATTTTCAAAACAAAATTAAAACTTTCAGAAAGCACAAATGAACCTCTCCATTCAATATACCCACACTTATTGAATGGAAGTTTCATTTTCAAACAAAATTAAATTTTCCAAAATCACATATGAACATCTCCATTTAATATACCCAAATTTATTGAATAAAAAATTTCATTCAAATAAAATAAATCATTTGGAAATCCCAATTTAAATATATTCCATATGATTAAGTTGGAATTCCTCTTTCAAAAGCAATAATCACACACAAAACAAAATTTCATATTTCAAAATAAGATTGACTTCCATTCCTACATACCCAAATTTGTGAAATGTTTCTTTTCAAAATCAAAACTTAACAACCATATTTTTAAAATAACACATTTGGAACTTCATTTAACATACTCAAATTTGTTGAAGTTTCTAAATTCAAAAAAAAATTTTCAAACACATTTGGAACTTCATTTAGCATACTCAAATTTGTTAAGTGAAGTTTCCAAATTCAAAATCAAAAATTTTAAAACACATTTGGAATTTCATTTAGCATACTAAAATTTGCTAAGAGAAGTCTCCAAATTCAAAACCAAAAATTTTCAAACATATTTGGAACTTCATTTAGCATACTCAAATTTGCTAAGTAAAGTTTCCAAATTCAAAACCAAAAATTTTCAAACACATTTAGAAATTCATTTAGCATACTCAAATTTGTTAAGTGAAGTCTTCAAATTCAAAACCAAAATTTTCAAACACATTTGAACTTCATTTAGCATACTCAAATTTGCTAAGTCTCCAAGTTCAAAACCAAAATTTTCAAACACATTTGAACTTCATTTTACATACCAAATTTGCTAAGTGAGTCTCCAAAGTCAAAACAAAATTTTAAACACATTTTGAATTTCATTTAACATACTCAAATTTTCTAAGTGAAATTTCCATTTCAAAAAATTATGGAACTTTTTTAGCATATCATATTGCTAAGTAAAGTTTTCCACTTTCAATCAAAAATAAATCAAAACCAAATAAAACACATTAGATTTCCTTAGCATACCCAAATTTGCTAAGGATCCTATTCTTCAAAATCAAATATCCAAAACAAATGAAACACTTTAGGATTTTTTTAGCATACTCAAATTTGCTAAGAATCTTATTTTCAAAAATTTTCCAAAACAAAAATAAAATACACTTGGGTTCTTCACTTAGCATACCAAAATTTGCTAAATGGGAATTCCAATTTTCAAAATAACAAAAGATTCACAAGAAAAAATCAAAAAAAAAAAAAGAAAAGAAATAATTATTTTCAAACACCTCACTTAGCATTCCCAAATTTGCTAAGTGTGTGGATTTCCAAAATGCCAAATTAAAATCAAAATCAATTGACCCTTACTTTAACATACCCAAATTTGTTAAAGGAAAGGGTCCTCAAATCAAAATCAAATTCAAACATGAACCTATGGAAGCATCTTTAAAAAATATTTGAATCCATTTTCAACATACCCAAATTTGTTGAAAGTGGATTCATATTCAAAAATTCTTTCCAATCAAATCAAATCTTCTAAATCCATTTGAACCCCACTTAACACTTCCAAGATGTTGATGTGGGTTCAAATTTTAAATTCAAATTTAGAATCAACAAAATAGAAATATGATCCAAGCTTGTTTCCAACACGCATTCTCAGATTTTCAGAATAGCTACAATTTAGTCCTTCAATTTTTGCAATTGATTAAAAATGACAAGCTCAAAGAAGTTTGTGTTCACTTTCTCTTATGGCATGGATTTGGCATTGGATTAAACCAACCTCCCCCGAGCTGATCATACCCACATGATCCATTTTGGCAGAGTATTTGAGGGAGTGAAGATCACCTGTGAGGGCACTCCCCTCACAACTATGAACCAGGCGTGGTCATCCGGATTGATTTACCTTTGATGATCTCATTAAAGAGGAAAGTAGTGGTGGTCCCACCACTGCAGCGGATAATGATAGCGCCACGCGTTCCCGTGATTTCTGTCGCCCACAGGGCTAGCACCCTCTCATCGCATCCCCAAGGGTAAGGCTCCCCTAATCTGGATTGCCTCCCCTACTTTTGAGGTCTAGCTCTCACTCTTATCCTACTAACAGGAAAGAATAAAATGCATGATTACAGATCATACCAGATTTCGGGAGATGGAGGCTTGCCCATTCGATGTGAGGAGTTCCCTGACTTCACCATTGGTTAGAACCATTTCATCCTCTCTGGGTCACAAAGAGGATGCTAGAGGATCCATACTTCACCTCCACCAATGGTTCAAAGATCACCGCTGTAGGAGGTCATGTCGGCCTCCCATCGCCTACGCCAGTGTGAGTTTATACGCTGAGTCCAGAGCTCAATTTGATTTAAGATCCATCATACCCTGGAGCATGGGGAAACACATGCATTAGGAGAGGGACAGAGAGGCCCATACATCTGTTCATATCACTAGTAGGAGAGGCTGAGGTTCTGAGCCTTCTACACTCATTTTTTCCATGAGTGCTACCCACGATCACACAAAGATCCTACTTAGGGACCATTATCAGGAGGACATCTCCTTTCATAGAGAGTCGGTGGTGTCTCCACCACACCACTCTACCCACCGTCCGTCATCACCTTTACATGTTGCAGCATCTCCAGTTCCACTAAAGCTCATGAAGGCCATATTAGGGGAGAAGCATAATCCGTTGGTGATCCTACTATGGCCGAGGGATACTACTCCATCTACTCCGCCTACTGTGGTGAGGCTGAGCTCTTTACCTGGACCTTCTGCCTAGTGGTGGTGCGGAAGGAGTGGCGACCCCGAAGCATAGTGGTCGACCCTTCACCAACACCACCAGTTCAGCAAGATGTGGAGATGATTGCAGCCATTGTAGAGGGAACATATGATAGCCCTGTTGCACCCATGATTGTAGAGCCTCCTAGGAGTGTCACACCTTTCAGAGTCAGTGGCAGTCAGGAGTGTGTCTCTTATAGTGAGTACAGTCCTCATAAGATTGACTTCTCGAGGAGGTCGTGCCTCTCAAGCATGAGGATCACACCGGCCAAAGATATTTGTACTTGCTCAGATTGATCATTCTTTAGATGAGATATTGGCTCATTATTTCATGGAAAAGAAGGAAATTCTAGGGTATGATTGGTTTGATGAGGAGAAGGTTAGTTTTAATCCTAATGGAGATGATTTGTTGGGAGATTCAGTCGTGGTTTGTATGGTAGATACCGAGATCTCTCAAGGTAGGTGCTATGGAAGGTGATGAGGTGAAGAAGACATAGCCCATTCACATCAACACCTCCTAGCATAATTTTTAAAAAAAGATGGAAAATATAGATAGGATGGCAAAGTAGCTTGAAGACTTTAGCATTTCAAGATTGTAAACAAACCCCCAAATTCATCCTATCACATGAGAGTCACTGAGTTAGTGCATGTCTTGGACCCAACCAAGACCTTACCTTCTATTGAGCAAGGTAGCACTAGCATATATAGGAAGGTAGTGAAATGTACCTGCATACAAGAAAAAGGCATAAAATCCATGGTTGAGTAGCAAGTGAAGGAAGCATTGGCTCAAGCCCCAGGAGAATCATCAGTTCCAAAAGGTAGACCCTACCTCGAGGAATTTGATACAATCCAATATCCCAAGGGTGTCATGCCACCTTCCTTCAAAAGCTTTGATGGCAGAAACTAGGTAATATATTGCACACTTCGTGGCTGTTGTTGCAATGTGGGATGTGATGTTTTTCCGCTTCTTATCAACTAGAGGGGATAGCTTTGATTGGTATGCGAACTCAATAGTTCAAGAAGATATTTGCTGAGTTGGAGTAACTCTTCATCAAGAGGTTTGCTAGAGCTCAGTAAAGAGTTACTGTGGGTGATCTCATTGTAGCATAACAACACCCAACTGAGTCCATTATTGATTATATTCTCCAATGGCATAACTTGAGTATGAAATGTGAGCCATAGGTATCCGAGCAGTATGCCATTGAAATTCCTTTAAAAAATATTCATGGCCTGGTCGCCTTCATGCTTAAGGGCTTCACTATCAAAACTTTTGAGAAGTTAATCAACAAGATGGCTAGTCTACAAGTAGAGGCCAAATAGTTGCCTTTTCAAGATTGCCAAGTAAAAGCCAAAGAACAATGACAAATAGATAAGGGGAAGCAAGCCTAGAGATCACCGAGAGACCACGACCTCAACAGCCTCCTCTCACCACCATCGAGGTACTACTACTCCACAAGAGCCTCCATGGCCGCACCGCCTCGCCACCATCACCAAAGAAAGTATGCATATCCATTGCCAGTAGCTATGGTCCACCTACTTTTAGATAAGCTTAACAAGCCTTATTCATTTAAGAGGGAGGTAATCGAAAGATCTTTAAGAATCCCTTAAAGAAGCCTGATTTTCAGCTACCCAAACCTAGGAGATCGGAGGAAGTAGGCAAAAGCCATGATCCTAACTTTTGCCCCTACCACCGTATGCTAGGTCATGTTTGGAGGATTGCTTCACATTTAAGGACTGGCTTGAACATAGCTTCAAGATCGGTGTATAGTTATCCCAAAGGAATACTTGTGGAACAACCATCCAGTTCCATTAAATCCTTGGGGATACATGTGATCCTTAAACCAAAGAAGGTTGGGATATTTCTTTATCAAAACCTCTAAAAGATCATTCAAAAAGATCAAGAAACTTTCCTTGTGTGTGCGAGTCTCAAACCTCCAACATCAAGGAAGGTTTGCAAGTTGGCCAACTCAAGAAAAGAGAGCTCAGAAGTAGCAACATGTGCTAGCTGGATAATCTAGAAAACCACCAATCGAGTCCACCTCCACCATGTTGCACCACATCAAAGACTTCTCCTACTTCAGCTCTTCTTCTACTAGTAGATGTATCGGTGGATAAGGGCATCAAATCTCTTACCTCTTACTTTACTTGATTTCTACTTTGTACCTCCTATCAAATCCAAGAAATTGAAGAATAAAGCTAGTTTGAATTACATCCGTCATTTTGATGGGTTGTCTACTTCTTCTAATGATAACTCTTCAAGTCAAAATAATTATAACAATTGATCTCCTCTTTTGATTCTGAGTTGGATTTTCCTACTAATACTAGGTTCACCTCTTGAGATAGACTTGGAATCATCCATTCTAAGGGTCCCATAGGAGAAGTGTAGTGAGCCACATGTGGGGTAGAATCTTCCATTACCCTACCGCAAGAGATCACCGAAGTCAACCTCCATAGTGGCAAGGTTCTACCTCATAGGGAAGCACCTCAAGATAGAGATAAATAAGTCATTAGTGAGGATGAGAAGCCCCCACGTGATGCTCCACCCTTGATATGCTTGTGGAGATCACCTGGACTATAATAATGTCCTCTCTCTAAGAAAGTTATCATCTAAGCATAATGATGCCCTTATCTTATCCAAAGAGATGAGGGAATCATTAATCAAGGCTCTCCAATCTTGAAATATGCTTAGCTCACCGACGCTATAGGTGAGGAGGCACATTATGCAAAAGAAGCTCAGGGATCACCTTCATGAAGACCTTCTTCTCGGGCTTGGAGCACAACGCCCCCTACATCACATGACATGGGAGTGACTGCCAAAGTTCTCTTGATCTAGGTGCATCGGTGAACATTATGAGTCTAAAAGACCCTTGCCTATTTGAGGATCAACATCTCCACACTCTGAGGAGATCGGATGATGTTGAGAGGATTCAATGAACAAGGTGAGGGCTTTAGGTTCCATAGTGTTACCTTTGGAGATAGGTGACTGGAAGCCACATCATTGATTCAAATACTTGTTCAATGCTTTCGTAGGCCTTGGATACATCAAAATAAGATAATCATCCTCCCTCCATCGCTGCATCAAGTTCAAAGGATGAGATTGAATACCATGTCAATGGTGACAAAAAATAATTTTTAGTTAGAGAAGTTGAGATTTATGAGGATGCAACCTACTACCTTTCTCAACACACCCTTTCTCATGAACTTAGACAAAATTTAAAGACAAAAGAAAAAGAAAATAAAGAAAAAGAAAGAGCAAAAGAAAAAGAAAAGAAAAATAAAAATACAAGTGAACAAGAAAGGAGAATTGAAGAAGAAATAGAGGCAAATATCATTTTTCACTCACAGTCCATTCCATCATATAGACGCATGGGTAGAATGACTCAACCTCCACCAAAGGTAGAGGTAGAAATAGAGGCAGTTCTAGAGGTGGAAGACCCCCTGGTTGGCCATCAGCCAATAGAGGTTATGTTCCAGTTCATAGGAGTACCTCTACTATTCACATAGACTTGGAATCCAGCTCAAAGGATGAGTCTAATGTGATTAGTATACCAGCCAACCCTCTCAGTGGGTTCCATTGGAGGTGACTTTCAATCTAGACAGATGAAGACCAGCCTCCAGACAAAGCAAAGTATTCGAATTAGGTTTATGTGAAACTATTAGGCAGCAATTGGGAACCTTAGCTCTAACCTCACTTTCATCTCAAAAAGTTGAAGGTTTAGTAGTTAAGGAAGCCCCTAAGTCTTCCAGTGACATGAAGTTGAAGAGATTCTTTTTGGGATCATCATCCTCAAGTCAAAGTTGATGTAGAACTTGAGGAGGATACATTTAAAGAATTAATGGAATTACTATTGATTTTTACTCACTTGTGTTCATAATCTTATATAGAAAGGTTTGGTTCCTCATACATGGTCCGAAGGTCGAGTATTTTTGAAAAGCTATGGAATACAGCAGGAAGCACAATCAAGAGTGACTAGATTGGGGTCCATGATGATGATGATTATTATTTAGTTGTTACCAATCATTTGGAGTCTGATAGGTTCTTTTCACATAACACCAACTCTTATGAGAATGTGTTTAGAAATCTCGATGATCGATGATCTCCAAATCAAAGGATGCACCTCCAATTTGAAGAGGAGATTCATTCAATAGATAAGCTTAAAGAAATCAACCTCGAGATAGAAGAAAATCCACGCCCAATGTACATCAGTTCATTGTTGAATGAAGAAGAAACCAATGACTTAGTTAGGCTATTGACTGAGTTTAAAGACTACTTTGCATGGAGTTATGAAGAGATGCCCATATTATCTTAACGATGTAGCACAAGCTAGCAATAGATCCTAATGCTACCCTATTAAGCAAGCTCCTAGACATGCGATTAGAAATGAATAATAGGTCATTTCAAGTCAAGAAATTGATCGTTGGTTTCATCGTGAAGAAAAATACCCCTACCGGTTAGCTGTCATCCAAGAAGAATGGATACCTGCATATGTCAATTTTAGGACTTAAATAAGGCATGTCCTAAGGATGAGTTTCCTTCCTATACCAATTAATGGTGGACATCGTCATCTCTCATGCTTTTTTTTTTCATGGATGGGTCATCTACAAACCAAATCAAGATGTCTCTGAAGATGAAAGAAACACTGCTCAAACCCCGACAAATCTTTATTATAGGTCATGCCTTTCACCTTAAAATGTTGGTGCTACATACCAACGCCATGACTGATCTTCAATGAACTCATCCATCATCATGTTGAGTGCTATGTTGATGATCTAGTAGTCAAGAGAGAAAAGGAAGACCATCTCTTTGACTTGAGAGTAGTTTTTGAATGGTTAAGACAATATAACCTCAAGATGAATCCCCTGAAGTGTGCATTCAGAGTAGCTTCAAGAAAATTCTTTGGGTGTGTTGTACAACACTGGGGAATAGAGATAGATCTTAAAAAGATCAAAGCTATCTTAGAAATGCCACCTCCTAGGAGTTTAACTCAACTGATCCTTCCAAGGATATATCTAAGATGCTTTATCTCCAATATATCGAAGATGCAAGCATTTTCAACTTTTCAAAAGGATGCCAAGTTCAAGTGGGATGATAAGTGCAAGCATGCCTTTGAAGACATCAAGCAAGATTTATTGAAGTCTATAGCCCCCTATCCCAAGCCACTCATCCTCTATATTATTGTATTGGACGACTCTCTTGGTGCTCTATTGGCCCAAGCCAACGATGAAGGAAAGGAGAGCACTCTCTACTACCTCAGCCATCATTTGATCCTTGCTAAAGTGAACTACCCACCTATTGAGAAATATTATCTAGCTTTGATCTTTGCCTCCCAAAAGCTATGACATTATATGCTTTCTTATAAGGTGAACTTGATCTCCAGATTAAATCCACTGTAGTATCTCATGACACAACCAAAGCTATCTGAACATTTGGCATGTTGATCCATGATACTTTCTCAGAGTTTGATATTTCATACCTCCATGGTAAAAGGAGGCACTAGTGATTTCTTAGCAAAGACACCCACTTTGATTCTTCACTTAGTGATGATCTCCCTGATGAACAAATCATGAACTTAGGGGAGGCCAGAAACCACCGATGGGAGATGTATTTTGATGATGTAGCTTCTTTTCATAAAGGGGTAGCACCATGATCTATCCGTGAAAGGGTGGGAATAGTTCTCTAACTCCATCATGATGTGATGAGATTCTCATACTATCTTTCCAACCCCCGCACCAACAATGAAGCCAGTATGAGCTTTGATCGGCCCGAGTTAGCCATCACTAGTGTCAAGAGCATCAACATCTTTGGGATTCTCGCTTGTCATCAACCGATTGTCGGTCCTACAAGGTTCTCAAACCCAAGCTTCATCATTACCATGAGTACCATGAAGGTTGCTCCTCAAGTCACCATCTACAAGGTTCCCGAGTAGAGAACGTAGCATATGCTTTGGCCAAACTTGCCAAAGAAGGCATGTCAAGATGAGTCCATTTCAATAAGGGTCCAAAATAGACAAGTCCTATCCCTTATTGATGTGAACTCATCGAGAGACTTTCTTGAAGGGGAGGTTGTCATTGCCAAAGGACAAGGAGCTATTGAGGCAACCGCTCATAGATTATTTGAACACAGACAAACTACCTCAAGAAAAGTCACAAGCCCATCAGATGAAACAAAGAGCTCTCTCCTATGCTCTCATTGATGACACCTTATACCACTGATCCTTTGACCAAATGTGGTTACGCTGTTTAGACAAACATGAAGCCCGTGACATTATAATCGAGGTACATTCAAGTCTATGCGGAGCACATCAATCCAGTCCGATGAAGACGAAGATCAATCGACTTGGATATTATTGGCCTTCGATGATTATAGACTGCATGGATGAAGCTAGGAGATGCCATCAATGTTAGGTACATGGTGTGGTCCTCCACCAACCACCCAACATTCTACACCCTACATTGGCCTCATGGCCATTTTGTACATTGTGTGTCCGATCGATCATTCTTCTTCCAAGGGTCACCGGTTCATTCTAGCTACCATCGACTACTTTTCCAAGTGGCGGAGGCAATCTCACTCAAAGAGGTCACAACTTAGCATGTGCTTCAGATTTTCATAAACCATATCATATGTAGGTTCGGGGTGCCTCGATGAGTTATATCCGATAATGGTACTACATTCAAAAGAATGAAGATCAATAGCTTTGCTAGAAGACATGATATAGATTGAGATACTCCACCATCTACTAGAGCAAATGGCTTAGCATAAGCATTCAACAAAACTCTCATCCATATTAAGAAGACTCTGATGACACAAATAAGTGTTGGTTGAAGCCTTGTGGGCCTACCACACCACATACCAACTCCAACTCAATCTACCCCATTTTCCTTAGTGTATGGGTTTGAAGCCATTCTACCTTTAGAAGTTCAACTCCCATCACTAAGGATAGCATTGGGTAGCAAGATCACTTCAGAGCAAAATGCAAAGTTGCAGTTAGAAGAGCTCGAAGGTTTGGAGGAGAGCCGCCTATAGGCGTGCCAAAATCTTGAGTTGTATAAAGCCAAAATAATTCAAGCTCACAACAAGCTGGCCCACCCTAGGTCTTTCCAAGTAGGAGAACTTGTGTTAGTCCTAAGGAGACCAATTATTGCCCATTGAAAGATGGGAGGCAAGTTTGAACCCACTTGGGAAGGCCCCTATGTCATAGAGAAGGCCTACCAAGGAGGATCTTATCAGCTTATTGATTGTAAAGGGGAACACCCGATGCTTTCAATTAATGGGCTCAACCTAAAGAAATATTACCCATGAAATAAATCATGTTTGCAAATAATTCTATCAAAGAATAAAAATTTGATTCTATTTCATCAAAATCTTCTCTTCTTTCAAAGCATTATTTATTTGTCTTGCGAGGCCACCATAATGTATTTTAGGGGAGGTGTAAGAGTCCCCATGCACATCCTATCCCTCTTTCACAACACAAACACAACCTCTGCTATTAGAATAGGTGTGAGAGAACCCAAGATGCATCCTATTTCAATTAGCACAACTAAATTAGGTATAAGAGAACCCAAGCGACATCCTTTCTTAATGGGAATTCCTATTTGCCACCTGTGGCACTATTTCATCAAACCAGCGTGTTTAGGTAGGTGAGAGAACCCAAGAGGCATCCTATTCCTTTTCACACACAAAATAAACACAAATCTTTTGTCTCGAGCTATTTTGATGGGAGCAAGCCCGTGGCACTCACTCATTAGCCGCCTCAAGTCTACATGCTACATCGCTAGTGTGTCACCCCAGTGATCATTTGTTGGAATATGTGAGTCTTCACACTTTCTTCCTAACTTGATCATTGCAAACTAATGAGCACCTTGTTAGTATGGCAGGTTTCACTACCCAACCAGTAAGCTACCTCATGTTGACTTTTCTTAAGAAGATGTGAGTCCCTGTTCTTTCTTCTTGAACTAGCCATCATGCACTAACTAGGTTGAGTATATTTGAGGTTTAGGATAAGTCCCCCAGAGGCTCCTTTCCTCTTGACTATGTTTGAGTCGATATAAGTCCTCTAGTGGCATTCACTCAGTAGTTGTCCTAGGTCAGATGACACCTATTGAGGCAAAGACAGACTATCCTAATAATTAGTTCCGCTATAGGAGGATGTGAGTCCCCGAGCTTTTTTCCTAGGATGATTGATTATTGCAAACGATGCACCTTAGGTTGGTTGATGTTCTATGTCGACAAGGACTCACTGTGAGTACACCACTCTTGGCAGATGTGAGTCCCCCCTTTGAGTTGGACACAATACCTATTGGATATATGACTAGCCATGTCATCTTCTCTCGTGGATTAAGCCCTTAGTCATCCCTCATGGGCATTCTTATTTGGATCACATCCTTTGCACCCCATTTAGACACTACCGGTTACTTTTGGATTGGACAATCCCCTTTCCTAGTAGCCCACGTGGTTGGAATTTATTCAGGATATGCATTCTCCCGGTTGATAAATGAGATAGTAGGTGAGCTCTTCTCGGTTTGATCCCTCATACAATTATGATAAAATAAACTAAACAAAATAAACAAATTGCTTATGGATTAGAATTTCAAGGGCCTTTTTCCCAAGCATCTATCTTTAGGGCAATGTCAACTCCTATAGGAATTGCACTACGAGTTGAGATAAATCCTTGGTCGGTACTCACTCATAGTAGGTCGGGTTCAATTTTCACCACAAGCGGTTACCAGTCATTCGCTTTGGAAGATGTAAGACTATGACACATTCTTTCTAGCATGACTATCAAATCGGGCGACCAGGTGTTCGATTTGTTGCCCAAATCATCCCAGTGGTCTTTTTTATAGTGGGAGATGTGAGTCCCTGAGCTTTCTTCTCTTAAATTGATCATTGCAAACTAAAATGCACTCTTTTGGTTGGATATCTCTTCCATCGGTCAGGAAGCTACTCCCATTGGTTTAGTGAATCTAAGATAGATCTAGGCTGATATGAGCTCCTTCTCAGTTTGATCCATCAAAAATCAATGGAATCCATCAAAATAAACTAAAAATAAAATTAATCTTTGACTATCCTTGAGTTGATTTAAGTCCCCCAGCAGCATTCACTCAATAGTCAGCCCTAGGTAGGGTTTGATTTGCTGCCCAAAGCAGTCGATCACCCCAGTGGTTCCTTATTTCTAGAAGATGTGAGTCCCCACTTTCTTCTTAAGACTTGACCATTGCAAACTGAAAGACACCCCTTTGGTTGGATAGTCCTACCTTTGGTTGGTATACTACTCCCTTTGGATTGGTAAATTTGAGTTAGATCTATGCCTCCATGGCCCCTACTTAGCGTCGTTCATCGCAAACCAATGAGATCCATCATAATCAAAATAAATCTAAAAATAAAATTAATCTTTGATTATCTTGAGGATTTAAGTCCCCGACATTCACTCAATAGTCGACCCTAGGTTGGGTTGATTTGCCTGCGATCACCCAGTGGTTCCTTATTTTAAATGTGAGTCCCGCTTTCTTCTTAAGACTTGACCATTGCAAAGGCACCCTTTGGTTGGATAGTCCTTGTGGTTGGTAGACTACTCCCTTTGGATTGGTAAATTTGAGTTAAGGCCTCCATGGCCTTTTCGGTGGTTCATCCAAACCAATGGGATCCATCATAATCAAAACAAATCTACAAATGAAATTATCTTTGACTATCTTTGAGTTGATTTAAGTCCCCATTCACTCAATAATCGTAGGTTGGGTTCTGTTGCCTTGCCAATGGATTACAAACTGGTCCCACTTTGGAGGATGTAAGTCTACTACTTCTTCTTCTATGCACCAAAGGCATCCCTTTGGTTGGCTAGTCCCACTATGTTTAGTTGGACTACCCCTTTGGATTGGTAAATTTGAGTTAGTCAGCCTCCTACTCGGTATGATCCATCGTAAATACAGTCCATCTCAAAATCAAAAATCTAAAAATCTAAAACAAATAAATCTAATGAAATAAAAAAATAAACAATCAATTAATCTAAATTAAATCCTTTTCTCCTCCTCAGTGAGATGCAAATCTTTCTAGTCCCCCAGCGGATCTAAAATTATAATCCCTCAGTGGATTTCACAACCCCTTCCTTGCGGATGAGTTGAACTTGCCTCCTTAGTGGAGAGTTCACTTACCTATCCCCGGTGGAGTCAAAATAAACACAAATCAAATAAACAACAAATTAAAACAAATTTGACCCTCTTCCCCAGTGGAACTCAAATCAAATCTCTCATCCCTTTGTGGATGACTTGGACCTGCTTCCCTAGTGGAAGGTTCACTACTCCCTTGGATTCCTCTCTCTCTCTCTCTCTCTCTCTCTCTTATGTCTTGGACAGAGTAGAAACATTGCACTAAGCTCTGGATTCCTTCTACACCTTGGGTTAGATTGTTTGTTAGTGCTTGTGATCTTTTCGGTGTTGTTGATCATTTTGGTCAACACCAATACGTGCGGTGTTCCTTGTCAGTCACACCACTCCTATTAGGCGCCCTTTGTTGACCTCATTTTTAGGATGAGCTCTCAACCCCTCCATCTTAGACATGACTCTCTTAGACATTAAGAGATCCTTAGTCTTAAGACACATCTAGTGTTAGGTGGACACTCAACCTAGCCTAGAGACTTAGGAGGGTTATCCATAGGAATAGGTCATGCCTTAGATTGTTAGGAAAATTTGCCTACCCTTAGCTTGAACCATTCCTCACCTTCCTTCCTTCAAGTCAAATTCAAATCAATCTTATTTGATTTTCTCCAAACTCAAATCATTATCACATGATTGAAACCCATGATTGAAACCCATGATTGAAATTCCAAAATCCAAATCTTTCTTAAGTCTTTAATTTCTCTATTAAGGACTTATCCAAAATTATCATAAAATCAATTCAAATTCATCAATTTTCTTTGTAACTCATTTATATTCTAATTTATATTCATATATAAATGAAATATAAATTCAAATCAATCAAATCAAATTCCAAGTTGAAATTTCAAGTTTGAAATATTTCCTTAGTCCTTAATTCCCTCTTAAGGACTTAGCTTAAATCATTTTCAAATCAACTCAAATTCATAAAATTTTCTCACCACTCATTTATATTCTCATTTATATTCACATATAAAAATGGAATATAAATTCAAATTAATCAAATCAAATCCAAAACTCAAATTCCAAAATCTTTCCTAAATCCTTAATTTCTCTCTTAAGGACTTAGCCTAGATCATATTTAAATCACTTCAAACTTACGAAATTTTCTCATGACCCATTTATATTCTCATTTATATTCACATATATAGATGAAATATAAATTTAAACAACCAAAACCAAATCCAAAAATCAAGTTCAAATTCAATTAAATTTCAACCTAAGCCTTTCAAGTCAAAATCTTGAACTTAGCCAAATCAACTTTAAATCAAGTCAAACTCTTGATTTTCCTTCATGACTCAATCAATCTTTCAATCATGAATCCAAATATAAATACAAACTTCAATCATGTAATCAAAAATCAATTCAAAATATCAAGCCAAAATCCAGTTCAAATGAATCAAAGTTCATTTGACTTCAAACCACTTGCAAATGGATTTATATTTCAATATAAGTCCATACAAGTTCAATCAATCAAATCAAGCTTTGACCAAGCCATTTGACCCTCACTTGACCCAAAGTCACCTAAGTCCCTTATGAGCCAAATTTAATCTAACCAAATTGGAGTGAACTAAGCCATCTTTGCCATCATGATCAATCATCATGATGATCAATCAATCAAATTGGTCAAACCAAGTCAAACCTAAGGGTTGATCAAGTCAACACTTAGCCAAATTGAAACCCAATTTAGCCAGAATCCACCATTGGCCAAATTAATTGAAACCAATGATGTAAGTTTATTCATAACCAATGTTTGAACTTGAACAAGTCAACATTTGAGCATAACCTAGCCCAATTGGCCACTTGACCCAAGTTGACCCAAATTGATTGAAACAATGGGTCAAGTTCATTCCTAATCACTTGTTAAACTTGACCAAAGCCTCAATTGACCAACTAGACCTAACCTAGCCCAATTGACCTTGAACTTAACTTGACCTAAAGAGTCATTTTGAGCCAAATTCAAACTTAACCAAAATTGATTAGAAACAAAGATACCAATCCACTTTATATGACTAACCAAACCTAAAACTACCCATGACCTAGCTCAAATAGGTCAAATGGGTCAAATTGGTCAACTTGACCCATTTGACCTAAATGATGTCATATGAACCAAATCCAAACCTAAACCAAATTGAATCAAACCAAATTCACCAAAATATTTTAAATGGTCATTTGAACTTGACCCAACCCTTGGTTTAACCCAATTTGCCTAATTGGTCAACTTGACCCAAGTTGACCCATTTTGACCTAAATGGGTCAATATGAGGCAAACCATATTAAATGAACTTCAAATCTAATGAAACTTGGCCAAACCTATTTTCTCAACATAGCTAACACATCCAAATTCAAAATTTAGCCAAATGGCTATTTTACCCCTAGGCCATAGAGTAAATTTTGGTCAAATCCATGGGGAATTTGGTCAATTCCTCTTCATACTTACTTAATACTCTCCTAATAGGTCATGTAAACCCTATGGAGGGTGGTGCACCCAACCCAATGTGTTTGGGTCAGCCCAACTTGACCTCCACATGGCTCAAATTGACCACATGGAAAACCTCCCTCCACTTATTTTGAGCACATGGGGAGTTCATATTCCCACTCTTATGGCCAAACTGATCATGTGCAAGCCTTTAACAGATCAAATAGCCCATTGCATGAGGATAATTGGATCAAAATGGCAAGCCTATGCTCGACCGTCTGATTTCCAAAGGGGGAGATATACTCTCCCTAATTCATTTCAATTCACACACACACTTTGTCGATTGAAACATAGGAAGCTAGAGGAATGGTTCTTGAGTGATCCCAAGCTTCTTAGAGAGAGTTAGAAATTCTCATTCTAGTTTTTACACAGTAAAAATAGGGGAGCTCCAAGGATTTGCCAACTTTCTCCACACACCAAACCAAGTCAATTCCCTTCACACACTCCCTTAGGGGACCAAGTCGAGCTTGCAAAAGCTCTTTCTCAAGTTCTAAAGGCATGGATAGATCTAATTCAATCAAAATCGAGCTCACTAGAAGGAGGAGTTGGTCCATAGAGCTATCCACTCAACCTCAAGAGCTAAAACTTTCACCAAAGCTTCGTCTTAACTAAACGAAGCTTCTTCAAGGGAATCGAGCACCGGTGATCACCTCTGGTGAGGTATGCCATTTTTCTGAGCTCAATTCCCAGTGTGTTGGTCCTTTGTAAAAGAAATGTTAATGTCATGAAGTTTTGACCATTAGATGTGCTTGCCATTAGGGTTAGATGGTGTGTGCAAGATTTCATCCCAATCTGAGCTCAATCGAGCTCAAATCAAGGCTTAGAACATGGATGGTCTCCATGGATCACAGGCGTTGGCAGGGAAGGATCTCTGGCCATCCATCCATGCATTTTGGATGGATGATCAAGATTAAACACTCGCTTTAGATCTGATTTAATCCCTTTTAAATGGTGACTTTAATCTCAGCCGTCCAATCCTTGATCGAACGGCTGAGGTAAAAGCGGGTAGTGTCGCCACCATGCGGTGCTACGAAGCGATGTTTAAGTGGACGCTCAAGGAGTGGCGCAAAAGTGTAAGCGTCGGTGCATGCGTGTTAAAATTATTTTAAATCTCTCATAAAAAAATATGAGATAAATTGCCACTGAAAGATAATTCAACCTAGAATATTCTAAAATTAGTTTTAATGGATTTTGAATATTTTCTTTCTATGATTTTGGGTTTTATTAGAAATCTTAATTTCTAATTACTAAATCAAACTCAAACTCAAATAAAAATCACATTAAACAAACTTTGATTTGTTTTAAGCTTTCTTATTTCATAAGTTTGTCTTTAGGAATTAATTAAAGTGAATGTATTTACAAGCTTTCATTGCTTTAGTTCTTCCCCAACATGATAAATATGTGTGTCATATGATTTCATGCATCCATGCTTTTCAAAAATCAAATTTAAAATGAAAATGTTTCCTTTATGTCAAATTGCATGTTTTGGCTAAAGTAAGAATATGAGTGGCTATTATCACTATTAAATCTAAATTATATAAATAAATTATCAAAATTGAAAGTGTGCTACTTATAATTTACCTATAAACTTGCATGTGAATAAAATATAAAGATGTGTTTAATGTAATTTTCCTTCTTTTCTCTTTTTGTATTATTTTGAATAGGATTTGGTAAAGTGTTTGGTTCATTTGAAAAGAACTTAACACTTGCCTAATTCCATCTCCTATTCATTCCCATATATTACTTAAATAATGATACTACACTTGCATATAATTGCATTAACAAAAGAAATCAACTAACACAACATTCTTTCTTTTCATTCATTTCTTTTGTACACATATTTATATTTAAGGAAAGTGGTATATTAGTCTAGAAAACCTTGTGAGGCTTTAAGTAGCCCCAGTAGTTGTAACTTACAGTGAATCTAATAATGGCGTATACTCACTTATGCTTTTCATACATTCATATGTGCATGTAAAAATTGGATAAGAAACCCCTTTTTCTACTTAATGAAAATCATGCATCATAAGAATTTAAATTAAGTAACTTACTTAGCATCATAAAGTGGTAAACATTCTCATTTGGTATATATTATGCTTAGGATCCATTCATATGCATATTATACATGTTGGGAAAGAAATGAAGTGATGTGTATTTTTGTGAATTTACTTCACTTTACTTAATATTAAAATGCCTTTCTTTTGAATAAGTTTGTTTAGAGTTCATCTAACTTTATGATTAATTAAAACACATAATAAAAAATTTACTAAACAAAACTAAGACATGAATCCACTTTAGAAATTACTTAGGTTAGGAAGGAAAGAGAAGTTTCTTTCTCTTTCCCTCTCTTTATAACTTAGTAGTTAATTGTAAGATTCACTTGAACCTAATCAAAACAAAATGAAATCAACCCAAAACTTCTAAACAATTTAAATGAAACCCTCCTCTAAGTTGAACATGCTTCACACTTACAAAACTCTAACTTAAATCCATAGCTAAGCATACCACACAAATTATAAAAGCACACACATTAAGCTAAGTCACCACTTCTAGCTTTAGGTTAGGACGGTGCATGGTTTCATGTTTACTTTTATTTTGTGATGTAATATTTTAGATTGGATGTTAGAGTGCATGTGCGTAGACTGAATGGTAGGATAATCTTAGTTTAACTATTATCTTCGAGGGATTGTGCTTAAGAGCTATAATAAATAAAAAAAAATATAAATACTGCTGGCTTCCCCTAAGCATAATCCAATAGGTCAGGTGGACTTAGTCACCCATGTGTGGGGTGCTAAGTCCAATATACATGCTTGAGATTTGTATGATTTGTTTTAGCTAATATCTATTTTGCAGGTGTTAGCTAGATTTCTTCTTTCCCTTTTCATGTAATTTTTGCAATTAGAATTTTGGAATGATTGTTATGAGGATTAGGATGAACATTGGTTATATGACTTTAGCCTTATGTATCATATGAAGCCTCTTGGAGCATCTACCTTCCAACTATCCAAAAAAAGAATCAAAGAATAAAGAAGAAAAGAAGAAGAAAGAAGAAAAGAAGAATGTAGAAATGAAGCTTGAAGACCCCCATAACAATGAATTCCTTGATTAATTATATTTAATTCATTTGTAATCTAGGTTGTATAAGGGTAGAGCTCGACCACAATTAGCCTTTATTCTTTTGTGCTTAGCTTTAAATATTGATTGATTCTTTGTTTAACTTGTGCATTAAGTGACATCCTTTTCCTAGTTTTTTTCTTGCTTTATGTTTGGCCTGGATGACGATTAGGCTCTTAGAAAAAATAAATTTTCTATCAAATCTAACAATTCAAAATTAAAATAAAGAACTCATAACCTCACCTAAAGCCTAAGCTTAAAATCAAGGTAAAAGAATTTGTAACCCTTAGCTGGATGAGTACTTCTTTTATAACATCATGCATAAATGCATCTTGTTTCACTCTTGATTGGAGGGCTTCCACTCTTGTTAGAGAAACTTGGCTTGACATGTGAGAGCTATGGTGGAAACACACCTCCTCCTTTATCACTGATTTTGGCATATAATCTCATTTCTCATGCATTAGGCATAAGAATCCTATTAGCCTTAGTCAAAATGATTGTCCAAAAATAAAAAAATAAAATAAAATCTAAATTGCATTAGATTTAGGTCATTTGAAGCATGCCTATACTTGATCTAGTCTCTCTAGGGAGTGAGTTTAATGACTTAGTCTCTTTCTAAATAAATAATAGTTGAGCTATCTTTCATAAAGCATATGACTTGCCTACATGAATTTAAAATCGTAGGAGAGTTAGTTTGGCACCCCGGCGGTTGTAAGTCCAACATGGGTGTCTCCTCTCTCTTGTGGAGGTAAGCCAAATACTCGCTTTTGCCTTATATTTAGGTTGCGCTTTTGGCCCTCGCCAAAGTTCCTTAGATTTAGATTTTGAGGTTGCTTCTCCTCTTTGGGGGTCATAAGCATAAATATTCACTTCTTAGGTATTTCCATAATCTTGTGTTATGAAATCATAAGTCATAAATTTCTAATGAAAAATTCAACTCAAACAAATTAAATCATTTTCAAAAATGTAAAGTCCAATCATAGGATAGTTTGAGATGCTCGCTAGGTTTCTAGCATCGTGAGCATCTCCTACTTGTCTTCATTTGGCTTCGATATTAACTCTTTCTTTGATCAATCTCATTTGTTCTTCAAAAATAAGCTAATCGATTGATAGTCCTACCCTATTGAAATCTTTAGAGACAATGATCATTTACCTTAATCAAGAGTTTTCCTAAGAAATTCCCATTCCATAGGAAGTAATTAACTATAAGGGCTTGCCTCTGTCGGATCGACTGAGTTTGGAGGAGATCAAGGCTCATAGTTCATACTGTGAGGCTTTAGTTTTTCCTCGAAAGAGGCATTAACTGTCTTTATTGGATTGACCAGGTTTAGAGGCGATCAAGGTTTATAATTCATGCAATGAGGCTCCAATTTTTCACTGATAATCTTAACCCATCAAGGTTGTTCTTCGTGGTATTTTCTCGATATAAGTCACGTCAAAAGAAATCCATCATGAATTTTTAACCTATCCGAGATTGTTTGTCATGATGTTACTTGATGACATTAACCTATATGGAAGAAGTCAAAGGAATTCATCAAAATTTCTTGGCATATCTAAGATTATTTATCATAATGTTATTCAATGATAATAACTTGTATGAATGAGGTCAAATCAAATTCCATGAGGATTTTTGACCCATCTGAAGTTGTTTGTCAAAGTGTTGATGACATTAACCTGTATGGAAGAATTCGAATCAAATCCACCATAGATTTTTGACCCATCCGAGATTGTTTGTCAAGATATTACTTGATGGCATTAACCTATATGGAAGGGGTCAAATTGAATCCGCGAAGAATTTTTAACCTATCCAAGGTTATTTGTCAATATGTCACTTGATGATATTAACCTGTATGGAAGGGGTCAAATTGAATCTGTGAAATATTTTTTACCCATTCGATGTTGTTTGGCAAAGTGTTACTTGATGATATTAAGCTATATGGAAGGTGCCGAATCGAATCCGCTAAAGATTTTTGAACCATCTGTGGTTGTTTGTCATGATATTACTTGATGATATTAACCTGTATGGAATAGGTCAAAAGAAATCCATAAAGGATTTTTGATCAATCCGAGGTTATTTGTCAAAGCGTTATTTGATGACATTAATATGTATGAAAGGGGTCAAATCAAATCCCCATGAGATCGATTATACCCTGATTGGGATGAGGTGATTGCCACATGTATCAGAATCGAATATGAAAATTGGTTTGTATTTAGATCATTATTACACTTTCAGGATCATAATTATAGTCTTTGCCCAATGAGTAAAAGTCTAGTTGAAGACTGTATGAAAAATTTTAATCTTCTATACTGCCTTACTCATCATAAATCTAATATATAAAATTAAATGATAGAAGAAATGAGCTTTGTAATCATAATTATGCCATAATATCATCATTTGAATGTAGCAATCAAAATTGCTCCCAATCTTGATTTGTTTATCTTAGGACTGGCAATCAAGTGGGTTTCCCCCTCCCCCCAAGTCCATGATTGTTCCCCATATATTGCTCAAACTGCTTTCGATGTGCATCGATAGCCTCGTTAGTAAAAAATTATGCTTCCACACGATGAACCAAGTCAGCATATGAGTGATCAGTATTACGCATTAGTGATGAGTAGAAAGGCCCAGGACAGAGTCCTCTAAGAAAAACTCTTCTTAGTAATTCAGAGTCCACCCCTGGTATCTGGTGAGGAGAATCTCTAGAAGTACTCTAAAGTAATTTATCTTCATTTTGATGAATTCTTGAGAGATGAAGGAATCTTTAATGATACTTCAATTCACAATGAACTGCTCTACAAAAATCTTAGCAACTTTATGAAAAGTATTTATAGATTCTCTTGAAAGAGAGTAGAACTAAGTGCAAGCTTGACCCTTGAGGGTGACTAGGAAGACCTGACAAAGCAATGTGTCAGGAGCTCATTGAATGTGTATGATGGTTCTGTAATGGTCAATGTATTCATATAGGTTGGCTATCCAATCATAGGAGTCCATGCTTGGAAGGTTGAAACTTACTGGAATAGGAAGTTGAAGAATAGCTTTAATTAAAGGTGAAGACTCCTGATAGCCATGATGAGAGGGAAGATGATTTCTATCTTTAAGGTGGAATTCTTCTCATGTTAAGCATTATAATTCTGCACATATAACATGACGGGTGGAATCAACAGGACAAGAACTTGTCAAGCCATCGACAATAATTGGTGGGTTAGCAATCGGTTGAGCCGCACGTGATAGATGAATAAAACTAACAGTGTCAAGGAGGTCAGCATCATGGCAGGCGGAAGCGAGGAACTTGACTATGGCTTGGGAGAGATATTTGTTGTCATGTTTCTTATAAAAGTTAAATTATCTCATTTTGAGACTCTTTCATTCGACGAACATGATCTTCTAGAAAGGTTCTTATTGAACCTTCACTGATTGGGTCACACCTATCGAGGGAAAGTGAGGAGGAAGCGTAACATCCTTAGTTTAAGGATTGATTTCAGGAGTGATGAGAGTTGGAGCAGGAGGCTCCATTGTTGTGAGTATTGAGCTTATTGTCCATAATGTAGGTGTTCACAAAGATTACAATTATATGATTCTCTTCTCATAGATGGAGCCAAATTGTTGCATGTAGGAAGATTCGGGTCGGTAGAGTAGGAGAATTTGATGTCTTAGCGTTGCACAAAAATTTTGCACACACAACAAAAATGTTTGAGAGACCTTAGGATTTTTACGTGAAAAATCTAAAAAGGAAAAAATCACGAGGCCTAGCCACTTAGAAATAATTTCATTATATCAATAATTATTATCATTTCTCCAAAGTTAGAGAATGATAGATTACAAGAATAAGTTTTGTGACAAGCTTTGCTAAATTAGCGGTGAAGGCCTTGCTTGAGGTGGTAGTCTTTGATGATCTGAAAAAAATTATAAAAAGATGATCAGTGCGGTAGTATGTAGTAATGTTGAAACGGTGGTGTAGCGTCAGCGGCGTGATAATATCATATGTTGGCAGTGGTAGCCTGGTGATGGCCGTGTGGTGACGGCCTGGTAATCAGTCTTGCGATATTGGTGATCCGATGATTATCAGCGGTGATCGATGGTGGTAGCCGGTGATGGTGGTCGGCATGCCGGTGCAATAATGACCAGCGATGGTGGCCGGTGAGTGACCAGTGTGATATGGCGATAATGGTGGCGACGGTGGGCGATCGATGACCGGTGGTAGTCTGTGGTCGGCAGTGATGATGACCATCGGTGGTGGTGATGGCACATGGCCGTGGTGATGGCGATGACAAGATGATGCGATGATCCGGCGATATTATATGACCCGATTATGCTTTGAGATTCTTCAAGTCTTAGAGCTCTCTCTTCTCTTTAGCTTCGGGTTCTCCTTATGTGAAGAATAAATGTCTATTTATAGATTATGGGAGTGACATTTCTGTAAATACACTCAAATCCAAACCACTCAATCGGACGGCTCAAAATGATTCCATCGATCATATAATGTATTTTAAGTATTTGAAATGCTCAAATAAGTCAGAATTAAGAGATCTTATGCTTGTTAGATCTGACTCATCAAGACAATCGATTTGACTATAAATACTCCATATTTAAGAGCTATTTGGGGATACAACTGACATCTCAAAATTTTCAATTATATTTTAAGGGGCAAATTTTTAAAATAAGTATGGTTTAAAATGTAACTAGTAATTTAAGTATCCTTAAAAAAATTTAGAAATATGTATAATCGCCCACTAAGTGGGCAATTAGCCTGTTACATCAACTTTGACATGGCAGGGTAGCTAATTTGTGTGGTACATAGCTAATTAAGATTAATGGAGCTCTGTATCTATTAATGTCGCAAGAACTAGCGACTAGCATGCAGACAAATTTTTTTATTTCAATTGGGTTACACAAAGTCATTAAGCATATTCAAGTCATTAATAATTAATATTAGGCATATTGAAGTCATTAAGGATCTATACAGTAGAGTTATTACATCAAGGATCGGCTTTATGTTCTTACTAGACATTTATAGGAAGACTATTGAGGATCAGCAATTTGGCATATTCAAGTCATTTACATCAAGGATCAGAAATTTTTTACCTTGGTGTAAGCTTTTTGCTAATGTAATTCTTCTTGTTGATAAGACTATTAAGTGAGTCCAAGAGAAGCTTAAATTATGGAGGTCAACCTTAGAGTCTAAAGGTTTTCATTTAAGTAGATCTAAAACTAAATATATGGAGTGTAATTTTAGTTATAGAAGTTATAGTGTTAGTGTTTTGATATTAGGTGAACAACTCATTAAAAAGAGTGAGCGATTCAGATATTTAGGCTCTTCTGTTCAAAAATAATGGTGAAATAGATAGTAAAAGAGAAAAGAAAAAATTACTTATATCCAAACATATAGAAGATTACCAAAATAATGTAATATAATAAAGTTTGAAGATATGTATAAAGAAATAGATCGTCTACTATAACACAATCCAAAAAGAAAAATAAAACATACATGAAGTAATGTAGTACATGCGCACATGCCACACTTCCTAAACAACTAACACCTCTATCGTCATGTGGAATCGCACTGTGGTGTGTCTTGATCGGTGCATGTGGTGATCACACTAATGGCCCTCCAATGCAAAATCTTCAAAAGTCTGCACAGGATAGTCCTCTGACAGGAAGAAAGGCAGCTGTGACTCATACGTAGGCTGGTATGTAGAAGGCCATGGATCGACATATGTAGATGGTCTGATTCCCCAGTCATGTTGTGGGACATCTTTTATAGGCTTTGATCCATAATGTGGGTCACCGATATGTACTCATAACCTCAAGTCTCTGCATAACACCTCGTACCTAGGGGTGCAAAGAACCTAGCGTTCAACAAGCTACTCGTGACTCAGCTCGATTAGAGCTCGTTTATATTTGTTCATTTAATTAATCGAATGAGCTTGAACACTTTTGTAAATACTCGATTGTTAAATGAACAAGCTTGAACAAGTTATTGTTCAGTTCAGTTATGTTCGTGAATAATTTCATTTAAAGCTCGTGAACAAGCTCGTTAAGGAGCTCGATAATGGCTCGATTAAGGCTCGATTAAGGCTTGATTAAGGCTTGTTCATAAAAGATACCGTATAAGGCTTGATTAAGGCTTGTTCATAAATGATACTGTATAAGGCTCGATTAAGGCTCATTTATTTCATTAAATGAGCTGCATGTTAATAGGCTCGATAAGCCTAATCTGAACCGAGCTCATGAACAAACTCAAGTCGAGCTCGAACACATTTTTTTTAAATGAGCTCGAGCTCGAACACCATCCTAAAAGCTCTAATCGAGCTCGAGCTCAATCTGACAAACGAGCTTGAACTCAGGCTCGCTTGGTTGTTTGTTCGCCTTCATCTATCTGACTTCCTCCGTAACTCATCATCTGCGATTGAAGTATGAAAGATGTCTTGGATGTGCTCTAGCTGCATGAAAAAATAACATGTAAAATTAGTCTCAACTAGGTATGTAACTTATTAAATTTAACAGAATACTTATGTTAACTTATATTTGTTCTCTATAGGTGCTTTGGGATAGTTAGTGGTGGGAGGATTTGTCGAGGCAGTAAGTATATAGAAGCTCAAGATCTGAGCCAACACATGTACTAATTGATAGCCGTCAGTCTGCCCTCATCTTCATCCAAGCCCTCGACCATATAATCCCTCCGCCTCTCCCAAACAACAATGTGTACCTGGTGGTAATCAACCCAGTCTACATCTACTTTACCTCGACCATCGATCCTTTCGAAAGTAGGGTCAACTGGTGCCACATCAACTCCGGGTATGAGTCCAAACTGGCGTAACACTCGATTAGGTAAATGCCACTCCACCCTCTTCTAGCTGATGAGTGGGACTCGTGCTAACCACATATCAGAGCTTACTAAACATGTACTTGACAGGCATTGCATGATCTGCTTAGTGTATGGATCCCAAATCACCTACACATATTAAATATTATATTAAATTAATGTACACATTATAGAAATTAGAATCAAAAGAACTCTGCATGTCTTACCTATGCATGTAGTAAACCATCCATCTCATTCTTATATAATGTCACATTCTCCATTGGCATCTGGAGAACATATCACTCATTCCACCTGTGCACATAATACATTATAAACAAACATACCAGCAAAAAAAATTGAAATTGCAGAAACTAAAATATACCTCAACTCAATGCTAAGCCCATTGAGGTCAGTTGAATATGGCACATGTAGGGTCATCCTCCCCACATGAAGATACTCCCAAGACTATATTAGAAGGTGGCAAGCCATATCCATACTTGCTGGCACAGACTCGTAACTCCTTATACTGAGTGAATGAGTAGTATATGGACCCTCCATAATAGTAGGAAGAAATCAAAATATAGACGCAGTGTGTGCTTCGAGCGACATAGGACTCTCTAGAAAGACCACCTAAGCCACCTGGCGACATACACGCTACACGCCCCATCATCGAAGGTGATGTGATGTGGGGTCATGTACACTACATCGGTAGATCACCCAACAACTCATTCGTAACGATGCAGCGGCTTACGCCACCTCTTCTTCTCACCAATCATAATTGGGCCAATAACAGACAGCCCATCAATGCGTAAACCAAGGATCATCGCCATTCTAAAGTGTCATTGTCATCTCACTAACGATAAGGTGAAAGGTATTGGTCTGTGGAGACCATCTCTCAATCAGAGCAGTAAGTAGATGATGATCTAAGCGAATGAAATGTAACTGACTAGCACATTGTAGGCCTACTGCTTCCAGGCCAGAGATGAATCTTCTACAAGTGATGGGCCACTCCTTGAGCATAAGTAGGTGGGAAGCGACCTCTAGAACAATGCTTTGTAATAAAAAATGATAAACCATTAGTCAAAATAGTACTCCAGTGCATGTGTAACATATAAATTGAAATTAAAATAATAGTTACAGTATCAGGGTGGGCAGTTCTATGCCGATCACGTAGGGAGGCAATGCCAGGGTGGACCTCTACAGGAGGCTGGTCCAACTATGGGGTGACCTCCCTAGCATGGCCGTCTACGCTACAGTGGGGGGGCTTCCTCGACCATCATACACGGTGAGAAAACATATGTAGTAGTTAGTGTCAGGAAATTACAAACTTTCAATAAAAAACTGTAGCGTAAAGTAAGCCAAAAAAAGAGAATGTGGAGCATAGAACATTTAAACGAGTTGCTATTATAACTACAACATAGCTTCTACTATTGACATTATGTGGGCACGATGATCTGTAGTGGCCAACTATCTTGCATAGCTAGTTTCTTCTAGCTCTATTTTCATCCATTGTATTTGAACCTGGTGGTGCAGGTATACGACCTTACAAAAATTGGGTGGCGAATTTTATTAAACCTTGCTTGTACGTAGGCGGCCAATCAAAAAGGTTAAGCAAAGTGTGGAACTCAGTTAAATATTTGAGCTTATACAAATGTAAAGTGTAATATTGTGACACACACGTCAAGTGGTTTAATCTTCTGAATCCCAGTGCAGCAATAACATACTGGCATGACCAATGATATATAACTTTCTTATTGCAATTACAGCCACACTGATCATTATCTAATAAATCAACTCTAAATGATCGGCTTGACCTATCAAATACCTGCATCTCTTGAGGGTTGATGTTCACTAGTTCTGGGAAATATTTGGCTTCCCTTTCAATACGCTGTAACATGGTTGATACGCTTTGGGTGAACATAGAAAAATTAGCCTCCTATTGTTGAGCTGTAGTGGAAAGTCTTTTCATGAATAGTGTAATTAAATTATAATAAATAATAGTGATTAGTGCTTGAATTGGCAAATCCACATGCACGTTTAAGAACACTATTGAAACATTCAGATGCATTGGCCTTCATTGTACCATAACGTATTCCACCATCATGCACTAGTGACCATTTAAATGAGTCTCGTTCCACAAGCCATTTGTGAGCTTCTTCTTTCACATTTTTACATCTGTCATATATCGATTAAACTCACGAATGTCATTAGTTTTTCCAGTCATATACATTTTTGCAAAAAAATTCAACATCAACAATTCCCAATCTATGTATCACCTTTTTGAAATTCCGAGATGATCTGGCGGTGTCACGTGGCCATTACAGAAAAGATCTACGCACGTAGCCGATGCTTATCAGATATTATGCACAAATCACGTCTACCTGATACCACAAGCAACATATCATGTAAACATATTAAGAATCACAGCCAAGAATTAGTTTACTCAAACTCAACGATAGAAAAGACAAGAAGGAAGAAACCATTATTTTCATCTATTCCAACAACAGTAAGTAATGTACCACGGTACTTTCTTAACAAAAATGTACCATCTAACCGAAGAGGTGTGGCAACCCATCCCAAAATGGAAGGACCAAATGCCCAAAAAGTCTCTCTAATCGCTGTCCGCTAGATCAATTCTATGACTACTGTAAAGTAATACAATCTGCTTCCATGAAAAGGCTGAGAGTCCTATAAGACTCTTCCCAACTATCTAAAATTACTTTTATTGCCTTAGCATCCCAAGCCTGTTAATTTTACATTAAACTTTGATTCCATTCTACCTATAATCTCTAGTTTTGATCAATTTGATGTCGATTCGTGTATAATGAAATAAGCAATAAATTTAGAACTGCACTGTCGATGACCACCAGTACTCACTTCATTGATACATTTATGGTGATCCCCAATTCTGGAGATTCTCCAGGAACCCCCTTGACATCTGCTGCTATTACAATGCAGGCACCAATTATATGCTCTGTTAAGACTATCGTGATGTACACATATCACAATATAGTTCTTCTGGTTTGAGATAATTGTTTGGAATTGAACATTATTAACTATACACCATCCAATAATAGCAAACTAAAAGCTCCTTTTACTTGTAAAACACATTCCTTCTACAAGATCACATGGGATTTCAACATCATCTGTTAGGACATTTTCATCAGATGGGCCGTCAAACTAAATATCATTGTCCCACTCTCTCATGGTTTGACACATCCATACATACTCGTTAGTAAACAACATTTGACTTTCACTATCAATATTCGGAATGCATGATTTTTTAAGAGATCCTGACTGGCAACATTCTCAACTATAGTAGCTTCTAACCCAAGTGAATCATCATCACTAATATCATGCAAAGAGTCACTACTTGAGTCACTGCTCATAGTCTCATACACATCATCGCCTGTAGCACTCTGAGGTATATATGGTTCTTCTGATTGATAAATAATATAATCACTACCACAATATTCATTTATGATGATACACATTTCTATTAAATATTATCAGTATAAGTAGGGAAAGATAAAGAAGGTATTACCTGGGAATCAATTCATCAAAGCTGCTCTGTGTCATCACAGGAGCAAGTACGATGAAATTCTGTATATGCGTCGATGATATATCTACTAACCTTAACATTGGATCAGCTGATGTGGATGCAACATTAGCATCCTCAACTTCCACATACAACACTAATATTTGACGAGAAGCTCTATCCAGTGTAACGTCGCAAACTTTATCATCAGAAATAGCAGACGCTATAAATTTGTTACCCACCGAATAATGACATGTAAGACTGACAGCGTGACGCTCTGAATCAATGTGCAAGGATCTCATAATTGTTTGTTTCTATTCCAATAAGGTGCTATGCCGTAGAACCTTACTAGACGATTTCAACTACCCACATAACTTAGAATGAACTGCTCAT
Organism: Cymbidium sinense; assembly: GCA_021442155.1. NCBI lineage: Eukaryota > Viridiplantae > Streptophyta > Magnoliopsida > Asparagales > Orchidaceae > Cymbidium > Cymbidium sinense. The sequence continues at coordinate 248,185,609 of CM038214.1, forward strand.
CGACACTTAATTCGCCTCCATAGAATAGGATCAACGAAACAAACTTCTACTCATTTAAAAAAAACCAATCAACGCCCAAATTTATTTATTTGTACTAGTATAAATCAAACGATATTTAACTCAATTGACACATTATAACCTCCATCTAAGGTGACTTGCTCTAAAGGTAATCACTCTAATCTTATAAAGCCCAACGACTCAAATCCTACTCATATCATCTATAAATATTTTACAATCATTTTAATAATATACCTTACATATATTAAATGTTAAAGACTGTATTATCACTCAAAATTACAAATCAAATCCTTTAACCACAACTCTAAGCCCTAAACTGAAATCTTAGTACACAACTCTAAGCCCATAACTCTAAGCCCTAGTACACACAATCTAATTAATTATAAATGAGAAAAATTAGAGATTTATCGCGTGTTTACGAAGAACGATGTCAATGTGCGCTAAGAAATACAAAATCTGCCGCAGGAAACTTCCCTGAAAGGAACGGAGCCGTCGGAATCGACGTCAGAATCTAATGTTGGGTTCCAAGGGGTAAGAGATGGAGAGGAAAGCCGTCGAACGTAGTGGACGCGGCTGTCGGGCAAAAAAACCTCGGCGGTCCGACAAGAAGCAGCAGCCGGAGTAATGTCGGCGGTTGGAGCAAGGCCGACGGCTGCCGGAAAGGAAGGTGCTCGTGCTCGGCGGCTCGCGTGGAGACTTCAGATGGCAGAATGGGAGCTCGGATCGCGGAATAGATTGGCTCGTGAATAGGGTCGATCGATCGATCAACCCTATTTCTGTGCCCTAAGCTAGTTGCCTTATAAGTGGGCTAGCTTAATTACACGCGCGGGATCCGCCACGCCGAAATGGTAATTAATCGCCCACTTAGTGGACGACTATACCTATATCTAAATTTTTTTAATGATACTTAATTTACTAATTATGTTTTAAAGCATACTTAAATTTAAAAAATTTCCTATTTTAAGTGCTTGATTTGGACTAGACTCGACTCAAATCTTATTGCTTTCGATATCATGATTTATGTTTCAACTAGTAAAATTTTAAGTGACAAATCAATAATATATTGACATTTATAATCAATCATATGAAGAGAATAATAAGTTAATATATTCATATAAAATTATATGATATATATATATATATATATATATATATATATATATATATATATATGTTGCGCATAGAGAATTTTATTTGCAGATGCGAGATCTTCATCGTAGAGTCTAAAAATTATCTAACACAAAGCTGTGGGATACTAACACTGGGTTATAATGGAAAACCCAAGCGGAAAACCACGGGCTCTGGCCTCAGAACTTTCACTCATGTGTTCAAAAGATACGTCCTTGCTTCGCGGTCTGAGAAGAAGGTGATGTGGGCTAAAACAATATTCAGTGCAGAAAAATACAATATCTTCAACCCAACCCAAGGGAGAAGTTTCAAAAGCCGGGCGAATGATCTTCCTGAGCAACCTTGATCTTGTGGAGAAAGGAGCGAACGGTCTTTCTAGTCCTGATCTCCTGAAGCTCGATCTTCGACACCGGTGGTGGTGCAGTGGTGATGGGATCACGGCCATTGGTCGAGGTATTCTCGAGCTCTTTGGTCTTCAAATCGATTCGGTCTCTCTAAGGTGAGAATGAAGTTCTATTTATAGATTTTGGGAGTGGCCTTTGTAAATTCGCGGAAAACTCCAACCACTCCCGGACGGCAGATGATCCCCGATCGACGTGTATTTTGATGATCCGGGTGCCTTAATGATGTCTAATTGGGTGATCTTATTCTGATTCGTTGGCAGACCGACTATAAATAGTCGAACCATTCGGATCGGATCCATTTTCATGCTCCGATAGCTTGATCCGAGATTCGAGCTCTGATTATGCTTGATGTTCTATGTTCGGCATCAGTTAATTGTAAGAATCGGTGATTAGATAAAATTATATGAAATATATATATATATATATTAATTTATATAGGATGTATCAATATATATATATATATATATATATATATATATAATAAAAATAATTGAAATTCTAATAATTTAATTGAAAAGAAAAATTGCTAGGTATTTCACTGAATTGAGCCAAATAAATCGAATTTTGATGAAAATATTAGTTTAATTAAAAATAATACAAGAAATAAGTAAATTTTTGATACTTTAACTTTCAAGTATGAAGTCGTCGAGTGAATTTTCAATTAAATTCGTTCAAATGTCCAAATATATATATATATATATATATATATATAGATAGTAGGCTTACCTTTCCCCGCGTGGCGGCGGCGATCCATCTTCGCTTACCGTGTTAATTCAACGGTGATCGGCGAACCTATAAATTCCTAATCATCAAATCCAATCTCATCAACATCACACGGACGGCCCCTGATTTACCGGTTAACTTACGATGAGGTCTCTGTACCGCCGGTCGTAAAATGGAAATAGAGCAATTGTCGATTATAAATATGCAAAATTTACATGTTGTCATATTCTCTCTTCGACTCTTCCGTTTCCCAATTTATCTTCCTACCTTAAAACCCTGAAACCGATCAAAATAGAGATTGGAAAGAAGATACAGAGAGAGAGAGAGAGAGAGAGAGAGAGAGTCTTCCATGGCTTAATTCTTCTTCCTCTTCCATCTCCTTACTTTCTTGCTATTTTCTTCAGTAAGGCAAGAGAAGTAAAGAGATATTGGACAAAACTAAGATCAGATGAAGACAGAAGAAGTACAGGGGAGGTCTCTCTTCGGAATTTCTCTTGCAGATCGACCTATATGGCAGCAATTTCTAATTTGCTCGTCTGGTTTCTTCTTCGGCTATCTTGTAAACGGAATCTGCGAGGTAATTAATTTGAATTCTGTATAAAGATTCAGTCTTTCTGCTTTCTTCATCATAAATTTACGTTCTTTATTCCTTTCCTCTGTTTCAGGAATACGTTTACAACCGTTTGCAGTTCAGGTATAAACCTTTTTCATTTTCTTTCTCTCTTTATCCTTTCTCTGATCTCTCTTCTAATCCTGCTTCTGCTTTCGTTTCAGCTACGGCTGGTACTTCACTTTTGTACAGGGATTCGTTTATCTCGTCCTCATATACCTACAGGGCTTCAGCACCAAGCATATGGTGAATCCATGGAAAACATATATAAAGCTTTCTGCTGTGTTAATGGGTTCTCATGGCCTAACAAAAGGTTCTCTCGCCTTCTTGAACTATCCTGCTCAGCTCATGTTCAAATCAACCAAGGTTTATTTCCCTTTCGGTTTAATCCCACGCCTGTTCAGATCGAACTAACAAATAAATTCCTTACTAAATTATTCGAATTTTCTTTTGCAGGTTTTGCCGGTAATGGTAATGGGGGCTTTCATTCCTGGACTTCGAAGGAGATATCCATTAAATGAATATGTTTCTGCGTTCCTTCTTGTTGTGGGATTAATCTTGTTCACGCTCGCCGATGCTCAGACCTCCCCAAATTTTAGTTTTATCGGCGTTTTAATGGTGGTCGGAGCCCTTATAATGGATGCTTTTCTTGGAAATCTTCAAGAAGCCATCTTTACTATGAATCCTGCAACGACTCAGGTGATTCTATTTATTTTTCATTAATTTCAAATTTTTTTCTTGAGATTTGTTATGTTATTTGGTTAAATATGTTTATTTGCTTATATAAAAAATGGGATTTTTTTTATTTTTTAAGATGGAGATGCTTTTCTGCTCCACTGTTGTTGGGCTTCCTATGTTGATCCCTCCCATGATCTTAACTGGGGAGCTGTTTAGGGCATGGAAGTCATGCTCAGAGGTAATTTATTATGTGGAATATTTTGAAATTAATAATTTAAATAATATTTAGAAATTAATTTATTGCTTAATTTAGTTTTTCTTATGTTTGTGTCTAAAATTAAAATTATTTGAATAACTTGTGATATTCTTATGTTATCGATCTTCCATGATGCACGATTATTAATGTAGAATGTATAAATATACGATCCGATGAGAATAGGATAGAATACATGTATGAGATAGATGAGATATTTTAAATTTAGAAATATTGAAAAAAACATATAAATTGGAAATGACATTTTAAAAAAATGTTATTTAATATTTTTAAAAAATAGATATCGCATAATTGATACTTGCAATCGCCTTTTAAATTAAATGAGATTAGTAGAATATAATATTTTCTTTTTCATCAAATAAAGCATAAATGTTTGGTAATAATTTAATAAATAAATGACATTTACTAGAGACTTATAAATTTATAATGATGAGGAAAATTTCAAAAAAATGAATAGATATACAATCAAATTAAATTAAAAAGCATTTAATGAAATTTTAAGAAATTTTAAGAAAAAAAGAACTTAATTTATAAATTAACAATATACAAGTGGGGGGCATTATATAATTACTTCCACTTGGGACTATAAAAACATTAAATTGTGCTGTAAATAATACGTTTGACATTTTTATATGGCTCATGAATTTTAAAACTTATAAAGTGTATTGACTTGAAACGCTAAGTAATATATTATCATTAATGTCATTTTCATTTAGTAAAATAATTCATAATTTATTTTATATTATTGAATAGTAGTTATCATATGTTGAGGTTGAATAAATATTGAGTACATTAACTTCTTCAATAATTTTATTTAACAACTACTTCTACATGCAGCATCTGTATGTCTATGCTGTGCTGGTTTTTGAGGCCATGGCCACCTTTGTTGGTCAGATATCTGTCTTATCTCTCATCGCCATTTTTGGCGCAGCGACTACAGCCATGGTGAGTTAATTTAATCTTCTTCCACAATGATTCAGAAAATTTTCTGTTTCCTCCTCACTAGCTAATTCCATGGTATTTTACAGGTAACAACAGCGAGGAAAGCAGTAACTCTTCTCCTCTCATATTTGATATTCACAAAGCCTATGACAGAGCAGCATGGCACTGGGCTCTTGCTTATCTCCATGGGCATTATCCTGAAGCTTCTACCCGAGTATAAGGACAAGAGTTATATTCCTCGGAAGCCCAAGCAGCAGTTGGAAGAAGAAGAAGATGGGCTCAATGAGAGAGAAGAGAAGACAGCCTTGGTTTAGCTGTTATTTTCCAGGTTTGAAGAATCAAAAGAAGGATTCAGAAGGTGGCTTCTTGGTTTCTGCTTTTGGGGTTTATCCCAAGATTTCATCATTTTTTTATAAGTTTTTGTTTTTTTGTTTTTATGTTATTATATATGGAAATAATGCAGTAAAAATCTTTAATAGTCGACGAAGAATAATTTTTTAATGGAAAATTATATTTTTAAGCGTTGAAATCTGCAGTTAAGAGCATGCATTTGATTGATTTGATCAGTTCAGTTTACATATTAATTTAACTAATCAATTCATATCTGTTCTACTTCAAAAAATAAGAAAATCTAATAGGCCAAGCTGCTCTTCAAACCGAAATGAAAAGAAATTAAAAATATTTCATGAATTAAATTGTCAAAGCCAATTCAGTGTTATCACATAGTAAACTTATATGTGAATATATATCACTATAATCTATTCGGGCTTGTTTAGAATCAATTTTATTTTATGTTTTTTTTTTGTACTATTTCTAAAAATATATTTATTTAGTGTTTTTAAAAGAATTTTTATTTTAAAATTTAAAAAATAAATCACATTATTTTTTTTAAAATATTAATTATAACATCTTATGAAGTCAAACCAAAGAATACTGAAAAGCGATGAGCGATGACGTACGTAAGGGTATATTTGTAAATATTAATTTTTTTATAATTATATAAAAAATATATAAAACAAGTATACATTAGATCCTAACAATACAATAAAATTATTACTGAAAGCATTATCTCTATATCTTAACAATAATAAATACATTAGAAAGGATAATACTAAAAACAAAGAAACATAGTGACCAATTCTGAGAACAACTAATGCTGATATCTAACATTCTTAATTAATTTATACTTTTAAGAAATAAATTTGATAATTTCAGTGGCGCATCAAAAGGCCTAAAAAATACATTATGGTTGCTCTAATGAGTTTATTATTATTATTTTTGGATCATTTGGGCTATTTAAAGTAAACTCACGTTACACTTCAAATATAAGACGAGACGATGAGAGAGAATCCTCGAATCACAGTGCCAAGTAGTTCGGCGCGCTCTTACGGGTTGATTGATGTGTTAAAGAAATTACCATTCTACCCAACCTTTATTAGAATATAAATTATACAATCATGCAATTTATAGGGTTTAAGTTGTCATGCAATTAAAGTATTGTGGTGCACGCCATGCGGCGGCGGCCTGCCGGCGACCACAAGATGGCGCGGTGGCACAGCGAATAAGGATCCACGTGAAGAAGTCGGCTGAACGTGCTGCACGGGCGCGGTGGCGGCGACGCGGCGGGCGGCGGGCGATCGCTGGCTACAGAAGCGGCGGCCGGAGGCTACGTCCGCAAGATCACTTTATATTGGTATTTGAAATTTGCAGATTTAGCGAATTTCAAATACACGCGAACCGCCTTTACAGATTTGAAATGCACTGAAATTTTACTTTACTTGGAACCAAATACTTGAAATGTTCAAAAGCATGTGCATTCCAAATGCACGCTACCAAATGCACGCTACCAAACAGCCCCTAAAAGAAAATAAGTCATTGTATATATAAGACATGCTTTCTATTGACAATCAATCAAATATTAATCATAAATATGAAGCATTATTTGCTTTAAAATATCATATATTGGGCTTAATCATACATCAAATATTTGAAAATAAGATAAAACTATATATATATATATATATATATATATATATATATATATATATATATATATATATATATATATATATATATATATGCTAAAAAAATCGCTTGGTAGAATAAAAGTTTACGCAGCCTTTTGTAAAATCGAGAATACAATCGATATTTGAAGAGTGAATAAGAAACTCTAAGATTTTTACATGAAAAAACTCCAGAAAGAGGGAAAAAAAACCACGGGGCCTAGCCCAACAAAAATTTTCCACTATATATCTGTTTTGGAATACAAAATTTTCCATAATGAGATTACAATCAGTATAGAAAAGTCCGACAATGGAATCCCATAATCGCAATAACAACTATGCGCATAAAATAACAGCTTGTTTAGCGATGATGGTAAACAATGGGCCGATCACTATGATCGGCCGACGATGGTGATGACCGCGAGATGATCGACGATGGTCAACGGCCAGCGCGTGATGACCGTGACGGGTTGATGATGACGATGATCGATGGTATATGCCGCGAACGGCGGCAGAACCGGCAGCGGTGGCTGGGGATGACCGATGGTGTTGTGAGCGACCGGCGACGGGTCGACGGCAATGACCGACGACAATGGCGGTGATGACCGCAATGGTGGTCGACGCCGACGGATCGGCTAGCGGCCGGGCGCGGTTGGCACGCGGCGGTGGTCGGCGACGGCGACGGTGGTCGGCAACAGTGGTGGCACGATTATGCTTGGAGGATTTTCAAGCTTTAGAGCTCCTCTTCTTTAGCGCCCCATGAAGAATGAGGCTATTTATGATTAAGAAGTGTTTCTATAAATACATGCAAAATCCAAACTACTCTATTGTATGACTCAAAATGATTCCTTCGATCATCTGATGTATTTTAAGTATTTGAATGCTCCAATGAAGTCAGAATTAGGAGATCTTAGGCTTGTTAGATCCGGCTCGTCTAGGCGCTCGATTTGACTATAAACACTCTATATTTGGGAGCCGACTGATATCACAAAGTTTTTAATTATATTTTAAGCGCTTGATCTAAGTTAGTCTTGACTCAGAATTAGATTTCTTTTGATATCAAGATTTGTGCTTCGACTGGTAGAATTTTCAGAGCCATATTAGTTGCCCCTTATTTTTGGATGACATTACTTATTTCATCCAAAAATACATTAATTTTTTTTTAAAAATAAAATAACTTTACTTATTATTACGATTTGTAATTACATATGTTATAAGTATTAATTTATTTATTATCTAATTAATTATTAATATTTATTTATTTGATTATTATATATATCGACATTTAGTCTTGAAAGAGATGAGTTTTTTTTTAATAAAATGTTATAATGAGGAGAGGGTTTTTTTTAATAAAATGTCATAATGAGGAGAGAGTTTTTTTTTTAAATTAAATGCCATAATGAGGAGATAGTTTTTTTTTCTAATTAAATGCCATAATGAGGAGATGGAGTTTTTTTTTAATTTATTCTCTCTTTCCTCCTACAGTGGATCTATAAAAACCCCCTATGGTCAAGTAAGGAGACACAACTCCCATATACTTTAATGTTCTTCTACGTTAGATGAGAAATTGTTTAGTAGAAGTTCAAGGGCTAGGGTAAAATTTTTTTTTTTTTTTGTTTTTCTTTCTTTTGTCAGCAAAGCTCTGACATTCTTCTTAAGCTCTGACCTTCTTCTTAGAAAAAGGTCATTCGCTTTGCTGATCAAGATCCGTAGCTCATACGACGAGGCTCCGATTTTCCCTCGAGAGAGGTGTTAACTGTCCTCGTTGGATCGACCGGGTTCGGAGGTGATCAAGGCCCGTAGTTTATACGATGAGGCTCCGATTTTCCCTCAAAAGAGGAGTTAATTGTCCTCATCAGACCGACTGGGTTCAGAGGTCAAGGTCGAAGTTCACAGGCTTCATTTTCCCTCAAGAGAGGTGAACCGCCCCTGACCAATTTGGAGGCGATCAAGACCCGTAGTTCATAATGGGCGAGGCTCCCTCGAGAGAGCGCAACCGCCTCATCGATTGACCGGGTTTATAAGGATCAAGACTGTAGTTCATACGACGAGTTCCGCTCGAGAAAGAGTCAACCTCGCCGTGACCGGATCGAGGCAATACAGGCCCGTAGTTCATACGGCAAGACTCTGATTTTCCCTCGAGAGAGGCGTCAACTATCCTCGTCGGACCAACCGGGTTCGGCGGTGAACAAGGCCCATAATTCAAATGGCAAGGCTTCGATTTTCTCTCGAGAGAGGCGTCGACTGTCCTTGTCGGACCTACTGGTTCGGAGGTGATCAAAGCCCGTAGTTCATACGGCCAAGCTCCGATTTTCCCTCGAAAGAGGCATCAACTGTTTGGTCAGATTGACCGGGTTTAGAGGCAATCAAGGCCCGTAGTTTATAGAAAGTTGATTTTCTTGAAACTCCAATAGTTGACAACTGGCAAGGTGGTGGGGAAGCATTGATTGGAAATAATTCCTCAGAAAACTCATAAATTCTGGTACATAATTTTAGAGTGTCATTCTTCATGATGTTACTTGATGCTATTAACTTATATGGAAGGGATAGAATCGAATCCGCTGAGGAATTTTGACCCATTCGAGGTTGTTTGTCAAAGTATTACTTAATGACATTAACCTGTGTGGAAAAGGTTGAATCGAATTCGCTGAGAATTTTTGATCCATCCGAGGTTGTTTGTCAAAGTGTTACTTGATGACATTAACCTGTATGGAAGAGGTTGAATCAAATCCACTGAAGATTTTTGACCCATCTGAGGTTGTTTGTCAAAGTGTTACTTGATGACGTTAACCTGTATGGAAGAGGTCGAATCGAATCAACTGAGGATTTTTGGCCTATCCAAAGTTGTTTGTTAAAGTGTTACTTGATGACGTTAACCTGTATGGAAGAGGTCGAATCGAATTCGCTAAGGATTTGTGACCCATCCAAGGTTGTTTGTCAAAGTATTATTTGATGACAGTAACCTGTATGGAAGAGATTGAATCAAATCTACTGAGAATTTTTGACCAATCCAAGGTTGTTTATCAAAGTGTTATTTGATGACGTTAACATGTATGGAAGAGGCTGAGTCAAATCCGCCAAAGATTTTTGACCCATCCGAGGTTTTTTGTCAAAGTCTTCGCTCGATGACGTTAACCTGTGTGGAGTAGGTGCGAAGTTTTCACCTATCCGATGCTATTTATCAGAGTACTCGCTCGATGATATGAATTTGTGTGGAGTAGGTTTGAAGTTTTGACATATCCGAGGTTGTTTGTCAGAGTCTTCGCTCGATGACGTTAACCTATGTGGAATAGGTGCAAAGTTTTGACCTACCCGAGGTTATTTGTCAGAGTCTTCGCTCGATGATGTTAACCTATGTGGAGTAGGTGTGAAATTTTGACATATCCGAGGTTATTTATCTGAGTCTTTGCTCTATGATGTTAACCTGTATGGAGTAGGTCTAAAGTTTTGACCTATCCGAGGTTGTTTGTCAGAGTCTTCGCTCGATGATGTTAACCTATGGGGAGTAGGTGCAAAGTTTTGACCTATCTGAGGTTGTTTGCCAGAGTATTTGCTCGATGACATTAACTTGTGTGGAGTAGGTGCGAAGTTTTGACCTATTCGAGGTTGTTTGTCAGAGTCTTTGCTCGATGACGTTAACTTGTGTGGAGTAGGTATGAAGTTTTGACCTATTTGAGGTTGTTTGTCAGAGTCTTCACTCGATGACGTTAACCTGTGGGGAGTAGGTGCAAAGTTTTGACCTATCTGAGGTTGTTTGTCAGAGTCTTTTCTCGATGGCGTTAACCTGTGGGGAGTAGGTGCAAAATTTTGACATATTCGAGGTTGTTTGTCAGAGTCTTCGCTTGATGATGTTAACCTGTGTGGAGTAGATATGAAGTTTTGACCTATCCAAGGTTATTTGTCAGAGTCTTTGCTCGGTGACGTTAACATGTGGGGAGTAGGTGCAAAGTTTTGACCTATCCAAGGTTGTTTGTTAGAGTCTTCTCTCCATGATGTTAATCTATGGGAGTAGGTGCGAAGTTTTGACCTATCCGAGGTTGTCTGTCAGACTCTTCGCCCGATGACGTTAACCTGTGTGGAGTATGTCTGAAGTTTTGACCAATCCGAGATTATTTGTCAGAGTCTTCGCTCGATGACGTTAACTTGTGTTGAGTAGGTCTAATCGAAACTACAAAGTTTTGACCTATCCGAGGTTGTTTGTCAGAGTCTTCGCTCGATGATGTTAACCTATGTGAAGGGGTCAAATCAAAACATTTGTTTGAGCTTGTAGCCAAAGTTGCTCCTTGACCTTTGCCTTTTTTATTAGCATTACTGATTTGCTTCTCAAACTGATAATCAATTAGATATCCAGAATATTGATTTGGATAATCTTTTGAGATTAACAGTTGCCCCTAGTCTCCAACAAAAGCTGAAAGATCGAAGTTTGATGAATCTTAATTCTTCTTATGTGTTCCTCGAGAGTAAGATTTTTTTCACCATATAGGTAGTGCTATTTTGAACATAAAGTCAGATTGTCAACCATTGTGAAGATGTAAAGGGAATATTTCTCACAGACTGCGCCAAACTGATGCGTGCTAGAAAATCAATTGTAGTAGAATAAAAGTTTACGCCTTAGCCTTGTTGTAAAATCCAACACACACACAAATATTTGAAGAGTGAATAAGAAACTCCAGGATTTTTTATGTGGGAAAATCCCAGAAAGAGGGGGGAAAATCACGGGGCCTAGCCCAACAAAACTTTTCCACTATATATCTATTTCGGAGTACAAAGTTTTCCCGATAAGGGATTACAGAATTGTATATGAGAAAGCCTGAAAATGGGAATCCTAATAATAACTTTATCGTATTTAAATAGAATGCTTATTGGTGGTATGGTGATGGTGAATAGCTCAAGCGATGATGTGACTCGGCGGTGGTGATGACCGCCGGAGATGGTTAGCATATTCATGGTGGTTGACCCGATGGTGGTCATCATGATAATGGTGGTCGATCAATGATGATTGATGGTGGTGGTATCACGGCCAAATGATGGTGCAGCGAAAAGGGCGATGATGACCGACGGTGAAAGGCTTAATCCTGGGGATATTGATGACGATAGTGATAGATGACAGCAGCGGATCGATGATGGTGGTCGTGAGTCGAGAAGTGATGACAGCAGGTGATGAAAAGTGGTGAACGATAATGTCAAAACTAAAGAAAAAAACCCTAATATGTTCTCTAGTTCAAAAGAAAGGTCGAAGGAGATACCGAATCGAGAAAGAACCCGCAATGACTGTTCTTCTTTCAAGATAATAATTGGAAATTCGAATTGGGAGAAAATGAGGGAATTTTCAATTTTGAAAAATTGGGATTTTCGGTTTTGGGAAAGCGAGGGATGTGGGAAGGGATTATTGGCCAAGAAGAATATGAGAAGGAGAAAAAATGGAAAGTGATTTTCGGCCAAACAAAATTGAAGGAAATGAGGAGGGATTTTTGGTTTGGTGAAAAAAAGAGGAAAATGGAAGATGAAATTTTCGGTTTGGAGGGAAGAAGTGGAAGAAGAAGGAAAAGAAATGAGAAGGAAGAGGAAGAAGGAAGAAGAAGAAAGACCCACCTTTTAGGTTTGGAGGGAGGAAGTGGAGAAGATTGAAATTTTCATTTGGAGGGTAGGAAAAAATGAAGAAGCAAACAAGATGACTCCCTTTCAGGGGAAATCGTGGAAACTGTTGATGAGAGGTGCAGGAGCGATTGAAGGAGTCGTTCAAACGGGGAGGGGTGTTTGGTTGAGGGAGAATCAAAGCTCATGTGTTCGCATGAAAAGGAGATGAGATCAAGCTCTCATTCGTGAAGAAGAGTCGAATTGAGTCGTGCATGAAGAAGGGGTTGAACCGATCAATTTTAGGGATTTAGGTTAATTTAGGTTTTTAAATTGATTTTTTTATTGCTTAACTGACTTTAATGTAAATTTTATGCCAATAAAATCACATAGTCAATATATATATCAATCTTAGCTTTTTCTGATGTTTTGAACACAACGGTGCAGTCTGTTTCACAATCGGAGGCCGTTTAGTTTGAGTCGGCATCAAATTGAATCAATTTCAGCTCAAAATGCGTGTCATCACTTTTGACCACTCAATTTTCACACAGACTTGTCCAAATTGAGTGCGAATAATCTTACTTAATAGATTTTATTATTTCAAAGCTAATGGCACAATCAATTTCACGAATGAATGTTATTTGGCTTCTGTTGGCACCTCCTAACTCTAATATGCATGTCGACATATTGATAACTTGATTGATTAATTGATTGCTCGTTAGATTGTGTAATATTTATATTCTGATCAGTTTCAATGTTTTGAACGTGATGACAAAGTCCGTTCATCGATCGGAGGTCGTTTCAACTATTTTTGGTGACGTCTAGTGCATTTTAATCTCGATTTGTGTGTTGTCACTTTTGATCACTCGACATTTGCACAAACTCATCTAAATTGGGCGTGGATAGTCTCATTTGGTAGTTTTTGATATTTTGAAGCTAACAATGTGATCAGTTTCATGAATGGAGGTCGTTCAGATATCATAATGGCTTTTTGACTCTGATATGTATGTCAATAAATTGATAGCTCGATCGCTTGGTCGGTTGATCTTTAGATTATGAAATATTTATATTATGATTAGTTTCGATGTTCTGAACATGACTGTGAAGTTCGTTCATCGATAAGAGGTCATTTCGATCATTTCGATGATGTCTAGTGAATTTTGTGCCCCGATTTGTGCACTGTCACTTCTGAAGTTCGTCGAATTAGACTTGTGGGCTTGACTTGACTTATGACACATATGTGGAGGTCAACAAATTCCCCCCCTCTAATAAATGTGATTTGCGCATGGAGTGAGTCACGTTTGTTGAAAAATGATTGACCCTTTGGGCTGGCCATTGAACTTGGATCATTTCAACTTCGATTGCAATGGATTATGGAGCTTTGATAGGATTTGTCATTAATATGATGCCTTACTTAGAATATGCTAAATTACAGGCTTGACCAATTTGTTAGAATCAACTTGTCAGATAGATAAGAGTTCTTACACCATCTACTCTCTACTTCAATGGCTTTGCTGAAGATATCTTTCTTTTATGTCCTTGCAGATTTGAGTTTCCTCCAATCCAAGCTTCGTGCTTAGTTGGATTTGATGGAGGAAATAGTCTGCTTATTTTGATGAAGGACTCCGCTAAGGAATTGGTTTATCCATTGTGGTGTTTATTTTTGAGGATGTGGGATACCATGCAGATCTCAAGAGTTACTTATTGAAGTGATCGAAATAAGAATGATGTACTATCTCAAAATATAAAATCACCATCTTATAATGGACCTAATCACCTAAGGACTCCTAAGACATGATGGGTCTTTGAATATACAGATCTTTCTCTACTTTACATGAAAAAGTAAAGTAGGGTTTATTTTAAGCCGAGTTCGTTAAGTTCCCTATGGAGGCAAGCCCCAATAGTTAATTACATCCTAAGGAATGGAAACTCCTTAAGAATACTCTTGATTAAAGTAGATAATTAGGGTCTCTAATGATTTTAAGGTTAAGACTATCAAAGGATTGACTATCTTAGAAAATCAAATGGGATATATCAAGGAGAATACTTATTTTTGGAATCCAAAGGGAGAAAGTAGGAAATGCTCATGATACCAGGAATCCTAGTAAGCATTCCAATCTACCTTATAATTGGGCTTTATATTTTTAAAATTGAAAAGGGTTAATTGTTTGAGTTCATATTTTATTAGATTGTTAGGGCTTATAATTCCACAACATAAGATTATGAAAATACCTAAGAGTAAGAATTTATGCTTGTAGCCCGAAGAAAACAACAACCTAATATCCTAAATCTAGGGAGATTTGGCGAGGGCTAAAACACGACCTAAATCTAAGGCGAAAATGGGTATGCAGTTTACCTCCACAAGAGAGAATAAATCACCCGACTGCTGAACTTATAACTGCATGGAGTGACAGCCAGCTAACTCCTCCTACGCTTTAAATCTATGTAGGTAAGTCTTATGCTTTGTAAGATAGCTAGGCTGTTATTTATTTAGAGAGAAAACTAAGTCCTTAAACTAATTCCATAAGAGACTAGAGCATAAGTGGTATGAAACCATGACTTATTCTAATGAAAATTTTATCAAATTTATTCGATCCTTTTTGGACTCTTTATTTTGACACAGGCTATGGGATTTTGTATGCCTAAATGCATGAGAACTTGATTATGGGCCAAATCAAAAGAGAAAAGTGTGTTCTTCCATCAAAGGCTCTCACAAGTTAAGCCTTCATTCTCTGGCACAGATGGAAGCCCCCTCTTAACAAGAGTGGAAGAATATGACATGCATGATGTTATACATACAATCATCCAGCTAAGGGGTTGCTAAAAATTTTATTATCTTGATTTAATCCCTAGGCTTTTATGCGAGGTTATGAATTATTTTAAAAATTTAGTTATGAGTTATTAATTGGGGTAGAAAAATTAATTTCATTCTAAGAGCCTACCGCATCCAGGCCACACATTTAAACATCAAACATGAAGAAACTAGAAAAAGCATGTAATTCTAGTGCGCAGTCTAAACACAACATCAAACAATTTTATAGACTATCGTAAAATAATAAAAGACCAATGCGGTTGGGTTCCGCCGTACACCCTGAAAAGAAAAAAAGATGGGTAGCTGAGCTCTACCCTTATACAACCCAGATTATAAAAATAATACATGCTATGGGGGTCTTCTTTTCTTCATTTCTTCCTTCTCTTCCTTTTTATTTGATTTGCTCCAAAGGCATTACAGGGCACCCCAGAGATTAAGTCTTTTGGCCACTGCTCATCTTAATCCCCCATAACACTAATCCTAATTTCTAATGCAAAATTACACTAAAAATAAGAGAAGTAAATCTAGCTACACCTACAAAACAAATGTTAGCTAAACACACCATACAACCCAAGTAGTTATATGAATAATTTGGACTTAGCACTCCACACATGGGTAACTAAGCCCACCTGTCCTAACATGAGTTATGCTCAGAGGCTAAGCAACCTACACAACAAACACATTTATATTTTTATTACAATGACCCCTTAAGCATAACTCCCTGCAGAAAATATGATTAGGCTAATCATGATCTACCATCCAGTCTACGAGGCATACACCCTAACATCCAGTCTAAAATATTACATCGCAAAACAACACACAACATAATACATACAACATCCTAACTTAGGTGGTGATTTAGTATTTTATTGTGCGTGCTTAAGGCTTGTGTGGCAAGACATTACTAAGCTTCTTCAGTTTAAGTTTCAATTTGGAGTTTGAATTTGTTTAAATTTTACCTTTGAATGATTTCAATTTAAATAATTTATTTTTCATTTTTATTTTACTTTTATTTGGTTAAAATTATGTTTAGGTTTTCAAGAATGAAGAGTAGAATGAGTTCCATTTGTAGACAGAACTCACCCTATTCTACATCCTAACTCCTAAAGAATCTAACTAAGATCCTTAAGTATCTTAATTAGCCCATTTGAATTTGTGTAATTCATTTGATTTGATTTAGAATTTAGAATTTGAGTTTGTTTAAGTATTTGATTGATTGATTTTGGATTAGATGTTTTGGTTTAATTACATCTTGATAATTCAAAATCCTTAATATCTAATGAAGTTTAAGTTTATTTAAATTTATGTGTTTTTAATTAATTAATTTTAGATTAGATGTTTTAATTTAATTAAATCTTGATAATTCAATATCCTTTTAAATTAATATATAATTCTTTTCTTTGATTATGGTTATGTGACTTAACTTTATGTTTATTTGATTTGATTATGGTTCATTTATTTGTAGTTTGATCATATTAGATTAATTGAGATTTTGTTTTGATTTTAATTGAATTTAATTCTTAGTAATTAAGATTTTATTTTTAATCTCATCCATTTATCATGTTTATCAAAGTTTGGTTTGTATTTTGACTTCATACATTGGATAGTTAATCAGTTTATCTTTTTTTTAAGTAGGTTGAATGAGATTTGATTTGATTACATATTAAATTGATAAGAGTCTTTCTTAATTTGATTTAATTTGATTTGATTAGCTTTATTAGTCATTGGGTTTGCTTAGGTTCAATGTGATTATGTGATTAGTTTAATTAAGAAGTGTATTTATGTTAATTATAAAGGTTTGTTTAATTTTTAATATGATTTCATATTTGTTTAGGTTAATGATGTAATTAATGACTTAATAATTTAAGTTTAATTTAGGTTTTGATTAGTATTTAATTACATTTATGCTTGATTAAGTTTGAGTTTAATATGATTAATTTGATTGACTTAATTAGCTTATTTAAGAAGTGTGATCAAATTAATTAGTAGATTAATTAAGTGTTTGATTTGAATTTGATTTTAAAGGTTAATTTGGTTCATTAAGATGATAGATTAATTTATTAAGTTTGCATTAATTAGATGTTTATTCAATTGGATTAGCTTAAGAGTGATTAGTTTAATTAACAAGTGTGTTTAAGTTAATTATTAAATTAAATAAAGATTTATTTAATTTTTAATTTGGTTTTATATTTATTTAGATTAATGATGTAATTAATGACTTAATGATTTATGTTTAATGATTTGATTGGTATTTAATTGCATTTATGTTTATGTTTTAGGTTTATAATTTGATTAATTTAATTAGTTGAGGTGTGATTCTTATTAAATTAAATAAAGATTTGTTTAATTTTTAATTTGATTTCATATTTATTTGGGTTAATGATATAATTAATGACTTGATGATTTAAGTTTAAATTAGGATTTGATTAGCATTTAATTACATTTTATGTTTGATTAAGCTTAAGTTTAATATAATTAATTTGATTGACTTAATTAGTTTATTTAAGAGGTGTGATTAAGTTAATTAGTAGATTAATTAAGTGTTTGATTTTAATGTGATTTATAAAATTAATTTAGTTAATTAAGATGATAGGTTATTTCATTAAGTTTGCAATAATTAAATGTTCAATTAATTAAGTTTGATTAAGGGCAATTAAACTTTTTTAAATCATTAGATTAATCAAATATTTGTTTAATTAATGACTTAATTTTTCACATTTGAGTGATTTGATTTCGTTAAGTGTTTTACTTAAGTTTGATTTGATTAAACGATTATTGTTATTATCATTTGATTAGATTAAGTGATTTAATTATTTATTCTTATTTCAATTAAACTTGATTATTCATAATCATAGTTAGGTTTGATTTTCTTAATTTATTATGTTCATTAGATTTCATTCATGTTTGATTTAGTTGTTAAGTTTATGTATATTTAGTAATTATCTTATTCCAAATGATGTGATTTAATCATATGTTAATTAAGTTTACTTTGACTTTATTTGATTTAATTTGATTAATATCAAATGATTATGTTGAATTGGTTTGTTAATCATTTGATTTTTAGTTTATTTAATGATTAATTAATTTCAATTTGTTTATATTCATTAAGGTGTTTCATATGATTAAGACTCCATGTTTAGTGTAGGCTTAGTTATACTAGTTTAGCCCAAGTTAAAGTTTCCTAGATTTGTCAAATTTTAAGTTTGATTTAAGATTTAATCGTTTAATTGAGTTTTATTGGTTTAAATAGGTTTAATCATATTTAATTTAATTTCTTAGGAGGATGATATTTTTCTGATTTGAGGTTTGATTAATGATTGCTTAAGTGTTATTTCATTTCTAATTTTGATTTTGATATTTAAATTATTTTTAGATTATATTTTAATTAAGTCCTTAATTGATTAAACTTTAATATTAAGTGTTTGTTTGGGGTTCATTAAGATTCAAAAAATCACATTATTTTCTTAAGAGTCCTAGATGTCAATTGAAGTGATTTAAGCTATTTTGAAGAATTTTGTAAATTTTTGAATTTTTATTTGATTTATTTTATTAAAATGGACAATCTGAACTTCAAAATTTAATTTCTCTCAATCCAATAGCCCTTTTTACTTCAGAATTTTATGATATGTGTGATTTAACTTTAGTTTAAATTTCTGTAAATTTTAACTTAATATGACATATATTTTTGGTTTAATTAATAAAACTTAATTTTTACTAAAACTCAAATTAAACTTAAAATACTTAGTGAAATTTAGGGATTTTAGATTTTTTAAATTCCTCTTAGAAATATAAATCCAATGAGTCCTTGTTTCCAATTTTTGGTTAAGTATTTTATTTTCTAAAGTTAAATCAAAAAATTTAATCGACGCGGCAACGATGATTGATGTTTATGACACATGCGCTCCTTGCGGCATCGCGTGATTCACATGCGGCCGAGGCGATGAGCGGAAATGGGTCAAGGCTTGGTGACCACGTTCACTATGGACCATCGATCCGATCACGGCCCAGATCGCGGCAAGGAGGCCGTGATTGAGCGATCGACGGCGGAGCAATCCGACCACAAATGCGCGATCGAATGGTCCATATCGCATCAGACAATGCAAAGGCTCGGATAATGTGATCCGAGCCCCGACTGCGGAACCGCGACGATGACCGATCTCGCCATGATGAACAAAGGATTTCAAGATTTTTTAAGAAGAAAATTAAAATTTTTAAGCATAAACTTGTCCAAATGGACTTGTTTTCACATCAATTCACACCAAAATAAATTGTAATTTCTAATTGGGAGGATTTAAAGTAAAAATGCTGGATTATTCAGAAGAAATTCTTAAAATCGCATGAAAATTAACACAAAATGTGAGAAATCCTAAGGCCGGCTAAAGTTTGGCAAAATTTAAGTCATTGGGGATGGTTTTCGGCGACGGTGAAGATCTGAGCAAACTCTTAGGTATGTGAGGAAGCTTTGGAATGATTTTGAACCTTTGCCTCCCTTTGGAATGTTGTCTTCTCCATTGTTCACTGTCACCTTGCCGGAAGCTCCTATTTGTATTTTTGAGCTAAAAAATGGCTCAAAGAGGTGGAAGATGGGTTCCTTTTTTACTTTGGGGAGCTCTTGGGGGCCGAATAGTGGTGGGAGGAAGAAGAATGAAGCCTCATTTCCCCCTCCTTTTATAATGGCCAAAAATTCACCCTTTTTTAATTTTTTTTTGGCTCCAAAGTATTATAATCTTGCTTGGGGTGGTTGGGATGGATGATGGATTGATTGAGGACTTTGAATTTTTGTTCCAAAATCCTCTCTTGTTGCCATATGATCAGCTCTATTCAAAGTAAATATTGGGGAGAAGTTAAGTGCATGTGATGGGGGAGAATTAAATGAGGTTGGGTGGAATCCTATGTGGGGGAGGATCCATGAGGGATTTAAATGGGTTGGGTTGATTTTGAGCTGATCCCAAATGGGTTTGGGTTGGGTTTAATCAGCCCCCAATGGGTCATGGCTTGGTTTCAATAGATTTGGCTCAATTTGGGTCATATTGGGTCAAGTTGACCAATTTGACCAAAATTGGCCAAATTAACATGGGTTATGGGTCGATTCATATTCAATTGGCTAATTGAAGATGAATGTGGTCTTTAGTTTGAATTAATTTGGATTTAATTTTCATTTAGGCCAAATTGACCCTTTAGGCCTATATGGGCTTAATGGCTCAATTAGGCTCGATTAATCAAATTGAGTTTAATTATGGCTTTGGTCAAGTTAAATAATTAATTTGGAATGAACTCAAGCCATTATTGTAATCAATTTGGGTTAGATCATGATTTGACTCAATTTAGTCTTTTTGGCCAATTTGGGTCAACATGGATCAAATGGTCAATTGAGCTTGATTTGGCTCAATTGGTGGTTAAGTCATATTTAAATAATGATTTTAGGTTAATTCAAATTATTGGTTTTAATCAATTTGTGTATGATGAGTTTTGGCTAGTTCATTTAGTTAGTAATAATTTGGTCAAATGACTAAGTTGACTTGGTTTGACCCAATTGATTGCAATTGATCATCCTGGGGTGATGAACAATCATGGTGGAAGATTTTGGTGAGCTTGGTTCAATCCAATTTAGGTTGGATTGAAAGTTAGCTCAAATGGGTCCTTTAGGTCACTTTGGGTCAAGTGGACCTAAGTGGGTCAATTGGTTTGATTTTGGTTTGATTCGAGTTTAGTTGAACTTATATATGAGCCCTAGATTAAAATATAAATTCAACAGTAATCAATTTGGAGTCTAAGGGATTTTGGCTCATTGGAAATTTTCAAATCAAAAGGGCTAGGTTGGGTTTGACTTGGGTTGGCTTTGATTTAGTTTGATGATTGTAGGTTTTATTTATATTTAGATAAAAAATTGAATGAATGATTGATTCGAGAGAGAATTCATTAATTTTAACTAGATTTGGATAAAATTTGGTTAAGTTCAAAGAATTGGCTTAAAGGGCTTAGATTGAGTTTGGATTTGATTTTCGATATAGTTTTGGTCATTTGAATTTGGATTTCATTTATATTTATGAATATAAATAAAAGAATAATTGATCTATAAAGAAATAAATTGAGTTTGATTTGATCTAAATGGAGTTTTGGCTACGCTTATGAATGTGGTTCATAAGGCTTAGAAAGGGTCTTAGGATTTGAATTTGATTTTGGGTTTCAATCATTTGAAGTCAATTTTGAAATTAGATTTGAAATTTGAATTTGAATTTGAGATTTAATTTGAGAATTGAATCTGGGCTTGATTTGAGAAAGTGTATCTAGATTAGGTTTAGGCTATAGGATAGGTAATTTTCTTAAGCCCTAAGGCATAGCTTAATCTTATGATTAACACTTCTAAATTTCTAGGCTTAGGTTAATTGTTCACCTAATCACTAGAAGTGTCTTATGACTAAGGAATTCTTAGTGTCTAGAAGAGTCCTTTAAGCTTGACAGACTTGATGAAGGACTGACCTGATTTATTCATATTGACTTGTCAAGAAGTGTAAGTACCCTATGAATCCTGTGCTTGTTGCTTTGATGGATTCATTGAAGGTACACATGATGACCCAACGCTTATATCTTTGAGTTATCAGTTTAGCAATGTGTACTTTAACAGAAAGAATAATCACAAAATTTCTTTAGTTCGGCCATTGGCTTTTGTATGAACTATGAAATTGCTTCCTCGGTCCTGTGCTTTATGATTTGATGGACTTGATGAGAAGATTGGGTTTGATCTGTGCTTTGAGCTTGATTAGATCATTTGAGAATATATTGAAATATCACCATGCAAGCAATATGAAGATTGATTTTAGGCTGCTCTAAATTGAGAGTTTCCTCAGATTGTCTTGATCTATCTATCAAGTAGAAAGATCTCTTGGATTCTGGTTATTTATAATCACTAAGCTGGATCTAGTTTGAGATTGAACATCTATCATCATTGGACTGATGAGCAGAGGCTCTTTCACTACGACCTTTTCTTACGGCTTGTTAAGTGAGGAGAGTGTCCGCAACTCGGCCATATTTGAGCTTATTGAGTTCGACCTTTAGAATCTACTCGAGTCTTCGACTTAAGCTGTAGTGGATTTATGGTTTTGTCATTGGACTGACGAACATGGGCTCTTTCATTGTGGCCTGTTCTTACGGGTTGTTGTGTGAGGAGAGCGTCAGTAACTCGATCATTTGTGTGCTTGTTGAGTTCGACCTTTAAACTCATCCGTGTCCTAGACTTCAGGATGTAGAGGTTAATGTTTTTCCTACTCAGTTGATTGAAACTTCCAAAATTGGGAGTTCTTCTAACTTGATCTTTAGAATTTGGCAAATCTGAGAGATAATTTTCTTGACATTTATGGCTATCTTTTCATGCGTAGAAATAGATTCTTTTTGTTCCTGTAAGAACCTGTAACTTAACAGTAACAATTATGGGTATATTAAGGGATTTTCGCATAAAGCTCAATGTCAACTTGAATTAGAATATATTCGAGGATCTCATCTTATAACACAACATCAACTCAAATAAACTTAACATAAACTAAAAATGCCCCTGTCTTGCAGGGGGATTCTAAAGCGCATTTAGAAGAACTTTTAAGATGAAAAATATACAAATACATTAATATTTGAATTGATATGCTCTTGAGAGGGTTTTAACACATAACATTGATTTCATCTATATATAGAAATCTAAAATGCCCCCTGTGTAACAGGAAAATTTTCACGAAAAAGTTTTTTCATATGGAGTGAGTATATTTATTTAGGGATCTCAACATGAAGCACGGTGTCGACCTAAATAGATATACTAAAAAATATCCCCTATCTTACAAGGAGATTTCTATTATACCTCAAGAATGTATTCATCATGTATAATACTTTTTTAGGTATCGACCATTAATTGGCGGCATTGGTCTTTCACCCTTTAGGTCAATGAGTTGGTATGCCCCTCCTTGGTACACTTTCTCAATGACAACAGTGCCCTCCCAATTAGGCTCAAAATTTCTATCGAATTTTCGATTAAGAATAATTGGTATTCTCTGCATTAGGACAAATTCCCATTTTTGGAATGTTCGAGGCCGCACCACATGGTCAAAAGCCCTGGATATATTTGCTCGATAAACTTTCAGATTTTGATGAGCTTGTAATCTAACTTCATCAAGCTCGTCGAGTTCCTCCATCCTTAGATGAGCATTTTTGATCTTTAGTTAGATTGTATTGGATGGCTACTCAAAGTGATGGCAACTCAACTTTGAGCGGAAGAACTGCTTCAGTTCCAAATACTAATGAATAAGAAGTGGCTTTAGTCGGCATCTTGTAGGTGGTTCGATATGCCCATAATACCTCTATTAGCTTGGTATGCCATTCTCTCTTATTTTAGTAAGAATATTCTTGAGCAGCTTGACTAATGTCTTGTTGAAGGCCTCCGCCAAACCATTTGCTCTTGGATTGTATATTGAAGAGTATCTCTATTCAATTTTGTGTCGATCGATGAATCAATAAATCTTTATATTTTTGAAAGTTGTGCTATTATCAGAAATTATTTAGCACGACACTCCAAATCTATAGACTACATTATGCATAAAGAAGTTAATCACTCGGTCAGCTGTAACTTCTTTAAATAGGGTAGCTTCAGCCCACTTAGAGAAATAATTAATGGTTATTAGGATGAACCGATGTCCAGCTGACAACAACGGTTCAATTGGTCTGATTATATATGTACCCCAGTATTCGAATGGCCAAGATGCTATCATTGGGTGTAGTAGATTTAGAGGTTGATGGTTTATATTCCCATGTACTTGGCATCCATGGCACCTCTTAGCATAATTGATACAATCTCTCACCATAGATGGCTAATAATAGCCCATCCTTTTGATCTTTATTGCCATCTTGGGATGTGCACCATAAAGTCCTTCATCAACTTCAATCATCACTTTGGTAGCTTCATCTGCATTTAGGCATCATAGCTACATTTGTTCAAAGGATCTACGATATAAAGTTTTATTGATGAAAGCATAGCACAACATTCTCTTCTTGATTTGAGCTGCCAGTGATTTATTGTTTGGTAATTTGCATTCTTTAAAGTAGTTAATGAAGGGTTTTCTCCAATCATGTGGCTCTTCTACAATAAAGGCTTCACACTATTTTTTTGAGGTAATATCAGGCTTAGCTCTTCTTGGTACAACTTATTATTGATTTTGAAGAGTATGAGAAGCAACCTAAGTTGCATCCTGTTAGGTAAACTTTGATAACCCCTCTACCTACAGGAAATTATACTTTGCTGGCTCTATAACTCATCGAGTAAATATCCCGAACATGATATAATCACCATTCATACTTGCCATCTCCTTAGCTAATTTTACTAAGCAATATGCTTTACTATTCTCGGATCAAGAGACTCAAGTTAATATAATATTTGATATTTTCTTTATAAGCTCAAGAACTAGCTTGTGATAGAAAGCTAACTCAAGCTTGTTGATTCTATAGATGCCAAGTACTTGATTTATAATAAGCCTAGAATCACAAAAAATATGCATGTTTTGAATGCCTATGAAAATAATTTCTTCAAGACCTGCCACTAATGCTTTGTACTCAACTTCATTATTAGTTCTTGGCTTGGTCAACCCATATGATCATCTCATTATCCCTCCTTCTAGTGTTATGAAGATGATGTCGATTCCTGCTCTTGCCCTTGGGAAATTTAGAGGTTGGACTTGTTTGATCGATGAGGCTCCATCAAAGTACATTTTTCAAATTTATGATTTTTCTCTTTCATTAATGAGCATAATTTACTCATCAGGCAAATCATCATTAAGAGAAGAGTCCACAGGAATGGGATGTGTAGCTAAAAAATCTGCTAAGACTTATCCCTTTACTACTTTTTGCATAATGTATGTGATATCGAATTGTAAAAGCAATACTACCCATCTTGCCAAGTGACCTATCAATACTGGTCTTGTCATCAAGTACTTCAGCTAATCGATCCTTGAGATGAGGG
The DNA here is from genome assembly GCA_021442155.1 of Cymbidium sinense. Taxonomy (NCBI): domain Eukaryota; kingdom Viridiplantae; phylum Streptophyta; class Magnoliopsida; order Asparagales; family Orchidaceae; genus Cymbidium; species Cymbidium sinense. The sequence continues at coordinate 248,210,766 of CM038214.1, forward strand.
TAATCTTATGAGATAACATATAATAATGAAGCTTTTAGATTGCAAAGATCAATGTCAAGCAGTGCTTCTCTATCGAAGAGTATCTCATTTCTGCTCCTATTAATCTTCGACTGATATAATAAAAAGCATTCTCTTTGCTTTCTTCATTGTGTTATGCCAATAATGCTCTAAGAGACTCTTCTAATGCAGTTGTGTCTAGAATGAGGGGTTTCCCAAGAGTAGGTGCTGCAAGGATTGGTGGATTTAATATGTAACTTTTAATGCTATTGAAGGCTTTTGACACTCTTTGTCCCATTTGAATGAAGCATCCTTCTTCATTAGCCTTGCAAATGGTTGACAGTGTCCTGATGGGTTTGATATAAATCGATGGATGAATGCGAGTTGTCCTTGTAAAGAACGGAGCTGACGCAAACTCTTCGGTGGAGGCATCTCCACAATTACTTTAATTTTAGCAGGATCAATTTCAATTTCTCTATGATGTAGAATATACCCAAGAAGTTTTTTGGAGGATACCCCCGAATGCACATTTTAGAGGATTCATCTTACAATCATATTTTTTGATTCTTTTCAATACAATTCTCAAATCTTTAAACTGATTTTCATAGTTTAAGCTCTTCACCACCAAATCCTCAACATAGCATTCCACCTTCGGGTGAATCAACTCATCAAAAATACGCATCATTGCTCTTTAGTATGTAACTCTAATATTTTTCAAACCAAAAGGCATGACTATATAGCAATAGATGCTAATAGGTATTTTGAATGATGTATGTCTTTCATCTTCAAGTGCCATCTTGATTTGGTTATATCTCGATGATTCATCCATGAATGAGAACATGTCATAGTTGAAAGTATTGTCCACTAGAAGTTCTAATATTGGAAGCAAAAGTCATCTTTTGGGTACACCTTATTTATGTCCCGTAAATCAAAGCAGAGATGCATTTGACTGTTCTTCTTCCTAACTGGGACAATGTTGGCTATCCAATCTGCATACTTCTCCTCTCGGATGAAGCCTGCTTCGATCAACTTTTTAGTTTATGCAATTGCCTGTTCTTCCATCTCCAATCTCATTTGCCTGGGAGCTTATTTAACAGACATCACATCTGGTTTAATAGTAAGTTTATGAACTACTACATCAGAGGATAAGCTTGGCATTTCAGAATATGTCCAGGCAAAGCAGTCCCTGAATTCACAAAGTAGCATTTTTAGCTCTTCAACTTTTTCATCAGGTAGAAGACTGATGAAAGTTGGATGGGATCATCTTTAGCTCCTAGGTTGATTTTTTGAGTTCATCCATAGTATTTGTCCACCATCTTGAGTTCTTCAGTGTGCGCTACTTCTTCATCATTTGTAAGAAAGATTTCATGGAGATCATCTTCTTCATCACTATTAGTTTCGATCTCAGCTTCTATTATATTATAACAAGCTTTATTTTGATGAGATTTGTGGATGAACCCAAGACCTTTAGTGATAAACTTATCACTTCTTCATGATGCTTGAGGACTTCTTTGGCTCCACATCCTGTTAAAGATTTGAGTTCTATTTTTAATAGTTTCAATATGAATTCCAACTTATGCATCATTTTTTGCAATTTCTGTGGATATTATATTAGTATTCTTGTTGTCACTATCTCATCATAATTTTCATGTTGAGTAGGCTGATCAAAATTGTGAGGTTGAGACTCTTCAAATTTATAAAATAGAGCTCATGTTCCGCCACTCTCGTTCAAAGGCGACACATAGAATGTTATCAACTCTTTAATATTATGAACCTCCAGTGGAGTGATTTCTATGAAGTACTGCTAAGGGATGGGTATAATTTTGAAGGAGTCCTCTGCTCTGCCAAATGAGCTATCCTTCTTGATGCGACCATCTGAACTCTATTTCTATAAGTAGATTCAAAATCATAGTCTGAATCAGAATCACTTATTTCATATTTTGCTTTTCTTAAAAGCTTATAAGTTCCCTTAGGTTTGATGAGAATATCTTCTTCTTCTTGTGTGTCACTTACTAAATGAGGAACTGATTTCTTGATTTAGATGCAGAATCAAGTGCTTTAGGGAGAGTCAGCATTACCTTCTTTCTTCCTCTTTTCTTCTGTTCTTTCACTTTATGAAGTTGCTTTTAGTTTCTGAAGTGGATGCTACCGCCTCAAGAGGCTCTGTTGGCTTAGGCTCTTTAAAGATGAAATATTTTGCATCTTCATAGATCTTTGCTTCATGGACAGAGAATGGTTGTATGTTGCTTGGAATTTTGAACTCTTCTCCATCTTTTAGGTACTTCATACACTAATGCATAGTTGATGGGACCATGTCATACCCATGCAGCCATGGCCAGCCCAAAAGAGCTCTAAATGATGTATTATCATCGATTACATGAAATTTGGCTTATGTATATAAATCCCGAAACTTGAGCAGGAGAATAAAAGAACCCAGAGTTTTTTGCCCTTTTTTATTAAAATCATTAACCATCAACTTATCTCTTCCAAGATGTTAGATGTCAAGTGATAATCCTCTCAATACCTATAGACTCATAGGATTGATAGAAGAACCTGGATCAATCAATATTCGACTGATCGAGATGCCATCACTTTTAGTAACATATAGAGTTGTGATCCCCTATCCCCAACATAAGATCTTCCTTAGAAAATGTGATTACTGGGAGATCTTGAGTTTGCAATGTTTTAGTTATGCATTTTTCAATAAAGTAAGCTTCATAACTCTCCGGATCTTCGAGAGCCTGTATCAAAGTTTCTTGGAGGTCTTTTGACATCAAGAGAGCCTCGTACACACTTAATTATATAGAGATCTTTCTCAGATGTGATAGAATATTATAATCTATCTTCTCGCTTGATTTAGGGTTTATTCTAGAATTTTTGGGAATGATATTTTCATTGACTTCAATTTGTTTGCCTTTGTCTTTATTTGCATTTCCCTTCTTTGATGAAGGTGGTAAGACTTTACCATTTCTCAATTGAACTTGAATTATCTTATCTTGCTCTGATTCTTCTGAAGAGGTGGTTTCTTCAAATTCCCTTCTTATTTTGAAGGATTGACCAAAAGAGTTAGACTCATTTTTCAACTTTATATGTTTCATGCGTGATGATATCGATGAGTCTGACTCCTCTCCATCGAGAAAATATAAATCTTCATTTGAACTATTATCATCTTGTTGAGTCATTAAACAAAATTTAGATGTTAACTCCTTAGACTATTCTTACTTTTCTGATAAGAATTCTAATGATTGGTTGAGTCTGTCTGACTACCCTTATCATTTTAGAGTAGCTAATATTGAAGAACATCTGATATCACATAGATGATTCGACATGTCTCTACTGTACAAGATTCACCATTATCTTCTTCATCTAATTCAATAATATGAAGTTTATGCATAAAGTATGTAAGCCAAAATGGGTGTCTTGCCAATTGGTGATACTCTTCTAAATTATTAATGATCTTTTGAGTTGTAGTCCTCTTCTTGATATTCTTTTTCTTAGCCAACTTCTTTGATTTATGAGACCTGCATTTAGTAGACTGCTCATTGTGCTGTGATAAAGTAGCATTGTCAAAATGTCGCTGAGAAGCCTAAATATTTGGTTTAGATATCTCTTTTAAGTCTAATATAGGTTCAAGTGGTGATTTTCACTTAACACTAGGGACACCTTTTAGCTACTTCAATATTTTCACAGTCTTTTTAGAGATTACTATTTCCCATTCTTCAGTCTGAGTTGATTTCTCCTTCTTTTTATCTTTGATGGATGGTACTGAAGAAGACGTAATCATCCTTGTAGACTCTCTTTTAGGGTTGACTAGAATATTATCGGATAGTGTAAATTCACCTCATCGATACTTCCTTTCTAGCCTTTAAGAATCTTCAATAGGTATCATCGATGATAGGGACAGTAATTTGGATTGTTAACTTGATTAGCATCATGAGGCCTTTTAATTTCTGGTAATTATAGGCCAGCTTTGATTGCTTGCCAAAATAATTTAGCCACACTGTTTCTTCTAAAGGAATAATCTTTGTCATTTTTTTTCTTAAGAGATGGCCGTATTCATTCATCATCTCTTGTTGTTTGTTTTGGATGCTCCCCACCACTTGGAAAAGTCCAAGGTTTGTCATTACCTCCTAATACTAATTGTGGCTGTGGATTAAAATGAGGCTTCTTTCCTTATCATCATTACATTGGTTGTTTTCCTTTATCCACATTATATATTACTTTTTCACCATTTGAGAGGAAAGCATGAGTTTTATTTCTTCTTGAGTCCGAAGGTTTGTTTCTCTTTATTTCATCTGCATAAATTTTAGACTTAGGGTGATTCAGCTTTTCAAATTTAGCCACCCTGTCGAGCAAGTCCTGGAACATTGTAATTGATGGCATACATAAAAATAGTGATATTTTATCATCTATATTGCCCATTAGCAATTGGATCGCATGTTCTTCTTCCATTTGTTGCTCACATTTCATGCTTAGGTTACGCCAATGACTTATAAATTTTATCATTGACTCATCTTTTCTCCTTTTCAACAAGGCAAGGTCAGCGATTGTTATGTTCTCAGTTGCATTAGTGAACCTCTTCATGAATATTGCCTCTAATTTAGCAAAAGTTTTAATAATCATTTGTAGATACCACCAAAGCAGTCATGCTACCGATGAACTAATGAAAAAAGTACATCATTCCCTCTGTGTTACCATAAGTAGCCTTAAATTGGGCTAGATGTTGCTTTGTTACCAAGCCCAAGTATATTAAATTTCAGCATTGAGTAACCTTTTGGGTATGACACTTGATTATATTTAGGTAAGGTAATTTTACTCACTTTTCTTGCTCGAGGCTATGACTACCTTTATCTTTTCATTGATTATTATTTCTAGAACAATATCGCTCTAAGTGTTAGCCATTTTGAATTATCGAAGAGGTAGTTGGTTAACTTGTTCGCTTCATGTGTAGCATGTGTATTGTAGAGCTTGAGGTACCAAAGTGGTGAAGTTATATTATTAGCTTTATTGATTATCGACAAGATGTGATGCATTTGATGTGATATTCTTCCACAACATCTCCATCATGATGTTCATTTATACTATCATATCATTCATCTTGGTACCAAGTCAGTAATCTCCTTATCTTTGACCTCCATTTGATCCATTTCTCTTTGCTCTCTAGTGCACACATCAATCAATACAGCTCTTCTTCTTCCTCTATTTTTTTTGTTATTGTTCGCTTCTTCTCATCTTCGGGAAGAACTTGATGTCCTTCTCATTTGTGCATTGTATTTAACGATGATGGAGTATAAAAGCGTAGTGATCATTTCGGTTCAACCATATATAAGCCTTCAACCCATGACCTCTTTCTCATTTTGTCTTATTCTCCTTCCTCTTTAGTAGAGATTAATGATCCATATTCTACTTGCTTTTGTAAAGACTCTTCTTCATAAATATCAAATTCAAGTTCAGTCCCTAATCCATGTTCATGGTTGGTGCAAAAAGTTCATCTATATCTCGACCATATATGACTACTTCCATATAGTGTCCTCTTCATCACCTTCTTTTGCACATGAATTTTTGATCGATATTTCGGATCTCGGTTCAATGTGGAATAAATACTTCTTCCATTAAAGGACTGCGATCATAGTCAACCTTCTCTTATGGGGGGTGAATCTGATCAGTGATGAGATCCCCTAAAGGATTCTCCAATGTGTCGACTATCATATCTTTCATCAGTGATATCCCTCTTTTTGGGTATCCACTTCTGATGAGTTATTTTTGAGGTAGATTTTTGAACATGTGTGTCAGATGTCACACCTCTTCCATTCTCAAAGTTTCAATACGGGGCCTTGGCCTCCATATCTACTTTTCTTTTTGCTGGGACCTTTCGTCAGCGGTTTCTTGGACCTACGGTCCGAGTGTCATGCTCTGATGCTCACCGTACGAAGCATACTGGGCTTGATGATTAGTTACCAAGAAAGATGGCAACCTCCTTGGTGGAGCTTCAATATTCTCAATCACCATAGGACTCTGAAATCTTCTTTTCATTAACCTCTGTCCTTAGCTACTTTGAGAACTTTATATATTATGACAGACAGTGTTTCAGGCTGTCTCCTCTGTGGTGGTGGAGTTTGACGTGATTGGTTCTAGAAAGACTACTTTACTTCACCAGTAGAGCTATTCTTTTTTACCCACTTTAGGTTATCAAAGTTATAATGGGTAAGAATACTCGCTTCTGGCGGCAGTATCGCTTGTTCACTAGGTCATTCAAAGAGGATCTACTGAGCTCTCAGCTCAGCATTTATTCTTCTTCTCTGCCTTTTGGTTAATTTACTTTCTAATGAGGAAGCTTCATAATCATGCTTTTCAGGTACAAAAGGTTCAATCAGTGAAGTAATTGTACCATGAGGCATTAAAGACACAGTCTGTCCATTGACAATTCTTTTCATCACTGATTAACCTTTTTTTAAAAGTTCTCTCTGGGAGAACTCCTTGACTGATTGGCTAGAATCGATTGACTAACATGGCTAGTAGGAGCTTCAACTTGAGACCTTCGGTGGCCTCGATGATGTACCTGCACCAGAGTTGCAGTAATATAGGGAAATTCAAGCTACCAAATTGAATGGTAGCCCCAACATCTCCTGTGTTGATGATGGCATTGGCTAGGCAGATGTTGCACACTAGAATGGTGAAAGGAGTGCTCAGATCCATTCTGTAAAAGTAAAAGATAGGGATTAGTGATTAATAAATTTTTATTTCACCCCATACTTTCAAAATGCAGAGGTACTACAGAACAAAATAAAAGTGTAATAAAAATATACTCTACAGAATAATTCATTTGATATAGAGCCTCATACATTAGTAATTTGCATTTATTATATATTTAAATCACCATTTTTTTGAATTTTCAAATATTTTATTACTACTATAGCATATATCTGACTAGCCAAAGATGGAAAGAGAATCCTGTCCCTAACGGAGTCGCCAGAAATTTATGGGCTCCAAAAATTTACCATCGACCTCTCGACAAATATTAAATTGAAGAGAGTATGATTTGAGTGTCAATTTAATTTTCATAAGGCAAATGGAATAGTAGATGAGACACTACCCAGAGATTTCATCCTTATTTTGCGAGGACATTATATCTGGTTTCAAGTTTCCTATAGGTGCAAGCCCTTATAGTTAATTACCCATCTAAATGTAGAGAGAGAACTCTCGATTAAGGTTAGTCGTTAGGTCACTTAATGTGTAGCGTATAGTAGCAGCATATGGAGTTTTAAGAATTTTAGATTTATAAAATTCATCATTTTAGCTTAAATCGGATGGTTGGGGGAATGATGACGTTCCTGATCTAGATCCCATGGTTCCGTCATCCCGGGCTGTCGTGGTACCTAGTCTACTTAGTCAGTGGAGGTAGTCGACCCAACCTGACTAAAGGATCCTTATTAGCAGCACATGGGTTACATCGTCCAAGAAATCCTTGTAGACCTGGGGTGGTCTTTGTCTAAGAAGACAAGCTTAAGTCTACCTTAACTTATAGAGGGCTGCTTGCCCTATTAAGTATACCATATGATTTACAACTCAAAGGGTGGAACCATTGTATAGCTACGCCAGGATCGTAATATAATGGACTAAAACCACCGATTAGAGGACTGGTCATAACCATTATCTGTGGAGCCTATTCAAGCCAATGTAGTCGAGAGGACTGCCACATCCTTACTGGAAAGAGATTGATTGAGTGAAACATAGCAGACATTGATCGCTCCTTTGCTAGAGTTTTCTTAATTTGTCACCCCTGATAAACAATTATGGAAGGTGGATAGATTGAGTTTTTCTTTAAGCTTTTAATGATTGAATTTCATTTTAGAAGTTTTAGATTGCTACTTAATTTGAGTTAATTTGATTTGAAAAATTGATTAATTTGAATATGTTTAAGAGATTTAGATCATGTCAACTCGTATTCTAACGAGGATCGATCTACTATCATGATAGAATTAGCTTCTATATTTTAAGTCAAATTTTATAATAGATTTTGTTAACGGACCCCTAAGACTAAACCGGAAAGTAACCCGCATAGGATCTTTAGACACCTGAATCTAAACATTCAACATGGTGCCGGGGCCATGCAGGAATAATTAAGAATGCCTTAATTAACGTTTTATATTCACTTGTACAAAGTGTTGCGAATCCAGTGGCATTTTGATTTAAATTATAATTTAAAATATTGCTCGCACTTAATTTACTTGTTGAAATTTTCAATTCTCCAAGTTTTCAAATTCATTTGTGAGCATGTTTGAATTCTTTTATATTTAAGAGTTTATCTTCCAATTAGTTTGAAACAAACTATTAACAGCACTTGTATGAATCTTTCAATTATTCATTAAGGAGCTTTAACTATGCTTGCCAACATGTTATTTCAGTTTTTCATAGCTCTCTCATAAATTTCATTTGACTTCCCCCTTTTTATTATATATATAAGCATAACACTCAACAAATTTCTTATGATTTAGTTTTGTATTGATATACAAATCCAAGTAGACTCGAAATATAGCATTCATGACTATCAGCAAGCCAACAAATTATGCTTTTGAATAAGCTACCTAATAATATTCTTCCACTTATGAGAATTATCCAGTGTCCATATAAAAGCGATCAAACCCAATTTGACTTTATTTTAAAATCCACATCAAGTTTTATGTTTATTTAAAAGTCAAACTTTAAACTTATTATAAGTCTTTATGAGCTTGGCATTTGCCTCCCCTAATTTTAATCAAAGTTTATTTAATTTTGAGAAGTTTATAGAAAAAGAGAACTCACTTTATTTCTTCAATTTAAGCCATAGAGAATTGCAATTTAAAGCTTGTGAGTTTAATATTAGCCTCCCCAAGATCAATTAAAGCTTATTTAATTTCGGGGAACTTACAAGAAAAGAGTACTCACTTTATTAAGAAGTTAATTTTAAATAAGAATGGGGTTCTCATTACTTCCTCAAATCCCTCTAAATAAGGCTAAGAGAGAGCACTTTCTTTGAGTTTAGAGTACTTGAGAAAGAGGGGGAAGGATTTTAGTTTGCACTTTGGGAAGGTTTTCGACTTTCATAAATTATTTTTGTAACTGCTTTTCCTCTTCTTTTTTTTGGTTTGATGTTCGTTTTAACCTTTATCATGTATTTTCTTATTTAATTTAAGCTTAGACGATTTCAGTTTGAATTTGTTTAAGATCAATTTATAAAAAATTTTGATTTCCGTCATCCACAGGGTGATCGAGTATTTTGGCTTTCTCGATTTGCCCTAATGAGCATAGCGAGTGGTGTCTTGTAACACCACAACTGATTTCATCTCATCATGTCTTAATTAGCATGACCTTAAACTAAAAGAAGACAATGCATATATATATATATATATATATATATATATATTCATTTCTCTTTTTTTTTCTATATCTAGAAATTTGACAAAATTTTGGCAGCATTTTAGCTAGGGAGACATCTAGATGTTTTACTGACACCCTATGAGCATAACGGTCTTGCGACATATTAATTTTTTCATCTCACATACCCCAATGAGCAATGAGGCCTTTAAACCCAGAAAAGAAACACAAGTGTGTGTGTATATATATATATATATATATATATATATATATATATATATATATATATATATATATATATATATATATATATATATATATATATATATATATCCACATCACACATGTTTAGACTTATTTCTTCTCATTTGCAATGATCAAAGAAAAAGAGCAGAGGTGGAGATGTGGAGAAAGAGAGAATCAATGATGATGTTCCTCTTTGGCAAGCAAAGAGGAAAGGAAAAGGGGAGAAAATGGGTATAAACCAAAAAGAAGACCTTAATGATGTCTTCCGATGAGAGAAATTAGAAAGGTAATGAGAGAGGCGATGTTAGAAACCGGAAGAAGAACCTGCCTAATTATGGTGTTTCTCTCCAATTGCAGCAAAGAGAAAGGTTGGAACGAGATAGAAAGAAAAGAATGATTGTTCTTCTCGGGTAAAATAGAATTGGAAATTCGTATTGGGGGAAAATGAGAGAATTTTTTATTTTGGTAAACTGGAATTTTTGATTTTAGGAAAGTGAGGGAAGTGGGAAGGGATTATTGGCCAAGAAGAATGAGGGAATGAGGAAAAATGGAAAGTGATTTTCGGCCAAAGGAAATTGAAGGAAATGGGGAGAGATTTTCGATTTGGTGAAAAAAAGAGGAAAATGGAAGATGAAATTTTCAGTTTGGAGGGAGGAAGTGGAAGAAGAAGGAAAAGAAATGAGAAGGAAGAGGAAGAAGGAAGAAGAAGAAAGACCCACCTTTAAGGTTTGGAGGAGTGAGGAAGTGGGGAGAAGCTTGCAGAATTTCATTTGGAGGGTAGAAAAAAATGAAGAAGCAAAATGAGCTGATAAAATAACATGGTCAATATATATATTAATCTTAGCTTTTTCTGATGTTCCGAACGCAATGATGCAGTTTGTTTTGTAATTGGAGGCCGTTTGGTTTGATTCGACATAAAATTGAGTCAATTTCAGCTCAAAATATGTGTCGCCACTTTCGACCACTCGATTTTCAGGTAGACTTGTCCGAATTGAGTGTGAACAGTCTTACTTGATAGATTTTGATGTTTCAAAGCTAATGGCGAATGGAGGTCATTTGGCTTGTGTCGGTGCCTCCTAACTCTGATATGTGCATCGACACATTGATAGCTCAATTGCTCATTAGATTGTGCAATATTTATATTTTGATTAGTTTTGATGTTCTGAACATGACAGCGAAGTCCGTTCATCGATCAGAGGTTGTTTCGATCATTTTCGGAGACGTCCAATGCAATTCAACCTCTATTTGTGTGCTGTCACTTCCGATCACTTGACATTTGCACAGAATCATCCGAATTGAGCATGGTCAGTCTCATTTGGTAGTTTTTGACATTTGAAGCTAACAACATGATTAATTTCATGAATGAAGGTTGTTCGAACATCATCACAACTTTCTGACTCTGATATGCGTGTCGACACATTGATAGCTCGATCACTTGGTCGGTTGATCTTTAGATCATGTAATATTTATATTCTAATTAGTTTTTACATTTTGAACGTGATGGCGAAGTCTGTTCGTCGATCGGAGGTCATTTCGACCATTTTTGATGACGTCCAGTGCATTTTGCTCCCCGCTTTGTGTATTTTCATTTCTGAAGTCCGTCGAATAAGACTTGTGGGCTTGACTCGACTTATGACACATATGTGGAGGTCAACAGGTTGCCATGCAATAAAAGTAATACATTTGAATGACTATAACCTATTGCTCCCTCTTAAACTATACACCAATGGCTTTCCTTCTTAAACTTCAAGCCATAAAATGTACACTTTCCTCATTGCTTCTAACTAAAAGAAAGTAAGTCATCAAATAGTTGAAAATAAGATAAAACTATGTTTTATATATATATATATATATATATATATATATATATATATATATATATATAATTTATGTATTCATGCTTCTAATATTAATGTCTATTATATGTTGTCATTATTATTATTATTATCAATCACTCTTGACTCCACATAATATAAATCAAGATCTCTCATAAATCGAATTCAGACTGAGGTGACGGTATAAATTGCTCAAAATGCAGACGCCCCTAAAATGATCAAAGTGACCTCCAATCGATGAATGGACTTCACCATCGTGTTCAGAATGTCGAAATCAATCAGAATATAGATATTGCAAAATCTAACGAGCAATTGTTTAAGCGCCGAAACAATGGTCGAATATACAAAAGTTAGGAAGATACAAATGACCTCGCTTATAAAATTGATTATGGGCTTCAAAATATCAAAATCTATCAAATAAGACTATTCTGCAAGATGAGTCGGTAAATATCAGTGATTTTGGTGACATATAAATCGATAAAACGAAACGCCACCAAAATTAACTTCCAAGCGAATGACTTCACCATCAAGTTCAGAACATCAAAATTGGTCAAGATATAAATATTGTATGACTTGATGATCAACTGATCAAATGCTCGAGGTGTCAACATGCCTGCACATATATCGAGATCAAGAAATGCCGACGAGAATTGAATGACCTCGGTTCATTAAATTGATCATGCCATTGTCTTTGAAATGCCAAAATTTATCAAATGAGACTGTTCATACTCAATTTAGTCGAGTCTACACAATCGAAATTTAAAGCTCACACATATTTCATCCAAATTGACTCAATTTAGCCATCAACTAAACCTCCCATGGAAAATCTGTCATTTCAACAATAAAATTACCAAATCGATATATATATATATATATATATATATATATATATATATATATATATATATATATATATATATATATATATATATATATATATATATATATATATTTGTATTAGATCTGAAATCCATATTAAAATCGTTTAGATTAATTTAAATTTAATTTAAAAATTCTCAAATTATCCCATGCTCAACCATTCCCCCCTATCTTCAATTTTCTGAAAAAACTACCCTAATTCAAAAAAAATTTTTTTTAAAAATTAAGAATCACTCCCTCCTCATTCTCCCCCACTCTCTCATTTTCTCCTTCCCATTTTCTAATTATGAGGGTCCTCTATTCTGCAACCCTTTCTCTCCCATCGAAAAAATAGGTAAAGATTTCTTATCTCGCTCTCGGCAATCCTTCCCCCGCTATGTTTTTTCGGTCATCCCACCGGCAATAACCTCGTAAAAATGAGCATCTGCCCACAATCTGCCTCCGGTGCTCCACCTCCCTGACCCGCCTTCACCGCTGGTCAAACCCGTTCTGCCACCCGCACTCGCCTCTCACCCAGAACACATCCAACGTTGAACTCACTGCTCAAGTTGCGACCGCTGACTCAAACCCACCGATCCGTTCGCGACCGTCGAACAGCGCGACCTGCCGAACCCACCGCCCAAGTGCCCGGCCCTTTTCTCCCTGCCCGCAGAACTCGACCAGCCGTGCAGCCAATCGTTGTTTCGGCCCATCCATTGCAAAACCGCTGGTCCTGCGGCCGTTCCAGCCTGTTCCGCGCAAAACCACCGGCCCAGCCTCCGATTCTTGCCCATTCCAGCCTGCAAACCCACGATCCAGCTCACCAGCCCTTCAAATCTCTGGCCCAGCCCGCTACAACTAACCTCATAGCCCACTAGCCTGCTGTTCTGGCCCATCCTATCCCATTTTTGCTTCACCGTGAATTGGGGGAAGAACATTATTAAGAGGTGAATTCTTCTTTTGATATTTGACATCGTATGCCCCATAGCCTATTTCGCTTGAACAGAAAATAACATCGTCAGTCAATTCTTTCTTTTTCACTTTTCGACATCAGACGCCTGTAACCCTTCCATTATCTCTGTGAATAAGAACATTATCAAGAGGCAAATTATTCTTTCGATTTTGCATTATCCCTCAGTATTCCGCCATACTGAATCGTGGGAAGAACATCTTCAAGAGGAATTCTTCTTTCAATTTCACTATAGTTAGACCTTTACCTTCATTGTAAAATCGAGGGAAGAACATCATCAAGAGGTGAATTCTTCTTTCGATTTTCGCGTCACTCACTACCTCACATTTGTAGTACAAATTCCTTTGAGCTTTGCTCATAAAAAATAAGTCAGAACATGTGGGATCTCGGAATGTGAATATATATATATATATATATATATATATATATATATATATATATATATATATATATATATATATATATATATATATATATATATATATATATATATATATATATATATATATATATATATGATTTCTTTGAAGGTTTGAAGACTCGTTGTGCTCAAGAGGCGACATGAAAAATAGGATTGTTGAAGACATCACTTTGTTCAAGAGTGAGGTAAGCCAACACTTTGTGTTCCCACTGAAATCTTAAAATTTTGTCTAATTTCTATACTTAGAAAAAAAAAAGGGGGAATGAATAAATATTGTATTGTATATCTTCTTTCAGGTTTAAAAGCCTCGTTGTGCTCAAGAGAACGAGGAAAAAACATTTGTGGTGTCACTGAACCACTTTCGTCTAAGAGCGTCTTGAGTAAGCAAAATTCCCGATGCACACATGGGGATGACACAGGACAATTTTGTCTAAATTCTACTTAGAAAAAATAAATATATTGCATTGCATGTATTCCTTTAGGTCCGATTATGTTGTGCTCAAGAGTGTGAGATAAAAACTTTGTGGTGTCACAACCACACTATCTGTGAGGCGTGTCATAAAAAAAATACCAGATCTGACCCACTTACAGGGGATAGGAGCTCAAAATTTGATAAATCTTTTGACTTAGAAAAAAAAGGGAGGGTAAAATGAGCTGACTTAGGAGCGCTAAATAGGAAAACCTGCAGCTAATTTTATAGCATCAAATGAAAAAAGGGGGAGCCTTTAAAATAAATTTTGGAAAGAATAGAATATTCATTTAAAATCTATGTGAAATTTAGGGGTGGTTAATATTAAACTCACAAACTTTGGGAGAAGCTAATATTAAACTCACAAACTTTGGGGGAGATTAACATTAAAGTTACAAACTCTAATTACAATCCTTTATGGCTTAAATTGAAGCGGTAAAGTGAGTTCCTTTTTCTTGCAAATCCTTCAAAATTAAGCAAGCTTTAATTGAAATTTGGGGGGGGGGGGTCTAATGTCGAACTCATAACAAACTTGCAATAAACTAAAAATCTAAGGATGAATCTAAAGTGGGTTTAATAACTCTTATATGAATGTGGAGGTGATTACTATGATAGCTAATAAGCACAGGTGGGGCTAAAGCAACAAATACTGAAATCGACATAACTTATCAAAATTGATGTAAATTGAGCATAATCAAGTTAGAAAAATTATAAAAATACAACAAGTAAACTAAGTACCATTAGTGTGTTAAACTGTAATCTAATTCAAAATGCCTTGTTCGCCACCGATGCGATTCTTATAGCAAATAGAAGGTGATCTAAATCAAAATCTAAATAGAGGCTATCTAAATCAAATAATAATCATTCTTTTAAAATCAAAATATTAGGAAAATTAGCTAACATAAATACTTGCATGTGCTCAGATATAGAGATTTTAAGTGCAAATGTTAATGTTTGAAAAGGCTGTGCAGGCTAAAGTTAGAATTAAATAAAAATACAAAATCAATCTCGTAATTCAAACATAAAATTACCTAAATTAATAATACACCTACATTGGCCCTGACACTATGCTGAATGCTTAAATTCAAGTGTTTGAGGATGTTGCGCGGGTTGCTTCCCGATTTAGTCTTAGGACTGATCTCAGGTTAACAAAACCTAAAAAAACTTATAATAAGAGTTTCAAATCAGTGAAATATCTAAGAAATGGATTCTGTCAGATGACAGTAGATCTAATCCTATGTTAGCAGTTAAACATAGTTGAGAGGATCTAAAGCTCTTAAACATATTCAAATTTTAATGTCTAAAAGGCATGAGCTAAGTTGGAATTAAATAAAATTAAAATCAATCTCATAGTTAAGAAACAAACACTACATAAAGTCTTAAATACACACATGTGCACGACACTATCTTTGAATGCTTAAATTCAAGTGTGTGAGGATGTTGCAGTTGCTTCCGGTTTAGTCTTGGGGCTGGTTGAGTTAATAATAAAACCTAAAACATATAATAGAGTTTCAAATCAATGAAATATTTGAAAGCGATTTTGTCATGGTAGATATCAATCCTCGTTAGCTAAGTAGAGTTGATAAGATCTGTAGCTCTTAAACATATTCAAATTAATCAAAATTTCAACTCAAACCAGATATCAATCTAGAACTGCTTAAATGAAACTCTATCATTTAGAACTTAAATCAAACCAATATCCATACCTTGTTTGTCGAGGGTGACAAATTAAGAAAACTCAGCTCACAAGGAGGCAATGTCAAATCAAGTGTTACTATGTTCACTCTCAATCTCACGATAAGGATGTGGCCCATGTCCTCTGACTGCGTGGTTTGGCCAATAGGCTCCACAGATGAAATAGTTACTACCATAGTCCTCTGATCAAGTGGTTTGGCCAGTCCGGCTCCATTATATTATGATCATGATCGTAGCCTGTATGCTCCCCAATGACTCTGCCCTTTGAGTTATGAATCATAGGGTATACTTGATAGAGCAAACAACCCTCTGTCAGCTAAGGTAGACTTAAATGTCTGTGACAAATACCACCCAGTCTACAAGGATTTCTTGGATGGCGTAACTCATGTGTTCGATGAGGATCTTCATGTTAGGTGTACCTCTCTAACTAAGTAGACTAGGGACCACGATTTCTCGGCATGATGGAACCATGGGATTTAGATTGGGCACATCATCATTCCCCCAATCATCTAGTTTAAGCTAAAATAAAAATGTTCATAATCTAAATTCTAAAACTCTACATGCTACTATTATACACTACATATTGTATTGTATATCTTCTTTCAGGTTTAAAGGCCTCGTTGTGCTCAAGAGGGCACGATGAGATAAAAACTGGCTGTGGTGTCACAAGACACCACTCGCTACGCTCAAGAGGGTGTATCGAGTATGCCAAAGCACCCTTGATGCAACCCCTTACACGAGGATGACGCCGGGAGGCTGCTGAAATTATGTCAAATCTTTAGACTTAGAAAAAAATGGGAGGGTAAAATGAGCTGACTTAGGAGCGCTAAGTAGGAAAACCTACAGCTAATTTTAAAATAAAAGTGGGAAACAAGAAAAAAGGGGAAAGCCTTTAAAGCAAATTTTAGGAAGAATAAAATATTTATTTAAAATCTAAGTGAAATTTGGAGGAGACTAATATTAAACTCACAAAGTCTAATAGCTATTTTCTATGGCTTAAATGGAAGTAATGAATGAGTTCTCTTTTCTTATAAATTCCTCAAAATTAAGCAAGCTTTAATTGGAATTTGGGGGAGACTAATGCTAAACTCATAACAAACTTGCAATAAACTCAAAATCTAAGAATGAATCCAAATTGGGTTTAATATCTCTTATACAAATATGGAGGTGATTACTATGCTAGCCAATAAGCATGAGTAGGGCTAAAGCAACAAACACTGAAATTGATATAATTTATCAAAATTGATGTAAATTGAACATAATCAAGTTGAGATAATTGTAAAAACTCAACAACTAAACTAAGTGTCAGTATTGTTATAAACTACAATCTAAATCAAAATACCTTCTTCGCCACCGGATCTGCAACCCTTTGTACAAGCAAATAGAAGGCAATACTAAATCAAAATCTATAAAAATCATAGGGCTTCCTTCAATCAAAAATTAAGGAATTTCATTCTAATTATGATTTCAAAATTAATGATTTCATTAATTAGATGAAATTAGCTAAGCCATAAACATCTGCATGTGCTCGGACATAGAGATTTCAAGTATAAATTTTAATGTCTAAAAAGGCTACACAGGCTAAATTAGAATATATTAAATATTAATTTGAAAATTTAATAAGATATTAGATCAATTTACAATGCCTTCTTTTCCACCGGATTCGGAACACTTCATATAAGCAAAAAGAAGGTGTTAATTAAGGCAATTCTTAAATACACATGGGCACATCTTTGAATGCTTAAATTCAAAAAGGATCTTTGTCGCGGGTTACTTCTTGGTTTAGTCTTAGGATTGGGTCTGGGTTAATAAAACCTAAAAAACTTATAATAAGAGTTTCAAATCAGTGAAATATCTGAGAAATTGATTCTGTTTGGTGATAGTAGATCTAATCCTCTAGTAGCAGCTAAACAAAGTTATCAGGATCTAAAACTCTTAAATATATTCAAATTAATCATTTTTTTAAATCAAATTAAGTAGCAATCTGAAATCAATCTCATAACTCAAAAATAAAAACTACATAAATTCTTACATCTGCATGACAACATGTTGAATCAAATTCAAGTGTCGGGATCTTTCGTGAGTTACTTCGATTTAGTCTTAGGACTGGGTCTTAGTTAACAAAGCCTAAAAACCTATAATAAAAGTTTTAAATTAGTGAAATATTTGAGAAACTGATTTTATGAGGTGATAGTAGATCTAATCCTTTGTTAGCAGCTAAATAGAGTTGACAGGATCTAAAACTCTTAAACATATTCAAATTAATCAATTTTTCTAATCAAATTAAGTTAGATCAAATATTAATTTGAAACTATTTAAATAAAATTCTATCATTAAAAACTTAAATCAAACCCAATCTATCCACCTTCTGCAACTGTTTGTCGGGGGTGACAAATTAAGAAAACTCTAGCTCACAAAAGAAACAATGCCAATGTGTTACCTATATTCACTCTCAAACCAATCTCTTGCCATAGGGCGTGGCTTGATTATCGATTGCTTGGCAGAGGCTCCATATGAAGTAGTTATGACGAGTCCTCATTGGGTGGTTTTGGTAGTCGACTATTATATTATGATCATTGTAGCCCTATGCTCCCCATAATACCCTTTGAATTGAATCATAGGGTACGATAGGGAAAAAACCCTCTGTCTAAGGTAGGCTTAAGCCTTGAGACAAACACCACCCCACACAATTTCTTGGATGACATAACCCATGTTCGATGAGGATCTCAGGGTTGGGTATTACCTCCTCCACTAAAAGACTAGGGACCATAAGGGATGGAACCATGGGATTTAGATCGGACACATCATCATTCCCCCCAACCATCCGGTTTAAGCTGAAATGATAAATTTCATAATATAAATTCTAAAACTCTACATGATGCTACTATACGCTATGTATTCAATGATCTAATGACTAGCCTTAATCGAAAGTTCTCTCTTACTTATTGGGAGGGTAATTAACAATAGGGGCTTGCACCTATTGGAAACATGGAACCAGATCTAAAGTCCTCGCAAAATGAGGATAAATTCTCTGGGTAGCATCTTATCTACTATTACATCTACCTTTTGAAAATTACATCGACACTTTTAAACACTCTTTTCATCGAAGAGGTCAGTGGCAAATTTTTGGAGCACACAGATTTGTGGCGACTTGGAAAATTTACTGTAGTCTACTCTGACCAAGCATTGAATTTAGATTTTGATGTTTTAATTTGTCGGTGTAATTTAGATTTATACCAATTTATCGACTCTTTATATGTGGGTGTATAGTAGTAGTTGAAAATTACATAGCACAGATTTTTGGCGACGTAATCAAAGTGCTTGGGATTTTCGGAGTGTTATGGATTTCACTATACCTGTGAATGTGGCATATAGCTACATTTAGGATTTTATAGTAATGGGATATACTGTAATTGATCAATTTTGATATAATCTCTTCATTTTAAATATATAGAGCAGAAATTGAAATCTTGAGCCTCCTCCTAAAATCCATATAGTATGATAAAATCCCCTATATATGTTGTAATTTAAATCTATTGGGATTTCACACTACTGGCACATATATATGGGATTTCTTGGATTTATTACTGCCAAAATTTTAGGGTATGTAATCAAATCATTTAGAATGATCGTATATATGTAATTTCACACTAGTATATGTGTAATTTTAGGGTATACTAGGATTTATTACTAGATTTCTTGGAGTATACTGTAATTCATAACTCAAAGAGCATGTTATAAAATATATAAATCTCAAGAGTTCGAAACTACAATAGTCTATAGATTTAAATCAACTTGAGATTACTCGGTGAAATCAATAGGTAGTGTATGTAATCTAACTTGTAATTGCACATATTTAAATCTCTCAATTTTAGGATTGCATAGAAGAATCTGTGCTATGAAAACACTACCTATAATCAATTACAGTTAAAATCAAGTTTACACTACCAATGGGATTTCACATATTAAATACACTACCCTATATATGGAGATTAACTATACTACTATGAAATCAAAATAGAACACATTTAATTGAATTTGAGTACATAAAGATTAAGACAAATTAATATATACTTATGAAAATTTGACACTTTAAACTACTATGGATGAACTTAAAGAAGTTAACCTAGAAGCGGAGGATGATCCTCCAACTTTTAGTTATTGTGAGAAAGTTAAGGTGATAAAATGCTACTTAGTAGGGGATTGCTTTTGGACATATTAAATGAGCTTATTCGATGTAGCGTTCAAATTAGCTATCAAATGCGCATAGGAAGCTCCTAGACGAATGAGATTGGAGATTGAAGAATAGGTAATTGCAGAAACTAAAAAGCTAATTGAAGCAGGCTTCATTCGAGAGGAGAAATATGTAGATTGGATAGCTAACATTGTCCTAGTTAAGAAAAAGAACGATCAAATCCATCTTTGCATTGACTTCCGAGACCTAAATAAGGCGTGCCCAAAAGATGATTTTAGAATATCGACTAGTGGACAACACTTCCAACTATGATAAGATCTCATTTATGGAGGATCATGTACAAAATCAAAATGGCACAGAAGGCGAAAAAACATCATTTAGAACACTATTGGCATATAATGCGGTCATGCCCTTTGGCTTGAAAAAATACGGCTACATACCAAGAAACCATGGCATATTTTTGATGAATTGATTCATCAAAATGTGGAATGTTATGTCAACGATTTGGTGGTGAAGTGCTTAAACCGTGAAAATCACTTTGAAGACTTGAGAATCGTATAGAAGAGAATCAGAAAATATGATCTCAAAATGAATTCTTTAAAATGTGCATTCGTGATATCCTATGGAAAATTCTTGGGGTACATTGTACGTCACAGAGGTATTGAAATTGATCCTGCTAAAATCAAGGCAATTTTGGAGATGCTCCCACCGAAGAGTTTGCGTCAGCTCCGTTCTTTACAAGGACAGCTCACATTCATCCATGGATTCATATCAAATTTGTCAGGATGCTGTCAATCGTTTGTAAGATTAATGAAGAAGGATGCTCCATTCAAGTGGGACAAAGAGTTTCAAGAAGCCTTCAATAGCATTAAAAGCTACTTGGCAAATCCACCAATCTTAGCAACGCCTATTCCTGAGAAATTTCTCATTCTATACACAACTGCATTAGAAGAATCTCTTTGGGGCATTATTGGCACAACACAATAAAGAAGGAAAAGAGAATGCTCTTTATTATATCAGTCAGAGGCTAATTGGAGCAGAAATGAGATACTCTCCGATAGAGAAGCATTGTTTGGCATTGATTTTTACAGTCCAAAAGCTTCATCATTATATGTTATCTCACAAGATTACCCTCATCTCAAGGATAGATCTGCTGAAGTACTTGATGACAAGAACAACGTTGATAGGTCGCTTGGCAAGATGGGAAGTATTACTTTTGCAAATTATTATCACATACGTTCCGCAGAAAGTAGTGAGGGGCAAGTCTTGGCATATTTTCTTGCTGCACATCCCATCCCGATGGACTCATCTCTTAATGATGATTTTCCTGATGAGAAAATCATGCTCATTCATGAAAGAGAAAAATCACAAATTTGGAAAATGTACTTTGATGGAGCCTCATCGATCAAACAAGCCCAACATCTAAATTTTCTAAGAACAAGAGCAGGAATCGGCATTGCCTTCATAACACCAGAAGGAGGGATAATGAAATGATCATATGGATTGACCGAGCCAAAAACTAATAATGAAGCTGAATATGAAGCATTAGTGGCTGGTCTAGAAGAAGCTATTTTCATAGGCTTTCAGAACTTACATATTTTTGGTGATTCTCAGCTTATTATAAATCAAGCACTTGGCATCTATAGAATCAATAAGCTTGAGTTAGCTTTCTATCACAAGCGAGTTCTCAAGCTAACGATGTAGATATTAAACATCACACTAACTCGAGTCTCTCAATCTGAGAATAGCAAAGCCGATTGCTTGGCAAAATTAACTAAGGAAATGACAAGTATGAATGGTGATTATGTCATGATAGGTATATTTACTCGATGAGTCTTAGAGCCAGTAAAGTATCAATCTCTGCAGGTAGAGGGGTTATCAAATCTAACCCAAAAGGATGTGACTCCGGTTGCTCCTCATACTCCCTAAAATTAACAAGAAGTTGTACCAAGAAGAGCCAAGAATGACATTACCTCAGAAAAGCAGTGTGAAGCCTTTGTTGTAGAAGAGTCACGTGATTGAAGGCAAGCCTTCATCGACTATTTTAAAGAAGGCAAATTACCAAGTAATAAATCACTCACAACTCAAATCGAAAAGAGAATGCTACACTATGCTTTCATCAACAACACTTTATATCGTAGATCCTTTGAACAAATGTGGCTACGATGCCTAGGTGTAGATGAAGCTAGCAAAGTGATAGTCGAAGTTCATGAAGGACTTTGTGGTGCACATCAGTCAGGTCCCAAGATGGCAATAAAGATCAAAAGGATGGGTTATTATTGGCCATCTATGGTGAGAGACTGAGTGATCAACTTCTTCACACATAATGTAGTCTATAGATTTGGAGTGTCATGTCGAATAATTTTTGATAATGGCACAGCTTTCAAAAGTGCAAAGATTTATAGATTCGTCGATCGACACAAAATTGATTGGCAATATTCTTCAATATATAATCAAAGAGAAAATGGTTTGGCGAAGGCTTTCAATAAGATATTAGTCAAACTTCTTAAAAAGATTCTCACCCAAAATAAAAGAGAATGACATACTAAGCTAGTAGAGGCAATATGGGCATATAGAACTACCTACAAGATCCTAAAATCCCTATTCATTGGTATTTAGAAGCGGTTATTCCACTTGAAGTTGGGTTGCCTTCACTTAGTAGCCATCCAACAATCTCGAAGATCAAAATGCTCATCTGAGAATGGAGGAACTCGACGCACTTGATGAAGTTAGATTACAAACTCATCAAAATCTGGAAGTCTATCGAGCAAAGATGTCCAGGGCTTTTGACCATACGACGTGGCCTTGAACATTCCAAAAAGGAGAATTGGTCCTGGTGCTGAGAAGACCAATTATCCATAATCAAAAATTTGGTGGCAAATTTGAGCCTAATTAGCAAGACCCTTTTATCATTGAAAAAGTATACCAAGGAGGGGCATACCAACTCATCAACCTAAAGGGTGAAAGACCAATGCCGCCAATTAATGGTCGATACTTAAAAAAGTAATATGCTCACATTCTCGAGGTACAATTGAAATCCTCCTGCAAGACAGGGGCATTTTTTTAGTATATCTATTTAGGTTGACATTGTGCTCATGCCGGGATCCCTGAATAAACATACTCTAGATGATGAACTTTTCCATAAAAATTCCCCTACTACACAGGAGGCATTTTTAGATTTGTATATATAGATGAAATCAATGTTGTATGTTAAAATCTACTTTAGAGTACATTAATTTAAATATGGATGTATTTGTATATTTTCATCTTAAAAATTCTTCTACATGTACTTTAGAATTCCCCCTGTAAGACAGGGGGTATTTTTTAGTTTATATTAAATCTATTTGAGTTGACATCATGCCATAAGATGAGATCCTGAAATATACTCTGATTCAGGTTGACATCGAGCATTATGCTGAAATCATTGAATATATTTATAATTATTATTGTTAAGTTCCAAAGTCTTGTAGGGATAAAAAGAATCTATCTTTATGCATGAAAAGATAGCCCTAAAGGTCAAGAAAATTATCTCCTAGATTTGTAAAATTCTGGTGATCAGGTCAAAAAAAATCCCGAGTTTGGAAGCTTCAATCAATCAAGTTGGAGAAACATTAATCTCTACATCCTAAAGTATTAGACATGAATAGGTTCTAAAGGTCGGACTCAACAAGCCCATAAATGGCCGAGTTGCTGACGCTCTCTTCACTCAATAAGTTGCATGAAAAGGCTGCACTGAAAGAGCCCCCGCTTGTCAGTCTGATGATAAAACCACCGACCCACTACACAAAATTGACCGGTAGTTAAAGGTTGAACTCAACAAGCCCAATGGAGTTCTTGCTCTCCTCACTCTCAATAAGCGTAAGGTCACCGTGAAAGAGTCCCTTCTCGTCAGTCAATGATAATAGCTATTCAATCTCAAACAAAATCCAGCTTAGTGATTACAAGCAACCAAGATCCAAGAGATCTTTCTACTTGATCGATAGATCAAGACAATCTGAGGAAACGCTTAATTCAGGGCTACCTCAAATCAATCTATATATTGCCCGTAGGATGATATCTCAATTTATTCTCAAATGATCTAATCAAGCTTAAAGCACAGATAAAATCCAATCTCTCAAACCAAAATCAAGCGGAGAGGAAGCAATTCCATAGTTCATACAAAGCCGATGGCCAAATTAAAGGAATTTTGTGGTTATTCAGTCTATTAAAGCATACGTTGCTAGACTAATAACTCAATATTGACCCTATATAAGGCGGATGGGTCATCATATGAATCCTTCAAAATCGTCAAAGCTACATTCACGAGTGCATACACTTCCTGACAAGTCAATGTTGACAAATCAGGTCAATCCTTCATCAAGTCCGTCAAGCTCAAAGTTAGGATAGAAGGAATTTTAAATCCGATCAAGCAGGATAAGCTGATTTCCTAGCGGAGTCCTTCATCAAAACAAGCAAACTAATTCTCCCATCAAACCCAACCAAGCATGAAGCTATGGTCAGAGGAGGCTCAATTCTACAATGACATAAAAGAAAGAGATCTTTAGCAAAGCCATTAAAGCAGATAGTAGATGGTGCAAGAACTCTTATCTATCCGATAAGTCAGTTCTGACAAATCGGTCAAGCCCGTCATTTAGCATGTCTTGAATAAAGCAGCATACTAATGACAAATCATCAGGAAAATAGCGCATGAAATGATCCAAGTTCTTACCATGGTCAACCAGTTTTCAACAAATGTGACTTGCTCTATGTATGAATCATATTTGTTGGGGGGCATTTGTTGACCTCCATATATGTGTCATAAATCAAATCAAGCCTACAAATCAAATTCGACGAACTTCGAAGGTGACAGTGCTAAAATTGAGGCTCAAAATGCACTGGACATCCCTAAAAATGATCAAAATGACCTCTGATCGATGAACAAACTTTCTCATTGCATTTAAAATGTCAAAATTGATCAAAATATAAATATTAGAAAATCTAACGAGCAATTGATTAAGCGCTCAAGCTATCAATGTGTCGGCATGTATATCAGAGTCGGGAAGCTATGATAATGAACAAATGACTTATGTTCATGAAAGTGATCACACCGTTAGCTTCAAAATGTCAAAATTTATTAAATGATACTATCTGCGCTTAATTAATACAAGTTTGTGCGAATGTCGAGTGATTTGAAGTGACAACACATAAATCGAGGCTGAAACGCACTAGACATCGCCAAAATCAACTCAATTGACCTCCGATTGATGAACGGACTTCATCATCGCATTCAAAACATCAAAATTGGTCGAACTATAATTATTGCATGACATGATGAGCAATCAATCAAGCACTCGAGTCATTAACGTGCCTGCACGCATATCGAGGTCAGGAGGCATCGATGCAAGTCAAACGACCTTCGTTCATGAAATTGATCATGTCATTGGCTTCAAAATGCCTAAATCTATTAAATAAGATTATTCGCACTCAATTCGGATGAGTCTACACAAAAATCGAGTGGTCGAAAGTGGTGACGCGCATTTTGAGCTGAAATTCACTCAATTTGGCACCGAGTCGAACCAAATGGCCTCCGATTGCGAAATGGGCTGCGCCATTGCATTCAGAATAATAGAATTATCCTAAATCGATATATATATATTGACTATGTGTATTTATTGGCGTGAAATCCTTATTTAAACCCTTTAATAAATTTAAATTTATTTAAAATTTCCAAATTATCCCCATTTCCCCTATTTTCAGTTTTCTGAAAAAAAATTGCCAAAAAAATAAAAAAATAAAAAAATAAAAAAGGTAACTACTCTTTCTATTCTGAAAATGACCCCCTCATTCTTGCCTCACTCTCCATTTAGCAACCCTCTCTCTCTAGTCGGAAACAAAAAAATGTAAATCTCCTCCCCGCCTCAATTTCCTCCATTCCATCCGTCTCTGCCGCAGTAAACGCATGCATCCCGTGGGCCCCATCCACTATCGCATCTCCATCCCTGCGCTGCCGCTTTCACCTCCACAAATCCTCATTTGCGTCCATGCGTCCACCATAAGCCTGACCAGCGACCCTTCATTGTGCGACCTCGACCAGCATTTGCCGGTCGCTCTCCCATCTTTCCTCGTGACTGAACCTCCGACCCACTGCAGGCCGTCTCAGCTCTGACCTGATTCGGGCCGTCCACCCGCACGATCCCACGACCCAGCGCCACCCAGCGCGTTGACTTTCGCTGCGATCCACCTCTCCGTTCACCCGCAGACCGCGCGTCTTTGCTCTCCGTGCGTTCACCATCCACACTTCACTTCAAATCTTTCATTGCTCAAAATTAGATCCCCACGGCCCACTCCTCTGACTAGCCTCTTTCCAGCGACCCATTTCTAGCCCATTTTACACATCCTTCCAGCTCAGCTATCCAAATTTTCGTTTTGCTTCACCACAATCGGAAGAATATTGTCAGGCAAATTCCCGATTTTGATCACACCCTTGCTTTAGCCACCCAATTTTTTCTTCATCGCGAATTGGGAAAAGAACATCGTCAAGAGGCAAATTCTTCTTTCAATTTTTGGCATCGCATGCCTTGTAGCCCTTCTAGTTTTTGCTTCACCGTGAATCGGGGGAAGAACATCGTCAAGAGGCGAATTCTTCCTTCGATTTTCGGTGTCGCACTCCCTGTAACCCTTCCACTTTTCGCTTCACCGCAATCAAAGGAAGAACATCGTCAAGAGAAAAATTCTTCTTTCAATTTTCGGCGTCACATTGCTCACCTTTTCCCATCCCATTTTTTCTTCGCCGCAATCGGGGGAAGAACATCGTCAAGAGGTGAATTCTTCTTTCGATTTTTAGCATCACATTCCTTGGTTTAGCCTTCCTACCTTCGCTTCACCACAAAATCGAGGAAGAACATCGTCAAGAGGTGAATTCTTCTTTCGATTTTCAGTGTCGCACTCCTTACCTTACATTCTCAACCGTATACCTAACCCCGTTCTTTTTTTGAGCATTGCAGCGCGCCGAAAATAAGTCAGAACATGTGAGATTTGTGAATGGATATATATTATATGCTTGTGTTTCTTTACAGGTTTGAAGACCTCGTTGTGCACAAGAGGGCACGACGAGATAAAAAAAAATATGCTATAGTGTTGCAAGACACCACTCACTATGCTCAAAAAGGCGTACCGAGTAAGCCAAATACTTGTTAGATATCGCTCCCCCTAGACGAAATGCTGCCAAAATTTTGTCTAATTTCCAGACTTAGAAAAAAAAAGGGGAATGAATATATATTGCATTTATTTTCTTTCAGGTTTGAAGGTCTCGTTGTGCTCAAGAGGGTACAACAAGATGAAAACTCGGCTGTGGTGTCGCAATACATCACTCTCTATGTTCAAGAGGGCGTACCGAGTAGGCCAAAATACCCCTCATGCCCCTATAAGGGGATGGCCAGGTAAATTTTGTCTAATTTTCATACTTATAAAAAAAAAGAATGAATATATATTGAATTTGTCTTCTTTCAAGTATGAAGGCCTCAGATCTAGAAGATGAGATGAAAAAAATTGTCCAGACACCACTGCTACTCAAGAGGCGTCTAGTAGCCAAAACACCCCATCTGCTCCTAGGGATGATGTTGGGAGGCTGTCAAAATTTAAACTAAAATTCAAGACTTAAATAAATTCAAATAGGAATTACCTTAACTTAAGTCAAACAAAAGAAGATGTGATAAATATGAAGATAAATGTTAAATCAAGGAGAAATATGAGGGGAAGCCTTTAAAGCAAATTTTGAAAAGAATAGAACATTCATTTAAAATGCACATAAAATTTGGGAGAAGCTAATATTAAACTCACAAACTTTGGGGAGGCTAATATTAAATTCACAAACTTTGATAGCAATTCTCTATGGCTTAAATTGAAGCAGTAAAGTGAGTTCCCTTTTCTTGTAAATTTCTCAAAATTAAGCAAGATTTAATTGAAATTGAGGGGGAACTGTGCCAAACTCATAACAAACTTACAATAAACATAAAATCTAAGGATGAATCCAAATGAGATTTAGTAACTCTTATACATATGTGGAGGTGAATACTATGCTAGTTCATAAGCATGAGTAGGGATAAAGCAACAAACACTGAAATCAGCATAACTTATCAAAATTGATGTAAATTGAGCATAATCAAGCTGGGAGAATTGCAAAAACTCAATAAATAAGCTAAGTGCCAGTAGTGTTTTAAACAATAATCTAAATCAAAATTCCTTCTTCACCATCGAATTTGCAATTCTCCGTACAAGCAGACAGAAGGCGATACTAAATCAAAATCTACATAAATAGAAGGCTATCTAAATCAAAATCTACAATAATCATAAGGCTTCATTTAATCAAAAATCAAGAGATTTCATTCTAATTATGAATTTTAAAATCAACGGAACCACTAATTTGTTGAAATTAGTTAGGCTATAAATACCTACATGTGCTCGGACATAGAGATTTCAAGTGCAAATGTTAATGAAAGTCAAATTTAAAGTTAAATTAAATTAATAAAATATAAAATCAATCTCATAATTCAAACATAAAATTACCTAAAATTATAATACACCCGCATAGGCCCTAACACTACGCTGAATCCTTAAATTCAAGTGTTTGAGAATGCTGCGTGGGTTGCTTCCCGGTTTAGTCTTAGGACTGGGTCCGGGTTAACAATACTTAAAAACTTATAATAAGAGTTTCAAATTCGTAAAATGTCTGATAAATTGATTTTGTCAAGTGATAGTTGATCTAATCCTCTGTTAGCAGCTAAACAGAGTTGACAGGATCTAAAGCTCTTAAACATATCCAAATTAATCAATTTTTTAAACCAAATTAAATTATGAATACACCCGCATGGGCCCTGACACTATGTTGAATGCTTAAATTCAATTTATCAATCTTTGTGGGTTACTTCGATTTAGTCTTTGAGGATTGAAAACCTAAAAACATATAATAAGAGTTTCTAATGAGTGAAATATCTAAAAAAATTGATTTTGTCAGGTGACAGTAGATCTAATCCTCTATTAGTAGCTAAACAGAGTTGACAAGATCTAAAACTCTTAAATAAATTCTTATTAATCAATTTTGAAATATCAATCAGAAATTGCTTAAATGAAACTCTATCATTAAAAACATAAACCAAACTCAATCTATCCACCTTCCGTAATTATTTATCGAGGGTGACAAATTAAGAAAACTTTAGCTCATAAATGAGCCAATATCAAATCAAGTGTTCTACTATATTCACTCTCAATCAATCTCATATTAGTAAGGATGTGACCCGTGTCCTCTGATAGCGTGGCTTGGCCAGCAGACTCCATAGATGAAGAAGTTAGTCCCATCAGTGGTTTGGCAGTCGCTCCATTTTACGATCATGGTAGTATGCTCCCAATAGATCATCCTTTGAGTTGTCAATCATAGGGTATACTTGATAGGGCAAACAACCCTCTGTTAGCTAAGATAGACTTAAGCCTGTCTCCTTAGACAAACACCACCCTAAGTATATAAGGATTTATTGGATGACACAACCCATGTGTTGCTGATGAGGATCCTTCTGTCAGGTTGGGTCGACTACCTCCTCTGACTAAGTAAACTAGGGTCCACGATTGCCCGGGATGACTGAACCATGGGATCTAGATCAGGCACATCATCATTCCCCCAACCAGCCGGTTTAAGTTAAAATGGTGAATTTCATATCTTAAATTCTGAAATTCTATATGCTACTACTATACGCTACACATTCAGCGATCTAATGACTAGCCTTAATCGAAAGTTCTCTCTCACTTCGGGAGTAATTAACTATAGGGGCTTGTCATAGGAAACGGAACAGATCTAAAGTCCTCACCAAATGAGGATGAAATCTTTAGGTAGTGTCTTATCTACTATTCCATCTGCCTTCTGAAAATTTCACCGACATTTAAACCTACTATTTTCATCGAAGAGTTCAGTGGTGAATTTTTGGAGCCCATAGATTTCTGGCGAAATAAAGCAATCTTTAAAGTGGGTAAAGAGGAATAGCTCTATTGGCAAAATAAAGCAATCCTTCTGGAACCAACCACGTCAAGCTCCACCACCATAGAGGAGACAACCTGAAACACTTTTTGCTAGGATACATAAAGTTCTTAAAGTAGCCAAGGATAGAGACCTAATGAAAAGAAGATTTCAGAGGCATGTGGTGATGGAAATCTGAAGCCACCAAGAGTTGCCATCTTTTTTGGTAGCTGCGAACCTAAGACACTTGCATGGTGAACATCAAATGTGACACTTGGACCTCGTGTCCAAGAATCCACTCTTGAAGGTCGGCGAAAGGGTAAGCAAATATGAAGGCCCCATAATGAAACTTTGAGTAATAGAAGGGTGTGACATATTACATATACTCATCGCCTCAAAATCAACTCATCGGAAGTGGATGCCCAAAAGAAGGGATATCATGGATGAAAGATATGATGGTAAACACCTTGGAGAATCCTCTAGGGGATCCCATCGCTGATCAGTTTCTCACTTACAAGAGAAGGTTGATGTTGATCATGGTTCTTTAATAGAAGAGGTGGTTGTTCCTCATATTGAACCAAAGATCCACTAGAAACGTCGATCAAAAATTCATTTACAGGAAGAAAATAATGTATAAGATTCTATGGAAATAGAAGTCATCTATATATGAGATATATGAATTCTCAAACCCATCGTGATAGCATAAATCTAAGGAATCTGAACTTGAATTTGTCGCTTATGAAGAAGAGTCTTCACATAAGCAAATAGAAGTTGGATTTTCTATCTTTACTGAAGAAGAAGAAGAAGAAGACCAGAATAAGAAAGATATCATGGGTGTTGAAGCTGTCTATATGGTTGAACTAGGAAATGATCAGCTTGGTATACGCTTTTATAATCAGCATCGTCGTATAGCCCCAACAACAATTACCTCTGCAAATGCACAAGGAGAAGGGATCAAGTTCTCCCCCAAAAATGAGCAAGGAGCAGAACAACAACAAAAAATAGAAGAAGAGGAAGAACCTGTATTGATTGACACCATGGCGCTAGCTAGAGAGCAAAGAGAAATACAATGTGAAATGGAGGCCAAAGACAAGGAGATTGCACAGCTTGGTACTAAAATGAATGATATGATGGTACAAATGAACATCATGATGGAGATGTTATAGAAGAATATCATATCAAGTTAGCACATTTTTTTATTCGCCAAGTAGCTAACAATGCAACTTCTATACACCATTCTGGTATCTCAAGCTCTATACATGCTATGCATGAAGCAAGGGATGAAGTTAACCAAACACCTCTCAATCAACAATTCAAATCATAGCGGAACTATAATGTAGTTAAACAATAATCAATGAAAGATAAAGAAGTCATAGCCTAGTGCGGTTGAAAAAAGGTGAGTAAGGGTCACCCTTACCAAACTGAATACGACCAAGTGCCATACCCGAAAGGTTACTCAGTGACAAAATTCAATACTTTTAGTGGGCTTGGTAATCCAAAGAAATATCTGGCTCAATTTAAGGCTACTTGTAGTAACACAGGAGGGAACGATGCACTGCTTTTTCATCAATTCTTCAGTAGTTTGACCTCAACTGCTTTCGAATGGTATGCAGAATTGCTAAATGATTCAGTTAAAATATTTGCTAAATTGGAGATCATATTTGTGAAAAAGTTCGC
Organism: Cymbidium sinense; assembly: GCA_021442155.1. Lineage (NCBI taxonomy): Eukaryota > Viridiplantae > Streptophyta > Magnoliopsida > Asparagales > Orchidaceae > Cymbidium > Cymbidium sinense. The sequence goes on from CM038214.1 coordinate 248,242,465, forward strand.
CAGTACAAATGAGAAAATCACAATTACTGACCTTGGCTTATTGAAAAGAAGGAAAGATGAGTCAGTGATGAAATTCATAAGTCATTGGCACAACCTAAGTATGAAGTACGAGCAATAATTGGAAGAAGAACATGCGATCCAATTGCTAATGGGCAATATGGATGATTAAATGACACCATTTCTATGCATGACGTCGATTGTAACATTCTAAGACTTGCTCGATAGAGTGGCTAAATTTGAAAAGTTGAATCGACGTCATCTATCGATAAAGCAAATAGAAATAAACCTTGAGACTCAAGAAGAAATGAAACTCACATTGCTTCTTATAGTTCAAATGGCGAAAAATGGGTGATATACAATGTGCATAAAGAAAAGTAGCCGATGTACAATGATGATAAGGGTAAAATGCCTATTTATTCTAATCCATAACCAAAATTGGTATTAGGAGGTAATGATAAACCTCAAACTTTTCCAAGTGGTGGGGAGCGTCCAAAACAAGCAACAAGAGATGATGAGCGAATACAACCATCTCTTAAGGAAAAGATGAATAAAGAATATTCTTTTAGAAGGGACAGTGTGGCTAAATTATTTCAGCAAGCAGTCAAAGCTGGTTTACAATTATGAGAAATCAAAAGGCCAAAGAAGTTAATCAAGTCAGTAATCCAAATTACTGTCCCTATCATCGAATGATCAGTCACCTATCAAAGGCTATATCTTCAAAGATTGGTGTAGAAAGGAAGTATCGATGAAGTGAATTTACACTATCCATGGTATTCTACCAAAGATAGACAAGAATGATTACGTCCTCTTCTGTATCATCCAACAAAGATAAGCTGAAGGAGAAATCAGTTCAGATTGAAGAATGACAAATAGTAGTCTCCAAAAAGACGGTGAAGATGTTGAAGCAACTAAAAGACGTCCCTAGTGTTAAGTGGAAATCACCACTTGAACCTATATTGGACTTAAGAGAGATGCCTAAACCAAGTATTTGGGCTTCTAGCATTGATAAGGCTACTTCATCCACATGAAGCGATACTAGCGCCTCATAAATCAAAGAAGGCGACTAAAAAAGAAGATCAAGAAGAGAACTACAACTCAAAAGATCATTAACAATCTAGAGGAGTATCACCAGCTGGCAAGACAACCATTTAGGCTTGCAGACTTCATGCATAAACTTCACATTGCTGAGTCAGATGAAGAGGATAATGGTGAGTCTTGTCCAGTAGAGACATGTCGAATCATCTACGTGATGTCAGATATTCTTCAATATCGATTACTCAAAGACGACAAGGTAGTCAGACAAACTCGACCAACTCATCAAAAATTTTATCAGGAAAGCAAGAAGAGCCTGAGGAGCTAGTGATAGAATTTTGTTTAATGACCCAACAAGACAATAATAGTTTAGTTGAAGATCTATGTTTTCCCAATGGAGAAAATTCAGACTCATCGATATCATCACGTATGAAATGTATGACATTGAAAAATGAGTCTAACCCTATTGTCCAATCTTCCAGAATAAGAGAGAAATTTAAAAAAACTATCTCTTCAGAAGAATCTAAGCGAGACAAAGTTATTCAAGTTCAATTGAGAAGTGGTAAAGTCTTACCATCTTCATAAAAGAAGGAAGACACAAATAAAGATAAAGGCAAACAAATTGAAGTCAACGAAGATATTATTCCCAGAAATCCTAGGACAAAGCCTAAATCAAGAGAGAAAATAGATTATAATATTCTATCACATCAGAGAAAGATCCCTACACAACTGAGTGTGTATGAGGCTCTCTTGATGTCAAAAGACCTCCGAGAAATATTGATACAAGCTCTCAAAGATCTAGAGAGTTATGAAGCTTACTTTGCTAAAAAATGCATTACCGAAGCATTGCAAACTCAAGATCTCCCAGTAATCACATTTTTGAAGAGGATCTTATGTTGGGAATAGATCACCGTCCTCTATATCACTACAGTGATGGGATCTCGATCGACCAAATATTGATTGATCCGGTTCTTCTATCAATCTTATGAGTCTAAAGGTATTAAGAGGATTATCATTGATATCCAACATCTTGGGAGAGATAAGTTGATGGTTCTGGATTCAATGGGCAAAAACCTTTGGGTTCTTTTATTCTCCTGCTCAAACTCAAGTATTTATATATAGAAGCCAAGTTTCATGTAATCGATGTCGATACATCATTTAGAGCTCTCTTGGGTCGACCGTGGCTGCATGAGTATGACATGGTCCCATCAAATATGCATCAATGTATGAAGTATCTAAAAGATGGAGAAGAATTCAGAATTCTCGGTAACCTACAACCATTCTCCATCAATGAAGCAAAAATCTATGAAGATGCAAATTACTTCATCCTCAAAGAGCCTAAGCCAACAAAGCCTCTTGAAGCGGTAACATCCACTTCATGAACTAAAAAATAATTTTACAAAGTGAAAGAGCAGAAGCAAAGTGGGAGAAGAAGGCAATCTCTCCCTAAAACACTTGATTACACTAAGTTCAAGAAAATCAGTTCCTCATTTGGGAAGTGACACGAAAAAAGAAGAAGATATGCCTGTCAAACCTAAGGGAACTTATAAGCTTTCAAGAAAAGTAGAGTATGAAATAAGTGATTCTGATTTAGACTATGATTTTAAATCTACTTATGGAAATAGAGTTCACATGGCTACATCAAGGAGGATAGCTCACTTGGCAGAGTCAGATGACTCACTCAAAATTATACCCATCCCTCAGCAGTGCTTCAAAGAAATCACTCCACTGGAGGTTCATAATATTGAAGAATTGATAACATTCTGTGTCACCGTTGAGTGAGAGTGGCAGAACAAGAACTCTATTTTATAAATCTAAAGAGTCTCAGCCTCAAGATTTTAAATAGCCTGCTCAACATAAAAGTTCTGATGTGATAGTACCAACAAGAATACTAATATACTATCCACACAAAATGCGAAGAATGATGCATAAGCTTGGAGTTCATATTAAAACTACTAAACATAAGACTCAAATATTTAACAAAATGTGGAGCCAAAGAAGTCCTCAAGCATCGCGGAGAAGTGATAAGTTTATCACTAAAGGTCTAGGGTTCATCCGCAAATCTCATCAAGATAGAGCCTGTTATAATATAATGGAAGCTGAGATAGAAACTCTTAGTGATGATGAGGATGATTCCCATAAAATTCTTCTTAAAAATGATGAAGAAATGGAAGCCAAGCTCTCACCTGAAGAGCTCAAAGAGGGTGGAAAAATAGCTACTATGGATGAACTTAAAGAAATCAACCTAGGAGCTGAGGATGATCCCTGTCCAACTTTTGTCAGTGCCCTTCTGCCTAATGAGAAAGTTGAAGAGCTAAAAATGCTACTTTGTGAATTTAGGGATTGCTTTTCTTGGACATATTTTCAAATGCTAGGCTTATCCCCTGATGTAGCAGTTCATAAACTTGCTTTTAAACCAGATACAATGCCTATTAAGCAAGCTCCTAGGTGAATGAGATTGGAGATTGAAGAACAAGTAATTGCAGAAACCAAGAAGCTAATCGAGCTTCATCAGGGAGAAGTATCGATTGGATAGCCAACATTATCCCAATTAGAAAGAAGAACGGTCAAATCCATCTCTGCATTGACTTCTAGGACCTAAATAAGGCGTGCCCAAAAGATGACTTTTTGCTTCCAATATCAGAACTATTAGTGGACAACACTTCCAACTATGACATGTTCTCATTCATGGATGGATCATCAGGATACAACCAAATCAAAATGACACCTAAAGATGAAAAACATACATCATTCAGAACACCTATTGGCATCTATTGCTACACAATCATGCCCTTTGGCTTAAAAAATGCTGGAGCTACATACCAAAGAGCCATGACACATATTTTCGATGAGTTGATTCATCAAAAAGTGGAATATTATGTCAATGATTTCGTGGTGAAGAGTCTAAACCGTGAAACCACTATGAAGACTTAAGAATTGTACTAGAGAGAATTAGAAAATATTATCTCAAGATGAATCCTCTAAAATGTGTATTCGGGGTATCCTCCAGAAAATTCCTATGGTACATTGTACGTCATAGAGGTATTGAAATTGATCCTACTAAAATCAAGGCAATTATGGAGATTCCTCCATCGAAAAGTTTGCGTCAGCTCTGCTCTTTATAAGGACAACTCACATTCATCCGTCAATTTATATCAAACTTATCAGGATGCTGTCAACCGTTTGCAAGGTTAATGAAGAAGGATGCTCCATTCAAATGGGATAAGGAGTGCCAAGAAGCCTTCAATAGCATTAAAAGCTACCTATTAAATCCACCAAATCTAGCAGTGCTTATTCTTAGGAAGCCTCTCATTCTATACACACAGTTGCATTAGAAGAGTCCCTTGGAGCATTATTGGCACAACAAAATGAAGAAGGCAAAGAGAATGCTCTTTATTATATATCGGTCGGTGATGAGATATGAGATACTCTCGATAGAGAAGCACTATTTAGCATTGATCTTTGTAGTCCAAAAGCTTCATCATTATATGTTATCTCACAAGATTACCCTCATCTCAAGGATTGATCCGCTGAAGTACTTGATGACAAGACCAGTGTTGATAGGACGCTTGGTAAGATGGGCAGTATTGCTTTTACAATTTTATATCACATATGTTCCACAAAAAGCAGTGAAGGGACAAGTCTTGGCAGATTTCCTTGCTGCACATCCCATCCCGGTGGACTCGTCTCTTAATGATTTATAGATGAAATCATGCTCATTCATGAAAAGAAAAAATTTGAGAAATGTACTTTGATGGAGCCTCATCGATCAAACAAGTCCAACATCTAAATTTCCCAAGAGTAAGAGTAATCGGCATCATCTTCATAACATAAGAGGGGAGGGATAATGAGATGATCTATGGATTGACCGAGCCAAGAACTAATAATGAAGCTGAATATGAAGCATTAGTGGCTGGTCTGGAAGAAGCTATTTTCATAGGCATTCAGAACTTGCATATTTTTGGAGATTCTCAGCTTATTATAAATCAAGCATTTGTCATCTATAGAATCAACAAGATTGAGTTAGCTTTCTATCACAAGCGAGTTCCCGAGCTTATGAAATAGATACTAAATGTCACACTAACTCGAGTCTCTCGATCCAAGAATAACAAAGTTGATTTCTTAGCAAAACTAGCTAAGGAAATGGCAAGTATGAATGGTGATTATGTCATGATCGACATATTTATTCAATGAGTCTTAGAGCCAGTAAAGTATCAATCCCCGTAGGTAGAGGGGTTATCAAGTCTGACCCAGAAGGATGTGACTCCGGTTGCTCCTCATACTTCCCAAAATCAATAAGAAGTTGTACCAAGAAGAGCTAAGAATGACATTGCCTTAGAAAAGTTGTGTAGCCTTTGTTGTAGAAGAGTCACATGATTGGAGGCAAGCCTTCATCGACTATTTTAAATAAGGCAAATTACCAAGTAATAAATCACTAGCAGCTCAAATAAAAAAGAGAATGCTACACTATGTTTTTGTCAACAACACTTTATATCATAGATCCTTTTAACAAATGTGGCTACCATGCCTAGGTGTAGATGAAGCTAGCAAAGTGAAAGTCAAAGTTCATGAAAGACTTTGTGGTGCACATCAGTCAGGTCCCAAAATGGCAATAAAGATCAAAATGATGGGTTATTATTGGCCAACTATGGTGAGAGACTGTATTAATCATGCTAAGAAGTGTCATGAGTATCAAGTACATGGGGATCTCATCCATCAACCTCCAAATCCATTACACCCAACAATAGCATCCTGACCATTCGAATGTTGGGGTACAGTTGTAATTGGACTAATCAATCCACCGTCGTCAGCCGGACATCATTTTATCCTAGCAGTGACTGATTATTTCTCTAAGTGGGCTGAGGCTACTTTATTTAAAGAAGTTACTACTGATCGAGTGATCAACTTCTTCATGCATAATGTGGTATATAGATTTGGAGTGCCATGTCGAATAATTTTTGATAATGGCACAACCTTTAAAAGTACGAAGATTTATAGATTCGTCGATCTACACAAAATTGATTGGCGATACTCTTCAATATATAATCCAAGAGCAAATGGTTTGGCAGAGGCTTTCAACAAGACATTGGTCTAACTGCTCAAGAAGATTCTCACTAAAAATAAATGAGAATGGCATACCAAACTAATAGAGGCTCTATGGGCATATCAGAACCTACAAGGCCGACTAAAGCCACTCCTATTCATTGGTATTTGAAGCAGTTCTTACGTTTGAAGTTGAGTTTCCTTCACTTGAAAGCCATCTAGTACAATCTGGCGAAGGTCAAAATGCTCGTCAGAATGGAGGAACTTGGCGTGAAGAGATTACAATCTTATCAAAATCTAGAAGTCTATCGAATGTCTAGCTTTTGATCACGATTGTACCTCGAACATTCAAATTCCAAGAATTGGTCGAGAAGGCCAATTTTTCTAATCAAAAATTTGGTGGCAAATTTGAGCCTTACTGGGAAGGCCCTTTTGTCATTGAAAAAGTATACCAAGGAGGGGCATACCAACTCATGGACTTAAAGGGTGAAAGACCAATGCCACCAATTAATGGCCGATACTTGAAAAAGTACTATACTTGACGACCACATTCTCGAGGTACAATAGAAATCCCCTACAAGACATAGGCATTTTTTTTAGTATATCTATTTAGGTTGACATCGTGCTTCATGCCGAGATCCCTAAACAAACATACTCTAAATGAAAAACTTTTTCATGAAAATTCCCCTATTACACAGGGAGCATTTCTAGATTTTTTATATACAGATGAAATTAATGTTATATGTTAAAATCTTCTTTAGAGTACATCAATGCAAATATGGATGTATTTGTATATTTTCATCTTGAAATTTCTCCTAAATATACTTTAGAATTCCCCCTGCAAGATAGGGGGTACTATTTTTAGTTTATATTAAGTCTATTTGAGTTGACATCATCCCATAAGACGAGATCCTCAAATATATTCTGATTTAGGTTGACATTGAGCGTTATGCTGAAATCCCTGAATATATCTATAATTATTATTATTAAGTTGTAGAGTCTTGCAGGAATAAAAAAAATCTATTTCTATGCATGAAAGGATAACCCTAAATGTCAAAAAAATTTGCTTCCCAGATTTGCCAAATTCGGGAGATCAAGTCAAAAGAACTCCCGATTTCAGAAGCTTCAATCAATTAAGCTAGAGAAACATCAACCTCTACATCCTGAAGTCTAGGACAAGGATGGGTTCTAAAGGTCAGACTCAACAAGCCACAATGGTCGAAGGTCTCGCTCCCTCACTCAACAAGCCAGAAAAGGCCAAAGTGAAAGAGCCCCGCTCATCGGATGATAAACTACCAACCACTACAGCTTAAGTCAAGACTCAGTAGTTCTAAAGGTCAAACTCAACAAGCCCAAATATCGAAGTCTCTCACTCAACAAGCCATAAGAAAAGGTGAAAGAGATCCCCGCTCATCACCCAATGATGATAGTTCAATCTCAAACCATCCACTTAGTGATTATAAGCAACCAGATCCAAGAGATCTTTCTACTTGATCGATAGATCAATGCAATTGAGGAAACTCAATTTATGGTGCCTCAAATCAATCTATATTACCGCAGGTGATATTCTAATCATTCTTCATGATCAAGCTCAAAGCATAGATCAAAGCCTATCTGTTCATCAAGTCCAAAGTAGAAAGCATCGAGAAGTAATTTCATAGTTCATACAAAGTCGATGGTCGAACTAAAGGAATTATTCAATTCGCAGCACACGTTGCTAGACTAATAACTCAACATTGACCCTATATAAGGTCATATGTATGTCCTTCACAAAGAATTCCAAAGCAACAAGCACAGATTCATGGAGTGCAATACACTTCCCCGACAAGTCAATAGGATAAATCAAATCCTTCATCAAGTCTGTCAAGCTCAAAGCTAGGATAGAAGGAATTTTAAATCCGACCAAGCATGGATAAACTGATTCTCTAGTGGAGTCCTTCATCAAAATAAATAAACCAATTCCTCCATCAAACCCAACCAAGCATGAAACTAAGGTTAGAGGAAACTCAAATCTACAATGACATAAAAGAAATAGATCTTTAGAAAAGCCATCAAGCAATGTAAGATGGTGTAAGAACTCTTATCATCCTGAAGTCGCCTCAAAATCGTCAAACCTCTCATTTAGTATGTCCTGAATAAGGCAGCATACTAATGATAAATTTTGGCAAAGCTCCGTAAGTTATTGCAATCGAAGCTAAAATGATCTAAGCTCTATGGCCAGCCCAAATGGTCAACCAATTTTCAACAAATGTGACTTACTCCATGCATGAATCACATTTATTAGGGGGAATTTGTTGACCTCCATTTGTGTGTCATAAATCAAGATAAGCCCACAAGTCAAATTCGACGGACTTCGGAGGTGACATTGTGCAAATTGAGGCTTGAAATGCACTGGATGACACTAAAAATGGTCAAAATGATCTCCGATCAATGAACAGATTTCTTCATCGCATGCAGAATGTCAAAATTGATCAGAATATAAATATTGCAAAATCTAACAATCGATCGATTAAGCGCTCGAGCTATCAATGTGTTGACACACATATCAAAGTTGAGTAGGCATCGACGATGACCAATTGACCTACGTTCATGAAATTGATTATGCCGCTAGCTTCAAAACATCAAAATCTATCAAATGAGACTATCCGTGCTAAATTCAGATGAGTCTGTGCAAATGTCGAGTGATTTGAAGTGACAGTATGCAAATCGAGGCTGAAATGCACAAGGCGTCATCAAAATCAACTCAAATGACCTACGATCGATGAACAGACTTCGCCATCACATTTAGAATGTCAAAATTGGTCAAGATATAAATATTGCATGATCGATGAGCAACCAATCAAGTGCTCGAGTCGTCAATGAGCCTGCACACATATGGAGGTCAAGAGGCACCGATGAGAATCAAATGACATCCGTTCACAAAATTGATCATGTCATTAGCCTCAAAATGTTGAAATTTATCAAATGATATTGTTCGTACTTAATTCAGATGAGTCTACGCTACAATCAAGTGGTCGAAAGCTGCGATGCGCATTTCGAGCTGAAATTGACTCAATTTGGTGCCGACTAGAACCAAACAGCCTCCGGTCGTAAAACGGACAGCGCCATTGCATTCAAAACAACATAATTATCCTAAATCGATATATATTGACTATGTACATTTATCGGCGTGAAATCCACATTAAAATCATTTAAATTAATTTAAAATTAATTTAAAAATTCCCAAATTACCCCCATGCTCAACCGTTCCCCCATTCATGCTATTGCATGGTACTCCCATTTCGGCAAAGTCCCAGAACTCCGCTGCTCAGCCATGACCCTTGACCCACATGCTCTCGAAAAATCTGCGGTCAGATAAGACCAATGGCAAAACCGTTGCCCCTAGCTCCACTATGGACCAGTCTCGGACCAGACCCAACTGTCTGCGACCTACCTTGCCCGAACTGGGCGCGTAGCCCGGTAGTTGTTACGGCCCGTCCACAAAACCACCACGCCCCGTATATTCGTCAGGGTTCTGCCTACCATTTCGACCTCATTCAATTCTTCCACTACCGATGACCCAGACCCTTCAAATCTGGCCCATCCCTATGCCTTATATTATAGCCCAGCATTTACGTCCCTCACTCCCATTTTTTTGCTTGTAGTGAATTGGAAGAACATCATCAAGAGGTGAATTCTTCTTTCAATTTTTGGCGTCGTCACCCCGTAGCCTTCCAATTTTTGCTATACCATGAATCGGGGGAAGAACATCATCAAGAGGCAAATTCTGCTTTCAATTTTCAGCGTCGCACTCCCCGTAGCCTTCCTACCTTCGCTTCGCTGCAAAATCAGGGGAAGAACATCATCAAGAGGCAAATTCTTCTTTTAATTTTCAGAGTCACACTCTTTACCTTACATTCCCAACCATATACCTAACCTCATTCCTTTGTCGAGCATTGCAGCGCACCAAAAATAAGTTAGAACATGTGGGATCTGTGAATGAATATATATTGCATTTGTCTTCTTTCAGGTTTGAAGGCCTCGTTGTGCTCAAGAGGGCCCGACGAGATGAAAACTTCAGTGTGTGAAGACATCACTTCACTCAAGAGGGTGCATTTGAGTAGCCAAAACACCCGATCTGACTACGAGATGGCGTCGGAGGCTGCTGAAATTTTGTCTAATTTCCAGACTTAGAAAAAAAAAGGGGAATGAATATATATTGGATTTGTCTTCTTTTAGGTTTGAAGGCCTCATTGTACTAAAGAGGGCACGATGAGATGAAAACTCGACTGTGGTGTTGCAAGACACCGCTCACTATGCTCAAGAGGGCGTACCGAGTAGGCCAAAATGTCCCTGATGCAGCCCCCTACAAGGGGATGACGCCGGGAGGTTGCCGAAATTTTGTCTAAATTCTAGACTTATAAAAAGAGGGGGAATGAATATATATTATATTATATGTCTTCTTTCAGGTTTAAAGGCCTCATTGTGCTCAAGAGGGTGCGATGAGAAAAAAAATTAGTTGTGATGTCGCAAGATACCACTTGCTCAGAGGCGTCTGAGTAGCAAAACATCGATCTGACTAAGGGGATGATGCCGGGAGGCTGTCAAAATTTAAACTAAAATTCAAGACTTAAATAAATTCAAATGGAAATTACCTACATAAGTCAAACAAAAGAAGATGTGATAAATATGAAGATAAATGTTAAATTAAGGAGAAATATGGGGGAAGCCTTTAAAATAAATTTTGAAAAGAATTGAACATTCATTTAAAATATAAGTAAAATTTGGGGAGGCTAATACTAAACTCACAAACTTTGGAGAGGCTAATATTAAACTCACAAGCTTTAATTGCAATTCTTTATGGCTTAAATTGAAGCAGTAAAGTGAGTTCTCTTTTCTTGTAAATTTCTCAAAATTAAGCAAGCTTTAATTAGAATTTGGGAGAGACTAATGCTAAATTCATTACAAACTTGCAATAAACTTAAAATCTAACGATGAATCTAAATTAGGTTTAATAACTCTTATATGAATGTGGAGGTGATTACTATGCTAGCCAATAAGCATGAGTCAGGCTAAAGCAACAAACACTGAAATCGACATAATTTATCAAAATTGATGTAAATTGAGCATAATCAAGCTAGGATATTTGCAAAAACTCAATAAATAAGCTAAGTGTAAATAGTATTTTAAACTAAAATCTAAATCAAAATGCCTTCTTCACCACCTATCTGCAATTCTCCGTACAAGCAGACAGAAGGCGATACTAAATCAAAATTTACATAAATAGAAGGCTATCTAAATCAAAATCTACAATAATCATAGGGCTTCCTTTAATAAAAAATCAATAGATTTTATTCTAATTATGAATTTTAAAATCAACGAAACCACTAATTAGATAAAAAAGAATAAATTTCATTCTAATTATAAACACCTACATGTGCTCGAACATAGAGATTTCAAGTGCAAATTTTAATGTCTGAAAATGTTGTGTAGGCTAAGTTGGAATAAAAAAGAAATGAAAATCTGAAATCAATTTCATAATTCAAACATAAAATTACACCGACACTTTTAAACACTCTTTTCATCAAAGAGGTTGGTGATGAATTTTCAGAGCCCACAGATTTCTAGTGACTCTGGGGACAAGATTTTCTTTCCATCTTCGACTAGTCAAATTTAAGCTATAGTCACCAGAAATCTATGGGCTCCAAAAATTCACCACCAACCTCTATGATGAAAAGAGTTATTTTAAATGTCGGTGAAATTTTCAGAAGGTAGATGTAATAGTAGATAAGACACTACCCAAAGATTTCATCCTCATTTGGAGAGGACTTTAGATCTGGTTCCAGGTTTTCTATAAGCGCAAGCCCCTATAGTTAATTACCCCTCCCAGTAAGTGAGAGAGAACTTTCGATTAAGGCTAGTCATTAGATCATTGAATGTGTAGCGTATAGTAGCAGCATATAGAGTTTCAGAATTTGAGATATAAAATTCATCATTTTAACTTAAACCGGATGGTTGGGGGAATAATGACATGCCTGATCTAGATCTCATGGTTTTCATCATCCTGATCCACTACTTAGTCGGGAGGAGTAGTCAACCTAACTTGACTGAAGGATCTTTATCAACAACACATGGGTTACGTCATTCAAGAAATCCTTGTAGACCTGGGGTGGTATTTGTCTAAGGAGACAATCTTTAATCTAGCTTAGCTGACAGAGGATTGTTTGTCTTATCAAGTATGCCCTATGATTCACAACTCAAAGGGCAGAGCCATTGGGGAGCATATGGGTTATGGTCATGATCGTAATATAATGGAGTCGAGCCAAACCACGTAGACTCTAGTCATGACTGCTTTTTTATCATGTAGCCTCTGGCCACGTAGTTAGAGGACACGGGCCACGTCCTTACTGGCAAGAGATTAATTGAGAGTGAACATAGTAGAACACTTGATTTGATATTGGCTCCTTTGTGAGCTAGAGTTTTCTTAATTTGTCACTCCTGACAAATAATTTCGGAAGGTGGATAGATTGAGTTTGGTTTAAGTTTTTAGTGATAGATTTTCATTTGAGCAGTTTCAGATTAATATTTAAAAATTGATTTGAAAAATTGATTAATTTGAATATATTTAAGAGTTTTAGATCCTATCAACTCTGTTTAGCAATTAACAGAGGATTAGATCTACTATCATATGACAGAATTAGTTTCTCAGATATTTCATTGATTTAAAACTCTTATTATAGTTTTTTAGGTTTTGTTAACCCGGACCCAGTCCTAAGAATAAACTGGGAAGCAACCCACGCAGCATCCTCAACCACTTGAATTTAAGCATTCATCATAGTGTCAGGGCCCATGCTGGTGTTTATAGCTTAGTTATTTATCTAAGGAGACAATCTTAAGTCTACCTTAGGCTGCAGAGCTATTGCCCTATCAAGTATACCCTATGATTCAACTCAAAGGCGAGCCATTGAGCATAACTCTGATTGTAATATAATGGAGTTGGTGGCCAAACCATCCGTCGAGGACTCGGTCATAATTGCTTCATCTATGTGGCTCACATAATCAGAGACACGAAGCCCTTCTTGGCGTGAGATTGATTGAGAGTAAACATAGTAGAACACTTGATTTGACATTGGCTCCTTTGTGAGCTAGAGTTTTTTTAATTTGTCACCCTCGATAAATAGTTACAAAAGGTGGATAAATTGAATTTTGCTTTAAGCTTTTAATGATAGAATTTTATTTAAATAGTTTCAGATTGATATTTGATCTGTGTTAATTTGATTAAAAAAATTGATTAATTTGAATATGTTTAAGAATTATAGATCCTGTCAACTCTGTTTAGCTGTTAACAGAGGATTAGATCTAATTTCACATGACAAAATTAGTTTCTCAGATATTTCATTGATTTGAAACTCTTATTATAGTTTTTTTAGGTTTTGTAAGGACCCGATCTAAGACTAAATCAAGCAACCTCGGACGAATTTAAGCCTTAAATAATGTGACCATGTGGGTGATTAGTAATTTTGGTAATTTTATTTCTGAATTGTGAGTTTTTTTTTAATTTATTCGACATTTAAATTTGCGAAATCTCTATGTCGAGCATTTATAGCTTAGCTAATTTCATCTAATTAATGAAATCATTGATTTTAAAAATCATAATTAGAATGAAATTCCATAATTAATTCCAAACTTCTCTAATTATGTAGGTTTAGCCCTATAATATCATTGTTCGAATATTCATAACTAAATGCACATTTATAGTTTAGCCCTATAATTTATGTAGGTTTTCATTTAGTATCGCCTTTTGTCTACTTATCTAAAGGGTTGCAGATCCGGTGGCGAAGACGGCATTTTGATTTAGATTATAGTTTAACACATTACTGGCACTTAGTTTATTTATTGAGTTTTTGTAATTCTCCCAACTTGATTATGCTCAATTTACATCAATTTTGATAAGTTATGTCGATTTCAGTGTTTGTTGCTTTAGCCCTACTCATGCTTATTAGCTAGCATAGTAATCACCTCCATATTCGTATAAGAGATATTTAACCTAATTTGGATTTATCCTTAGTCTTTAAGTTTATTATAAGTTATTACGAGTTTAGTATTACCCCCCCCCCCCTAAATTCCAATTAAAGCTTGTTTAATTTTGAAGAATTTATAAGAAAAGATAACTCACTTTATCACTTCAATTTAAGCCATAGAGAATCACTATTATAGTTTGTGAGTTTAATATTAGTCTCCCCCAAATTTCACTTAGATTTTAAATAAATATTCTATTCTTCCCAAAAATTGATTTAAAGGCCCCCCTTTTTCTTATTTCCCATTTTTAGTTTAAAATTAGCTGCAGGTTTTCCTACTTAGCGCTCCTAAGTCAGCTCATTTTACCCTCCCATTTTTTTCTAAGTCCAAAGATTTGACACAATTTTGGCAACCTCCCAGCATCATCCTCGCATAAGGGGCTACATCGGGGATATTTTGGCGTACTCGGTACGCCCTCTTGAGCATAGCGAGTGGTGTCTTGCAACACTACAGCCTGTTTTTCATCTCGTTGAGCCCTCTTGAACACAATGAGACCTTCAGACCTGAAAGAAGACATACAATGCAATATATATTCATTCCCCCCCCTCTCTTTTTCTAAGTCTAGAATTTAGACAAAATTTCGGCAGCCTCCCGGCGTCATCCCCTTGTAGGGGGCTGCATCGGGAGTATTTTGGCATACTCGGTACGCCCTCTTGAGAGTAGCGAGTGATTTCTTGCGACACCACGACTGAGTTTTCATCTCATCGCAGCCTCTTGAGCACAATGAGGCCTTCAGACCTAAAAGAAGACTAATGCAATATATATTCATTCCCCCCCCTATTTTTTCTAAGTCTAGAAATTAGCCAAAATTTTGGCAGCATTTTGTCTAGGGGAGCGACATCTAACAAGTGTTTGGCTTACTCAGTATTGAGAGTAGCGAGCAGTGTCTTGTGACACCACAGCCTATTTTTTCATCCCATCACGTCCTCTTGAGCACAACAAGGCCTTCAGACCTTAGAGAAACACAAGCATATAATATATATCCATTCACAGATCCCACACGTTCTAACTTATTTTTGGTGTCGCATGAGAACAAGTTATCTTGAGAATGTAAGGTAAGGACTGCGATGCCCAAAATAGAAATAAGAATTTGCCTCTTGACGATGTTCTTCCCCCTATTTTGTGATGAAGCGAAGGTAGGAAGGCTAAAGCAAGGAATGCAACGTCAAAAATTGAAAGAAGAATTCCTCTTCGATGTTCTTAATGCGGAATGAAGGGTTATGAAGAGTGCGACACTAGAAACTAAAAGAAGAATTTGCCTCTTGACGATGTTCTTCACCCGATTCATGGCAAACTGAAAACTGGAAGGGCTATAAGGCGTGTGACGCCAAAAATTGAAAGAAGACTTCACCTCTTGATGATGTTCTTCTCCCGATTCACGGTAAAACAAAAATTGAGTGGCTAAAGCAAGGGGTGCGATGCCAAAAATTGAAAGAAGAATTCTCCTCTTGACGATGTTTTCCCTCGATTGCGATGAAACTAAAATGATAAAATTTGGATGGGTTCAGCTTGGAAGGATTCTGAATGGGTTAGGTTTAGTGGATTTACCTACAGCCAAAATAAAATAGAGTGGGTAGGAGGAGTTGTAGGCCATGGAGGGAAAGGAGAGGCTGGGCTGTAGGAGGAGCTTCCTTAGGCTGGAGGAAAAGGAGGTTGGGTGGAAGAAGCCAGATGGAACTGCTGAAATAGGTTTAAGAGAGGGTCCCAGGCGGCGATGGAGGGGCGATGGGATCAAAGAGGATAGTGGTGCAACCACCAGTGATAGACTGGTTCCACTGGAGTGTGATTTCGTCGATAATGGCCCGGTCTGAGTTCAATGTGGTCACTGGAGCAAAGGAGTTGGCAGATGGGTTGTGGCCAGAGGACCGTCGTAACATGAGTCAGTGGCAAAATAGGTTTGTCGATTTGGCTATCGAGGACTTTTGCGGCAGGATTAATCGAAGCGGATTGGGACTGAGCCTTGAGATTGTCAAACATGCACATGAGTTATTGGAGGGACGATCGAAAAAATAGAGGGTTGATGGAAAACTGAGAGGGAGATAGGGAATCTTTGCCTATTTCTTTTCGATGGGAGAAAATTTTACCTTTTTGCAGAGAGAGATTGCCGTGGAGAGAAGAGAAACTGCTAGAAATGGGAGAGAATGAGGAGAAGAAGTTGCAGAATGGGGGGAGTGGTTATCTTTTCAAATTTCTTTTAATTTCCTTTTTAAAAAAATTAAAAATAGGGGGAAATGGTCGAGCATGGGGGTAATTTGAGAATTTTTAAATTAATTTTAAATTAATTTAAATTATTTTAATTTGGATTTCACACCGGTAAATGCACATAGTCAATATATATATATATATATATATATATATATATATATATATATATATATATATATATATATATATATATATATATATATATATATATATATATATGATCGGGTAATTCCATTATTCGCAATGACACTGTTTTCTGATCGAGGTGTTTGGTTCAATGCCAAATGGAGTCATTTATTTCGAAATGCATGTCACCGCTTTGGTCGCTTGATTTTTGTGCAGACTCATCCGAATTGAGTGCGAATAGTCTTATCTTATAGATTTCGATGTTTTAAAGCTAATGACATAATCAATTTTATGTACGGAGGTCATTTGATTCTCGTCGGCACCTCCTGACCTTGATATGCGTGCATGCGTGTTGATGACTCGAGCCATTTATCGGTTGCTCATCAAGTCATGAAATATTTATATCCTGACCAATTTCGATGTTCTAAATGTGATGGAAAAGTCTATTAATCGATCAGATGTCATTTGAGTTGATTTCGGTGACGTCCAGTGCATTTTAACCTCGATTTGCATGCTATCACTTTAAATCACACGACATTTGCACAGACTAGTCTGAATTGAGCACAAATAGTCTCATTTGATAGATTTCAATATTTTGCAGCTAACGATATAATCAATTTTATGAACAAAATTCATTTGGTCATCATCATAACTTTCTAACTTTGATATGCGTGTCAATAATTTGATAGCTCGAGCGCTTAATCGATTAATCATTAAATTTTGTAATTTTTATATTTTAATCAATTTCAATATTCTAAATGCAATGGAAAAGTCTGTTCATCAATCAGAGATCATTTTAGCCATTTTTAATGACATCCAGTGCATTTTGAGCCTTAATTTGTGAACTGTCACCTCCATAGTCCGTCGAATTTGACTTGTGGGCATGTCTTGACTTATGGCACGTATGTGGAGGTCAACAAATGCCCCCAACAAATGTGATTCGCGCATGAACCGAGTCACATTTGTTAAAAATTGGTTGACCATTTAGGGGTCACAGAACTTGGATCATTTTAGCTTCGATTGCAATAGCTTAGCGAGCTTTTGATAGGATTTTTCATTAGTATGCTGCCCTATTCAGGACATGCTAAATGATGGGCTTGACTAATTTGTTAGAATTGACTTGTTGGATAGATAAGAGTTCTTACACCATCTACTATCTGCTTCAATGGCTTTGTTGAAGATCTCTTTCTTTTATGTCCTTACAGATTTGAGTCTCCTCTAACCCTGGCTTCATGCTTGGTTGGGCTTGATGGAGGAATTATTCTGCTTATTTTGATGAAGGACTCCGCTGGGGAATCAATTTATCTGTGCTTGAATGGATTTGAAATTCCTTCTGTCCTAGCTTTGAGCTTGGCAGATTTGATGAAGGAGTGACCTGATTTGTCCCTATTGATTTGTCGAAGTGTGCACTCCATGAATCATGTGCTTGCTGCTTTGACATATTCATTGAAGGATATGTACAGATGACCCAACCTTCTGGCTTATATAGGGTCAATGTTGAGTTATTAGTCTAGCAATGTGTGCTTTAACAGACTGAATAACTATGAAATTCCTTTACTTTGGCCATCAGCTTTATATGAACTATGGAATTTCTTCCTCGGTCCTGTGCTGTCTGCTTTGATGGACTTGATGAGGAGATAGGCTTTGATCTATGCTTTGAGCTTGATCAGATCATTTGAGAATAGATTGAAATATCATCTTATAGATAATATAAAGATTGATTTGAGGTAGCCCTGAATTGAGTGTTTCCTCAGCTTGCCTTAATCTATTGATTAAGTAGAGAGATCTCTTGAATCCCAGTTGCTTATAATCACTAAGCTGGATCTGGTTTGAGATTGGACAGCTATCGTCATTGGACTGATGAGTGGGTGCTCTTTCACTACGGCCTTCTCTTACAGCTTGTTGAGTGAGGAGAGCATCAGTAACTCGACCATATTTGGGCTTGTTGAGTTCAACCTTTAGAACCTACTCGAGTCTTCGACTTAAGCTGTAGTAGATTAGTAGTTTTGTCATCAAACTGTCGAATAGGGGCTCTTTCACTACAATATTTTCTTACAGCTTGTTGAGTGAGGAGAGCGTCAGCAACTCGACCATTTGTGGGCTTGTTGAGTCTGACCTTTAGAACCCATCCGTGTCATAGACTTTAGGATGTAGAGGTTGATGTTTCTCCAACTTAATTGATTAAAGCTTCTGAAATTGGGAGTTGTTTTGACTTGATCTCTAGAATTTGGCAAATCTGGGAAGCACATTTTTTTGATATTTGGGGTTGTCCTTCCAAGCGTAGAAATAGATTCAGTTTATTCCTGCAAGACTCTACAACTTAACAATGATAATTATAGATATATTCAGGGATTTTGGCGTAACGCTCGATGTCAACCTGAATCAGAATATATTTGAGGATCTCATCTTATGGGATGATGTCAACTCAAATAGACTTAATATAAACTAAAAAAGATGCCCGCTATCTTGCAGGGGGAATTCTAAAGTACATTTAGGAGAATTTTCAAGATAAAAATATACAAATACATCCATATTTGAATTGATGTACTCTAAAGAAGATTTTAACATATAACATTGATTTCATATGTATATAAAAAATCTAGAAATGCCCTCTATGTAATAGGAGAATTTTCACGAAAAAGTTTTTCATCTGGAGTATGTTTATTTAGGGATCTCAGCATAAAGCACAATGTCAACCTAAATAGATATACTAAAAAAATACCCCCTGTCTTGCAGGGAGTATAGTATTTTTTCAAGTATCGACCATTAATTGGTGGCATTAGTCTTTCACCCTTTAAGTCGATGAGTTGGTATGCCCCTCCTTGGTATACTTTTTCATTGACAAAAGGGTCTTCCCAGTTAGGCTCAAATTTGCCACCAAATTTTTTATTATGACTAATTGGCCTTCTCAGCACCAGGACCAATTCCACTTTTTGGAATGTTCGAGGCTATGGTCAAAAGTCTTGGACATCTTTGCTCGATAGACTTTCAGATTTTGATGAGCTTGTAATCTAACTTCATTAAGCATGTCGAGTTTCTCCATTCTTAGATGAGCATTTTGATCTTCAGTTAGATTGTACTGGATGGCTACTCGAAGTGAAGACAACTCAACTTCAAGCAGAAGAACTGCTTCAGTTCCAAATACCAATGAATAGGGAGTGGCTTTAGTCGACGTCTTTTAGGTAGTTCGATACGCCCATAGAGCCTCTACTAGCTTAATATGCCATTCTCTCTTATTTTTGGTAAGAATCTTCTTGAGTAATTTGACTAATGTCTTATTGAAGGCTCCGCTAAATCATTTGCTCTTGGATTGTATATTGAAGAATATCACCAATCAATTTTGTGTTGATTGACAAATCTATAAATCTTTACACTTTTAAAGGTTGTGCTGTTATCAGACATTATTCGGCATGGCACTCCAAATCTATAGACCACATATGTGTGAAGAAGTCGATCACTCGATCAATAGTAACTTCCTTAAATAGAGTAGCTTCAACCCACTTAGAGAAATAGCAGTCGCTGCTAGGATGAAGTGATGTCCAGCAGATGACGGTAGATATATTTGTCCAATTACATCTGTGCCCCAACATTCAAATGGTCATGATGCTATTGTTGGGTGTAATGGATTTGGAGCTTGATGGATGAGATTCCCATGTACTTGACACTCATGACACTTCTTAGAATGATTAATACTGTCTCTCACCATAGATGGCCAATAATAACCCATCCTTTTGATCTTTACTGCCATCTTGGGTCCTAACTGATGTGCACCACAAAGTCCTTCATGAACTTCAACCATCACTTTGCTAGCTTCATCTACACCTAGACATCGTAGCCAAATTTATTTAAAGGATCTACGATATAAAGTGTTATTGATGAAAGTATAGCGTAGCATTCTCTTCTCGATTTGAGCTGCTACTGATTTATCATTTGGTAATTTGCATTCTTTAAAGTAATCAATGAAGGGTTTCCTCCAATCATGTGACTCTTCTGTAACAAAGGCTTCACACTGCTTTTCTGAGGCAATGTCATTCTTAGCTCTTCTTGGTACAACTTCTTGTTAATTTTGGGGAGTATGAGGAGCAACCAGAGTCGCATCCTTTTGGGTCAGATTTGATAACCCCTCTACCTACGGGGATTGATACTTTACTAGCTGTAGAACTCATCGAGTAAATATGGCGATCATGACATAATCACCATTCATACTTACCATTTTCTTAGCTAGTTTTGCTAAACAATCGGCTTTGTTATTCTCGGATCGAGAGACTCGAGTTAGTGTGATATTTGGTATCTGCTTCATAAGCTTGAGAACTCGCTTGTGATAGAAAGATAACTGAAGCTTGTTGATTCTATATATGCCAAGTACTTGATTTATAATAAGCTGAGAATCGTCGAAAATATGCAAGTTTTGAATGCCTATGAAAATAGCTTCTTCGAGACCTGCCATTAATGCTTCACATTCAGCTTCATTATTAGTTCTTGGCTCGGTCAATCCATATGATCATCTCATTATCCCACCTTCTGGTGTTATGAAGACAATGCCGATTCCTGCTCTTGCTCTTGAGAAATTTAGATGTTGGACTTGTTTGATCGATGAGGCTCCATCAAAGTACATTTCCCAAATTTGTGATTTTTCTCTTTCATGAATGATCATAATTTGCTCATTAGGAAAATCATCATTAAGAGAAGAATCCACAGGGATGGGATGTGCAGCAAGAAAATATGCTAAGACTTGTCCTTTCACTACTTTCTGTGGAACGTATGTGATATCAAATTGTAAAAGCAATACTGCCCATCTTGCCAAGCGACCTATCAATGCTGGTCTTATCATCAAGTACTTCAGCAGATCGATCCTTGAGATGAGGGTAATATTATGAGATAACATATAATGATGAAGCTTTTGGACTGCAAAGATCAATGCTAAACAGTGCTTCTCTATCAGAGAGTATTTATTTCTGCTCCAATCAGTCTATGACTGATATAATAAAGAGAATTCTCTTTACTTTCTTCATTATGTTGTGCCAATAATGCTCTAAGGGACTCTTTTAATGTAGTTGTGTATAGAATGAGAGGCTTCCTAGGAATAGGCGTTGCTAGGATTGGTGGATTTAACAGGTAGCTTTTAATGCTATTGAAGGCTTCTTGGCACTCCTTGTCCCATTTGAACGGAGCATCCTTCTTCATTAATCTTGCAAACGGCTGTAGCATCTTGATAAGTTTGATACAAATCGATGGATAAATGCGAGCTGTCCTTGTAAAGAATGGAGCTGACGCAAACTCTTTGGCGGAGGCATCTCCATAATTGCCTTAATTTTAGCAGGATCAAATTTAATACCTCTATAACGTACAATGTACCTGAGAAATTTTCCAGTGGATACCCCGAATGCATATTTTAGAGGATTCATCTTGAGATCTTATTTTCTGATTCTCTCCAGTACAATTCTCAAGTCTTCGAAGTGATTTTCACAGTTTAAGCTCTCTTCACACTGTACCATTTAATATGTGAAATCTGTTGAGAAAATTACAAAAACTCAATAAGTAAACTATGTGCCAGTAGTTTGTTAAACTGTAATCTAAATCAAAATGCCTTCTTCACCACCGGATCTGTAATTCTTTGTACAAGCAGATAGAAGGTGACACTAAATTAAATGCTGCATGAATGAAGGAACTTTCCTTCAATCCAAAAATAAAAAAATTTCATTCTAATTATGATTGTTAATGTCAGTGATTTCATTAATTAGATGAAATTATATATGCTACAACTACTTGCATGTGCTCGGAGATAGAGATTTAAAGGTTTAATTAGTTACAATCTCATAGAGCATGTTATAGATTTTAGGGTATACTGGGGTAATTTCTTGGGGTATGTATATGTGTAATTACAAACTTTTGGGTATATGTGTAACTTTGAGGGTATATTATAGTTACTCCCTAAACCATAATTACACATATACTACGAAGAGATTTATAAATACCAATTTTAGGGTATACTGTGAGTGATTTATATGTAATACAATAGTTTAGGGAGTAACTATTGTAATTTCTATAAGCTTCGGTTTAGTCTCGTGGCTAAGGGTTAACAAAATCTAAAACTTATAATAAGAGTTTCAAATCAAATATCCGACTTCTCATGTGGTAGATCTAATCCTCTATTAGTAGCTAAGCAGAGTTGATAGGATCTGAAGCTCTTAAATACATTCAAATTAATTAAATTTTCAACTCAAACCAAATATCAATCTAGAGCTACTTAAATGAAACTCTATCATTAAAAACTTAAATCAAACTCAATCTATCCACCTTCCATAGTTGTTTATCGGGGGTGATAAATTAAGAAAACTCTAGCTCATAAAGGAGCCAATGTCAAATCAAGTATTCTACTATGTTCAGTCTCAATCAATCTCTTGCCAGTAAGGATGTGGCTATCCTCATTGCGTGGTTTATAGGCTCCACGAGATGAAGCGATTACTAGAGTCCTCGACGGTGGTTTGTCCAATCTGGCTCCATTATATTATGATCACGATCGTAACCCGTATGCTCCCCAATGTGTCTACCCTTTGAGTTGTGAATCATATGGTATACTTGATAGGGAAAATAACCCTTTGTCAGCTAAGGTAGACTTAAGCTTGTCTCCTTAGACAAATACCATCCCAGGTCTATAAGGATTTCTTGGATGATGTAACCCATGTATTGCTGATGAGGATCCTTCTGTCAGATTGGGTTTGACTACCTCCTCTAACTAAGTAGACTAGGGACCGTGACTGCCCGGGATGACAGAACCATGGGATTTAGATCGGGCATGTCATCATTCCCCATAATTTCACCGTCGGTTACCCCTATCAAGTATACCCTATGATTCACCCAGTCCTAAAATCCACTACGCCATAGTCAAAATCAGAGATTAAATGTGTACTATGAAATTTTTAGATTTCATAGCACAAATTTTTGGCGATGTAATCATCCTTGAAATCTCAATCCGCCACTCCGGGC
The DNA here is from genome assembly GCA_021442155.1 of Cymbidium sinense. Taxonomy (NCBI): domain Eukaryota; kingdom Viridiplantae; phylum Streptophyta; class Magnoliopsida; order Asparagales; family Orchidaceae; genus Cymbidium; species Cymbidium sinense. The sequence goes on from CM038214.1 coordinate 248,265,916, forward strand.
TGAGATACGGTAGCGACCCTTTCCACTTCCCACCGTTCAGCTTGCGTGATCCATCCCGTCAAAAACCACTCCGTCCGCCACAATCCCGCACGCCGTCCACTGAAATCGTGCAAAACCATCCGCAACCCGCCATCACCGCCAGCTCGCCGCACATCAATCCAGCGACTTGGCAGGCTAATCCATCCATGCCTCAGTTCGACACTCGCCCGCACAAAAGCTGTACAACCATGACTATTCCAAGCCATCATCCGCTGCAACCAACTGTTTTGACCCTCCATTTCGTAATTTGCACCATTTGTGCTTCATGAGCATAGCACACAAAGCCTCCTCTTCTTATATCCTGTGAACCATAAACCCTAATTTTTTTGCTTCACAGAATTGGGGAAGAACATCGTCAAGAGGCAAATTCTTCTTTTGATTTTCAACGTCACATTCCTCGCTTTAAATGTCCTATTTTCTCTTCACCGTAATCGGGGGAAGAACATCGTTAAGAGGCGAGTTCTTCTTTCAATTTTTAGCGTAGCACCCCTCACTTTAGCCATCCCATTTTTGCTTCATCGTAATCGGGGAAAGAACATCATCAATAGGTGAATTATTCTTTTGATTTCTAGCGTTGCACTCATTTTGACTCTTTCTTTCTGGGAAGAACATCGTCATCAAGAGAATTCTTCTTTTGATTTCAGATCACATTCCTTGCTTTAGTCTTCTTTCACAGAAATCGAGGGAAGAACATCATCAAGGTGAATTCTTCTTTCGATTTTGGTCGCATTCTTATTTTAGCCTTCCTTCACTTTTGCAAAATAGGGGAAGAATATTGTCAAGAGCTTCTTTCAATTTTTGGCGTGCCTCTTACCTTACATTCCCAACGCATACCTAACCTGTTCCTTTCAGAACCGCGGCGTCAAAAATAAGTCAGAACATGTGGGATCTGTGAATGGATATATATTGTATGCTTGTGTTTCTTTACAGGTTTGAAGACCTCTTTGTGCTCAAGAGTGCACGACAGAATGAAAAAAATAGGCTGTGGTATCGCAAGACACTGCTCACTATGCTCAAGAGGGCGTACCGAGCAAGCTAACACTTATAAGATGTTGCTCTCCCTAGACAAAATGCTGCCGAAATTTTGTCTGATTTTCAGATTTAGAAAAAAAGGGGGGGAATGAATATATATTGCATTTGTCTTCTTCTGAGTCTAAAGGCCTCGTTGTGCTTAAGAGGCCATGACGAGATGAAAACTCAGTTATGGTGTCATAAGACACCACTCGCTACGCTCAAGAGGGCGTATCGAGTAGGCTAAAATACCCTCGATGCAGCCCCCTACAAGGGGATGACACTAGGAGGCTGTCAAAATTTTGTCTAAATTCTAGACTTAGAAAAAGAGGGGGGAATGAATATATATTGAATTGTATATATTCTTTCAAGTCTGAAGGCCCTGTTGTGCTCAAGAGGGCTCGACAAGATAAAAAATCGGCTGTGGTGTCGTAAGACACTACTCGCTACGCTCAAGAGGGTGTACCGAGTAAGCCAAAATACCCCCAATGCAGCCCCCTGTGTGGGGATGACGCTAGGAGGCTGCCAAAATTATATCAAATCTTTGGACTTAGAAAAAAATGGGAGAGTAAAATGAGCTAATTTAAGAATGCTAAGAAGGAAAATCGGTAGCTAATTTTAAACTAAAAGCATCGAAAAAAAAGGGGGGAGCCTTTAAAACAAATTTTGAAAGGAATTAAACATTCATTTAAAATAGAAGTAAAATTTGGGGAGGTTAATACTAAACTCATAAACTTTAGGCATGAGTCAGGCTAAAGCCATAAGCTGAAATCAGCATAACTTATCAAAATTGATGTAAATTGAGTATAATCAAGTTGGGAGAATTATAAAAATTCAACAAGTAAACAAAGTGCAAGTGATGTTTTAAACTGCAATCTAAATCAAAATGCCTTCTCCTCCATCGGATCTACAACCCTTTGTACAAGCAGACAGAAAATGATACTAAATCAAAATCTACATAAATCATAGGGTTTCCTTCAATCAAACATTAAGGAATTTTATTCTAATTATGATTTTCAAAATCAATGATCTCATTAATTAGATAAAATAGCTAATATAAACCGCTCTGACATAGAAAATCAAGAGCAAATTTTAATGTAGAAAATCATGCGGCTAATTTGGAATAAAAAAATGAAAATCTGAAATCAATATCATAATTCAAACACAAGATTACCTAAAATTACTATACACCGAGGCCCCGATCTTATCTTTGAATGCTTAAATTCAAGTGTGAGGATGTTCGAGTTGTTTCCTTTAGTCTTAGGGCGTGTTAACAATATCTAAAAACCTATAATAAGAGTTTCAAATTAATAAAATATCTAAGAAACTGATTCTCTCAGATGATAGTAGATCTAATCTTCTATTAGCAGCTAAACAGAGTTGACAGGATCTAAAAAAACTCTTAAACATATTTTAATTAATCAATTTTTAAGTAGAAATCTGAAACTGCATAAATAAATCAATCTCATAATACCCTAATTTCTTAAATACACCCGCATGTGCCTCGACATTGTGCTGAATGCTTAAATTTAAGTGTTTAAGGATGTTGCGCGGGTTTCTTCTCGGTTTAGTCTTAGGACTGGGTCCGGGTTAACAAAACCTAAAAACTTATAATAAGAGTTCCAAAATCAGTGAAATGTCTAAAGAACTGATTCTGTCAGATGACAGTAAATCTAATCCTCTGTTAACAGTTAAATAGAGTTGACAGAATTTAAAGCTCTTAAACATATTAAAATTAATTAATTTTTTTAAATCAAATCAAATATAAATTTAAAGTTGCTTCCCAGTTTAGTCTTAGGACTGGGTCCGGGTTAACAAAACCTAAAAACTTATAATAAGAGTTCCAAAATAAGTAAAATATCTAAAAAAACTAATTCTGTTAGGTGACAGTAGATCTAATCCTCTGTTATAAGCTAAGTAGAGTTGACAAGATTTAAAGTTCTTAAACATATTAAAATTAAGCAATTTTTCAAATCAAATCAAATATCAATCTAAAGTTATTTCCCAGTTTAGTCTTAGGACTGAGTCCGGGTTACCAAAACCTAAAAAAACTATAATAAGAGTTTCAAATCAATGAAATATCTAAGAAACTGATTTTGTTAGGTGACAATAGATCTAATCCTCTGTTAGCAGCTAAACAGAGTTGACAGGATCTAAAATTCTTAAATATATTCAAACTAATCAATTTTTCTAATCAAATTAACTCAGATTAAATATCAATCTGAGACTATTAAATGAAATTCTATTATTAAAAGCTTCAAGCAAAATTCAATCTATCTACCTTCCGTAACTATTTGTCGGGGTGACAACTTAAGAAAACTCTACCTCACAAAGGAGCCAATGTCAAATCAAGTGTTCTACTATATTCTCTCTCAATCAATCTCATGCCAGTAAGGACGTGGCTCATGTCCTCTAACTTCGTGGCTTGTTCAGTAGGCTCCACAGATGAAGTAATTACAACCAGAGTCTTCTGATTGGGTGGTTTGGCCAGTCTCGCTCTATTATATTAGGATTATAATCATAGCCCGTATGCTCCCTAATAGCTCTGCCCTTTGACTTATTAATCATAGGGTATACTTGCTAGAGCAAATAACCCTCTGTCAGCTAAGGTAGAGTTAAGTTTATCTCCTTAGACAAACACCACCCCAGGTCTACAAGGATTTCTTGAATGATGTAACCCATGTGTTACTGATAAGGATCCTTCGGTCAGGTTGGGTCGACTATCTCCTCTGACTAAGTGGATTAGGGACCACAACTGCTCGGGATGACGGAAGCATGGGATCTAGATCGAGCACGTCATCATTCCCCCAACCATCTAGTTTAAGCTATAATGATGAATTTCATATCTTAAATTCTAAAACTTCACATACTGCTACTATACGCTACGCATTAAGTAATCTAATGACTAGCCTTAATCGAAAGTTCTCTCTCACTTGTTGAGAGAGGTAATTAACTATAGGGGATTGTTCCTATAGGAAACCTGGAACCAGATCTAAAGTTCTCACCAAATGAGGATGAAATCTCTGGGTAGTGTCTTATCTACTATCTCATTTACCTTCTAAAAATTACACCGACACTTTAAACACTCTTTTCATCAAAGAGGTCGGTGGTGAATTTTTGGATCCTATAGATATCTGGCGACTCCGCTGGTAGGACAGGATTCTCTTTCCATCTTTGGCTATTCATATATGTGCTATAGTAGCAATAAAATTTTTAAAAATTTAAAATAACAAAATGGTGATTTAAGTGTGTAACAAATTCAATATGAGCCTCTATATAGAAGGAATCATTCAGTATAATGTATCTTTATTACACCATTATTGGTTCTGTAGCGCCTCTATATCTTGAAAGTATGGGGTGAAATAATAAATAATAATTGCTTCCCGGTTTAGTCTTAGGACTGGGTCCAGGTTAAAAAAACTTAAAAAACCTATAATAAGAGTTTCAAATCAGTGAAATATCTGAGAAACTGATTCTGTTAAGTGAAAGTAGATCTAATCCTCTATTAGCAGCTAAACAGAGTTGGCAGGATCTAAAACTCTTAAACATATTCAAATTAATCAATTTTTCAAATCAAAATAAGTAAAAATCTGAAATTAATTTCATAATTCAAAAATAAAAAACTACCTAAATTCTTAAATACACCAGCATGGGCCCCATCATTATGTTGAATACTTAAATTCAAGTGTCTGAGGATGCTGCGCGGGATGCTTCCCAGTTTAGTCTTAGGATTCGGTCCGGGTTAACAAAACCTAAAAAACTTATAATAAGAGTTTCAAATTAGAGAAATATCTGAGAAATTAATTATGTCAGGTGATAGTAGATCTAATCCTCTTTTAACAGCTAAACAGAGTTGACAGGATCTAAAGCTCTTAAATATATTCAAATTTTAATGTCTAAAAAGGCTGTGTAGGCTAAGTTGGAATTAAATAAAAATTCAAAATCAATCTAATAGTTAAGAAACAAACACTACAAAAATTCTTAAATACACCCGCATATGCCCTGACACTATGCTAAATGCCTAAATTCAAGTGTTTGAGGATGCCGCGCGGGTTGCTTCCCGATTTAGTCTTAGGACTGGGTCTGGGTTACCAAAACCTAAAAAACTATAATAAGAGTTTCAAATTAGTGAAATATCTGAGAAATTGATTTTATTAGGTGACAGTAGATCTAATCCTCTGTTAGCATCTAAATAGAGTTGACCGGATCTAAAACTCTTAAACATATTCAAATTAATAAATTCTTCTAATCAAATTAACTCAGATCAAATATCAATATGAAACTATTTAAATGAAATTCTATCATTAAAAATGTAAATCAAACCCAATCTATCCACCTTCCGTAACTTTCGAGAGTGACAAATTAAGAAAATTCTAGCTCACAAAGGAGCCAATGTCAAATTAAGTGTTCTGCTATGTTCACTCTCAATTAATCTCTTGCCAATAAGGATGTGACCTATATCCTATGACTGTGTGGCTTGGCTAGTAGGCTCCACAGATGAAGCAGTCATGACGAGTCCTCTGATCGGGTGGTTTGGCCAGTCCAGGTCTATTATATTATGATAATGACCGTAGCCCGTATGCTCCCCAATGGCTCTGCCCTTTGAGTTATGAATCATAGGGTATACTTGATAGGGCAAATATCCCTCTATCAACTAAAGTAGACTTAAGATTGTCTCCTTAGATAAATAACTAAGCTATAAACACCTGCATGTGCCCCAACACTATGTTGAATGCCTAAATTCAAGTGTCTGAGGATGTTGCATGGGTTGCATCCCGGTTTAGTCTTAGGATTGGGTTCGGGTTGCCAAAATCTAAAACACTATAATAAGAGTTTCAAATCAATGAAATATCTGAGAAATTAATTTTGTAAGGTGATAGTAGATCTAATCCTCTATTAGCAGCTAAACAAAGTTGACAAGATCTAAAACTATTAAACATATTCAAATTAATCAATTTTTCTAATCAAATTAACTCAGATCAAATATCAACTGTGACCCACCCTGCTGCCATGCGATCCAACCCGTGACCCGTGACCCCGCGCGACCCGCTCCATGCGATTCATCCACTAAGGATTCTATTTGGACGCTTCTACCGATCCACCATTTTGTCAATCACGCCATCCAAAAAATTCGCCACTCCCGCAAGTTTAGCATTCGCTCTCGCCAAACTCATTCTTTGCCTTCCACGGTGTGTACCATCGTTCAAAACTCATCCATTCCAACCCTCCAAACTGTTCCAGAATTTTGTCAGTTCCTCCATTTCTCCAGCCCGCAAATGCCATTCCTCCTACCTACGGCCCAAGCTAACAAACCTCCTTTAGCTGTCCGGCCCGCTGCGCGCCTTCCACTAGCCTGCTACATGCATCCCACCAGCCCGCTTCCTACAGCCCACAAACCTTCCACTTTTTGCTTCACTGCAAATTGGGGGAAGAACATCGTCAAGAGGTGAATTCTTCTTTTGATTTCTGGCATCGCACCCCTCGCTTTAGTCGTCCCATTTTTGCTACGCTGTAATCGGGGGAAGAATATCATCAAGAGGTGAATTCTTCTTTTGATTTTTGACATCGCACTCCCCGTAACCCCTCCACTTTTAGCTTCGCTATAATCGGGGGAAGAATATCATCAAGAGGCGAATTCTTCTTTCGATTTCTGGCCTCGCATTCCTTGCCTTAGCCTTCCTACCTCTGCTTCACTGCAAAATTAGGGAAGAACATCGTTAAGAGGTGAATTCTTCTTTCAATTTTTAGTGTCGCATTCCTTGCTTTGCATCCCCAATCACATACCTAGCCCTGTTCCTTTGCTGAGCATAATAGTGCACCAAAAAATGCATTAGAACATGTGGGATCTGTGAATGGATATATATTGTATGCTTGTGTTTCTTTACAGATTTGAAGACCTCGTTGTGCTCAAGAGGGTGCGACGGGATGAAAAAAATAGGTTATGGTGTCATAAGACACCGCTCGCTATGCTCAAGAGGGCGTACCGAGTAAGCCAAACACTTATTAAATGTTGCTCCCCTAGACGAAATGCTGCCAAAATTTTGTCTAAATTCCAGACTTAGAAAAAAAGAGAGGGGGAATGAATATATATTACATTTGTCTTCTTGCATATTTGAAGACCTCGTTGTGCTTAAGAGGGAGCATCGAGATAAAAAAACCAATTGTGGTGTCACAAGACACCACTCGCTATGCTCAAGAGGGCGTACCGAGTAAGCCAAAATACCCCCGATGCAGCCCCCTACACGGGGATGATGTCGGGAGGCTGCCAAAATTTTATCTAAATTCTAGACTTAGAAAAAGAGATGCCTAGGTGTAGATGAAGCTAGCAAAGTGATGGTTGAAGTTCATGAAGGACTTTGTGGTGCACATCAGTCAAGTCCCAAGATGGTAGTAAAGATCAAAAGGATGGGCTGTATTAATCATGCTAAGAAGTGTCATGAGTGTCAAGTACATGGGAATCTCATCCATCAAGCTCCAAATCCATTACACCCAACAATAGCATCCTGGCCATTCCAATGTTGGAATACATGTGGACCAATCGATCCAACGTCGGACATCGCTTCATCCTAGCAGTGACTGACTATTTTTCCAAGTGGGCTGAATCTGTTCCATTTAAGGAAGTTACTGCTGACCGAGTGATCAACTTCTTCACACATAATGTGGTCTATAGATTTAGAGTGCCACGCCTAATAATTTTTGATAATGGCGTAGCCTTTAAAAGTGTAAAGATTTATATATTCGTCGATCGATATAAAATTGATTGTCAATATTCTTCAATATACAATCCAAGAGCAAATGGTTTAGTGGAGGCCTTCAATAAGACATTAGTCAAATTGCTCAAGAAGATTCTCATCAAAAATAAAAAAGAATGGCATACCAAGCTAGTAGAGGCTATATGGGTGTATCGAACTACCTACAAGATGCCGACTAGAGCTACTCCTTATTCATTGGTATTTAGAATTAAAGCAGTTCTTTCGCTTGAAGTTGAGTTGCCTTCACTTGAGTACACCATCGATAATCTAGCGAAGATCAAAATGCTCATTTGAGAATGGAGGAACTCGACGTGCTTGATGAAGTTAGATTACAAACTCATCAAAATCTGGAAGTCTATCGAGCAAAGATGTCCGGGGCTTTTGACCATTCAGTGCGGCCCTGAACATTCCAAAAATGAGAATTGGTCCTGCTGTTGAGAAGACCAATTACTCCTAATCAAAAATTTGGTGACAAATTTGAACCTAACTAGGAAGGCCCTTTTATCATTGAAAAAGTATACCAAGGAGGGGCATACCAACTCATCAATCTAAAGGGTGAAAGACCAATGCCGCCAATTAATGGTCGATACTTGAAAAAGCACTATACTTGATGATCACATTCTCGAGGTACAATAGAAATCTATAAGATAGCATTTTTTTAGTATATCTATTTAGATCGCTTCATGTCCGAGATCCCTAAATAAACATACTCAGATGAAGAATTTTTCGTGAAAATTCCCCTGTTACATATGTGGCATATATATATATATATATATATATGAAATGAATGTTGTATGTTAAAATCCCCTTTAGAGTACATCAATTCAAATATGGATGCATTTGTATATTTTCATCTTGAAAATTCTCCTAAATGTACTTTTGAATTCCCCCTGCAAGACAGGGGGCATTTTTTTTAGTTTAAATTAAGTTTATTTGAGCTTACATCATGCCATAAGATGAGATTCTCAAATATATTCTGATTCAGGTTGACATCGAGCGTTACGTCGAAATCCTTGAATATATCTATAATTATAATTGTTAAGTTGTATGTTCTTGCAGGAATAAAAAGAATCTATTTCTATGCATGAAAGGACAATCCTAAATGTCAAGAAATTTATCTCTCAGATTTTCCAAATTCTGGAGATCAAGTCAAAAGAACTACCAATTTTGAAAGTTTCATTCAATTAAGTTGGAAAAACATCAACCTCTACATCGTAAAGTCTAGGACACGGATGGGTTCTAAAGGTCAAACTCAACAAGCCCACAAATGGCCGAGTTGCTAACGCTTCCTCACTCAATAAGCCATAAGAAAAGGCCACAGTAAAAGAGCCCCCGTTCGTCAGTCTGATGACAAAACCACCAACCCACTATAACTTAAGTCGAAGACTGAAGTAAGTTCTAAAGGTCAAACTCAACAAGCCCAAATATGGCTGAGTTGCTGACGCTCTCCTCACTCAACAAGTCGTAAGAAAAGGCCATAATGAAAGATCCCCTGCTCTTCAGTTCAATGATGATAGTTGTTCAATCTCAAACTAGATCCAGCTTAGTCATTATAAGTAACCAGGATCCAAGAGATCTTTCTACTTGATCGATAAATCAAGATAATCTCAGGAAACTCTCAATTTAGGGCTGCCTCAAATCCATTTATATATTTCTCGCAGGGTGATTTCTCAATCTATTCTCAAATGATCTGATCAAGCTCAAAGCATAGATCAAATCCTATCTCCTCATCAAGTTCGTCAAAGCAGAAAGCACAGGACCGAAGAAGTAATTTCATAGTTCACACAAATTCGATGGCTGAACTAAAGAAATTTTGTAGTTATTCAGTCTATTAAAGCACACATTGCTAGACTAATAACTCAACATCAATTCTATATGTCTGAAGGTCATCTCAGTTCCCTCCAACAAATCCAACAAAGAAGCAAGACAGATTCATGGAGTGCATACACTTCGATAAGTCAATAGGGACAAATCTGCCCCTTCATCAAGTCCGTCAAGCTCAAAGCTAGATGAAGGAATTTCAACCTCAAGCAACATAAACTGATTCCCTAGTGGAGTCCTTCATCAAAATAAATAAACCAATTTCTCCATCAAACCCAACCAAACATAAAATGGGTTGAGGAAACTCAAATGAGACATAAAGAAAGAGATCTTCAACAAAGCCATTGAAGAAAATAGTATATGGTACAAGAACTCTTATCTATCCGACAAGTTGATTCTGATAAATTGGTCAATCCTGTCATTTAGCATGTCCTGAATAAGACAACGTACTAATGACAAATCCTGTAAAAGCTCCATAAGATATTGCAAACAAGCTAAAATGATCCAAGCTCTATGGCCAAGCCCAAATGGTCAACCAATTTTCAACAAATGTGACTCACTCCATGCATGAATCACATTTGTTGGGGGGCATTTATTGACCTCCATATGTGTGTCATAAATCAAGACAAGCCCACAAGTCAAATTTGGCGGACTTCGAAGGTGACAGTGTGCAAATTGAGGCTCAAAATACACTAGACATCCGTGAAAATGGTTGAAATGACCTATGATCAATGAATGAACTTTGTCATCACGTTCAAAACATCAAAATTGGTCAAAATATAAATATTACAAAATCTAATGATCAATCGATTAAGCTCTCGAGCTATCAATGTGTCGATGTGCATATCAGGGTCGAGAAACTATGATGATGTTTGAATAATCTTCGTTCATAAAATTGATCATGTTGTTACCTTCAAAGCATCAAAATCTATCAAATGAGACTATTCGCACTCAATTCGAATGAGTCTGTGCAAATGTCGAGTAATTTGAAGTAACCGCATGTAAATCGAGGCTAAAATGTATTGGATGTCGCTGAAATCAACTAAAATAACCTCCGATCGATGAACGGACTTTACCATCACATTCAAAAAAAAAATTGGTCAAGATATAAATATTACATGACTTAATGACCAACCGATCAAGCACTCAAGTCGTCAATGTGCCTACACGCATATCATGGTCAGGAGGCACCGACGAGGATCAAACAATCTCCGTTCATGAAATTGATCAAGCCATTGGCTTCAAAATACCAAAATCTATTAAGTAAGACTATTCACACTCAATTCGGATGAGTTCAAGAAAATTAAAGCACAAAAGGCGACACGATTTTGAGTTAAATGGACTCAATCGCCATGAACCAACTAGTCTTCATAAACATAGCCATTGCATTCAAAACAACAATATTACCCTATATATATATATATATATATATATATATATATATATATTGACTATGTACATTTATCTACAAGCATTAAATTGTTTAAATTTCATTTAGCTTCAATGAAAAGAGTAGTTAAAGCCAACCAGATTTTTGAAAATTGTGGGATTGACACATATATGGGATTTCAATATCTGTACGACTGATTTAAGGAAATCTCATATATTTAATTGGATAAAACACCGATTAAATGTCCAAGCCAAAACACTTTAAAGATTTAAACACCTATAGGGGTAGTGTATTTAAACACTATATAATCTTTAAAACACTCTTTAAAGCATAGATTAAATGAAATCTTTAAATCAGATTGAAAACACTTAGACTGGTAGTGTATTTAATCCCATATAGGTTTGATTAGAATTCGGTGATTTTACTGTATGGATTTTACATAGAAGAAGAAGACATATAATGGAAAGAATTTCACACTATGGGATTATATCGAGATCCACCTTGTTAACTCTCATTCCCCTATAAATTCTTCTCTTGTGCCAGAACAGTAATTGATCAATTACACTTGATAAAAACTCCAAAAATCCTTATATATGTCTTTAAATCAATTTATCCCCCATAGATTCTTCTACATAATCTAAAAATTTCAAGCCACTATTGAGTATATAAATCTCTGATGATTTTACACATATATGGCTTAATGGTGCTAGTTAGAGAGCAAAGAGAAATACAGCGTCAAATGGAGGCCAAAGACAAGGAGATTGCACAGCTTGGTACCAAAATGAATGATGTGATGGTACAAATGAACATCATGATAGAGATGTTATTGAAGAATATCATATCAAGTGCAGCACCTATTTTGTCTACTAATCGATAGGTAGCTAACAATGCAACTTCTATACTACTAGCTACTCTACCTCTCCTACAAGACATGCTATGCATGCAAGGGATGAAGTTAACCAAACACCTCTCAATCAATAATTCAAAATTTACAAGACACCGAACTGAATAAATGGCCGCTTAGAAACAATAATCAATGAAAAGATAAAGGTGGACATAGCCTCAGAGCAGACTAAAAAGCTGGTGAGTAAGGGTCACCCTTACCCAGCTAAATATGACCAAGTACCATACCCGAAAGGTTACTCAATGCCAAAATTCAATACTTTCAGCGGGCTTGGTAATCCAAAGCAACATCTGGCCCAATTTAAGGCTACTTGTGGTAACACAGGAGGGAACAATGCACTGCCTTTTCATCAATTCGTCAGTAGTTTGACCTCAGCCGCTTTCGAATGGTATGCAGAATTACCAAATGATTCAGTTAAAACATTTGCTGAATTGGATACCATATTTATGAAAAGGTTCACCAGTGCAACCGAGAAAATCACAATCGCTGACCTTGCCTAGTTGAAAAGAAGGAAAGATGAATCAGTGATGAAATTCATAAGTCATTGGCGCAACCTAAGTATGAAGAGCGAGCAATAATTGGAAGAAGAACATGCGATCCAATTGCTAATGGGCAATATGGATGATAAAATGGCACCATTTCTATGCTTGGCATCGATTGCAACATTCCGTGACTTACGATAGGTGGCTAAATTCAAAAGTTGAATCACCTAAGTCCAAGTCTATGATAAAGCAAAGAGAAACAAACCTTCAGACTCAAGAAGAAATGAAACTCATGCCGCTTCCTATAGCTCAAATGGCAAAAAATGGGTGATATACAACGTGGATAAAGGAAAATAGCCAGTGTACAATGATGATGTAAAAAGCCTGTTTATTCTAATCCATTACCAAAATTGGTATTATGAGGTAATGACAAAACTCAAACTTTTCCAAGTGGTGGGAAACGTCCAAAACAGGCAAGAAGAGATGATGAGCGAATGCGGCCATCTCTTAAGAAAAAGATGAATAAAGAATATTCATTTAAAAGGGACAGTGTTGCTAAATTATTTCGGCAAGCAGTCAAAGCCGGTTTATAATTACCAAAATTAAAAGGCTCAAGAACGATCAAGTCAATAATTCAAACTATCTCATATCTGGATGATCCCATCCTATCAAAGATTGTTATATCTTCAGAGATTGGCTAGAAAAGAAGTATCGGCTAGGTGAATTTACACTATCTAACAGTGTTCTAGTCAGCCCTAAAAGAGAATCTACTATGATGATTACGTCCTCTTATGTAACATCCAACAATGACAAATAGAAGGAGAAATTAGTTCATACAAAAGAATGACAAATAGTAGTTTTCAAAAAGAGTGTGAAGATGTTAAAATAGCTAAAAGACATCCCTAGTGTCAAGTGGTTATCACCACTTAAACCTATATTAAATTTAAGAGAGATGTTTAAACCAAGTGCAAGCCAAGAAGATTCGATAAGGCTACTTCATCACGATGAGAAGGCCTACTAAATGCAAGCCCCATAAATCAAAGAAGCTGGCTAAGAAAAAGAAGATCAAGAAGAGAACTACAACTCAAAAGATCATTAACAATCTAGAGTAGTATCACCAGCCAGCAAGACAGCCATTTAGGCTTGCAGACTTCATACCTAAACATCGCATTGTTGAATCAGATGAAGAGGATAATGGTGAGTCTTGTCCAATAGAGACATGCTGAATCATCTGCGTGATGTCAGATATTCTTCAACATCGATTACTCAAAGGCGACAAGGGTAGTCAGACAAACTCGATAAACCCATCAAAATTTTTATCAGGAAAGCAAGAAGAGCTTGAGAAGCTAGTGTCAAGATTTTGTTTAATGACCCAACAAGACAACAACAGTTCAGCTGAAGATCTATGTTTTCTTGACGGAGAAGAATCAGACTCATTGATATCATCACGTATGAAACGTATGACGTTGAAAAATGAGTCTAACCCTTTTGGCCAATCTTCCAGAATAAGAGAAAAATTTGAAGAAACTACCTCTTCAGAAGAATCTAAGCAAGACAAAGTTATTCAAGTTTAGTTGAGAAGTAGTAAAGTCTTACCACCTTCATCAAAGAAGGAAAATGCAAATAAAAATAAAGGCAAACAAATTGAAGTCAACAAAGATATTATTCCAAGAAATCCTAGGACAAAACCTATATCAAGCGAGAAAATAGATTATAATATTCTATCACATCTGAGAAAGATCCCTGTACAATTGAGTGTGTACAAGGCTTTCTTGAAGTCAAAAGACCTCCGAGAAACTTTGATACAAGCTCTCAAAGATCCGGAGAGTTATGAAGCTTACTTTGCTAAAAAAAAATGCATGACTGAAGCATTACAAACTCAAGATCTCCCAGTAATCATATTTTCTGAAGAGGATCTTATGTTGGGAATGACAGATCACAATTGTCCTCTATATGTCACTAAAGAGAGTGATGGCATCTCGATCAACCAAATATTGATTGATATAGGTTCTTCTATCAATCTCATGAGTCTAAAGGTATTGAGAGGATTATCACTCGATATCCAACATCTTGGAAAGATAAATTGATGGTTCATGGATTCAATGAAAAAGAGCAGAAAACTCTATGTTCTTTTATTCTCCCACTCAATTTCAAGGATTTATATACAGAAGCCAAGTTTCATATAATCGATACCGATACATCATTTAGAGCTCTCTTGTGGCCGTGTCGCATGAGTATGGCATGGTCCCATCAACTATATGCATCAATGTATGAAATATCAAGATGGAAAGAATTTAGAATTTCTGTAACCTACAACCATCTCGCCAATGAAGCAAAAATCTATGAAGATGCAAAGTACTTCATCCTCAAAAAGCCTAAGCCAACAAAGCCTCTTGAAGCGGTAGCATCCACTTCAGGAACTAAAAAGCAATTTTACAAATTGAAAGAGCAGAAGCAAAGTGGGAGAAGGAAGGCAATGTCGACTTCCTAAAGCACTAGATTCTGCACCAAAGTTAGGAAAATCAGTTCCTCATTTGGGAAGTGACACAGAAAAAGAAGAAGATATGCCTGTCGAACCTAAGGGAACTTATAAGCTTTCAAGAAAAGTAGAGTATGAAATAAGTGATTTTAATTTAGACTATGATTTTGAATCTACTTATGGAAATAGAGTTCATATGGTTGCATCAAGGAGGATAGCTCACTTGGCAAAGCTAGATGACTCACTCAAAATTAAACCCATCCCTCAACAGTGCTTCAAAGAAATCACTCTACTGGAGGTTCATAATATTGAAGAATTGATAACATTATATGTTTCTCCGTTGAGTGAGAGTGGCAGAACAGGAACTCTATTTTACAAATCTGAAGAGTCTCGGCCTCAAGATTTTGAACAGCTTGCTCAACAAAAAAGTTTTGATGAGATAGTACCAATAAGAATACCAATATACTATCCACAGAAAATGCAAAGAATGATGCATAAGCTTGGAGTTCATATTGGAACTACTAAATATAGGACTCAAATATTTAATAAGATGTGGAACCAAAGAAGTCCTCAAGCATCATAGAGAAGTGATAAGTTTATCACTAATGGTCTGAGGTTCATCTACAAATCTCATCAAGATAGAGCCTGTTATAATATAATAGAAGCTGAGGTAGAAACTCTTAGTGATGAAGAGGATGATTCCCATGAAATTCTTTCTAAAAATGATGAAGAAGTGGAAGTCAAGCCAAGACCAAGAACTTGAAGATGGTGGACAAATAGCTACTATGGATGAACTTAAAGAAATCAACCTGAGTCGAGGATGATCCTCGTCAACTTTTGCCTCACGATTAGAAATTTGAAGAGCTAAAAATGCTACTTTGTGAATTTAGGGATTGCTTTGCTTGGACATATTCTCTGGACATATTCTGAAATGCCAGGCTTATCCCCTGATGTAGCAGTTCATAAACTATTAAACCAGATGCAATGCCTGTTAAGAAAGTTCCTAGGTGAATGAGATTGTAGATTGAAGAACAAGTAATTGCAAAAACTAAGAAGCTAATTGAAGCAGGCATCATCCAGGAGGAGAAGTATGCATATTGGATAGCCAACATTATCCTTAAAAAAGAAGAATCAAATAAATGCTCTCTATATTGACTGACCTAAATAAGGCGTGCCCAAAAGATGACTTTCACTTTCAATATCGTAACTATAGTGGACACTAACTATGACATGTTCTCATTCATGGACGGATCTTCAGGATACAACCAAATCAAAATGTCACCTGAAGATGAAAAATATACATCGTTCAGAACACTTATTGGCATCTATTCCTATACAGTCATTCCTTTTGACATGAAAAATGCTAGAGCTACATACCAAAGAGCCATGAAACATATTTTTGATGAGTTGATTCATCAAAAGGTGGAATGTTATGTCGACGATTTGGTGGTGAATAGCCTAAATCGTGAAAACCACTTCGAAGACTTTGAGAATTGTATTGGAGAGAATCAGAAAATATGATCTCAAGATGAATCCTCTAAAATGTGCATTCAGGGTATCCTCAAAAAAATTCCTGGGGTACATTGTACGTCATAGAGGTATTAAAATTGATCTTGCTAAAATCAAGGCAATTATAGAGATGCCTGCACCGAAAAGTTTGTGTCAGCTCCATTCTTTACAAGGACAACACGCATTCATCCGTTGATTTATATCAAACCTATCAGGATCTTGTCAACCATTTTGCAAGGTTAATGAAGAAGGATGCTCCATTCAAATGAGACAAGGAGTGCCAAGAAGCCTTTAATAGCATTAAAAGCTACCTATTAAATCCACCAATCCTAGCAGTGCCTATTCCTAGGAAGCCTTTCATTCTATACATAGTTACATTAGAAGAGTCTCTTGAAGCATTATTAGTATAACATAATGAAAAAGATAAAGAGAATGCTCTTTATTATATCACGAGAGGAGGAGCATAAATGAGATACTCGAGAAGCATTGTAGCATTGATCTGCCCAAAAGCTTCATCAATATATGTTATCTCACAAGATTACCCTGATCTCAAGGATTAATCCACTCAAGTACTTGATGACAAGACCAGACGGTGTCACTAGCAAGATGGGTGATACTTTTGTAATTTGATATCATATATGTTCTGCAAAAAGCAGTGAAAGGACAAGTCTGGGCATATTTTCTTGCTACACATCCCATCCCGGTGAACTCGTCTCTTGATGACAATTTGCCTGATGAGCAAATCATGCTCATTCATGAAAGAGAAAAATTATAAATTTGGAAAATGTACTTTGATGGAGCCTCATCAAATCAAATAAGCCCAACATCTAAATTTTCCAAGAGAAAGAGCAGGAATCACTATCGTCTTCATAACACCAGAAAGAGGGATAATGAGATGATCATATGGATTGACCGAGCGAAGAACTAATAATGAAACTGAATATGAAGCATTATTGGCAGTAAGAAGCTATTTCATGTATCATTCAACTTTTTTTTTTGATTCTCGCCTTATTATAAATCAAGCACTTGGCATCTATAGAATCAACAAGCTTGAGTTAACTTTCTATTACAAGCGAGTTCTCAAGCATATAAAATAGATACCAAATATCACACTAACTCGAGTCTCTTGATCTGAGGATAGCAAAGCCGATTGCTTGGCAAAATTAGTTAAGAAAATGGAAAGTATGAATGGTGATTATGTCATGATCGACATATTTACTCGATGAGTCTTAGAGCCAGTAAAGTATCAATCCCCACAAGTATAGGGGTTATCAAATATGACCCAGAAGAATGTGACTCTGGTTTCTCTTCATACTCCCTAAAGTCAACATGAAGTTGTACCAAGAAGAGCTAAGAATAACATTGCCTCAGAAAAGCAGTGTGAAGCCTTTGTTGTAGAAGAGTCACGTGATTGGAGGCAAGCCTTCATCTACTATTTTAAAGAAGGCAAATTACCAAATAATAAATCACTGGCAGCTCAAATCGAAAATAGAATGCTACACTACACTTTCATCAACAACACTTTATATCGTAGATTCTTTGAACAAATGTGGCTACGATGCCTAGGTGTAGATGAAGCTAGCAAAGTGATAGTCAAAGTTCATGAAGGACTTCGTGGTGCACATCAGTCAGGTCCTAAGATGGCAATAAAGATCAAAAGGATGGGTTATTATTGTCCATTTATGGTGAGAGACTATATTAATCATGCTAAGAAGTGTCATGAGTGTCAAGTACATTGGGATCTCATTCATCAACCTCCAAATCCATTACACCCAACAATAGCATCCCCGCCATTCAATGTTGGGGTACATGTAATTGGACCAATCGATCCACCATCGCCAGGACATCGCTTCATCCTAGAAGAATCGATTATTTCTCTAAGTGGCTACCCATTTAAGAAGTTACCGACCGAGTGATCAACTTCTTCATGCATAATGTAGTCTATAAATTTGGAGTGCCATGTCGAATAATTTTTGATAATGGCATAGTTTTTAAAAGTGCAAAGATTTATATATTCGTCGATCGACACAAAATTAATTGGCAATGTTCTTCAATATATAATCCAAGAGAAAATGGTTTGGCAAAGGCCTTCAATAAGACATTAGTCAAACTGCTCAAGAAGATTCACACCAAAAATAAAAGAGAATGACATACTAAGCTAGTAGAGACACTATGAGCGTATCAAATTACCTACAAGGTGACTAAAGCCACTCCCTATTCATTGGTATTTGGAACCGAAGTAGTTCTTCCACTTGAAGTTGAGTTGCCTTCACTTCGAGTAGCCATCCAATACAATCTAACTGAAGATCAAAATGCTCGTCTGAGAATGGAGGAACTTGACGCGCTTGATGAAGTTAGATTACAAGCTCATCAAATCAAAGTCTATCGAGCAAAGATGTCGTTTTTGACCATACATACCGAACATTCCAAAAGGAGAATCTCCGTCGAGAAGACCAATTATCCCCAATCAAAAATTTGGTGGCAAATTTGAGCCTTACTGGTAAGGCCTTTTTGTCATTGAAAAAGTATACCAAGGAGGAGCATACCAACTCATCAACCTAAAGGGTGAAAGAACAATGCCGCCAATTAATGGTCGATACTTGAAAAAGTACTATGCTTGACGACCACATTCTCGAGGTACAATAGAAATCCCCCCTACAAGATAAAGGGCATTTTTTTTAGTATATCTATTTAGGTTGACATCGTGCTTCATGCCGAGATCCCTAAATAAACAAACTCCATAAGAAGAACTTTCCCTTGAAAATTCTTCAATTACACAAGGGGCATTTTTAGAATTTTATATACAGATGAAATCAATATTGTATGTTAAAATCTCCTTTAGAGTACATCAATTCAAATATGGATGTATTTGTATATTTTCATCTTGAAAATTCTCCTAAATGTACTTTAGAATTCCCCCTACAAGACATGGGGCATTTTTTTAGTTTATATTAAATCTATTTGAGTTGACATCATGCCATAAGACGAGATCCTCAAATATACTCTGACATCGAGCGTTACGCCAAAATCCCTGAATATATCTATAATTATCATTATTAAGTTGCAGAGTCTTGCAGGAATAAAAATAATCTATCTCTATGCATGAAAAGACAACCCTTAAATGTCAAGAAAAGATTTTCCAAATTTTGGAGATCAGGTCAGAAGAACTCCCAAGTTTGGAAGCTTCAATCAATCAAGTTGGAGAAACATTAACCTCTACATCCTAAAGTCTAGGACACAGATGGGTTCTAAAGATTGGACTCAACAAGCCCACAAATGGTCGGGTTGCTAACATTCTCTTTACTCAACAAGTCACGAGAAAAGGCCACAGTAAAAGAGCCTCATTCGTCAGTCAGATGACAAAATCACAAACTCATTGTAGCTTAAGTCGAAGACTCGAGTAGGTTATAAGGGTTGAACTCAATAAGCCCATAAATGGCCGAATTGCTAACACTCTCCTCACTCAACAATCCGTAAGAAAAGGCCACGGTGAAAGATCCCCCGCTCATCAGTCCAATGAAGATAGATGTTCAATCTCAAACCAGATCTAGCTTAGTGATTACAAGCAACCAGGATCGAAGAGATCTCTCTACTTAATTGATAGATCAAGACAAGCTAAGAAAATGCTCAATTCAGGGCTACCTCAAATCAATCTTCATATTTCCTACAAGGTGATATTCTAATTTATTCTCAAATGATCTGATCAAGCTTAAAGCACAAATCAAAGCCTATCTCCTCATCAAGTCCGTCAAACCAGAAAGCACAGAACCGAGGAAGCAATTCCATAGTTCAAACAAAGCCGATGGCCGAACTAAAGAAATTTTGGTTATTGTAGTTAAAATTCAAGCATTCTAATAACTTGAAGGTATGTCTATATGTCATCTCAGATGTACCCTTCAACGAATCCATCAAAGCAAAGACGGATTCATGGAGTGCATACACTTCCATAAGTCATAGGGACAAATCGTCACCTTCATCAAGTTCATCAACTCAAAGCTGGGACAAAGGAATTTCAAATATCAAGCACTAATAAATCGATTCATGGAGTCCATCAAAACAAGATACCCTCCATCAAACCCAACCAAGCATGTTGGAGGAGACTCAAATCTGCAATGACATAAAAGAAAGAGATCTTCAGCAAAGCCATTGAAGTAGATAGTGGAAGGTGCAAGAACTCTTATCTATCCGACAAGTTAATTCTGACAAATCGGTCAATCCCCATCATTTAGCATGACCTGAATAAAATATCATACTAATGACAAATTATCAAAGTTTCTAAGCTACAATCGCTAAATGATCCAAGCTCAAAACCCAAATGGTCAACCGCCAACAAACGTGACTCGCCCCATGCATGAATCACATTTGTTGGGGGGCATTTGTTGACCTCCACATATGTGTCATAAGTCAAGACAAGCCCATAAGTCAAATTTGATGGACTTCGGAGATGATAGTGCACAAATTGAGGCTCAAAATGCACTGTACGACACTAAAAATGGTTGAAATGACTTTCAATCGATGAACAGACTTTGTTATCGCATTCAGAATGTCAAAATCGATCAGAATATAAATATTACCAAATTTAACGATCATTAAGCTGAAGCTATCGTAATCGATGATCGAATCGGGGCCGATGATGTCAATGATCTCGTCATAAAATTGGTTAGCTTCAAAATGTTAAAATCTATCAAATGAGCCTATTCAAGGCCAATCGATGCATCAAAAATGTCAAATAATCAAAAGTGATAGCACGCAAATCGAGGCTCAAATGCACAGACCGTCACCAAAAAAAAATCCAAACGAATCGACTTTAAATGCCGCATGTCAAAATAGTAAAATTGGTCAAGAAATAAACACGATACTTGAACCAACCAATCAGCCGAAGTCAAAGCAGAATGCCCAATTTTATCAATGATCATCAAACCATTCAACCATAAAAAAAAAATTATCGATTCTGAACATCAAAATTACCCTAAATCGAAATATATATATATATATATATATATATATATCAAAAAACATATATATATATATATATATATATATATATATATATATATATATATATATATATATATATATATATATATATATACATATATATTTCACCGAAAGTCCATTAAGATTTAATAAATTCAAAATTAATTAAAATATTCCCAAATTACCCCCATGCTCAACTATTCCCCCCATTTTCAGTTTTATGAAAAAAAAAATATAAAAAGAAAATAAAAAAAAAACTGAAAAACTACTCTCTCATTTTCCCTCCCTCATTCTCTCTCATTTTCCCTCCCATATTTCTCTCTCCTGAATTACTCTCCCTCATTGAAAAAAATTCTCTACACACAGGTAAAAAAATTCTTCTCTTTTCTCTAAATATCTCTGATTTTGGCCAACCCCACTGGCGCAATCTCTCGGTTTCTCCATCTCGCACCATTCCGCAAATCAAAAACCGTCAGCGTTTTGCGATCCGCCGCCATTCATCCCGTTCCTCGCACTGCCTTCCCGCCGACGCAACTCTGGTGCGATCTACGCGTTTCTCCAAACTCGAGCCCATCTCCGGCCGAACCCGCCAGCCCGCTTCGTGTTCCATCGCTCGGCCCAGACCTGCTTCACTGCACCCGTTCCACGCGCAGCCCGCATTTCCACAAATGCCACCATTTTGTGCTTATTCCCGCCGTTCAGCCTCACTCTGCATCCGGCCTGAGACCTGACCCGCTCCGTGCTGAATCCCGCAACCTGTGCGACCCGCCATCCCTCTTCCAATCTGGCCTGCTGCTACCACAAACATCCTGCTTGTCTGGCCCAGACCTGCGCCTTAAACCTATTCCACACGCAGGCCCGCCAGCCCACCGGCCCGCTGCCTTCTTCCAGCCCACCAGCCTCCTTCCCTCCAGCCCAAGGCCCGCAGCTCCTCCCTACAGCCCACCAGCCCACTGTTCTAGCCCATTCTGTGAAAATCCAGCCACAAACCTGGCCCATTCTGTACATTCCTTCCCGCAAACCCCGTAACCCATCCAATTTTGTTTCACTCCGTGAAAAAGACATCATCAAGAGAATTTCTTTTCGATTTCGACGCCGACTCCTCTTCATACCACTTTTCACTTCACCAGATGAAGAAAATCACAAGAAATTCTTCTTTCAATTTTCATCGCCGACTCACTTCCACTTTTCATTTCAGAATCGAAGAACATCACAAGAGGCAATTCTTCTTTCACATTCCTGCAATTCTTCCACTTTTCGCTTCAGCAACCAGGAAGAACATCGCCAAGAGTGAATTCTTCTTCGATTTTGCATTCTCGCTTTATTTCTTCCTCGCTTCAGAAATCGGGAAGAACATCATTAAGAGTAATTTCTTTTCTATTTTCGACTCACCTCTTTTCAGCATTCCCAGATACTAACCCTGCTCCTTTAACCATCATGCCACAAAAGTAGATATAATGTGAATGGATATATATATTATATATATTTCTTATATTTGAGACCTATATCAAGAGGAAGATAAAAAATATAGATAGACACGCTTATGCTCATGGTAAGCAAATACTTGGATGTCACTCTGACGAATGCCGCTAAAATTTTGTCTAATTCGACTTAGAAAAAAAGGAATGAATATATATTATTTATCTTCTTTAAGTCTCAAGGCCTCATGTGCTCAAGAGGGTAACGAGATAAAACTCAGCGCGAAAACACCACTCATGCTCAAGAGGCATACCGAAAAGCCAAACACTCGATGTCTTACAATCTTTAATCGAGACCGCCAAATTTTGTCCAATTTCAAGACTTAAAAAAAGGGTGGGAATGAATATATATTGCATAGTATGTCTTCTTTTAGGTTTAAAGGTCTCGTTGTGCTCAAGAGGGCGCGATGAGATGAAAAATCGACTGTAATGTCGCAAGACACCACTCACTATGCTCAAGAGCGACAGAGCCAAAACACCCCTCGAGAACACACACGTGATGAAATTACGGCCAAATATTTTGACTTAAAAAATGGGAGGGTAAATGAAATTTAAGAACGAATAAGTGAAACTTGTAGCAAATTTTAAACTAAAAGCAAAAAAAGGGGGGAGCCTTTAAAATAAATTTTGAAAAGAATTGAATATTCATTTAAAATACAAGTAAAATTTGGGGGAAGCTAATATTAAACTCACAAACTTTGGGGGAGGCTAATATTAAACTCACAAACTCTAATTGTAATTCCTTATGGCTTAAATTGAAGCGGTAAAGTGAGTTCTCTTTTCTTGTAATTTTCTCAAAATTAAATAAGCTTTAATTGGAATTTGGGGGGGACTAATGCCAAACTCATAACAAACTTGCAATAAACTCAAAATCTAAGGATGAATCCAAATTGGGTTTAATAACTCTTATACGAATATGGAGGTGATTACTATGCTAAATACAAGATAAGTTTAAAGCTATAAAACAACTGATAACTTATCAAAATTGATGTAAAAAGCATAATCAGAGAATTACAAAAATTCAACAAGTAAACTAAGTACAAGTGATGTTTTAAACTGCAATCTAAATCAAAACGCCTTCTTCGCCACCAGATCTACAACCCTTTGTACAAGAGAATGTATAGCATAAAATCAAAATCTACAAATCATAGGCTTCCTTTAATAAAAAATTAAGGAATTTCATCTAATTATGATTTTCAAAATCAACAAAATCACTAATCGTGAAATTATCGCTATAAACACCAGACGTGTTCTGGACAAAGATTTCAAGAGCAAATTTTAATGTCTGAAAAGGCCGTGCAGGCTAAAGTTGGAATTAAATGAAAATACAAAATAAATCTCATAATTTAGAAATAAAATTACCTAAATTACTATACACTCGCATGTGCCCATACAATGCTGCTTAAATTCAAGTTGAGAATGGTTGTTTCCTTTAGTCTTAGATTAGGTTAACAAAACTTAAAAACATATAATAAGAGTTTCAAATCAGTGAAATATCTAAGAAACTAATTGTGTCATATGATAGTAGATATAATCCTCTGCTAGCAGTTAGATAGAGTTGATAGGATCTAAAGCTCTTAAACATATTCAAATTAATCAATTTTCAAATCAAATTAAGTTGTTTCCAGATTTAGTCTTATGATTGGGTCCAGGTTAACAAAACCTAAAAACTTATAAAAAGAGTTTCAAATTAGTGAAATATCCAGAAAACCGATATGTCGTGACAAGTAGATCTAATCCCTAGCCTAAACAGAGTCGACAAGATCTAAACCTCTTAAACATATTCTAATCAAGCAATTTTCAAATATCAATCAGAAACTATTTAAATGAAACTCTATCATTAAAAACTTAAATCAATCCATCCACCTTCCATAACAATTTATCGGGGGTGACAAATTAAGAAAACTCTAGCTCACAAAGAAGCCAATATCAAATCAAGTGTTTTACTATGCTCACTCTCAATCAATCTCACGGAGAATGTAGCCGTGTCCTCATTGCGTGGCTTTAGAGCTCCACGGATGAAGTAGTTATGAGAGTCCTATCGGGTGGTTTGGCTCGACTCCATTATATTACGATCACGACCGTAGCACGCATGCTCCCCAATGGCTCTGCCCTATGAGTTGTGAATCATAGGGTATACTTGATAGGGCAAACAGCCCTCTATTAGTTAAGGTGGACTTAAGCCTGTCTCCTTAGACAAACACCACCCTAGGTCTACAAGGATTTCTTGGATGATATAACCTATGTGTTGTTGATGATGATCCTTCTATCAGGTTGGGTCGACTACCTCCTCTGACTAAGTTGACTAGGGACCGCGACTTCCCAGGATGACAGAACCATGGGATCTAGATTGGGCACATCATCATTCCACAACCATTCTATTTAAGCTAAAATGATGAATTTCATATCTTAAATTCTAAAACTCTACATGTTGCTACTATACGCTACGCATTAAGCGGTCTAATGACTAGCCTTAATCGAAAGTTCTCTCTCATTTATTGAGAGGGGTAATTAACTATAGGGGCTTGCGCCTATAGGAAACCTAGAACCATATATAAAGTTCTCACCAAATGAGGACAAAATCTCTGGGTAGTGTCTTATCTACTATTTCATCTGCCTTTTGGAAAATACACCGACATTTAAAACTACTCTTTTCATCGAAGAGGTCGACGATGAATTTTTGGAGTCCACAGATTTCTGGCAACTCCACTGGGGAAAGGATTCTTTTCCGTCTTTGGCTAGTCATATATGTGTTATAGTAGCAATAAAATTTTTGAAAATTCAAAATAACAAAATGGTGATTTAAGTGTGTAATAAATTCAATATAAGGCTCTATGTAGAATGAATCATTCCGTAGAGTATATCTTTATTACACCATTATATTATTTTGTAGTACCTATGCATCTTGAAAGTATGGGGTGAAATAATAAATAATAATTGCTAATTACTAATCTCCATCTTTCACTTTTGCAAAAATGGATCTACAAAGCACTCCTTTCACTTCATTATTCATGATAACATCACTAATGCGTCATCAACATTGGAGATGTTTACCAGCTTGAATTTCTATCGTGGTATCGAAGTACCCACCGTGGTACATTCATGAGGCCATCTTTGGAAGGCCTCAAGTTATTGAAACTCCTACTACTAGCCATGTCATGACCAGTTCAAACTCAAGGAGTTCTCCCAACAGAACTTCAATTTTTAAGAGGCTAGGTCAATCTGAAGCTCCCATGATAAAAAGAATCGTCAAGGGACAAACTGTGTCTTTAATTTCTTAGTGCAGTATTTGAGTATTGAACCTGAAAGCATGATCATGAAGCTTCCCTCAGCAAATTAACCAAAGGAGAGAAGGAGAACATTGAGGCGAGGCTAAATCCCTTTGACCATGAGCAATATGCTTGTGGGAGTATTCCTACCCTAACTTTGACAATCTAAAGTGGGTAAAGAGAATACTCTCTTTGAAATAAACCAATCCTTCAACCAACCATCAAGCTCCACCACCAGGGAGACACTTTGTCATCATGATACATAAAGTTCTCAAAATAGTCAAGGGAGGCTAATGAAAGAAGATTTTTAGAGGCATGGTGATGGAAAATCAAGCTCCACCAAGAAAGTTGTCATCTCTTAAATGCAGCGATGCTTCACATGGTGAGCATCGAGCATGACACTTGGACCTCGAATTCACGAAAGGTCCGAAAGGGTAAGCAAATATGGAGGCCAAGGCCCCATAATGAAACTTTGAGTAATAGAAAGGGTGTGACATCTGATACATATACTCAGAAATTCACCTCAAAATCAACTCATCAAAAGTGGATACCCAAAAGAAGGGATATCAATGATGAAATATATGATGGTCGACACCTTGGAAAATCCTCTAGGGGATTCCATCGCCGATCAGTTTTACCCTTACAAGAGAAGGTTGACGTTGATCATGGTCCTTTAATAAAAGAGGTGGTTGTTCCACACATTGAACCAGAGATCCACTGAAAATGTCGATCAAAAATTTGTGTGCAGGAAGAAAATAATGAAGAAAATTCTATGAAAATAGAAGTCATCTATATGGTTGAACTCCCTGCCCAACACCATCAGCAGCAATGCAAAGCCAGGGAATCTGAACCTTAATTTGACGCTTATGAAGAAGAGTCTTCATAGAAGCAAATAGAGGATGGATCTTCAACTTTGCTGAAGATGAAGAAGAAGAAGACCATAATGAGAAAGAGATCATGGGTGTCGAAGTTGTCTATATGGTTGAACTAGGAAATGATCAGCCTGGTACACGCTTTTATAATCAGCGTCATTGTACAACCCCAACAACAGCTGTCTCTGCAAATGCACAAAGAGAAGGGCAGTCAAGTTCTTCCCCTGAAAATGAGTAAGGAGCAAAACAGCAATAAGAAATAGAAGAAGAGGAATAGCATGTACTGATTGACGTCATGGCGCTAGCTAGAGAGCAAAGAGAAATGCAGTGTCAAATGGAGGTCAAAGACAAGGAGATTGCACAGTTTGGTACCAAAATGAATGATATGATGGTACAAATGAACATCATGATGGATATTGCGAAGAATATCATATCAAGTTGCTTTGTTTTGTCTAATCATATAATCATACAACTTATACCACCGACCAATGGTACCTCAAGCTCTAGTATATATACATGCATGAAGTAAGGGATAAGTTAACCAAACCTCTCCCGTCGATAATTCAAAATCAGCTAGAAGCGTAACATTTTCGGTTAAAATAATAATTAAAAAAGTATCCATATCATGATCAGTAAAAATTTAAATATACTTTAAATCCAAAGCAACATCGCCCAATTTAAGGCTACTTGTGGTAACACATGAGGAGGATGCACTACTTTTGTCAATTTCATAGCAACTTGACCTCGCTTTGAATGGTATGCAGAATTGCCAAATGATTCAGTTAAAATATTTGCTGAATTGGATACCATATTTGTAAAAAGGTTTTCCAGTGCAACTGAGAAAATCACAATCGCTGACCTTGCCTTGTTGAAAAGAAGGAAAGACGAGTCAATAATGAAATTCATAAGTCGTTGGTGCAACCTAAGTTTGAAGTGCGAGCAATAATTCAAAGAAGAACATGCGATCCAATTGCTAATGGGCAATATGGATGATAAAATGGCTCCATTTCTATGCATGGCATCGATTGTAACATTCTAGGGCTTGCTCAATAGAGAAGCTAAATTCAAAAAGTTGAATCGGCCTAAGTCTGAAGTCTCTGCAGATAATGCAAAGAGAAATAAACCTTGAGACTCAACAAGAAATGAAACTCACGCTACTTCTTATAGTTCAAATGGCAAAAAGTGGGTGATATATAATGTGGATAAAGAAAAGCAGCCGATGTACAATGATGATAAGGGTAAAAAGCTTGTTTATTCTAATCCACAGCCAAATCTAGAATTAGGAGGTAATGACAATCCTCAAACTTTTCCAAGTGGTGGGGAGCGTCCAAAATAAGCAACAAGAGATGATGAGCGAATGCGGCCATCTCTTAAGTAAAAGATGAATAAAGAATATTCCTTTAGAAGGGATAGTGGCTAAATTATTTGAGCAATCAAAGCGGTTTATTAAATTAAAAGGCAGAAGAAGGCGATCAAGTCAATAATCCAAATTATCCCTATCATCGAATGATCATCTCACACTATCGAAGATTGTTATGTCTTCAAAGATTGGATAGAAAAGAAAGTATCGATGAGGTGAATTTTACTATCGATGTGTAGTCAATCATAAAGAGAGTCTACAAGGATGATTACGTTCTTCCATTATCATCCAGAAAGATAAAGAAGGAGAAATTTTAAAGAATGGCAACAATAGTCTCCAAAAGAGCTGAAGATGCTTGATAAAAGATGTCCCTAATTTTAAGTGGAAATTCACCACTTGAACCTATATTGGACTTAAGAGATGCCTAAACCAAGTATTTGGGCTTCTCAGCATTACGATAAGGCTACTTTGTCCGGCATGAAGTAGTCAAATGCATAAACCCCATAAATCAAAGAAGCTAATAAAGAAGATCGGAAGAGAACTATAACTCAAAAGATCATTAACAATCTAAGAGTATCACCGGTAAAACAACATTTACATTTGGCTTAGACTTCATGCCTAAACTTTGCATTGTTGAATCAGATGAAAAAGATAATGGTGAGTTTTGTTCAGTATAGACATGTCGAATCATCTGCATGATGATAGATATTCTTCAACATAAGTTACTTTGAAACGATAAGGGTAGTCAGACAGACTCGACCAACCCATCACAACTCTTATCAGGAAAGTGAGAAGAGCCTGAGAAGCTAATGTCTGAATTTTGTCTAATGATTCAAAAAGACAATAATAGTTCAGATGAAGATCTATATTTTCTCGATGGAGAAGAGTCAGACTCATCGATATCATTGTGTATGAAACATATGATGTTGAAAAATGAGTTTAGCCCTTTTGTCCAATCTTCCACAATAAGAAGGGAACTTGAAGAAACTATCTCTTCAGAAGAATTTGAGCAAGACAAAGTTATTCAAGTTCAGTTAAGAAGTGGAAAAGTCTTACCACCTTCATCAAAGAAGGAAAACACAAATAAAGATAAAGGAAAACAAATTGAAGTCAATGAGAATATCATTCCCAGAAATCCTAGTGAAACCTAAATCAAGCGAGAAGATAAATAAAAAAATTCTATCACATCTGAGAAAGATTCCTACACAATTAAGTGTGTACGAGACTCTCTTGATGTCAAAATACCTCTGAGAAACTTTGATATAGGCTCTCAAAGATCCAGAGAGTTATGAAGCTTACTTTGCTGAGAAATGCATGACCGAAGCATTGCAAACTCAAGATCTTCCAATAATCACATTTTTAGAAGATCTTATGTTTGGATCACAATCATCCTCTTTATGTTACTGTAGAGAGTGATGGCATCTCAATCAATCAAATATTGATTGATCCAGGTTCTTCTATCAATCTCATGATTCTAAAAGTGTTAAGAGGATTATCACTCGATGTCCAACATCTTGGGAGAGATAAGTTGATGGTTCATGACTTCAATGAAAAAGGGCAGAAAACTTTGGGTTCTTTTATTCTCATGCTCAAATTCAAGGATTTATATATAGAAGCCAAGTTTCATGTAATCCATGCTGATACAACATTTAGAGCTCTCTTGGGCCGACCATGGCTGCATGAGTATGGCATGGTCCCATCAACTATGCATCAATGTATGAAGTATCTAAAAGATGGAGAAGAATTCAGAATTCTTGATAACCTACAACCATTCTTCATCAATGAAGCAAAATCTATGAAGATGCAAAGTACTTCATCCTCAAAGAGCCTAAGCCAACAAAGCCTCTTGAAGTGGTAGCATCCACTTCTGAACTAAAAACAATTTCACAAAATGAAAGAGCGAAGCAAGGAGGAAGAAAGAAGGCAATCACTCTAAAACACTTGATTCACCTAAATCAAGAAAATCAGTTCCTCATTTGGGAGTGACAGAAAAGAAGAAGATATTCTTGTCAAACCTAAGGAACTTATAAGCTTTCAAGAAAGGTATGAAATAAGTGATTCTGATTTAGACTATTATTTTGAATCTACTTATGGAAATAGAGTTCAAATGGCTGTATCAAGGAGGATAGCACACTTGGCAGAGTTAGATGACTCGCTCAAAATTATACCCATCCTTGATTCTTCAAAGAAATCACTCCACTGGAGGTTCATAATAAGAAGAATTTCTATGTGTCGTTGAGTGATAATGGTGGAATGAACTCTATTTTACAAATCAAGAGTCTCACCTCAAGATTTTGAATAACTCAACATAAAAGTTTGAGATAGTTCCAACAAGAATACCAATATACTATCCATAGTTGAAGAATGATGCATAAGCTTGGAGTTCATATGGAACTACTAAACATAGGACTCAAATCTTTAACAAGATGTGGAAAAGAAGTCCTCAAGCATCAAAGAAGTGATAAGTTTATCACTAAAGGTCAGGTTCATCACAAATCTCATCAGATAGATCTTGTTATAATATAATAGAAGTTGATATCAAGAGTCTTAGTGATGAAGAAGATGATTCCCATGAAATTCTTCTTAAAAATGATGAAGAAGTGGAAGCCAAGCCCGCACCTGAAGAACTTGAAGATGGTGGACAAATAGCTACTATGGATGAACTTAAAGAAGTTAACCTAAGAGCTGAGGATGATCCCCGTCCAACTTTCGTCAATGCCCTTCTACCTGATGAGAAAGTTAAGGAGATAAAATGATACTTTGTGAATTCAGATTGCTTTTGGACATATTCTCAAATCCCAGTAGCTTCATAAACTAGCTATCAAACCAGATGCGCTATTAAGCAAGCTCTAGATGAATGAGATTGGAGATTGAAGAACTGTAAACTAAAAAGCTAATTGAAGTAAGCTTCATCCAAGAGAAGAAATATGCAGATTGGATAGCTAACATTGTCCCAGTTAGAAAAAAGAATGGCCAAATCCGTCTCTGCATTGACTTCAGGGACCTAAATAAGGCATGCCCAAAAGATGACTTTCTGCTTCCAATATCAGAACTACTAGTGGACAACACTTCCAACTATGATATGTTCTCATTTATGGACGGATCATCAGGTTACAACCAAATCAAAATGGCACCTGAAGACAAAAAATATACATCATTCAGAACATATATTTGCATATATTGCTACACGGTAATGCCCTTTGTCTTGAAAAATGCTTGAGCTACATACCAAAGAGCCATGACGCATATTTTTAATGAATTGATTCATCAAAAGGTGGAATATTATGTCGACGATTTGGTGGTGAAGAGCTTAAACTGTGAAAACCACTTCGAAGACTAGAGAATCGTACTAGAGAGAATCAGAAAATATGATCTCAAGATGAATCCTCTAAAATGTGCATTCAGGGTATCCTCTTAAAAATTCTTGGGGTACATTGTACACAGGTATGAAATTGATCCCTAAAATCAAGGCAATTGTGGAGATGCCTCCACCAAGAGTTTCGTGTCATTCTTTATAAGGACACTTGCATTCATCCGTCAATTTATATCAAATATGTCGAGGGCTATCAACTGCAGGTTTAATGAAGAAGGATGCTCCATTCAAAGTGGGACAAGAGTGCAAGAAGCCTTCAATAGCATTAAAAGCTACTTAAATCCACCAATCTTGGCTATTCGAGAAACCCTCATTCTATACACATTTGCATTAGAAAGTCTCTGGGGCATTATTGGCACAATACAATGAAGAAGGCAAAGAGAATGCTCTTTATTATATCAGTCAGAGGCTAATTGGAGCAGAAATGACATACTCTCTGATAGAGAAGTATTGTTTGGCATTGATCTTTGTAGTCCAAAAGCTTCATCATTATATATTATCTCACAAGATTACCCTCATCTCAAGGATCGATCCACTGAAGTACTTGATGATAAGACCGGCATTGATTGGTCGCTTGGCAAGATGGGCAGTATTGCTTTTACAATTTGATATCACATATGTTCCGCAAAAAGTAGTGAAAGGACAAGTTTTAGCAGATTTTCTTGTTGCACATCCCATCCCTGCGGACTCTTCTCTTAATGACGATTTGTCTGATGAGCAAATTATGCTCATTCAGAAAGAGAAAATTCACAAATTTGAGAAATGTACTTTGATGGAGCCTCATTGATCAAACAAGTCCAACATCTAAATTTCTAAAGAGCAAGAGTAGGAATCGGTACCATCTTCATAACACCAGAAGGAGAGATAATAAGACGATCATATGGATTGACCGAGCCAAGAACTAATAATAAAACTGAATATAAAGCATTAGTGGTGGGTCTGGAAGAAGATATTTTCATAGGCATTCAAAATTTGCATATATTTAGTGATTCTCAACTTATTATAAATCAAGTACTTGGCATTTATAAAATCAACAAGTTTGAGTTAGCTTTCTATCACAAGCGAATTCTCGAGCTTATAAAGTAGATATCACATCACTCGACCCGATCTCTTAGAATAGTAAAGCGATTGCTTTAGCAAAAGCTAAGAAATGACAAGTATGAATGGTGATTATGTCATGATCGCATATTTACTCGATGAGTTCTAGAGCGATAAAGTATCAATCCCGTAGGTAGAGGGGTTATCAAATCGACCAGAAGGATGGGACTCGGTTGCTCCTCATACTCCAAAATCAATAAGTTGTACCAAGAAGAGCTAAGAATGACATTGCCTTAAAAGCAAGTGAAGCCCTTTAGAAGAGTCACGTGATTAGAGGCCTTCATCGACTACTTTAAAGAAGGCAAATTACCAAGTAATAAATCACTAGCAAAAAAAGAGAATGCTACATGCTTTCATCAACAACACTTTATATCATAGATCCTTTGAACAAATGTATGATGGCGTGTAGATGAAGCTAAAGTGATGGTTGAAGTTCATGAAGGACTTTGTGGTGCACATCAGTCAGGTCCCAAGATGGCAGTAAAGATCAAAAGGATGGGTTATTATTGGCCATCTATGGTGAGAGATTGTATTAATCACACTAAGAAGTGTCATGTGTGTCAAGTACATGGGAATCTCATCCATCAAGCTCCAAATCCATTACACCCAACAATAGCATCATGACCATTCGAATGTTGGGTATAGATGTAATTGGACCAATCGATCCACCGTCGTTAGCTAGACATTGTTTCATCGTAGCAGCGACAGATTATTTCTCTAAGTGGGCTGAGGCTACTCCATTTAAAGAAGTTATTGCTGACCGAGTGATCAACTTCTTCATGCATAATGTGATCTATAAATTTGGAGTGTCACGTCGAATAATTTTTTATAATGGCACGGCCTTTAAAAGTGCAAAGATTTATAGATTCATTGATTGACACAAAATTGATTGGCGATAATCTTCAATATATAATCCAAGAGTGAATGGTTTGGTAGAGGCT
Organism: Cymbidium sinense; assembly: GCA_021442155.1. Classification (NCBI taxonomy): domain Eukaryota; kingdom Viridiplantae; phylum Streptophyta; class Magnoliopsida; order Asparagales; family Orchidaceae; genus Cymbidium; species Cymbidium sinense. Next base: position 248,299,671 of record CM038214.1, read on the forward strand.
TTCAACAAGATATTGGTCAAACTGTTCAAGAAGATTCTCACTAAAAATAAAAGAGAATGGCATACCAAACTAGTAGAGGCTCTATGGGCATATCGAACCACCTACAAGATGCCGACTAAAGCCACTCCATATGCATTGGTATTTAGGCAAGCAATTCTTTGAAGTTGTTACCTTCATTTGTAGCCATCCAATACAATCTACGAAGATCAAAATGTTCATCGAGAATGGAGGAACTTCGACATGCTTGATGAAGTTAGATTACAAGCTCATCAAAATTTGGAAGTATATCGAGCAAAGATGTCAGGCTTTTTGACCATCTGAACATTCCAAAAGGGATTTAGTCGGTCTTTGAGAAGGCCAATTATTCTAATCAAAATTTGGTGGCAAATTTGAGCCTAACTGGGAAGGCCCTTTTGTCATTGAAAAGTGTATCAAGGAGGGCATACCAACTCATCAAAAGGGTGAAAAGCCACTCAATGGTCGTATCTAAAAATATTATACATGACAAATACATTCCTAAGGTACAATAGAAATCCCCATGCAAGATAGGGGCATTTTTTTTAGTATATCTATTTAGGTTGACATTGTGCTTCATGCCGAGATCCCTAAATAAACATACTTATGAAGAACTTTTCATGAAAATCTCCTCCACGGGCATTTTAGATTTTTATATAGATAAAATCAATGTTATATGTTAAAATCTCCTTTATAGTACATCAATTCAAATATGGAAGAATTCCCCCTGCAAGACAGGGGGCATTTTTTAATTTATATTAAGTCTATTTGAGTTGACATCGTCCCACAAGATGAGATCCTTAAATATAATGATTCAGGTTGACATCGAGCATTACGCTGAAATCCCTGAATATATCTATAATTATCATTATTAAGTTGCAAAGTCTTGCCGGAATAAAAAGAATCTATTTCTACGCATAAAAGGACAACCCTAAATGTCAAAAATTTATCTCAATTTGCCAAATTAGAGATCAAGTCAAAAGAACTCCCAATTTGAAGCTTCAATTAAGTTGGAGAACATCAACCTACATCCAGTCTAGGACACGGATGGGTTCTAAAGGTCGAACTCAACAAGCCCACAAATGGCTGAGTTGTTGACACTCTCCTCACTCAATAAGCTATAAGAAAAGGCCACAATTAAAGTACCCCCGTTTGTCAATCTAATAAAACCACTACTATAGCTTAAGAGACTCAGTAGGTTAAAGGTCAAACTCAACTAAATATGGAGTTGTTCTCTCCTCACAAAAAGTAAGAAAAGGCGTGTGAAAGAGCCCGCTCGTCAATGATGATATGTTGAATTCAAACCAAATCCACTTAGTGATTAAAAGCGGTGGGATCCAAAAGATCTCTACTTGATCGATAGATTAAAGAGGAGGAAACGCTTTGGCTACCTCAAATCAATCTTTATATTGCCTGCAGGGTGATATATCAATTTATTCTCAAATGATCTAATCAAGCTCAAAAGCATATATCAAAGCCTATCTCCTCATCAAGTCCGTCAAAGTAGAAAGCACAGGACCGAGGAAGTAATTCCATAGTTCAAATAAAGTCGATGGCCGAACTAAAAGAATTTTGTGGTTATTGATCATTTAAAGCACATGTTCTAGACTAATAACTCAACATTGACCTATATATAAGGAAGGCTTGTACCCTTCGAATCCATCAAGTAGCAAGCATGCAGGGTTCATAGAGTACATACACTTCACGAGTCAATATGACAAATCGGTCAATTCATCAAGTCCGTCAAGCTCAAAGCTAGGAGAAGAATTTCAAATCGATCAAGCGGATGAATGGATTCCCCGGTGGAGTCCTTCATCAAAATAAGTAAATCAATTCCTCCATCAAACCCAAAGCATGAAGCTAGATTAGGAAACTCAAATCTATGACATAAAGAAAGAGATCTTGAAAAGCCATGAAATAGATGGTGTAAAACTCTTATTTCGACAAGTTGATTTCAATTATCATTTATGTCTCACGAATAAGGCGACATACTAATAACAAATCCTATCAAAGCATTATTGCAATCAAGCTAAAATGATCCAAGCTCATGTGGCCAAATAATTCAATTTTCAACAAACATGACTCGCTTCATGCGCGAATCACATTTATTGGGGGCATTTGTTGACCTCCACATATGTGTCATAAGTCGAGTCAAGCCCACAAGCCAAATTCGACAGACTTCGGAAGCCACAATGCGTAAATCGGGGTTTAAAATGTACTGGATGTCACCGAAAATGGTCGAAATGACCTCCGATCGACAAACGAACTTCTCCATCATGTTTAGAACATCAAAATTGGTCAAAATATAAATATTACAAAATCTAATGATCAATTGATTAAGCGCTCGAGCTATCAATGTATTGACACGAATATTAGAGTTGGGAAGCTGTGATGATGTTTGAAGGACCTCCATTCTTGAAATTGATTATGTCATTAGCTTCAAAATATTGAAAACTATCAAATGAGACTATCGTGCTCAATTGGATGATGCGCAAAATGTCAGTGATTTGAAGTGAATGATCGCAAAGAAATGCCAGATGTCATAAAATCAACTCAAATGAACTCCAATAAATGACTTTCCATCATGTTGAATATTGAAATTGGTCAGATATAAATATTACTGACTTGATAGGCCAAGCTCGATCATGCACGCATATCATCGAGGCTGCGAATCAATGACCTTAGTTCATTGATAAATTGGCTTGAAAAACATTAAAATCTATCAAATAAGGACACTCAATTGGATGAGTCACATGAAAATCGAGTGGCGAAAGCGTGATCGATTGAAATCTTGATTTGTACTCAAATCAAGCGGCCTCGATCGCCGTTGCATTTAGACATAATTCATTTAAATGATATATATATTAACTATGTGTATTTATCAGCGTGAAATCTAAATTAAAATAATTTAAATTAATTTAAAATTAATTTAAAATTCCCCAAATTACCCCCATCCTCAACCGTTCTCCCTATTTTTAGTTTTCTGAAAAAGAAAAAAAAATTAAAAAGATAACCACTCCCCCTCATTTTGCAACTTCCCTCCTCATTCTCCCCCACTCTCTCATTTTCTCCCTCCCATTTTTTTCTAAAGATTTCCTATCTCCCTCTCGATTTTCCATCAACCCACTATTTTTTCAGCCGTCCTGCCGGCAATAACCCCATAAAAATGTGCATCTGCTCGCAATCTTCCTCCGGTACTACGCTTCCCCGACCCCCCTTTGCCACCGGTCAAACCCGCTGCCGCAAAGTCCCACTGATAGGCCAAATCTGGCAAAACCCATTCTGACGCAAGCACTGGCGCTACACGCGGTACCTCCGGCCCGCTGAACCCGTCCAATGACAAACTCATTGCTCAAACCCGCGGCCGCGACCCGCGTGCTTCGACCCGCTCCCGCGGCTGCAGCACGCGACCTGCCAGCCGAACTGCGCGACCCGTCGAACCGCTCCACTTGCCTCCGGCTCGCCGTCCCGCGACCCAAGAGCCTGCTGACGCCCGCTGCCCTGGCCGCCTGTCGCGCAGCCAACCGCCGTTCCAGCCATCCTGTCACCAAAATCGTCGGGCAGCCGTTGACCGTTCCTCAACCACGCCTCCAGTTCCTTCAGCCTTTAAACCCACGATCCAGCCCACCAGCCCTTCTCTGGCCAGCCACTATAATAACCTTGCCACTAGCCCGCTGTTCTGGCCATCTGCCCGGTTTCGTCAGAATCGAGAGAATCATTATCTTCTTCTTGATTTTTCGCATCCCTAGCCCTTGGTTCTCACAATGGAAGAATCATCATGAGAATTCTTCTTTCAATTTTTGGCATCGTACACCCCGTAGCTTTTCCAATTTTCTTCATTAAATTGGGGAAGAACATCCAAGAGGCTTCTTTTCGATTTTCGTTGCATTCCCTTCTTCTTTCAAAATGGGAAGAACATCGCAAGAGGTGAATTCTTCTTCGATTTTGGCATCACCTCATACATTCCTATACTCACTTGAAGCATGCATCGAACATGTGGGATCTAAATGTGATATAATATATATATATATATATATATATATATATATATATATATATATATATATATATATATATATATATATATATATATATATATCTTTGTGTTTCTCGGTTTGAAGGCAGATTGCTTTCAGAGGACATGAGAGATGAAAAATAGACGTGGTGTATGAAAGCCAACTTCAGGAGTCGAGTAAAAACACTTGTTATATGTCGCTCCCTAGATAAAATACAAAATTTTTTTTAATTTCTAAAATTAGAAAAAAAAGGGAGGGATGAATATATTGTATTGCATATCTTTCATGTTTAAAGGCCTCTTGTGCTCAGGCACGAGATGAAAACGGGTATGTCAAGACACACCACTTCCTTCAAGAGGCGTCTGAAAAAAACACCCTCCTACAGGGGATAATGGGAATTTACCAAAATTTTGTCTAAATTCTAGACTTAGCAAAAGAGAAGGAGAAAGTAGAATGACATACGATGGATATAAAAGCAAAATAAAATAAAAGTAAGATAAAAAGCACTTACAATTTATTGAGCGATTGAAAAGTTCTTAACTCCCAAATATCTAGCTCTAACCTTTCAAGTAAATAGAATGAATCAACTCCCCTTAGCCTTATTTATAGAAATTGGAAGAAGTATAAAGAGGGGGAAAATCAAATTTGAATACAAGAGGGGGAAAATAAAATTTGAATACAAAAGGGGAAAAATCAAATTTGAATAAAAGAGGGGGAAACCAAATTTGAATAAAAGAGAGGGAAATCAAATTTGAATAAAATAGGGGGAAATCAAATTTAAATAAAGAGGGAAAATCAAATTTGAAAAGGAAAAAATGAGAATTAATTTGAGGAGTAAATCTTCTTAAAATGACAAATTAAATTATCCTTTGAACCAATCAAACTACCTTCTTTGGATACGACCCTTTGTATGCAGAAGAAGGCGATATTAAATCAAAATCTAAATCATAGGGCTTCCTTTGCTCAAAAATTAAGGAATTTCATTCTAATTATGATTTTCAAAATCAACGAAATCACTAATTAGGTGAAAATATCTAAGCTATAAACACCTATAAGTGCTCGGACATAGAGATTTCAAGTGTGAATTTTAATATCTGAAAAGGCTGCGCATGCTAAAGTTGGAATTAAATGAAAATACAAAATTAATCTCATAATTCAAAAATAAAATTACCTAAATTACTATACACCAGCATGTGCCATATCTTTGAATCTTAAATTCAAGTGTAATAGGATCTTTTGAGTTGTTTCGTTTAATCTTGGGGCGGTTAGTTAACAAAACAAAATATATAATAAGAGTTTCAAATGTTGAAATATCTAGAAACTAATTACATGATGGATTATATTTAATCCTCTATTAGCATTTAGACAGAGTTGACAGGATCTAAAGCTCTTAAATATATTCAAATTAATCAATTTTTAAATCAAAATAAGTTATTTTTCAGTTTAGTCTTATGACTGGGTCCACATTAACAAAACCTAAAAACTTATAAAAGAGTTTTCAAATTGAAATATAAAGCTTATGTTAGGTGACATTAATCCTCAATTTAGCTAAATACAAGATCTAAAGCTCTTAAATATATTCTAATCAATCAATTTTCAAATATCAATGAAACTATTTACATGAAACTATTATTAAAACTCTCCATCACCTTTAGTTTGTCATAGAAAACTCTAGCTCATAAAGGAGCCAATGTCAAATCAGTGTTCTCTGTTCACTCTCAATCAATGCAGTGGGGCTGGCGTGTCCTCTACTTCATTGGCGGCGTACTCCATGAAGTAGTTATGACCTCGATCGTGGTTTGGCGGTCGCTCCATTATATTACGATCACGCGTATACTCTCATGGCTCGCCCTTTGAGTTGTGAATCATAGGGTATACTTGATAGAAATAGCTCTGTCCTAAGGTGGACTTAAGTCTATCTCCTTAGACAAACACCCCAATTCTGACTTTTGGATGATGTTACCCATGTGTTATTGATGAGGATCCCCTTCGTTATTATCTCCTCTATAAGTAGACTAGGGACCCAGGATGATGGAACCATGGGATCTAGATCAGGCACTTCATCATTCCCCCAACCATCTGGTTTAAGCTAAAATGATAAATTTTATGTCTTAAATTATAAAACTCTACATGTTGCTACTATACGCTACGCATTAAGCGATCTAATGACTGACCTTAATCGAAAGTTCTCTCTCATTTATTGAGAGGGCTAATTAACTATAGGGCTTTTCCATAGGAAACTGCGAGATCTAAAGTTCTCACCAAATGAGCAAAATCTCTAGCGTGTCTTATACTTCATCCTTCTAAAATTACAAATATTTAAAACTACTCTTTTCATCAAAAAGGTCAGTGGCAAATTCTTCTTTCGATTTTTGAAATGGTAAGAGATTATATTGAAATCTATGGGTTTTCTTTAAAATGAGGGTTTTCTGGAGAATTTTCAACTCTTTACCCTGTGTAATTTTTGGAGCTCATAAAGAGTGATAATTTTATATATTAATGGCACAGATTAAATGATTATAAAAAGCGATATAGGGACTTTTGTGCTATGAAATTTTTGAAGCCCCCAATCATCCGATAGTTGACTTAATCGAAAGTTCACTCGGCAAATCTCTCAATCAAGAAATCTATGGGCTCCAAAAATTTGCCACCGACCTCTTTAATGAAAAGAGTGTTTTAAAGTGTTAGTGTAATTTTCAGAAGGCAGATGGAATAGTAGATAAGACACTACCTAGAGATTTTATTCTCATTTGGTGAGAACTTTAGATCTAGTTCCAGGTTTCTTATAGGCGCAAGCCCCTATAGTTAATTACCCCTCTCAATAAGTGAGAGAACTTTCATTAAAAGCTAGTCATTAATCTTAATGTAACATAGTAGCGTAGTTTTTGATATAAAATTCATCATTTTAGCTTAAACCAGATGGTTGAATGTTGACGTGTATCTAGATCCCATGGTATCATCAGCATTCGCATCCCAGTCTACTGTCGAAGAATAACCCAACTGACGAAGATCTTCATCAACAACATGGTTTCGTCATCATAAACTTGGGGTGTATTTGTCTAGGGATAATCTTAAGTCACCTTGGTGTAGAGGTTGTTGCTCATCAAATATACCTTATTATTCACAACTCAAAGGCAAATCCATTGGAGGCATCTACTGGTCGTGATATAATATATGATGGGGCCCGACAAACCACTAAAGACTCGCTCTCTTTCTCAAGCTTCTTGTCAATCACGTAGTCGAGGACATGGGCTACGTTGAAAAGATTGATTGAGAAATTAACTTTACATTGAGCTCATGTGATAGTTCTTAATTTATCACCCCAAAAGCGATTGAAAATTGGATAGATTGAATTTGATTTAAGTTTTTAGTGATAGAATTTTATTTGAACAGTTTTAGATCTACTATCACCTGACAAAATTAGTTTCTCAGATATTTCACTAATTTGAAACTCTTATTATAGTTTTTTGGGTTCGAACCAGCCTAAGACTAAATAAAGAAACTTCGTCTCCGGACACTTGAATTTAAGCATTCAGCATAATGTCGGGGCACATGCGGGTGTATTTAAGAATTTATGTAGCTTTTATTTCTGAGTTATGAGATCGATTTCGGATTGCTACTTATTTTGATTTAAAAAAATGATTCATTTGTATATGTTTAAGAGCTTTAGATCCTGTCAACTCTGTTTAGCTACTAACAGAGGATTAGATCTACTGTCACCTGATAGAATTAGTTTTTTTAGATATTTCACTTATTTAAAACTCTTATTATAAGTTTTTTAATCTTGGACCCAGACTAAAAGCAGAAGAAAGAGGCATCCTACATTAAATTTAAGTCAAAGATTATGGCATGCGGTGTATTTAAGAAATTAGAGAATTAGGAGATTGATTTATTTAAGTAGTTTCAGATTGTTATTTAAAAATTGATTAATTCGAGTATGTTTAAGAGCTTTAGATCACTCAACTCTGTTTAGGCTGTAGGATCGGTCTTGTCACACGATAGAATTTCTCAAATATTTCACTAATTTGAAACTCTTATTATAAGTTTTTTGGTTTTTTCCAACCCAGTCTAAGACTAAACGAAGAAACATATATCCTGACACTTGAACTTAAGCATTTAAAATTATAGCATGTAGTTGTATGTAAGACTTTATGTAGTGTCTATTTCTAAATTATGAGATTGATATGAGATTGCTACTTAGATTGATTTTAAAAAAATGGATTAATTTGGATATGTTTAAGAGTTTTAGATCATGTCTGTTTAGGCTAATTAGATCTCGACAAAATCGACTTCTCGAGATATTTCCCGATTTGGAACTCTTATTATAAGTTTTAAGTTTTGTTAACAGTCTAAGATAAAGCAGGAAACAACCTCTGACTTAGACACTTGAATTTAAGCATTCAACATAGTGTCGGGGCCCATGAGGGTGTATTTAAGAATTTAGGTAGTTTTTTATTTTTGAATTATGAAATTGATTTCAGATTTTTACTTAATTTGATTTGAAAAATTGATTAATTTGAATATATTTAAGTGCTTTAAATCCTATCAACTTTATTTAACTACTAACAGAGGATTAGATCTACTATCACCTGACAAAATCAGTTTCTCAGATATTTCACTGATTTGAAATTCGTATTATATGATTTTAGGTTTTGTTAACGGATGATCTAAGACTAAGCTGCGAAGCAACCCATGACATCCTGACATTTAAGCCTTGACATAATGTCGGGGTATGATTATAATTTTAGGTAATTTTATGTTTGAATTATCTGCTATTGATTTTGTATTTTCATTTAATTTAACTTTAGCGCATACGACATTAACATTTATGAAATCTATGTTTGAGCGTATTTATAAAATTAAATAATTTCATCTAATGGTTAGTTGATTAAATTCATAATTAGAATGAAATCCCTTGATTTTTGATTAAAGAAAGCCCTATGGTTATTGTAGATTTTGATTTAGACAGCCTTCTATTTCTGTAATTTTGATTTAGTATCGCCTTCTATCTGCTTGTACAAAGGGTTGCAGATCTGGTGGCAAAGAAGGCATTTTTAAGCTATATGTTCAAAGGATAATTTACTTTGTCATTTTAAGAAGAAGATTTACTCCTCAAAGTAATTCTTATTTTTCCCCCTCTTTTATTCAAATTTGATTTTCCCCTCTCTTTTTCTAAGTCTAGAATTTAGATAAAATTTTGGCGACCTCTCGTCATCCAGATGAGGTCATCGGGTGTTTTGGCTACTGTATGCCCTCTTGAGCATGAGTGGTGTCTTCTTGACACTACAGGTTTTCATCTCATCGTGCTCTTAGCTTGAGGTAAACTGAAAGAAGACATATAATACAATATATATATTCATTCCCCCCTTTTTTCCTAAGTCTTGAAATTAGACAAAATTTTGGCAGCATTTTGTCTAGGGGGAGCGACATCTAACAAGTGTTGGCTTACTGTTGCCTCTTGAGTGTGGTGACGTCTTGGACACCATTTATTTTTCTCATCCTCTCTTGGTAGACAGGTCTTCAAACCTGAAAGAGCATATATATATATATATATATATATATATATATATATATATATATATATATATATATATATATATATATATATATATATATATATATATATATATTATTATATATCGAAGAAGAAAGGAGCGGGGTTAAGTATATTTGGGAATGTAAGGTAAAGAACTTAAAAATCGAAGAATTCCTGATTTTTGCAAAAGCGAAGGTAGGAAGGCTACGGGGAGTGCAAAGCCAAAAATCAAAAGAAAAATTCGCCTCTTGATGATGTTCTTCCCCCGATTTATAGCGTAGTGAAAACTGGAAGGGCTACGGGGTGTGGGATGCTGAAAATCGAAAGAAGAATTTGCCTCTTGACGATGTTTTTCCCCCGATTCACGGCGTAGCAAAAATGGGATAGGATGGGCCAGAACAGCGGGCTAGTGGGCTATAAGGTTAGTTACAGCGGGCTGGGCCAGATATTTGAAGGGCTGGTGGGCTAGATCGTCGGTTTAAAGGTTGGAACAGGCTAGAATTGGAGGCTAGGCCGGTGGTTTTGCATGAAATGAGCCGGAATGGCAGCTGGGCTGGCGGTTTTGCGGGACTGGCCGGAACAGCGGTTGGCTACGCAGTAGGCTTGGGTTGCGGGCAGTTGTGGGCTGCGTGGCAGGCTCTGGGTCGGGTCGAGGGACGACGGGCCGGAGTGGCTAGCGAGGGCATGAGCAGGTTCAGCGGATCGCACAGTTTGGTCACAAGAGCGGGTCGGAGCATGCGGGTTCAGGTCAATGGGTCACGGTCGTGGGCTTGAGCAGTGAGTTCGGTGCAAGACAGGCTCGGCGGGCTTGAGGTACCGCGCGTAGCACGAGTGCGAGTGGCGGAACGGGTTTTGCCGAATTTGGCCTATCCGGAGGACTTTGCGGCAGCGGGTTTGACCGGCGGCGAAGGCGGGTCGAGGACACGGAGCGCTGGAGGCAGATTGCGGGCAGACGCGCATTTTTACGGGGTTATTGCCAGTGGGACGGCCAAAAAAAAATAGCGAGTTGATGGAAAATCGATAGGGAGATAGGAAATCTTTACCTATTTTTTTCGATGGGAGAGAGAGGGCTACAGAATGGAGGACCCCCGTAAATAGAAAATGGGAGGGAGAAAATGAGAGAGTGGGGGAGAATGAAGATGCAGTGGTTTTCAGGTTTTTTTTAAAAAAAAAAATTTTGAATTTGGGTAGTTTTTTCAGAAAACTAAAAATAAGGGGGAATGGTTGAGCATGATGGTAATTTGAGAATTTTTAAATTAATTTTAAATTAATTTAAACGAAAATTTCATATAAATGCATATAAATATATAATTTAGTAATTATTATTTCAACGAATGATCCGCTTTTCGGTCGTTGGTTTTTGCCAAATTGATAATTTCAAAATGTGTCAACTTTCGAACACTCGATTCTCATGCACTCATCGAATTGAGTGTGAATATGATAGATTTTATTATTTTGCCAAGATAATCAATTTCAGAACGGCGTTTGATCTCTTATTCTGACCTCGAGATGCATGCGTGCATCGACTCTGGCACTTGATCGGTTGCTCATCAAGTCATCCAATATTTATATCACCAATTTCAATGAATGGCAAAAGTGCTCATTGATCGATCATTGGATTGATTTTGGACGTCCCAGATTTTAGCCTCGATTTATGTGATGTCACTTCAAATCACTCGACATTTGTACAGACTCTCCTAAATTGAGTGCGGATAGTCTCATTTGATAGATTTTGATATTTTGAAGCTAACGGCATAATCAATTTTATGAACGGAGGTTGTTTGGTCATCGAGCCTACTCAACTGATATGAATCGACATTATCGATAATTGAGCTTGATTGATCATTAGATTTTGTAATATTTATATTCTAATCAATTTTGATGTTCTAAATACGATGGAAAAATCCGATCATCGATCGGAGATCATTTTGACCATTTTTAGTGACATCCAGTGTATTTTGAGCCTCAATTTTTGCACTGTCACCTTCGAAGTTCATCAAATTTGACTTGTGGGCTCGTCTTGATTTATGACACACATATGGAGGCCAATAAATGCCCCCCAACAAATGTGATTCACATATGGAGTGAGTCACATTTGTTGAAAATTGGTTGACCATTTGGCTGCCATGAGCTTGGATCTTTTTAAATTCTAATTACTTAGGATTATCAAGTATGATGCCTTATTCGTGACATGCTAAATGGGCTTGATTTGTCAATTGACTTGTCGAGACAAGTTCTTACACCATCTACTGCTTCAATGGCTTTAATGAAGATCTCTTTCTTTATGTCATTGATTTAAGCCTCCCACTTCATATTTTGTTTTATTGATTTATGATGAAGGACTCTTAATTTTATCCTTTTTGATTTGATGGGATTTGATTTCATTTGCTTCAAGGTATGGATACGATATTCTTTTGATGAACTGCTTTTTTAACAAATTCTTTGAAGGATACATACAGATGACCCAGCCTTCCGGCTTATATAGGGTCAATGTTGAGTTATTAGTCTAGCAACATGTGCTTTAACAAACTAAATAACAACAAAATTCCTTTAGTTCGACCATCTGCTTTGTATGAACTATGAAATTGCTTCTTCGGTCCTGTGCTTTATGCTTTGATGGACTTGATGAGGAGATAGGATTTGATCTGTGCTTTGAGCTTGATCAGATCATTTGAAAATAGATTGAAATATCACCTTGCAAGCGATATGATTTATGGTAGCCAATTGAATGTTTCCTATTTTCTTGATCATCGATCAGAGAGAGATCTCTTGGATCCGCTTATAATCTAAGTGGATCGATTTAAGATTGAACATATATTGATTGATGATAGGAGCTCTTTCACTGCCCTTTTCTTGCGCTTGTTGAGTGAGGAGAGCGCAAGAATTCCATATTTGGGCTTGTTGAGTTCGACCTTTAACCTACTGAGTCTTCAACTGCTTAAGTGGGTTTTGGTTTCATCGATCATGAATGGGGCTCTTTCATCGGCCTTTTCTTGAGTGAGGAGAGTGTCAGCAACCCGGCCATTTGTTGGCTTGTTGAGTTTGACCTTTAGAACCCATCCATATCCTAGACTTTAGGATGTAGAGGTTGATGTTTTTCCAACTTAATTGATAGAAGCTTCCAAAATCGGGAGTTCTTTTAACTTGATCTCCAGAATTTGGTAAATCTGAGAGATAAATTTCTTGACATTTGGGGTTATCCTTTCATGCATAGAAATAGAATCTTTTTGCTCCTGCAAGAACATGCAACTTAATAATGATAATTATAGATATATTCAGGGATTTTGGCATAACGGTCGATGTTAACCTGAATCAGAATATATTTGAGGATCTCGCCTTATGGCACGATGTCAACTCAAATAAACTTAATATAAATTAAAATTCTAAAGCATTTACAAAGAATTTTAAGATGAAAATAACAAATATGCATCCATGTTTGAATTGATGTACTCTAAAGGAGATTTTAACATACAACATTGATTTCATATGTGTATAGAATATTTAAAATGCCCCTGTATAACAGGGGAATTTTCACAGAAAAGGTTTTCCATCTAGAGTGTATTTATTTAGAGATCTCGTCATGAAGCACGATGTTAACCTAAATAGATATACTAAAAAAATGTCCACCTGTCGTGGGATTTTATTACCTCAAGAATGTGATCCAAGTATAGTACTTTTTCAAGTATCGAATTTAATTAATCTTTCACCTTTAGGTTGATGAGTTGGTATGCCCCTCTTTGGTATATTTTTTCAATGACAAAAGGGCATTCCCAGTTAGGTTCAAATTTGCCACCAAATTTTCTATTAGGAATAATTGGTCTTCTCAGCACCAGGACCAATTCTCCTTTTTGGAATGTTTGGGGCTGCACCGTATGGTCAAAAGCCCTGAACATATTTACTCGATAGACTTTCAAATTTTGATGAGCTTATGATCTAACTTTATCAAGCGCATTGAGCTCCTCCATTCTCAGACAATAATTTTGATCTTCAGTTAGATTGTACTGGATGGCTACTTGAAGTGAAGGCAACTTAACTTCAAGTGAAAGAACTTCTTCAGTTCCAAATACCAATGAATAAGGAGTGGCTTTAGTCAGAGTCTTGTAGGTAGTTCGATATGCCTATAGAGCCTCTACTAGCTTGATATGTCATTCTCTCTTATTTTTGGTGAGAATCTTCTTGAGCAATTTGACTAATGTCTTATTGAAGGCCTCCGCTAAATCATTTTCTCTTGAATTGTATATTGAAGAATATCGCCAATCAATTTTGTGTCGATCGACGAATCTATAAATCTTTGCACTTTTAAAGGTTGTGTCGTTATCAGAAATTATTCGGCATGGCACTCCAAATCTATAGACCACATTATGCATGAAGAAGTTGATCACTCGATCAGTAGTAACTTCCTTAAATGGAGTAGCTTCAGCCCACTTAGAGAAATAGTCAGTCGCTGGTAGGATGAAGCGTTGTCCACCTGATGACAGTAGATTGATTGGTCTAATTACATCTGTACCCAAACATTCGAATGGCCGGGATGTTATTGTTGGGTGTAATGGATTTGGAGCTTGATGGATGAGATTCCTATGTACTTGATACTCATGACACTTCTTAGCATGATTAATACAGTCTCTCACCATAGATGACCAATAATAACCCATCTTTTTGATCTTTACTACCATCTTGGGACTCGATGTGCACCAAAGTCCTTCATGAACTTCAACCATCACTTTGCTAGCTTCATCTACATAGCATCGAGCCACATTTGTTCAAAGGATCTACGATATAAAGTGTTGTTGACGTAAAGCATAGCATTCTTCTCGATTTGAGTCGTGGTTTTATAATTTGGTAAATTTCCTTCTTTAAGTAGTCAATGAAGGGTTGTCTCCAATCACGTGACTCTTCTGCAATAAAGGCTTCATACTACTTTTCTGAGGCAATGTCATTCTTAGCTCTTCTTGGTACAACTTCTTGTTAATTTTGGAGAGTATGAGGAGCAACCTGAGTCGCATCCTGTTGGGTCAAATTTGGTAACCCCTCTACCTGGGAGGATTGATACTTTATTGGCTCTAGAACTCATCGAGTAAATATTTTGATCATGACATAATTACCATTCATACTTGTTATTTCCTTACCTAGTTTTTCTATGCAGTCGGCTTTGCTATTCTCGGATCGAGAGACTCGAGTTATTGTGATATTTGGTATCTACTTCATTAGCTCAAGAACTCTCTTGTGATAGAAAGTTAACTCAAGCTTGTTGATTTTATAGATGTCAAGTACTTGATTTATAATAAGTTGAGAATCGCCAAAAATATGTAAGTTTTGAATGCCTATGAAAATAGCTTCTTCAAAACTTGCTACTAATGCTTCATATTTAGCTTCATTATTAGTTCTTAGCTCGATTAATCCATATGATTGTCTCATTATCCCTCCTTCTAGTGTTGTAAAGATGATGCCGATTCCTGCTCTTTCTCTTGAGAAATTTAGATATTAGACTTGTTTGATTGATGAGGCTCCATCAAAGTACATTTCTCAAATTTGTGATTTTTCTCTTTCATGAATGAGCATGATTTGCTCATCGGGCAAACGTCATTAAGAGAAGAGTCTGCATGGATGAGATGTGCAACTAGAAAATTTGGTAAGACTTGTTCCCTCACTTCTCATGGAATATGTGATATCAAAAAAAAAGCACGCCCATCTTGCCAAGCGACCTATCAACGCTGGTCTTATCATCAAGTACTTCAGCGGATCAATCCTCGAGATGAGGGTAATATTATGAGATAACATATAATGATGAAGCTTTTGGACATCTTTTCTCGATAGACTTCTAAATTTTGTTGAGCTTGGTGCCTGACCTCGTCAAGCCCATCAAATTCTCACATCCGTAGACAGACATTCTCATCTTGAGTGAGATTGTGTTAAATGGCTACTCAGAGTGAAGGTAGTTTAACTTCAAGTGAAAAGACTGCTTCAGCTCCAAATACTTTAGCATGAGGAGTGGATTTTATGGGAGTACAATCTAGATGTCATGCTATTATTTTTCTGTAAGGCAATTTCACTTCGAGATTTTGGCCTCCAAATTTGTTCACCTATTTGTCGAGACCTTTCGATGGCAGATTCTTGGACCTATGGTCCGAGTGTCACGCATTGATGCTCACCATGCGAGACTTGAATTAGTAGACATTTTGTCAGGGTTGTAGAAGGAGGTCTCCATGAAGGAGCAACTTTGGCCTCCTTGATGATAGGACCTTCATATATTTTTTTTTATCAGTCCTTTTCTCCTTAGCTACTTTGAGGACCCGATGCACTCTTGCATATATAGTTTCAAATTTTCTCACTAGAGAAGCTGGGATCTGATGTTGTCAGATCCAGAGGGACTGTTTGATTTGACCAGTAGAGCTGTCCCTTTTTACCTATCTTAGGTTGTCAAACCTGTCATGGGTTGGAACACTCACTTCTAGTTCACAGCCGATTGTATATTTTCTATTTGAACAATGGCTGTCGAGCACGTAGTCTAGCATTTCTCTTTCTCCACTATCTCTGGGTTAGCTCGCTTTCATATGAAGAAGCTTCTACACCGCTACTTCTTCTCGTGGCTTCAGCCTCCATATTTATTTTTCTTTTTACCTTTTCGCACCTAACACGCAGGTTGTGTCACTCTAATGCTCACCATGTAAGAATTGCTTAAAATAGTCTTGAGCTCTTACTACCACTGATTGTAGCTTTCATAGTGGAGCATTGTTTGGCTGCTTTGATAATTGACATTTGATATTTGTTATTTATAAGACATTTTTCCTTAACAACCTTCAGAACTCTATGTGCTTGAGTAGATAGATTTTCATGTTGTTTCTTCAGAAAGGTTGAAGCTGACTGCTGTTGAGCCCAAAAGCACCACTTAACATCACCAGTAGAGCTATTCCTTTTCACCTATCTCAAAATTTTTAAATTTATTGTGGGGTAGAAATACTCACTTCTGGTTGTAAGATTGGTTGTATGACTTGTGATTCAAATAGCAACTACTAAACTACGTGAGCTCACAGTTTAGTGTTTCTTCTCCTTTGCCTTTTACTTAATTTTTCTCCATAAGAAGAGGCTTCAGCATTATGCCTTCCTAGTACGAAAGATTTGATTAGCATAGTTGTGTTATTCTGGAGAACTAAAGTAACAGTTTTCCAAGTAACTTTAAATTTTAATTTATTGTATTTCACTGTTATTATAGCTTACATTTGACTAGCCAAAGACGGAAAGAGAATCCTGTCCCCAGCGGAGTCGCCATAAATCTGTGGGCTCCGAAAATTCGCCACCGACCTCTTTGATGAAAAGAGTGATTTAAAATGTTGGTGAAATTTTCTGAAGGCAGATGGAATAGTAGATAAGACATTACCTAGAGATTTCATCCTCATTTTGTGAGGACTTTAGATCTGGTTCCAAGTTTCCTATAGGCGCAAGCCCCTATAGTTAATTACCCCTCCCAGTAAGTGAGAGAGAACTTTTAATTAAGGCTAGTCATTAGGTCGTTAAATGTGTAGCGTATAGTAGCAGCATATAGAGTTTCAAATTTTAAGATTTATAAAATTTATCATCTCAGCTTAAACTTGATGGTTGGGAGAATGATGACGTGCCTGATCTAGATCCCATGGTTCCATCATCGCACAGCCCCTATACTTAGAGGAGTAACCCAACCCCAATCAAGGATCCTTATTAGCAACACATGGGTTACATCATCCAAGAAATCCTTGTAAACATGGGTGGTATTTGTTTAAGGAGACAATCTTAAGTCTACCTTAGCTGACAGAGGGTTGTTTGCCCTATCAAGTATACCCTATGATTCATAACTCAAAGGGCAGAGCCATTGGGGAGCATACGGGCTACGGTCATGATCGAGGTATGTATATGTGTAATTTTTATAAATCCCCTAGTACACCCTAAAATCCTCAAGTGATTTAAATCCAAGATTTATATATATGTGTAATTTTATATTTTGACCCTAAATCCCAGTATACCCTAAAATCGTGTTTAAGACTACTGGTATAGCATGTATATGTGTAATTACTGGCAGTATATGTATTTATATATATGTAATTACTCGTCCTCAAGTGATTTTAGGGCATATATACAGCAGAAGGTTTATATATACCAATTGTAATTACAATTATAAATACTTGCATGTGCTCGTCCAAGAAATTTCAATATATGATAACAAAAATTCAAAATTACAATGTATAAGATTTCAATCGACTACTGAAGAGATATATATTTTTATCATGTTTAAGATAAGGAGTAGTTTAAATTACTCTATAGGTTTGATTAGAACTCGGTGATTTAAACTACAGCAATTTCATTTAATCAATTACAGTAATCCCATAGGGTAGTGTATTTAATATCATACCATCAATTTAAGAGATTATATCGAAATATGTGCTATGGATGAACTTAAAATGGGATAAATCTATGGATCCCAGAGATTAAGACACCCCATATTTAAAGAGTCAAGCTATGTTCTCCACAGTAGTGGCTTAGCCAGTGAACATTTAAAACTAAGCTATATTTTTATGACTAATCTGTTTGTTTTATATATCGATGGATCTTCAGAACACATCATTCATCATGCAACCTATTCGTCTGGCTAATGCTATAATCAATACCAGAGATACTGGAATTACCATCCAATTTAGTAGTGTAAATTATCCAACATCCCGCAAATAATCCTCTATCTTAAGCAACTGCATATTCTACGCACCAACTTGTGCAAAGGAGGACAATTGGAATGGCCACTACTACTACTAAGGTTCCTCAGAAGAGAGCCTTCAAACTTAAAAGATTGATTCATTTTGAGGTGTCAATCATGAAGAGAACCTTCACTGGGCAAAAGTTTTGATCATCACGTGAATGACAACCACCAATTGAATCTTTCGCACTAGGAAGGTATGATACTGAAGCCTCCTCTTTTGGAGAAAAATTATGTAGAAGGAAAAAGAGATGAAACACTAAACTGTGAGCTCAGTAGTTCCTGTCTGAATCATAAGTCATACAATTAACCTTATAACTAGAAGTGAGTATTTGTACCCCCATAATAAATTTGAAAATTTTGAGATGGGTGAAAAGGAATAGCTCTACTGGTGATGTTAAATGTGTTTTTGGGCTCAACAGCAGTCGGCTTCAATCTTTCTGAAAAAATAACATGAAACTCTATCTACTCGAGCACATAGAGCTCTAAAGGTTGTTAAGGAAAAATATCTTATGAAAATAGGTATCAAATGTCAATTATCAAAGAAGTCAAAAATGCTCTACTACAAAAGTTACAATCAGTGGTAGTAAGAGCGTAAGACTGTTCAAAGCAATTCCTACACGGTGAACATCAGGGCGTGACACCTGAACCGCGTATTCAAGAATCCGTTATTGAAAGGTCCCGATAGAAAGAAAAATAAATATGGAGACTAATTTTTTGAGAAGAAGTAGCAACACAAAAGCTACTTCATGTAGAAACAAGTTAACCTAGAGACAGTGAGCAAAAAGAAATGCTGAACTGCATACTCAACAGCTATTATTCAAACAGAAAATTGTACAGCCAACTGTAGAACCAAAAATAAGTATTTTAATCCATAACAGGTTTGATAGCCTAAAGATGGGCAAAAAGGGATTGCTTTGCCTGGACATATTCTGAAATGTCAGGCTTATCCCCTGATGTAGCAGTACACAAACTAGCTATTAAACCAGATGTGATGCCTGTTAAGCAAGCTCCTAGGTGAATGAGATTGAAGATTGAAGAACAAGTAATTGCAGAAACTAAGAAGCTAATCGAAGTAGGCTTCATCCGGGAGGAGAAGTATACAGATTGGATAGCCAACATTGTCCTAGTTAGAAAGAAGAACGGTCAAATTCGTCTCTGCATTGACTTCTGGGACCTAAATAAGGCATCCCCGAAAGATGACTTTTCGCTTCCAATATCATAACTATTAATGGACAACACTTCCAACTATGACATGTTCTCATTCATGGATGGATCGTCAGGATACAACCAAATTAAAATGACACCTGATGATGAAAAATATACATCATTTAGAACACTTATTGGCATCTATTATTATATGGTAATGCCTTTTGGCTTGAAAAATGTTGGAGCTACATACCAAAGAGCCATGACATGCATTTTCAATGAGTTGATTCATCAAAAGGTGGAGTGTTATGTCAACGATTTGGTGGTGAAGAGCTTAAACCATGAAAATCACTTCGAAGAATTGACAATTATGCTAGAGAGAACAGAAAATATGATCTCAAGATGAATCCTCTAAAATGTGCATTCAGGGTATCCTCTAGAAAATTTCTCTGGTACATTGTACATCATAGAGGTGTTGAAATTGATCCTGCTAAAATAAAGATAATTATGGAGATGCCTCCGCCAAAGAGTTTGTGTCAGCTCCTTTCTTTAGAAGGACAGCTCGCATTCATCCATCGATTTATATCAAACTTATCAGGATGTTATCAACCGTCTGCAAAATTAAAGAAGAAGGATGCTCCGTTCAAATGGGACAAGGAGTGCCGAGAAGCCTTCAATAGCATTAAAAGTTACATGTTAAATCCACCAATCCTAGCAGTGCCTATTCCTAGGAAGCCTCTTATTCTATACACAACTATATTAGAAGAGTCCCTTGGAGCATTATTGGCACAATACAATGAAGAAGGCAAAGAGAATGATATTTATTATATCAGTCGGAGGCTGATTGGAGCAAAAATGAGATACTCTCCGATAGAGAAGCACTGTTTAGCATTGATCTTTGCAGTCCAAAAGCTTCATCATTATATATTATCTCACAAGATTACCCCCATCTCGAGGATCGATCCGCTGAAGTACTTGATGACAAGACCAGCGTTGACAGGTCGCTTGACAAGATGGGCAATATTACTTTTGTAATTTGATATCACATATGTTCCACAGAAAGCAATGAAAGGACAAGTCTTAGCAGATTTTCTTGCTACACATCTCATCCTTGCGGACTCTTCTCTTAATGACGATTTGCCCGAAGAGAAGATTATGATCATTCATGAAAGAGAAAAATCACAAATTTAGGAAATGTACTTTGATGGAGCCTCATCGATCAAACAAGTCCAACATTTAAATTTTTCAAGAGCAAAAGCGAGAATCATTGTCTTATAACCGAAGGAGGGATAATGAGACGATCATATGGATTGACCGAGCCAAGAACCAATAATGAAGTTGAATATGAAGCATTAGTGGCAGGTCTCGAAGAAGCTATTTTCATAGGCATTCAGAACTTGCATATTTTTGATGATTCTCAGCATATTATAAATCAAGTACTTGGCATCTATAGAATCAACAAGCTTTAGTTAGCTTTCTATCATAAGTGAGTTCTCGAGCTTATGAAGTAGATACTAAATATCACACTAACTCGAGTCTCTCGATCCGAGAATAGCAAAATCAATTATTTAGCAAAACTAGCTAAGGAAATGGCAAGTATGAATGCTGATTATGTCATGATCGGCATATTTACTCGATGAGTTCTAGAGCCAGTAAAGTATAAATCCCCGCAGGTAGAGGGGTTATAAAATCTTACCCGGAAGGATGTGACTCCGGTTGCTCCTCGTACTCCCCAATATCAACAAGAAGTTGTACCAAGAAGAGCTAAGAATGACATTACCTCAGAAAAGCAGTGTGAAGCCTTTGTTGCAGAAGTGTCATGTGATTGGAGACAACCCTTCATTGACTACTTTAAAGAAGGCAAATTACCAAACAATAAATCACTAGCAACTCAAATCGAGAAGAGAATGCTACGCTGTGCTTTCTTCAACAACACTTTATATCGTAGATCCTTTGAACAAATGTGGCTATGATGTCTAGGTGTAGATGAAGCTAGCAAAGTGATGGTTGAAGTTTATGAAGGACTTTGTGGTGCACATCAGTCAGGTCTCAACATGGCAGTAAAGATCAAAAGGATGGGTTATTATTATCCATCTATGGTGAGAGATTGTATTAATCACGCTAAGAAGTGTCATGAGTGTCAAGTACATGGGAATCTCATCCATCAAGCTCCAAATCCATTACACCCAATGTTGCGGTACAGATGTAATTGGACCAATCGATCCACCATCATCAACTGGACATCTCTTCATCTTAGCAGCGACTGACTATTTCTCTAAGTGGGCTAAAGCTGCTCCATTTAAGAAAGTTACTGCTGACCGAGTGATCAACTTCTTCACATATAATATGGTCTATAGATTTAGAGTGCCACACCAAATAATTTCTGATAACGGCACAGCTTTTAAAAGTGCAAAGATTAATAGAGTCATCGATCGACACAAAATTGATTGGCGATATTCTTCAATATACAATCCAAGAGCAAATGGTTTAGCAGAGGCCTTCAATAAGACATAAGTCAACTTGCTCAATAAGATTCTCACCAAAAATAAGAGAGAGTGGCATATGAAGCTAGTAGAGGCTCTATGGGCGTATCGAACTACCTACAATATGCCGATAAAAGCCACTCCCTATTCATTAGTATTTGGAACTGAAGCAGTTCTTCCGCTTGAAGTTGTGTTGCCTTCACTTCGAGTAACCATCCAGTATAATCTAACTAAAGATCAAAATGCTCATTTGAGAATGGAGGAACTCGATGTGCTTGATGAAGTTAGATTACAAGCTCATCAAAATCTGGAAGTCTATCGAGCAAAGATGTCGAGCTTTTGACCCATACGGTGGCCTCGAACATTCCAAAAGGGGAATTGGTCTTGGTCTTTGAGAGAATTATTCTTCAAAATTTGGTGGAAAATTTGAGCCTAACTAGGAAGGCCCTTTTGTCATTGAAAAAAAAAAGTATAGGAGGGCATACCAACTCATCGACTTAAAGGGTGAAAGACCAATGCCACCAATTAATGGTCGATACTTGAAAAGTATTATACTTGACAACGTTCTTGAGGTATAATAGAAATCCCCTGGGGGAATTTTTTTAATATATCTATTTTGACATCGTGCTTCATGCGAGATCCCTAAATAAACATACTCAGATGAAAAACTTTTTTTGTGAAAATTCCCACATACAGGGGCATTTTAGATTTTTTATATATGAAATCAATGTTATATGTTAAAATCTCCTTTATAGTACATCAATTCAAATATAGATGTATTTGTATATTTTCATCTTAAAAATTCTCCTAAATGTACTTTAGAATTCCCCCTGCAAAACAGGGGGCATTTTTTTTAGTTTATATTAAGTCTATTTGAGTGGACAACATCCCATAAGATAAGATCCTCAAATATATTCTGACTTAGGTTGACATCGAGCGTTACGCCAAAATCCCTAAATATATCTATAATTATCATTATTAAGTTTCAGAGTCTTGCAAGAATAAAAAGAATCTATTTCTACGCATGAAAGGACAACCCTAAATGTCAAAAAAATGTGCTTCCCTGATTTGCCAAATTCTAGAGATCAAGTTAAAAGAACTCTCAATTTTAGAAGATTCAATCAATTAAGTTGGAGAAACATCAACCTCACATCGAATTACAGACACGGATGGGTTCTAAAGGTCGGACTCAACAAGCCCACAAATGGGAGTTGCGCTCCTCACTCAACAAGCGTAGAAAGGCATTGAAAGAGTGCGTTCGGTCGATGAAAAACCAATCCCACTTAAGTAGAAGACTGAGTAGGTTAAAGGTCGAACTCAACAAGCCCAAATATGAGTTGATGCTCTCCTCACTCAACAAGTAAGAAAAGGCCGTAGTGAAAGAGCTTCTTCGTCGGTCAATGAGATAGCATTCAATCTCGATCGGCTTAGTGATTACAAACGATCCAGAGATCTCTCTACTTGATCAATAGATCAAGTCAAGCTGAGGAAACGCTCAATTCAAGGCTACCTCAAATCAATCTTTATATTACCTGTAAGGTGATATTTCAATCTATTCTCAAATGATCTGATCAAGCTCAAAGCTAGGATAGAAGGAATTTCAAATCCATTCAAGCACGAATAAATTAATTCCTCAGTAGAGTCTTTCATCAAAACAAGCAGAACAATTCTTCCATCAAGCCCAACCAAGCATGAAGCTAGGGTTAGAGGAGACTCAAATCTGCAAAGACATAAAAGAAAGAGATCTTCAGCAAAACCATTGAAGCAAATAGTAGATGGTGCAAGAACTCTCTATCTCGACAAAACTGTTCGACAAATTGGTGGTAGTCATTTATCATATCGAATAGGTCGACATATTGACAAATCTCAAAGCTCCATAAGCTATTGCAATCAAAGCTAAAATGATCCAAGTTCTATGACCGGCCCAAATGGTCAACAAATTTTCAACAAATGTGACTCGCTTCATGCATGAATCACATTTATTGGGGAAATTTATTGACCTCCACATACGTGCCACAAGTCAAATTCGATGGACTTCAGAGGAGACAGTGCACAAATTGAGGCTCAAAATATACTGGATATCACTAAAAATGGTCGAAACGACCTACGATTGAAAAATGGACTTTTTCATCACATTTAGAATATCAAAATTGATTAAAATATAAAAATAGCAAAATCTAATGATCAATTGATTAAGCACTCGAGCTATCAAATTATCAACGCGCATATCAAAGTTAGAATGCTATGATGATGACCAAATGACTTTCATTTATGAAATTATTCATGTCGTTAGCTGCAAAATATTGAAATCTATCAAATGAGACTATTTGTGCTCAATTTAGATGAGTCTATGCAAATGTCAAGTGATTTGAAGTGACTGCACACAAATCAAGGTTGAAATGTATTGGATGTCACCGAAATCAACTCAAATGACCCTCAATCGATGAACAGACTTCACCATCACATTTAAAACATCAAAATTGGTCAGGATATAAATATTTCACGACTTGATGAACAACTGATCAAGCGCTCGAGTCGTCAACGTGCCTACATATATATCGAGGTCAAGAGGTGCCAACGAGAATCAAACGACCTCCGTTCATGAAATTGATTACACCATTGGCTTCAAAACACCGAAATCTATCAAATAAGACTATTCGCACTCAATTCGGACAAGTCTGCATAAAAATTGAGCGGTCGAAAGCGGTGATCGCGTTTGATGAAAATTCAATTTAATGACTGACCAAATAAATAGATGGTAAAGCAGACATCATTCGTTGAGCATAAAATTAAAATCGATATATATATATATATATATATATATATATATATATATATATATATATATATATATATATATATATATATATATATATATATATTAACTATGTGCATTTACCTGCATAAAATCTAATTTAAAATAATTAAAATTAATTTAAAAATTCTCAAATTATCCCATGCTCAATCATTCCTCCCTATTTTCAGTTTTCTCAAAAAAAATTAAAATAAAAATTAAAAAAAATAACCACTCCCCCCATTCTGTAACTTCCCCTCCTCATTCTCTCATATTTTTAGTAATTTCTCTTCTCTCCATGGCATTCTCTCTCTGCAAAAAAGGTAAAATTCTCTCCCATTGAAAAAAAAAATAGGTAAAGATTTTCTATCTCCCTCTTGGTTTTCAATCAGCCCGCTATTTTTTCGGCCGTCCCCCGGCAATAAGCCAATAACCCCGTAAAAATGTGCGTCTGCCTGCAATCCGCCCCAGCGCTCCGCATCCCCGACCCTCCTTTGCCGACCGTCAAACACGCCGCTGCAAAGTCCTCCGGATAGGCCAAATCCAGCAAAACCCGTTCCGCCGCCCAGACTCACTCTACGCGCGGTACCTCCAGCCCGCCGAACCCGTCCAGCGCCTAACTCACTGCTCAAGCCCGCAATCGCGACCCGCTGACCCGAACCCGCACACTCCGACTTGCTCTCGCGACCACAGCGTGACCCGCCGGCCGAACCGCGCGACCCGCCGAAACCGCTCGCGCCCCCTCCAGCCACTCCAGCGGCCAGCAACCCGAGCCTGCCGTGCAAAACCGCTGGCCCAGCTGCCGTTCCGGCCCGTTCCATGCAAAACCATCACCCCAGCCTCCAATTCCAGCCCGTTCCAGCCTTCAAACCCACGATCCAGCCCACCATCCCTTCAAATCTCTAGCCTAGCCCGCTGCAACTAACCTTATAGCCCACTAGCCCATTATTCTGACCCATCTTGTCCCATTTTTGCTTCTTCATGAATTGAGGAAAGAACATCGTCAAGAGATAAATTCTTCTTTCATTTCCAGACGCTCCATACTCTTCCATTTTTGTCGCCACGAATCGGAAAGAACATCAAGAGGCGATTTCTTTTCGATTGACGCCGACGCATATCCCTTCTATTTTCGCTTCACCCGACGGAGAAGAACATCGTCAGCTGAATTCTTCCTTCGCTTTTGGTGTCGACTCACTTTCCAACCTTTTTGCGCCACGGGAAAACATCATCAAATTCTTCTTTCATTCGACACATTCCTCGCTTTTAAGATTCCTACCTTCACTTTGCCGCAAAAGAGAATATCGCCAACAGAATTCTTCTTCGATTTACCTTACATTCCCAACCGCATACCTAACCTATTCCTTTACAAATTGCTCAAAATAAGTCCATATGTGATCTATGAATGAGAGATATATATATATATATATATATATATATATATATATATATATATATATATATATATATATATATATATATATATATATATATATATATATATGTTTGTTTTTTAGGTTTAAGACCTCGTTGTGCTCAAGAGAGCAGATGAAAATAGTCTCAGGTGTCAATAACGCACACGCTCAAGAGAGTTCGAGTAAGTCAACACTTGTTAGATGTTGCCCCACCTAAACGAAATGCTGTCCAAATTTTGTCTAATTTCTAGACTTAGAAAAAAAAAGGAGAATGAATATATATCAGACAGATGTTCTTTCAAGTTTAAAGACAGGCTCAAGAGGGCA
Organism: Cymbidium sinense; assembly: GCA_021442155.1. Classification (NCBI taxonomy): domain Eukaryota; kingdom Viridiplantae; phylum Streptophyta; class Magnoliopsida; order Asparagales; family Orchidaceae; genus Cymbidium; species Cymbidium sinense. The sequence continues at coordinate 248,326,122 of CM038214.1, forward strand.
TGACAAGATAAAAAATCGACTGTGGTGTCACAAGACACCACTCGCTATGCTTAATAGGGCGTACCGAGTAGGCCAAAACACCCCCGATGCAGCCCCCTACACGGGGATTACGTCGAAAAGATGTCAAAATTGTATCAAATCATTGGACTTAGAAAAAAATGGGAGGGCAAAATGAGCTGACTTAGGAGCGCTAAGTAAGAAAACCTACAGGTAATTTTAAACTAAAAGCGAGAAACAAGAAAAAAGGGGGAGCATTTAAAGCAAATTTTGGGAAGAATAAAATATTTATTTAAAATCTAAGTAAAATTTGTGGGAGACTAATATTAAACTCACAAACTCTAATAGCTATTTTTATGGCTTAAATGAAAGTAATGAGTGAGTTCTCTTTTCTTGTAAATTCCTCAAAATTAAGCAAGCTTTAATTAGAATTTGGAGGAGACTAATGCTAAACTCACAATAAACTTATAATAAACTCAAAATCTAAGAATGAATCCAAATTGGGTTTAATATCTCTTATACAAATGTGGAGGTGATTACTATGCTAGTCAATAAGCATGAGTAGAAAAAGACAAACAACGCATAATTTATCAAAATTGATGTAAATTGAACATAATCAAGTTGAGATAATTGTAAAAACTCAACAACTAAACTAAGTGCCAGTATTATTTTAAACTACAATCTAAATCAAAACACCTTCTTCGCCACCGGATCTGCAACCCTTTGTACAAGCAGATATAAGAAGATAATAAATCAAAATCTATAAAAATTATAGGACTTCTTTCAACAAAAAATCAAAAAATTTCATCCTAATTATGATTTTCAAAATCAATGAAATCACTAATTATGTGAAATTATCTAAGCTATGAACACCTGCATGTGCTCGGATATAGAGATTTCAAGTGCAAATTTTAATATCTGAAAAGGTTGTGCAGGCAAAATTGGAATTAAATAAAAATATATAAAATTAATCTCATAATTAAGAAATAAATACTACATAAAGTATTAAATACACCCGCATGGGCCCCTACACTATGCTAAATGCTTAAATTCAAAATGTCTAATTGTGCTTAGTCTTAGACTGTCTTGGTCAACAAAATCTAAAAACTTATAATAAGAGTTCCAAAATCAGTGAAATGTCTAAAAAACTAATTTTATCAAGTGACAGTAGTTCTAATCCTCTATTAGCAACTAAACAGAGTTGATAGGATTTAAAACTCTTAAACATATTAAAATTAATTAATTTTTCAAATCAAATTAAATATCAATCTAAAGTTGTTTCCCGGTTTAGTCTTAGGACTGTGTTCGGGTTAACAAAACCTAAAAAACTTCTAATAAGAGTTTCAAATCAATGAAATATCTGAGAAATTTATTATGTCAGGTGACAGTAGATCTAATCCTCTATTAGCAGCTAAATATAGTTAACAGGATCTAAAGCTCTTAAATATATTCAAATTTTAATGTCTAAAAAAGCTGTATATGCTAAGTTGGAATTAAATAAAAATTTAAAATCAATCTCATAGTTAAGAAACAAACACTACATAAAGTCTTAAATACATCGGCATGTGCCCCGACATTATACTGAATGCATAAATTCAGGGATGTCACTTGCTTTTCCTTGGTTACTTTAGATCCCGTTAACAAAATCTAAAACTTATAATAAGAGTTTCAAATCAATGAAATATCGAAAACCGATTGCAGATCTAATCCTCATTACAGAGCAGTTGGAGGTGATCTAAAACTCTTAAACACATTCAAATTAATCAAATTTTTAACTCAAGCCAAATATCAATCTAGAACTGCTTAAATGAAACTCTATCATTAAAAACTTAAATCAAACCCAATCTATCCACCTTCTGCAACTGTTTATCGGGGGTGATAAATTAAGAAAACTCTAGCTCGCAAAGGAGCCAATATCAAATTAAGTGTTATGTTATGTTCACTCTCAATCAATTTCTTGCTAGTAAGGACATGGTTCGTGTCCTCTGACTGCATGGCTTGGCCAGTAGACTCTACAAATGAAGCAGTTATGAACAGAGTCCTCTGATCGGGTTTGGCCGGCCCATTATACTACGACATCAGATGCTCTCGAATGGCTCACTTTGAGTTATGAATCATAGGTATACTTGATATGGCGTACTGTCTGGCGTGACTTAAGTCTGTCTTCTTAAACAAACACCACCCCAGGTCTATACGGATTTCTTGGATGGCGTAACCCATGTTTTACTGATGATGATCCTTGTCGCCGACTACCTCGACCAAGTAGGACCGTGATTGCGGATGACAAACAATGGGATCTAGATGCACGCCATCATTCCCCAACCATCCAGGTTTAAATGATAAATTTCATAAATCTTAAATTATGAAACTCTATATTCTTTATATGCTACGCATTTAGCCAATGACTAGGTTAATAAAGTTCTCTCACTTATCGAGGGTAATTAACTATAAGGACTTGCCATGTAAAACCCTATGATCTAAAGTTCTCACCAAATGAGAACTAAATTTATGGGTAGTGTCTTATCTACTATTCCACTACCTTCTAAAAATTTCACCGACATTTTAAATCACTCTTTTCATCAAAGAGGTCGATGGCGAATTTTCGAAGCCCACAGATTTTTGGCGACTCTGCTAGGGATAGGATTCTCTTTCCATCTTTGGCTAGTCGAATTTAAGCTATAGTAGTAGTAAAATATAATAAAAATTGAAATTTAAATTAATTATCAATAAAATTTAATTTAAATTAATCATATTCTTAATATTAATCTATTTGTTCTGTATATCGATGGATCTTCAGAATATTGTTTATCATGCAGCTAGGTCGTAGAGCTAATATCCGCCTTGCTAACGCTATAATTAATACTGGGGATGTTGGAGCTACTATTTAATTTGATAGTGTAAACTTCCTACCATCACCGCTAAAATAATCCCCACCAAGCATCGCATATTGTACACACCAACCTATGCAATGGATGAGGAAAATTGGAACGGCCACTACTACGTTAAAAGATTAATTCATTTTTAAGCGTCAGTCATGAAGAGAATCTTCACTGAGCAAAAAGTTTCAGTCATACATGTGAATGCGACAACCCTACCAGTTGAACCTTTCGCACTAGGAAGGTATGATACTGAAGCCTCCTCATTCTCCCCCACTCTCCTCTCTCTCCCCAACCGATTCTCTCTCCCATCGAAAGAACAAGAAAAGAAAATGCGAAGTAAAATTCTCTTCCTCCTCTCCATGCCGCCCTCAGTGGCCAAATCACGCTCGCATGACGACATCCGCCATGAAGCTCATTGCTAATCCAGAGCTCCAGAATCGCTGACTCCCAGATCGTCCTGACCTTTGGCTCCCAGTCCGTCTCCATGGTTCCGTGAATCGCCACGGTTTTATCCTACGGTTCATTAAATCCAAATGCCATCCTGTTCTAATTCACTGTCTGTCTGTTTCAACCAGAATCACGGTTGCTTGTCAGCCTTCTGCCTTTCATTGTTTTACCATGGCTCCACTCCGCCCAAACACCACCCTCCTTCCTACAATTAAAACTATTCCCCATTCCAGAAAACCACCATTTAAGATCCACTCCACTTCAGCCTTTTCTCAAACCCACGATCCAAATTCTTCAAATCTTCGCTATCCCATCAGAATCTAACCTTATAAATTACTTGCGTTTTCACGTTTATCTCCCATTTTCGCTTTTATGCGAAGCACATCATCAAGAGCGAATTCTTCTTTCAATTTCACAAGACACCCCAGTATATTGGAATCGAGGGAAGAACATCATATTTTTTTTTTATTTTTGCCATCGCACGCCTCGTAGCTCTTCCAGTTTTCATTACGCCGCGAATCGAGGGAAGAACATCATCAAGAGGTGAATTCTTCTTTCGATTTTTGGCGCCGCACTCCCCGTAGCCTTCCTACCTTCGCTTCACTACAAAATTGGGGGAAGAAAATCGTCAAGAGGTGAATTCTTTTTCGATTTTTGGCGTCGCACTCCTTACTTTACATTCTCAACCGCATACCTAACCCCGTTCCTTTGTCGAGTATTATAGTGCACCGAAAATAAGTTAGAATATGTGGGATCCGTGAATATGTGATATATATATATATATATATATATATATATATATATATATATATATATGCTTGTGTTTATAACAGGTTTGGAGACCTCACAGGCTCAAGGCAGATGAAAAATAGGTTGTGTGAAGACTTTATGCTCAAGAGTATGCAAGTAAGCCAACACTTGTTGATGTCGCCCCACAAAAATGCCCAAAATTTTGTCTAATTTTCAGACTTAGAAAAAAAGAGGGGGAATGAATATATATTTCATTTATCTTCTTATTTCAAGACCTCACAGTGAGAAACGAGATCAAAATATCGCTACGGTGAGACATCACTCATTACGCTCAAGAGGGCATACCAAGTAAGCCAAAATATCTCGATGTAGCCCCATACACGGGGGATGACGCCGGGAGGCTATCGAAATTTTGTTTAAATTCTAGACTTAGAAAAAAAATGGGGGGATAATTATATATTGCATTGTATGTATTCTTTCAGGTCTGAAGACCTTGTTGTGCTCAAGAGGGCGCGACGAGATAAAAACTCGATTGTGGTGTCACAAGACACCACTTGCTATGCTCGAGAAAGAATACTCCATGCCGCCACAAGGGGATGCACCGGGAGGCTGTCAAAATTTTATCAAAATTCTAGACTTAGAGAAAGAGGTGGAAATCAAATTTGAATAAAAGAGGGGAAAATCAAATTTGAATAAAATAGGGGGAAATAAGAATTACTTTGAGGAGTAAATCTTCTTCTTAAAATAACAAATTAAATTATTCTTTGAACCTATAGCTTCAAAATGCTTTCTTCACCAATCGCGAACCTTTACAAGCAATGTAAAGATACTAAATCAAAATCTACAAAAATTATAGGGCTTCCTTCAGTCAAACATTAAGAAATTTTATTCTAATTATAATTTTCAAAATCAATAATCTCATTAATTAGATAAAAGAGTTAAGCTATAAACACCTACATGTGCTCGGACATAAAGATTTCAAGTGCAAATTTTAATGTCTGAAAATATTGTGCGGGCTAATTTGGAATAAAAAAATAGAAATTTGAAATCAATCTCATAATTCAAACATAAAATTACCCGAAATCACTATACACCCGCATGTGCCCTAACACTATGCTGAATGCCTAAATTCTTGTCTGGGATGCTTACGCGTTTCCTGGTTTAGTCTTAGACGGTCCGTTATCAAAACCTAAAAAAATTATAATAAGAGTTTCAAATCGCTGAAATATCGAGAAATTAATTTTGTGACAATGGATCTAATCCTCATACAGCCTAAACATAAGATCTAAAACCCTTAAACATATTCAAATTAATCATTTTTCTAATCAAATTAACTGCATCAAATATCAATCAAACTATTTAAATGAAATTCTATCATTAAAACTTAAATCAAACCAATCTATCCACCTTCCGAAAATGTTTGTGACAAATTAAGAAAACTCTAGCTCACAAAAGGAGCAATGTCAAATCTTATGTTATGTTATCAATCAATCTCATGCCAAGAAGAACGGGTCTGTCCTTCTGATCATGTGGCTTGCCAGGCTCCACGATGAAGCGATTCTGAGTCCTCCGATCGAGTGGTTTGGTCACCCACTCCATTATATTACGATCATGAAGCGTGATGCTCAATGGCTCGCCTTTGAGTGATGAATCATGGGTATACTTGATAGAAAAGCCTCTATCGTAAGGTAGACTTAAGCCTATCTCCTAAAACACCACCCAGATATACAAGAATTTCTTGGACGTAACCCATGTGTTCGATGAGGATCCTTCACAAGTTACTACCTCCTCGACAAGTAGATTGGGATCTGACGCCTGGATGACGGAACCATGGGATCTAGATCGGGCACGTCATCATTCCCCTAATCATCTAGTTTAAGTTGAAATGATGAATTTCATATCTTAAATTCTAAAAACTCTACATGCTACTACTATACGCTACGCTTTAAGTGATCTAATGACTAGCCTTAATCGAAAGTTTTCTCTCACTTATTGATAGGGGTAATTAACTATAGGGGCTTGCGCCTATAGGAAACCTGGAACCATATCTAAAGTCCTCACAAAATGAGGATGAAATAGTTTCTTATCTACTATTCCATCTGCCTTCTAAAAATTTCATCGATATTTTAAATCACTCTTTTCATCAAAGAGGTCGGTGGTGAATTTTTGGAGCCCACTGATTTCTTAGGGACCGCGATTGCCCGGGATGACGGAACCATGGGATCTAGATCGGGCACGTCATCATGCCCCCAACCATCCGATTTAAGCTGAAATGATAAATTTCATATTCTAAATTTTAAAACTCTACATGCTGCTACTATCGCTACGATTGTTATCTAATGACCAAATTTTAATCGAAAGTTCTCTCATTTATTGAGAGGTTAACTATAGGCTTGCTATAGAAAACCTGGAACCAGATCTAAAGTCCTCGCAAAATGAGGGCGAAATCTCTAGGTAGTGTCTTATCTACTATCTCATATGCCTTCTGAAAATTTCACCGACGTTTAAAACACTCTTTTCATCAAAGAGGTTGGTGGCGAATTTTCGGAGCCCACATCATCATTACTTGCAATAGCCAACTGCCATTGCCACTATTTTTTTAAAACACAACTCACCTGCCACTTAGTTTATTTATGATCTTTTTACACCTAAAAAAGTATCTTATTTTTAATTTAAATATTTTTTTAATTCTTGTTAAAAAATTATTCAATGGGAAGCTTTTTTTACACTCAAATTTGTTAATGTTATAGCTATCAAAAAAAAACTATTACTTGACTTATTTTTAGAAGAAAAAACTATCATTGTCACAACTTAAAAAATATTTTTCTCATAAAAATTTTATAGCTACTTTCACAAAAACTTAAGCTTAACCACATTTTACCCAACCCAAATCTATGATAAAAAATATGAGAGAAACTTTTATCAAACTCAAGTGACTAATAGGACTGTTAACAAGCCGATTTTGAGTCAATCCAAAGCTAGCTTGAAATCAGCTAAAAATATTTTCGAACAGCTCGAGATCACCTCATGGCTCGAATCATTTGATTTCAAACCAACTCGACTCATTTTCTAATCAATTTTGAGCTGGCTCGTTTGATTTCAAGGCAGCTCGAATTGAACATTTTTAACTTTTTTTTTCTCAAATTCAAATAGAGTTGGTCCATTTTGATTGGGTAGGTTAAATTTAATAAAAAAGATTATTAAAAAATTTTATAAAAAATCGGATTAAGTGCATGAGATAAAAAAAACCTCTTAACAAATGTATAATATCTATAGTAGATCTATCTGGCATGAAATCAAACTGATTGTGAGAAACTTTTGTATCATATCATAACCTATGCTCAATTACTCTCTCCCAAAATTTTAATGTATGACACATTAACTTAATTGTTCTATAATTTGCACACTCTTGTGCATCACCTTTATTCTTAAATATAGAAACCAACAAACTCTTTCTCCACTCATTTGACATCTTTTCAATCTTTAAAATAATATTAAAAAGATTTGTAAGCCAAGAAATTCCTTACTCTCCTAAACATTTACACACTTCTATTGAAATATCATTAGGTCTTACTGTTTTGCCACATTTCATTTCCTTTGCTCTAACTTCAGATTTACTAATACAACGATAAAAATAAATTTATCTATTTTTATTTAGGATATTAATGTTGCTAAATCAATCGTATTTTCAGATCATTCATTGAAAAGTTTATCAAAATACCTCATCCACCTAATTTCAATATCATTTTTTAAGAAAAGCATTTTATGATTTTCATCCTTAAAACACCTTATTTCAACTAGATCTTTACTTCTCATATCTCTTTGGTTGACTAACTTATACATACATCTCTCACTTTCTTTAGTATCTAATATATTGTATAAATCACTAAAAGCTAAATTTTTTGCATCATATATTATTTTCTTAGAGTCTATACAGACAACTTTTTATCTTTCCCAATTCTCTCAATTTTTACATTTAAACTAAATTTTATAACAATGATTCTTATTTCTTAACTTTTTATTGCACATTTGACCTCACCATCAACTATTTTTATTAAAATAAACTTTTTCCTTTTGATTCTCCAAGTACATTTTTAACAACTTGCTTAATTTCTTGTTATTTTTCTCATAACATTAAATTTTCCTTATTAACATCCTAAATTCTAAGTTTCTCAGAACTGCTTTAAAAAATATTTTTATTAATACTCTTTAAGTGTCCCCATCTAATCCTAAGACAATAATTTAATTTATTGTTTATCTTCCAATCTTTCATCTTAAAATCTAAAATTAATAATCGATATTGAATACTTAAACTTTTACTTAAAATGACCTTATAATCTTTACAATCTAAACTATCTATTTTTCATATTAAAAATAATCAATCTGTGTTTTGCTAGATCCATTTTATAAGTAATAATATGCTCATCACTTTTTTTAAATAAAATATTAATAACTATAAAATCATAAGCTAAAATAAAATCTAATATAATCATGTCTTCTTCATTAATCACTCCAAATTCATAACCACTATAATTATTTTTAAAATCTCCTACCACTCTACCAACATGTCCATTTAAATCTCACCAATAAATATTTTTTTTCTTCAAAAGATATCTTCAGATAATCTCTTTAATTCATTCCAAAAAATTTCTTTTGAACCTACATCCAAACATACTTGAGGAACATAAACACTTATAACATTAATAATCTTAATATCAACAATAAACTTTAAAACTATAATTCTATCTTCACATCTATTAATATTTATAATATTATTTTTCAAAATTTTATCTATAATCACACCTACGTCATTTCTAATTCGACTTCTACCTAAATACCAAAGTTTAAAATCTAAACTATCAATCTCCTTAACCTTCTCCCCAACCCATTTAGTTTATTGAACACATAAAATATTTATCTTCCTATAAATTATAATATCTATTAATTTCATTAATTTACCTGTAAGAGTGCATATATTCTAAATTCCTAACCTAATTCTAATTTCATGGACTAACTTTTTTCGTGATCTGTCCCATAATGTGAGAACCCTTGATTTATTTAACACCGCCCGAGAGCGATGCGATCCCTTATACACTTTTGTGTATACCATACAACGCGTCGCTTCAAAGGGATCCCTAATATTAACACAATGTTTTAAAAGATTCATGTCATGATTATTTCAACAAATTTTACGCTAACTGTTGACTGCCTAATGCAACCCGACACTTTTTACATCCGGACTTTGCACACAACAAAAAGAACTAAAAAGAAATTTAACATTCACATGAGATAACTGGCATTATCAGCTTTACTATCACATATTTCATTTTAACACCCATAGCTGATCTCTCGGAACTCCAAATCACCAATACACACATCTCATCTCAAGACAGAAATGCAGAAGATATGGTTGAAATTTGCCATTATCACATAGTGTAGGCAGCTTTACTCTCGCGGGACAGATATTCCTCAGTAGGAATTGCTCACAATATAGCAGTAAAGCAACCAGAAACGCATTATGAGACTTGGCCGATGCAACAATGGCAAACCAGCACATCAATACAATCATGCTGACGATACCTTTGCCCTGCCGCCTCAATTCTCTCATCCGTGACGATCATCAGAAAACGAGTGACGACCTAAGAGACATTGCTTCGGTTAGATGGACGCAGGAGGCCCAACGGATGACCGAGTCGGACGCCATGAGATCAAGCTGCTCGAGCTCGCCCATCCCGATGGTATGGTTCCTCTTGCCGTGACGACCGATGGCCCTGGATGTGCCAGCCAGACCCTTACTGACTTCTGCTTCCTTGCGCATAACAGATTCTAACAGCTTACAGTTGTTGGAGCCTGAAACAAATGAGCATTGATGAATCAACTTCCGTTTGGTAAATGGGGTAATATCATACACTAAGAGAAGCATAGAATGAAGAAAGTTACCAATTTGAATTGTGCTTGCTATCAGTTCATTGGCTGTGAAATCAAACAGGCTTTCTTGCTCGATTGGAGGAGGGCTGAAGAATGAGAAGTTGGGGATCAATGAAGAAGAAGGTGAAAACTCGATGCTGCTTGAATGGCTGCAGCTGTGGAAGGAGAAACCAGTAGTAGGAGAGTAAGAAGTAGTATTGACATAAAAGGGAGAAAATGGTGTTAAACGAGTGAAAGTTGACGAAGAAGGATCTGGCTGGCTATCCATGTTAACTGGTGGGCTGAAACTGAAACTTAAGTCCCTGCTTGCAGACGTGATTGGAGCTGAGAAAGAATTGCTCAAGTCTTCTCGCCCAAAAAATGTCAAATGTTTATGTACATTAACACCTTGCAACTTATGAGCATTATGCTTTATCCATGAGTGCTCTGCAAATAAAGGAAAGTATTTATTGATTCTGTATCAATTTGTTTGTGAATGAAAGGATATAAGAATCTTCCAATTAGAGGGAAAAAAAGAGAAAACATTTGTTACATGATCATATCAAACTCACGAAGATTAAAAACAAATTAGTTTCCTATATAAATTCACAGATATACACACAAAAATGTCAGATATGGTCATAGCTAAGCGCAAGAAGATAACATCTACAACTTTGGTACTTCAATCATCACCACCTAAATTAGTTCTAAATTCACACCAACTCTTCGCAAGAATAGAATGTTTCATATCAAAATCAGATGATTTCCACATGTTTTTCTATTGCACGAAGGGCATTCAGCTCTTTTTTTTTTTTTTTTTTTTTTTTTGCTCAGCTGAGTTGAATCCCACTTGCAGTCAAAAAGCCCCTAAATTTTAAATAAAATAAGTAAAACAATGATTTGTGCACACCTAAAACCTGCTTGGCAGTTAATCTTTGAATTGTATCCCTGCAAAGCATTCCAGTCACCAATTCCTTTGCAGAGTCTGACACCTCATTCCATGGATCAGAGGGGAATAGCAGCTCAGCAGACCTCACAGAGTTAAAGATCCTCGACTTTGTCTTGCCCCAAAACGGCGGCATCCCACTTAGAAGAATATAAAGAATAACCCCTGCACTCCAAACATCGGCCGCTTGGTTATAACCCCCGGCCAAAACCTCCGGCGCAATATAGAAAGGGCTGCCCACAGTCCCATACAATTTCAGGCCTGCAAGATTCAATCTTTTTTCATTCAGAACAAATATCCAACAAATAATCAGTAAACCTCAATTATTTCATAACATACCAGGTTTGATATAAGTAGCAAGACCGAAATCAGCGAGCTTTATTGGAGAAGATGATGACTTGGTGGCGAGAAGAATGTTTTCTGGCTTTAGATCGCGGTGAACAATCCCGTTGTCATGGCAGTACATAACGACCTCCATTAGGTCCCGGAAGAGGACAGCGGCCTCTCGCTCGGAGAAGCGGCCGTGTTTCTCGAGGCGGTGGAAGAGCTCACCGCCGGCACAGAGTTCCATGACCAAATGCACGTAGTCAGCTTCCTCGTACACAGCCTTGAGGTCGACGACGTTGGGGTGACCGGAGAGCCGCATCATAACCTCAATCTCGAGCTTGACGTTGCGAACGTCGTCGGCGGAAATTAAACGGTCTTTGGCGATGGACTTGCACGCGAGGATCTCACCGGTGACTAAATCGGAGCAAGCACAAATCACGCCGAACTGACCCCACCCCAGCTGTTCACCGAGAACGTAGCGGTCGCCTAGATAGGAGATGCGTGAGGTTTCAAGGATAGGGGTAGAGAGGCCCGGGACTTTGTAGCAGTTGCATCGAAGGTTAGCGCCGCTCTTGGCCATGGAAACTTTGGCAAAACTTCGACACCGGATCAAGAAACAGCCGCCGCAAAAATTTTGAAAAAGAAAAACCAGTCTCCGTTTGGTACGGTTCTCAGCCAAAAAAAGCTTAAATTTTGCAAGCCCTAGTTGAACAAGCCAAGCAATGCAATTCGAACAGCCAAGAAAACCCCAAGAGAATAATAACCGCCACAATCCGCAACGAGATGGCAACCTCTCTGGGTGTGAAGCAGAGAAAGGTTGCCCTGATGCGGAACAGCTCTCAAGAAACCTGCAGAATTGCCGAGCGGAGAAGCAGAGGAAGCTACCTTGGGATGGAAGAAGCTAATCGCGGGAGAGAGAGAGAGAAAGAGAGTTGAAAAAGATGGATATGATTTATTTCTGGAGAAGACGGCTTCCTGAGAAGCCGGCAGCGTGGCGGTAGGGGCGGGGGTCAGCGCCCTCGCCGTTTCCTTCTGCTGATCGAAGGAATGGAATGGTATAGCCTTCTAGACTGCGGAAATTGGTCGTTTGATGAGGTCAAATCTTGGAGTGTGAAACTCAATGGAAGTGAGCTTTGAAGTTTGAACTCGAAAGGCTATGGAACGCGGAGCGGACGTGAAGGCAGGGTTCAAGTGGAAAAAATAAATGAACGGTAATTCCAAATAGAAGAAGATCAGGTGTGCGGGAATGGAATTGCGCCGATTTTAGCTATATTTTTTTAATATTTTTTATTTATTTATTTATTTTAATTTTTTTTTTTTGCTCTCAAACAGAGCAGTCGGCGTATGTGATATTAAATGCATATTTAAAAATTGATAAGAAGCATTGTAGTTAAATATCTTTATTTTTTATAATTCTTTTAAATTATTATAAATATATTTGTTCGATTCAAAATTGTCATAAAAAATATCAATGTTTTAATAAAAAAAATAAATCAAGGACAAACATAAGAACAAGAGAAAACGAAAGCTACGTTTTAATAAATTCTATTTATTTATTTATTTATAAGGAAGGGCAAATTGGAACTAGCTACAAAGAAGTAATTAAGAGAAAAATTATGAGCATAAACGAAATCCACTATGATTTCATGTGTTTACACTCAACTAATAATCCCACTTATAATTGAGGATCAAGATTGGGATTTATAGAATTGACTATATAATAGAATTGTATAAAAGGATATATGAATTAAATTCATATAATATGCAAGTTAGGGTTGTAATTGACTGATAATTAGGAACTTTATATGAGTTATGAGCTAAGAATGAGTGCCAGTGATGAATTCTTCTAGAGAGAATTTCTAATCGACTAAAAAGTATCATGTTCTTTATACTAATAATCTTAATTAATTAAAGAATACAGTGAGCCCTTCAGGTCAGTTCAATGCCTCAATATTGAAGACCAAATTAAAGCTAACTCTTGGGCGCTTTTATAAAATTTTGACCTAAGCTATCGATACCTGGATGACCTTTGGCTTGATGAGTTTCAGTTTGTGATTGATTCAAGCCAATTTGTTGATCAAGATTCTCATAATATCTTTAGTAACTTGGTCAAAGAAGATATGAGTGTGTATCATTTACTTGGTGCTCTTTGACTCTTTCATAAGCCAAGAAGAGTAGAAGAATAAAAGCTCCTACTCAATTCATCTTAGACGATCATATTGCTTTCAAATATTGACTATTATAGGATTCACATATTTTATAATATGTTTAACATTGTAATTCTAATATCTTTAAATTTGGAGTTAATGGTTCATTTTTAAGACTAGTGTCAATGATTTGTTTACTTTGCTAATGAATTATAACTGTTTCAGATAGGGGTGTAAACGAAACAGAAACGTAACTCGAACTCTTGTCAGATTCGCTTTATATATCGAGCTTGAAATGTTTGTCTGTTTCGTTTAACTAAACGAGCTAACGAGCGAACAGATGAACAACAAGTTTTTTGACAGAGGAGGATTCAACCAGGTCAATCTTTTCATAACAAAAATTTTAACCACTGTCATCCTCATTTGTGATATATAAATGTGTTTGTATGTATATATAATAATAATAATAATAATAATAATAATAATAATAATAATAATAATAATAATAATAATAAATAAAAATAATAGTAATAAAATAATAGTAATACAATAATAATATATAATATAATATAATTTTTATTTAAAATCGAAAAATCGAATAAATGATTGTATTATTCGCTTTATATATCGAACTTGAAATATGTCGGTGTTACCGTTCGTTAATGAATGAAAACGAATTTTTGAACAACGAGATTTTTTGACAGCTCTAGTTTCAGAGTCTTGTTCTTTTTGAGATAATGAATTGATGGTGCATTCCAAGCTCAACTATCATTAATGAACTTAAAAAAAAAAAAGTTATAAAGGGTGATAAATGGAAATCTTTCCTTTTTTACAAAGGCATATTTTATCGATGGGGATACTTTCCAAAAAGAAAATGAAGATTGAGCAAATTGAAGAAATGCTAAAAGGGGACTAACCCTTAATTAGGCATGAAAGTTATTAAAGGAGCCCATGGTACTAAGAAAGTCATAGTTAAGAGAGCATAGACTTCTACAATAATCTATAAAGATGTTCCATAAGGTGATTCAATGATAAAAAAAACCAAATTGTTATTGCTTTGAGAAATAGGATAATCTAAAAGATTCAGCGCATTGGAGCCTTCTTTCGCCTTCTCTTCAAACACAAATTAATAAGTTCTTAGGTTTTTTAAAAGAGCTTTGAAATCTTTGTTGACATGAACCTCCTAAAGAAAATAGAGAAGATGACTCTCCTAGTACATGAGATGATTTTAATCAAAGATGGGTATTTCTCTAAATTCACCCAAGAAAAAAAGAGAGCAAGAAGAGAATGAAGGTAAGCTAGCTTTGTTAAGAAAGCCACTAATTATTAATTTTGGTGTGATTATCTCTATAGTGAATTCATTGATGAATAGATTATGATAACAATCTCTTATTATAGATTTCTATAACTGCTCAATCATATATGGTCTATGAGAAAAATGTCAATCGATATAATATGATTATATGATGATGAAAGTGAAAAGATTTTTTTCTTTTTTTGTGATTGCTTAGAGTTGAATGGTGGAAGCTTTTAGTGATGAGGAGAAAGTAGGATTTTAATATTAATAAAAAATAAAATTTTAACTAAACATTTGTACAATATTATCATCGTGCTAATTTCACTAATAATATGCATAAATTTTTAATTTTATATAATATAAAAAGTTTGTAAATTTTTTTTAAAAAAATCAGTATTAATCATGAGAATTTCTTTAACCTTTAACATACTTTTTAAACACCAAAAAATTAAAATGTTTATGAACACAAATGAATGAAAATGTCAATATTACAACTTATTTATAAACAAGCTTAAAAAAATCTGTTCAAAAATTTATTCAACTATCTAAATAAAAAACATAAATAAATATTATGTGAATGCACTAAATGACTTATAATCCTAAGAACAATAAATACCACTCATAAATCAAAACCAATTCATTTTTCAATCCACGCAACACTATCATCTTTACAAAATCTGCACTTTATTCATGCCAGAGAAGAAAATCCACAACATGAGAGGAATTCTTCTGTCATCATCTTACATTCTCATATATAAGGAAGGACCAGAAATTATGCAGTATTTTGCTAGCTCTTATACATAATAGGACCAGAGAATAGCAGAGTAAGATTCTGTAAAGATTACAGGTTGAACATAACTTTGATCGCATTGCCGCCCCGAGCACTGACTTCGAATGCTTCTTCAACCTCCTTCTGAGAGAACCCGAATCGATGCGTGATCAACGGTTTCACATCGATCTTCCCAGATCTCAGGAACTCAATACAGAGGGGCCAAGTGTCCTTGTAGCGAAACACACTAACAACATCAACTTCTCTGTTACAATGTTATGACTGTTAGTGAAAAACAGTATTATCCATGTTATCATCATATGTGCATTAGGTGTTGAAGAAGGAGATAAGAAGAAGTTTAATGGATAGAATTGACCTGACTGCAGCAGAAGTGAGAGGAACAGTCATCTGATCGTGGCCCAAACCGACGAGACAAACTTTGCCGCCGAGACGAGTAGTTTTTAGAGCAGTCGACATTGTTTTGCTGAAGCCGACGCAATCGAAGGTCACATCGACGTCGGATCCCATAATTTTCTGTATTTGATTGACCTCATCTTCCAAATCCTATGAAATGTTATTGTCAGATGATATTAGGATGATGTTAGTTGAGGAATCAAATCCTCAAGTGTAATGAAAAATGCAAATAGTTCAGGGATAGAATTTTCTAATGTAACTAATACAAGCAAAATATGAATTCATGCAAAGAAATATGAGAGTTCATAAGATCACAAACTTCTAATTACAGTTAACAACTCGCTTTCTTTAAATGCAAAGAGTCAATACTAGAATTAGAACTCAAAAGATTACCAAATGATCGAAATAATCCAAGAAACTTAGCAAGAATTTAAAGCCACATAAAATCTGTGAACAACAGTAATTTAATTCCTATAAATTGAATTTCTAATGAACCAAGTTTGAACAAAATAAACAATATTTATCAAGCCAATATCAAATTATGTAGATAAAATATGAACAAAGAACGAAAATAGGAACATCTCATGCTGATATAAAGAAATGGCTTTCCAAGAATTAAGTAATCACAATTACACCACATTCGAACTCCTCACACATTCAACTTGTACTCACAATATTGAAACTGAAAAGAGAAATTTTCTTTTTTTTTTAAGTCTGAAAATTAGACAAAATTTAATATTTCGCAGGAGAAATGACATCTAACAAGTGTTGTACTCTGTGACGCCTCTTGAAGCGAGTCTGACACCACAACCTATTTTCGCTTCTTGGCATCTTCAAACCGCTTAAACACAAATATATATATATATATATATATATATATATATATATATATATATATATATATATATATATATATATATATATATATATATATATTCATATGATCTCACACGTTTCGACTTATTTTCTGGCAATGCTCGAGAAAAGGAATGGGGTTAGGTATACGGTTGGGAATGTAAGGATGCGACGCCAAAATCGAAAGAAGACTCTTTCTTACGTTTCAGATTTGCAAAATGAAGGTAGGAAGGAATACCACAATCAAAATAGAAAGAAGAATTTGATGTTCTTCCCCATTCACGGCAAAACTGGAAGGTATCCATTTATACACTCCTCCGTTGGTTAATAGATATGATTAGCATAAGTATTAGCTCTCAAAACTACCCAAAACAACAAATTGCATGTAGAGGCACTCAAAATCACCCATAAATATCAACAAAGTAACAGTAGCTTGGAGAATAGCGGAAATATAACAAGTGCATATAGCACCCCAGCAATAAAAAAAACCCTAAACCTTATCAAAAGCTACAGTAGTGTCTATAGTAGAAGCAATCTAAAGTATAATTGATCATGAGTAGAAAATGGAGAGGTAAAGAAAAAATACTTTATTGGTGCATTAATTATTAGCGACTTGCAGGATTCGCACAAATAAATTAGAACCTTGGAATCTATCCTCAGATGATGAGAAGTTTTGTTCTAAGCTTTGTATAAAGAAACTTCATCACTGTGTTAGTTTGGCCTGTGATTCCAACCCCTTCATCTTGTGAAACCAACTAAAGGAAAAAAGGCCTTACATCAAGCAAACTAAGAAAAGAAATCAAACCTGAATATTTGCGGTAACCTTAACAAAGTCATGTGCACCAAGAGATTTCGCAACAGAAAGGCGGTATTCATCAACATCCACAATAATAATTCTTGGGGCTCCAAAGGCTCGAGCTGCAAGCATTGTGACTAATCCTATAGGTCCAGCCCCCATGATGAGCACGTTAGTCTCTGGACTAACATTAGCCCGTCTGCAAGCATATACCCCAACACTAAGGGGCTCACACATAGCTCCTTCTTCCAGGCTAACATCATCAGGAAGCTTAAAACACAGATCAGCAGGATGCACCACCTGCAAATATTGAAACTCAAGCTGAGAAAAAGGTATATAACTTTTTTTTTTTTTTTGCATGGAAACTTGTTACATTATAGAAAAATAAATTTTGAGCCAAGAGAAGCTTTTAAGTGCAAGAACTGGACATAGATGCTATTATACATCAAGACAATTAAAAACAATTCCTATTCCACAGTTCTTTCACAACATATTCTGGATAAAGCTCTCAAAAAGGTAGAACTTCAACAAACTATCAATTCTTCCACATGAAAATAAGCTTCTGTTGATCATCAAACAAATAAAACAGATCATAGAGCATTATAACTAAATAATTATACTCCATGATCAAAGACCTACCTGATTAGCTAGAGAACCATGAACAGGTGGGGTGGCAAAGAATTTCATGTCAACACATAGGTTGTAGCGCCCACCTTTGCAATGCCTGCAGCGTCCACAACTGATCCCAGGTTCTAAAGCCACACGGTCACCCACAACAAGAGACTTCACTTCACTTCCTACCTCTTCAATAATCCCAGCACACTCATGTCCAATCACCATGGGCTCTTTGACAACAAAATGAGCACACCTCATTGCCTATGAATTAATGGCAAAATTTATTATCAGAGAAATCTTATTAGGCTCACAGTCATCTCAATACTAACAGGAGAATCATGCGGCCGAAAATACTTTCTTTAAATATATGGAAGTTTCAACCTTTAGGTAATGGACATCACTGCCACAAATTCCAACAGCCTTCATTCGAACCCGAACCTCGTGAGGACCTGACAAAAGTTGAACAAATTATGTGGCGATCAAGGTGACAAAGTTGGCTTTTATTACACATATTAGCAAACATGTGAAAATAAAAGTGAAAAGGTGGGTCTATACTATAAATATTAGATAGAACATAAACTAAGAGGTTGTTTGGATTCAAATAAGATATAGTAAATCTTGTAAATATAGATTTAATAAATTTTGGATGCGTTAAATTCTTAAAAACTATTTGGCATGATAGATGTCAATCAAATTAAATTCTTGTAAATGGTTTGCCAAATATTTTTAAGATTTAGGATTGAAATGAAGGAGAACAAGAGACACAGTTGGTATAAATCTATTAAATCTGCAAGCCTAAAAAGAGACTTAATCAGCTTGTAGGATTTATGTGGCAAAAAGCTATTTAAGGCAAGATTCAGCTCAAGTCCTGGATAAACTTCAGCTAAATTTTGCATCAAATTGCCCTTGGATTAGATAATAAAAGAATAATATGCCACACTGCATCAAGAAGAGGACTTATCCAATTCTGAAAAGAGATCTTTTTCTCGGTTAACAAAAATTAACCATATGCTTCCTGTTCACAAACCAAAGTAGCAATTACTTCAAGAGATATTGAGCTTTATAAGTGCATAAAAATCTTATATTTTTTCTATCTTTTTATGACATTCATTTGACTATGATACTGCTCCTTTATGAATCAGAACAGCACTGTTCATATGAAAAAAAAATACAGAAGTTAGTTCTTCAGTATTAAACCTAAGGAGCCGTCTGTATCCTAATTTAGGTAAGATTTAAGAAAGAATCGGCTAAAATCCCGGTAACAATTTTTTGGGGGTTTTAAATTCTACTATTTTAATTAATGAATCCTATTTTAGCCCTATTATCGGTGAAATCCAATGCTTGTTACAACAAATCATTCACAAAATTAATAGTTTAAGGGTTTCTGTCTCTTACATATATTAAATCCTGAAGTAAATACCAAAACAATATATAAGAATTTAGCAAGATTTTTATTCGCCATGCCAAACAGTTTTGACCAAAATCATCATCAATATCATCATTATTATCAACATCAAATGAAAAAAAAAAAAAAAGATTCACAAAACTGATCCAAAAACAATCCAAAACACGCGCAAAACACATTTGGATTATGAACTCGCTTATCACCAGAAGAGAAAAGTAGGAGGACAAGAGATCACATACCAAGCTGGGGGAGATTGAAAGGTTGAATCTTTAGAGTGTTGATACCCACAAGCCATGCCGCCATATTCTCCTCCTCTCCATCACCGCCTTTTCCCATCTTCTCTCAGTTGTTGGCTCTCTGCACTGAACTCTGAAAACCTCTCTCTCCCTTGCTCGCTCTCAGAAGTAATAGTTATGGTGATGGGGCAGTTACTCACCTTGGCTTCATCTCTATCCTATCCAAAATTTGGACGTACGTTAAAATATTAGAAATAAATATAAATACGGGACTCACTATCTCTTAGCTAAGTTGATGGGTAAGTACGGCCAAAAATTTTTTAAATTGAGTTCAAATTCTTTTTAGGATGAAGTTATCTATATTTAAAATGATAAAAATAAGTGAAGATCCGATATATATATAAATGATGAATATGATATTAGATTCCTATAAAATTATAAATACGGTCAGCAGAGAGACGAAGGGGGAGAGCTTATCCTTATCCAGATGATGTCGGGAGAAGGAAACTGGAGCGAATCGCTAACAATTTGCCTTGGAAAAATAAATTTTTATTTTTATTTTTATTTTATTTTGAACAATAAATTATAAAATATGTAATCTATATCATGATTTTAGATAAATAACCTATTTCCTACTGTATGTCCCTTTTATATACGTGATTTATATAAAATTTTTATTTTCTTACATTCATAATAATTTAATATATATATATATATATAGTGCATAATAAATATAATAAATTTATAATCAATATATTATTTTATGCAATACTATCTAATTTATATAAATATATTATAAAAATATTTATGTAAATGCATTAGATCTAAATAAAAATATTTTGTTTTTAAAAAAATTGAGAAAAAATGATATATATTTAATCTAACTTTACAAATGTTTTAAATAAAAAAACAATTTGTTTTTTTTTTTTCAGCCATGCGGACGACTGGCAGTGTTCATGTGTTAGCTACATGTGACGGTGTGCTGTGCTCTATAATATTTTAAGGAATAAAATAAAATGATTTCCAATTTTCACAATAAAAAACGGTTTTCAAATTAAGAAATTATCATGGCATAGTTAAGTGCGGTAGGACCATATATTAGCTTCGTGGCCAATGGCCCACCATTTGTTCTGGACTGTTTTCCCGATCAGCCCGACACCTCATTACCGATAATGGGCCCCAGGACCAAGCCGAGTTTGTCCACAGATTTTATTTTATTTGGGAAAAAAATGAGAGCCTTGGGCATTTATATTCAATGATTGATAATTTTTAAATATATTTAATATTTAAAATTTGATATTTACATAATATCACTTAAATCTCTAATATTATATAAAAAAATAAAATTATCATTACTTTTTAAAATAAAAATATATATTTTCATGTATATAAATACATATTTATAAATATCTAAATTTAAATAATAGATATGTAAATGTATAAAAATTATGTGCTATGCATATGAATTTCCCTATATGACATGAGCTAATAAAAGAATTGAAATTTTTTATGAGAAAAGAAGAGATTTAGCTCAATTGAATGATTAATATTTTTTCTCATAATTGAAGAAGATCTTAATATAATGTATAGGCATGAATTATAGAATATAACCTTCACACTATGAGGGTTATTGCCGTGTTAGAAATTACATCAGGTGATCATTAATAATTTGACTTATTTTCTTATTATAAGGAGACTACCAATCAAGTATGTAAGTATTGATCTTAACAGAGAAGGTGGGTATCAATGCTAGTGTTAATAGATACTTAATTTGGTGATAACAGTCATTAGTATGTGACGTTCATCGCATTGTCAAACTTGTTGACAATGAAGAGCTTTGGTATTATTGTTGCTAGCAATGAGTGTTGAAATTGGTATTAATAATAGGCATTAGTATTTATATAATAATGATAGACATCTAATTGATTTTATATAACTTGATTACGAGCATTGACTTTGGTGCTGTTACTAGACAATAACTTTGGCATTAGTAATAATGATCTATTTCATTAAAGATGATGGGCGTCAATCATGTTGACAACGATAGACATTAATATTGGTGATGAATTAGTGGGTTGTTTATGTGTATTTAGAATCTGGTGTAATTCAAAAGAAAGGACACTTTACGTTGTTTGGTTGAGAGTTTTACAAATTCAGACTTTCTTTTTTCGCTTTAGTTGAAAAAATGTAATGTAATATGAAAAACTTTGATCTCTAGCGGCGATAGACGTGGTCCGAGGCTACCACCTCACGAGATGATATTTGGAAATTAAATTAATCCAAAATAAACTGAAATTCTAATGTATTTGGAATACATTATAATGAAAATTTACTTTCTACTTGCAACTAAACACCTAAAGTTAAAATGCAGATTTGAAATGCATGCTTTCAAAATAACGAACCAATAAATTTAATGATATTATCAATGATGGACATCAATATTATATTAATGGCATATATCGATGTTAATCTTATTAATAAAATCAAACATTGTTGTTATTATTACTGGTGGATGTTAATTTTATAGGTGATGATGTATATCACATAAAATTGTTGTTAATAATCATTCATAAAGCGAGATTAGATATGTCAATTAAGATCATATTATCAATATCATCCACTAAAGAAATATTATATGTGTATTATTATTATTCTCCAAACATAGATCATGTATTAGTTTAAAATTTGAAAAAAATTTAATCATCATTATTAAAAAAATATATATTGCATGTGTTAGTTAAAATCATTTAGTCATGATTGTCTTCCTTGCTAATCATAAAATCAATAAAATATTTAATTCCAACCAAAAGATGCAATAGAATCATTAACGGCACCCACCGTCTCTTAGCTCGGTTGGTGGACAAGCGCGGTCGAGAACCCCCCGGACCGCATTCGATTCCTCTCCAGGGCGATGGTGCCCGTATGGGAACATCAAGGGGACCCGTTACGCGTGGGTGATGAATGTGACGCTTTTAGGGGAATTAATCACATCCCCTGAAATAGGTGGGGTGGATACCCTCCAAAAAAGAATCATTAACGACAAAGAAAAGCTCAAAGTTCGAGAAATATAAATAAAATATAAAGTATACTTATATGTCTAATATTTAAAATTTTATATTTATAAAATAATATTTAAAATTTTGATATTATATAGAAAAATAATATTATTATTAACTTTTTAAAATAAAATGTATTAATTTAGATATAAAAAATAGATATATAAATATATAAAAATTATTTATTATGTATATAAATAATAAATAAAAGTTAAAAGCGAAAGTGTAAATTTGAGACGAATGTGGCGGCTGCTAGGGTTTTCTAAGGGTAAGCTCGGTGAGCAAGTTTTCTTCGATCTTCTCCTCCCTCCTCTTCAACACACCCTCCCATCATCTCCTTCTCTCCCCCTTTTTTAGACCTCAGGGCTTCTTTCTTTTCTCTTGAGATATGGCTTTTACTGGGGATCTGCCTCGCTTT
This sequence comes from Cymbidium sinense, assembly GCA_021442155.1. Taxonomy (NCBI): domain Eukaryota; kingdom Viridiplantae; phylum Streptophyta; class Magnoliopsida; order Asparagales; family Orchidaceae; genus Cymbidium; species Cymbidium sinense. The sequence goes on from CM038214.1 coordinate 248,349,383, forward strand.
CCTTTCTTTAGCAAAGATCCCGAGCTTCATCTTTCCACGTTAACAATTGGAAGGACTTACTTCTTGCTCAAAATGAGAAGAGTAAATCGGTTATCTTTTATCCCTCCCGACGAGGTTTACTTCTCTGTAGAGGACCTGTCCGAGGGTCAAAAAGAATGGGATCTCTCGTTGGTTGGCCACGTGATAGGTAAAAGACCGTATTATGGTTCCCTCTTGGCGACAGTGAAGAAGAGATGTAAGTTCAAAAGATTTATGAATCTTCTAACCTTGGATGGAGATTTCTTTCTTTTCAAATTTTCCTGCCAGGATGATTACAACCTCGTATGAGATAATGGACCGTGCTTCCTCAACGGTCGCCCCTTCATTTTTCAGAAGTGGAAATAGAACTTTAGACCCACCAAAGAACAAATCAAGGAAATTCTCCTCTGGATCAAATTATCGAACTTTCCACTGTGCTGTTGGAATGAGTTGGGTTTCTCTAAAGTTGCGAGCCGAATAGGGATTCCTTTAGCTGTCGATAACCTCACTGCAACGAAAGCCCGCATTACATTCGCCAGAATCTGTGTGCAGATTAATACTTCATCTATCTTGCCGGATTCCATCCCTATTAACATGAATGGGCTTAAGTTTAATCAGGATATCGTGTACGATTGGAAACCAGTGGCTTGTACTAAATGTCAATCATTTTCTCATGATGAGAAATCCTGCCCCCTTAACCCGATGCCACCTACTGCTATTAGGGGTAGAAGCAGAAGTCGGAAGCCAAATAATAGAGGTACCCGTGTGCAAAATGCTACTATATCTGATATTTCTCCTCGGGGTGAATCCATCCTATGCCACTCTGGTGGGGAGGAGTCCAAACCCTTGGAAGCCGCTGATACTACTTTCTCATTACAAAACCCAATTACGGCTGACCTTAATCAACCGCCCATCTAATCACCTGCGTTGGAGGATGAAATTGAGCACGAGGAGATCAATGCAAATATTGGGGTGTCTGTTGATAATGATACTCTCACAGAAGTCCAATGTGAAGTCTTACCCACGAATGGTTACTAGTTCGGTTGCTACCTCTCCTGCCCGATCTGAGACGTTGAAATCGAGAGGAAAATTCCTAATACCTGGAAGTCTATACAAGAGGAGGAAACTATTAAATTAAAAGCTAATCAGACACCAAATGCTAACAAAGGTAAGCAAAAAAAGGGCAGGAAGCCCATTACATCCTCATCTTCCTAATGTATTCTCTAATGCTAGGTAGCTGGAATGTCAGGGGGCTCTTTGCTGAGGGCAGAGTTTCTAATTGCATAAGATTAATTAAGGATTTTCGTATCGATCTTCTTTGTCTCCTGGAAATAAAAATTAGTACTGAAATCTCTCTCAATGCATTCCTTCTTAAAAAAGTTCAATCTTTCTCATCAGTCGATTGCTCCAATTTTGATCTTCGTGGGGGTCAATTTGGATTAAGTGGTGCTCGGATAGACTAGACTTTAAACCTTTGATTATTACAGCACAAATTATTCATGGATCTATTTCCATTCAAGGAAATGAGTCCTTCCTTCTGTCGTGTATCTATGCTGAAAATTCGGCACAGTCTCGTGCCACTCTCTGGAATTTGTTGAGGACGATTGCCAAGGACATATCTGTTCCTTGGATTTTGATGGGTGATTCCAACTGCTATTTGGCGAGCTATGAAAAGCCCGGAGGGAATCCTATTTCTCTAAATAAGTCGTTAGACTTTATGGATTGTGTAAATGACTGTGAATTGATCGAGTTATCCAGTTCTGGGTTATTTACCTGGTCGAATCAGCAGAACAATAATCCTATTCTTTTTAGGATAGATAGAGTGTTGTGCAATCCTAGGTGGCTCGACTTATTCCCATACTCTCATTATAAAGTCTCTCCACCTCTCTCATCTGACCATTCCCCTTTAATAACCACTCTTCAGCATAGTTACTATCCCTCGCATCGGTTCATGTATAGAAATCATTGGTCATCACATGAGGACTTCAGAATTGTTTCCAGGGCTGCTTGGAGTGGGTTTGTTTCAGGTGACCCCTTGTTTGTTTTTTCTAAGAAATTATCTCAGGTTAAAAAGGCTTTCAAGGAAAGGAATTGGGACCCCTATCCTCTGCATACTCAAATCATACAGGCCAAAAAGAATCAAGAAGAGATCATGTTGAAGCTGGATCGGGATCCGAAAAACAAATGCTTTAAGAAGCTATTCAAAATTGATTATACAAAGCTACTAAAAATGGAAAGTATGTGGGCCAAGCAAAGGGCCAAGGCTCATTGGCTGAGTCAACCTGACGATGATCTGAAATTCCTCTTCAGTTCAATTAAAGAAAGGAAAAATACAAATCTGATTCATGATATACAAACTGATAAGGGTGTAATCTCTGATCAGGAGATGATGGCCGAGGAGATAAGCAGGTGTTATTCTAATCTGTTTAATTGCAGTAATCATACCACTTTTCAAGTGCAGGATCTCCCTTTGGGAGAAACTCTACCTTTTTGGCAGTCCAAGGAATTGGAGAAGGATATTAGTGATAAGGAAATCATCTCTACCCTTCAAAGCATAAGTGAAAACAAGGCTCCGGGGCCGGACGGCTTTAATTCAAATTTCTTCATTAAGACATGAGAATTTACAGGAAAGCATTTTTTAAGGGTTGCACATCATTTTTTCAACACTAAGAAACTTCCAAGATGTTTTAAGCACACCCTTATCACCCTAATTCCAAAAGTCAAACACTTCAGTCATTTATCTGACTATCGTCCGATCTCGTTATGCAATATTTTTTATAAAGTCATTGCAAAAGTACTAGCCAATAGGCTAAAAATTTGTCTACCATCACTAATAAATCGTGCTAAATCAGCTTTTATAAAAGGAAGGGATATAGCTGATAGTTTGGCTTTGGCAAATGAAATCTCATCTGAGCTCTCTTCTACATTCCAGCCTGGAAAATTTCTTGCTAAACTGGATCTAAAGAAAGCCTTTGACTCTATTAACAGGAAATCTTTGATCCATAGGTTATTGGCAAAAGGGTTACCAATGAGGTTTGTGAAATGGGTGGAAGCATGTATTATGGAAGTTCCCTTTTCTATAGTGTTAAATGGAGAAATAAAAGGTTGGTTTTTCTCATCATCTGGGTTAAGACAGGGTTGTCCTTTGTCTCCTTTCTTATTTACAATAGCTATAGACACCCTATCTTGTCTTATGGATATAGAAGTTCAATTAAAGAGGTTTATCCCCTTTGCTGTTAAGTCGTGTAAAGTCTCATATCTCCTCTTTGATGATGTTTTAGCCATGGGTACGAGAAAATTCATCTATTAGATCTTTACAAGGATGCCTCGAATTAGAGGATTATATGGGGCTAAAGGTCAATATTGAAAAATCTATAATCTGTTTTTCAAAAGGTGTCAAAAATGTAGATTATCTATCAAACATTCTCCAAATCAAGCAAGCATCCTTCCCCATAAATTACCTAGGGCTTCTGGTTGGGTGCATATAAATGTTCATTTTAATGGACTTTTGATAAATTGAGAGGATGGCAGGTTGGAAAATCAAATTTCTCTCTTTGGGGCGTTATCAAGCGATAAGATCTTACGTAAATGGGTTACTCTCATATTGGTTTAGATCGATTATCTTTCCAAAAGGTGTTCTAAAGAAGATATGCTCATTCACTTCTATTTTTTTTTTATCACAGTGGGGAGAATAAAAAGCTCCATACAATTTATTGGCTTAAAACAACATTGCCTAGAGATAAGGGGGGAACAGGCCTTATTTCTGCCTCCTCTCTCTATACCCGCAGCAAGCTAAAAATATTATGGAGAGTTATTAAAAATGAATCCCTTTTTGCTTCTTGGTGTTTGCAGAAATATGGAACTGTATGGACTGTTCCACCTCCTAAGTTCCCCACTGGAAGGAGTTAGGTTGATTGGGTTGAAATATAAGGAAAAATTCAAATACCATGTTGGTAATGGAAACACTTTTCTCTATTTGGGATCCTTGGTGTGATGATTATAACACTTATCTAATGGGTGAGCCAACACAAACACAGGAATCTCATATGATGCAAAGGTTTGTGCTCTCATCAAGGTAGGTGGTGTCTTCCTTGGTCATCCCCTTTCGAATTTTCTATCTTTTCGATAAAATTCGAATATTGAAATTTTGAGGGGAGGACTTGATTACTTGGGATAATATAAAAACCCCTCCAATCGTGATTTCAAGAAGGCTGTTTTTGAATTTTTCCCATGCGTTTCATGGCATAAGGAAGTTTGGTTTAAAGGGTGTGCTATTAATTATACGTTATATTGTTGGATGGCTTTCTTGGGAGGTTTGAAGACCTCAGATGTGTTAGCCAAAAGAGGGGTGGGTTCTTTGAGGGAGTGCTATTTTTGTTTTGCTACAACCGAATCACACCCCCACTTATTCTTTGAATGCTCTGTGTCGATGGATTTGGTGCGGTCCTTTCTCCCAAATGGTCATTTTTTCTTATTGAATTCCACTCTTCAACAAATTCTGAGGAATGTAGAACTGCATGCTCATAAGATGATCAAAAGACTTTATTATCTGATAATAGTTGTTTTGGTTTACATGATCTGGAGGGAAAGAAATCAAAGGATATTTTCCACCTCTTTTTCATCTTCTCAATCTCTCATTCAACAAATAAAATATCGGGTTGGTTCAAAAGTGTCTAAATGAAAATGGAAGGAAACATGACCTTTGCAAGTAAGACAGTTGATTTTGGTCTGGAAAAACTCGACAGTTCTTCTATGAATCTTTCTAATAATTCTAGCATTCCATCGAGTTTCATTTTGCTGGTCTTTTCATTATGCTGGACGATGATGACAACAGTATAGTTTCAATGGAAATTAAATATAAAATTATGTCCTGCATGGATGACCTTCTCAGCAACCTGGTAGAAGTGCAATCTTTATCTCTTAATCCATTGGAAAGGCGATTGAAGGTAGCACTTGAGTTCATTAGATTAGTTGATCGGGGGACGCGCAGTGTATACTACACTGTGTTTTTTTTTTTTTGTGTATGTGTTCAGACTGTTTATCATACAGATAGCTTGTTTTTCAGTTTAATTAAAGTTCTCTCTTATCTCACTGTTTTCTGTCTTTGAATTTTTTTTTGATCCCAACTTAAAGGAGCTGGAATGTTCTGTAGGTCTTTTATGTATCTTTAATTTTTATTTTTATCCTTTCTTGTTACTTGTAATTAACTTTTTCATGAAATGAATTGGACATCTGCCCTCATATTTTTCAAAAAAAAAAAAAAAAAAGGAAAAGTGATTATTCATCTTCATTCATTTAAGGTACTGATTGAACGCATTTTATGACCATTTATCATTTGATTTTAAATTTCTCAACTTTTCTGAGTCACATAATATTTTAATATAAAAATATTCTTTTTGGACTTTAAATTTTGGCTGCATGCAGTTGTCATGCATTAGCTTTCCGCGAGATTCACCATCCCCTGGTCTCATAAGTTATCGAAAAGCCGCCGCCAGATCATCACGTCACCGGAACTATTACAGCCTATCTGGCGGATTCATTGCCTTTCTTTCCATCTCCCTCTCCCTCTCTTGCTTCCCGTCTCACTATCAGAAGAGCTTGTTTTAGTTGGTGAAGAGGTTTGAAGGATGACCGCGGCGCTTCTGAGGTTAGGCCAGCTCTAATTCTGCGATTTTCTGGCGACACATACGTTTTCTTTCTTCTTTCTTTGTTGTTCTTTTCTTCCAAGGATCGAGTTCTTCAGTTGAAGAGCAGACAATCTTGGAAAGGGTTTTTAATTCATATCTCGGAGGATTTCCGTATCTGATATCCGAAGGCTAGTTTTTCTTTTCCCGGCGTTATTCTAAGCGGCCTTGGATTGAAGTAGGAGTTCACGATTTTGTTCCTGGTAAGCTGAAAGTGCAATTTTTTGTCTTTTGCTAGAAACTGAAAGGACAATGCTGTGTGGTTTTTACTTCTTATCATTATAAATTTTATTTTATTTGTTCGAATGAATCGATTCCTGAAATGCTTTTGTTTTGCGTGGATGGAGGAGTGACCATTTGTTTGATAAAGGGGAAGATCGGAATGGCTTTGAAAGACAAAAAATTTTCTTTTATTACAGAAGCAGTCTTTTGTGAACTGTGAATTTATACAAAATCATGCCTTTTAGTTTCGATGCAGAAGAAAGGGATTACTCCAATTTGGATATTCTCGGGCGGTTTGTTTCTTACTTAACCAAATTTCATGTTTCTTAAAGCTTCGAAGGGAAATTTTTGTCTAATTCAGTTTTGGTATTTTGATTGATTTATTTATTTTTGCTTCCTGATCCCAGTATTTTACCTGAATAATGCCTTCTCTGATGTATTTACTTATTTTGTATTCATTCTTGGTTCCAGCACAACACATTTTGGCCTCTACCGCATTTATCTATCTTTTTTTTTATGTTACAGATTGAGCTCTTAACAACTAGATTTGTGATTTATAGGATAAAGTAGAATCACTTGCTAAACTTTTTATATGATCCTGAAATAAATAATGCAATACTTAGTGTACCAGAACAATGGTCAGTTGATTTTATTTTGGAATTTGGTGCGAGAATTAAATGATTTTGAAATCCCCTTGCTTCCCAAATAGTACTTATACAGTTTATGGTTCAGTTTACTGGTCCATTGAGTTAAACCTTTTTTGTTCCCATCATTTTTTTGGCGAAGGGACTTATTATATATCACTTACTAATAAAATCACAGTGATTTAAGAAACTCTAGATCTTTTTTTTCTAGAAATGGTAACACATTTTCAAGTTTTCATTTAGGCAGTTTTCTAATTTGTGTGTGTGTGTGTATATATATATGTACCTATATCATATATACATACATACATACATACATATATATGGGAACAAAAAAAGGTTTAACTCAATGAACCAGTAAATTGAACCATAAACTATATAAATACTATTTGGGAAGCAAATGGATTTTGAAAACATTTAATTCGTGCACCAAATTCCAAAAATAAAATCAACTGAGCATTGTTCTTGTATACTGGGTATTGCATTATTTCTGTCAGGATCTTATGAAAAGTTTAGCAATGATTCTACTTTATCCTATAAATCACAAATCTGATTGTTAAGAGCTCAATCTGTAACATAAAAAATGATAGATAAATGCGGTAGAGGCCAAAGTGTGTTGTGCCGATACCAAGAATGAATACAAAATAAACAAATACATCAAAGAAGGCATTATTCAGGTAAAATACTGGGACCAAGCAAAAAAATAAATAAATCAAAATACCAAAATTGATTTAGACCTAAATTTCTCTTGGAAGCTTTAAGAAACAAGAAAAATTGTCAATTAAGAAAAAAACCACCCAAGAATATCCAAATTTTACTAATCCCTTTTTTCTGCATCAAGCCTATATGTATATATATATATATATATATCACTTACTAATAAAATCATAGTGATCTAAGAAACTCTAGATCTTTTTTTTCTAGAAATGGTAACACATTTTCAATTTTTCATTTAGGCAGTTTTCTAATTTAGCTTTGTCAGTAGCAGTAGTCCTCCTTCCCCATCCTCTATCCACTCTCATTGCATATTCTTTGAATCTTATCGAATCACCTGCCAATTTAATGATTTTTCTTCTTCTTCTGTATTTAAATGAAGGGAGTTGTGGTGATGGTATTTTGCAAATATTGTCATCTTGCAATGATTGCTATGCGGTTTGTTCAACTTGGTTAGGATTTTGGAATATAGGATCCCTTTTCCAACATTATACCCCCTTTGCTATTAATACTGTCATATTTAGGCCATTTAGTTCAAGTATGAATTTATCTTAAGATCCATGCTAGTATGTTTTCAATGGTTTGATTTCTGATTGCACCTTTGTATTTTTCTAGATTCTAATTAGGTATAAATGATATGCTTTCAATCTTGGTATGATTTTTATTTGCATTGTCTTAATATTTAAACTTTTCTGTACTTTATATTTTCCCACACAGGTGCAAAGCATATGAGATCATCATATTTGTTATAATATGTTAGCTTTTATGTGATGGAAAATTTTATGAAATTGGTTATATTTAAGCTATGTAAGGCTATTGCCTCTCTAATCCCTAGTTCTGCTTTCATCTTCATGATAGAGAATTTCAAGATGGTTAACTTTGGCAAGAAGTTGATGAAGGATCAAATTCCAGAGTGGAAAAGGTACACTCTCTTTTAGTTTGTCTTGGTTGGTTTTATCTAATCAAACAATTAACGTTTTTCTCCAAATTGGAGCTCAGCTAAAGAATGTACCTTTTCATTGTGGTAGTTGTTATTCTAGTTTTTTGAAGAAGAATTTTCTATTAGATGTCATTTTCTTTATGTTGTTGAAATTTATCATTTTTTTTTACTTTGAAAATTTGAGAAATTAAATTAAGTTTATAAAATTATATATAATGAAATATTGATAGTACGAAGAAGTAGTTCTAGAGTGATCAACAAATTTTCAGAGCAGTATTGGAAGTTAACATTTGAGGATCATGATGTACCTTTAGTGGATAGATGACTATATTATTTTGTCGAGCTTGATTTTGTCGATTAATTAGGGATGTAGTATCGACTCTGCCCTCAATTTCGCTAGTCGAGCTCGACAATGGGTTTGCTGGGGAGTTGTAGACGGGTAGTGCGCCTCTTACTTAGGGTTCAGGGCTTGGCCCCCCAAAAAAATCCGTTTTGATGTATATTGCGCTATGAGACGGAGGTATTGGCTTCAAAGATAGAGAAGATAGCATATCAACGCCAGGAGGAAACTGCCATGGCTCCATGATCCGTGGGATTGCACTATAGTAGGTAGTGCCGCAACACTATGACCTGGGCACTTATTTCACACGACAGAGAAGCCAACACTACATTACTAGTTCTGGTGCAGAAGAGCGAAAAGGACAACAACGTTAGCACCTAGGTGCTAGAACCACGGTGCCATGATGCTACAAAGTGAGGAGTCCATCTTAAAACATTTTTTCATATTTTTATTGTTCTTTGTGTAAGTGAGTGAAGAGTGAGTGTTCTAGAGTAACTAAAGTGTGAAGAGGTTTGAGTGAAGTTTGATGTGTACAATTCTCTTCAATTTTTTTTGCACAGTTGATTTTTTGGTGTAGTGTGGCTCCGTGGTTTTTTTTTTGTTCTCGGATTTTTTCATGTTAAATCTATTGCCTTCTATGATCTTGTATTTTATTTGCTTATGTTCTAAGTTTTGATCTGGATCTCTCAAAATCACTTTTCACGATTTATCTCCCAACAAACCTATGGAAATATGTTAGGTAGAGAGATGATCGATAAGCCAAAGAATTAAAACCATCCCAATCTTTAAAACTTCTCTTGGTTTCATTGAGGAATGGATAGGGCAATTAGTAAGGTATTGAATTTCTATGGTTATCATTATGGCCTTCTTTTTGTTTTGATGGGACTTTTCCCAACCATTTGTGAATAAAGGATAGTGTTCTTTCTTTTGTTGAGGAGTATGTAGATCAAACATTTGGAATACAAGGGATCAAATGTCAAAAAGCTATTGGAGGAGTTTTTTTTTTTTGTTTAGAGAGAAAATGTTAAATTGTCTAAATTTAGGTGAAGAAGTGTGAGGATGATGCGGGAGTTAAGAATAAGGAATATCTACATATTTGTGATGGGTGATATTTGGATAATATCAAGGGTAGATATTAAATTTATATCATTTTTAATTGTTATGATTATGCTTTTGAAATATAATTAAATAAATATAAGGTCTTTAAATATATATTATTTGTAGATGATGTATTTCTAATCAACGAAATTTTTGTTGAAATAAATGATAGGTTTGAGTAATGGTTGAAATACTTGAAATGGAAGGATTTTATGATTTAATAGAATAAAGATGAAATGTATGATATACAATTTTTATTGGAAAAAAATTATAACTATAAATAATAGTATGCGATGATACGCAAATGAGATAGGATAAAATGCCATTGATATATTATATTGAACAATGTGGATATAAGTAATGATATAACTCCTTAGTCGATGGTTGTTGGCTAAAGTGTTTATGGAGTACAGTATAATAAGAGAAATTCATGGTGCCCTAAAGTAAAATTTTTAAAAGTGAATTTTGAGATATGGAGAGGAGCATCTATTGAAGATAAACAATAGAAAATAGACTTAGCATGCATGAGAGGATAAAATTGGGAGATAAGAATGTACGATGGATATGTGCTAAATTGGGAAGGATTGATTTTTAAAGTAATTATGTTAGAGAATTAGTATGAGTATAGAAGTGATTAAGGAAGAGAGTGATAAACCAATTTTAATTTTGTAGAAGAGAGAATGTAAGGTAGATGCGTGATAAAATTGAGAAGGATTGACTGAGAAATGATTATGTTAAGGAAATGTTGGGAGTAATCTATTAAAGATAAGGTAATCGAAAATATACTTGGTGCATTCTGATGTAAATAAAATAAATCATCCAGTGTTTGAGTGCTTTTCATCTGCTTTTATTCATATGATTCATGTTTTTGTTGATGATATGAATGGTGAATTGGTAGAACAGAATCTTACTTTAACGAATGGTGTCATCAATCTTTGATACTTTAGCTCTGACAGTGTATCCTTTAGGATTTCGGCATGATCAAATGAGATTGCATATTGATAACACAATTAAACCTTTCATTTTGATGTATGTGATCATATATCAAACTTTGTACATTTTGATGTCTATAAAATAAATCATCTACTGTTTGAGTGCTTTTTCTTTCTTTTTGTTTATGATTCAAGCACTAATGATTACATGAATTATGAAGAAGAAGAATCTAGTCTTAACCTTACGAATGGAATAAGGTGCACCAACAAGAGCGGCGTGGGCTCCAAAAATTTGGCACCGACCTCGACAATTTTGAAAATTTTGAATGAAGAGAGTGTGATTTTAGACGACGGTAATTTTCGTAAGACATGAAATAAGTATACACTATTAGATTTGTGCGGTTCTTCCAATCAATAGAGCCAAGAGTCTAAAGATTGTGCGGGTTTAAGGTTTTGAGGTGGTACATGAGGGAACGCTGAAGGAAGCAGCGAGAGTGGTTGGAACGGCCGCTTGAATCATGGGAGAAGGAGGGGATCGAAATGCTCGTTCGGAGGTTCCATCCTCGCTCCTGCATCGGCGAGTCAAGGGGAATGAGGTCGCTGATGGAGAATCGAATGAGCGTTAGCCGATCGGGTTTATTTGAGTGGAATTTAGGGATTAGTTTTTAAATTGATTTTAAAGTTCGATTAATCGCTTTAATGAACTTTACAATAATTAGATAATTATATATATATATATATATATATATATATATATATATATATATATATATATATATATATATATATATATAAGTTATTCTGACGATGTTCCAAACGCAAACGCTCAAATGCTTTCAGGATGCCTAAAGTAAATTGAGTCCATTTACCAAAATGCTATCATTTTCGACCGCTTGATTTTCGCAGACTTGTCCGGAATTGAGCTGTAAATTTTACTTGATAGATTTCAACGCTTCAAAGTTTACGCGCAATCAATTTCGCTAACGGCCATTTGTTTAAGCCTCCCGACTTCGACAGCAGACGTTGGACGATTGGATCGCTGATTGATTATCAAGTCGCAAATATTTTATTCGACCACTTCGACGCTCAACGCACGACAAAGTCCGTCACGACGGAGGTCATTTGAGTTTATTTGGTGACGCCAGCCAGATTTTAACCTCGATTACGCCACTCCGGACCATTCGACATTTGCATTGCACTCGTCCAATTGAGCGCGGATACCTCTGGTAGTTTTGACGTTTTGAAGCTAACGACGCAATAAATTTCATGAAAGAAGGTCATTTGGACATCGTCGCAGCCTACCCAATTCTATATGCGCCACATCGAGCATTCGCCGCTTGATCGGCCGGCCTTGGGACATTACGCAATATTTATATCGATCAATTTCGACGCTCAACGTACTATTTTTGATGGCGTAGCATTTTAATTTGTGCATTCAAGTCCATCGAATTCGACTTGTGGGCTTGACTCGACTTATAACGCATATGTGGAGGTCAACAAGCGGTAGAAAAACTTAATGAGTTAATTGGACTAGAGAAGAGAAGTGGGTCAAAGGAAACATGGTTAGAAGTTGTGCAAATATCTATATAAAATATAGGTAACACTCAATGAAACACCCAATAAAAATGGATGGAGAATGATAATTCATAAAGATAGCCACAATAATTAAGATAAAACTAATAATGATGATGAAAAACAATCGGCCTTCTTTTTAATTTAGTATTTTTAAATAATCAATAGATTTATTATATTTTATTTTATGTTCTATGTGATGTTGTTTAGCACACAATATGCACAGTTAGAAGTATAATGTTCTTAGCTGGATATCTTTATTTAGGCACATAATAGTTGTCATTCCATCTCAACTGTAAATCCTTATATTAGTGATGATGAACAACATTAAATCTGCTTAAGGATCAAAACGTAAATTTCATGAAGACCTTAATGCATGTTATAATTCAGTCATATTCCTGTAAAGATCATTGAGGTATATGCTGACAATGCACATAATTTTTCATGATTAAAGTGCATGAGTTTGGTTATTATCTATAACATGAGATCTGACCACATCATGATGACAAAAGTCATTTTCAATAAATCTCGAGCAAAAGAATAGTTTTTGTCATATGAGTTATTTTACTCATCTTAAATGTTCTGCTTATTTATCAATTTCATTAATGTTTGCAGATGCTACATTAACTACAAGCTAATGAAAAAGAGAGTAAGGCAATTTGCTGAACAAACTCAGAATGGCCTAAAAGATCGTCGCCAAGTTCTTAAGGAATTTTCGAGGATGCTAGATGAACAGGTGTGTGATGTTTAAAAGAAATTCTATAGTTAAAATCATATGGAGTGAAAGTACTCTCGCTTATAATAATTCTTTTTTTTCATTGGCTAAAGTACTCTTGCTTACAGATGTGGGTACGAAAACTAAACAATGAGCACATTGTATTTATCTATTTTAAATTCACATTCTTGTACACATTTGCACACTTTGTGCATGCTTTCAGTGACACTAAGAACAAGACTTTATACCTTAGAAAGGTACCATAAGGTACTCGGGCTCAGTTCATGACATTTTTGTTTTTGTTCTGTTAGTTGTCATATTGAGAGCTTTGACATTTTTAAGACAAACACATATTGATGTATTTGTTGTGCATTGGCATGCTATTATGATTGGAAAAATGGATTTAGGTCCAGTTTGGGTTGGATCTCAAATTACATCTGAATCACCGAATGATAGAAGAAAGTCTAAATTTTTCTTCTTATGTTAAATCATTTAAATCCTGTTGCCAGACTCTTGCTGCATAATTGGGTTTTTAATGAAAATGGAATAGATTCATGTGTGTGGTCTTCTGTTCTTTTGAAAGGTTCATTTTGATAATAAGCATTGAAATTTTGTATATAAGCACTCATTTATTGTGCATCACATGGCTTGTGCGTTCTAAGTTATCATATGTACCATGCTTTTTTTTACCGCTTGATAATGGAAGCTACTTGCTGAGCTGCTATTTATTGTGGCTCAAATTAGATGAGTTATAGAATTGCGACGAACACAGCCAAGAGCTGAAATGCGAACTGCATGTCAACTACAATATATTAATTGATTGGTAATTCCTGATTGTCGCAGTATTAGATTTAATATTATATGTGATCCTGTACTAACGCCTCTATTGGACCTAGGGGATGTGTTAAAAAAATTTGTTTTACACATTTTATATGAATTCGACAATCTATACTTAATGAATGCTAATTGACATATATATTTTAGGGAGTTGAGCCATGGTTCACTGGAGAAGAGAATTGGTTTTTTTTTTCCTTCTCCTTTTTTTTCTTGGTTTCAGGTTTGAAGGTTCCAAAATTCCTATCAAACTTGTTAATCTTGATCTCCTTTATTGAAAATAGGTAAGGACTAACTTTCAAGAACTTTTTGGACTGGTGTTTTTAATCGATAAAACTAAAAATCAATAGTAAAGGACAGAACAGATGGTGGTAGGAAACAATCTTTATTTTTTCCTGTATCATATGCATATCAAATTGATAAACTTTACCTAGAAGGCCTACTTTACAGGAAAAGTACTGCAGAGCACTTCATCATTTATACAGTTTATTCTGGTTATAAACTTTATTATTATTATTATTTTTTATGGTTTTTCTGAAATGATGAGCAGTAAAGCACAAAGTTTGTGATTGGAGAAACAACCTTCTCTAATCATTGAGCCATGAATTCTTCACTTTGATTATAAACTTGATGTCCAAACAAATATTCAGAATGTATGAGTTCTATTCCCAATATAATTTAGTTGTGTGGATCAATATCGATGGTCTTGGTTTTCAATTTTGTGGTTCCATGATCAAATTTATGGGAAGGAGAAATACAAGATTGTAACCTTAATTTGTTATAGGGATGTACTTTTGAGAAAAAAATCAGCATCATAAATTTTGATGCTCTGATGTGTTAATTTTTTTTTACTGGGACCTTCATCAGATTGAAAAGATTGTACTTTTTTTGCTGGAACAACAAGGACTTCTTGCTAATAGGATTGAAAAATTAGGGGAGCAACGTGCTCATCTTTCAGATCAGCCTGACTTATATAAGATAACAGAACTTAGTGAAGCATTCAAAGAAGTGGGATATGATCTCATAAAACTTCTTAAATTTGTTGATTTAAATGCTACGGGCATTCGCAAGATTTTGAAGAAGTTTGATAAACGATTTGGGTATAGATTTACAGATTATTATGTGACTTCACGAGCAAATCATCCTTATTCTCAACTACAACAAGTCTTCAAACATGTGGTATGGTTATGATTCTCACTCTCATTGTTGATGTTAGTTCATGATTTATTCTGATAAATATTTTATCATTAATGTATTTCTTTTGCTAACAACTATAGGGGCTCGGGGCTATTGTTGGTGCCCTTTCTCGTAATCTTGCTTTTCTTCAATATCGTCGGGGAAGTTATCTATCCATCTATGATCAGCCATCAGATGCTTTAAAGGTTTATTCTCTTAATCTATTCTCTTACTATTTGAATTGTGTTTGTTATTTTGTTTCTTTTGTTTGCTTTTCTAGGTTTTTTGCTTCAAAGTTTTTTTTTTTAAATACTTTTGCAGGATCCTATGATTGATTTGATAAATGCATCTGTAGATAAGCTAACCCATTCTACAAATTTCCTTAAATTTTTGGGACAACATGCTCTTATTATACAAGAAGAGATACCAAGCTCTGGAGAAGATGAAGTTGTTGAAACAAAATATCACTTTATGTCTCTCCTTTTAAACCTAGCAAATACTTTCCTTTATATGGTCAATACATACATAATTGTCCCTACTGCAGATGATTACTCTATAAGCCTTGGAGCTGCTCCCACTGTTTGTGGAATCATAATTGGGTCAATGGCTGTTGCGCAAGTATTTTCTTCTGTTTATTTTAGTGCGTGGTCAAATAGATCATACTTCAAACCTCTTGTATTCAGCAGTATTGCACTGTTCTTGGGCAATGTTTTGTATGCATTGGCTTACGATGTGGAGTCCTTAACAGTTCTTCTTCTTGGCCGGCTATTCTGTGGGTAAGTCACTGTCATAATTTCAGTTTGTGAAAGAAAAATATCTCATTTTAGAGAAGTATTTTATCATTTGGATTGCCATGCATTAATTTTTATTTCTACCTCTGTTTTAGTAGGTTGAAATGTATAATACTGTGATGGCCATACCATTTTTTTTTTTCTGTAAAAGAAAATCCTACTTGTAATTATATTAGTGAAGAAATAATTGAAGTATCAGAAAATTATGAATTAGGTGCCATCACTCAGCATCTAAAAGAAAATCCTACTGTGATGGCTGTTTTGGAAAGCATGGACTTAACCTAGATTTATATTAATGCGGGGCTTGGGTGGAGGTTGTTAGGTCATAGAGATCATTTTTTGCACTATAAAGAAAACACACTACACAAATTTAGTTGCGGGTTGGTCTTCATAGTAACTTTGCTACGGGTGATCCTGGGATTGGGAGGTGGAGCCCCTGAAAGAGATCAAATATTTTTTGAGTATTTTATTTAAGGTATTTTGAGAATTTTATTATAGTTTTTATTTTTTTAGATTTAATTTCTTCTTAATTAAATAAAAGTGAAATCTTCAGCTATGGAAATAGGACAAGCATTAAGTATGTACCTATGTGTAAAATTCTCTATGCCTTTTTTTTTTGTTAATTTGCTTTTATATTTGTTGTTCCTTATTGCTTTTTGTGTCAAAATAAATTCTACCTATATACCAATAGTGTTTATTGGATTTATACCTTTTTGTTATCATTTTGGGAAGTTTTTGGGTGGTGGATTGTCGTGACCCAACCCGATATAACATATATCCTTTAATAGGTCATACTAAATTAAGCACATAACAGAGGGTTGCCCAAGATATTTTTGAAGCAATGTCATGTCTTTTCAATAATTTAACACAAGCTATTAAATCATCAATAATAATATAATAGAGCAAAAACCATAATCTCATTATACACACATACATTAAAACTATTTATATTTAGAACTTTCATATATAATGATCACGGTGTTCCAATAGCTTCTATAAAATACATATAATAAAATATGTATATAACAAAATATACAAGTATCATGATCTCACTATATTGGTTCCTTACCTTTTCCGGAAAAACATATCAATGCAATAGGAGTGAACAAATAACTCAATGGTGTCATATATATGATTGCATCATGAATATCTCACATTTTATATAAATAAATTTTAATGTCATTATCTATGAGTAAGTACACTATGTATAATATAAATGATGGCTAGAGTATATGGTATTATATCATAACTGAGCAATTTATATGATTATTAGGTGTGACATTTTAAAGGTTGTCTATTATCACAAATATATTATGCAAGTCAAATGATCTAACTAATCATGCTATATTATGTAGCATTTTGCTTGTATCCATCATAATATATAGTGTCATGATATATCATATTATGCAAAATAATTAGGTGGCATAATATATGGGAGTCATCACTGTGGGCTCTGAAAATTCGCCACCGACCTCTCGACAAATTTTATTTAAACAAGAGATTGATTTTGGGTGTAATTTTGCATGAAATAGTAGATAAGACACCCAGAGATTTTGCCTCATTTGGTAAAGGATTTTAGATGGTTCCTGGTTTCCCATAAAGCAAGCCTTTATAATTACTCCCTCAATAAGTGAGAACTTTCTAAGGCTATTCATTAGATCGCTTAGCGTATAGAAGAACATGGAGTTTGAATTTAGATTAAAATTGATCATTTCACTTAAACCGGATGGTTGGGGAATGATGAGCTCGATCTAGATCTCATGTTCCGTCATCCCGCAATCCCCAGTACTTATAAATGACCCAACGACGTATGATCCTCATCGAAACACTTTACACCATTCAAGAAATCTAGACACGGGTCGTGTTTCAGGAGATAGACTTAATCTATCTTAATTGATGGCATTTGTGATCAGATATCATGATTCAACTCAAAGACAGAGGAAGCAAGCTACGGCCGCGATTGTAATATAATGGAGTGGACGAAATCACCATCGAGAACTCGTAATGCTTCATCATGGAAATTATTTGCCAAGCCACGCAATCGATGATACTAAACGCCCTTATGAGATTTGAGAGAACATAAGAGAACACTTGATTTGACATCGCTCTTTGGCGTAAAATTTTAATTTGTCACCCCAAATAATAAGGTGGATGATTAGGTTTGATTTAAGTTTTAATGATAGAGTTTCATTTAAGCGGTTTGATTCGCTTAATTTGATTTGAAAAATTGATTAATTTGAATATGTTTAAAGTTTTAGATCCTAACTCGCTTAACTATTATGACGGATCTACCGTCACCGACAGAATCGCTTTATATTTCACCGATTTGAAATTTTATTATAATTTTTTTGTTAACGACTACAAACTGGTAAAGAAACACGGAAGATCTCCTTAATTTTCAGATTTAAGCATTCAAAGATAGTGTGACATGTATTAAGACTTTATATAGTGTTTATTTCTTAATTATGAGATTGATTTGATTTTTATTTAATTCCAACTTAGTTTCTAAATTTTTTCGACATTAAAATTTGATTGAAATCTCTATGCCGAAAGACATTCAAGAATTGATACTAAATAATTTCATCTAATTAATGAAATCATCGATTTTGAAAACATAATTAATAAAATTTCTTAATTTGACAAGTTCTACATTTCGTAGATTTTGATTTAAGATCGCCTTCTCTCCAGACAAAAGAGTTCGGCATTGCGAAGAAGACATTTTGATTTAGATTCCAAAAAACAGTTTAATTTGTTGTTTTAAAAGAAAATTTATCCCTCAGAGTAACTTTCATTTTCCCCTCTTTTTTATTTTACTTTTGTATTTGTTGTATGCTATTTTCCCTCCCCCTTTTGTTGTTTGGAGTTTTTTTTTTAATTTGAATTTTAGCGTTCATCTTGACATTCTTAAGTTGATTCTTTACTTTTCATTTTTTTTGTAAGTCTGAATTGAATGAAATTTCGCCTCCTCGACGTCATCCCCGGTGTGCGGGTGTTTTTTTTCGGTATGCTCATTGAAGCGTGAAGGGCTCATGACATCACAACCGCATCTCAGGCCTCGATGAGCACAACGAGTCTTTAAACTGAAAGAAGATAATCCAATATATATTCATCCCCTTCCTCTTTTTTTTCTTCTAAATCTAAATTAGACAAAATTTCCAAAAGATTTCATCTGAGCGACATCTAACGCTTTACTCCAGACGCCGTCGAGCCTACAAATGGTTCATGATTTTGTTTTTTCATCTCACGCATTGTTGAACGAGATTCAAACCGCGAAAAAAAAAAGATATATGTATATATATATATATATTCACATTCACGATCACACATATTTCGACGATTTTTCGGCTAATGCTTGGAGGAAGTTGATGAATGAGAATGTAATGGGGAGCTGAAAAACCCAGAAGAATTCAATTGTTGACGTGTTCTTCCGGTTTGAAATGAAACGAACGCTAAAGCGAGGCACCGGAATCGAAAGAACTCACCGGTTGACGATGTTCTTCCCGGTTCTTGAATCAACGGACGGATGGCTGAGGAGTGCGACGGAATCGAAAGAAGAATTTGCCGTTAACCATGTTCTTCCCCGGTTTGGTGCGATTATGGGAACGGACTTCATGGCTCATGATTTGAAGGTCAGGGCTAAACAGGCCAGCGGGCTAAACAAGCCGGGTATAGGAAGTAATGGCGGAGTGGAGTGGTCACAATGGGTCGAGTAGATTTTGCAGGTCACGGGCAAGTAAATATCAGTGACGGATGGTCGAACCGACATACGGAGCGGGAATGGCTCATGAGTAAAGGTAAGCCGGCGGATCTGACTGTGATGGCTCAGCGGGCTTTAACAGGCGGACGCAAATCGGGTCATCATGCTGGTCGGCTCACCAACTCTGGCCCATGAATGGCTGGAGATCGCGGCATGCAAGGGTGTGGAGCGCACTGGGGCCGAGGAGTGATTTCACGGGTGCTGGGAAGGCCGCTGGCGGTGGAAGCGCTGGAGCGGAGTTTGATGGCCAGGTCTGCCGCTGAGAGCGACGGATGGGCCGAGGCAGTGAACGGATGGCGGATTGCCGACGGAATCTGAACGCTGCCGGCAGTGGGAAGGAGATTACATAGGGAGAGGAAAATTACTGTGCGTGGAGTTTTTTCCGAACGTGAGAGGGAATGCTGGGGAGAGAGAAACGTGGGAATATGAGGAGAGAGGAGAGGAGTGGTTTTTTTTCCTTTTCTTTCCTTTTTTTTCAGAATCAGCAAAACCGAAAATAGGAGGGAACGGTTGAGCATGAGGGAGGGTAATTTAGGGATTTTAAATGAATTTTAAATTGATTAAACGGCTTTAATTTGAATTTTATGCCGGTAAATTCACATAGTCAATATATATATCAATCTAAGATAATTTCATCACGAACGAATGACGCATTGCTGATCGGAGGCCTTTGTTCAAGCCAAATCAGTCCATTTCAACTCAACGCGATTCGCATCGCTCGATTTTCGCATATTTGTCCGAATTGAGTGCAAATAGTCTACTGATAGATTGACGCTTTGTAACGACGTAATCAATTTCGAACGCAGTCGCTTTGGTCATCGCCGCTTTCACTCGATATGCTCGTGACATCGCGTTGATAACTCGCTGATCACATCATCGTGTAATATTTATATTCTCGGTTCAATTGGCGCTCAACGTGATGGCAAGTCCGTTTGTCGATCGAAGGTCATTTGAGTTGATTTTGGTGACGCCCGCGATTTTAAATTTCATCGCCACCAAATCATTCGACATTCGCAGCACTGCTCAACCGAAGCGACAATCTCATTTGATATATTTCGACGTTTCGAAGCTAATCACGCAATCAATTTCACGAACGTAGATCGTTTGATCCTCGCTCTCCCCGATCTCGATATGCATGCGCGCGCATGCGACGACTCGGTTCGATCACATCATTGTTGTAATATTTATATCCGACTAATTTCGACGCTCAACACGACGAAGTCGCTCTTCATCGACGGAGGTCGCTTTTGATCATTTTCGACGCGCGATTTCGCCTCGATTGTACCGACACCGCCGACATTATTTGACATCGCACGACTCGTCCGAATTAAGCGTGAATAGTCTCATTTGATAGATGTTTTAAGCGCGACGCTGAACGGAGGTCGTCGGACATCGCCATTTCTCGGCTATGCGCGGTCGACACACGAAAATAACGCTTAATCGATTGATCGTTAGATTTTGCAATATTTATATTCTGATCGATTTCGACGTTCTGAACGCAACGGCGAAGTCCGTTCGTCGATCGGAGGTCGTTTTGACCATTTTTCGTGACATTTAGTGCATTTTGAGCCCCGATTTGCGCATTGTCCCTTTCGAAGTCCGTCGAATTAGACTTTAATTCACTTATGACATGTATGGAGGGTCAGTCATCCCTAACTCGATATATTTGTAGGGCATAAGCACTTATAATATTAATAATCTTATCATCAACAATAATCTTTAAAGTTATAATTATAATTCAAATTTTATTAATTTTTATAATATTTTCTTCATCTATAATCACACATACGTTATTTCTAGTATGACTCCTACATGAATACCAAAGTTTAAAATCTAAACTATCAATCTCCATGGCCTTATCCCCAACTCATTTAGTTTTTGGAATACATAAGATATTTATCTTTTTATAAACCATAATATTTATTAATTCTATTAATTTACTTGTTAAGGTACTTCTATTCCAATTCTAGATTCATGGACTAGCTTCTTAGTCCGTATTTCATCCATAATGTGTGGACTTTTTTTTATTTAACATTGCACTTGAGTCGATACCCGTCTTGCACACTTTTCATCAGATTCAGTCATATAGGTCGCTTTATGCCCAAAAAATTCACCACCGACCTCTTGACAAATATTAAATTGAAGAAAGTGTGATGAAAGGTATGTAATTTTCGCCAGATGAAATAGTATAGAAAGACACTATCCGTAGATTTCGTTTCATTTGGTGAAGATTTGAGATATGGTAGTCGAAAGGCGCAGCCCCTAAGTTAATCCCTTCTCAAATGAGAGAGAACTTCGACAAGGCTAGTTAGTCGCTTAATGCAGAATGTGATAAGAAGAATTTTAAGTTAATTTAAGATTATGAAATTCATTATTTCATTTAAACCAGGATGGTTGGGAGAATGACGACGTGATCTAGATCCCATGGTTCCATCATCCGGGTTGTCCCTACCTACTTAGTAGGAGGTGTAATCCAACCCGATGAAGGATTCACAAGAACATTACGCCATCCAAGAAATCAGACAGGGGTGGTGTTTGTCAAGAAAACAACTCAAGTTTACCTTAGATAAGGTCGTTTTCTATCAAGTATACCCCTATGATTCACAACTCAAAGGAAAAGCCCAGGACCATACGCCTACGGTGATCGTAATATAATGGAGTCCGACCGTCAAACCACCGACAGAGGACTCGATCATAACTTCTTCATTTGCCAAGCCACGTAGTTAGACACGCCACGCCCTTGTGAGATTGATTGATCGAGTAACATAAGAAAACACTGATTTGACATTTCATACTAGAGTTTTCTTAATTTATCACTCAAAACAAATAGCGTATGGATAGATTGAGTTTGATTCAAGTTTTTAATGATAGAATTTTTTTTGAACAGTTTTTTTATATTGATTTTTAATTTGAGTTAATTTGATTTGAACAATTGATTAATTTGAATATGTTTAAGAGCTTTAGATCCCGGCCAACTTTGTTTAAATTGCTTAATAGAGGATTAGATCTACATACGTATCAAATTTCCTCGATATTTCACCGATTTGAAATTTTATAATGATTTTTAGGTTCTATTAACGCGGCCCCAGTCCTAAGACTAAATCGGGTAACAACCCGTGCAACATCCTCAAACACTTGAATTTAAACATTCAAGATAAGGGGCCCATGCTATATTTAAGAATGCCTTAACTAACGCCTCTGTTCGCTTGCACAAAGCGATAACCGGAAGTTGTAAATCGATCTAATATCGATTAGATTTTTTGATTAATTTAGCTATGCAACCTTTCGATATATTAAAATTTCAGATTTTAAATCTCTACGCCCAAAGACACGCAGATATTTATAAGACAATTTCATCTAATTAATGAAATCATCGACACTAAAATTATAATTAGAATGAAATTTCTTTTATTTTTTGATTGAAGGAAAGTTTCATTTTCAGCAACATTTGGCTTGTCGCTTGTTTGTTTTGTGAATCAGATCCGTTTAATTTATTTCAATTTTATATTTGTAATTTCGAATATTGCGGATTCACTTATATCTTTTTCGATTTAGCTTATTAAATGTAAGTCTTGTTGCTTAATTCACGCTTGAACTGCATTTGTATTTGAATCTATCGCTTAATATACTCTTGTGATCTTGATTATAAATCAATTTAGATTTTCACTTAGATCATTCAAAGTGACATATCGTAAGAATTATATTCATGGTTATTGATTATAAATCAAATTCTTTATATGTCTCTTAAACTTTCACAATACTTCTCAACTTGTTTATGAATTTAAACCATAATTCATTTGTTAATCAAGCCTTTGTTATGTTATTTTACTGGATATTTGAAATTATCAGTGGTAAATATCGTTTATGTTAGTTGGTGAAATATCAAAATACACTTTTGCTCACAGGTAAGTTATCGAGTTTCACACTCGCTCTTCAAATTTGATTGTGTTCAATTGAAATCATTTTTAATTCACTTGGAATGAGTTATAACTTCAATGTTTATTGTGCGAGCCATTTAATTCATGCTTACAAGTGGATTATCAATCCTTTTTTAATTATTTCAATACTTGAATGTTCATTGAAAGGTTGTATGGTTGTGTTTTAAGCAAACTATCGAGACTTCTATAAGTGTTTGTATTTATTTTATGCATTTATAACTGACATTTTTATGCTCAAAATTTTGATTTAAGTCTTTCATTTTAATTCCATTTAGACTCTTTGATTATCTCTTTTCATTTTATTTTCTAAGTCTAAAAAATCAAATTTCTCGACTGGCCTCCTGCTACATCTCACGTGTCAGATTTGATTTTGGCTTTCAGACGCCTCACGAAATAGCAAGTCTTCATGATAATCATAATTAATTTTATCTCATCTACTCTCACGAAAGCACGACGGAGCCTGAAAGAAGGCATCTGATGTAATATATATTCATTCACTTTTTTATAAGTCTAGAAATTAGACAAAATTTTGGCATTTAAATCTGGGGGGCAGTAATGGATGTTGGTTTACTCGATCGCCTCATGAAGCTACTTGGCGGTGTCTTGACATCGCTTGATTGATTTTCATCTCGTCAGACGTAAACGTGAGGCCTAACCTGAAACACAAACATGCATATATCTACATTCCATCTCACATGTTCAACTTCGTTTTAAATACGTTTGATGATCGGTAAGCGGGGTTAATCATAAAAATCGAAAAAAGAACCCCTAGGTGTTCCTCATTCTGGTGAGAAAGGTTGGAAGGAGGGAAATGGGGCTGTAGCCGGCGAAAGAAAGAACTTGTCTGTGGCGGTGTTCTTCTCCAGTTCAAAAGTGAAAAATCGAAAAAGTGATACAAGGAGAGGCGATGTCGAGGAACCAAAAGAAGAACGCCTCATGAAGGTGTTACATCTCTCGGTTCTGTGGCAAGTGGAAAAATATCTGCAAGGAGGCGACGAGAATCGAGAGAAGAACTTCATGGCAGTGTTACTTCTCGGTTCTGTGGCAAGTGAAAAGGTAATCTGAGGAGTGCGATCTGGGAAGCGAAAGAAGAACCGCCTTATGTGATGTTGCTTTTTTAGGTTCTGTGGCGAAAATGGAAAAGGTAATCTGAGGAGTCTTCGTTGAAAAGAAAGAAAACCCTCATGTGGTGTTATTCTCATTCTTGTGAAGAAAAATGGAAGGGTATGTTGGTTGATCGGTAGGAACTAAATAGGATTAGGATTAGATTTCATGATCTCAAGCAGAAGGATTAGAGGTGAAGGATGAGGTTGTCTCTGGCTCAGTTCAGTTCAATGAGGGAGGTGGAGTGGAATTCAGCAAGGGGAATTCGGCTAAAAATAAGAAAAGAAAAGAAATGAATGAGATAAAGGGGCAGTTTGGCTTGAAGGATTTGAACAAACTTTAATTTACCAAACAACAAAAACGACCGCTTTAAATCCTTCAGAAATTTTAATTCCATTTCTCCTCTGTCTTGCCTTAAATCCAAGATCCAATAAATCACATTCACAAGTGCACTTACTGAATTTACACATGCTGAAGCTCATGGAGGAAGGGAAGAAAGGCAATCGATGTTTACTGTAGGTGGGATCGAGTGGGAAGAAGAGAGAACGGTAGGGGGAACTTACTATTTCTTGCGACGAAATTGAGGGAAGAGGGAGTGGAGGAGGGCTTCAAATCGGCCAGGGGAAGGAGCTATTTGTTCGGTTTTGGAGGGTAGAGCCGAAAACCGAAAACAAGGGGGAAATCCTCTTTGCGTGCGGTTGAAGAGAGGGAGGAGGGAACGATTGCCAGGGATTCGAATGGAGGAATTGGAGCACGCGTGAAGGGGGCAGCCGGTCGAACCTTGCGGCATTCCGTGCTGCTTGCTCGCGTGAAGAAGGCTCGGTTTCTCCCCTGTGTGCTTGAAGAGGAGCGGCTCAAGTCATGTGCGAAATGAACCTAGTGAAGGAGATAGGGATGGGGCTGGTGAGGTTAAGTGGGATTTTAGAGCTAGGGTTAGATTAGGTTTTGAAATTGACTTTTTTTTTTAATTGAGTAATTGACTTTAAATTGAATTTTATGCCGACACGATTAGATAATCAATATATATATCGGTGAAGGTTATTGATGTTCCAATCGGCGATCCTTTATCGAGTCGTTTGGTTCAAGTCGGCGTTAAATTGAGTCCATTTCAGCTCAAAATGCGTCGCCGCTTTTGACCACTCGACATTCGTGCAGACTCGTCTGAATTGAGTGCGAACAGTCTTATTCGATAGATTTTGATGTTTCGAAGTTAACAGCGTAAACAATTTCGCGAACGGAGGTTGTTTGGTTTGCGTCGGCGCTCACGATATGCGTAAGCGTTGGCTTCGGATCGGTTGATCGTAAGTTATCTGATATTTATATTCGACCGGTTGAGTGCGAGCAGCGAGAATCACGATGGCGGCGTCATTGGTCGATGGAGGTTATTTGAGTTGATTTTGGCGGCGTCGTGTCGACTGATTAGCGCATCGCATTCGACATTTTTACCGGTTCGTCACGAATTAAGCGTGGATAGTCTCATTTGATAGTTTTACATTTTGAAGCTAACGCGATCAATTTCTGAGAGTCGTTCGACATCATCGCGACTCATTGTGTATATTATTAATAGCTCGATCGCGATAGGTTGATCATTAGATTACAATATTTATATCTTGTGACCAATTTCGGCGTTAAAATCGATGGAAATTTGTTCGTCGATCGGAGGTCGTTTTAACCATTTTCGGTGGCGTCAGGTGCATTTTGAGCCCGATTTGCGTCGTCACTCAAGTCCGTCAAATTAAATTTGTGGGCTTGTCTTGATTTATGACACATATGAGGAGGTCAACACGCTTCTAGGAGATGCCCTATCATTAACACATTATATTAAATGATTCATGTAATGATTTTTCAATAAGTTTTATATTGATTGCTGACTATCTAACGCAACCATCCATTTTCCTCATCCGGGATTTGGGACCCAACAAAGGCAATGGAGGTTTACTGGTAGTGGAGGGTTAATGCCATTGAGGTATGATTGAGAGGCCCTGGCAGCTTCTTGGAGAGAGTATAATCTGAGAGGTTGTTTATATCATAAACATTGTAGTTCTGTTGGTGTTGCGGTTGTTTTCTTAGTTCATATCCATATTGGCAACTTGGAATTGAAAGTCTGCAGAGTGCATATTCATGCTTCATTTATTTTATGTGAACTGTTCATTTTGGTTATTAAACATGTTCCATTCTATCTTACTTTCATTACGCTACACGTTTGTTTTGTATTTGTCTGCTTTTACCAGCACGATGCAGCCATTTTCTAGGTATTTAGAACTAGAATCATCATGGATTTTTTTTAAATTATGATTTTCTTATTATTTGTTGGTTTTAGCATGCAGCCTTATCCATATTTGATGTTCTTAAATATGTGTATTGTAGTTTGGGTTCAGCAAGGGCTGTCAATCGACGGTATATTAGTGATTGCGTGCCTCTAAAGATTCGCATGCAAGCTTCTGCAGGATTTGTTAGCGCCAGTGCTCTTGGAATGGCTTGTGGTCCTGCCATTGCTGGCTTACTTCAGACTAATTTCAAGATCTATTCTGTGACTATTAATCAAAACACATTACCTGGTTGGGTTATGGCTCTTGCTTGGCTGATTTATTTGATATGGTTATGGATTTCATTCAAAGAGCCAACTCATGACAATAAAGAGAAGATGCAGCCGCAGGATAATGCTGGTATGCCAAATGTTCTTTATGCCTGTTATTATCTTGCTTTATGTACATAGACTGTGTAACTATGAATTATACCTTGGATCCCCCTTTTTTCTCACTTACAATAATAAATTAATAATCTTTAGTTCAAGTCATCTTTTGTGCAGCACGATAATATTGTAATTCTGTGGTAGTATCAAAATTTGTTTTTTTTTTATACCTACAGTCTTGCTATTATATTTAAATTTCAAAAGGTAGAGCTGGTGTTGACATTGAGGTTTCAAATTCTACCCTCATACAATCCTTAGGACATGGATGAAATTATAATTTTTCTCATTTGTGATTTTGAATTTTGTCATCGGTGTATATCTGTATGGATGTTGTATAACTTGAACATCGCACCAAACTAGCTAGGTATTTTCAATATTAAAGTGAAGCAGAATCATCATGGTCGAATTAATCTTGATCAACAATTTCTTATTCAAATTGATATTTGTCATCTACCAGTTTAGTTTAACACTCCTTTCAGTTATGTAATTGCTTTTCTTATTAGCTTAAACTGTTTTTAATAAGTATTGTGGATCACACTCACATCTTTTTGTCTTTCCTTAAGCTCAGTTACCTCTACTTATGCACATGTTCCTTTCTTTCTCCACTCATGATATTACTTTGGTATCACAGTGGAAACCTCGGCTCTACCGTTTCCATGGTGTCTCTGCGATCTCTCTCATGCCCCTATATTGCCATCTCGCATCACATTCATCCACCGCTATGATTCACATGTCCACTTGTGTTGCCAATTGCAACCATTCATGCATCCACTTTGCCCACTACTTTGCGACTTGTAGTTGCTAGTTCTAGCTTTGCTTGTGCACCTATGTTGCTTACTGGTGCATTTGTTCATTGCTTGTCCACGTGTTCCTCATCCTTGATCATGCCCTATTTTGTGGTCATGCATTTCCAAACCGACAAGATCCACTCGGCCTCTTCTGTGCCTCTCCCTTTGCTTCGAACTTCGCTTGATTGCTCCAGTGGCATCCTCGTCTTTGCTTCCTGATGTTTCTTGTCTCCGCCCTCAACCTACTCTCAGTCTAACTCGCTTCATGTCTTGGCCTATTCACAAACATTCATGTCTAGATCACGTCTTCATCTAAGCATCACAATTTTTTTGTTAAGCGTTTCAAAGTTTTTCATTTTCTCACTTGATTTCATTTGTGTCCACACTGAATCTAGTGGAGAGCTCATTCGCCACCAAATCTTCTTGATCGCACCTGTTCTCCCATTAGCAACTGCAAGATGCTTCATTATGAAGTACTGTATCAATCTACTACAAAGCTATCGCCTGAACACCTCAGATAACTCTTTTTACAAAACTTCAAATAAAATTCTTAATTGCTACTTTTGTGAATCCTGCACCATCATAAAATTTTACTTAGCTCATGTATTCTAGACATGCATCTTATGTTTCCTCTCATCATCCTTCAGTTGAACATTATTATGATAAGTGGTATGTCAAAGTCTATTTTAGTTATCGAGATATGATTCCTAATCATTAAAATATTCGGAGGGCAAAATGTATGATTCATATCATGGTTGTTATTGATCATACCATGATGATCATGTATATTCCCATCCTTAATATCATGTTCCTCATAGATCATATTGTTAGTAGAATGTGATAGTGATTTGTAGATGTTATCTTTATGCATGAACCATGCTAATCATAATCATTCCAATTTTGCATGGCTTGCTTTGGGCCTTTTTTTATAAGCCTATCAAACATCTATGAGCGCACAGAACCAACATAGATGGTTGCAAACCATATTACATTCCTATTATGTTGCGCATAGATTCGCTATTAACATCACTTGAAACCAAAGTCTTGAAACATTTTGGGTTTATTTGTTAAGGGATGTTGGAGACTAAAGATCTTTTACGTTTGACTTGGTTATAACATCAGGTGACTTCTAAATGTTTATTTTTGTGTTGTTCAAAATGAGCTTTTTTTTTCCAACATATGCAGTCATGTGTTTTTTTCTTCTATTTGAGAGACTTAAGCTTTGTGGTCAGGTTTTTGTTGATTACATTAGCTACAACAAATTATAGTTTAAAATTAGGTAGTCTAAAACCAATCCCACTAGATTAAAATTATTAATATAACACTTCAGCTTATGCAAAACTAATCTGTCCCGAAGAAAAGTAAGCTAACTAGATAAGTTCTTACAAAAATAGTTTTTAATGCTTAGTGCTCATGCTTATGCTTTTAATAATAGGGCATGTTGGCATTGGGGAGATGGAAAGCGGTCTTGCTCAACCTCTGATGTTAAATTCAGAAGATAAAGAAAATGATGGTGCAGAAGAATGCGATGATAGTGAAGAGGCCCCCGAGGACTCTCATATGCCAGCAAATTCTATTGGTTCAGCTTACCGGCTTCTTACAACAGCAGTAAAGGTTTGTAGTTGTTCTTTTAACATCATTAATTGATCTTTTGGGAATTATTAAACTTAGCATGCATTATAGGAGTTAAGAATTATGGAAGTGGATCTGTTTTGCAATTTCATTTTATTTCTTGTATACATTGATGGGTTGCAGATTTCTCAGAACATACACTGCTTCAGGTGTAAGATAACTTCATTGTTTAAAATGGACTTTAAACATTATGAATATCAGAAAAGTCAAGTTCAGTTTAGACCATTGTGGTAGCCCATTTATCCAGAGAATTTCTGTTCCAGACGTCATAAAAAAATGTCTTTAGCACTAAAGACTAAATCTTGATGGTGTTTTTGTGTTATGCTGATTATTGATCAATTACTAGGGTTGGTTTGATGTCTTATCGAGGATATCCAGTACATATTGCTAGTTGCTACTTTATTTTTTATTGATGCATTTTGTACGGTAATTGTCTGTTCATTTGTTTTTGGGCTACTTAAAGCTTGATCAGTTCAATTGGCAGATTGTGAGGTTGCTATATTGTTAAATTTGTTGTGTCTTCTGGCCTTTTCTTTTTTCTGCTTCTCTGGATTCAACGTTATACAGTTTAGTCCCGAAAAGGGAACGCTTCATTGCTATAGCTATACTGCCATTAACCATGACATTAACTAGAAAATTTATTAGAATTTCTTTCTTTATTTTCTCTTTGCTCCCGATTGCATAAACGTTTAAATTTAAATCTATTTACATTCTATCTAGACAAATTGATGTTATGCATTTTTTTTTTGTGTTTTCTGAGATTGATTTACTTAAAGGTTTCTCCTGTGTTTGCTGTTCAAATATTCGTTTTTTTTTATAAATTTTCTTGATATGTTATGATTAATCATGTTAGCATTTCTCTGATTCAAATCGCCTATGCTTTTTTCTGTTAAAATGGCATGCCAATCTGACTGGCTGTCCATGTTTTAATTTTGTACTTTCTTAAAAAGAAAACTATTATCATTTCACAATTCTAGTAAAACTCAAAACCCAGTCATAATATTCTTAGCAAATCTAAGAAGTGCACTTTGTTGCTTAATGGAATAATTCCTCAAACGTTCCGTTAGGGTAGTTCAGATCCTATCCTGAACTGTTCAAAACTCGACCTTTGGCTCAAATATTTTGGTCGCCTTGTTTGCTTAAAGTGATGATGAAAACTTTCCAAGTCCCTCTCCTTGGAGGGCCAGAGAGAGCAGCAATCGGTTAGTGGGAAAGGAAGAGGAGGATGCTGATGGATTTTGCATCATTGGTAGGAAAACAAATAGATATAGGCAGTGCTGATAGTAAAAGAGAGAGGTAAGGGGTGTTAATGGAAAAGAAAGTAATTTGCAGGATGATTTATAATAGCAAAGGCTAAGTTACTTTCCATATTCATACCACAAAAAATGATTATATGCAGAAGCATTATAATCATGACTGAAATGTATTAGGTCAATTGCCTTACTTTTTTAACTTGAGAGGTCAGTTAAAATTTTGACACTTATTTGTTTTCTTCAGGTTCAACTATTAATCTACTTCATGCTCAAGTTTGGAATGGAGATTTTGTTGTCAGAATCAAGCGTCATTACTGCATATTACTTCAAGTGGACGACCAGTTCTGTCGCCATATTTCTTGCAATACTAGGGCTTACTGTTCTTCCTGTAAATGCCATTGTGGGAAGTTATATATCCAACTTGTTTGAAGACAGGTAAATTAAATTTCTTGCCGAGATGATATTCTAACTGCTGGAATCACTTTACCTTTTTTCATCATTTTTGAATAGGTTATTGAGGGTTTTTCATATTGTATCTGTTGACTTCTTAAATTATTGTGGAGATCAAATCTATCATTCATCGAAAGAATTGTGTGCTTATATATATAAGAATTGTGTGCTATGTGTGTAGACGCCCCTAAAACATTTTCAGAAATCTTCCTCAAAAAAAAGAAAATAAAAATCATGAAGTTGTCAGTTACAACTTGCTCTACAACGTTTTGTCTTAGATATTATGATTAGTTTTGTATTCATTTCTATCCCATAAGATCTCTTCTTACAATCCCTTGTTATTCACAGGAAAATCTTGCTTGCAGCTGAGATTATGATGTTAGTCGGCATAGCCTTAAGCTTCCATATTACAAGCTCATACACAGTGCCTCAATATGTCTCATCTGCGCTCATCACATTTGTATCTGCACAAGTCCTTGAAGGTAACTAAATTAATTGTGTTGAAACCATGGTGTTATCATTTTACCAAAGATTTCACGCTTCCATTATTGAAAATAAGAACACTGCAACTCATATCTGTTCTGAACTGTGCTGTCATCTCCATGACTGCAGGTGTCAACTTATCCCTCCTGTCTCAAGTGATGTCTTCGAGGCTTGCTCGAGGAACTTACAATGGCGGGCTTCTGTCGACGGAAGCCGGGACGTTGGCTCGTGTCGCCGCAGATGGCATGATAACATTGGCTGGATTCTTGGGCGAAAGCAAGCTTCTGAATATCACCCTTCTTCCTTCTCTGTTGATCTGCGTTGTCTCCATTGCTGCCACATTCCTCACCTTCAACTCTCTCTTTTGAAGAGACAAACTATCTTCCCAAACTTGTCCAGTTTCTATGGATGATCGACTACTTGTTTTTAAGCCAGCCGATTCATTTATTTTTTATTTAAAATTGTAGTTCTTCCTTCACTCATTGCATTTTCTGAGGTTTTTGCTGAAGATTAGAATGACGATTTGAATGAGCTTTATAGGCATTAGATTTATCTTATGATTGAATGTAACGAAATATTTGTTTGATTAATAATTTCTTATGTGCATGTCAAAATAATTTTGATGCTATAAAAATCGTCTTTAATATGTTTGGATAAGCACTAAAAGAGCTTTGTTATCAGATCAAGAAGGGGTTATTGCCATTTTTTAAAAAAATGTAAAGTTTAATGGAAGAGCGAAGGAAGAGAAAATCTTTTTTTGTTTCTAATAAATTGGGGGATTTAAATACAAAACACTTTAAAATTAATTTAATTGTATATATAATACCTAGAACTTATTTATTTAATAGAACTATGGCTCCATTATTTATGCCAAGGAAGCTATTTTTCTCGCCTTCTTGAAACCCTCGATGGCAGAGAAAGAGAAGCTGGAAGTTATGCATGTAAATCCTCCTAATAAATTTTATATTGAAGTTCCCATAAGAAAATCTTTATAGGTAACTTATAAAGTCAATATATTCAAATTTTTATATGGAATTTGATATTTAAATAGTTTAAGTACAAGAAAATAGTAGGCCTACACATTTTTTAATATGAAATATTATACATAACTACTCTTTATTGCCTCTTAATTTGATGATAGCCATGTAGGTAGTCATATTTTACACAATATTTTTAATTACTAGTTACGCATATTTATGTTAATGATAGATTTTGAGGGTGATCATATAAATTCAAGAAAAATACAATATAATAATACATAATGTAAAAGTTTATGCTTCAATTCGATCGTAATTATAAATATTGCAAAAACATCCTCATATAAATTTGAGATATATCTTTTTGCCACCTCTCAATTAACATTTTATAAACATCATTGATCCATATGCTTATTTTTCTTGAGTACGTACAATAATCCATAGAGGGTTTGTCTACTGAATTTAAATAATGATTTAATTTTATGCATATTTGATTTATTTTATATGAAATTTATTTGATTAGTTATATAATATTCCATTCATTTAAAATCAAATTAAATTTAATATTTGATATTCTTACCCCAAATTTCTCCATCCTTGTATATCCAACATGGCACACACACAGACAAATAAGTTAATTTTTACAAACATATGTGGGCACCGAAAATTCTCCACCAGCCTCTCCGATGAAGAGAGTGATTAAAAGTGTCGGTGAAATTTTTAGAAGTCAGATAGAATAGTAAATAAGACACTACCTAGAGATTTCGCTCTCATTTTGTGAGGACTTTAGATCTGGTTCTAGGTTTCCTATAAGCGCAAGCACCTATAGTTAATTACCCCTCTCAATGCTGAGAGAGAACTTTCGATTAAGATTAGTTATTAGGTCGCTTAGCGCGTAGCGTATAATAGTAGCATGTGGAGTTTTAGAATTTTGGAGTTTAGAATTTATGTAATTCATTATTTTAGCTTAAAGTGGATATTTGGAGCGAAGATCGCTGATTTAGATCTCTGGTTATCATCGCATATGTGCTCTAATCTACTTAGTTAGAGGAGGTAGTCGACCCAACCTGACCAAAGGATCCTTATCAGCAATAAATGGGTTACGTTGTCCAAGAATATCCTTGTAGACTTGGGGTGATACTTATCTAAAGAGACAAGCTTAAGTCTACCTTAATTAACAGAGAGCTTTTTGTCTTATTAGGTGCATCATATGGTTCACATCTCAAAGGCGGTATTGGGGAGCATACGGCTGATCATGATAATATAATGGTGTCATTTAGCGGCAACCACCGTCAAGGACACCGGGTAAATCGCATCGTGTGTGGGTCTCTTGGTCAAACCACGGTCGGGGATAACTTTAGCGACATGAGATTGTTTAAGAGTAAACATAGTTATGTACTTGATTTGACTTTGGCTCCTTTGTGAGTTAAAATTTTCTTTGTTACCTTCAACAAACTATTATGAAAGGTGAATTTCATTTAAACATTTATAACTCAAAGATATTTTAAATCCTGCATTTAGATTGATGTTCAATCTAAGTCAATTCATTTTGAAATTATAATCATATTTTTGATGGAAGTATTCCCTCCGGTTGAAATCTTCATTTAACATAGCCATCATCGGGGTGTTAATCACTTAATTTATTATTTTAGATATTGTGGACTCTATTAATTTAATAATAGAGGATTATATCTACTGTCATATAACAGAATTACCTTCTTAGAGATTTTATTAGATTAAAAATATTATAATATAATTATTGATTTTTTTAGGTTTTGTTAACTGGACCTGTCAAGACCAAACCGGAATCAACCCATACATCCAGACACATTTAAATTTAAGCATTCGTAGGGGGCCCATGTGTGTGTTTAAATTATTTAATTTATTATTTGAGATCTTGTTGACTCAATTTAATAAGAGGATTAGAAATTTATATTTATATTTTGAGGATTTTAAATTTGAGAATACTGGATATAAATATCTTAGATATTTTTAATAATAATGATTACCCATCCAGTTGATATCTTTGATCAACTAAGTTATCATTGGGGAGTTAGGAGATAGTCATTATGTCAAATGACGATTAGCTTCTCGAGATTTTATCAAGCGAGAGAAAGCTATAACATCAATAGGTTTTGTTGTGCTTGCGTCATGAACCTGGAATCAACTTGCGTAGCATCCTGAACCCTAAATTTAAGTATTGGTAGTGTGGGATCATGGTGATTATTTAGAATACTTGTACTAATTTGGAAATATCAAATTGAATTGAAGATTGTTTTATATTTTGTACAAGAATTCATCTCTTTCAAATGATTGCACAAGTTCTAAAGTACTTGAATTGAGTGATAGTTGCTTCATAATTTATGCAAAATTAATATATTTGAAGTCTATTTAGAATTTAATAGCCTTACGCTTCTAATTTTGTGTTGCAGATTTGGGGCGTTTGACATTTCAGATCTTGTTCAATTATTTAGATTAATATTTATTTATTGTAGTCTAGTTCATAGCTCATTTGGTTCTTTAAGTTTCAATGAAACTTAGTTCGTGATCGTTAAGAAGCTTATAGATTCA
The DNA here is from genome assembly GCA_021442155.1 of Cymbidium sinense. Taxonomy (NCBI): domain Eukaryota; kingdom Viridiplantae; phylum Streptophyta; class Magnoliopsida; order Asparagales; family Orchidaceae; genus Cymbidium; species Cymbidium sinense. The sequence continues at coordinate 248,384,708 of CM038214.1, forward strand.
TTCTTATTTAAAGATCTTTAGAATTTTTTTTATGAGTAGGTTTGGCTTTGATTCATCATTTTTTCATTTTAGTTTAATTTAAGCTTATTAATACTCTTATTTAATCATATTTAAGCTTTGTGTCAATCCAAATTTTGACAGTCTCCTGACGTTGTCCCCATATAGGGAGCTGCATCGGGGACTGATTTGATCTACTGCCATGCTTTTCTAAGCGCAGTATTGTGACACCGAGGTCGTAGTCTTCAAACCCGTCACGCTCTTCTGAGCGTAGAGGGGTCTTGAAATATAACAGCATAAAATGAAATATACATATACTTTTCTGCATGTTGATTTAACTTTGATTTATTTATTTTTTATTTAAGTTGAGTTTAAACTCATTAGTATTTTCATTTGATACTCTTTAAGCTTCATGTTGGTCCAAATTCAGCAACCTCCTGGTGTCGTCCCCGCATATGGGGCTGCATTGGAGAATGCTTTAGCCTGTCCGCCGCCACACTCTTCTAAGCGCAGCTATCGGTATCTTGCGACACCGTGGTCATAATCTTCAATCCTACCATGCTCTTCTAAGCACAGTGGGATCTTCAAATATACCTATCCATAAATTCATTGAGAAGCTCCTTGGCTTCTTGAACTAATTTTGATAGAAGATTACGGTAAACATCAAGGTCCTATCCGGGACCTGACTTATTGGGGTGGGCAATTGCCCACCACGAAATTCCAATTTTATCTATATGATAAGCAATTTGAACATTTTGCTTGGCTATGGTTCGTAGTTCACAAATTACACTTAACACTTCTTACTTTACTTGATTGTTGCTATCACCTTTTCTCCCATTCACTTCTCGTGGTGGCAATCCCTTATTCATTCCTTAAAGCATTTATTTCTTAGCTACTGAGTTTTAAAATTGCTTAATAGCGAGGAAGCAAGAGATCAGGTTGGAACTTCTTCGATAATATGTGAATTTAAATCTCATTTCTTGAAAATACATATTCACACATTAATCAAACTTACTAATTTGAAAAAGATATTTTTTTGTATGCCAAAAACTACTTTCACATTATTTTCAGAGAAGAGCTAATCATTTAGTAGGAAAAGGAACTAGAAGCACAATAATCTCCACAGCTGATTTGAATTATGAGATTAAATTATAGTGTTTAAAGATGTAATAATAATAATAATAATAATAATAATAATAATAATTATTATTATTAATTTTATTATTATTTGTAATTTACTTGGACATAATACATGTGATATTTTGGACTTTTCTAAGAATTATTTCTTTGCTTTCTTTATATTGATTCTAATAGATATATCGTCGATATTGAATTAATATTTTTCACATTCATTTTTGTCAATTTCTAACCACATTAATAATGACATATATGTGCCTAAATTTGAAAATTAATAAATATTAGATGAACTCAATTAAAGAAATTCATTGAATTTTACTTATATAATATTTTATAGGAATTCAATATATTTTTCATTTATTTTATTTCTTTTAGCTTCAAGATCCTCTCTATCCCTCTCTCAACACCAAATGAGTAATGTGTGCACAATCATAACAAGTCTTAAGGGTAATGGGTAACAATAAATACTATTCTTTTATAAAAAGAGGATGGTGATAGATGTTTTAGTTTGATGAAATCCTAAAAAATGATGATGAATGATAAAAATAGATTGTATAGCAAAATACGTGATGCTGACTCAATGGCAACTAATTAGCTTACATTAAGATATAAATGATTAATTTGATTTTCAATAAAGTTAATATTTTACATTATCAACAAATATAAAATAGATTAAAAAAACTTGTAATTGATATTTAAGTTAACAATAGTAATGGAAAACAAATTTTTTATTTTGAATTATGTATTATCTTATTTGATTTTTAAATATTAATTTATTTATAAAATGAATTTGCCCACCCTCAAAAAAGAGACCGATGCCGCCCCTGTCTGTATCCACACTTCTTTTATTTATTTTTAAAGCTGCACAGAACTTCTCCAATACTGATGGCTCGGCTTGGACTCTCTCGGCAATGTCTTTTAGAATATTTTCAACATCACCTTCTCTTGATAAGAAATCAAGTAATGCAGTAGCATCTTGTGAACGAGCCCATTTTTCAAGTCTCTTTGTATCATCTCTGTACTATTCTGGATCCTCTTATATAGGCTCTAAAAATGGCTTAATTTTTAAATTAGCCCTAATTAATAACGTAATTAGCTAATTAAATCATTTAAAAAAATTTAAAATAGCAATTTGGAGTCAATTGCAATGGCGAAAATAATTTTTTTTAAAAAAAAGGCCCGAATAAGAGATCGGGATCCCGATCCCGATCTCTCTCTCCCTCGTTTTCTCTCTATACCTTGCCCTGCTTGACCATCAATGCCGACCAAGGTCGGATCGGCCTTCCACGGCGACGCCCGATCCATGGGATCCGAGTCTTTTGGCCGGAAAAAGGTATTTTTTGAGTTTTTTTTAATTTTCAAAACAAAAGGTTAATATGCATTTGTGACATGTATTTGTTGTACTTAATGATGTTTGTAGGCACACATATTATAGATCTAATGTATTGTAGTATTTTTAGGTATATCATGTGTGGATTTAACTTATTTTGTGTATCTCGTTAAATTATGAAAATGTATTCACCAATAAAGTTTGAAAGTTTAACTAATACAAATGTCTAACATATTGATATAAATTTGATGGCGAACAAAAAATTTATACTTATCCCAAATAGCGAGCAATGTAAAATGAAAATTGTTTTGAGTTTGATGAGGGAGAGAAAGTTTGCAAATAAAGCTTATGGATCTATCTCACAGATGTTCCTAAATATGAAAATATCTTGGCTATCATTTTGCCATAACTGTTATCGCCTACAGTCAAATACAAAGCAACCAACATGATGAGGGTTTACTAAAAAAGATTGTTTTATTTCCATCGTCTGAAAAATTAAAAGGAAGAATGATACAATCATTAATTTTAAGAAATCAATTTAGACTCCAATTCGTATGACACTCATTAATATGTAACTACTGTCTTTTGACTGTGAACTACTATGTGTAATAGTGTATTGATGTGTACAATTTATGAAAATTTTGGCATTTAAGGTTTGAACTTGGTTTCAGGAATGTTGGAAGTGTCTGTTCCATCATGCTTTTGTGTTGGGGGGAGGAAAGTTGTTTCATTCGATCATTGATATGCTAAATCACGTTCGTTGCTCGAATTGAATTCTATTTGTAAAAGCGGAACAAATTTAGGTTTATCTTTGGAATAATCTAGGAAGCGGACATTCATAATTAATTGCATGTAAGGGGAACCAACTTGATTTACATATAGTGAATGCTTGTTTGGGTGGATGGTGAATCTTTCAATTTTTTGTTTTTGCAATAATAGTGAAATAGATTTATTATTATTATTATTTTTTTGTGTGTATGAAGTTAATATTTGCGTGATGTGCGGCATCCGTCCACATCCGGCGTGATCGATTACATGACGTGACGGGTAGATGTATTGTGTTTTTTTTTGCGTTTCATGGCATGTATTTACGAGAGTTTATATGTTTTTATGTTTACTCATTCTACTTCTCATTGTGTTATCACAGTGATGTTTCTTGTTTATTTAATTTGAGTAACTCACGTGAGAGGGAAGATTTAATGTGGAATTACATATAGTTCAAATCTAATTTAAAACTATTTGTCATATATGTATTTATTATGGTAAAGAGTCAAATGAAAATACATCTAAAGTCAAAATTCACATTACAAGTTTTAATGTGTTTTGGGAAAGTAAATGTTCTGTAAAATAAGATCTTCAAATATAAGAAAAGAGTGATTATTTTTCGAGAATAAGTAAACCCATTAAAGCTCAATTTATATATAGAATATATTAAGAGTGTTTGATATTACCAAGGAATTATATGTATTTAACAATCCTTGTATTATGACAAAAAAATGGGGGTTGCCATATTAACTTTCACTTTCGCAACTTCAAAATTTATATATACGCAAAAACGGCGGCTAATCGGACGAGATTTGTCAAAATATGTCAACATGAAAGTTGTAGAATTTTTTATTTCCTTTCCGATCTGCCGTAGAAATCCGAAACCTGATCGATATGACCAAAAAATGAAAGGCATTAATTTCATTTTTTTAAAAAAAAAATTTTTGCCGGTCAGTGGTCGTGGGTATTTGGCGCTATCGCGATTAGGCGACTATTTTAAATTTTTTTAACGGTTTAATTAGCTAATTACATTATTAATTAGGACTAATTTAAAAATTAAGCCCTCTAAAAATAGCATCTTAATCTTCAAAGCTAGGATATCCTTCCATCAGCTGTTCAAAGATGGTAACAAAGCCAAGTGCAAAGACAACATCATGCTGGTAGGTTCTCTTATATCTCATCAAATGCTGCAGGACGAGCAGCTCTTGCAATATATTATTGTATATGCTTGGTATAGGCTGGTTGTATGATCTAAGAAAAAATTAATTTTGTTTCAGCCATAGTAGGAGGAATATCTGGGTGAGTCGCTGCGCAATAGATAGCCGTTCTAGAAATCGATTTTCGGTTTCCGAAATGAAACCCCCCGATTCCGATGATGGCCGGCGTCGAGTTGAGAATATCAGCCGATCAGATCATTTCGACCGATTTTCAACACTGTAAAGTGCTTTGTTTGATTTGTCAAGCTAATTCACCTAAAGCTCGACTTGACTTATGGAGCGTGCATGGAGGTCAACAACATACAAAATAATTCTCTAACTAATTTCATAAGCATAATTAAACTTAATTAATTGATAGTGAATATTTCAAATTGTCTCAACATAGTACTAATTCAAACCACAAGATCCTATATTTTATCCCCCAATTATATATTCATCGTAAAATTCAATAATATTAGTGGGCAGATAAATCCATATATATCCAGGCTGGGATGATAAGAACTCATTGCTATGCTCAACCGACAATTTCCCTGTCCATGTTGCTGTACCTAACTCACTCAATGTGAGAGAGAGATAAATGTACTAAATTCCAAGAATTAAGAACATGCACGAGCACATAGTTTTCTTCTGATTCCACAATGGTTTCATTTTAGTCCTGTATATATATATATATATAATTTATAATTTTTATGCATGTAGAATAAATAATATTGGTGAGTTCAAAGATCACTAGGAGGTGGAACTTCAGTCAAAGATATTGTCCTCCGCAGTAATAATCGATCTTGGCGGTGCATTTTGATGGAGGTTGTTGTGTTCTCGTAAAAGTGGATCATCTCATTTTGAGACTCTTCCATTCGCGATAATGCTTTTCTAAAGAGATTCTGCCTTTCGCCAACGGTCATGCCCATTAGAGGGAAGTGGGCTAAGCTTGACGCCCTGATTCAAGGATTGGTTTTGAGAGTGACGGGAGTTAGAGCGAGAGTGCACTAAGATTGCCTATTGGTCATGTCTTTGTAGTGTTAGTAAGGATGAGGAGTCTCTTCCCACGACGGATGCCAATTGCGTCAAGACCATATTAGAGTGAAAGTGTATGCTTTAGCTATTGATTAGTGACACAAAGTAATTTAAAATGATGAGAGAACTAGAATTTTAACGTAAAACCTGAGGGAAAATATCCCAACAAAAAATGTTCCACTACGATATGCTCAAGTGATCTTCAGAAAGGGATTACAAGATGGTATACAAGAAAGGAACAACAATGTAACAATGGTCGTATAATAGTTAGTGGCGGTGTGATGATCGCTAGAGGAACTTCGAGGCAGGAAATTCGCGAAATATAGTGAACAACTTCCGCGTAAAATGCAAGGAACCATTAGGTGATTGACGATGGCGAGGGTCAAGGATGCGAGTGGCCGACGGTGATGGTTGACAATCGCAAGCGCGATCTTGTTCGGGATCTTCGAGCTTGAACTTCCTCCTTCTTGCTTGAGCTCTCCCTTCTTCACTTGGTCTCCAAAAGTCCTTTTCATATGGAGTAGCTATTTATAGATTTGGAAGAGTGGCTTTTGTAAATATGGAAAATCCAAACCACTCCTCCCCATCTGACGCGAGCGATCCCCCGACAGAACAGATGATCCGGTGCCTTAATGATGTCAATTGGGTGATCTTGGATTCTGATGCCTGGCAGCCGCCGACCAATTATACATATGTCTATTTTGTGACCATTTAGCTGATCGATCCATTTTCATGTTCGACAAATTGACCGAGTCGATTCGAGCTGGATCGACATGCTGATGTTGTATGTTTCTCATCGAGCAGTTGATCGTTTGCTAAAATCCTGATATATATATATATATATATATATATAGATATATATATATATATATAATTTAATTTTTATGAGGATGTATCAAATATAAATATTAATCTTTTTTATATTTGTTTAGTTATAATTTATGAACTTTATTGAATTAATATAAAAAATATTATCGTAGTCTGTTTTTTTTTCTTTCATTGATTTTATAAAAGTAAAACTCATATCAATAATAAAAATTTAAATAAAATTAAGATTACAATTATTGATGGAACCAATACTTTAGCAACAGATGCAAACAAATCAATTGTAGTTTTTTTTTAGTTTCATACAAATAATGCATATTCCCTGATCGATGTTGCTTGGAAAGTAGTACAAAAACTCAGTACAAAGGCCGCATGATTTATTTGTTTATTTATTTATTTATAGTGCTTTTCACAATTGGTTCCATCCACTGAATATACAGCATAATATCACAACAAAAAATATATAATATATATATATATATATATATATATATATATATATATATATATATATATATATATATATATATATATATATATATATAAACAACTCAACATATAAAGCTCTATTAAATTCTGAAGACGAGCATATACAAAATAGATTATATAAATACTTAAATAAAAAAAGAGAGATTGATTTACATGTATATTATATAATTTTATATATTTAATATCTAAATATTGATATTTATTTATATGAGATTTTAGTGTAACAATCATATTAAAATATATATGTATGAAAAAATGATTTTATTTTAAAATTTCAAAAGTAATGACATTTTTAATGTAATATTAAATTTTAAATATATAATCATATTAAAATTATGTACTTTATATATAAATCCTTTAAAAAAAAAGGAATGTTCACAAAATAAATATGCATATATTGTGACAGGTCAGGTACTTACTGTTTCAGCTCGATTTGTAGCAATTTAATTGCTACTTATTATAATAATTTGTTGGTGAATGATTTATAGCGCTGTGGGGATATATGCAGCAAAGTGGAAACCTAAAAAGTACAGTACGATAAGAAAATAAAGATTTTTTTTTTTTAAAAAAAAAAAGTTAATTCCACCGTATAAGACATTTAGCCTAGTGTTTAAGAATATAGACTTTTTTAAAAAAGATTTAAAATTTAAAAATTCACACTTATATTATATATAAATTATGATTAAATTCACTAAATATCTCAAAACAATTATTTCGCCCTTATTTTTTCTCCACAAAAATATTGGAAATTTATTTATTACAAGTAGCATTTTTCTTAGTTATCTATCATTGTCAAGTAAATACACTCGTGGCAACATCAAATAAATTTATATAAATACTATATAATTTTTATATATTTAAATATTTAATATATAAATTTTAATATTTATATAAATAATACTTAAATTTCTAAAATTATAACAAAATTATTATGATCATTAAATTTTTTTAAGTGAGATGCATATTTTGATGCACAACAAATATTATAGTTATAAATATAAAATTTAACATTTTTATATATTAGATATGCAGATATTATAGATAATCATAATAAGAATATATATTTTATTCAATCTATTTTTGAAATATTTGAATAAATTTAGAGTATATTTAAGATAATTACAGTTCTGTTGAAAAGTAGTGTTTAGAATTATTATAGAAGAAGTTTGTATTATTATTTTTTTATAATTAAAAAAAAACCATCAATAGTCAATTTTATAAATATATATATATATATATATATATATATATATATATATATATATATATATATATATATATATATATATAAACGGTACTTGCGTGAACGCACCCCTAAAAACAAAGTTATACATATATCTTATATATGCAAAATTTTGAATCGAAGACCTAACCGCTCCTCAAAAAATTGAGGTGATTTGCAGAGTTTCTTTCCTGCAGTTATTAAGAGAATTTTTTTTTAAAAATAAGTATAATTTAAAACATAATTAATAATTTAAGTATATTAAAATAAATTTAAATATAATATAATTGTTTTTTATCGACGACTTATCTACATGAGAGTCACCCACGGGCAACTGATATGTACCTATTATTTTAAATTATTTTGTATCTAAATTATACTTTATTCATTTAACGGGCTACTCCTATGTAAATGGCAGATAATTCACTCGTTAAATGAATAATTATATCTATATTTAAATTTTATTTTTAAGATATTTAAATTATTAATTATATTTTAAATTATATTTATCTTAAAAAGTTTCTTCTTATCAAGATGTAGAAGAAGAAGACAATGGAGCAACTTTGCGGAAGTTTCGAATAAAAGGCAATGGGCAATGAACACCAGCAACGCTTCCTCGCCGGCTTCATGGACAACAGTTATTACACTGAGAGCAGGGGGTGGCTGAGAATTCCTTCCAGATCGACAACACTGTAATAAAAAAAAAAAAAAAAATCTGATGGAAGAGAAAACTTTGTAACATAGGCATCACAGCTAGCACTTGCTAGCACCGAGCTCCTTTGCGGCAAGAAAGGACTCCGGCGCCGGCGGTAATCGAAGCCACCATGGAAGAAGACTTGGCGCCAAGGCTAGAGGCTCTTGAATAGCTCGCTGCCGCCCCTGCACCGGAGGGAGTGAAGTAAGCGCCGTTGAGAAGAAGATCCCCTTCAGACCTCCAGTTCCAGTCCTTCCAAATCTTCTGATCCTTTACGACCCTCTTCGTTACCTGTCAGCAAAAAATTAAGAAGAAATTAACTGAAATGCTTGAAGAAGGTCTGGTCTCGAGAAATCTTGTAGTTGGATTTTGTTAAGTTTGGCTTAGTTACCTCTTTGGCAAACGTGTTAGCCGGAGCAAGGTATCTGTTGCCTTGGCTGTTGATGGTGGGTTCTGCGCTGCCGCCAATGGCGTACATCTCCCAGTGAGTGTAGTCATTGTTAACGACATGGAAGTAACCATGTCTGCACCTGTATTGAATACAGAAAAAATCACTTTTTGAAGATGAGTTGCTTGTTCTATATATATAAGGATGAGCTTATAGCAAATTTTAGAGATAAAAAGAAAAAGAGAGAAGAAAGTTATTACCTTGGCATTCGCTGAATAAGACCCTCGCCAAAATGGTTAAAAGCTATGGTAACCTGCATCACTTTATCGCCATCATCACGCCAAGAACAAAATCACCTACCAAGGATCAATAAAAAAAAATTCAAAAGTCAATTTTTAATGTAAATTAGAAAATTATTATTAAATAAAAATTTAACTATTTATTTTAAGATTTAAAATTTTTAATATTAAAATTCTATAATCTATTAAAATATATGAATACAATAATAGGATTTACCAAATCTTGATTTTGATCAACAAGGAGATGAAATGAGAATTATAAAAAAAATTGAAAAGTATTTATCCACAGCAAGTATTTATCAAATACTCTAAATTTAGATTTAGGAAAACCTGAAAGGATTAAAATATACAAGTTGTCTAACATCACAACTATTAAATCTTGTTAAATTTTGGTTGAGTTATTTGACCATTTGCTATTAAATTCTGTGAATATTCGGATTTTTGGTGGCTTAAAAAAAAAAAGTAAAATTTACAGCACATAATTTTTATGCATTTACATATTTAACACATAAAATTTGATATTTATGAGTATAATTTTACTTTAAAATATTAAGAAAAATATTATTTTTGTTATAATAATAAAAATTTATGGATTATATATATAAATATTTATGTTTAAATGTTAGATAACTAAATATATATATAAATACCTAAAAAAAAAATCATACCTCATTGTGATGCGTGAAATAGTTGTTGGAGATAGTAATTGCCGTTGATCCAATGATAGCATCAATGAGCCCATCAGCGCAGCTGGAGAGCGAGCAGTGATCCACCCAAATATGACTGCCACCAAAAATGGAGACGCCGTCGCCATCAGCCATCGTCCTCCACCCGTAATGCGAAGGCGAGCTCCTCACCATGGCATTACCCGTCGGCTTACAGTCATGGATATGTAAGCCATGAATAATAATATTAGTAACGAATTGTATCGTGAGACAAGCGCCATTAGCGATGTGTACGTTGACGCCGCGGCCGTCGATGGTCTTGAAGCTGTTCATGATGAGCTCCTGCTTGAGCGTGATGACCATGTCGCGCTTGAACATGATCCAGAGCGGCTCGTTTTGTATCACGGCGTGCCGGAGAGTCCCCGGCCGAGGGGTCACGGCGTCGTCGTCGCTGGGATCGGTCACGACGTAGTAGCGGCCGTCGCGGCCGCCTATGGCATTGCGGCCGAAGCCGATGCTGCAGTTGGCCAGCCGCTTGCGGTTGAGGTGCCAGTCGGGATCGCAGCGCCAGCAATCGTCGATGGGGTTGCCGGTGGCGCATGATAGGAAGCCAAGGTTGCGCCTTGCTGCGGTGGCGTTGATCGCCCTGCGTCCAAACGAGAGTTATTTTGCTGAGGAAGAGGAGAGCATGTGAGGAATAAATTCTGAGAGCATCAATAATGCTGTGGTTGAGATGGAGTAAATGGAAGGCAATAACTTTGATCACCGACACAATCAATGGCGGAGAGAAAAGGGATTAATCTAGCATGTGAATAGGTGTATTCTCGGTGGGTAGGAGGGGGAGTACAGGGAAGGACAAAGAAGGAGGAAGCCAACGACCACCGCAGGCCATTAATGAGGAGAGCGTGACAGTTCAGTTCAGGATGCTAAAAGCAAAACTAATGAAGGGGAGAAGAAAATGGTACCTGAAAGGGTCAGAAAAAACAGGGGAAGGCTCTGGCCTCGCTCTTACAAAGCCGAACCGGACACGAGCGTTGGGACAGACTTCGGAGTATAAAAAGTGCAAATTTTATTATTTTATTTTTAATTTTAGGTAATAGATATGTAAAAATATAGGAATTATGTATGCATACAAAATTTCTAAATTATTTCAATTGATTATACAATTCATATGTTTACAAAATTAATATTGTACTTTTTAAAGGGCCCAGTTTACTTATTTAAGATTAATAACATTTCTCAAAAATTTTATTAAATTAAAAAAAAATTATTTCAAAATATCATGTTGAATTTTCAGGCAGAATAGACTTAATTATCCATAAATTTGTTTTAAAATTAGTACAATTTAAGATACCAAATGCTATATTAATCTCAGTGTAAATTCAAAAAATAATAAAGCTCACTCTGACAAAATCAACTTCTTTATTCTTCTCTCTAAAGATGCAGTGAGCTTTTATTAAACCCCAAAAATCATAGAAGTAAAACAGAACAGTAAATCATATTTATAGCATTACCACTAATATAAGTTACCAATAATCATTAGTTCATATTATTTTTGTTGTAACTTTCACAAATAGCTATTTAAAAAATAAAATAAAAAACACATAATATAAGTAATTTTATAGAAATATGATAAAAAAAAATCTTTTTTATACTCTCCGTAGGAGTAAGAGAGAGCAAAAGACATTACATGTGAACCTCAGCGGCGACGATCTCTGGATCATTGACCGTCAATCACAGATCTACGCTCAGATCTGCAAAGAGAGAGAGAGAAAAAAATGCGTTAAACACTTTGAAGAATCTAAAAATAAATAAATAAAGCTTTAAAAAAAAAGATTTATACATAAAGTATCATCCTATTCTTATATATTTACAAATTAATCATCTTTTAATATCAAAATTTTAATTTGACATTCAAATATTAAAATTCATAACAAAAGTTCAACTCATATTTTTTTATTCGTAAAATTCATAGCGATTTGATCATGACATATACAAATAAATGAATCTTATAGTTCAAAAAAAATGAAAAATGATCAAATTATAAATATATATATTTGAGATGATTGAATTATAAATATTCCTTAAAAAATACCCACTCACAAGATCTTGAATTTAAGCTTAATATTTTAGAATTTATTTCAGTTTATGATTGAATTTACTATAAATTTCAACAAATTTCTCTTCTAAATTAAAAAATTTGATTTGATTTTATCTATTTTGGAATGTAGAGAGAGAGAGAGAAGAAAAGACTAATTGTTAGCTGAGTCACATGAAAAGATTTTGGATTTATTTGATTAAATTATATAGATCTAAAAAAGTAATGATACATAAGAAATAATTATCTAAGAAATTGTGATTCATAATTTTTTTATTTTAAAAAATAATCAAATCATAACCTTATTTTAGTAAAAGTTTTGGGTTAGAATATCTTGATTAAAATTTAATTAAAATGAATCGTAGAATTATTAAATTTATTATAGGATAAATATAATATACATATATGAATATTAAATAAATTTATATTGCATTTCCCTTAAATTAGAATATTATCATCCAACTATTTTCTTAACTATACAATAATTTTATAAGATTTAACTTATAGTATTATTTTTTAATAAAATTAGAATATATATAGAGAGAGAGAGAGAGAGAGAGAGAGGTGAGAGTAACTTCAACTAAGCATTTATCCAAATATTCTATAAAACTGAAAGTTTTGAATTTTACTTGAGGAGTGTGTTTTTTCGCTTTTTCCTTCAGTTATCATATTTCAGTCACGAAGAAAGTGAAAGGAGTGCAGAGATGATGGAAAATCAGGAACAAACAAAACGAACGATAACGGGAATGGCGTGACCAGATCTGTAGCACAAAATCTTGCCGTTGACGAAGACGAAGAAAAAAAAAAACGCAGATCCGGACAGAGCGCTCTCCTCTTGCTGCCGCCGCCGCCACGCTTGAACTCCTTCCTCCTTGCAGCTCCATTAATGGACCTCAGCGGAGAACACAATGCCTCTTTTAGCTTGTGTTGTAACAGAAAGGTTCCCCTTTTCTCGAGCATTTTACTACAGATGATGATAATTAAGTCTTTAAAATGTATAATGAACTGAAGAAAATTAGAAACAGATGAAGAACATCCGGAGTTTCCACAGACCAGAACAAATTTGTCGCATGATTGCGTAGGCTAATAGCTTAATTTTACCTGTTAACGCCGCTGAAGCCCAGTAATTCCCAAATCAAAATTAACTCCTAACGCTTCCCATTTAACTCACTCTGTGTTCGCATCCTATAACGCATCTCAGAGAAACCTCTTTAATGCACTCAGTTCTCTTACCATGAAACAAAAATCTCAATCAGAGAGAGAATGCACCTGAAAGGGGAGGTACTCCCACTGGCACAAGTCGTTCCGAGCTCCCCTGCGAGAAGCACGAGAAGATCCAGAGCAAATAAAGGAAACCACTTTAAGCACTTCGCCATTGCCGTCATTCCACCTTTCTCTCACACACACACACACTCTCTCTCTCAACTCCCTACTCTCGACCTCTCAATCTGGTGAATCCGAATAAGATATAAAGGGGGGAAAAAGCGAAGGGAAGAATGAGTGAAAAGATAGAAATAAACATGCAACTTATTGGGCACTCTACAGAAGTCTAAAAACCAAGCTAATTTATAAAGCGGTCCACAGAACCTCATTAGAGCTAATCATGATAATTAAGTACTTAATCCAATTTCACTTTTATTTTACATTCTTATTTATTTATTTTTAGAAATAAATCACATTATTTTAAAAACACTTAAAATAATTTTATAGTTGTTTTGAGTATTTTAAAAATAATTATTACTATTATAAATTTAAGTTCAAATTAAAATATAAATAAATAAAATAAAAAAAATGATCTCAAATGACTACTATTTTATTTTATTTTTTTTGCTTTTCTTCTTAAAAAAAGTTTCAAAACAAATTATGTGATGATCATGTCATATATATTTCGATGATTAGAGATCGATAAAATATTTTAGTTCTTAATAAATAATATAAATTTTCAAATTAATCATATAATTTTAATGAAGCATGAATAAAAATATTGTCATAAATAGTGTCCATATATCATCACTTGCATGAGAAACTAATCTTAAAATTTATTAATTATCATTGTTTTATATTTTCTAGCATGGCAATGCATCAATGACTCATTTGCAAATATAATTTCTTAGAAATTAAAATTTTAATATATTTGAAAAATCATAACTAATATTATTATCCACGTGCTTATGAGCACCTAAATCAGTAAATAGATGGTACTACGACCACAGATCTAAGTACGGAGAAAATTCTAATACGCTGAATATAATAAATGAAACATTTAATGAATGTCTAAATATACTTATAGTTTAGGTCATACTACCAAAAAGAAATTGCCCGTTTTTAATTTAGGTGTTTTTTTTATGAAAAAAAAATATAGAGAAATTATTACATGTAAAATTAGACATAATTTTAGATTTAAAATTCAATAATATAGTAATATATGATGTTCAATTAATATAAAATTATATATTAATTATAAAATATTATATATTACTATATATTAATATTATTAACTATATAATAATACATAATATATAATAAATATATATTATTATTATTATTATATTATTATTATTACTATTATTTTAGTTCATATATAATAATTATGTATTATTTAAATGCTAATTAGAATTATATTATTAGAATATGAATATAACTATTATATCTAAGATCCTCACTTAATAAATTTTCAAAAATTTAAGGGAAAACTGTGAACGGCTAAAAGCTGCAACCCGTCAGAACTTACCGCCATAACTGCCAATAACGGAATCCGTTATGTTTTTCACCACCGGCAAACGGGGAAGAATCACCGACGGCAAATTGCAAGCGGTGTCGGCGGTCACGTGCGGCGCGGTCCTTGGCATTATTAATGCGAGAACCTACGGCGGTCCCGCGCCTCGTAGAGGGGAGCCCAGCGGCCGGGAGTTTATCTCGTGAATCTTGAAGCTCCAGATTTTGAGGTTTGGGTTTCTAAAATTGTTTATTGATTTTGATTAAACTTTTTTTAATAATCTATAAATAAATGATTGAGTTGTGGAGCAAAAAAAATTCAATGAAATAATTTAATATAAATAATCTTAGAATGAATTTTAAAAATAATAGTTTTCTAATTTAAGCTTTTTTATATTAAAGTTTTATTTAAAGATAATTCTATTATTTTTTAAAGTCTAGGAGATACATTTTTGTTAAAGGATTTAGGAATTTTGGTGTAATGGGAATGACATGGTCAGTCATTTCCTTGATAAAATAATAATAATGATTTTATTTTAATATATTTTTGAAATAAAAATAACAAATATTATTTTTAAGAAATTTTAAAAATAGAATTTCTAAAATTAGTGTTGATATTTAGTTGCATTCAATTAAATAATAAATTAAAGAACGACATCATTTTTAAATGTGATTTTTAGTTACAAATAATCAAATGAACCCTAAGAGAAATTTGCTATTTTCTATAAAATTTATATTATAATGGATGCAATATATAACTTTTGGTACTTTACAAATATAGCATCCATTCAAATACAAATTCATCATAAAAAAATGAACATTTTTATATATACGTAAAGATTTTCACTCTCTTTTTATTCATCGCTTCTATTACCTATGTTGATTGATAGGCGAAGAGTCTTCTTTTTATATTATAATGATTATCTATTATAGTGGAGTAATACTCTTCATTAGAACATATATATATAATATAATAATATTAAATATATTATAAATAAATCATTAAATATAGTTAAAATCAACTTAAATTAGGTAAATTTGAGCTTAGTTACCTTGAAATCAAATCAATTTGAGCCATAGCACAATTTCAAACCAATTTATTTATGTTTGATCCAAGCTAAATTGCATTGACATTTTACAATTACCACCTAATTAAATGGGAGATAAATCATAAGTCAATATAATGATATCTCATGCAAAATTTGCATGTATAAGAGGATTTACCCTATAACTCCTTTAGGAATGAAATTTTAATAAAAGCTTTTCATTAAAATAGTGCATCTTATAGCGTGATCATTATAAAGATTATATATATTTATTTTTATGTTTCAATTGATTTAGTTGGGTAGAAAATTTAGTTTATCTTATGAACCTACGTCTAGGCATACATCACAGCACAAATATAACACAGAAAGAAACCTAAGAAAATTATGCTATTTCTATTGCACACCCAAAATAAACCATTGTTTCTTTTATTTTTACAAATTTCTTTTGAATTATTAAATTCAAAATATGATTGAAAAACTATTGTTCTTCTATAAAGTCTATATAAAAATATAATTAAAATTCATTAACTCTCTCCTGCTAAAAAATAAAATAAAATCTCCAAATGCATCCATTTGACCAGTAAGATCAATCTGGTTTGCCGTGTAATTTAAGAGGGATCATAAACCGAAAGGCATATCCTTGAAAGCATTTATAAGAGTATTCTTTCCAGGGCTAGAAGTGCGAATTTTGTTATGGATTTCATTAATTAAAATGGCCCTTCTCCACAGCCTAAAAATAATAGGCCTATAAAGAGTCCCACCATGCACATGGCCTAGAACGAACATTTTGTTTCGATTGACGTTATTTTAAATCCATATTTGTAGGTACAACATGGGACTGCAGAGAAATGAGATTTGCGCCGGAAATGTAGGCCGTTACTGCACTAATCATGCGGCCCATGCTATATCTCACAAATTTTAATATATATAGCACAAAGTAGGACTTAGAAGGATTAGCCATAGAGATGAGTCATCCCTTAGAAACTCTGGGAGATTTGCCTGCTCTATAGCCTAAACCTAATCCATACTTTTCTTTCTCAAACCAAATCTCAAATTCATGCCAAATCCAAACCGAATTCCTAAGACTAATAATCAATCCTATGATTAAATCAAGCTGAATTTTTTTCATAAATCTTATGATTGAATTCAATTGCCTTAACCTTAGCCAAGTCCAATTCAATTCCAATTTATTTGATTTTCTCAAAGATTAATTCAATCTCTCAATCATTTATCAAATCCAAATCCAAACTCAATTCCAGGTGATTAAAACTCAAAATCAAATCCAAGTTTCAAAAATTCCTTCATAAGCCATATGACCCATTCTCATAAGCTTAGCCAAATCTCACCTAAGTTATCCCAAATTTGATTATTTTTTCTTATAAATCAATTATTCCTTCATGTAGATTTACAAATATAAATAAAATTCATATTCAAATGAATAAAACTAAATCAAACTAAATCAAACTAAGCTAAGACCCTTAAACCACATTGACCTACCTCCAAAATTTAACCAAATCTTAACCCAAACCAACCCAAAATTAATTGGTTTCTTTATAAATAAATTATTCATTCATTTGTATTCATAAATATAAATGAAACCCATCTTCTAATGGCCAAAACTAAATCAATTTATTACTTAAGCCCTTTTGACCTACCTCCATGAGCTTAGTCAAATTTGCTTCCAAATCACTCAAAATAAATAGTTTTCATAAATTATTTATGTCTTCATTTATATTCACAAATATAAATGAAATATAAATTCAAATAGCCAAAATCAAATCCAAAGTTAAATCAAAACTCAATTCAAGCCTTTTAAGCCATTTCCTTGAACTTGGCCAAATTCTATCCAAATCAAGTCAAAACCAATGATTTTTTTTTTTTCTTGAATCAATCATTCCATCAATCATCTATCTAAATATAAATGAAATATATAATCATCAAACCAAACTCAAGTCAACCAAAGTGAAGCCCAAGTTAGCTTTTCATCTTAAAAACTTCAAATGAGCCAAAATTTATTAGACTCCAAATTGATTGTAGTTGAATTTATATTTCAATCATAGGCTCATATATAAGTTCAACTAAACTTGAATCAAGCCAAAACTAAATCGATTGACCCATTTAGGTCCACTTGACAGAAAGTGGTAAATGACCTTTTTGAGCCAAGTTATAATCCAACCCAAATTAGATTAAACCAAGCCCATCTAAGCCTCACATCATGAGCAATAATCACCCTAGGATGATCAATCACCTTGAATTAGGTCAAACCAAGTCAACTTGGTCCTTTGATCAAGTCAACGTTTAGCCCAAATGAAATCTAAACTAGCCAAAACTCACCATACACCAAATCAGTTAGAACCATTGATTCACACCAACTTATAATCAATGTTTGAATATGACTTGACCCTCACTTAAGCCAAACTAAGTCTAATTGGCTATTTGACCCAAATTGATCTAAAAAATCAAAATGGGTCAAATCATAATCTAACCTAAATTGATTGCAACCAATGGCTCAAGTTCATTCCAAATTGATTATTGAACTTGATCAAAGTCATAATTGAGCCCAATTTGACCAATTGGTCAACTTGACCTAACCTAGCCTAAATTGACCTAAAAGGTCAAATTGGCCAAAATCTAAATTGATTCAAACCAAAGCCTACAATCATTTTTAATTAACCAATTAAACAAGAATCAACACCTAACCCAACCTAACCCTATTTGGCCAATTTGGTCAAGTTGGTCAACTTAGACCATTTGACCTATATGAATCCAAATGAACCAAAATCAATCATAGGCTAAATTGATTGAAACCACTTGAACCAAAACTCTCCACATCATTTAAACCCAACCTTGGTTTGACAATTGATTAAATGTGACTAAATTGAGCCATCATGAACCAAATATGACCCAAATTGAAACCATATGACCAAACCCATTTGGAGCCAAAATCCTCCATGGAAAGTCTTCCATGGATTCTTTAGATCCAATGGTAACCGCTGATCCTTCCATCCCAACCCAGTATGATTTATCTTGGACCAAAGGAAGGTGAGTAAACTCACCTCCCATGCAAACCAAAAAACCAAAGGATCCAAGCAAGGAGATCAACCAAGATTAAACCTTGAGCCACCTCCCAAGCATTCCTCCAACTAAACTGAGCCACGTGTACTTGGTGGTGACCACTTTGGCGCTTTGGCGGGCTAAAAATGAGAAGCAATTTCATCCGTCCACCTCATCAAACCAAGGGGTATACCCCCATAATTCATGGGAAATGAGCTAATTCAAATCATCGAGCTTCCAAGGGCAAATTCGAGCCTCTTTGCAGTCCCTAGAGTGATCCCAAGCTTTCCTCCATCGGCATTTCCTCTTCAAGTGCGAAACCGAAATGGGGAGCTCAATCCTGATTCCAACTCCGTCATCTCTCAACTAAAATAAAATTCCTCTTACACACCTTCCACGCACATCGTCGAAGCCACCCAAGTCATTTCCCAAGCCCCAAAGCCACGGGAGAAGGGACTTCGATCACCATAGAGCTCCAAAGTGACGGAAGTTAATCCATCGAGCGAATCAAGAGGAATTGGCTTGTGTGCTACTCAACATGGTCTCATCTCTATTAGACGAAGCTACCTCCGTCGATCCCACCGCCGGTCCTGAGCTCCGATGAGGTAATATCCCAAAACCGTAGAAATAGAAAATTTTGGTTGGTATTTTGTGAAGAGAATTCGCATGTGAGCCCATCCTAAACATTGGATCCTTGTGGATCCCTCGCGCGAAGGTGTGGGTTGATTTTGGAGTGAATTTGAGCTCGAGTGAGCTCGGATCGAGCAATCCATGGCATACGAACTCCATCGTTCATTACTCGTGGGAAGGAGGATCACGGGCCGTACGTTTTTGAGTGATTGGAATGGACAGCTCTGATCAGCTCGTGCTAGATCTATCTATTTTCTCCCTTTATGCTGCGGGTTTGATTTGCATCCGATCTGAGATCAGACTACAGAGATCAATACCGCGTTCATCGCCACCTGACTCAACGCACAAATGTGACTACTTAAATAGCCAATCTCGCGGCGCCATGTGAAAAGTTTTTCGAGTTAGTGCGCCACATGATGCCGACAGGATTAAAGCTTTAATTAGGTTAACTAATGAGTTTCTTGAGGCTGAAATTTCCATAATTCATAATTAATTGTAGAAAAATCCAAAAAAATATAAATAATGACTCATTTTAAAGGTATTTTAGAGGGGAATCCATTAAAATTATCTTTGATTAATTTTGAATAGTAATTTTAGCTTAATTAAGGTTTAATTAAAAAATTAATTAGCTAATTACTCCATAATTAATCAATCAATCAATTTCAAACTTTTAGAGAATGTTAGGGGGATAACCTCTGCCTCTCTTATTTTTTTGGAATTTATTAGTTGATTAATTGAGAAAATTGATTGCTTGAGCTCTAATTACCTTCTTAACTTAATTAAGTGATAATTAAGCACATGAAAAATAATTAGTCAACAAATTAGACCCTTTAGTCACTATTTAATAGCAAGGAGACTTAGAAAATTAGATTGGGGCCTTCCTCCTAATCTTTCCTCTAAGTTTCCTTTTCTTTCCTTAACAAAAATATTAAGTGAAGAGAATGGATTAATGTATTAATGACTTGATTAACCTAATTAAAAGGATAATTGCATCTAATTTTCCTTAATTGATCCATGGGTAGAGCTTTAGGTGTTCAATAACCAAAGAGAGTTAATGAAATTATGGTTTACCCATATGTATGGAAAATCATAAAAGTAATTAAGTAAGTTCATTAAGCTTAATTAATTAATGATTGTAAGTTAATTGCATTATGCCCCATTCATTTCATAGGAGCATTACTATTTACTTTTCAACTTATTTGCATATTATATTGGCTCATAATCATTTAATTAATTATCTTAGGTAGCATAGGCAAGAGTTTAATTAATTGATTTAATTCATACCTTAACCTAATTATTGATTGCACTTTTGTAGTGAGTTCTCAACTTCTTCATCATAGATCTAAGACTCTTACAAAAATTAAGAGCTCCTTAGTCCTAAGACACTTCTAGTGATTAGGTGAATAATTAACTAAGCCTAGAGACTTAGAAGGGTTAGCCATATGGATAGGTCATGCCTTGGGATTTAGGGAAATTTGCCTACCCTATGGCCTAAACCCAACTTATTCTTTCCTTCTTAAATCAAATCTCAAATTCATACCAAATCCAAACCAAATCTCCAAGTTCACAATCAATTTCATAATCAAATCCAAGCTCAAAATTTCTCCATAAAACCTCATGATTGAATTCCATAGCCTTAAACTTAGCCAAATCCAATTCAATTCCAATTCAATTAATTTTCTCAAAGATCAATTCAATCTATCAATCATTTATCAAATTCAAGTTTAAACTCAATTCCAAATGATTGAAACCCAAAACCAAATCAAAAGTTCCAAAATTCCTTCTTAAGCCATATAATCCTCCTCCATAGCCTTAGCCAAATCTCCACCCAAATTATCTCAAAATCAAGTGAATTCTTTATAAATCAATTACTTATCCATTTATATTTACAAATATAAATGAAATACATACTCAAATGAGCAAAACCATATCAAACTAAATCGAACCGAACCAAGACCCTTCTTAAGCCATATGGACCGACCTTCATAAACTTAACTAGATCTTAACCCAAATCAACCCAAAATCAATTGATTTATTTATAAATCAATAACTCTTCCATTTATATTCACAAATATAAATAAAACTCACCTTCCAATAACTAAAAATAAATCAAACTAAATTGGTTTTCCTTCTTTTGACCTACATCCGTGAGCTTAGTCAAATTTGTTTCCAAATCACCTCGAACTCAAGTGATTTTTTTCATGAATTATTTATATTTTCATTTACATTCTTAAATATAAATGAAATATAAATCCAAATAGCCAAAACTAAATCCAAAATTAAACCAAAACTTAATTTATATCCTTTAAGCCAATTTCTTGGACTTAACCAAAATCCACCTAAACCAAGTTAAAATCAATGGATTTTATCTTTAATCAATCATTCCATCAATCATCTAGCCAAATATAAATCAAAACTACAACTATCAAACCAAACTCGAGTCAACCCAAGTCAAGCCCAAGTTAGCCATTTGAACTTGAAAACTTCAAATGAGCCAAAATCCATTGGACTCCAAATTGATTGCAGTTGGATTTATATTTCAATCCTAGGCATATGTATAAGTTCAACTAAACTTGAATCGAGACAAAACTAAATAAATTGACCCATTTAGGTCAACTTGACCCAAAGTGGCTTAAAGAACCCTTTTGAGCCAAGTTTTAATCCAACTCAAATTGGATTAAACCAAGGCCATCCAAGCCTCATATCATGATCAACAATCACCCTAGGATGATTAATCACCACAATTGGGTCAAACCAAGCAAACTTGGTCCTTTGACCAAGTCAACCTTTAGCCTAAATGAAACCTAAACTAGCCAAAACCCACCATACACTAAACTGATTGAAACCATTGATCAAAACTAACTCATAATCAATGATTGAACATGATCAAACCCTCAATTGGGCCAAACCAAGTCCAATTGGCCATTAGACCCAAGTTAACTCAAATTGTCCTAAAGGATCAAAATGGGTCAAATCAAAATATAATCTAAATTGATTGCAACCAATGGCTCAAGTTCATTCCAAATTGATTATTGAACTTGACTAAAGCCATAATTGAGCCTAATTTGACCAATTGGTCAACTTGATCCAATCTATCCCAAATTGACCTAAAGGGTTAAATTGAAAAAAAATTAAATTAAATCTAAATTGATTCAAACCAAAGACTACATTCATCTTCAATTAGCCAATTGAACAGAAATCAACCCATAACTTAAACCAATTTGGCCAAGTTTGGTCAAATTGGTCAGCTTGACCCATTTGACTCATTTGATTCCAAATGAGCTAAAATTAATTTTAAGCCAAAATTAAATCAAATTGATCATACCAAAATACTTCAAATCATCATTTGAACCTAACCTAAGTTTGGTTTTACCAAATTTAACCAATTGGTTATCCTAACCTTACATGACCTAATGTGACCCATATGACTCAAATTGAGTCAAATCTCTTAAAACCAAGCCATGACCTATTAGGACATGATCAAACTCGACCCAAACCCACTTGGGATCAGCCCAAAATCAGTCTAAACCTAATTGGAGCCAAACCCAAGGTAATCCCTCTTGGAAATGCCATCTCACATGTGATCTTACCCAAAAGAGAGCAAAGTCCACTCTCCCATCACCTTTGGCAGCCACCAATCACCTTTGGCAGCCACCCATCACCTTAATAGGGACCTACCTAGCTTCTTAGCCTACTCTAAGGAGGCTAGGGCTGCTCAAATCCCATCATTTGATGGAAAATTTTATCCATCCACTTGAACGGAGAAAAAAAAAAGGTTCAAAACTTGGGATTCTACATATAGTCAGTTCCCAAGAGCTTTCCCAAGAAAAGAACATCCCCTCCACACTTCCTTTGAGCCATTTGGACTGAAAAATATCAAAGCTGCAGATTCCATTGACGGTGGAGCGAGGTTGGTGATCACAATGTTTCAAAGCAAAGTAAATATTCAAACTTATTCCAAGGCTTGCTCTTACACCCAATCGCTCGCTTGGATCTTCACCGCCGCCGAAAAACATTCCCAACGAGGTAATTTTTCCAAACCATAGCCAGTCTTAGGAGCTTTTATTTTTGATGATTTTTATGTGATTTTAGGAACTTTCCTTAGATAAACCTTATAATTTTCATTTTATATTATCCCTACGTGAATTAGGAAGTTTTTCGACGAAACTTGACTCAGAATTGAGCCCAACTGGACCTCATTCGATCAATTTTTCATAATTTTCTTATTTTCTTGCTCGAAAACTTATTCCTTGATGTTATATCCAATCACCTCAATAAGTACATCCTCAGATCTACGTGGTGTCCCCCCACCATATACACACACATACATATCATGACCAAAAATAAACACCAATGATTTTTTTGGCGACTCCACTGGAGATGGTTCCTCTCTCAATTTCTAGTAAACAATTGTTGTCTCCAATCATCGATATTGTACTTATATTTCATATGAGTCCAAGGCTATCTTTCCTTCCATTGGCACTTAGCTTATTTCATTCTTAAGCAAAGCTAGTCAACATCCTCTAGGTTTTAGGACCTTACTTCTCATAGGTCCTGGATCCCCTATTGGGTTTTCCAATAGGTAAAAATAAAATTAACCCATGAAAGGAAATGATAAAAATTTAGAACCTCCTTACCACTAGCTTGTTGAGGTAAGGTTCATCTTAATGATTAAGAAAATAAATTCTTTTATAAGGTACCACTTTCCAAAAGCACCTTTTTCAAAACTCACATAACCAAACCCCATCTAGCGATCCCTATGATTATTACATGGAGGTTCTTTTCAAAATCATATTTTCAAAAGCACATTTTTGAAAATGACCATAGTCATTTAACATACTCAAAATTATTGAATGAGGAGTCTATTTTCAAATAAAATCTTAGCATAAAATTAAAACTTCACTTAATATATTCCATATATCTAAAGTTGGAGTTTCTATCTTTTCAAAAGCACATTTTTGAAAATGACCATATTCATTCAACATACTCAAAATTGTTGAATGAGGAGTCTATCTTCAAATAAAATCATAACATAAAATTGAAACTTCACCTAACATATTCCATATATGTTAAAGTTGGAGTTTCCATCTTTTCAAAATCACATTTTTGAAAATGGTCACCTTCATTCAAGATACTCAAAATCATTGAATGATGAGTCTATTTTCAAATACGATCATAACATAAGATTGAAACTTCACTTAACATATTTCACATATGTTAGAATTGAAGTTTTTCTCTAAATCACATATGAAAGCAAGACATATCATTAAATTTAACATACCTAAAATTGTTAAATAGATTTCCCTTCTTTCATAGATAATATAGATTTGACCTCCCTTAACATACCAGATTTGTTAAGTGAGGGTCTCATTTTCAAAATATGCATTTGGCTTTCACTTAACATATCTAATTTGTTAAGTGAGAGTCTCATCTCCAAAACATAAATTTGACCCCAACTTAACATATCAAATTTGTTAAGTGAGGGGCTCATTTTCAAAATATACATTTGACTTTCACTTAACATACCCAATTTCTTAAGTGAGAGTCTCATCTCCAAAACATATATTTGGTTTCCACTTAACATACCAAATTTGTTAAGTGAGAATCCCATTCTCAAATCATATAACATTTGGTTCCACTTAACACACCAAATTTGTTAAGTGAGAATCACATAATCATGTCATATTTGATTCCTACTTAACATACCAAATTTGTTAAGTGAGAATCCCATTTTCAAATCATATTACATTTGGTTCCCACTTAACATACCAAATTTGTTAAGTGAGAATCCCATTCTCAAATCATATTACATTTGATTCCACTTAACATACCAAATTTGTTAAGTGAGAATCACATAATCATGTCATATTTGATTCCTACTTAACATGCCAAATTTGTTAAGTGAGAATCCCTGTCGACCTCATTTTTAGAATGAGCTCTTAACCTTTCCATATTAGACATAGGACTCCTCTTAGACATTAAGAGTTCCTTAGTCTTAAGACACTTCTAGTGATTAGGTGAACACTCAACCTAACCCTAGAGACTTGGAAGAGTTAGCCATATGAATAGGTCATGCCTTGGGGGTGTTACAAAAACTTGCCTATCCTATAGCTTGAACCAAATCCTTACTCTCTTATTTTATGTCAAACTTCAAATTCAAAATCTTTCCTAAGCCAATTTGATTTCATCTTATAGACTTAGCTCAAATCAAATCCAAATCAATTCAAACTCAATAGATTTTCTCATAACCCATTTATATTCTCATTTATATTCAAAAATATAAATGAAATATAAATTCAAATAACCAAAAACCAAATCCAAAACTCAAATCCAAATCTAACCAAAATTCAACCTATACCTTTCAAGTCAAATTCTTGAACTTAGCCAAACCAACCTCAAATCAATTCAAATCTTTGGGTTTTCTTCATAATTCAATCAACCCTTCAATCATGAAACCAAATATAAATATAAATTGCAATCATCAAACCAAAACTAGATTCAAAACTCAAACCCATGCTTATCCTTTGAACTTGAAATTATCAAATGAATCAAAACTCATTTGACTTCAAATCACTTGCAAATGAATTTATCTTTCAATCATAAGTCCATATGTGAGTTCAACCAAACTTGAATCAAGCCTTGATCAAGTCAATTGACCCATTTAGGCTCACTTGACCCAAAGTGACATAAAGCACCTTTTTGAGCCAAATTCTAATCCTACCCAAATTGGATTGAACTAAGCCCACATAAGCCTCACATTGTGAGCAACAATTATCATGAGATGATCAATCACTCAAATTGGGTCAAACCAAGTCAAACCTAAGTGTTAATCAAGTCAACACTTAGCCAAAATGAAACTTAAACTTGACAAAATCCACCATAGGCCAAATTGATTGAAACCATTAATCAAAACCAATTTATGATCAATGTTTGAACTTGACCAAGTCATCATTTAAGCCTAACCTAGCCCAATTGACCACTTGACCTAAGTTGACCTAAAAAGTCAAAATGTGTCAAATCTTGATATAAGTCAAATTGATTACAACCAATGGGTCAAACTCATTCTAAGTCACTTTTTGAACTTGACCAAATCTTCAATTGGCCAACTAGACTCAACCTAGCCCAATTAACCATAGACCCAACTTAACCTAAATCAAGCTAAAATCAAACTAAACTAAAATTGATTGAAACCAAAGCTTGCAAAATATTTCAAATGACCAAACCTAATCCAACCCATGACCTATCCCAGTTGGGTCAAATGGGTCAAATTGGTCAACTTGACCCATTTGACCTAAATGAATTCAAATGAACCAAATCCAAATATAAACTAAATTGAACCAAACCAATGAATCAAAAATATTTTAAATAATTGAATATGGAACTTGACCCAACCCTTGGAACCAACCCAAATTTTAAATTTTAATTTGCTTAAATTAAAATCAAAGCCAAATGACCATTTTACCCCTAGGTCAAGGGGTAACCATGGCCAATTCCACTTGGAATTTGGTCATATCCTTTTCATGGCCACTTGGCACCCTCTTAGTGGACCAAGTGGACACCAATGAGTGTAGTGCACATGACCCAATAGGTTTGGGTTAGCCTTGACCCAACCCATAGCCAAACTGACCACCCAATAGGAAATTCTCCACATGGAATCACTTCTCCACTCAAATGAGCACATGGAAACTTTACCACTCCACTCTTCTGCCAAAATTGAACCATGTGGAGCTTAAAATGGCCTAACCAACCCACTCATTGTGATCAAATTTATCAAAATAGAAGAGACAAGCTCGATCATCAGATCCTTGTCGGGGGAGATATACTCCCCCTCATTTCATCTCAATTCACATCATTCACACTCGATTGAGCCATAGGAACTCAGAGCAACCTTCTCCAAGTTCCTCCAAGCTTCCTCAAGCCCTTTTGAATTCTCCATTTTTGGATTTCTTCAAAGCCAAAACAAGGGTGCTCATTGGAAATTCCACTTTGTTCAATTCACCACCACATGCCAATTCCTCTTGCAAGCACCTTTAAGGCACCAAGTTGAGTGCATCCAAAGATTTTTCCATGTTTCCAAGGCACAGGAGGAGGGAGCTAGACCAAAGTTGCAAGCACTTGAAGCTCATCTTGAACAATAGAAGGATCTACTCAATCTCAAGCCTTCAAACTTTCAACAGGGCTTCATCTCCACTAGTTGAAGCTACCTCGATGGTTGGGAGCACCGATGATAGCCTCCAGCGATGTGCGAATCGAAACTCGAGCATAGGTATAGATTTTTTTGGTCCTTTGTGAAGGAAAGTATCATTTCAAGTGAAATTGATCATTAGATCTCCTCCTCCTTACTTCTTGATGGTGTGGGTTCGATCTTAGCTCAATTTGAGCTCAAGTGAGCTCGAATCAAGCCCAAGGACGGGGCGGTCACCTCTCCATGGCGAGCAGGATGAATCATGGTCCATCCATGTTTTGGATGGACGGTCCTGATTAATCCACATTAGATCTGCTATTTAATCTCTTTAATACCGCGGGCTTGATCTTGACCATCCGATCTTTGATTGGACGGTGCAAGGGAAAGTGAGTAGCGCAGTCGGCTAACTGTGTAGCCGATGTGACAACTTAAATATTGAATTCTATCGCGCCACATGGAAAGCACAAGTTGTGTCAGCAGTCAATGTGACGCCGATAGGATTAGTTATATAATGAGGCTATTTAATTATTCTGTAATTATAAAACTTCAAAAAAAACATAACTAAATATTGAAAAATCCAAAAAAAATGTAAACTCAACTTCATTTGAAAGATAATTCAAAGGGGAATAATATAAAATTAATTTTAATTAATTTTGAATAGTTATATTTTCTTAATTTGAGTTTTATTAGGGATGTAATTATATTAATTACTCCTTAATTATTCCAATGATTAATTCCAAACTCCTTAGGATTAATTAGTGGGATAACCTCTGCCTCCCATGATTTTCTTGGAATTCATTATTATATTAATTTAGGTAATTGCTTGTTTCATCTCTAATCATTCTCTTTATTAATTAAATGATTAATTAACCTATTAAATGATGATAAATTCATTAATTAAATTTGTTAATCATCATGGAATAGTGGATAGACTTAGGGAATGAGATTAGAATGTCTTTACCAAATATTTTCCCTTAAGTCTATTTCATTTGAATGAAAACTTAATTAATTTACAAATTTATTAATAATTTAATCATTTCATTAATTAGCTTAATTAACCAAACTTAAAATAAAAAATTAATCCATAAACTTAATCACTTAATCAATCTTTTCTTGGGTAGCTTATTTAGGTGTTCAATAACCTAAGTAAGCTTAAGGAAATCAAGTCCAACCTACATGTGTGGGAAGGGTTATGAAAGTACTTAATTAAAACTCTTAGCTTAATTAATCAATAATTATGAGCCAATTGCATTAGGTCCTTTCTTTCTTAAGGTGCATTGATGATTTAAATTCAATGTGGTTGCATATCATATGTTGGCTCATAATTGTTTGAGTAATTATGTTAAGGAGGTGTAGGTAAGGGGTAATTAATTGATTTAATTCACACCTTAACCTAAATAAAATATAAAGTTAATTTAATGGTTCTAAAAATTAAACTAAAATAACACACACATGCGGGAGATGAGTTAGGATCAACAAATCTTCTCACATTTTCTAAAATAAAATCAAATTTCAAACAAAACTAAAATTTTCTATAAACAATTTTGATTCACTCTAAATGATCTTATTCTATAGGATTATCTTTAGGAAGTAATTAAGGTGAATGAAATTACATGCTTACATCACTTTATTTCTTTCTTAGCATGCTAAGTATTGTATGTCATATGAAAGTCATGCATTCATGTCTTTTGAAAAGTAAATTAAAAATGAAATGTTTCCTTTAGGTCAAATTACATGTTTTGGATAAAGTAAGAATATGAATGGCTATTATCACTATTAAATCCAAAATTATTTTGAAAACCTATAAATCAAACATTACAAATGAAGGGTATGCTACTTATAATTACTTATAAGCTTGCATGTGAGTCTAATATAAGATGTGCATTATGTGACTTTTTCTTCTCTTCTCTTTTAACATGGTTTTGAATAGGATTTTCAAAGTGTATAGTTCATTTGAAAAGAACACAATACTTGCATAAATTCATTCCTATTCATTCCTATGTTATCAATTAAAAAAGATATTCACACTTACACATATAAATTTATAAATCAAACAAACAAACATAAATCTTTTACGTGACCCTTTTTTCATTCATTTCTTTTTATACATGCACATGTATTTAAGAAAAGTGGTATATTAGTCTAGACATCCCGGGTTTGAGGCTTTAAGTAGCCCCAAGTAGGTCTTGTACCTTACACCTTATAAATAGAAAAACATGTCTTCACTTATGTCTTTCATACATGTAAATGTTATAAATGATGAATAAAAGAACCCTCTCTTTTCTAATTAGAAAAATCATGCATACATGGAACATTCCAAGTTTTCTTAAGCAACATCCCTTAGCATTTATCATTAAGGTGTGCTAAATACTTACATTTGTATGTATAGGTATGCTTAGGATTCTTCCATATGCATGTTACACATGTTGGAAAGAAATAAAGTGTTGTGCATTTTGTAAAGTAATTCACTTTACTTAATCTTAAAATGCCTCTCTCTTTGGATAGGTTTGTTAAGGGAAAAATCTAAACTTAGGATTAATTAAAACACATAATAAAAATTCACTAAAATAAAAATCACTAATGAATCTATCTTAAAAATTACTTAAGGTAGGGAGGAAAGAGAAGTTCTCTTCTCTTTTCCTCTCCTTACAACACTTAGTAATTAATTGTAGGTTCATTCAAACCAAATCAAATCATAAAAATAAAATCAACCAAATTAACTAAATCACTTAAATGAAACAACCCTCTAAGTTGAATCCTTCATTCTTAAAAAATTATACTGTTAAAGCCTAGCTAAGACATACCACACAAAGCTTAAATGACATACACATTAGACTAAGTCACCCCTTCTAGTCCTATGTTAGGATGGTGCATGGTTTGATGCCTGATTTTGTTTTATAATATAATATTTTAGTCTGGATGTTAGAGTATATATGCGTAGACTGAATGGTAGGATGATTTTAGTCTAATCATTATCTTCTGTAGGGGATTGTGCTTAAGGGGTGCTGCAATAAAAATATTAATGCTTTTCACTATGCAAGTTGCTTATACCCCTAAGAATAATCCAAAATAGGGCAGGTGGACTTAGTTACCCATGTTTGGGTGCTAAGTCTAATTTATTCATATACATGCTTGGGATCATGTGGTTTGTTTAGTTAATATATATTTTATAGATTTTAGTTAGGTTTACTTTTCCCATTTACATGTAATTTTATAAATTAGGATTTGGAATGATTGTTATGGGATATTAGGATGAACATTAGTCAAAGACTTTGTCTTATGTACCATATGAAGCCTTCGGAGCAACTACCTTCCAACCAACCAAAAGAAGGAAGAAGAAAGAAGAAAGAAGAAAGAAGAAGAAAGAAGAAAGAAGAATGAAGAAATGTAGAATGAAGACCCCCATAACATGAATTCCTTTTTTATTATAATTAATTCATTTATAATCCGGGTTGTATAAGGGTAGAGCTCGATTACCCAATTTGTTTTTAGGTTTGTACAGTGAAGCCTAGCCACAAAAAGCCTCTTATTCTTTTACGCTAACTTTATAAATTATTTGATGTTTGTTTAGTTTACGCATTAACATGACATGTTTTCCTAGTTTCTTCCTTTCTTTGATGAATGGCCTGGATGCGATTAGACTTTTAGAAAAAAATAAATTTTCTATCCAATTAATTAGCTCAAAATTAAAAATTACACAACTCATAACCTCACTTAAAGCCTAGGTTATAAAATAAGATAAAAGATTTAGCAACCCCTTAGCTGAATGTTATATGTTTTTACATCATGTATAAAAAATATCTTGTTTCACTCTTGTTATAGAGGGCTTCCATCTTGGCTAGAGAACTTGGCTTGACCTTTGAGAGCCATGGTAGAAACACACCTCCTTTCTTACTGATTTTGGCCCATAATCTAATTTCTCATGCATTAGGCATATGAATCCCATAGCCTGTGTCAAATGAATTATCCAAAATAAAAATAAAATATAATAAAATTTGCATTAGATTTAAGTCATTAATCATGCCCTACATGATCTAGTCTCTTAGGGAGTGTGTTTAAGGACTTAGTCTCTTTCTAAATAAATAATAGCTTAGCTATCTTGCAAAAGCATAAGACTTGCCTACATGTATTTAAAATCATAGGAGTTAGTTGTGCCCCCAGTGGTTGTAAGTCCAAATAATTGTGGTTTATCCTCTTGTGGAGGTAAAACTAAATACCCATTTTCACTTTAGATTTAGGTCATGCCTTGGCCTGCCAAAGCTCCCTAGGTTTTAGGTTTACTATTTTCCTTAGCCATAAGCATAAATTTTCACCTCTTGGCATTTTCACAATCTTGTGTTATGAAATTGTAATCCCTAGATTTCTAATAAAAATTTAATTCAAACAAATAAATCACTTTAATTTCAAAAAATATAAAGCCCAACCATAGGATAGTTTGTTATGCTTACTAGGATTTCTAGTATCATAAGCATCCCTTACTTATCTTCATTTAGTTTCGATAATAACTCACTCCTCTTGATCAATCCCATATGTTCTTTTAAAAATAAGCCAATTGATTGATAATCCTATCTTTGAAATCTTTGGAGACAATGATCATTTACCTTAATCGAGAGTATTCCTAAGGAATCTCATTCCTTAGGATATAATTAACTATGGGCTTGCCTCCATAGGGAACTTAACGAACCCGGTTTAAAATAAACTTTACTTTACTTTTCATGTAAAGTAGGGAAGAATCTACATTCAAGACCCATAGTCCTTATTAAGGTGATTAGTCCATTGTAGGATGGTGACTTACTCTCTTGAGATAGTACATCATTCCAATGTACCTGTCACCCTAATAAGAACATCTATAAATCTGCGTGGTGTCCTAACAAGGCGATATTTTATTTTTGTTTTCATTTATCTCTCAAACAAAAAGATAGATGAAGATAGAAATAATTTTAACCACAGATTTTTCTAGTGACGCCACTGGGGAAGGTTCCTCTCTCCATCTTTGATAAATGATCATTGTCTCTAAATATCAATAGTGGGTTTGTATTTTATACGAATCCAAGACTATCTTTCTTTTCTTTTAGCACTTAGTTTATTTCTTCCTTAAGCTAAGCTAGCCAATATCCTTTAGGTTTTAGGACCACACTCCGTGAAGATCTTAAAACCCTTATTCGGTTCCCCAATAGGTGAAAATAAAAATTTAATAAAAAGAAATAACCAAAGACTTCCTCCTTACCATTTTTACGATAAGGAAAGGTTCATTCCAAAATTAAAGGAAAATAAATACTTTGTAAAATATCAATTTCCAAAAAAGCACTTTTTCAAAATGCACATAATAAAATGTTTTGCACAAAAATCAACCTCATCTAACAATCTCCATGATTGTTATATGTAGGATCTTTCCAAAAATAAAATCAACAATCATATTTTCAAAAGCACAAATGAACATCTTCATTCAATTTGTTGAATGAAGATTTCATTTGTAAAAGAAAATCAACAACCATCTTTTCAAAAATGAAATCAATAATCATATTTTCTAAAAGTACAAATGAACATCCTCATTCAATTTTTTAAATGAAGATTTTATTTTCAAAACAAAATCAACAACCATCTTTTTAAAAATGAAATCAACAATCATATTTTCTAAAAGCATAAATGAACATCCTCAATCAATTTCTTGAATAAAGATTTCATTTTCAAAACAAAGCCAATAATCATCTTTTCAAAATTAACAACAATCTTTTCAAAAATCAAAATTCAAACAACACATGGATCCTTTATTTATCATACTTAAATTTGCTTAGTAAAGAATTCTCTTTTGAAAATCAAAATTCAAACAACATTTGGATCTTTCATTTAGCATAACCAAATTTGCTAAGTAAAGATCTACTTTCCAAAATCAAAATCACAAAAATGAAACACATTTAGATTTTTATTTAGCATACCCAAATTTGCTAAGTGACGATCCTCATTTCAAAAAAAAAAAAAACACATGGATCCTTTATTTAGCATACTTAAATTTGCTAAGTAAATAATTCTCTTTTCAAAATAAAAATTCAAACAACATTTAGATCTTTCATTTAGCATACCCAAATTTGCTAAGTGAAGATCTACTTTCAAAAATCAAAATAAAAAAAATCAATTACATTTGGATCCTTCATCTAGCATACTCAAATTTTCTAAATGAAGATCCTCTTTTCAAAAAAAAAAATAAAAAATAAATAAAATTCAAACAACATTTGGATCTATCATTTAGTGTACCCAAATTTGCTAAGTGAAGATCCACTTTCCAAAATCAAAATCACAAAAATGAAACACATTTGGATCTTTCATTTAGCATACCCAAATTTGCTAAGAGAAGATCCTCTTTTCAAAATCAAAATCATAAAAATAGAAACACATTTGGATTTCCTTAGCATACCTAAGTTTGCTAAGAATCCTCTTTTTCAAAATCATCAAAACAAAACACATTTGGATTTCCTTAGCATACCTAAATTTGCTAAGAATCCTCTTTTTTAAAATCATCAAAAATAACAACACATTTTGATTCTTTATTTAGCATATCCAAATTTGCTAAGTAAAGATCCTCTTTTCAAAAATAACAAAATAATTGGATTCTTCATTTAGCATACTCAAATTTGCTAAGTGAATATTCCATTCTCAAATTCACACATAATTCACAAATAAGCAAACAAAAGAAGAAAATTATTTTCAAACACCTCACCTAGCATGCCCAAATTTGCTAAGTGAGTAAATTCTAAAATCACAAATAAAAATAAAATCATTTGACCTTTCAGTTTAACATATTCAATTTTGTTAAATAAAGGGTCCCCAAACTCAAAAAATCAAATTCAAATATGAACCTATGGAAGCATCAATCTCTTCAAAAATATTTGAACCCATTATTAACAGACAAAAATTTGTTGAAAATGGATTCTACATTCAAAAAAATCTTCTTTCCAATCAATCTAAAAATCTCTCCAAATTAATTTGAGCCCCACTTAACACTTTCAAGTTGTTGAGTGTGGGTTCAAATTCTAAATAAAAATTTAAAAATCAACAAAGCAAGAAATCTAATTCGAGTTTGTTTTCCAACATTGCAGACTTTTAGTCATTTTCAGTCAGTTCTGTTTAGTACAATTTAGTTCAATGGCAGCACAGAAGTACGTGTTCATATTTTCTTTTGAGATGGATTTTGCCTTGGATCAGGCCAGCCTCCTGCAGTCTGACTTCGCCCACCTCATCCATTTTGGTTGAGGCTTTGAGGAGGCTAGGATCAGATGTGAGGGACCACCCTCATGATAGTCAGCAAGAGCATGGTGACTGGGCAGAAGCTGGTCAACTAGGTTGAGTTATCATCTGATTCAGAGATTTTCTCACTGAAGAGGAAGGCTATGGAGTTCCCATAATAGTAGTAGTTTCAGCACCAATGCACTCAATTGTTCCCCCTTGCCCCCTGTAGCTAGCACTCATGGATCCTTCCAAGGGAAGGCTCCCGATTCAGGATTGTCTCCTCGCCAGTGGGTCTAGTTCCCATACTGCTCGACCTACCAGGACTCAGTGCCAAAATAAGAATTGCATGATCAAGAGGTATCATACTCACATAGCCAGGGAGTTGGAGGCAGTTTCTCAGGTTGCAGTAGAGAAGTTTCCTAGGATGGTTTCCCCACTGATTAGAGAAACAAGCTCCACCCTCTCTCTAGATTTGATAGAGAGGATGTTAGGAGGATTTCAATTTCACCCCCACCAGCATTACAACTTTAGGATCCTATTAGTGAGAGGAGAGAGGTATCTTTGGCCTTATTTTATCTTTGAGTGGCGAACTATGGATGATCAGAGTTTGGGGCTTAGTTTGATTTGTGTTCAATCATCCCCCATAGCGTGGGTGATGATAGATAGGAGAGGGCGGGGAGGCCCGTACATGTCATACTACTAGCAGGGAGAGGTACAACAAGCGGTCAACAGCCTCACCCTTGTGGACCGGTCGATTCGATGCATCATCATAACATGATCTCTACCATCATGGGAGCTCTACCAGAGAGAGTTGGTGGTGCCTCCACCCACTTCTCATCCACTTTCTCCGTACATGTTCCAACATCCTGTTCTAGGCCATGAAGGCGCATCAGGAGAGAACCGGTGATCTATGACCAAGAGATCCCATTCCATCTACATGGTGAGGTGGTCTCTTCTCGCTCACTAGTCATGGAGAAGGAATGTGACCTCGTATAGTAGTCATTCCATCACCACCACCACGCGGGCTATGGAGATAGAGTAGAGGAGGAGAGCAGTTATCCTCATGGCTATAGATTCTCCTAGGAGTACTACTCCACCCAAATTTAGTGACAGCTAGGAGCATATTTCCTCTAGCGAGCTTAGCCTTCATAGGGTTTGCTCTCCAGTAGCAGGAGAGGCTAGATGTTTATCTGTTCATCACAGTGATCCTACTACTGGTCAGCCTCAATCCTTTGTACCTATTCAGTTGGACCGATCCCTAGATGACATTGTAGCTCAGTATCTAGTGGAGAAAAAGAAGATCTTTAGATATGCCTAGTCTGATTTAGAGGATGAAAAAGTCAGTTTTGATATGAATGAAGCTGATTTGTTAGAGGATTTAGTAGGGGTACACATGGTAGACACTAGGGGTTCCCTCCTTCATGATCAGTAGAACATAGAAGGTGATGTGGCTGAGCAAGAAGATACCACCCACTCGACCCAACACCTCCTTCAACAAATAAAACAAAATGATGAACAAATAGATAGGATGGGGAAGAGGCTTAAAGACTTACTGGCAGTAATTTTGGCACTTAAGAACCAAGCCTTAGCAGTGCATCCTACCATAGCAAAGACTGGTCAGCCTGAGTTGTTGCATGTCTTGGATCCAACCAAGACCTTACCAGCAGTTGAGTAGGGTAGCACCAGCTTATATAGGAAGGTAGTGGATAATACCTCTGTATAAGAAAAGGACATTAAAACCATGGTTGAATAGCAAGTGAGGAAAGTGTTGGCTCAAGCTCGAGAAGGATCATCGATTCCAAAGGGTAGACCCTACCCAATGGAATTCAATACCATCCAGTATCCTAAGGGTTTTGTGCCACCTTCTTTTAAGAGCTTCGATGGAAGCAGGAGCCGAAGGTAGCACATAGCGCATTTCAGGGCCAGTTATTGCAATGCCAATGGCAGTGATGAGTTACTCTTCCATTTTATTATCAGTAGCTTAGCGGGCATAGCCTTTGATTGGTACGCTGAACTCCCTAATAATTTAGTGAAGACTTTTGCTGAGTTGAAGTAGCTCTTTATTAAGATATTTGCTGGAGCTCAGCAAAGGGTGACTATAGACAATCTTGTTGTGGCTCAACAACACTATGGTGAGCCTCTCATTGATTATATTCTTAGATGGTACAATTTGAGTATAAAATGTGAACCACAGCTATCTGAACAACACGCCATTAAAATTACTTAAGAATATTCATGGCCTAGTTTCCTTTATGCTCAAAAGTTTTACCATCAAGACATTTAAGAAGCTAATCAACAAGGTGGCTAGCTTACAAGGAGAAGCCAAATAGTTGCCTTTTTTGGGTCAATCAACAAAGCTAAAGCCACAGAAAGCTTATGAGAAGAAACCAAGGCGTGTGATGGTAGATAAGCAGTAGTTGGCCGGTGGTATGAGAGACCTCAGCTCCATAGTCATCACTTCCACCTCCTCTCCACCAAGGCCATCCTACCCAGCCACCATAATAGCCTCCATGGCCTTCACCCTCCTCCTCGACCATATCCCATAGAGCATACACATACGTCGTAGCTACCATCCACCTACTCTTATGGATAAACTAAACAAACCATATTCATTTAAGAGAGAGATAATTAGGAAAATCTTTAAGAATCTCTTAAAGAAATCAATTTTTTAGCTACCTGAACCCAGAAGGCTGGAGGAAGTAGGCAAAAGCAATGATCCTAACTTTTGCCCCAACCACCGCATGCTGGGTCATGTTTTGGAGGATTGCT
Source organism: Cymbidium sinense (assembly GCA_021442155.1). Lineage (NCBI taxonomy): Eukaryota > Viridiplantae > Streptophyta > Magnoliopsida > Asparagales > Orchidaceae > Cymbidium > Cymbidium sinense. Next base: position 248,422,471 of record CM038214.1, read on the forward strand.
TTACATTCAAGGACTGGCTTGAGCATAGCTACAAGACATGTCATAGTTATCCCAAAGGAATACCTTATGGAACAACCATCTAGTTCCATTAGGGTAATCCTTGGGGATACCTGCGATCCTTCAAAAACCAAAGAAGGTTGGGATATCTCCTTATCCTGAACCTCTAAGAAAATTATATCCAAAATCAAGAAACTTTCCTTGTATGTACGGGGTAGCTCAACTCCATCAAGGAAGGTTTGCAAGTTAGACAACTTGGGAAGGTAGAGTTCAGCAATAACCCGTGCTACACCGGCCGGGATAGCCAAGTAGCAAACCAAGACAGTCCACCATTGCAGCTACTACCTCAACCAGCACCTCTACTTTAGCTAGCTCTTCCTCTAGTAGACATCTTGCATTAGCATACGAGTGCATCAAATCCCTCACCCCACTTACTTTACTTGAATTCTATATGTACCTCCTTCAAAATCCAAGAAATCAAGGAATAAAGTTAGTTTGAATTACATTTATCCCTTTTGATGGGTTTTCTAATTCTACTTTAAAACTCTCAAGTCTAAATAATAATTATAACTAATCTTCCTCTTCTAATTGAGTTGGACTTCCTTCTCACGATACTATGGGTTCACCTCTTGAGATAGACTTGGAATCATCGATTCTAGGGTCCCATAGGAGAAGCTAGGTGAGCTGCGGTAGAACCTTCCACTAACTTGCCACAAGAGATCTTCAAAGTCAACCTCAGTAGTGGCAAGGTTCTACCTCCTAGGGCAGCACCTAAAGATAAGAAAAAATAAGTCATTAGTTTAAATGATTGAGAAGCCCCTCCACAGGATGCTCCACCCTTGGATATGCTTGTGGAGGATTAGCCCAAAGTGGATTACAATGTCCTCTCTCACCTAAGAAAGTTACCATCTAAGTTAAGCATATACGATGCCTTTATCTTATCTAAAGAGATGGGAGAATCATTTATCAAGGCTCTTCTTAATCTAGAGATATACTTAGCTCAGTTGACCACTATTGGTAAGGAGGCACATTATTCCAGAGAAGCCCAGGGAGTCACTTTCACAGATGATGACATTCTTCTAGGGGACATGTAGCACAACCGCCCACTCTACATTATAGTGGAGATGGGCAGATTCAGACTCTCCAAGGTTCTTATTGATCTAGGTGTATCGGTGAACATTATGAGTCTAAAGACCCTTGCCTATTTGAGGATCGACATCTCCACACTTCGAGGAGATCAGATGAAGTTGAGAGATTCAATGAACAAGGCGAGAGTTTGGTTCCATAGTGTTACCTTTGGAGATAGTGGTGGAAGGCAGCCAAGTTCTATCATTGATTCAAATACTTCATTCACTACTTTTTCTCAGGCCTTGGATACATCAGAACAAGATGATTCCATCCTCCTCCATTAGTGCATCATGTTCAAGAAGGATGGGATTGAGTGCTGTGTCAAAGGGGATGAAAAGCCATTTTCAATCAGAGAGATTGAGATATATGAAGATGCGATCTACTATCTTCCTCAAAACACCCTTTATAGTGAATTTGGTCAAAATTCAAACAAAAAGAAAAAAAGAAAAAAAGAAAGAAAAGAAAAAAAGAAAGAAAAAATGAAATCAAGTGAAGAGAAAGGACATGAGGAAGAAGTAAAAGCATATCACATTCCACCCAGTTCATTCCATCATATGGACATATGGGTAGATGACTCAACCTCCACCGGCAGAAGAGAGGCAAAATAGAGGTTTGAGGAGGTGGAAGACCCCTTGGTTGGCCACAATAGCGTTATGTTCGTTCATGGAGTACCCTACTATTCACATAGACTTGGAATCTAGCTGAGGATGAGTCTAATGTGATTAGCATACCAACCAACCCTCTCGGAGGTTTCATTAGAGGTGACACTCAGGCAACAATGAAAGGAGGCCTCCAAGCAAAGCAAGTATTGAATCAATGTATATGTGAAACTAGCTAGGAACCTTAGCTCTAACCTCACTTTCCTCAAAAGTTGAAGGTTTAGTAGTTAAGGAAGCCCCCCAAGTCTTCCATTGATAAGTCAAAGAGATTCCTATTGGGATCATCATCCTCAAGTCCAGAAGTGGATGTAGAACTTGAGGATAATTCATATAAAGAATTAATGGAATTTCCTTTTGATTGGTACTCACCTTGTGTTCTTAATCTTGCAAAGAAAGGTTTGATTCCTTATACATGGTCTAAGCAAAGGTCAGAGTACTTCAAAAAGCTATGGAACAATAGAGGCAGGGATGCACAATCAAAATTAAGACTAGGATTCGATACAGTAGGTCTAATCGATGACGATGATTACTACTTAGTTGTCACTAATCATTTGGAGTCTGATAGGTTCTTCTCAAACCACACTAACTCTTATGAGGATGTGTGTTTAAAAACTTCAGATGATCTAGATGATCTCCAAATCAAAGATGAACCACCAGAATTTGAAGATGAGATCTATTCAACAATTGATAAGCTTAAAGAAACCAACCTAAGGATAGAAGAAAATCCACACCCGACATACATCAGTTCGTTGTTGAATGAAGAAGAAACTAATGACTTAGTTAGGCTATTGATTGAGTTTAAGGATTGCTTTGCATGAGTTATGAAAGATGCAGTTATCTCACGTAGTCCACAAACTAGCAATAGATCGACACTAACCTATCAAGCAAGCTCCTAGATGCATGCGATTAGAAATTGAACAACAGTCATTTCTAAGTCAAGATCGATGTTGGTTTCATCGGAAGAAAAATATCCTACTTGGTTAGCTAGTGTCGTCCCAGTTAAGAAGAAGAATGACCAAATTTGCATATGCATCAATTTCAGGGAATTAAATAAGGCTTGTCTTAAAGATGAGTTTCTTCTTCCTATACCATAATTAATGGTTGACATCGCCTCATCTCATGTAGTATTCTCCTTCATGGATGGGTCATTTGACTATAAGCAAATTAAGATGGCCCCTGAGGATGAAAGGAACACTACTTTTCGAACCCCAATCGAAATCTATTATTATAAGGTTATGCTTTTTGGCCTTAAAAATGCTGGTGCCACATACCAACGACCCATGACTCAGATCTTCAATGAACTCATCCATCATCAGGTTGAGTGCTATGTTGATGATTTAATAGTCAAGAGTAAAAGGAAGACCATCTCTTTGACTTGAGAGTAGTTTTGAATGGTTAAGATAATTTAACCTCAAAATGAATCCTGAAGTGTGCATTGAGTAGCTTAGAAATTCCTTGAGTTTGTTATCGACTGGGGGGAAATAGATCAAAAGATCAAAGTATCTTAGAAATACCACCTCCCAAAAGCTTAACTCAACTCAGATCTTTCCAAGGATGGTTGGCATATCTAAGATGCTTTATCTCCAACCTATCAAGGAGATGCAAGTCATTTTCAGTACTTATAAAAAAGGATGCCAAGTTCAAGTGAGATGACAAGTGTCAGCATACCTTTGAAGATATCAAGCAGTATTTGGTGAAGTTTCTAGTTCTAGCAGCCCCTATCCCGGGTAGGACACTCATCTCTACACTTCTTTGCATTGGACTCGATGCTTTGTTGGCCCAACCAATGGGAAGGGAAGGAGAGTGCTCTCTACTACCTCAACCATCGTCTGATCTCTGTTGAAGTGAACTACCCACCTATTGAGAAACATTGCCTAGCTTTAATCTTTGCATCCCAAAAGCTACAACACTATATGCTTTCTCATAAGGTGAACTTAATTTCTAGAACCAATCCACTACAGTATCTCATGACATGGCCAACGCTATCTGAACATTTGGCATGTTGGGCCATGATTTTCTCATAGTTTGATATCACATTCATACTCCTCTATGCGGTGAAAGGACAAACACTAGCAGATTTCTTAGCAACACACCCACTTTCTGCTGATTCTCCGCTTAGTGATGATCTCCATGATGATCGTGAACTTAGGGGAGGTTGACAACCTCTGTTGGGAGATATATTTTGATGGTGCATCTTTTTTTCATAAAGGAGAAAAATCACGATCTACTCTTTATAGAGAAAGAGGGGGTGGAATAGTTCTCTTAACTCAGTGATGTGATGAGATTCTCATACTATCTCTCCAATCTTGCACACATACAGTATGAGGCTTTGATTGCTAGTCAGGTTAGCCATTACAATGTGTGTCAGCATCAACATCTGGGGATTCTCGGTTGGTCATCAACTAGATAGATTGTTGGTCTACAAGGTTCTCAAACCAAACTTCATTACCCGAGTATACCATGAAGCGGTTATTTAAATCTAAAGTCACCATCTACAAGGTTCCCCGAGCAGAGAATGCAGTAATAGATGCTTTGGCTAAACTTTCCAAGGAATTGGCATGTCTGGAAGATGAGTCCATTCTAATAAGGGTCCAAAATAGATAAGTCCTATTCCTTATTGATGCTGAACTTGTTGAAAGACTTTCTCTTGAAGGGGAGGTTATCATTGCCAATAAGGACAAGGAGCTGGATTAGAGGCAACCGTTCATAGATTACTTAAACACCAGTAAACTACCTCAAGAAAAGTCACAATCCCATCAAGTGAAATAGAGAGCTCTCTCCCATGCTCTCATGGATGACACCTTGTACTGACGGTCCTTTGATCAAATATGGTTACGCTGTTTAGACAAACCCATGCTTAATTGTGGTATCATTGACCTCATTTTTATGAGCTCTCAATCCATCTTGGACATAGGACTTCTCTTAGACTTTAAGAGTTCCTTAGTCTTAAGACACACATCTAGAATTGGTGGACACTCCAGCCTAGACTTAAAATAGCCATGGAATAGGTCATGCCTTGAGTGTTAGAAAAATTTGCTCCTTTGGCTTGAACCATTCCTCACCTTCCTTCCTTCAGTCAAACTTCAAATCAACCTTATTTAATTTTCTCCAAACTCAAATCAATGCCCCATGATTGAAACATATGATTGAAATATGATTGAACCCATAATTGAAATTCCAAATTCCAAATTTCTTAAGTCTTAATTCCCCTCTTGGGACTTAGCCAAAATATCAATCATTCAAATCTTTGAGATTTCTCATGGCATTTATATTCTCATTTATATCCACATATATAAATGAGATATAAATTCAAATCAATCAAACTAAATCAAATTCAAATTTCTAATTCAAAATCACTCTTAAGTCCTTAATTTCCTCTTAAGGACTTATTCAAATCAAATCTAAATCAATTCATATTCATAAAATTTTCTCACAACTCATTTATATTCTCATTTATATTCACTATATAAGAATATAAATTCAAATGATCAAACCAAATCAAAATTAAATCAATTCACAAAATTTTCTAAGTCCTTTAAATTTCCCTTCATGGACTTAGCCAAAATATCTAAATGAATTCAAACTCATGATATTTTCTCATAACTCATTTATATTCTAATTTATATTCACATATATAAATGATATAAATTTAAATCAAATCACCCATTTGAACTCCAATTTAAAATCTTCTTAAGTCCTTGTCCCTCGGACTTAGCCTAAATCATATTAAAATCAATTCAATCTCATGAGATTTTCTCATATTCATTTATATTCTCATTTATATTCACATATATAAATGAAATATAAATTCAAATCAATCACTAAATCAAAAATAAAATCCAAACTCAAATCTTTTTCCAAGTCCTTTAATTTCTCTTAAGGACTTAGCCTTTGATAATGATCAAATCACTTCAAATACTTAAAATTTTCTCACTTATTTATATTCTCATTTATATTCACATATATAAATGAAATATAAATATATCATCAAACCACTTCCAAAAATCAAACTCAAATTCAAAATCTAAGCCCCAATCAAATCTTGAACTTAGCCAAATCAATTTCAAATCAGCCAAACTCTTGATTTTTTTCATTATCAATCCACAATCATGAATCTAAATTATAAATCTTCAATCAAAACTCAATTAAAAAATCAAGCCAAAATCCATTTCATGTTCACTTTGAACTTGAATTATCAATGAATCAAACCCATTTGACTTTTCCACTTGCAAATGGATTTATATTTTATCATAGTTATATATAAGTTCAATCAAACTCAAATCAGGCTTTGACCAAGCCATTTGGCCCACGGACTCATTTGACCTAAAGTGACCTAAAGTATCCCTTATGAGCCAAATTCTAATCTTAAACAAATTGGATTGAATCAAACTCACTATCTTATCATCTGATCGATCATCATTGAGATGATCAATCACTTAAATTGTCAAAAGTCAATCATGGGTTGAAGTCAATTTAGCCAAAATGAAAACCATATAATAAAGATCATATAAATTGATTGAAACCATGATCTAAGTTCATTCATGACCAATGTTTGAACTTGACCAGTCAACATTTGAGCCTTTTGGATTTACTTGACCCAAGTTGACCTAACTTGACCTAAAAAGTCAAATGGGTCAAAACTTGATCTAAGCCAAATTGATTGAAACCAATGGGTCAAGTTCATTCCAAATCACTTGTTGAACTTGACCAAAGCCTCAATTCCAAACTAGACTCTTTAGCTCGATTGACCAACTTATAAAGGGTCATGTTGAGCAAATTCAAACTTAACAAAATTGATTGGAAAAAAGATATCAATCTACTTCACGCAACCAAACCTAAACCTACCCCCTAGCTCAAATAGGTCAAATGGGTCAAATTATTCAACTGACCCATTTGACCTAAATGAAATTAAATATGACAAATTACCAAATTGAATCAAACCAATGCCACCAAAACATTTCAAATGGTTATATGAACTTGATGACCCAATTTGACCAATTGGTCAACTTGACCCAAGTTGACCCATTTTGACCTAAATGGGTCAACATGAAACCATGCCAAATGAACTCCAAATCAATGAAACTTGGCCAAACCTATTTTCTCCTTCAACATATCCAAATTCAAAATCATCCAAATGACCATTTTGCCTTAGTCCATAGAGCAAATTTTGGCCAATTTCACTTGGAATTTGGTCAAACCCTCTTCATACCTACTTGATACTCTAATAAGTTAAAACCTATAGATGGTGCACCAACAATGGGTTTGGGCGTCAACTTGACCCAAGGCCAAACCATGTGGCAACAATCATGTCTCCACTCAAATGGAGCACATGGGACTCAAATCCACTCCCAGCCTAAAACGAACTCAGGATAGCCAAATGGTCTAGCAAACCCTTGTAGCTCAATTGGATCAAAATGGCTCCTCCCTTCCGATTGTCCAATTGCAAAGGAAGATATACTCCCCTAATTCATTTGAATCTGATTCCCATTTCGATTGATTGAGGAAGCAGGAGGAGTCTTTTCCATGATCAAGCTCTCTCAAGCACTTGCCAATCTTCTCGATTTTCACAATGAAAATAGGGAGCTCCATGAATTTTAAACAGCCAATACTAAAATCATTGCAATTCACTTTTGCACACTCCATGAGACCAAGTAAAGTGCACCAAGCTCTCTTCAAGTCCAAAGTAAGGGGAGATCACTTCAATCAATTGAGCTAAGGAGGAGTTGGTCCATAGAGCCATCCACTCAACCTCAATAAACTTTCATAGCTTCATTTCAACCAAGCTTCTCCAAATTCGGTGATCACCTACGAGGTATGCCATTTTCTAACCATTAAAATCAATGTGGTGTGGAGCTTTGTGAAAGAAATTTTAATCTCATGGAATTTTGACCATTAGATGTGGTTTCCATTAGGTTTAGATGGTGTGGGTTGATTTTTCAATCTTCGATTTTCCTGAGTGAAAATAGAGCTCCAAGATTTTAAACTTGGGATACTCAAAATCATTGCATTCACTTTGCACATCCATGTGAGGACAAATAAATGCACCCAAGCTCTCTTCCAAGTTCTTGAAGTGGAGATCCACTTCAATCAAAATCAGCTCAAGCTAAAGGATTGGTCCTAGAGCCATCCACTCAACCTCAGCTAAAACTTTCACCAGCTTCATTTGACATAAAGCTTCTCAGAATCACATGATCACCTCACAGGTATGCCATTTTCTAACCATTAAACTCAATGTGGTGTGGAGCTTTGTGAAAGAAATTTTAATCTCATGGAATTTTGACCGTTAGATGTGGTTTCCATTAGGTTTAGATGGTGTGGGTTGATTTTCAATCTTCTCGATTTTCACAAGGTGAAAATAGGGGAGCTCCATAGGATTTTAAACTTTTACTCAAAATTCAATTCACTTTGCACACTCCATCAAAGGACAAAGTAAAGTGCACCCAAATCTCTTCCAAGTTAGAAGTGAGGAGATACTTCAATCAAAATGAGCTCAAGCTAAGGAGGAGTTGGTCCATAGAGCCATCCACTCAACCTCAGCAAACTTTCACCAGCTTCATTTCAAAGACAAAGCTTCTCAGGGAATCAAGCGGTGATCACCTGAGGTATGCCATTTTCAACCATTAAACTCAATGTGGTGTGGAGCTTTGTGAAAGAAATTTTTTAATCTCATAATTTTGACCGTTAGATGTGGTTTCCATTAGGTTTAGATGGTGTGGGTTGATTTTCAATCCAATTCAAGCTCAAATCATCTCTTTGAAAGTAGACGGTCCTCATTTTTCACAGGGAAGAAATGAAGGATCTCTGGCCATCCAACCGCACATTTTGGATGGACGGCCGAGATTAAATCACATTTTATATCCTATTTTAATCCCCTAATAATTGTCTTTAATCCAATCAATCCTTGATTGGGCGGTTGAAATGGCGTCGCGCCATGTGATTATTTGATGTGATGTTTAAGTATCAGCATGTAAAGGGAAGCCACATCTATTATGTGTGGCATCTTAATAGATTAAGAATTAATTAAGGTTTATTTAATTCTAATATATTGCCTAAACTTTTAAAATTCATATCTCAACCTAGAAAAATTAGAAAAATATGAAATGAATTGCATTAGAAAGATAACTGAACATAGAATATTCTAAAATTAATTTTGAATACTTCTTTTCTCTGAATTTGGATTTTATTGGAAATATTAATTTGGTAATTACCATTTATTTAATACACTAATTACTCCCAAACTTTTTAAGTATATTTTGGGGGATGACATTTGCCTCCCCTAATTTCCTTGAGATTTATTGGTAGCTTAATTGGGAAAATTTCTAATTCATTTCCTAATTACCCCTTATTATAATTAAAGATAATTAAGAGTTTTATTAGTGGTTTAATCCTTTGTTGAAGTTGATTATGGTCTGTTTCAATGAATAGGAGGTTTAGAAAATAATTTTGTGGTATTTCCCATAAGCTATTCCTTAAACCCCTTTTTCTTTTTTAATCCTCTTTTAATTAAGAGTTAATTCACTAATTTCTCTCTTAATTAATTTCCTAAATTTCTAAAACTTTCCAGAACTCAATTAATCTACTTGGGATAGATGCTTAGGTGTTCAAAAACCTAAGTTCAATTAAGAAAATCAAAATTCAACTCATATGTGTGAGGGGTGTTTTGAAATTGCTTAAGTTAAACCCCTTAGTTTAATTAATCATTAATCATGAGCCAAATTGCATTGACCCTTTATTCTAGGTGCATTGCAAATTTAAATTCCTTGTGAGGTTTTATGTCATCTCATTGGCTCATAATTATTTGATTAACTATGCTAAGGTGGTGTAGGTAAGAAATAATTAACATGCTTAATTCATGCCTTAACCTAATCAAAATATAAAATGAATCTAATCATCTAAATATTAAACCAAAATATCAAACACATGTGATAATGGGTTAGGAACAACAAAATCACTTCACATTTTCAAAATTAAATCAAATTCAAAATAAAAAGAATCATATTAAATAAACTTTGATTTACTATAAGCTTTCTTATTTCATAAGATTGTCTTTAAGAATTAATTGACATGAATGTGTTTACATAACTTTATTGCTTTAGTTCTTCCCCAACATGCTAAATATGTATGTGATATGATTTCATGCATTCATGCTTTTCAAAAATCAAATTTAAATTGAAAATATTTCCTTTATGTCAATTTGCATGTGTTGGCTAAAGTAAGAATATGAGTGGCTATTATTACTATTAAATTTAAATTATTTTTCAAAATATATAAATCAATTATCAAAATTTAAAGTACGTTACTTATATCTTACTTATAAGTTTGCATGTGGGTAAAATATAAGGAAGTGCTTAGTGTATATTTTCCTTCTCCTTTCTTTTAGTATAGTTTTGAATAGGATTTGACAAAGTGTATGGTTCATTAAAAAAGAACATAACACTTGCCTAATTCTATATCCTATTCATGCCTATGCTATTACTTAAGAAGGATACTTATACTTGTACATATAAATTGCATAAACAAAAATAAACCAGCCAACATAAACTTTTGCATTCTTTCTTTTCTATTCATTTCTTTTGTACACATGCTTGTATTTAAGGAAAGTGGTATATTAGTCACAACACAGGGTTGTGAGGCTTTAAGTAAGTAGGTCTTGTACCTTACACTCTTAGTTATGATGGCCTCATCACTTATGCCTTTCATACATTCATATGTGCATGTGAAAATTGGATAAGAAACCCCTTTGCTACTTAATGAAAATCATGCATCATAAACATTCAAATTTTCTTAAATTAATTTCTTAGCATGCATCATAAAGTGTGTTAAACATTCCCATTTGTATGTATAGATATGCTTATGACTCATTCATATGCATGCTATACATGTTAGGAAAGAAATGAAGTGATGTATGTTTTGTGAATTTAGTTCATTTTATTTATTCTCAAAATTCCTTTATTTTTTTGAATATGGTTGTTTAGAGTTCATCTAAACTTAGGATTAATTGAAGCATATAATAAAACATTCACTAAGAAAAACTAAAACATAAATCCACTTTAGAAATTACTTAGGTTAGGAAGGAAGAGAAGTTCTCTTCTCTTTCCCTCTCTTTATAACAGTAATTAATTGTAGGATTCATTTGAACCCAATAAAAATATAAAATAAAATCAACCCAGAATAATTAAATCACTTAAATGAAATCCTCCTCTAAGTTGAACATGCTTCATACTTAGAAAATTATAACTTAAAGCTATAAAGCATACCAACACATAAACACTAAGTCATCACTTTTAGCTTTAGGTTAGGATGGTGCATGGTTTGATGCTTGCTTTTATTTTATGATATATGTTTAAGTTTGGATGTTAGGATGTACGTGCATAGAACAAATGATAGGACGATCTTAGTCTAATTATTATCTTCTGCAGGGGATTGTGCTTAAGGGGTTTTATAATAAATAAAAATATAAATACTTTTGCTGTGTAGGTGCTTATACCCCTAAGCATAATCCAATAGGCCAGGTGGACTTAGTCACCCATGTGTGGGGTGATAAGTCTAATGTACATGCTTAAGATTTGTGTGGTTTGTTTAGCTAATCTCTATTTTGTAGGTGTTAGCTAGATTTATTTTTTCTTTTTATGTAATTTTGGCAATTAAGATTTTGGAATGATTATTATGGGGATTGGGATGAGCATTGGTCATAAGATCTCATCTTATGCACCATGTAAAGCCTTTGGAGTATCCACCTCCAACCATCTAAAAGAAGGAACCAAAGAAGAAAGAAGAAAAGAAGAAGAAAGAAGAAAAGAAGAATGAAGACATGAAGCTTGAACATAATGAATTCCCTTAATTGTATGTAATTCATTCGTAATCTGGGTTGTATATGGGTAGAGCTCGGCTACCCAATTTGTTTTTTTTGGGTTTGTGCAGTGGTGCCCGACCAAAAATGGCCTCTTATTCTTTTGCGATCAGCTTTATAAATTGATTGATGATTTGCTTATCTTGTGCATTAAGTGGCATCCTTTTCTAGTTTCTTCCTTGCTTTATGTATGGCTGGATGTGGATTAGGCTCTTAGAAAAATAAATCTTTTACCAAATTTAACAATTCAAACTAAAATAAAGAACTCATAACCTCACAAAGCTTAGGCTAAAATCAAGATAAAAGAATTAGCAACCCCTTAGTTGGATGAGTACTTCTTTTATAACATCATGCACAAATGAATATTATTTTCACTCTTGATTGGAGGGCTTCCACCTTTGCCAGAGAAATTTATCTTGACCTTTGAGAGCCATAGTAGAAACACACCTCCTCCTTTCTCACTGATTTTGGCCAATAATCTTATTTCTCATGCATTAGGCATATAAATCCTATTAGCTTGAGTCAAAATGATTGTCCAAAAATAAAAATAAAATGAAATATAAATTACATTAGATTTAGGTCATTTGAAGCATACCCTTACATGATCTAGTCTCTTTAGGGAGTGAGTTTAAGGACTTAGTTTCTTTCTAAATAAATAACACTCTAGCTATCTTGCATACAACATATGACTTGCCTACATAAATTTAAAATCATAGGAGGAGTTAGTTGGTGGCCACCCCCAGACGGTTGTAAGTCCAAGCGGTCGGGTGGTTTGTCCTCTCTTGTGGAGGCAAACTAAATACTCATTTTTTCCTTAGATTTAGGTTATGCTTTAGGCCCTCACCAAAGCTCCCTAGATTTAGGTTTTGAGGTTGCTTCTCACCTTTGTGGGCCATAAGCTTAAATCCTTACCTTTTAGAAATTTCCTTAATCTTGTGTTATGGAATCATAAGTCCTAAATTTCCAATGAAAAATTCAACTCAAATAAATTAAATCAATTTCAAAAATATAAAGCCCAACCATAGGATAGTTTGAGATGCTCACTAAGTTTCCTAGCATTGTGGGAAACTCTTACTTATCTTCCTTTGGCTTCGATAATAACTCTCTCTTTGATTAATCCCATTTGATCTTCTGAAATATACTAATCAATTGATAGTCCTACCTATTGAAATCTTTAGAGACAACAATTATTTTCTTTAGTTGAGAGTATTCCTAAGGAATCTCATTCCTTAGGATGTAATTAACTATGAGGGCTTAACCATGTAGGGAACTTAACAAACTCAGTTTAAAATAAACCTTACTATACTTTTCCATGTAAAATAGGGGAAGAATCTCTGGTACACATGCAGACCCATGGTCCTTAGGAGTCCTTATTGAGGTGATTAGGTCTATTGTAGGGTGGTGACTTCTATCTTTTGAGATAGTACACCCCTTCTCAATGTCATACCCGATCACCCTCAATAAGAATATATGTAAATCTATATGATGTCAAAATGCATAAAAAAGATGTATATCTCCATCTTCATTTTATCCTGCATAGGGTGAAGGTGGAAGTATATATCTTATTCTTTTAGAAATCTCATATTAAAAATTTTTACCACAGGTATATTCAGGTCTATGCGGAGGACATCAATCTAATCCGAAGATGAAAGCAAAGATCAAGAGACTAGGATATTACTGACCTTTATTGATTATATATTGTATGGATGTATCTAGGAGGTGTCATCAATGTCATGTGCATGGTGTGGTCTTACATCAACCACCCAACATTCTCCATCCTACATTTGCTTCATGACCATTAGGGTGTTGGGTACCACATTATAGGTCTTATCTCCTCCTTCATTGGTTCATCTTAGCTCATCTACTTTTTTGAAGTGGGTGGAGCAATCCCACTCAAAAAGGTCATAGCTCAGCATGTGCTCTAGTTTTTTAGGAACCATATCGTATATAGGTTCAGGGTGCCTCGATGAATTATATCCAATAATGGTACTACACTTAAGCACCAAGACCAACGGCTTTGCTAGAAGACATGATATAGATTGGAGATACTCCACCATCTACTACCTCAGAGTGAATGGCTTAGCAAAAGCATTCAACAAAACTCTCATCCAAATACTAAAGAAGAGGCTCGACGATAACAAATGACAGTGGCATGAGCAATTGGTCAAAGCTTTGTAGGCATACCACACCACATATAGAACTCTAACTCAATCTACCCTATTCTCCTTAATGTATGGGTTTGAAGCCATTCTACCCTTAGAAGTTCAACTCCCATCACTAAGGATAACATTGGGTAGCAAGATCACTACAGAGCTTGAAGGTTTGGAGGAGAGACGCCTATGGGTGTGCCAGAACCTTGAGTTGTACAAGGTTAAAATGATTCAAGCTCACAACAAGCGGGTCTGACCTAGGTCTTTTCAAGTAGGAGAACCTGTATTAGTCCTAAGGAGACCAATTATTACCCGTCGAAAGATGGGAGATAAGTTTGAACTCACTTGGGAAGACCCTTATGTCATAGAGAAGGCCTACCAAGGAGGATCCTATCAGCTTATTGATTGTAAAGGGGAACATTCGATGCTTCCAATTAATGAGCTCTATTTGATGAAATATTACCCATAATACATGTTTGAAAATAATTATCACTAAAAGAACAAATTTTCATTTTAATTCATCAATATTTTCTTTTTCTTCAAAGCTTTGTTTGCTTGTCTTGCAAATCTACCATGATGTATTTAGGATAGGTGTAAGAGAACCCAAGAGTTATCCTATCCCTCTTTCATAACATAAACATAAATCAAACACAATTTCTCGATGCTACTAGAATAGGTGTGAGAGAACCCAAGAGGCATCCTTTTTCGATTAGCATAGCTAAGTTAGGTGTAAGAGAACCCAAGTGGTATCATTTCTTGGTGGGAATCCCAACTGCCATTCATGAGACCATTTCATCAAATTCCTCAAGCGTGTTTAGGGCAGGTATAAGAGAACTCAAAAGGCATCCTATTCCCTTTAACATAGGCATAAAAATAAACACAAATCTTTTATCTCAGGCTATTTTGATGTGGGAGCTAGCCCCCTTTGGCACCCACTCAATAGCTGCTCTAGGTCAGGCTACATGCTACTTTGCTAGTATGTCAACCCAGTGGACATTTGTCCGACGGATGTGAGTTCTCGTATTTTTTTCCTGACTTGACCATTGCAAACCAACGAGCACCTTATTAGTTTGCTAGACTTCACTGCCCAGCCAATAAGCTACCTCTTGTTGATTTTTTTTAAGAAGATGTGAGTCCCCACACTTTCCTCTTAAGCTAACCATCATTCATTAACTAGGTCGAGTATATTGAGGTTTAGGATAAATCCTCTAGAGGCTCCTTTCTTCTTGACTACTTTTGAGTTGATATAAGTCCCCTAGTGGCAATCACATAGTAGTCGCCTAGATCGATAACACACAGATTTGAAGGCACTATCCCTACAATCAGTTCTACTATAAAAGGATGTGAGTCCCCGAGCTTTGTTCCTAGGCTGATTGTCACAAATCGACGGGCACCTTAGATTGGTTGATGTTTGCTATGCTAACAGTAACTCACCTTAGGTTGGCACTCTCTCTGTAGTCGCCCTTAGGTCAGGTTCAATTATTTTTCCACAAGAACGTTAACCTGACAGTCATTTTGCTTTGGAAGATATAAGTCTACTACACATTCTTTCTAGCATGACCGCCTGTGATGGGCAAGGCGGGTTGATTTGTTGCCCGAGCGATCACCCAGTGGTCTTTTGCAATAGAAGATATGAGTCCCGTTCTTTCTTCTCTTGAATTGACCATTGCAAACCGAAAGGCACTCCTTTGGTTGGACAGTTCTCCCCTCGGGAAGCTGCTCCCTTTGGTCTAGTAAAATTTAAGATAGGTCAAGGTTGATATAAGCTCCTTCTCAATGTGATCCCTCGCAAACCAACATAATCCATCAAAATTAACTAAAAAAATGAAATTAATCTCGACTATCTTTGAGATGATTTAAGTTTCCCTGCGGTATTCACTTAATAGCCAGCCTGAGGTTGGGTTCAATTTATTAGCTCATCAATGGATCACCCCAACAATTGATCCCTACTTTGGAGGATGTAAGTATACTACGCTTTCTTCTTAGTACAATCTGCACACCGAAAGACACTCCTTTGGTTGGGTAGTCCTACTACATGCTCGATAGACTACCTCTTTAGATTGATAAATTTGAGCTAGATCAAGGCCAACATGGCCCCAACTCAGTGCATTTCATGACAAACCAACAGGAATCACTCCAAATTCAAAATTTTAAAATCTAAAATAAATCAACCAACTTCCCTAGTGGAGTAAAATGAAATAAACAAACAAATTCAACCCTTCTCCCTCAGTGGAATCAAATCAAATAATCAAACAATCATAAATCAACAAATCAACTCAAATTTCTCCCAGATTCAAATCAAATTGAACCTCTCATCCTCCTATGGATGATTTGAACCTGTTTCCTAGTAGAAGGTTCACTGACTCTATTCCTAGTGGATTACTCTTTCACTCTCTTATGTCTTTGACATGAGTAGAGTCACATTGAACCTAAGCTCTTGATTCCTTTTACACCTTGGGTTAGGAGTAGATCATTTCTATTAGCACTTGTGATCATTTGATATTGTTGATCACCTCGGTCAACACCAATATATGCGATGTACCTTGTCAGTCACACCACACCTATTGGGCGCCCTTTGTTGACCTCATTTTTAGAATGAGCTCTCAACCTATCCATCTTAAACATAGGATTCATCTTAGACACTAATTGTTCCTTAGTCTTAAGACACTTCTAGTGATTAGGTAAACACTCAACCTAACTCTAGAGACTTGAAAGAGTTAGCCATAGGAATAGGTCATGCCTTGGGATAGCCACCGACAAGGTATGGATCGAAACTGAGGATAGGTGTAGATTTCTTTGGTCCTTTATGAAGAAAAGTATCATCTCAAGTGAAATTGACCATTAGATCTCCTCCTTCTTTCTTCTTTATGGTGTGGGTTCGATCTTAGCTCAATCCAAGCTCAAGTGAGCTCAGATCAAGCCCTAAGGGACGGACGATCGCCATATCCTGCAGGCAAGGCTAGGGATGAATCATGGACCATCCATTCCGTGTGTTTTGGATGGATGGTCCTGATTAATCAAAGTTAGATCCATTATTTAATCCCTTTAATACCACGGGCTTGATCTTGATTGGACAATCTGGAAAGTAGCCTTCGCTAGTATGTAGCGTGACAACTTAAATAATGAATCTATCGCATGTGGAAAGCACACATCAACTCCCACATGCGATGAGATTAGTTAGATAATTAGGCTATTTAATTATTTTCTAATCATAAAAACTTCAAAAATCCAAAACTAAATGTAGAAAAATCCAAAAAATGTAAACTCAACTTCATTTGAAAGATAATTCAAAGGGGAATAATATAAAATTGATTTTAATTGATTTTGAACAATGATATTTTATTAATTTGAGTTTTATTTGGGATGTAATTATGTTAATTACTCCTTAATTATTCTAATAATTAATTCCAAACTTCTTAGGGTTAATTAGTGGGATGACCTCTGCCTCTCATGATTTTCTTAGAAATTATTAGATTAATTTAGGTAATTGCTTGTTTCATCTCTAATCACTCCCTTAATCAATTAATGATTAATTAACCTATTAAATGATGATAAATTTATTAATTAAATTTGTTAATCATCTTGGAATAGTGGATAGACTTATGGAATGAGATTATGATGCCTTTTCCAAATCTTTTCTCCTAAGTCTATTTCATTTGAATGAAAACTTAATTAATTTGCAAATTGATTAATGATTTAATCATTTTGTTAAATAGCATAATTAACCAAACTAAAAATCAAAAATTAATCCATAAACTTTATCACTTAATCAATCCTTTGTTGGGTAGATACTTAGGTGTTCATTAACCTAAGTAAGCTTAAGGAAATCAATTCCAACCTTCATGTGTAGGAAGGGTTATGAAAGTACTTAATTGAAACCCTTAGCTTAATTAATTAATAATTATGAGCCAATTGCATTAAGCTCTTTCTTTTTTAGGGTGCATTGCTAATTTAAATTTAATGTGATTTCATATCATATATTGGCTCATAATTATTTGAATAATTATGCTAAGAAGGTGTAGGTAAGGGGTAATTAATTGATTTAATTCACACCTTAACCTAAATAAAATATAAAATTAATTTAATAGTTCTAAAAACAAAACTAAAATAATACACACATGTGGAAGATGGGTTAGGATCAGCAAACCTTCTTTCATTTCCTAGAATAAAATTAAATTCAAAATAAAATTAAAAGTTTATTTAACCAATTTTGAGTCACTCTGAATGATCTTATTCTATAGGATTGTCTTTAGGAATTAATTAGGTGAATGAAATTACATGCTTACATCACTTTATTTCTTTCCTAGCATGCTAAGTTTTGTATGTCATATGAAAATCATGCATTCATATCTTTTGAAAAATAAATTAAAAATGAAATGTTTCCTTTATATCAAATTGCATGTTTTGGATAAAGTAATAATATGAATGACTATTATCACTATTAAATCCAAAATTAATTTTAAAACCTATAAATCAAACATTACAAATGAAGGGTATGCTACTTATAATTACTTATAAGCTTGCATGTGAGTATAATATAAGATGTGCATTATGTGACTTTTCTTTCTCTTCTCTTTTAACATAGTTTTGAATTGGATTTAGAAAAGTGTATAATTCATTTGAAAAGAACACAACACTTGTTTAAACCCATTCCTATTCATTCCTATGTTATCAATTATGAAGGATATTCATACTTACACATATAAATTAAACAACCAACAAATCAAAGAAACAAACATAAACCTTTTCTATGACTCTTTTTCCATTCATTTCTTTTTGTACATGCACATGTATTTAAGAAAAGTGGTATATTAGTTTGGACATCCCGGGATTGCGAGGTCTTAAGTAGCCCCAAGTAAGTCTTATGCCTTACACCCCTAGTGTAGAAAACAAAAGTGCCATACTCACTTATGTCTTTCAAATATGTAAATGTGCTTATAAATGATGAAAAAAAGAATCCCTCTCTTTTCTACTTGACAAAATCATGCATTTATGGAACATTCCAAATTTTCTTAAGCATCCCTTAGCATTCATCATTAAGGTGCTAAATACTTATTTGTATGTATAGATATGCTTAGGATTCTTCCATATGCATGTTACACATGTTGGAAAGAAATGAAGTATTGTGTGTTTTGTGATAGTAATTCACTTTACTTAATCTTAAAATGCCTCTCTCTTTGAATAGATTTGTTCAGGGAAAATCTATACTTAGGATTAATTAAAGTACATAATAAAATATTCACTAAAATAAAAATCACTAATGAATCTATCTTAGAAATTACTTAAGGTAGGGAGGAAAGAGAAGTTCTCTTCTCTTTTTCTCTTTACAACACTTAGTAATTAATTGTAGGTTCATTCAAACCAAATCAAATCATAAAAATAAAATCAATCAAATCAACTAAATCACTTAAATGAAACAATCCTCTAAGTTGAATTCTTCATACTTAGAAAATTCTAACCTTAAACCCTAGCTAAGACATACCACACAAACCTTAAATGTCACACACATTAGGCTAAGTCACCACTTATAGTCCTATGTTAGGGCAGTGCATGGTTTGATGCCTGATTTTATTTTGTGATGCAATATTTTAGTCTAGATGTTAGGGCGTATGTGCGTAGAGTGAATGGTTGGACGATTTTAGTCTAATCATTATCTTTTGTAGGAGATTGTGCTTAAGGGGTGCTATAATAAAATATAAATACTTTTCACTTTGCAGGTTGCTTATACCCCTAAGCATAACATAAAATAGGCCTGGTGGACTTAGTTACCCATGTGTGGGGTGCTAAGTCTAATTTATTCATATACATGCTTGGGATTGTGTGGTTTATTTAGCTAATATCTATTTTACAGGTTTTAGTTAGATTTACTTTTCCCATTTTCATGTAATTTGGTAAATTAGAATTTAGAATGATTGTTATGGGGTATTAAGATGAAAATTGATCATAAGACTATGTCTTATATATCATGTGAAGCCTTTGGAGCAACTACCTTCCAACCAACCAAAAGAAGGAAGAAGAAAGAAGAAAGAAGAAAGAAGAAAAAAGAAGAAAAAATGAAGAATGCTCATAACATGAATTCCTTATTGATTGTAATTAATTAATTTGTAATCTGGGTTGTATAAGGGTAGAGCTCAGCTACTAATTTATTTTCTGATTTGTGTAGTGGAGCCCAACCACAAAAGGCCTCTTATTTTTTTGCACTAACTTTATAAATTGTTTGATGTTTGTTTAGCTTGTGCATTAAGATGGCATATTTTCCTAATTTCTTTCTTGCTTTGATGAATGGCCTGGATGCGATTAGGCTCTTAGGAAAAAATAAATTTTTTATCCAATTAATCAACTCAAAACTAAAAATTAATAACTCATAGCCTCACCTAAAGCCTATGTTATAAAATAAGATAAAAGAATTAGCAACCCCTTAGCTGAATGTTGTATGTTTTCACATTATGCATAAAAAATATCTTATTTCACTCTTGTTACAGAGGTCTTCCACCTTTGCAAGAGAACTTTGCTTGACCTTTGAGAGCTATGGTGGAAATAAATCTCCTTTCTTGTTGATTTTGGCCCATAATCTAATTTTTTATGCATTAGGCATATGAATCCCATAGCCTGTGTCAAATGAATTTTCCAAAATGAAAATAAAACATAACAAAGATTTTCATTAAATTTAAGTCATTAATCATGCCCTACATGATCTTGTCTCTTAGAGAGTGTGTTTAAGGACTTAGTCTCTTTCTAAATAAATAACAACTTAGCTATCTTGCAAAAGCATAAGACTTGCCTACATGTATTTAAAATCATAGGAGGAGTTAGGAGGCCACCCCCTAGGCGGTTGTAAGTCCAAACAGTTGGGTGATTTATCCTCTCTTATGGAGGTAAACTAAATACCCATTTTCACCTTAGATTTAGGTCATGCCTTGGTCCTCACCAAAGCTCCCTAGATTTAGGTTCAGAGGTTGCTACCTCCCTTTGCCGGCCATAAGCATAAAGCCTCACCTCTTAGGCATTTACACAAACTTGTGTTGTAGAATTGTAAGCCTTAGATTTTTAATAAAAATTCAATTCAAACAAATAAATCACTTCAATTTCAAAAAGTATAAAGTCCAACTATAGGATAGTTTGGGATGCTTACTAGGATTCTTAGTATCATAAACATCCCCTACTTATCTTCTTTTAGTTTCAATAATAACTCCCTCCTTTTGATCAATCCCATTTGATCTTCTAAAAATAAACAAATTGATTGATAGCCTTATCTTTAAAATATTTGGAGGCAATGATCATTTACCAAATCGAGAGTATTCCTAAGGAATCCCATTCCTTAAGATGTAATTAACTATGGAAGCTTGCTTCCATAAGGAACTTAACGAACCTGATTTAAAATAAACCCTGCTTTACTTTTCCATGTAAAGTAGAGGAAGAATCTCTGGTATATTTTGAAGATCCATAGTCCTTAGGAGTCCTTATTAAGGTGATTAGGTCCATTGTAGGATGGTGGCTTCTGTTTCTCAAGATAGTACATCATTCCTCAATATCATACCCGATCACCCTAATAATAACATCTGTGGATCTGCGTGGTGTCCCAATAAGCCGACATTTTATTTTTATTTTCTCTCAAACAAAAAGATAGATGAAGACAGAAATAAATTTAACCATAATCCCATTCTCAAATCATATTACATTTGGTTCCTACTTACCATACCAAATTTGTTAAGTGAGAATCTCATTCTCAAATCATATTACATTTGGTTCCACTTAACGTACAAAATTTATTAAGTAAGAATTACATAATTATATCATATTTGATTTTCACTTAACATACCAAATTTGTTAAGTGAGAATTCCATTCTCAAATCATATTAGATTTGGTTCCCACTTAACATACCAAATTTGTTAAGTGAGAATCCCATTCTCAAATCATATTACATTTGGTTCCACTTAACATACAAAATTTGTCAAGTGAGAATCACATAATCATGTCATATTTGATTCCCACTTAACATACCAAATTTGTTAAGTGGGAATCTCATTCTCAAATCATATTACATTTGGTTCCACTTAACATACCAAATTTGTTAAGTGAGGATCATATTTTCAAATTATATTACATTTGGTTCTCACTTAACATACCAAATTTGTTAAGTGAGAATCACACTCTCAAATCATATCACATTTTATTCCCACTTAACATACCAAATTTGTTAAGTGAGAATCATCTTTTCAAATCATGTCACATTTGATTCTTACTTAATATACCAAATTTATTAAGTGGAGAACCTCATCTTCAAATCAAACAAACACATATCAATCATCATAAGCAAAGTTTTTTCACATAAAATTTCTAAAACATACAGTCACAACCTTTCTTTTGCATACCTACGTTTGTTAAGTAAAGTCTTTGAAAATTAAAATATTTTCAAACAAGATAATAGCACAAACATCTTCAAATATCTGAACCCTGCCCAACCTACTTAAATTAATTCAATATGGGTTCTAAATCAAAATCAAATGGCAAAGATTCTCCACAAAATTTTGAAATCTCTCAAATGAAACCCCAATTAACATATTTGAATTGTTGAATGTTGGTTCAAAAATTCCAAATCTCTATTACTCTCTTAGGACAAGCATTAAAGCAGAGATCTGACTCAAGTTACATTTCAACACATACAAAGATACAATGTTGATCAGTCAGTGCAATTTGTTTTCACAGTCAGTACATATGGCCTCCCAGAAGTTTATCTTCTCCTTTCCATTTGAGATGGATTTGGCTTTAGATCGGGCTAGCCTCCCTCAGACTACCTCCACCCACTTGGTTTTCTTTGATCGAGAATTTGAAGGAGCACACATTAGCTATGAGGGGGCGACCCTCACCACTGTCAGCCAGGATGAGGTGGCTGGGTAGAAGCCAATCATCCATATTGACTTGCCTTCTAATACTGAGTATCCTTCCTTGAAGAGAATGGCGGTCGAGGTTCCACCAGTCAATTCAGTTTCCATGCAGTCAGTTGCTCGTACAGCCATTCAGGTGTGTACTAGCACCTTCTTGTTGATCCCCTCTAAGGGGAAGGCTATCTTGGCTCTAGAGATAGTCTCCCTAACTTTGAGGTAAGATCTAGTTCTCACACTGCCCTACTCAGCCGTACATAGCACCACAATAGAAGTCACAAGATCAAGCGACACCATGAGCTTGTAGCCGGAGAGATAGACTCAACATCTCATGTTGCTGAGGAGTGATCTCCCCGTGAGACCTCTCCCCTTCTTAGTGGCAATAGGTTTTACCCCTCTTGGCATCAGATGGAGAGGAATACTACAGGAGGATAGTTGCATCACCTCCACCACCCGCATACTATGAGGTTTTGTCTAGGGATAGGAGGAAGTCCTATGCCGGTCTATGGACGGTACTACTCCAAGTTGGCAGAGCACATGGATGCTCAAAGTCTGACACACTATTTGACTTGAAGTCGATCATTCCCAGGAGTGTTACCAGGCAGATCCATAGAGATAGAGCATCAGAGGCCCGAGTAACAACTCAATCAAGGAGCAAGGACCAATGGATGTTTGCCAGGCAGTCAGCGACCTCTACTCTAGTTGATTTCCTTGGTCATCGGGCCACCAGAGCCGATAGGACCGACAACATAGTGTTGATGGGTATCACTAGTCACAGGGGGAAGCCTCAAAGAGGGTAGAGTCGGTGTCGTCTCCACCACACCGATCCACTCCTCGCCCACCATCACCAGTTCAGATTCGCCATCCACCTTTCCCACAAAGGCATGAGGACAACATCTGGGTAGAAGCCCTTTGGTGATCTAGCTATGGCCAAAGGACCCCATTCGATCTATTCATCAATTGAGGTAAGGGAGAGTTCCCCTACTCGACCTCCTACTTTAGTCTTGGTGAAGATGGAGTGGCGACCCCCATGTAGTGGTCGCACCATGTTGACCTCACTTTTGGAGTGAGCTCTCAACTTCCTCATCATAGATCTAGGACTCTTATAGACACTAAGAGTTCCTTAGTCTTAAGACACTTCTAGTGATTAGGTGAATACTTAACTTATCCCTAGAGACTTAGAAGAGTTAGCCATAAGAATAGTTTGTGCCTTAGGGATTTAGGAGGACTTGCCTACCCTATAGCCTAAACTTAATCCTTGCTTCCTTCTTCCAAACTAAATCTCAAATTCTAAAATTAAATCCAACTATCAAATGATTGAAACCCATGATTAAATTCAAACTCCAAATTCCATCCTAAGCCCTTTGATTTTATCTTATGGACTTAGCCTTAACCAAATTCAAATCAACTATAATCCAATTGATTTTCTCAATTATCAAATTCAACCTCAAACAAAATTCTAAATCATAAATCAATTCCAAACTCCAAATGATTGAAACCCAAATCAAATCAAATTTCTAATTTTAGCCCTTTTAGCCAAATTCTTGAACTTGGCTAAATGATACCTAAATCAATTCAAAACTCATGGATTCCTTTATGATTCAATCATTCCTACAATCATTGACCCAAATATAAACATAAACCAAATTATCAAACCAAACCTAAGTCAACCCAAGTCAAGTCCATGTTGACCCCCTTTGACTTGAAATTATAATATGAACCAAAACCCATTTGGCTCCAAACCACTTGCAAATAGATTTATATTTCAATCCTAGTTTCATGTGTGAGTTCAACTAAACTTGAATCAAGCCATGATCAAGCGAATTGACCCATTTAGGCTCACTTGACCCAAAGTGACAAAGGAAACTTTTTAAGCCAAGTTCTAATCCAACCCAAATTGGATTGAACCAAGCCTTCTAAACCTCACAACATAACCAAAAATCACCCTAGGGTGATCAATTGCCTTAAATTAGGTCAAAATAAGTCAAACCTAGCCTTTGACCAAGTCAATATTTAGCCCAGATGAAACCCAAACTAGCCAAAATCTATTATGCCAAATTGATTAAAACCATTAATTCAAACCAACTCATAATCAATGATTGAACATGACCAAACCTTCACTTGAGCCAAACCAAGCCTAATTGGCCATTTGACCCAAGTTGACCTAAATTGGCCTAAAAAGCTAAAATGGGTCAAATCATGATTTGATTAAAATTGATTAAAACCAATGGCTCAAGTTCATTCCAAATTGATTATTGAATTTGACCAAAGCCTATAGTGAGCCCAAGTTGACCAATTGGTCAACTTGACTCCAACTAAATTGACCTAAAGGGTCAAATTGGCCAAAATCTAAATTAAATCCAAATTAAACCAAACCAAAGCCTAAAATCATTTTTAATTATCCAATTGAACTTTTAACCTTTATTTGGTCTTGGTGGTCAACTTGACCCATTTGACAAACCAAATGAGCCATAATCAAATCCAAAGCAAATTGAACCAAATCAATGACAATACACTCCAATTGGTCATGTGTGAACTTGACCCAACCCTTGGTTTGACCTAATTTGACCAATTGGTCAACAACTTAACTAACCAATTTGACCTAAATAGGTCAAATCAATCCAAATCAAATCAAATAAACTCCAAACCACTTGAAATTTGGGGTAACCTACTTTTAACCCATTTTAAATCTGCCTAAATCAAGCCCATAACCAAATGACCACTTTGCCCTTGGGTCTAGGGCATCCCATGAGATAAGACACATGCATATTTGGTCATTTTCTCCCCTTAGCCACTTGGCACCCATTCATAGGTCCACTTAGGCACCAAAGACCATGGCTGACCTGACCCAAAGGTGGTTGGGTCGGCCATGACTCATGAGATGGTAAAATCACCTCCATTCCCATTGGAACATTTCAAACCACTAAGGACATCCACTACCTCCCTTGGCAGCCACCTCCACACCCTTACCCAACCAAATCGAGTCACATCATCCACCCAAGGACCTCTACAACCCTCTGAAATGGCCAAATGATCAAGAAAAAGCCAAACTACCTATAGCCATCCGATCCAAAGAATAAGGGGATATACCCCCCTCATTGTCACTCAAACTAAGAGGGCCACATTCAATTCAACCCTAGCCAGAGAACACCATCCCGAGGTTCCTCTTGCATTTCTTGAGCTTCCCAAATCCTCCACTCTCGGTTTTACAAAAAATTGAAATATGGGAGGTCACCTATGATTGCCATTTGCTCAAACCTCTACTATGCAATTAACTTTGCACACACCTTCCTTAGAGATAAACGTGCGAGACTGAATCATTTCCCAAGCTTCCCAATGGCCGAAGGGAGGAGTTCGATCAAGACTGATTGCTTATGTGCCGTGGATTGGTCTTCCAAGCAAACTACACCAAATCAAAGTTTGTGCGGTTCAATAGGGCTTCATTTCTACTAAATGAAGCTTCTTCAATCATTGGAATCACCGGTCACAAGCTCCGTGAGGTATGCCATTAAAACTGATCCTTGAATGAAATAGGTTAGTCTTTTATGAAAGAAAGTTCTATGTCATGCAATTTCC
Source organism: Cymbidium sinense (assembly GCA_021442155.1). Lineage (NCBI taxonomy): Eukaryota > Viridiplantae > Streptophyta > Magnoliopsida > Asparagales > Orchidaceae > Cymbidium > Cymbidium sinense. The sequence goes on from CM038214.1 coordinate 248,448,714, forward strand.
ACTGTTGAATTTTTTTATTTTGCTTCCCTGAAGGTACGGGATAGTTTTCCTCTCCATTCGAGCTTGGGTGAGGTCGGATCGAGCGATAATCGATGGACAATATCCATCGTTCACCGCTCGGAAGGAGATAGATCACAAATCATCCATTTTGTGTCATCGGAATGATGGTCCTGATTTGATCATGCATAGAACCTCTAATTGATTCTTCAAAATCGTGCATTTAATTGTGGTCATCTGATCTTAGATCGGACTACCCACAAAATTGCTGCATCCGCCGCCATCTGAGTCAGCCTTCGGATGTGACAACCTAAGTAGCCACTCCGATGCCATGTGGAAAGCGCGCCACACCAGTCGCCACATGGCCTGACGGGATTAAGGCTTTAATTAGGTTTAATCAATTTATTTTTAAGCTTAAAATCCTAAATTCATAACTATTCTTAAACAAAATCCAAAAAAAAAAAAAACTTAGGCTCATTTTAAAGATATTTCAGAGTGGATTCTAGGAAAATTATTATTAATTAATTTTGAATAGTGATTTTGGCTTAATCAAAGTTTAATTAGAAATCTTATTAGCTTAATTATTCCTTAATTAATCACCTAATTGATCTCCAATTTTCTGTGGATGTTTAGGGGATGACCTTTGTCTCCCCCATTTTTCTAAGATTTTATTAGTTGATTAATTAAGAAAATTAATTGATTAATCCTTAATCACTTTCTTATTTTAATTAGTGATAATTAATAAATGAATAGTGGCTTAATTAATTATTTAAGCCTAATTACCTCTAATGAACAGTAAAGAAACTTAGGGAATGTGGTTGGGATACTTTTTCTAATTTATTTCCCAAGTTATCTTCACTATTTTGAATTTGATTAGTTAATGATTAATGAAAATCTCTAAGATAAAAAATGGGAGCCTAATTGAGTGTTTAAAATGGTCTTGGGGGTTAAGAATTGAGGCCTTGTCATTGATCCCTTTCCTTAAATTAATTTTATCATTCTAATTAAAATATAATCAAAGAATTTAATCAATTAATTAATAAACTTGATTAACTCAATCTAAAATTCACTTCATACCTATGCAATCTTTAATTAATCTTGGGTATCTCTTTGGGTGTTCAATAATCCAAAGTAGGAGATAATGAAATTATGGTTAGCTCACATGTGTGAGAAGATCATAAAAATAATTAAGTGAGATCCCTTAAGCCTAATTAACTATTAATCATGAGCCAATTGCATTAGGCCCCTTTCATTTTTTAGGAGCATTACAAATTTACCTTTCATGTGGTTGCATATCATATTGGCTCATTATAAATTAGTTAATTAACTTAAGGTGATGTAGGTAAGGGCTAATTAATTGGTTTAATTCATATTCTAACCAAATTAAACCATAAAATTAATTTAATTACTTATTCATTAATTAAATTAACTCACATATGGGGAACAAAATCAAGATTAACAAACCTCTTTCATTTCCTAAATCAAATCAAACTCAAAATTAAAAATGTCATTAAAGAACTTTGGTTTATTTTAAATAGCTTTATTTAGTATGATTATCCTTAGGATTTAATTGGAATGAATGAGATCATGTGCTTATGTTCCTTTATTTATTTCCAATCATATTAAATGTTGCTTTCCATATGTAATCATGCATTCATTTATTTTAAAATTAACTAAATGAAATGGTTTCTTTTATGTCAAATTGCATATTGATTTAAATTAAAAATAAGTGTGGCTATTATTACTATTAAATCAAAAGTTATCTTCAAAAGCCTACAAATCAATTATAATATATGGAGTGATGTTAATTACAAATATCTATAAATTTGCTTGTGTTGATAATTTAAGATATACATTATGAAGCTCTCTTTCCTTACCTTACATGAATTTGCATGGGATTTATAAATGTATAGTTCATTTGAAAAGAACACAATATTTGTCTAAATCTATTCCTATGCATCTCCATGCTAAGACTTAAGAAGAATTTCATATCACATATGTAAATCATACAATCAAATCAAATATGACTTCTTGCATGACTTCTCGTTCTTGTGGTTCTTTTTATACATTCACATGTATCTGAGAAAAGTGGTATATTAGTTTGGACACCCCAGGGCTGCGAGGCTTTAAGTAGCCCTAAGTAGGTCTTGTACCTTACACATGTGGTGTAGAACAATGGCACCATACTCACTTAAAACTCTTATACATATGTTTGTATAATATGACCAATGAATAAGAATCATAAATCAAATAAATCAAATAAATCAAAGATAACTTTTGTATGGGTTTTCTTACTCTTATAGTTGCTTATACATCTATATGTATCTAAGAAAAGTGGTATATTAGTATGGACACCCAGGGGCTGCGAGGCTTTAAGTAGCCCTAAGTAGGTCTTGTACCTTATGCCCCTGGTGTAGAACAATGATAGCGTACTAACTTAAAACTTTTATACATGTGAATGTGTACCTAGCTAATGGATAGAAAATCCATATTTTCTATTAAAACACACATTCATTCATAATTTAGTCAAATGAAATATTTAAATTCCAAATACACTTCTTTACATTCATCATTTAAGTGTACTAAGACATAAATTATATGTATAGGTATGGTTAGGATTTAGTCATATGCATGATATACATGATGGAAAGAAATGAATAAGCATGTATTATATGATAGTAATTCATTCTAATTAATCTTAAGATATCTTTCTTATTGAATAAGGTCATTTAGAGTGAACTAAACTTAGGATTGATTAAAAATTTAATAAGCCATTCATAAAAAAATTGATTAATTAACCTGCTTTAGAAGTGACTTAAGGTAGGGATGAAAGAGAGATTCCCTCTCTTTATTCTCTTTATAACACTTAGTTGTTAAGTGTAGGCCATATGAAATAAAAAAAAACACTAAGTAAAATCTTCAAATCAATTAAATCATTTAAAGAGAAATCAACCCTTTATAAATTAAATCTTTCACACTTAGTAAATTATAACTCTAAAGCCTAGTTAGGACATACCACACAAGCTTTAGTGCACACAATTAAGTCACCTTCTAGCTTTATGTTAGGGGGAGGTGTGTGGTTTGATGTATGCTTATTTTGTGATGTATTGTAGATTGAATGTTAGTGTATGTCGTGATCGGATGTTAGGCCAATATTAGCCTAATCATGCTTTCTATAGGGGGTTGTGCTTAAGGGGCCGCTAAATAAAAATATAAATGCTTCTCACTGTGCAAGTTTCTTATGCCCCTAAGCATAATTAAAATTAGGATAGGTGGGCTTGGTTACCCATGTGCAATGTGCTAAGTCAAAATTATTCATATAACTACTTGGGTTGTATGGAGTGTTTAGCTAACATTTGTTTTGTAGGTGTAGCTAGATTTACTTTTCTTCTTTTAATATAGTTTTGCATTAGGATTAGGATAAGTGTTATGGGGGATTAGGATAAGCACTGGTTATAAGACCAAGTTTTATGTACCATTGTGATGCCTTTATTGCTAGCACATCCAAATCAAGCCAAAAGGAAGAAAGAAAGGGAGAAAATAAAATAAAGGAATGAAAGATGAAGAGATGAAGAATGAAGACCCCATAACATTCATCATTTGTAATTTTAATTATTCTCTTGTAATCTAGATTGTATAAGGGTAGAGCTCAGCTACCCATGTTTCTTTTCGGGTTGTATGGTGGTACTCGATGCATCGACCTTTTATTCTTTTGCCAAAGCTTTATAAATTATTTGATATTTTATTTAGCTTGTGCATTAGAAAAAGCATGCCTTTTCATAGTTTATTTATGATTGGTGATTGTTGTATGGCTTGGATGCGATTAGGCTCTTGGGATAAAAATTTATTTTTCTATCCAACTAACAACTCATAACTAAATCTTTAAAATAACTCATAATCTCACATAAAAGCCTAGGAATTAAATCAAGATAATAAAATATTTAGTAATCTCTTAGCTGGATGTTGTATGTTTAATATCATGCATAATCATCTTATTTGACTCTTGTTAAGGGAGGCTTCCATCTTTGTCAGATATTAAGGGCTTAACTTTTAAGAGTCTATGATGGAAGAACACCTCTTTTTCTTTTGATTTAGCCTATACCCAACTTCTCATGCATTTAGGCATACAAAATCCTATAGCCTGGGTCAAAATAAAGAGTCCCAAATTAACTGAAATATGGTAAAAATTTTCATTAGATTAAGTCATTATTCATACCCCTCATGCTCTAGTCTCTTAAGGAGTGGGTTTAAGGACTTAGTTTTATTTTCTAAATGATAAAAACCTAGCCATCTTGCAAAAGCATATGACTTACCTATAAATATTTAAAGCATAGGAGGAGTTAGCTGGTTGTCACTCCAAGCGGTAATAAGTCCAACAGTCGGGTGGTTTACTCTCTCTTGTGGAGGTAAATCATATACACACTTTTGCCTTAGATTTAGGTGGTGCTTTGGCTCTCGTCAAAGTTCTCTAGATTTAGGATCCGAGGTTGGCATTTCCTGCGGGCTATAAGCATAAATCCTCACCTCTTAGGCATTTCCATAATCTTGTATTATGGAATTATAAGTCCTAGATTTCTAATTAAATTTCAACCCAAACAAATAAATCTCCTCAATTTCAAATATATAAAGCCCAACCATAGGATATATTAGAGTGCTCACTAGGCTTCCTAGTATCATGAGCACTCCCTACTCATCTCCTTTGGTTTTGATAATAACTCTTTCCTTTTGATCCATCCCACTTAATTTTCTAAAACACAACCAATTTGTTGATAGCCTATCTTTGAATTCTTTGGAGATAACATTCACCTACTTTAATCAAGAGTATTCTTAAGGGATTCATTTTCCTTAAGATGTAATTAACTATGGGGGCTTGCCCCCATAGGGAACTTTGAAACTCAATCTAAATAAATCATACTTTATTGATCCATGTAAAGTAGGAGAAAAATCTCTGGTATATTCGAAGATCCATCATGCCTTAAGAGTTCTTATTAGGTGATTAGGTCCATTGTATGGTAGTGACTTCTATCTTTAGAGAAAGTATACTATTTCTCAATGTCGTACCCGTTCATCTCAATATGTATAACCTCAATTCTATGTGGTGTCACCCCATATAAATGAATTGAAAATAAACACCACACATACCACCACCACCACCACCACCACCATCAAAGCTACTGATAGTGACAGTAGTAGAGGGGGAGGGGGATAGTTTTGCAGTCCCCATGGCAATAGATCCCCCTAGAGATAGCACTCCACTGATAGTGGACAATCATGAAAACATATCTTCTAGCGAGCACAGTCCTCCCAGAGATAGCACTCCAATGGCAAGCAGCGTTGGATGTATTTTTGTTAGTCACTATAGTTTTACTACCGATTGTCAGTGAGTCTTTGTTCCGGTGTAGCCTGACAAGGTAGGTGATCGCTCCTTTGATGAGATTGTGGCAGCCTACTTTTCCAAGAAGAGGGAACTCTTAGCCAGTGATTGCACAGATTCAAAGGATGAGAGGGTAGCATTTGATCCTGATGAGGATGACCTTCTTGAGGACTTAGATGAGGTCCACATGGTCGATAAAGCTCCTCCATAGAGACTAGAAAGCCATGAAGGTATTGTAGTTGAAGAGGATGACACGTCCATTCAACTCATCACCTCCTCCAAGCTTAGGAAAATGACCATATTGACAAAATGGGGAAAAAGATTGAGGAGTTGATGGCAGTGGTGTCAACAGAATTCAGGCACGATTCATAGCCTTCTCCTATAGTAGCCGATAGAATAGAGTTGGCACATACCTCAAATCATCCTAGATGTATTTATATAAAGGAAGATAGTTGTAGCTTGCATAAGATGGTGGTGGATAACACCTCCATGCATGTGAAGAATATCAAGCAGTTGGTGAAGCAACAGGTGAGGGATGTGTTGGCACAAGCCCAGGTGGCTCATCTATTCCAAAGGGTAGACCCTACTTGGAGGAATTTGATGTTATCCAGTATCCTAAGGGCTTTCTACCTCCTTCCTTCAAGATTTTTGATGGAAGTGGGAACCCTCGCCAACACATTTCACATTTCAAGGCTGGCTATTACAATATCGGATGTAGTGATGCCCTTCTCTTCAGATTATTTGTTAGTAGTCTAGCCAGTGTTGCATTTGGTTGGTATGCCAAATTGCCTAATGATTCGATAAAGACATTTGCTGAGTTGGAGCACCTCTTCATTAAGAGGTTTATTAGAGATCATCAAAGGGTTACTGTAGGCAATCTTATTGTAGTGACACAAGTCCCCAATGAGTCCCTTATTGATTACATTCTCAGGTAGTGAAACTTGAGTATGAAATGCAAACCACAGTTGTCTGAACAACATGCCATAGAGATTCTCATGGAGAATATCCATGGCTTGGTTGCTTTCATGCTCAAGGTACAATCAAAACCTTTAAAAATTAATCAACAAGGTGGTTAGTCTACATGAAGAGGCCAAATAGTTGCCTTTCTAGGACCAATCATCCAAGCTGACTTAGAAGGCATTTGAGAAGAAGTCAGGGGTAGTTATAGTAGTTGATAAGGGGAATCAGCTAGCTAGGGTTTAGTCAGATAGGCCTCGAGCTTAGCAGTCTCCTTTGCCACCTCCTCTGCCACCACCTCGGCCATCATACCGGTCACCTCAGTTGCCATAGCGGTTGCCACCACCACCTCCTCATCAGCATCATCACTGGCAGCATTCCTACATGCCACCAGGTAGCTATTACTTACCTACTCTTATCGATAGATTAAATAAATCTTATTCATTCAAGAAGGAGGTAATCAGAAAGATATTTAAGAATCTCTTAAAGAAGCCTGATTTTTAGTTACCAGATCCTAAGAGATCGGAGGAAGTGGGCAAGAGTCATGATCCAAATTATTGCCCCTACCACTACATGCTAGCCCATGTCTTAGAAGATTGCATTACCATTAAGGATTGGCTTGGGCGTAACTTCACGTCAGGTACCATTGTCATCCCTAAAGAATACCTATTAGAACAACCTTCTAGTTATGTTAGTGTAATCCTTAGGGATACATGCAATCCTCTTATGATAAAGGAAGTGATATAGCCCTATCCCGACCCTCCAAAGAAATTATTTCTAAGATTAGAAAATTACCCTTGTAGGTGCTTGAAGCAGCTCAAACGTCCAACTCTAAAAAAGGTTTGCAAGTTACTGAGGACAACTTGGAAGAGGTACGAGCCCAGCCATAGCAGCGATAACCTCCATTTGCTCGGGATACTATAGTAGCACAACCACCGACCAATTGTAGCACTCCTTCCACAGTTACAGCTACAGTTATTCTAGCTAGCTCTTCTTCTAGTGGCCGTATTATACCTCCATCCAAATCTAAGAAATTAACGAAGCAAGCTAATTCCACTTATATTTATGTCACTTTTAATGATCTGCCAAATTTTATTCCTATAGATAGCTCTCCAAGTCTAATTAATAATAACTCTAATTCTGATCATTCTTCTTTTGATTTAGAGATGGACTTTTTATTCATAAATCATTCGGGTTCACCCATTGAGATTGATTTAGAGTCATTTGACTCTGATGATCCTATAGGAGAAGCTATTGGTGAACCTGATGAGTAGGTAGAACTTTCCACTAAACCATCTCATGAAGTCAGTGAAGTTAACCTTTGTAGTGGAAAAGCTATACCTCTTAGGGTAGCACCTCAGGATAAGGATAAGCAAGTCATTAGCTCTAGCGATCATGTATCCCCTCCACAGGATGCTCCACCTATGGATATGCTTATGGAGGACTAGCCCAAAGTTGACTACAATATTCTTGCTCACCTGGGAAAGTTGCCAGCTAAGTTAAGGACATATGATGCCCTTGTCTTATCCAAAGAGATGAGGGAGTCATTGATCAAAGCTCTTCTCAATCCATAAATATGCTTACCTCAGCTGATCGCTATTGGAGAGGAGGAATGTTATTCAAGAGAAGCCCATGGAGTTACATTCAATGATGAAGACCTTCTTTTGGGGACAACCAAACACAACCGTCCCCTCTGCATCACAGTGGATATTGGCAGATTCAGACTCTCTAAGGTGTTAGTTGATCCAAGTACATCAGTGAACATTATGAGTCTAAAGACCCTTTCCTACTTGAGGATTGACATCTCTGAACTCCAAGGATATCAAATGATACTGAGAGGATTCAATTAGCAAGGAGAGAGGGTTTTAGGATCCATAGTGTTGCCATTATAGATAGATGACTAAAAGACAGAAGCCAAGTTCTACATAATAGATTCAGAAATATCTTTCACTACTTTGCTTGATAAGCATTGGATACATGGAAATAACATGATTCCATCCTTTTTACATAAGTGCATCAAATTTTAAAGAGGTAGAATCGAGTATTGTGTCAAAGGAGACTTGAAGCCATTTTTCAGTTAGGGAGGTCGAGATATATGAGCATGCAGCCTACTATCTTCCTCCAAATCAAAAAGTCTATTCTAGCAAGCTTGGTGAAAGTTCAAAAATAAAAGAAAAATAAACAAAAGAAAAAAAAGAAGAAAAAAATAAAAAAGATAAAGATAAAGGAAATGCAAGTGAGCGAGAATCATACACTGAGGAAGAAGTAGAGCCTAAAGTTAAATTTCACCCATAGTTTGTTCCTTCATATGAACACATAGGTAGGATGGCTCAACCCCCATCAAGTAGAGCAAGATGCAAATTCAGAGGTAGTTTTAGAGGTAAAAGACCTCTTTGCTGGTGGTCAGCCAGTAGGAGGTATGTTCCATCTCACACCCATTGTAATAGACTTAGTCCAATTAGATAAGTCTCATGTGGTTAGCACGCCAACCAACCCCTCTCAGCGAGTCCCTTTGGAGTTGACATTTGAGCTAGATAGCAATGAAGACTAGGCCTCCAAGAAAATCATGAAGGTATTTGAATCATCATTATGTATAACAGTTAGGCAACAGTTGGGAACTTTAGCTCTAACCCCTCTTTCTTCCTAGAAAGTTGAGGGTTTGGTAGTTAAGGAGGCTGCCAAGTCATCCATAAATGTGAAGCCAAAGAGGTTCTTTTTAGGAGCATCACCCTTAGGTCAAAAAGCTGATGTAGAACTTGAGGATGATTCATATAAAGATTTAATATAATTGTGTTTTGATTAGTATTTGCCTTATGTTATTATCTTAGCAAAGAAGGGATTAATTCTGCATTCTTGGTCTAAACACAGGTCAAATTACTTTGAAAGGTTATGAGACAAACAAAGTAGATATTCTCAATCAATGCCAGTAATAGGATTCAACACAGTGGGTCGAGTCAATGACGATAATTATTACCTTATCATCACCAATCATTTGGATTCTGATAGGTTCTTTTCAAATCATACTAACTTATGAGGAGGTGTGTTTAGAAACTTCAGATGATCTACAAGATCACAACAGAGCAGAATGCAAAGTTACGATTAGAAGAGCTCAAAGGTTTGGAGGAGAGATGTCTTTGAGCATGCCAGAACCTCAAGTTGTATAAAGCCAAAATGATTCAAACTCATAACAAGTTGGTCCGCCCTAGACCTTTTCAAGTAGGAGAGCTTATTTTAGTTCTAAGGAGACATGTTGCCCATGAAGATGGGAGGAAAGTTTAAACCCACGTGGGAAGGCCTTTTCACCATAAAAAAGACCTACCAAAGAGGATCCTATCAGCTTATAAATTGTAAAGGAGAGTGCCTTATGCTTCCAATCAATAGGCTCTACCTAAAGAAATATTATCCATAAATCTTGTTTGAAGATAATTATCAATAAAACTTATCTTCATTTTAAATTTCATTGCTTTATAGTTATTTAGAAATATCTTTGCTTCCGAATCTGCAATGATGTGTTTAGGGTAGGTATAAAGGAAAAGATCTATTCCTTCTTTCAACAAAACATGCATATTTTTTATCTTTTATTTTGATGTGGGACCAAGCCCTTTGTGGTACTCAGTCATTAGCTGCTCTAGGTCGGGTTGACGTGTTACCTTGCTAGTGTGTCATTCCAGTGGTCTCTTGTTTAGGAAGATGTAAGTCATTTGCTTCCTTTCACGATTTGGCTAACACTAATGCTTTGTTATGGTAGGCCTTAATGTGCGATCGGCAAGCTACTCTCATGTTAGCTCCATTTAAGAGGATGTAAGTCTGTTATACTTTCTTCTTAAACTAGCCATCATGAACTAACTTGGTTGAGTATATATGACAAACATATAAACACATATCTTTTATCTCAAGCTATTTTGATGTGGAGCAAGCCCCTTGTGGCACTCATTATGCTCTAGTAGAACATGCTACCTTGCTAGTGTGTCACCCTAGTGGTTATTTGTTTGGCAGATGTAATTCTATAATATTTCTTCCTAACTTGACCATTACAAATCGATGAGCGCCATGTTAGTTTTGTTGGCCTTACTGCACATCTAGTAAGCTACCTCATGATGACTTTGCTTAAGAGGATGTTAGTCTGCTACATGCTTTCTTCTTGAACTAGCCATTGTGAACTAACTTGGTCGAGTATATTTAAGGCTTAGGGTAGGTCCCCTAGTGACACCTTTCCTTTTGACTACTTCAAGTCTGGGTTTAGTCCTTACACAGGACTTCTTACTTAGTAATTAAGCCCTGGGTTAGATCTTTTGTCAGAAGATGAAATCCGATGTCATTCTAATTTGGAGATGTAAGTCACCGCCTTCTTTCAACGATTGTTGCACACCAACGGCACCTTAGGTTGGTGTTAGCCATCTTGTGACACCTACCGGTGGATACACCATTGTTGGTAGATGTAAAATATGCTTTCTCCTTGAGTTGGCCATAGAATACCTATACTTTCTTTTACAGGGTTATGGATAAAGTCCCTAGTGGCACCTCTCCTGTGGGCACTCTATTTAGATCACATCATTAGCGATCCCATTTAAATAGCAGTTATTCTTTTGAAGTCCTCCTTTCTAGTAGCCACGTGGTCAAGAATTTGTCATAGATATGCAAATTCTCCGTTGGTCCAAGCTTTGAGATAGGACTAGATATGAGTTCTTCTTAGTGTGATCCTTCGCACACCAATAGTCCACACAAACATAATAACAAAACACACACACACATATATATATATATATATATATATATATATATATATATATATATATATATATATATATATATATATATATATATATATATATATATATATATATATATATATATATATATCTTAAAATTAGGAGGAAAACATACCTTTTCCCAAGCAGACATCCTATTTTTAGGGCAATGTCATCAAAACTTCCTATAGGAATCGCCTGACTACTTTTGAGTTGAGATAAGTCCCCGAGTCGATACTCTCTCAATAGTCGCCCTTAGGTCGGGTTTGACTTGTTGTGCCACCAATGAGTCAGCCCGGTGGTCATCTTTGCTTTGAGAGATATAAGTCTATCACACATTCTTTCCAGCACGACTATCGTATAATGACGTTCAACCTTAGGTCGAGTCCGATTTGTTATTCTATTAACCGATCACCCCAGTGATTCATTATTCTGGAAGTTGTACATCTACAAGCTTTCTTCCTAACCTAACCATTGCACACCGAAAGGTAACCCTTAGGTTGGTTAGCTCTACCTCATGGTCGGTAGACTATCCTTTTATATTTATAAATCTAAGACAGGACTAAGCTGATATTAGCCCCTTCTTAGTGGATCCATTGCACATTGACAAGGTCCATCTTAAAATTTAAATTAAATTGATTCTAACTATTCTTGAGTTGATGTAAGTCCATAACAGCATTCGCTCAAATAGTCACCTTAGGTTGGGTTTGATTTGTTGTGCTATCAGCTGATCACCCCAGTGGCTCCTTGTTTATGAGGATGTAAGTCTACAAGCTTTTTTCTAACTTGACCATTGCACACTGAAAGGCACCTCTTAGGTTGGTTAGCTTTATCTCATAAGAGACTATCCCTTTGAATTTGTAAATCTAAACGGACTATAGCCCTTCTTAGAGGATCCATCACACACCGATAAGGTCCATTTCCTTGAATTCACCATCCTCCCTCTAAGGGAGTCCAAATTTAAATCTACCTTATCCCTAGCGGATCCGAGCTCATATCTTCAACAAATGTGCCCTCAAAATTAGATCATATCCTCTCCCCAGTGGAGCCCCAAATCATAAGCCATTACAAATCAAATTAAATTCTCATCCCAGTGGATGCCCAACCAATCAAATTAAACCAATTTTTTCCTCGATAAGCTGCAAATCATATCCTCTCCCTAATGGAGCCCTCATAAAAATAAACCTACTGAAATCCCTATCCCTAGTGGATGATCTGAATCTGCTTCCCTAGTGGAAGGTTCATGTACTCATCCCTAGTGGATCTTTTCTTCCCGAATCATTATCAAACTCAACTCTTATCCTTTATGGATAACCTGAACCTGCTTCCCTAGTGGAAGGTTCACATGCTTGATCCCTCAGTGGATCCTTCCTTCCTCTCTTAAGCCCTTAGCATGAGTTGAGTTGCATAGCACTAAGATCTTGATTCCTTCTACACCTCGAGTTTAGGAGGAGATCATCTCTATTAGTGGTTGCAAACCTTTGGATGTCATTGATCATCTTGGTCAACACCAATATGTGTGGAGCACCTGGTCATTTACACCACACCTATTAGGCACTGTGGTGAAATATTTCCGCCTTCAACTATCCTTTTGAAGAGAATAAATCAAAATTGAAATATACGCCTTTAGTTGGGACACCATGAAGATCTACAGATGTTCTTATTAGGAATTTAAATCAACAATGCATCCTAGGAAAGAAAGGTACCTAATGTTGGCTCAATTAATTGATTAAGCTAAAAAGCAAAGTACTTTCATAACCCATCCCTCACATATGGGTTAGGTATGATTTCCTTAAGTTACTTTGGTTATTGAACACCTATGCATCTACCCAAGGATTAGTTAATTTCTAGATTAATTTTGGTTTTAAGAATTTGATTTGATTAATTAAGTAAATCATTAGTAGATTAACCCTTAATTAGATTTGGATTTAAGGAAGAAAAGGGGGTTTAGGGAATAGCTTTAGGAAAATATACCAAAACCATTTCATAAATCTCCTAATTACTTAAACAATGCTTAATTATCTTAGTTATGGAATTAAATCACTGTTCACATGCTTAATTAACCTTAATTATATTAAGAGAGTGATTATTATTAATTAGCTTTCCTAATTAACTCATTAATAAATTCCAAGAAAATTAAGGGAAGCAAAAGTCATCCAACTAAACATGCCTGAGAAGTTTGGAATTAATTAATGAAGACATTTGTGAGTAATTAAGGTTATTAAGTTTTAAATAAATCCAAATTAAGGAAAATCTACTATTTAAATTTAATTAGAAATAATTTTATTGGATTCTCCTCTAAATTATCTTTAAAATGAAGTTGAGTTTGCATTTTTTTTTGAATTTTTCTATAATTAGTTATGAATTTAGGAAGTTTCAATTGATTTAAGTGATTTTTATGAATTCTACTAATTTATTTTATTAAAATAAATCATTCGACACTCAAAATTCAATATATTTTAATCCAAAAGTCATTTTGACATGAAATTTTTATGGTAGGTGTAATTTAACATCAATTCTAATCTCTAAAAATTTCAAATTAATTTGACACGTATTTCTAGTTTAATTAATGAAATTTGATTTTTTCTAAAACTCAAATTAAGCTCAAAATATTTACTGAAATTTGGAGATTTTGGGTTTATTGGATTCCTCTCTAAAAGACGAATCCAACGAGCCATTGTTTACAATTTTTTGTTTAAGTATTTTATTTTTTATAAAATTTTGAAGTTTTAGGTGATTTAAAGTAATTTTTTAAATAAAAAATTCAAATTTTTGTATTTAGCGTCGGACCACCAGCGGCGTTGGCGTGTGCTTCGCCATGTGGTGTCGCGATGGGATACATCGTGCCATGTGGCATTATGACCACGATGCCGCGACCTTTTGGAGTAAATGATTGGCCGCTAGATCGACCGGCTTTGTTTGTATGATCCGATCGGTTGGTCGGTCGTTGTGAGATCTAAAGGCCAAGATCACATGATTAGCGCTCGATCTGAGTTGTCTGATCTCACGAATTGTGCAATCAGTCGGTCTAGATTGCATCAAGCAATCCAAAGGGCCGAATCACATGATTCACGTGTGATCTGAGCTGTCCGATCCTGTGAATCATGGGATCGTATGACGGCTCCTGCTCGCCGATGATGAATAGTAAAAATAGGGCTATTTTTGAAAAAATGAGAGACTCTAAGTGAAAACTTATCTAAATGGATTTGTTTTCATGTCGATTCACATTGAAAAAAAATTCTATTTTCTAATTGGAATGATTTAAAGTAAAAATGCAGGATTATCTAGGGTAGATTTCTAAAAATCGTGCAAAAACCATCAAAAAATGAAGGATCCTAAGGTTGTCTATAGTTTTTTAAAGCTACCTCACTTGGGATGATTTTCGTCGACGGTGATGACTTGAGCACACTGTTGAGTGGGGGAAGAGGCCTTGGAATGAGCTTGGATCTTCTCCTTCAAGTTGAAATGATGTTTCCACCGGTGATCACCATTTCCTCACTGAAATCCACTTAGTTTTGAAGTATTTCTCTCCAAAATGAAGTGGGGGTGATTGCCAATGGCTTTGGGAGCTCTAGGGAGGAGAATGAGGGAAATGAGGATTTTCTTTAGCCTCTAAAGCCTTAGAATCAAAAGTGAACGAAAATGAACCTTTTTTTTTAATTTTTGACTCCAAACTCATGTCATTTGGCTTGGAGTGATTGGGAATGGAAGAGAATCATCTTAGGTGGCTTCCTATGGTTGGCTAAGGCATGGAAGTGGCTACCATGAAAAACAAATGGGTGTCCTAACCAAGGGGAGGTGAGAGTCCTTCATGCCATGTGTTTTAATGGGATAGGTGAGGTGATTTCACTCTCCTCATGAGTCATTGCTACCCCAACCACTCCTTGAGTCAAAAAATCAGTGTCCTTGGTGCCTATGTGGACCATTGGATGAGTGCCAAGTGGCCAAGTAAGAGAAATGACCACTTGGAAAAGTGTCTTTTCATGGCATGCCCTTGACCCAAAGATAAAGTGGTCATATGGGCTAGGTTGGGTCTAGTTGACCAATTGGTCAAATTGGGTTTAATTGAGGCTTTGGTCAAGTTCAATAATCAATTTGTAGTGAACTTGAGCCATTGGTTGCAATCAATTTGGTTTATGTTGTAATTTAGCTAGTTTGGGTTCATGTGGATTAAAGGGTTGACTTGGTCAAAGGGTTAGGTTGACTTGGTTTGACCCAATTCATGATAATTGATTAACCTATGATGATCAACAAACATGACATGAATTTTGGAATTGGCTTAATTCACTTTGATTTGGATTGATTGAATTTTGATCCATGTAGATCAAATTGGCTACTTTGGGTCAAGTGAGCCTATTGGATTTAGTTGGCTAGATCAAGATTTGATTCAAGTTTGGTTGAATTCACATATGGATTTATGATTCAAATATAAATCCTTTTGCATGAGATTTGAAGTAAAATGGGTTTTGATTCATTTGTCAATTTCAAGTTCAAAGGGTGAACATGAGTTTGACTTGGGATTAATTTTTGAATTTAGTTTTTGTTTGAGGATTGAAGTTTATGTTTATATTTGGATTCATGATTGAAGGATTGATTGAATCATGAAGAAAAATCAAGAGTTCGGCTTGATTTGAGTTTGATTTGGCTAAGTTCAAGATTTTGACTTGAAAGGCTTAGGTTGGATTTTGATTAAATTTGAGTTTGACTTTTGAATTTGGTTTTGGATATTTGAATTTATATTTCATTTATATTTGTGGAGATAAATAAGAATATAAGTGGGTTATGAAAAAATTTCTTGTATTTGAATTGATTTGGATTTGATTTAGGCTAAGTCCTTAAGAGGGAATTAAAAGACTTAGGAAAGATTTTTGATTTGGATTTGAATTTTGTATTTAGTTTGGTTGATTTGAATTTATATTTCATTTATATATGTGTATATAAATGGGTTATGAGAAATTTTTTTGAATTTGAATTGATTTAGATTTGATTTGAGCTAAGTCCATAAGAGAGAATCAAAGGACTTAGGAAAGATTTTTGGAATTTGGAATTCAATCATGGGTTTCAATCATTTGGAATTGATTCATGATTTGAGAAAATCCATTGAATTGATCCAAGATTTGATTTGGAATTGGTTTGATATGAGTTTAAAGTTTTACTTGAAAGAAGGAAGTGAGGATTTGGTTCAAGTTATAGGGTAGGCAAATTTTCCTAACACCCTAAAGGCATGACCTATTCTATGGAACTCTTCTAAGTCTCTAGGTTAGGTCAAGTGTTCACCTAATCACTAGAAGTGTCTTAAGACTAAGGAACTCTTAATATCTAGAGGAGTCCTATGTGTTTAAGATGGAGGTTGAGAGCTCATTCCAAAAAATGACAACAAAGGGTTCCCAATAGGTGTGGTGTGGCCGACAAGGTACACCACAGTATTAATGTTGGCCGAAAATGATCAACAATACCGAACGATCACAAGCACTAATAGAGACAATCTACTCCTAACCTGAGGTGTAGAAGGAATCCACAACTTAGTGCAATGTGGCTCTTCTTATGTCAAGGACATAAGAGATGGAAGAAGGAATCCATTAGGGATTGAGTATGTGAACCTTCCACTAAGGGAAAAGGTTCAAGTCATCCGCTGAGGGATGAGAGGTTTGATTTAATTTGAGTCTCACTGGGGAGAAATTCAATTTGTTTAATTAAGTTCCATTGGGGAAGAAGGTTGAATTTGTTTTAATTTGTTGTTTGTTTAGTTTGTGTTTGTTTTGACTCCACGGGGGATAGAAAAGTGAACTTTCCACTAGGGAGGCAAGTTCAAGTCATCCACAAGGGAGGGGTTGTCAAATCTACTGAAGGATTATAATTCTAGATCCGCTGAGGGGCTAAAAAGATTTGCATCTCACCGAGGAGAAGTAAAAGATTTTGATTTGGATTGATTGATAGTTTTTGTTTTATTTGTTTCAGATTTTTATATTTGGATTTTAAGATGGACTCTATTGGTTTAGATATGCCCAGTAGAGTCATGAGCCTAACTCAATTTACCAATCTAAAGGGTAGTCTACTAAACATATAGGACTAGCCAACCAAAGGGATGCCTTTCGATATGTAGCAACTGTACTAGAAGAAAGCATAGTAGACTACATCCTCCAAAGTAGGGACCGATTCTAGGGGATCTATGGAAGGCAATAGATTGAACGGACTTAGGTCCCATGATTTGATGATTATCTTGACCAGAGAGTGGTGGAAGGATAACTCAGACTTATCAATCTAAAAGGAATAGTCTACCAATCATAAGGTAGGACTAACCAACCAGAGGGATGTTTTTCAGTGTGCAATGGTTAAGTCCTAAGAAGAAAGTGCAGGGACTCACATCTTCTAGAAATAAGAAACCTCTAGGGTGATCGGTTGACAAGAAACAGTAACGACCTAGGCTAATTATTGGTGAATACCACTAGGGACTTAAATCACTCAAAGATAGTCAAGATTAATTTCATTTTAGATTTTTTTATTTTGATGGATTCCATTGTTTGCGATGGATCACACTAAGAAGGAGCTTATAGCCTAGACCTATCTCAATTTCTTGAACCAAAGGGAGTCTGATGGGAGAACTATCCGACCAAAGGAGTGCCTTTCGGTTTGCAATGATCAATTTGAGGGAAGAAAGTTCTGGGACTCACATCTTCCACTACAAAAGATCACTGGGGTGATCGGATGCTTTGGGCAACAAATCGAACCTGACCTAGGGCTACCTATCAATTTGCGATAGTCATGCTAGAAAGAATGCATCATAGTCTTACATCTTCTAGAACAGAATGACGGTCGAGGCAACTTGCTTGTGGAAAAATAGATTAAACTCGACTAAGGGGACTACAGTGAGTACCTAGGGATTTATCTCCTCGGTAGTTAGGCAATTCTATAGAGTTCTGACACTTCTAAAGATAGGATGCTGCTTGGGAAAAGGGCCCTTTGGGCTTGAATTCTAATCCACAAGTGAATTAATTTATTTATTTTGTTTGTTTGTTTATCATGGACCTTTTGAGGGATCAAAGCGAGAATGAGCTTATATATCGATAGACCTATCTCGATTCTTGAACCAAGGAAGAATCTACACATCCACTGAACAAATTTTGCAACTATAGGAGTGGCTACTAGGAAAGGGGGACTGTCCAATCCAAAAGTAACCTGGGTAGTGTCTAAATGGGATTGCAAATGATGTGATCCAAATAGAGTGCTCATAGTAGAAGGGGGCCACTAAGGGCTTAATCCAACACCCTAGAGAAAATGACATGGCTAGTTATATATCAAGTAGGTATTCGATGGCCAACTCAAGGAGAAAGTGTGGGGACTCACATCTGCCAAGAGTGGTGTATCCACCGGGTGAGTCACTGTCAACATAGTAAACATCAACCAACCTAAGGTGCCCATCAGTTTGTAATAATTAGCCTAGAGAGAAAGCTTGGGGACTCACATCCTCATGTGAAACTAATTGGATAGTCTATCTTGACCGATGGGTGCCATCATAGGTGATCAGGAATAATGCAGGAGGACTTATATCAACTCAAATGTAGTCAAGGGGAAAGGAGCCTCTGGGGAACTTATCCTAAACCTCGAATATACTCTACCTAGTTTGATCTTGATGATTAGTTCAAGAATAAAGTACGATGACTCACATCTTCTTAAACAAAATCAACATTGGGTAGCTTACTAGGCAGGCGAAATTACCATACTAACAAAATTGCTATTGGTT
The DNA here is from genome assembly GCA_021442155.1 of Cymbidium sinense. Lineage (NCBI taxonomy): Eukaryota > Viridiplantae > Streptophyta > Magnoliopsida > Asparagales > Orchidaceae > Cymbidium > Cymbidium sinense. The sequence goes on from CM038214.1 coordinate 248,467,531, forward strand.
TACAATGGTCAAGTCAGAAGAAAGCTGGTCACTCCAATAGAAGACCAGGGTGACATACTAGCGAGGTAGCATGTAGACCCACCTAGAGCGACTAATGAGTGAGTATCAGGGGCTTGCTCCATCATCGAAATAGACCACGATAAAAGATATGTGTTTTTTTGTGCTTGTGCTAAAGGGAATAAGGCCCTCAGGTTTACTTACACCTACCTTAAAACACGCTGGGGATTTTGATGAAATGGTGCCACAGATGGAAACTAGGAATTCCCCATGAAAGGATGCTACTTGGGTTCTCTTACACCTAACTTAGTTATGTTAATTGAAATAGGATGCCGCTTGGGTTCTCTTACACCTAACCTAAACACATCATGGTGGATTCATAAGATAAGCAAATAATGCTTAGAACGAAGAGAAGATTTTGATGAATTAGAATAAAATTTTTGTTGATTGATAGAATTGTTTTCAGACATGATATTTATGGGTAATATTTCTTCAAATAGAGTCCATTAATTGGAAGCATCGGGTGTTCCCCTTTACAATCAATAAGCTGATAAGATCCTCCTTGGTAGGCCTTCTCTATGACATAGGGGCCTTCCCAAGTGGGTTCAAACTTGCCTCTCATCTTTTGACAGGTAATAATTGGTCTCCTTAGGACTAACACAAGTTCTTCTACTCAGAAATATCTAGGGTGAACCAGCTTATTGTGAGTTTGAATCATTTTGGCTTTGTTCAACTCGAGGTTCATGCACACTCGTAGGTGACTCTCCTCCAAGCCTTCGAGCTCTTCTGACCATAACTTTACATTCTGCTCTATAATGATTTTGCTACTACCCAATGCTATCCTTAGTGACGAGAGTTGAACTTCTAAAGGTAGAATGGCTTCAGACCCATATACTAAGGAAAATTATGTAGATTGAGTTAGAGTTCGATATGTGGTGCAGTAAGCCCACAAAGCTTCCACCAACTGCTCATTTCCACTATCATTTATTTTCATCAAGAGTCTTCTTTTGTATCTGAATGAGAGTTTTGTTGAATGCTTCCACTAAGGCATTTTCTCTAGGATAGTAGATGGTGGAGTATCTCCAATCTATACCGCGTCTCCTAGTGAAGCTGTTGAATTTCATGCTTTTGAATGAAGTACCATTATCAGATATAATTCATCGAGGCACCCCAAACTTATATATGACATGGTTCCTAAAAAATTGAAGCACATGCTGAGTTGTGACCTCTTTGAGTGGGATGGCTTTCTCCCACTTGGAAAAGTAGTCGGTGGCAGCTAAGATGAACCGGTGCCCCTTAGAAGAAGAAGGATTGATCGGACCTGCAATGTCAGTGCCTCAATGCTCGAATGACCATGAGGCCAATGTAGGGTGTAGAATGTTGGGTGGTTGGTGGAGGACCACACGTGTACGACGATGGCATCTCTAGCTACATCCATGTGTCTGTAATCATCGAAGGCAGTAGTATCCAAGTGATCTTCATCTTCATCTTGGACAGATTGATGCACTCTGGATAGACCTAAGTGTACCTCGATAAGAATGCCATGGGCTTCATTTTTGTCTAAACAGCATAACCACATTTGGTCAATGGACTGTCGATACAGAGTGCCATCAATGAGAGTGTAGGAGAGAGCTCTCTGTTTCACCTGATGGGCTTGTGACTTTTCTTGAGGTAGTTTGTCGATGTTCAAATCTATGAGCGGTTGCCTCTAATCCTCCTTGTCCATTTTGGCAACAACCTCCCCTTCAAGAAAGTCTCTCGATGAGTTCAACATCAATAAAGGATAGGACTTGTCTATTTTGGACCCTTATTGAAATGGACTCATCTTCTATACATGCCAATTCTTTGGCAAGTTTGGCCAAAGCATCTGCTACTATGTTCTCTGCTGGGAATCTTGTAGATGGTGACTTCAAAAATTTGGGCCAATAGCTTCAAGGTATACTCGTAGTAATGACGAAGATTGGGTTTGAGAACTTTGTAGGACCCGATAATCTAGTTAATGACCAACTGAGAATCCCTAAAGATGTTGATGCTTTTGACACTGATAGTGATGGTTAACTTTAGACTGGCAATTAAAGCCTCATGCTTGGCTTCATTGTTGGTGCAGGAGTTCGAAAGATAGTATGAGAATCTCATCACCTCATGCATCATCTGGTTAATTTTGCTTATTTTTCTTCAGAGATCAATGTGGAGAATCAAAGCGCTGAGAATCATGGACCAAGCGTGCCAAATGTTCAAATGGCATTGGCCATGTGCGAAGTACTACAATGGATTTGTTCCAGAGATCAAGTTCACCTTATGAGAAAGCATGTAGTGCCGTAGCTTCTGAAAAGTAAAGATCAAAGCTAGACAATATTTCTCAATAAGTGGATAGTTCACTTAAGCAGGGATCAGACGATGACTGAGGTAGTAGAGAGCATTCTCCTGCCCTTCATCATTGGCTTGGGCCAACAGAGCATCGAGAGAGTCATCCAATACAACAGTGTAAAGGATGAGTGGTCTACCTGGGATAGGGGCTGCTAGAAATGGTGGCTTCACCAAATACTGCTTGATGTCTTCAAAGGTATGCTGACACTTGTCATCCTACTTAAACTTGGTGTCCTTTTTGACAAGTGCTAAAAATGGCTTGCATCTCCCTGATAAGTTGGAGATAAAGTGTCTTAGATATGCTCACCATCCTTGGAAGGATCTGAGTTGAGTTAAACTCTTAGGTGGTGGTATTTCTAAGATAGCTTTAATCTTTTCAGGATCTATTTCTATTCCTCAATGTCAGATAACAAACCTAAGAAATTTCTTTGAAGCTACTCCGAATGCACACTTCAGGGGATTCATTTTGAGGTTATATTGTCTTATCCGTTCGAAAACTACTCTCAAGTAAAAAAAGGTGGTCTTCCTTTTCTTTCCTCTTGACTACTAGATCATCAACATAGCACTCAACGATGATGGATGAGTTCATTGAAGAGAGTCATGGCATTGGTATGTAGCGCATTTTAAGGCCAAAAGGCATGACCCTATAAGATTGATGAGGTTGAAAAAGTAGTGCTTTTCATCTTTAGGAGACATCTTGATTTGGTTATAGCCAGATGACCCATCCATGAAAGAGAAAATTACATGAGATGAGGTAATGTCCACCATTAACTCTAGTATAGGAAGAGGAAACTCATCCTTAGGACATGCTTTGTTTAAGTCCCTAAAATTGACGCATATGTGAATTTGGCTATTATTCTTCTTAATTGGGATGACACTAGCTAACCACGTAGGATATTTTCTTCCTTAATGAAATCAACATCAATCACTTTCTTGACTTCAGAAATGACACATTATTTAATTTCTAATCACATGCATCTAGGAGCTTGCTTAATAAGGGTAGCGTTAAGATCTATTGCTAGCTTGTGGACTGCTATGTTATTAGATAATCCAGGCATCTCTTCATAACTCCATGTGAAGTAGTATTTAAACTTAGTCAATAGTCTAACTAAGTCATTGATTTCTTCTTCATTTGTTGACGATATGTCGTATGATTTTCTTCTGTCCCGAGGTTGATTTCTTTAAGCTTGTTGATTGTTGAATGAATCTCCTCTTCAAATTCTGGCAGTGCCTCTTTGATTTGGAGATCATCTAGATCATATGAGATTTCTAAACACACATTCTCATAAGAGTTAGTGTTTTTTATCATACTCAAATGATGGTAACAAGAGCATAATCATCATCGATCGACCTTGTACCAATCTAGTCTTTCTCTTGATTGTCTTGCACTTATTGTTCCATAGCTTTTCAAAGTACTCGACCTATGTGGACCATGTGAGGAACTAAACCTTTCTGTATAAGATTATGAACACAAGGTGATTAAAAGTCAAATGGTAATTCCATCAATTTTTAAATGAATCCACCTCAAGTTCTACATCAACTTCAGGACTTGAGGATGATGATCCCAAAAAGAACCTCTTATGCTTCATGTCCGAAGACTTAGGGACTTCCTTAACTAAAACCTTTAACTTTTAGAGATGTAAGTGAGGTTAGAGCTAAGGTTCCCAACAAGCCGAGTTTCACATAAACTGATTGAATACTTTGCTTTATCGGAGGCTCTTTTGTCTGTCAGGATCAGTCACCTCCAATGGAACCCGCAGAGGGTTGGTATACTAATCTTAGACTCATCCTTTGAGATGGATTCCAAGTCTATATGAATAGTAGTACTTATGAACCCGACCTGGTGAGGCTGGGTCTTCCACCTCTAAGGCCCTCACTTCTCTGCAGTGGAGGTTGAGCCATCCTACCCACATGTCCATATGATGGAATGAACTATGGGTGGAGTGTAATACGCGGATCTATTTCTTCTTCAATTCCCCTTTCTTGTTCACTTGGACTTTCATTTTTCTTTTCATTTTCTTTTATCCTTTCATTTTCTTCATTTCCTTTTTCTTTTGTGTTTGCATTTGAATTTTGTCTAAGTCCACAAGAAAGGGTGTTTTGAGAAAGATAGTAGGTGCATCCTCATAAATCTCAACCTCTCTAACTAAATGGCTTTTCATCTCATTGACATGGTATTCATCCATCTTTTAAACTTGATGCAGCTTGATGGAGGGAGGAGGAATGATCTTGTTACGATGTATCCAAGAGGAAGCTGAATGAAGTATTTGAATCAATGATGTAAAAACTTGGTCTTCAGTCACAATCTCCAAAAACACTATGGAACCTAAAACCCTCACCTTATTCATTGAATAATCTTCAACATCATCGATCTCCTTAGTGTGAGATGTCGATCCTCAAATAGGCAAGACTCATAATGTTCCGATATGAATCATGGCAGTATGAACTTGTCCATATCTATGATGTAGAGGGGACGGTTATGCTCCAAGTCCCCTAGAAGAAGGTCTTCATCATGAAGGTGATCCCGAGCTTCTTTTGTGTAATGTGCCTCCTCACTAGGGTCAGCTAAGCATATTTTGATCAAGGAGAGCCTTGATTAGTGATTCCCTCTCTTTTGGATAAGACAAGGGCATCATATATGCTTAGCTTAGATGAAAACTTTCTTAGATGAGGGACATTGTAGTCCACAGGCTGGTCCTCCAGCATATCCAAGGGTGGAGCATCTTGTGGAGGGCTTCTTGATCCTCAATAATGACTTATTTTCCTCTATCTTGAGGTGCTACCCTGGAGGTAGAACCTTGCCACTCTGGAGGTTGACTTGGTGATCTCTTGTGAGGGTAATGGAAGGTTCTACATCGCTCTCACTTCTCCTATGGGACCCTCAGTGGATGATTCCAAGTCTATCTCAAGAGGTGAACTGTAGTATTCAGTAGAAAGTTCAAATCGAGAGGAAGATCAGAATTATTATAGTTATTTTGACTTGAAGAATTACCATTAGGAATATAAGAAGATAACCCATCAGAAGTGAAACAAATATAATTCAAACTAGCTTTATTCTTCAATTTTTTTGAATTATTTGTAGGCACAAAGTAGAAATCAAGTAAAGTGAGTGGGATAAGAGATTTGATGCCTTTATCTTCGATACAGAGTTCTACTAGTAGAAGAAGAAGAATGAAATGGAAGAAGTACATGTGGAAGCTACAATGTTGGAGGGTCGATCGAGTGGCTATGCTAATGGCTATCACGACACATGTTCTTGTTTTGAGCTCCCCTTTCCTCGTTGGCACTAACAACCTTTCTTTCTTGTTGGAGGTTTGGTGACTTCGAACTAAGGAAAGCTTCTTGATCTTCTTGATATCTTCTTAGAGGTTTTGGATAAAAAAATATCCCAACCTTCTTTAGTTTTGGAAGGATCACATGTATCCCAAGGATTACCCTAATGGAAGATGGTTGTTCCACAAGGTATTCCTTTGGGATAACTTACGATCTTGAAGTTATGTTCCTCTGAATGTAAAGTAATCCTCCAAAACATGGCCTAGCATACGGTGGTAGGGGAAAAGTTTGGATCATGACTTTTGCCTACTTCCTCTGGTCTCCTAGGCTCGGGTAGCTGAAAATCAGGCTTCTTTAAGAGATTCTTAAAGATCTTCTTAATTACCTCCCTCTTAAAAGAATAATGTTTGTTAAGCTTGTCTAAAAGAGTAGGTAGACCATAGCTACCTAGCAGCGGGTATGTGTGCCACTGATGTTGGTGGTATGGATGAGGAGGCGGCAGTGTTGGCCATGGAGGCTGCTATGGAGGCCGATAGGGCTACCTCAGTGGTGGAAAAGGAGGTGGAGGCTGCTGAGATTGTGGCCTCTCAGATTGATCTCTAGCTAGCTATTTCCTCTTATCTACCATTGTCACTGCTCCTGGCTTCTTCTCATAGAGCTTTTGTGGCTTTACTTTAGAAAACTGGTCTTGAAAAGGTAACTATTTGGCCTCTCCTTATAGTCTAGCCGCCTTATTGATTAGCTTCTTAAATATCTTGATAGTGAAGCCCTTAAGAATGAAGGTAAGGCCATGGATATTCTTTAGAATCTCAATGGCATGTTACTTCAGACTGCGGTTCACATTTCATACTCAGCCATGAGAATATAATCAACAAGGGACTCACCAGGTGTTGTTGTGCTACGACGTGATCACCTACAATAACCCTTTGCTGAGCTCCAACAAACCTCTTGATGAAGAGTTGCTCTAACTCAACAAATATCTTTCTTGAACTTGGAGTTAGCCCCTCAAGCAATCCAAGGCTACTAATGAAGAGAGGAAAAGCAAAGCATCGCCACCGTTGCAACAAGGCCTGAATGTGTATGTGCCTTGGGTTTCCACTACCATCAAAACTTTTGAAGGTGGCACAAACCTTGGGATATTGGATTTGATTCCTCGGTAGGGTCTACCCTTTGAACCCGATGATCCTCCCCAGGCTTGAGCCAAGCTTCCTTCACTTGCTTCAACCATGGATATGTCTTTTCTTGTAGGTACTTTCCACTACCTTCTATACATGCTAGTGCTACCTTGCTCAGAGGAGGTAAGGTTTGTTTGGGTTTAAGACATGCACTAACTTAGTGATGTTTTGTAGTAGATGAACTGGGCTTGTTTTGAGTACTAAAACTACTACTAACAAGTCGCTATATGCCATCTATCTATCTCACTTATCTTTCTCAAGCGATGTCAAGGTGTGGTTGATTGGGCGGTCTTCTACACCTCATCACCTTCCATGGCTCACTGCTCCCTGAGAAGAGATCCTTTGGTATCAACCATACATACTCCAGCCGAGTCTCCTAACAAGTCATCTTTGTTGGGATCGAAGCTGACTTTCTCTTCATCTGACCAATCATGCCCCAAAATCTTCTTCTTTCCCATGAAATAATGAGCTGCTAGCTCATCTAAAGAATGATCAATCTAGGTACAAATAGTCTCTGGCCTGTGATCATCTGAGAGCAGACCTCTTTGGAGTGGAATCCTGTGTACTATACACTAGATGAGAGACACTCCTGACTGTCACTAGGTATGAGAGGGGTGACATTCCTAGGATGTTCCACTATCCTTGGTGTAGTTGGGCTATCATATGCCACCTCTGAAATAACTATCACCATCTTCACGCCCTATTGTACTGGTGGAGTTGGTGAAGGGAAGACCACTATGCTTCGGGGTCACCACTCCTTCCACACCACCATTGGGGCAGAAGGTCAAGCAGGAGAGCTTGAACTCACTATAATAGGTGAGATGATGGGATCCCTCGGTAGTGGGATCACCAACGGGTGCGCTTCTCCGGATATGGCCTTCATGGCCTTTGATGGAACGGAGATGTTGTGACTTGGGTGGCGGACAAGGGGTAAGCGGTGTGGTGGAGACACCACCAACTCTATGAACAAGAGATGTACTCTGATAGGTCCTAATAAGTAAGATATGTTGTATGGTGGTGGGTGGCGTGAGCTAGAAAATCAACAAGTGCGAAAGCTACCGACTGGTGACTGAACCTTTGCCTCTCCCTACTAGTAATGTAAGTAGATGTATGGGCCTCTCTGGCTCTCTCCTGATGGATATGTTTCCCCACACTATGGGGGATGATGGATCTCAAATCAAATTGAGCTCTGGACTTTGAACATCCGTAAGCTCCGCCTACCAAAGATCAGGAGGCTGTGACCTCACTCACAGTAACTGGTGAGGTGATGAATCCTCTACATCTCTCCATTTGACCCGGAGGAGAAAGGATGGGCGGTTTGTAACGTGGTGAAATGAGCAGAAACTCCTCACATGAGCATGCGCCTCCATCTCCCCAGCAATCTAGTGTGATGTTGATCATGCAATTTTTTTTTCCTCTGTGTCCTGGTAGATGGGAGGAGTGAGCTAGACCATACTCAAAAGTAGAGGCAATCCCTCAGGGAGCCTTACCCTTAGAGGGTATAGATGAGAGGGTGCTAGCCCTCACTAGGGCAACATGAGAAACCATGGGGCACAGTGAAATCAGGGTTGTCACTGCTGGTATTGCTACTACTGAAGTTGGTGGGATTCCCACTACTTTCCTCTTCAATGAGGATATGTCAGAATTAGATGGTAGATCAATTTAGATGACGGCTTACCGTCACCGTGGTCTAGCGATGAGTGCCCTCATGTAATCTTGGCTCCCTCAATCCTCAAAGTGGATAAGATGTGTATGATCCAATGGGGTGTACTTTGCTGGTCCAAAGCCAAATCCATGCCATGAGGGAAAGTGAAAATGAACTTCTACTAGCCTGCCATCTTAGATCAATTGTAAAGATTGAAAAAATTAAACTATTGTTGTACTTGGAAATGAGTTTGGATTAGATTTCTATCTTTGTTGATTTTTGACTTTGAATTGAAATTTTGAACCCACATCTAACATATTGGAAGTGTTAAGTGGGGTTCAAATGGATTTGAGAAGATTTAAAAATCTGATTCAAAGAGGAATTTTGAATATGAATCTAACTTCAATAAATTTAGGTATGTTGAAAGATGGATTCAAATATTTTGAGAATGATGCTTTCATAAGTTCATGTTTATTTGAATTTATATTTTTTTGATTTGAGGACCCTTTCCCTTAACAAATTTGGGTATGTTAAAGTAAGGGTCAATTGATTTTGTTTTTGATTGATGATTTTGGAATTTTACTTAGTGAATTTGGGTATGCTAAGTGAAGTATTTTAAAAATAATTATTTCTTTTTGTGAATTATTGTTTTTATTTTTTGAAATTTGGGATTCCCACTTAGAAAATTTAGGTATGCTAAGTGAAGAATATAAGTGTGTTTTGTTTGATTTTTGAAAATTGAAATCTTAGTAAATTTAAGTATGCTAAGAGATCCTAAGTGTTTCATCTGTTTTTGGATGTTTTGATTTTTGAAAGAGTAGGATCCTTAGCAAATTTGGGTATGCTAAGGAAATCCTAATGTGTTTCATTTTTTTTTTTATTTGTTTGAAAGTGGAGACTTTACTTTAGCAAATATGGTATACTAAGGATGAAGTACCACTTAGTTTTGTGAAATGAAAACTTCACTTAGCAAATTTGAGTATGCTAAATGAAATTCTAAAAGATGTGTTCAAAATTTTGATTTAGTTTGGTTTTGAAAATGGAAACTTCTCTTTAGAAAATTTGGTATGTTAAAGAATGAAGTTCCAAAAGTGCTTGAATATTTTTGGTTTTGACTTTGGAGACTTCACTTAGAAAATATGAGTATGCTAAATGAAGTTCCAAAGATGTATGAAATTTTTTGATTTTGAATTTGGAGACTTCATTTAACAAATTTATGTATGTTAAATGAAGTTCCAAATGTGTTTGAATTTTTTTAAATTTTGATTTGGAGACTTCACTTAACAAATTTGAGTATGCTAAATGAAGTTTCAAATGCATTTGAAAATTTTGATTTTGGATTTGGAGACTTCATTTAACAAATTTGAGTATACTAGATGAAGTTCCAAAAAGTTGTTTGAAGAAATTTTTGATTTTGGATTTGGAAAATTCACTTAACAAATTTGGTATGCTAGATGAAATTCCAAATGTGTTAAAATTTTGATTTTGGATTTGGAGACTTCAGTTAGCAAATTTGGTATGCTAAATGAAATTCCAAATGTGGTTGAAAATTTTGAAAATATGATTGTCATGTTTTGATTTTTTTGAAAGGAGACTTCCATTCCACAAATTTGGGTATGTAGGAATGGAAATTAATCTTATTTTTGAAATGTAAAAATTTTATTTTATGTGTGATTATTGCTTTTTGAAAAAGGGAATTTCAACTTAGTCATATATGAGATATATTTAAGTGGGATTTCAAAATGATATCATTTTTTTTAGTTGGGAATGAAGTCTTCATTCAATAAATTTGAGTATATTAAATGAAGATGTTCATATGTGCTTTTGAAAAATTTAATTTTATTTGAAAATGAAACTTCCATTCAATAGGTGTGTGTATTGAATGGAAAGGTTCATGTGTGCCTTTTGAAATTTTTTTTTTTGGATTTTGATTTTTGACTTTTAGAAAGATGATTGTGCATGAAATCTTCATCAAAATGAATTGAAGGAAGATGTTCATTTGTGCTTTTGGAAAATTTAATTTTGTTTGAAAATGAAACTTCAATTTAATAGTTGTGGGTATATTGAATGGAAAGGTTCATATGTGCTTTTTGAAAGTTTAATTTTGATTTTGATTTTGATTTTTGGAAATGTGATTGTTCATTTTATTTTGAAAATGAAATCTTCATCAAAATGAATTGAAGGAAGATGTTCATTTGTGGAAAAGATTGTTAGTTTTATTTTTGAAAATTCTACATGTAACAATTATGAGAATATTAAATGTGGTGATAAAATTTTGTGGAAAATATTTTATTATGTGCATTTTGAAAAGTGCTTTTTTTAAAAAATTTTTATGAAAATTTATTTTTTTTCTTTATTATTTTAGAATGAACCTTTCCTTATCATAAAAATGATAAGGAGGAAGTCTTTAATTTTTTTCTTTTTTTATTTAAATTTTTTTATTTTTACCCATTGGAGAACCTAATGGGGGTTTTAAGACCAACACAGAGTGAGGTCCTAAAACCTAAGGATGTTGGCTAACTCAACTTAAGGATGAAATAAGCTAAGTGCAATGGAAAGAAAGATAGCCTCGAATTCATACCAAAGTACAAACCCACTATCGATACTTAAAGACAATGATCATTTACCAAAGATTGAGAGAGGAACCATCCCTGAGTCGCCAGAAAAATCTATTGGTTAGAAAACTTTCTATATGGTCACCTTCAATCTGTGGGTGAAAGGCAAGAATATAAAAATTTATCTTTTTTGGGACGTCATGCAGATCTGTAGATGTGCTTATTCAGTACATCATCAAGGAATAATATACTATCTTGAAAGATAGATGACACTACCCTTTAATGGACCTAATCACCTCAGTAAGGACTTCTGAGAATAATGGGCCTACATATGTACTAGAGATTTTTCCCCTACTTTACATGGAAAAAGTAAAGCAGGATTTATTTTAAATCGAGTTCATTAAGTTCCCTACAAGGGCAAGCCCCCATAGTTAATTACATCTTGAGTGATGGGAACCCTTAGGAATACACTCGATTAAGATAAATGATCATGTCTTCAAATATTTCAATAGTAAAGGACTATCAATCGATTAGTTTATTTTTGGAAGATCAAATGGGATTGATCAAAGAGAGGGAGTTATTACCAAGCCAAAAGAAAAGTAGGAGATGCCCATGATGCTAGGAAACCTAAGCATCTTAAACTATCCTATGGTTAGGCTTTACATTTTTGAAATTGATTTAATTTGTTTGAGTTACATTTTCATTAGAAATTTAGGACTTATGATTCCATAACACAAGATTATGGAAATGCCTAAGAGGTGAGGATTTATGCTTATGGCCCAAAGGGAGAAGCAACCTCAGAACCTAAATCTAGGGAGCTTTGGCGAGGGTTGAAAGCACAACCTAAATCTAAGGAGAAAATGGGTATTTGATTTGTCTCTCCATAGAGGACAAACCACTCACTACTTGGACCGCAGGGGAGTGCCTAACTCCTCCTATGATTTAAATTCATGTAGGTAAGTCATATGCTTTATGCAAGATTGCTAAGCTGTTATTTACTTAGAAAGAGACTAAGTTCTTAAACTTACTCCCTAAAGAGACTAGATCATGTAAGGACATGCTTCAAATGACCTAAATCTAAATGCAATTCAGATTTATTTTATTTTATTTTGGTTATCATTTTGACTCAGTAATAGGATTCATATGCTAATGCATGAGAAATAAAGTTATTGGCCAAAATCAGCAACAAGAGGAGGTGTTTTTCCACCATGGCTCTCAAAGGTCAAGCCAAGTTTCGCAAAGGTGGAAGCCCTCAATCAAGAGTGAAAAGATGCATTTGCATGATGTTATAAAGAGTACTCATCATCTAATTGCTAATTCTTTTATCTTGATTTTAAACCTAAGCTTTAGGTGAGGTTATGAGTTCTTTATTTTTAGTTTTTAATTGTTAAGTTTGGTAAAAGATTTATTTTTCCTAAGAGCCTAATCCACATCCAGGCCACACATAAAGTAAGGAAGAAACTAAAAAAATATGTCACTTAATGCACAAGCTAAATAAATCATCAATCAATTTATAAAACTAATCGTAAAAAGAATAAGAGGCCATTGTGGGTACCGCACAAAAAATAACAAATTGGGTAGCCTTAACTCTACAATACAACCCGGATTACAAATGAATTAAATACAATTAAGCAAAGAATTCATTAGTATGGGGGTGTTCAAACTTCATTTCTTCATTCTTATTTTGTTCTTTATTCTTCTTTTCTTCTTTCTTCTTTGGTTCCTTCTTTTGGATGGTTGGAAGGTGGATGCTCCAGGCTTATATAATGAGATCTTATATGACCAATGTTCATCCTAATCCCATAACAATCATTCCAAAATCCTAATTGCAAAGTTTACATGAAAAGGAAAAATAAATCTAGCTAACACCAAAATAAAGGTTAGCTAAACAAACCAAATAAATCCCAAGCATGTATATTGGACTTATAACACCCCACACATGGGTGACTAAGTCCACGCCTATTGGATTATGCTTGGGTATAAGCACCTGCAAAAGCATTTATATTTTTATTTATTACATTGCCCTTAAGCCAATAATCCCTGTAATGGTTAGACTAAGACATCATTCATTCTATGCACATTCATCTATCAAGTCTAAACATATATCCAAAAAAAAAGCATCAAACTATGCATAACCTAAAGCTAAGTGGTGACTTAGCTAATGTGTGTGCTTTGAGGTTTGTGGTATGCTTAGCTATGGCTTTTTAATTTTCTAAGTGTGAGGCATGTTCAACTTAGAGGAGGGTTTCATTTAAGTGATTTAATTATTTTGGGTTGATTTTATTTCATGTTTTGATTAGGTTCAAATGGATCCTACAATTAATTACTAAGTTATAAAGAGAGGGAAAGAGAAGAGAACTTCTCTTTCCTTCCCTAACCTAAGTAATTTCTAAAGTGGATTCATATTTTTAGTTTTGTTTAGTGAATGTTTTGATTAAGTATTTTAATTAATCCTAAGTTTAGATGAACTCTAAACAAACCTATTCAAAAGAAAGGCATTTTAAGATTAAATAAAATGAACCAAATTCACAAAACATACATCACTTCATTTCTTTCCCAACGTGTATAACATGCATATGAATGAGTCTTAAACATATCTATACACACAAATGAGAATGTTTAACACATATTATGATGCATGCTAAGTAATTCATTTAAGGAAATTTGAAAGTTTATGATGCATGATCTTCATTAAGTAGAAAAGGAATTTCTTATCCAATTTTCACATGAAAGTAAGAATGACATTAGTGAGTACATCGCCATTGTTAACCAGAGGTGTAAGGTACAAGACCTACTTAGGGCTACTTAAAACCTTAACTCTGGGGTTGTCCAGAATAATATACCACTTTTCTTAAATACAAATATGTGTACAAAAGAAATGAATGGAAAAGAAAGAATGCAAGAATTTGTATTAATTGATTTATTTTGTTTATGCAATTTATATGTGCAAGCATAGATATCCTTCTTAAGTGATAGTATAGGAATATAGGAATTAAAGTGTTAGGTTCTTTTCAAATGAACCATACATCTTACCAAATCCTATTCAAAACCATACTAAAAGAGAAGAGAAGGAAGGCCTACACTAAGCACATCCTTATATCTTACTCACGTGCAAGCTTATAATTAAGATATATAAGTAACACACTTTCAGTTTTAATAATTGATTCATATGTTTTGAAAATAATTTGAATTTAATAGTGATAATAGCCACTCATATTTTTTACTTTAGCCAACACATACAAATTTGACATAAAGTAAACATTTTTATTTTAAATTTGAATTTTAAAAAGTATGGATGCATGAAACCACATGACACAGATATTTAACATGTTGGGGAAGAATTAAAGTAATGAAAGCATGTAAACATGTTCACTTTAATTAAATCCTAAAGACAATCTTATGACATAAGAAAGCTTAAAGTAAATCAAAGTTCATTTAGTATGATTTTTGTTTGATTTAGAATTTGATTTAATTTGAAAATGTGGATTGAGTTTGCTGTTCCTAACCCTTTCCCACATGTGTTTGATATTTTTGTATAATTTTTAGATGATTAGATTCATTTTATATTTTAATTAGGTTAAGGTATGAATTAAATAAGTTAATTAACCCTTACCTACACCACCTTTGCATAGTTAACCAAATAATTATGAGCCAATGAGATGACATAAAACCTCACAAGGAATTTAAATTTACAATACACCTAGGAATAAAAGGGCCTAATGCAATTTGGCTCATGATTAATGGTTAATTAAGCTAAGAGGTTTAACTTAAGTAATTTTAAAGCACCCCTCACACATGTGAGTTGAGTTTTGATTTCTTTAATTGAACTTAGGCTCTTGAACACCTAAGCATCTACCCAAAGTAGATTAATTAAGTTTTGAAAAGTTTTAGAAATTTTTAAAAATTAATTAAGAGGATAATTAATTAATTGGATTAAGAGGGATTAAGAAAAGAAAGAAATTTAAGCCTTTTCACTTATCAAACCTTAATCAACTTGAATAAAGATTAAAATACTAATCAAACCCTTAATTATCCTTAATTACATAAGAGGGTAATTAGGAAATGCATTTGCAATTCCCAATTAAGCCAATAGAAAATTAAGAGAGGCAGAAGTCATCCCCCAAAAAATACACAAAAAGTTTGAGATTAATCAGAGAATTAATTGAGGAGTAAATATCAAATTAAGATTTCTACTAAAAAGCAAAATCAAAGAAAGATATAATTCAAAATCCATTAAAACCAATTTTAGAAAATTCTAGATTGAATTATCTTTCAGATGAAATTGACCTAAAATATTTTTTATTTATATTTAGGGAGGTATGATTTTTTTAAAGCTTAGAGGATTAATCATAATTAATTAAAACCTAATTAAATTCCTTAACCCCAAAGCTCGACACACAGTGGTGGTGGTCAATGGTTTTAAATGGGTAAATCAAATTTTAAAACATGCGCTTAATCTTGAATGTCCATCCAAAACACGTGGATGGATGATCGGGATCATCCCTATTCTTCCCCGAGGATCATAGGAACCATCCATGATCTAAGCCTTGATCCGAGCTCGATTGAGCTCGGATTATGATAAATTTTGCACACCATCATACAGAACAATCTATCCAATGGTTGAATTTTCATGCCATGACACTTTCTTCACAAAGGACCAACACCTCTTAAATATAGTAGTAAAAAAATGCCATACCTCACTGAGGTGATCACATTTGATTCCTTAGAGGAGCTTCATCTGGGAACGAAGCTGGTGAAAGAGCTGAGGTTGAGTAGTTTTCTATGGACCAACTCCCTTGATCTTTCTTGTAGCTTTGATCTTGGACTTCTCCTTGCCTTTGGAACTTGAGGAGGCTTGGGAGCTCAATTTGGTCCCAGGTGTGTAAAAGTGGATTGGGTGAATTTGTGGAAGAAGTTTAGGATTCAATGGAGCTCCCTATTTTTCTTAAGAAAATGAGAATGGGTTCAAATCCCTCTTAGAAATCTTGGATCTCTAGCTCCACCTAACACTCTAACACTCAATGCATGTGGAGAAGGAAATATATCTCCATGATGGCAAACATGGTTTGCCATTTTGATCCAATTTCCATGAAAATTTTGAGTTGAAATGGCTATGAATGAATTTGCTTCCAGTAAGAGGCCAATTGGGTGCACCACTCTCCACATTGACCTAGAAAATTAATGAAGAATTACAAATTCATAGGTAGATTTGATAAAATTTGTTTGGAGGTAATGGGGAATTTGGAGGTTTAGAATTGAAAATTCATTGGATTTGGAGTTCATTTTGATGGTTTGGCTCATGTTGACTTATTTAGGTCAAAATGGGTCAACTTGGGTCAAGTTGACCAATTGTCAAATTAGGTCAAACCAAGTTGGGTCATGTTCATGACCATTTGAAAATATTTTGGTGCCTTTGGTTTGATTCAATTTGGTTTAGTTTGAGTTTGGCTCATATGACTTCATTTAGGTCAAATGGGTCAAGTTGACCCTTTGAGCTGTCAGGTTTAGGTTTGGTTAGTTGGTCAGGTGGATTGTATCTTTGTTTCCAATCAATTTTGGTTAAGTTTGAATTTGGCTCAACATGACCCTTTAGGTCAAGTTAGGTTCAAGGTCAATTGGGATTGGGTCTAGTTGGCCATTGAGGCTTTGGTCAAGTTCAACAAGTGATTTGGAATGAACTTGACCCATTGGTTTCAATCAATTTGGCTTAGATCAAGTTTTGACACATTTTGACTTTTTAGGTCAAGTTGGGTCAACTTGGGTCAAGTGGCCAATTAGGCTAGGTTAGGCTCAAATGTTGACTCAAGTTCAAACATAGTTCATGAATGAACTTAGATCAATGGTTTCAATCAATTTGGCCTATGGTGGATTTTGGCTGTTAGGTTTCATTTTCTAAGTATTGACTTGGTCAACCCTTAGGTTTGACTTGGTTTGACCCAATTTGATTGATTGATCATCCCATGATTGTTGATCATGATGAGAGGCATAGGTGAGTTTGATTCAATCCAATTTGGTTAGGATTACAATTTATCATAAGGTACTTTAGGTCACTTTGGGTCAAGTGAGCTAAGTGTCAAATGGCTTGGTGAAAGTTTGACTTGAGTTTGATTGAACTTGTACATGGACTTATGATTGAAATATAAATCAATTTGCAAGTGGTTTGAAGTCAAATGTGTTTTGATTCATTTGACAATTTCATATTCAAAGAAAGAATATGAATGGATTTGGGGTTTGATTTTTAACTTGGGTTTTGATTTAGTGATTGAAGTTTGTATTTATATTTGGATTCATGATTGTAGGTTGATTGAATCATGAAGAAAAATCAAGGGTTTGGCTTGATTTGAAGTTGATTTGGCTAACTTCAAGATTTTGACTTGAAAGGCTTAGGTTGAATTTTGAGTGGATTTGAGTTTGATTTTTGGAATTGGTTTCAATTGTTTGAATTTATATATCAATTATATATGTGAATATAAATGAAGTGATTTGATCATGAAAAAATTTCTAGGATCTGAAGTGATTTGATCATGATCTAAGTTAAGTCTTTTAAGAGGGAACTTAAAATACTTAGGAAATTTTCAAGTTTGGAGCCTAAATTTTGGATTTATATTTGATTTATTTATAATTATATTTCATTTATATATGTGAATATAAATGTGTTATGAGAAAATCTCATGAATTTGAATTGATTTGAAAATGATTTTGGCTAAGTCCATGAAGGAAAAATTAAAGGACTTAGGAAAAATTTATGAATGGATTTTGAATTTTGAATTTAGTTTGATTGATTTGTATTTATATTTCATTTATATATGTGAATATAAATGAGAATATAAATGAATTATGAGAAAATCTCAAGGATTTGATTTATTTTTGATCATTATTTAGGCTTAAGTCCTTAAGAGAAGATTAAGGACTTAGGAAAGATTTGGACTTAGGAATTTCATACATGGATTTCAATCACATGGAGTTGATTTGAGTTTGGAGAAAATCAAATAAGATTAATTTGGGGATTGACTTAAAGGAAGGAAGGTGAGGAATGGTTCAAGCTAAAGGTAGGAAAATTTTCCTAACACCCCTAAGGCATGACCTATTCATATGACTAACTCTTCTAAGTCTCTGGGCTGGGTTGAGTGTCCACTAATCACTAGATGTGTCTTAAGACTAAGGAACTCTTAAAGTCTAAGAGAAGTCCTATGTCTAAGATGGAGGGGTTGAGAGCTCATCCTAAAAATGAAGTCAACAAGGTACAAAGTAGAAATCAAGTAAATTAAGAGGGGTGAGGGATTTGATGCCCTCATCCATTGTCTGATATACAGAAGAAGAAGAAATTTGAAGTAGTGGTAACGATGTGGTAGTTGCAATGAATTGGTGGAGGCACACTCGGTGTTGTCTTCTTGGCTATCAGGCGGCACATCTTTGTCTACCGCGAAGCTCCCCTTTCTTTGAGTTGGCTCTAGCAACTTGCAAACCTTCCTTGATGTTGGAGGTTTGAACTAGCTCAAGAACTTGCAAGAAAAGTATCTTGATCTTCTGAACAATCTTTTTAGAGGCTTTGGATAAGGAGATACCCCAACCTTCTTTGGTTTTGGAAGGATCACAATCATCCCTAAGAATTGCCCTAATTGAACTGGATGGTTGTTCCACAAGATATTCCTTCGGGATAACTACAACACCTGTCTTGAAGCTATGTGCAAGCTAGTCTTTGAATGTAAAGCAATCCTCCAAAACATGACCTAACATGCGGTAGTAGGGGCAAAAGTTAGGATAATTTCTTTTGCTTCCACTTCCTCCAGCCTTCTAGGTTCGGGTAGCTGAAAGTCAGGTTTCTTTAAGAGATTCTTAATAATTTTTCTAACTACCTCCCTCTTAAATGAATATGATTTATTTAGTTTATCCATAAGAGTAGGTGGATGGGAGCTACCTGGTGGCAGGTATGTGTACCACTACTACTGTGGATATGGCTAAGGAGGAGGCGGTGCATTGGAGGAGGAGGTGTGGGTGTAGAGCACTCGATGTGGTGGTAGGAGGTAAAGCGGCATTTGTCAGCAGGTCTCTCAAACTCTCTCACGGCTCCTTCCCCTTGTCTACTGTTGTCACTGCCCCAGGCTTCTTCTCATATATCTTTTGTGACTTTGGCTTTATTGGTAGATATAGAGAAGGTAACTGTTTGGCTTCTCCTTATAAGCTAGATGTCTTATTGATTAATTTCTCAAAAGTTTTGATGGTGAAACATTTGAGCATGAAGGCGATCGGGCCATGGATATTCTTAAGCAGAATCTCAATGGCGTGCTTTACGGATTTGTGGTTCACATTTCATACTCAAATTATGCCATCTTAGAATGTAATCAATAAGGGACTCACCATGGTTTTGTTGAGCCACAATGGGATTGTCAATAATGACCCTTTGTTGAGCCTTAGCAAACTTCTTGATAAAGAGTTGCTCCAACTCAACAAAAGTCTATACTGAACTATTGGAAAGTTCAGTATACCAATCAAAAGCTATCCCAGTTAAGCTCTTGAGATGGAAGAGTAAAGCATCCCTGCCACTAGCGTTGCAAGCTCAATGTGAGATGTCTTTGCCTCCACCAACCATCAAAACTCTTGAAGGTAGGTGGCACAAAACCCTTAGGATATTGGATTGCATTAAATTCCTCTGGGTAGGGTCTACCATTGGGAATTGATTATCCTCCTCAGGCTTGAGCCAATGCTTCCTTCACCTTTTTCTCAACCATGGACTTGATATATTTTTCTTGTATGGAGGTACTATGCACTACCTTCCTATACATGCTAGTGTTACTTTGCTCTACTGAAGGTAAAGTCTTGGTTGGGTCCAAGACATGCACCAAGTTTGGCTGAATAGTCTCAACTATGGTAGGATGAACTGTTGGGGCTTGGTTTACTGCAGATAGTAAGATCTTGAACTTCTCCATCCTTTCTATCTTTTCATCTTTCTTTTATCTAGGAGGTGTTGGGTTGAGTGGGTTTGTGTCTTCTCGGCTCAACACTTCCATAGTTTCATGCTCTCTAAGGATCCGTATCTACCATGCAACCCAGATTCTCCCAACAAATCATCTTCATTGGGATCAAAGATCTTCTTCTCATCACCAATCATAGATTTCTCCTTCTTTCCATAAAATAGTGAGCTACTATGTCATCTAAAGAATGATCTTTGGGACATAAATCTGGGATGGTAGATCCACATCGTGAACTGTAAGGCATCGGACCTCCCTTGCTACTGGAGAATCAATTCTGTGAGGATTGTACTAGCTAGAAGAAATGCACTCCTAGTTATCCCTGACTCTAAAATGGGTGACACACACATAGGGCTCTATAATGTGGAGTATCATCTCCTCCCTCTACAATCAACCATCTTTGTGTTTATTGAGCTGGTGGTGATGAAGGGGGACCACTATGCTTTGGTCTTCCTTCACACCATAGGCGAGAAGGTCAAGGAGAGCCGGCCTCACCATGTGTAGATGGAATGGGATCCTTTGGCCAGAACAAGATCACCAACGGTGTTCTCTTCTCCCCGAATGTGGCCTTCATGGCCTTCGGAGATGTTGCAATTTGAACGGGTGACGGTGGATGGGGGGTAGAGCGGTGTGGTGGAGACACCACCGACTCTCTCTAAATAGAAACCCTCTTCCTATGATGGGTCATCCCTATAAGCAAAATACTATGTGGGATGACGGTAGCCGATCGAAAATTGAGTGTGGAGGCCTTTGATTGCCAACCAAACCTTCACCTCTCTCGATTGGTGATCTGCACTGAAGTGTGGGCCTCTCTATCATTCTCTTTCCATAGGTGTTTCCCCACACTATGGGGAATAATAGATCTCAAATCAAATTGATCTCTGGATTCAAAACATCTGTAAGCTCCTCCAAGCTGGCGTAGAACTGATTGGAGGCTGGCATATGACCTTTTGCTCTGGCTAACAAGGGGATGATTCTGAACCACTAGTGGAGGTGAAGTATGGATCCTCTAGCATCCTCTCTACCCAGATGGATGAAATGGGTTCACTATAACCAAGCGAGGAAATCAGTGGGGCACTCCTCACAATTGATGTAGCACCTCCATCTCCCTGACAATGTGTGTGTGGTATTGCTTAATCATGTAGTTTTTGTTCCTCCTCTAAGTCCTGGTAGGATGAGTGGAGTAAGAACTAGACCCAAGCTCAAAAGCTGGGGAGGAAATCTCTAGGATCAGAGGAGCCTTACCCTTAGAGGGTGTTAATGGTGTGTAGCCCACTGGCAAGGGAAACGGTCCGCTGTGTCCTTTGTCAGCTTGAGACTACTAGAACTGATGGAATTACCACTTCCTTCTTCTTTAGTGAGGGGATGTCAAAATTTGATGGCAAGTCAATTTAAATAATTGGCTTTTGCGGTGGTCCAACTAGGGGGTGCCCACAAGTGATCCTGCTCAAACCTCTACCAAAATGGATGAGATGGGTGTAATCGGCGGGAGATTGGCGATCAAGGCCATCCATCATAGGAAAGTAAATACAAACTATTGTGAAATTGTCATTATAAAATTGAAAAGTGAACTGTAGTTGCAATTGAGACTGATGCTGAGAATCTGTAATGTTGGAAACAATCTTGGATCAGATTTCTATTTTATTGATTTATGAATTTGAATTTAGAATTTGAACCCACATCTAACATCTTGGAAGTGTTAGTGGGGTTCAAAAGGATTTAGAGATTTGATTGGAAAGAGGAATTTTTGAATATGAATCCAATTTCAACAAATTTGGGTATGTTGAAAATGGGTTCAAATATTTTTAGAAAGATGCTTTCATAGGTTCATGTTTGAAATTAGATTTTGATCCTTTCCTTTAACAGATTTGAGTATGTTGAAGTAAGGGTCAATTGGTTTTGTTTTTGATTTGAAATTTTGGAATTTACTCACTTAGCAAATTTGGGTATGCTAAGTGAGGTGTTTGAAAATAATTTCTTCTTTTTCTTTGTTTGCTTTGTTTTGTGTGAATCATGTGAATTTTGAGAATGGAATCTTCATTTAGCAAATTTGGGTATGCTAAATGAAGAATTCAAATATTTTGTTATTTTTGAAAAAGAGGATCTTTACTTAGCAAATTTAGGTATGCTAAATAAAGGATCTAATGTGATTGATTTTGTTCACTTGATTTTTTTTTTTTTTTTGGAAGAGGATTTTTACTTAGCAAATTTAGGTGTGCTAAATAGGAGATCCAAGTGTGCTTTTGTTTTGATTTTGTTGAAAAGAGAATATTTAGCAAATTTAGGTATGCTAAGGGAATCCAAATGTGTTCCATTTTTTATTATTTTGAAGAGAGAATTTAGCAAATTTAGGTATCCAAATGTATTTTGATTTTGAAAAGAGGATTTTCACTTAGCAAATTTGGATATGCTAAATGAAAGAACCAAATGTTATTTTATGTTTTCAAAAGATGTTTATTGATTTTATTTTGAAAAAGGATCTTCACTTAGCAAATTTGGTATGCTAAATGAAGAATCCAAATGTTGTTTAATTTTGAAAAGATGATTGTTAATTTTGATTTTTTGAAAGGTGTTTGTTGATTTTATTTTGAAAATATGATTGTTGTTTCTTATTTTGAAATGAAATCATCATTGATAAATTGTATATTGAATGGAGATATTCATTTGTGTTTTTGGAAAATATGATTGTTGATTTTGATTGAAAATGAAAACTTTCGTTCAATAAATTTGAGCATATTGAATGGAAGTGTTCATTTGTGCTTTTGGAAAATATGATTGTTGATTTTAATTGAAAATGTAAACTTTCATTCAATAAATTTGAGTATATTGAATGAAAGTGTTCATTTGTTCTTTTGGAAAATGTGATTGTTGATTTTGATTGAAAATGAAAACCTTCATTCAATAAATTTGAGTATATTGAATAAAGTGTTCATTTGTGCTTTTGAAGAAAATTTGATTGTTGATTTTGATTGAAAAGGAAAACCTTCATTCAATAAATTTAAGTATACTGAATGAAAGTGTTTATTTGTGCTTTTGAAAATGTGATTGTTGATTTTTGATTGAAAAATGAAAACTTTCATTCAATAAACTTGAGTATATTGAATGAAAGTGTTCATTTATGCTTTTAGAAAATATGATTGTTGATTTTGATTTTTGGAAAGTGAAGTCCTCATTTAATAAATTGAATAAAGAATTTCACTTGTGCTTTTTTGAAAAGAATGATTTTGGATTTTATTTTATTTATTATTATTATTTTTTAAAAAAGATTCTACATATAATAATCATGAAGATTGTTAGATGAGGTTGGTTTGAAAAATTTTTGTGAAAATATTTTATTATGTGCATTTAAAAAAAGTGCTTTTTGGAAAGATGACGTTTTTCATAAAAGGATTTATTCTTTATTTATTTTTTGGAATGAACCTTTCCTTACCATAGAAATAGTAAGGAGGAAGTCTTTAGTTATTTCTTTTTATTAAAATTTTATTTTAACCTATTGAGGAACCCAATAGGGGTTTTAAGACCTACATGGAATGAGGTCCTAAAACCTAAAGATGTTGACTAGCTTAGCTTAACGATGAATTAAACTAAGTGCCAATAGAAAGAAGGATAGTCGATTCATATAAAATACAAAACTTGTCGATGCCATGATCATTTACCAAAGATGGAGAGAGGAAAATCCCAAGCGGAGTTGCCAAAAAAAATCTGTGGTGAAATATTTACGCCTTCATCTATTCTTTTGAAGAGGATAAATGAAAAGAATATATACACCTTAGGACACCAGTAGATCCATAGATGGTCTTATTAGGGTGATGGTGACATTGAGGAGAGGTACTATCTCGAAAGATAGAATCAAAATATAATCACCTAAATAAGGACTCAGGACTATGGTGCATATGTACCGAGATTCTTCCCCTACTTTACATGGAAAAGTAAAGTAGGGTTTATTTTAAACTAGGTTCATTAAGTTCCCTATGGAGACAAGCCCCTATATTTAATTACATCTTAAGGAATAAAATTTCTTAAGAATACTCTTGATTAAAGTAAATGATTATTGTCTCCAAAGATTTCAATATGTAGGACTATTAATCGATTAGTTTATTTTTGGAAAATCAAGTGGGATCAATCAAGAGGATGGAGTTCTTATCAAAGTCAAATGGAGGTGAGTAGGAGATGTTTAGGATACTAGGAAGCCTAGTAAACATTCCAAACTATCCTATGGTTGGGCTTTACATTTTTGAAATTGAGGGGAATTATTTGTTTGAGTTGAATTTTTATTAGAAGTTTAGGGCTTATAATTCCATGATGCAAGGTCATTGACATGCCTAAGAGGTGAGGATTTATGCTCATGATCCCAAAGGAAAATAGCAACCTCAAGACCTAAATCTAGAGAGCTTTGGTGAGGGACTAAAAGCACGACCTAAATCTAAGGCAAAAAGGGTATTTGGTTTACCTCCACAAGAGAGGATGAACCACTCGACTACTTGGATTTATACCCTGCCATGGCCAACTTCCTCTATGATTTTAAATACATGTAGGCAAGTCTTATGCATTGCAAGATAGCTAGGCATTTATTTAGAAAGAGACAAATCCACTCACTCCCTAAGAGATGTAAGAGCATGAAAAATGACTATATAATGCAAAACATATTACATTTTATTTTTTATTTTTGGACAATCATTTGACTCAGGCTTATATAATTCATATGTTTAATGCATGAGAAGTAAGATTATGGGCCAAAATCAGCGAGAAGGGGGAGGTGTGTTTCCACCATGGCTCTCAAAGGTCAAGCCAAGTTCTCTGGCAAAGGTGAAAACCCTCCAATCAAGAGTGAAATAATATATTTTTATGTATGATGTTAGAAACGAAATGTTGATCCAGCTAAGGGGTTGCTAATTCTTTTATCTAGATTTTAACTTAGGCTCTAAATGAGGTTAAGAGTTATTTATTTTTAATTTTGAATTGATTAATTTAGTAGAAGATTTATTTTTTCTAAGAGCCTAATCATTATTCAGGTCATACATCAAAATAAAGGAAGAAACTAGAAAATATGTCATTTAATGCACAAACAAAACAAATATCAATTTTATAAAGCTAACACAAAAGAATAAAAAAGGCCAAGTGTGGTCTGGAACCACTATACAAACCCAAAAAAAATTTGAGTAGCCGAGCTCTACCCTTATACAACCCAGATTACAAATGAATTAATTATAATTAAGTGAGGAATTCATGTTATGGGAGTCTTCATTCTTCGGTTCTTCAATCTTCTTTTCTTCTTTCTTCTTTCTTCTTTTGGTTCCTTTTTTTGGATGGTTATAACGTGGTTACTCCAAAGGCTTCACATGATACATAAGATGTGATCTTATAACCAATGCTCATCCTAATCCCCCATAACAATCATCCCAAAATCCTAATTATAAAAGTACATGAAAAGGAAAAAAGTAAATCTAACTAAGACCTGCAAACATATATTAGCTAAACAAACCACACATTCAAAAGAATGTATATAAATAAATTGGACTTAGCACCCCACACATGGGTAACCAAGTCCAGCCTTTATTATGCTTATGGGTATAAGCAACCGCAAAAGTAGTTATATTTTTATTAAATTTAAGCACAATCCCACAAAAAGATAATGATTAGACTAGATTGTCCTACCTTTCATTCTCGCATATACACCCTAACATCCACTAAAATATCACATCACAAAATAAAGAAAACATCAAACCATACCACCCAGCATAGGAAGGTGACTTAGCCTAATGTGTGTGCCATGTAAGGTTTTGTGGTATGTAGCTAAGCTTTAAGGTTAGGATTTTCTAAGTTTGAAAAGGTTCAACTTAGGGTGGTCTCATTTAAGTTATTTAGTTGATATGGGTTAATTTTATTTGATGATTTGATTTGGTTTGAATGAACCTACTTAATTACTAAAGGTTGTAAGAGAGGAAAGAGAACTTCTCTTTCCTCCCTACCTTTAAGTGATTTTTAAGGTAGATTCATTAATGATTTTTGTTTGGTGAATATTTTATTATGTATTTTAATTAATCTTAAGTTTAGATTTTCTTTAAATAAACATATTCAAAAAGAAAGGCATTTTAAGATTAAGTAAAGTGAATTACTATCACAAAATACAAAATAATTTATTTGTTTCCCACATATGTATCATGCACATGAATGAATCCTAAGCATATCTATACATGTAATGCAAGTATTTAGCACACCTTAATAATGAATGCTAAGAGAGGTTGCTTAAGGAAACTTGGAATGTTTCATGTATGCATGATTTTGTTAAGTAGAAGAGAGTGATTCTTTCATCCATTTTTCATATGCACATTTACAAGTATAAAGACATAAGTGAGTACATCATTGTTAACCGGGGGAGTAAGTACAAGACCTACTTAGGGCTACTTAAAACCATGCAACCCGGGTTGTCAGACTAATATACCACTTTTCTTAAATACATGTGCATGTACAAGAAGAAATGGATGGAAAGGGAATGCTAAATGAGTTAATTAATAAATTTTGAATGCTTTATGATGCATGGTTTTCATTAAGTAGAAAAAAAAGGTTTTCTTATCCATTTTTCACATGCACACATGTATGTATGAAAGGCATAAGTGAGTATGGCATTTGTTAACAGGTATAAGGTATAAGACCTAGGGCTACTTAAAGTCTCACAACCTGTCAGACTAATATACCACTTTCCTTAAATACAAGCCTATGTACAAAAGAAATGAATGGAAAAAATATACAAAAGTTTGTATTTATTTGTTTGATTTGTTTATGGAATTTATATGTGTAGGTGTGGATGTCCTTCTTTAAGTAATAGCATAGGAATGAATAGGAATGGAGGAAAGTGTTATGTTCTTTTCAAATGAACTATATATACTTTGCCAAATCATTTAAAACTATGCTAAATGAGAAGGAAAAGTACACTATGCACATCTTCATATTTATATCCACATGCAAACTTATAAATAATTATAAGTAGCACACTTTCAATTTTAGGTATTTGATTTATAAATTTTGAAAATAGTTTTGAATTTAATAGTGATAATAGCCACTCATATTTTTTTTAAAAACATGCAATTTGACATAAAGAAAACATTTCATTTTAATTTGATTTTAGAAAAGCATGAATGTATGAAACTCATATGACATATACATTTAGCATGCTAGAAAGAAATAAAGTGATGTAAGCATGTAATTTCATTCACTCTTAATTCTTAAAGATAATCTTATGAAGTAAGATCATTTAAAGAGAATCAAAAGTTGTTTAAAGAGACTTTCATTTTGCTTTGAGTTTGGTTTGAATTAGAAAAGTGTGAGAAGGTTTTGCTGGTCTTTACCCATTCCCACATGTGTGTATCATTTTAGTTTAATTTTTAGGTGATTAGATTAATTTTATGCTTTGGTTAGGTTAAGGTGTAGATTAAGTTCATTAATTACCCCTTACCTATACCACTTTAGCATATTTAATCAAATAATTATGAGCCAGTGTATGACATGAAACCACAAGAAATTTAAATCAGCAATGCATCCTAGGAAAGAAAGGTACCTAATGCAATTGGCTGACATCTAATGATTAATTAAGCTAAAGGGTTTAATTTAAGTACATTCATAACCCTTCCCACATATGGGTTAGGTATGATTTCCTTAAGTTACTTAAGTTATTGAACACCTAAGCATATGCCCAAGAAGGATTAGTTAAGTTTTGGATTAATTTTGGTTTTAAGAATTTGATTTGATTAATTAAGTAGATCATTAATGGATTAACCCTTAATTATTTGGATTTAAGGAAGAAAGGAGATTTAGGAAATAGCGTAAGGAAAATATTCAAAATTATTCCATAAATCTCCTAATCACTTAAACATTGTTTAATTATCTTAATCAAGAAATTAAACCACTATTTACATGAATAATTAACCTTAATTACATTAAGAGAGTGATTAGAGATTCATTAATTAATTTCCCTAATTAACTCATTAATAAATTCCAAGAAAATTAGGGGAGGCAGAAGTCATCCCACTAAACATGCATGAATTAATGAAATCATTAGGGAGTAATTAGGGTTATTAAGTTTTCAAATAAACTCTAATTAAGAAAAAACCTACTGTTCAAACTCAATTAGAAATAATTTTATTGGAGTCTCCTCTGAATTATCTTTAAAAAGTTAAGTTTGCATTTTTTTTTTGGATTCTTTTTTATAATTAGTTATGAATTTAGGAAGGTTCAATTGATTTAAGTGATTTTTAAGAATTTTGCAAATTTATTTTATTAAAATAAATTATTTGACACTCAAAATTCAATTTCTTTTAATCTAAAGGTCATTTTAACTTGAAATTTTTATGGTAGGTGTATTTTAGCATCATCTTTAATCTCTCAAAATTTCAACTTAATATGACATGTATTTTTGGTTTAATTAATGAAATTTTATTTTTAATAAAACTCAAATTAAGCTCAAAATATTCAAAATTTGGGAATTTTGGATTTGTTCGATTCATTTCAGAAAGACAAATCTATGAGTCTTTGTTTATAATTTTTGGTTAAGTATTTTATTTTCTATGAATTGTTGAAGTTTAAGATGATTTAAAATATTTTTTTAAATAAAAAATTGATTTTTGATTTAACGAGGCGTGCGGATGCGTGCCATGGCAGCATTGATTGCATCCGCGTGGCATGCGCATCGCGTGATTGCGTCATGTCGCCTTTTAAGCGGGAACATGGCTGGCGGTGGAGAGCTACCCGGTTCTCTCGTCATCCGATCCGCGGTCGGATGGTCATCGAATCATGCAATAAGGCGGATCGATGGTGATTGAGCTGTGAGCCATCGATCAGCCGCGATCGGATGATCATCAGTGATCAGGGGAATCCATGATTCATGCATTGATGCCATCCCATCCCCTGGTAGGATGGGATGCGGTTCTTTTCATTAGCAGTGAAAATAGGATATTTTGGAAAAATGAGGATTCTAAGTGAAAACTTGTCCAAATAGACTCATTTTGCATGATTCACAAAAAAAATTCTATTTTCGGGATGATTTATAAAAAATACAGGATTATCTAGGTAGATTCCAAAAATTGTGCAAAACTATCACAAAATAGGATCTAAAATGGATAATTTTGAAAGTTATCTCATCGGGGATGATTTTCAGCGATGGTGATGACTCAAGCATAATGTTGAGTGAGGGAAGAGGCCTTGGAATGAGCTTGGATCTTCTCCTACACATCGAAATAAAGTTTCCACAGGTGATCACCATTTTCTCGTCGAAATCCACTTAGTTTTGAAGTATTTCTCTCCAAAATGAAGTGGGGGTGATTGTCAATGGCTTTGGGAGCTCTAGAAGGAGGAGAATGAGGGAAATGGGGGTTTTCTTCGGCCTATAAAGCCTTGGAATCAAAAGTGAACAAAAATGAACCCTTTTTTTTTTTTCACTCCAAACTCATGGCATTTGGCTTGGGGTGGTTGAGAATGGAAGAGAATCATCCTAGGTGCCTTCCTATGGTTGGCTAAGGAATGAAAAGTGGCTTCCATGAAGGACAAATGGGTGTCCTAGCCATGGGGAGGTGAGAGTCCTTCATGCCAAGTGTTCTAATGGGAGAGGTGAGGTGATTTTAGCTCCGCATGAGTCATGGCTGCCCCAACCACTCCTTGGGTCAGAAAATTAGTGTTCTTGGTGTCTATGTGGACCATTGGATGAGTGCCAAGTGGCCAAGAAAGATAAATGACCACTTTGGAAAGTGTCTTTTCTCATGGGATGCCCTTGACCCAAGGCAAAAGTGGTAATTTGGGCTAGGTTAGGTCTAGTTAGCCAATTTGGTCAAATTGGGTTTAATTGAGGCTTTGGTCAAGTTCAATAATCAATTTAAAGTGAACTTGAGCCATTGGTTGTAATCAATTTGGCTTATGTTGTAATTTGGCTACTTTGGGTTCATGTGGGTTAAAGGGTTGACTTGGTCAACATGTTAGGTTGACTTGGTTTGACCTAATTCATGACAATTGATTAATCTTTAATGATCAACAAACATTACATGAAGTTTGAAATTGGCTTAATTCACTTTGATTTGGATTGAATTGAATTTTGATTCATGTAGGTCAAATTGGCCACTTTGGGTCAAGTGAGCCAATTGGTTTAATTGGCTTGATCAAGTCTTGATTCAAGTTTGTTGAACTCACATATGGATTATGATTAAAATATAAATCCATTTGCAGAATTTAAAGTCAAATGGGTTTTGATTCATTTATCAATTTCAAGTTCAAAGGGTGAACATGAGTTTGACTTGGGTTTGATTTTGAATTTAGTTTTGGTTTTATTGAAGTTTATGTTTATATTTGGCTGATTGAAGGATTGATTGAATCAAGAGAAAATCAAAGTTTGACTTGATTTGAGTTTGATTTGGCTAAGTTCAAGATTTTTACTTGAAAGGCTTAGGTTGGATTTTGATTGAATTGAGTTTGATTTTTGAATTTGGTTTTGGATATTTGAATTTATATTTCATTTATATTTGTGAATATAAATAAAAATATAAATGAGTTATGAGAAAATTTTTTGATTTGAATTGATTTGGATTTGATTTAGGCTAAGTCCTTAAGAGGGAATTAAAAGGCTTTGGAAAGATTTTTGATTTGGATTTAGTTTGATTGATTTGAATTTATATTTCATTTATATATGTGAATATAAATGAGAATATAAATGGGTTATGAAAAAATTTCTTGAATTTAAATGGATTTAAATTTGATTTGAGCTAAGTCCATAAGATAAAATCAAAGGGCTTAGAAAAGATTTTTGAAATTTAGAATTCAATCATGGATTTCAATCATTTGGAATTGATTCATGATTTGAGAAAATCCATTGAATTGATTCAAGGTTTGATTTGGTGGTTTGATATGTTGAAGTTTGACTTAAAGATGGAAGTAAGGATTTGGTTCAAGTTAGAGTGGGAAAATTTTCCACACCCTAAGGCAAAGACCTATTCTATGACTAACTCTTCTAAGTCTCTAGGGTTGGGTTAAGTGTTCACTAATCACTAGAAGTGTCTTAAGACTAAGAACTCTTAATGTCAGAGGAGTCCATATGCTTAAGATGGAGGGGTTGAGAGCTCATTCCAAAATGAGGTCAGCAACCCTGTTGACCTCACTTTTGGGAGTGAGCTCTCAACTCTCATTATAGATCTAGGACTCTTGTAGACATTAAGAGTTCTTATCTTAAGACACTTCTAAAGGTGAACACTTAACTAGAAAAGTTAATAAAATAGGTTATGTTTAGGATTTAGGAAGACTTGCCTACCTTATAGCCTTAAACCCAATCCTTACTACCTTCTTCCAAACAAAACCACAAATTTAAATCATAAATCAATTCCAATCCCAAATCAAATGATTGAAACCCATGATTAAATTCAAATTCCAAATCCTCTACTAAGCCCTTTAATTATATCTTATGGACTTAGCCTTAACCAAATTAAAATCAACCCCAATTTAATTTATTTTCTCAAGATCATAAATCCAATCTCAAATCAAATCCTAACCCAAATTCCAAGTTAAAATCCAACTCCAAATGATTGAAACCCATGATTGAATTCAAACTCCAAAACCCCTTTCTAAGCCATATGAACCATCTTCATATGCTTAGATAAAACCTCTTCCAAACCAAATCAAATTTGGTTGATTTATTTATAAATCAAGCATTACTTCATTTACATTCACAAATATAAATTAAATCTCAATTCAAACCATTCAAATCAAATCAAACTAAACCAAACCAAATCAATTCCCTACTTAAGCCCTTTTGACCTGCATCCCTCAACTTGGTCAAATTTGCTTCCAAGTCACTCCAAACTCAAGTGATTTTCTTATGAATCATTTATATCTCCATTTATATTCACAAATATAAATGAAATATAAATCCAAATGGCCAAAACTAAACTCAAATCAAATCAAATTTCCAATTTTAGCCCTTTTAGCCAATTTCTTGAACTTGGTTAAATGATATCCAAATTAACTCAAAACTCATTAATATCTTTATGATTCAATCACTCTTTCAATCATTATTCTAAATATAAACACAAACAATAATTACCAATCCAAATCCAAGTCAACCCAAGTCAAGTCCATATGTTGACCCCTTTTGACTTGAAAATGTCATATGAATTGAAATCCATATGGCTTCAAACCACATGCAATTGGATTTATATTTTCATCCAAAGTCCATATGTGAGTTCAATCAAACTTGAATCAAGCCTTGATCAAGCCAATTGACCCATTTAGGTCCACTTGACCCAAGTGACATAAAAGACCTTTTTGAGCCAAGTTCTCATTCACCTAGATTGAATTGAACTAAGACCATCCAAACCCCATATCATGATCAACAATCATCCTAGGTTAATCAATTATCTTGAATTGGGTCAAACTAAGTCAACCTAGAACATTGACCAAGTCAACCTTTAGCTCAAATGAAACCCAAACTTAAAACTCACCATATACCAAATTGATTGAATCTATTGACTCAAACCTACTCATAATCAATGAGTGAATATAACCAAACCCTCAATTGAGCCAAACTAAGTCCAATTGTCCATTTGACCTAAGTTGACCCAAATTAGCCTAAAAACTAAAATGGGTCAAATCATGATTTGATCCAAATTGATTGTAATTAATGGCTCAAGTTCATTTCGAATGACTTATTAAACTTGACCAAAGCCATAATTGAGGCCAATTTGACCAATTAGTTAACTTGACCCAACCTAGCCCAAATTGACTTAAAGGGTCATTGGACAAACCCCAAATTAAATCCAAATTAAACCAAACCAAATCCTACAATCATTTTGGAAATTCAACTAAATCATCTCCAAGCCTTCCCAAGCACCGAGATCAGAGCTAAAGCCTCTTACGTGCATGGCTTGATTGACCGAGAGCTCGACATCAAATTGAGACTCAAGCTTCTCAATAGGGCCTCACCTCAACTAGGCGAAGCTACCTCTGTCGATCCCATTGCCAGACATTAGCTGTGGTGATGTAATTTTACAAACCTAGCCTTGTATGGAAAATCACATGGTCTTTTGTGAAGAAAATTTGAATGTCATTGGATTTTAGCTATTGGATGTGCGCCTTCCCTCTCCAAAGGTGTGGGATAGATTTGGAGGCAATCCGAGCACGGGTGAGCTCGGATCGAATGGGGAAAGATGAACGACATCTGTATTTCAACGCTCATGAATAGGATGGATCATGGACCTTCCATTCTGCATGATTAAAATGGACGGTGATGATCTAATCCCATGTTAGATCCTTTGATTCCTTTCCTGTGGATGCGATGTGTCCATAATTTTAGATCAGGTCCACATGTTCGCAATCCAAGTGATGGATGTGAAAACTTAAATAGCGAATCCCGTCGCATCACATGGAAAGTGCATCGTGTTAGCCACCATATGGCATGACAGGATTAAGGCTTTAATTAGGCCTAATTATTCTATTTTTATGGCTAGAACTTTCTAAAATCATAACTAATCCTAGAAAAAAAAATCCAAAAAAAACAAACTTAAGCTTATTTTAAAGATATTTTAGAGTAGAATCTAGAAAAATTACTATTAATTGATTTTGAATAGTAATTTTGGCTTAATTAAAGTTTAATTAAAAATTTTAATTAGCTTATTTACTCCTTAATTAATCACTCAATTAATCTCAAAATTTTTGTTGATGTTTAGGGGCCTGACCTCTGCCTCCCTTATTTTTAGGATTTTTTTGGTCACTTAATTAGGGAATAAATTGAATAAGACTTAATCACTCTCTTAATTTAATTAGTGATAATTAGTGAATGAACAGTGGCTTAATTAATTATTTAAGCCTAATTACCTCCGTTGAACAGTAAAGGGAGCTTAGGGCATGTGATTGGGATATTTTCCTAATCATTTCCTAAGTTTTTCTTCACTTTTTAAAATTTGATTAGTTAATGATTAATGAGGTAATTAATTGCTTTATTAATTAATCAATCTCCAATATAAAATCAAAACTTAAGTGATCAAATATGGGACTTAGGGATTGAGATTAAGGCCTCTTTCTTGATTTCTTTCATTAGATTAATTTCAATTCATTATTTGAACATGCTTGCTTAATCAAATGAATTAATGAGCTTAATTAACTTAATCTAAAATCTATTCACATATAATCACCTTAAATCAATCTTGGGTAGCTCTTTGGGTGTTCAGTAACCTAAAGAGATCTAATAAAATTATGGTTAACTCACATGTATAAGAAAATCATAAAAGTAGTTAAGTGATCCCTTAAGCATAATTAACCATTTTTTATGAGCCAATTGCATTAGACCCATTTCATTTCTTAGGAGCATTGCAAATTTACTTTTCATGTGGTTGCATGTCATATTGGCTCATTATTTATAAGTTTATTAATTTAAGGTGATATCGATAAGGGTTATTGACTTAATTCATACCCTAACCTAATTAAGACATAAAATCAACCTAATTATTCTTCATTAAACTAAATTAACTCACACATGGAGAATGGGATTGTTGACCTCACTTTTGGAGTGAGCTCTCAACTTCTCCATCTTAAACATAGGACTCCTTTAGACACTAAGAGTTCCTTAGTCTTGAGACACTTCTAGTGATTAGATAAACACTTAACCTGACCCTAGAGACTTAGAAGGGTTTATCATAGGATTAGTCTATGCATTAGAGATTTAAGGCAACCACTTACCCTATAGCTCAAACTCAACCACATGATCACTCCTTCAAACCAATCCAAATCAAATATCAAATCAATTCCAACTCAATTTATTTTCTAAAATCTCAAATCAGTTCCAAATCTAACTCCAATTCTATATGATTGAAACCCATGATCAATTCCAAATCCAAAACCTTCCTAAGCTTTATAAACCACATCCATAAGTTTAGCCAAACCCTTCAAATCAACCCAAAGCCAAGTGATTTTTTTTTGAATCACTTATTCCATCATTTGTATCCACAACTATAAATGAAATTGGCATCCAAGACATCCAAATCAAATGAATGTAAATTAAACCAAATTAAAATCCCTTTTTCAAATCTTTTGACCTACCTTAGCCAAATGCACAATCAAATCACTCCTAATTCACATGATTCTCTCAAGGATCATTTATATTCTTATTTATATTCACAAATATAAATGAAATATAAATTCAAATGGACAAAATAAAATCAATATAAATTCAAAACTCAAATCCAAACCCAATTTATATCTTTAAGCCAATCTCTTGAATTTAGCCAAATCATTCTCAAATCAATCCAAACCCTTGGATTTTCTCTTCAAACAATCACTCCTTTAATCACATGGTCAAATATAAACATAAACTACAATCACCAAGCCAAAATCAAACCTTGTCAAATCATCCTTTTACTTGAAATTGTTAAATGAACCAAAACCCATTTGACTCCAAACAACTTGCAATTGGATTTATATTTTTATTATAAGTCCATATGTGAGTTCAACCAAACTTGAATCAAGCCTTGATCAAGCCAATTGACCCATTTAGGCTCACTTGACCCAAAGTAGCCTAAAGTGACCTAAAAGACCTTTTTGAGCTAAGTTCTAATCCAACCCAAATTGATTAAGCCCATCCAAACCTCACATTGTGATCAACAATCATCCTAGAATGATCAATCACTTAAATTGGGTCAAACCAAGTCAAACATAGCATTTGACCAAGTCAACATCTAACCCAAATAAAACCCAAACTAGTGAAAATCCACCATATGCCAAATTGATTAAAACCATTGACCCAAACCCATTCATAATTAATAATTGAACTTGACCAAACCACTAATTGAGCCAAACCAAGCCTAATTAGCTATTTGACCTAAGTTGACCTAAGAAGCCAAAATGGGTCAAATCTTGATATAATCCAAATTAATTGCAACCAATGGGTCAAATTAATTCTAAATTGATTGTTGAACTTGGAAAGCTTCAATTGACCAATTTAACCCACCTAGCCCAATTGATGATGGGCCCAACTTTACCCAAAAGGTTAAATCAACTTGAAATCAAACTAAATCAAAATTGATTGAAACCAAAGCATGCAATACATTTCAAATGATCAATCAAGCCTAAACCAACCCATGACCTAACCCAGTTGGGTCAAATGAGTCAAATTGGTCAACTTGACCCACTTAACCTAAATGAACTTAAATGAACCAAAATCAAATCTAAACTAAATTGAACTAAACCATTGTATCCATAGGCTCCAAATGATCATTTGAACTTGACCTAACCCATGGTTTGACCCAATTTGACCCAACTTGACCTAAATGGGTCAAATTGAACCAATTCAAACGAAATGAACTCCAAATCACTTGAAATTTGACCCAGCCCATTTTTAAATCATTTCAAATCTTCTCAAATCACTCATAGCTAAATGACCACTTTTCCCTTAGGTCAAAGGGTATCCCATGACTAAATTTACTTAGAATTTGGTCCATTTCTTTCCCAAGACCACTTGGATCTAGTGGTCTACATGGGCACCAAGGAGGGTGGTGAACATGACCTAATGAGCTTGGGTCAGCCATGACCCAAAGCAAGGCCAAATCAACCTCCCCACTCACCTTTGAACACTTGGCTCACCAAATCTTACCAAGCACATGGGCAACCACTCTCCCTCACTCCTCCGCCCAAAATAACCCATGTGGTATGTTTTGCAACTCAAACCAATTAGCCAATCCAACCCATTGAAAAAAAATGGCAAATTAGCCTTCCACCATCCGATCCAAGGAGGGGGAGATATACTCCCTCATTCTCACTCAAACCACAAGCCATTCATTCCTCAGAGCTCTAGGAGTCAGAGCCAAGCATCCTAAAGCTTTCCCTAACCATCCCAGAGCACCCTTGATTCCCATTTCTTGATTTTACTCAAAGCCAAAAAAGGAGAAATCAATCCTAAGCCCAACTTACTTAATTCTCAACCAAATTCAAATTAATCTTGCACACACCATCCTTGGACCAAGGCGAGTCAAAATGGATCAAATCTTGAGCTCCCCCATGACTGGAGCTACGAGTTCTATTGAAGCCGATCACCATTGAAGAGGAGCTTGGTCAACTGAGAAAACCACTTCAAATCATGGCTATATTTCTTCAACAAGGCTTCATCTCTACTAAGCGAAGCTACCTCCATAGTTGGAAGCGCTAGTGATAGCCTCTGGTGAGGTATGCCATTGAACCTGACTTCAGAGTAAATTTTACTTGGTCCTTTATGAAGGAAATTGTCAAGTCATGTGATCTCCACCGTTAGATGTATTTCTTGAGCTTCCCGAAGGTGTGGGTTGATTTTGGGCTCCATTCAAGCTCAGTGAGCTCAGATCAAGCGGTGATCAATGAACGACATCCGTCTTTTTTTTCGAGGGAGGATCATGGACCATCCATTCGTGAATCATTGATTCTAATAAAATCATGCTAGATCCACTGTGATTATAAGCCTAAATTGTAGGATTAATCTTGTCTCTGATATTAGATCAGATGGTAGAGAGCGTGTCCATCGACTTCGATGATGACAACTTAAATAACTAATTCTATCATGCCAGGTGAAAAGTGCACCTCGTTAGTTTCCACATGACTCGATGGGATTAGGACTTTAATTAGGCTTAATTAATCTAAATTTAATGATGAAACTTCCTAAAATCATAATTAATTGTAGAAAAATCCAAAAATGTAAACTCACACTCATTTTGAAGATATTTCAGAGGAGAATCTAGAAAAATTATAATTAATTGATTTTGAATAGTGATCTTATCTTAATTAAGGTTTTATCAAAATTATAATTAGGATAATTACACCTTAATTGAGCATTTAATTAATCTCAAATTTTTTGTGGATGTTTAAAGGGATGACCTCTGCCTCCCTTAATTTCCTGGGATTTTATTGACTACTTAATTAAGAAAATCATTTGAGTAAGCCCTAATCACTCTCCTAATCAAATTAATTGTGATTAAGGGATGAACAATAGCCTGATTAATCAGTTGAACATAATTATCCATGTTAAATAATAAGTTCACTTAGGGAATATGATTGGGGACATTTTTCTTCCTAAGTATCCTTTACCTTTGAAAATTAAATTAATTAATGGGTTAATGGAATGATTAGTTGATTAATTAAGTGATTAGATCTTCAAAATGAGAGAATAAAAACTGAATGGAATGGTTAAATGACTTAGGGATTAGGATGGAGGCCTTGCCCTTGATCCTTTCCCCTAAGTTAATTTTATCATTTAAATCAAAGTGTAACTAAAGTATTTAATCAATTCATTAATGGCCTAATGAAATCAAAATTAAAAAAAACAATTCACCCAACCTAAACAACCTTTAATTGATCTTGGATAGCTCGGTGTTCAATAAAAGGTGAGAGATAATGAAATTATGATTGGCTCACATGTGTGAGAAAATCATAAGAGTAATTAAGTGAGATCCCTTAAGTTTAGTTAACTATTAATCATAAGTCAATTGCATTAGGCCCCTTTCATTTCTTAGGAGCATTGCAAATTTACTCTTCATGCTATTGCATATCATATTGGCTTATTATTATTTAGTTAATTAACTTAAGGTGATATAGGTAAGGGGTAATTAATCCATTTAATTCATAAGTTAAGCTAAATAAAA
The DNA here is from genome assembly GCA_021442155.1 of Cymbidium sinense. Lineage (NCBI taxonomy): Eukaryota > Viridiplantae > Streptophyta > Magnoliopsida > Asparagales > Orchidaceae > Cymbidium > Cymbidium sinense. The sequence goes on from CM038214.1 coordinate 248,506,138, forward strand.
TATAAAATCAACTTAATTGTTCTAAATTAAACCAAACCAATTCACATATGGGGGAATGGGTTAGGACTAGCAATCATTTCTCATATTTTCCAAATCAAATTAAATTCAAAAATAAAAAATCTCTTTAAAAATTTTTGATTCATTTTGAATGATCTTATTTTATATGATTGACCTTAGAAATTAATTAGGTTGAATAAAGTCATGTGCTTACATTCCTTTATTTCTTTCCAATCATGCTAAATATTATTTACCATATGAAATCATGCATTCATTTCTTTAAAAAAATAAATCAATAAAATATTTCCTTTTATCAAATTGCATGTGTTGGTTAAAATTTAGAATATGAGTGGCTATTATCACTATTAAACCAAAAATTATTTTCAAAACCTATAAACCAAAGATTATAAATGAAGAGATGCTAGTTATAAATATTTATAAGCTTGCATGTGATGATAGCATAAGATGTGTATTATGAAGTTCTCTTTTCTTTTCTTAACATGGATTCACATAGGATTTGCAAGTGTATAGTTCATTTGAAAAGAACACAACACTTGCTTAAATCTATTCCTATGCATTTCTATGTTAAGGCTTAAGAAAGATCTTCATATTACACATGTAAATCACACAACCAAATAAAACATAATCTCTTGCATGATTCTTTATCCATTTAATTATTTTTGTATGCTACATATATTTAAGAAAAGTGATATATTAGTCTAGACATCCTGGGGCTACGAGGCTTTAAGTATCCCTAAGTACGTCTTATACCTTACGCCCCTGGTGTAGAAAATAATGGCATCATACTCACCTATAACTTTTATACAAGTAGATGTGCATTTAACTAATGGATGAAAAATCCCTCTTTTTTACATAATAAAGACATGCATTCACGATCCAATTAATAAATGGAATATCCAATTTTCAAATCACATCTCTTTGCATTCACATCAAAGTGTGCTAAGGTTTGCATTACATGTATATGTATGCTTAGGATTATTCGTATGCATGGTATACATGGTGGAAAGAAATAAAAGGGTGTGTGTTATGTGATAGTAATCCACCTTAACTAATCCTAAGATGCTTTTCCTATTAAATAGGATTATTTAAAGAGAATCCAAACTTAGGACAAATTAAAACACATAATAAACCATTCATTAAAGGAAATTCATTAATCAATCTACCTTAGAAATGGTTTAAGGTAGGGATGAAAGAGAGCTCTCTTCTCTTTTGTTCTCTTCATAACATTTAGTAACTAAGGGTAAGTTCATTCAAACCAAATCAAATTATCAATTAAAATTGATAAGTCAACTAAATCACTTAAAATGAAACCACCATCTAAATTGAATCTTTCACACTTAAAAAATTTCAACCATATACTAGCTAAGACATGCCACACAAACCTTAAATGGCACACACATTAGGCTAAGTCACCACTTCTAGCTCTATGTTAGGGCGGTGCATGGTTTGATGAATATTTTGTTTTGTGGTGTAATGTTTTAGCTTGTATGTTAGGGTGTATGTATGTAGTCTGGATGTTAGGTTGATATTAGCCTAATCATGCTTTCTGTAGGGGTTTGTGCTTAAGAGGCACTGTAATAAAAATATAAATATTTGTTTGCCATGCAGGTTGCTTATACCCCTAAGCATAACCCAAATTAGGGTAGGTGTGCTTGGTTACCCATGTGTGGGGTACTAAGTCCAAATTATTCATATAATTTTTTGGGTTGTGTGGTATGTTTAGCTAACCTTTGTTTTGCAGGTTTAGTTAGATTTACCTTTCCCATTTTGATGTAAATTTTGTAATTAAGATTTGGAATGAATGTTATGGGGGGATTAGGGTGAACATTGGTTATAAGACTATGTCGTATATACCATGTGAGGCCTTGGAACAAACTACATCCCAAGTCAAGCCAAAAGAAAGAAAGAAAAGAAGCAAATCAAAATGAAGAATGAAGAATGAAGACCCCAATAAAATGAATTTCTTTTAATTGTAATTATTCATTTGTAATTCGGGTTGTATAAGGGTAGAGCTCAGCTACCCACATTTATTTTTAGGTTGTGCGGTGGAACTCAACCACATCGACCTTTTATTCTTTTTGCACTAATTTTATAAATTGATTGATGTTGTGTTTATGATTGTAATTAGGATGGCATGATTTTCCTAGTTTCTTTATGTTTGATGTTTGAATGTGTGGCATGCATGCGATTAGACTCTTAGCAAAAAATTAAATTTTTTATTAATTAATCAATTCAAAATTAAACTAAATAATTCATAACCTCACCTAAAGCCAAGACATAAATCAAGATAATAAAAGGTTTAGTAATCCCTTAGCTGGATGTTGTATGTTTCATATCATGCATAAATCATATTGTCTCACTCTTGGCAATGGAGGGCTTCCACCTTTGCCAGAGAAAATGGCTTGACCTTTGAGAGTCATGGTGGAAACACACCTCATTCTTTCTAATTTTGGCCCATGACTAATTTTCTCATACATTAGGCATATCTATAACCCGTGTTAAATAAAAATGTTCAAAAAATCAAAATAAAACTTGATAAAATTTTCATTAAATTAAGTCATGGATTCATACCCTTCATGATCTAGTCTCTTAAGAAGTGAGTTTAAGGACTTAGCCTCTTTTCTAAATAAACAACAACCTAGTCATCTTGCAAAGCATAAGACTTGCCTACATGTATTTAAAATTATAGAAGGAGTTAGTTGGCAGCCACCCCAGGTGGTTGTAAATCCAACAGTCAGGTGGTTTATCCTCTCATGTGAAGGTAAATCAAATGTACCTACTTTTACCTTAGATTTAGGTCATGCTTTGGCCCTCGCCAAAGCTCCCTAGATTTGTTGTTTTCCTTTGGGGCTACAAGCATAAATCCTCACCTCTTAGGCATCTCTACAATCTTGTATTGTGGAATTATAAACCATGGATTCTAATAAAAATTTAACTCAAACAAATAAATCTCCTCAAATTTCAAAAATATAAAGCCCAACCATAGGATAGATTGTGCTCATTAGGCTTCCTAGTATCATGTGCATTCCCTACTCATCTCCTTTGATTTTGATAAGAACTCTTCACTTTTGATCAATCCCACTTGATTTTTTAAAAATAACCAATTAATTGATAGTCTTCTTTTTGAAATCTTTGGAGACAATGATCATTTACCTTAATTGATAGTATTCTTAAGGAATATCATTTCTTAGGATGTAATTAACTATGGGGGCTTGCCTCCATATGGAACTTAATGAACCCGGCTTAAAATAAATCCTACTTTATTTTTCTATGTAAAGTAGGAGAAATATCTCTGCTATATTCGAAGACCCATCATACCTTAGGAGTCCTCATTAGGTGATTAGGTCCATTATAGGGTAGTGAATACTATCTCTCGAGATAGTACACTATTCTTTAATGTCCTACCCGATCATCCTAATGAGTACATCTACAGATCTATGTGGTGTCCCCTCACATAAACACACACCTCACTCTCCAAAATTAAACAACCTCTTTCATATTTCCATAAATCAAATAAAACATGAAAATGAAATGACATTAAAAGAACTTTGGTTTATTTTAAATAATCTTATTTAGTTTGATTATCTTTACGACTTAGTTGGATTGAATGAATTCACATGTTTGCATTGTTTTATTTCTTTCTAATCATGCTAAATTTTGTATGCCACTTGTACTCATGCATTCATGTCTTTCAAATTAATCAAATGAAAATTATTTCCTTTATGTCAAATTGTATGTGTTGATTTAAATAAAAAATATGTGTGGCGAGTATCATTATTAAATCTCAAATATATTTTCAAAAGTTTACCAATGATTAAATAAACATATATATTGTAAATTGAGTTATATATATACATAGGAAATGCAAGTGAATATAAATTTAGGGTATAAAATGAAGTCTCTTTCTTATATTCATGTGTTGATTTGCATAAGTAAGAATGTTAGTGGTATATTGGACATCCCAGGGATGCATGGCTTTAAGTATCCCTAAGGAGGTTCCCACCTCGTTCCCTTAGTGTAGAACAATGGTGATGTACCTGCTTGATTTCATTCTTATGCATTTGGACAATAGAATTTAGATAGAGATTTAATTCATTTACACAAAATAAATCAATCAAATCAAAATACAATTTTTGCAAGGCTTTTTATTCTTATAGTTGCTTATACATCCACTTGTATTTAAGGATAGTGGTATATTAGTCTGGACATTCCAGAGACGCACGAATTTAAGTAGGCCTAAGGAGGTTCCTACCTCATTCCCTTGGTGCAGAATAATGGCGACATACTTGCTTAAAACTTTTATATATGTGGATGTGTACTTATCTAATGAGTGAAAACCTCTTTTTTTATTAAAAAGACATGCATTTATGCTTTATTTGATTGGTTGAATTGATCAGTCATGTGATTTAGGGTTCTTTCCTTATGCTTTTGCATAAAAATTTAGATAGAACTTTAAATCAACATGGTAAAACAATTAAATTAAATGAAATATTAATTTTAAATATATTTACTCATATTCATCATTTAAGTGTGCTAAGATATAAATTGCATGTATAGCTATGCTTAGGATTTAATCATATGCATGATGTACATGATGGAAAAAAATGAATAAATATGTGTTATGTGATAGTAATTCATTCGAACTAACCTTAAGATGCCTTTCTGATTGAATGAGTTTACTTAAAGTGAACCTAAACATAAGATTAATCAGATCCATGTAATAAGTCATTACTAAAGGGAATTAGTTAATTAATTTTCTTTAGATGTGACTTAAGGTTGGGATAAAAGAGAGTGATCCTCTCTTTCTTTCTCTTTATAACACTTAGTTATTTTGTGTAGGTCAAATGAAATAAAAGAAAACATTAAGTAAAATTTGCAAATTAATTAAACCATTTAAAGTGAAACAACCCTTGATAACTAAATATCTTTCATACTTAAAAAATCCTAACTCTAAAGCCTAGCTAGGTCATACCACACAAGCCTTAACACATACATTAGATTAAGTCACCACTTCTAGCTTTATGTTAAGGCGGTGTATTTTTTGATGCATGTTTGTTTTATGAGGTAATTTTATAGACTGTATGTTAAGGTGTATATGCGTAAACTAGCTGTTAGGCCAATGGTTAGCCTAATCATGCTTTCTGTAGGAGATCATGCTTAAGGGGCCACTGTAATAAAATTATAAATATTTTGCTATGCAGGCTGCTTAACCCCTCAGCATAATCTAAATTAGGATAGGTGGACTTGGTTACCCATGTGCAGGGAGCTAAGTCCATATTATTCATATAACTGCTTAAGTTGTATGGTATGTTTAGCTATCACTTATTTTGTAGGTATAGTTAGATTTATTTTGCCTATTTTTAATGTAATTTTACATTAGGAATTATGATTAGTGTTATGGTGGCTTTGGATAAACGCTGGTTTCAAGACCAAGTGTGGTGAAATTTTTTTAAAATTTCTAAAGAATAAAATATATACTTCCATCTTCACTCTATGTAGGATAAAGTGAAGATAGAAACATACATCTCTTCTTTTTATGCATTTTTGATGCCACGTAGATCCGTAGATGTTCTTATTAAGGGTGATCGGGTATGACATTGAGGAGAGGTGTACTATCTTGAGAGATAGAAGTCGCCACCCAACAATGGACCTAATCACCTCAATAAGGACTCCTAAGAATAATGGGTTTGAATGTGTACCAAAGATTTTTCCCCTACTTTACATGTAAAAGTAAAGTAGAGTTTATTTTAAACTGAGTTCATTAAGTTTCCTACAAGGGCAAGCCCCCATATTTAATTACATCCTAAGGAATGAGATCCCTTAGGAATACTCTCGATTAAGGTAAATGATTATTATCTCCAAAGATTTCAATAGGTAGGACTATCAATCGATTAGTTTATTTTGGTAGATCAAATAGGATTGATCAAAGAGAGGGAGGTATTATCAAAGTAAAAGGAAGATAAGTAGGAGATGTTCATGATGTTTGGAAACCTAGCGAGCATCTCAAACTATCCTATGATTGGGCTTTACATTTTTGAAATTGAATTATTCAATTGAGTTGACATTTTATTAGAAGTTTAGGGCTTATAATTCTACAATACAAGATTATGGAAATTTCTAAGAGGTGCGGATTTATGTTTATGGCCCATAGAAGGGAGAAGCAACCTCAAAACCTAAATCTAGAAAGCTTTGGCGAGAGCCAACAGCACAACCTAAATCTAAGGTAAAAATGGTTATTTGATTTTCCTCCACAAGAGAGGACAAATCACCCAACTGCTTGGACTTATAACCACCTGGGGGTGGCCACCAACTAACACCTCCTATGATTTTAAATTCATGTAGGCAAGTCATATGCTTTATGCAAGATAGCTAGGCTGTTATTTATTTTAGAATGAGACTAAGTCCTTAAACTCACTCCCAAAGAGACTAGATTATGTTAGGGAATGTGAAATGACCAAGATCTAATGCAAAACATATTACATATTATTTTCATTTTTGGACAATCATTTGACTCAGGCTTATAGGATTCATATGCCTAATGTATGAAAAGTAAGATTATTGGTCAAAATCAGCGAGAAGGGGGAGGTGTGTTTCTATCATGGCTCTCAAAGGTCAAGCCAAGTTTCTCTGGAAAAGTTGTAAGCCCTCTAATAAAGAGTGAAACAAGATGCTTTTATGCATGATGTTATAAAAAAATTCTCATCCAATAAGGGGTTTGCAAAATTCTTTTATCTTGATTTTAACAGGCTTTAAATGTGTGATTATGAGTTATTTATTTTAATTTTGAATTGATTAATTTGGTAGAAGATTTATTTTTCTCTAAGAGCCAATCCACATCAGGCCATACATCAAGTAAAGAAAAACTAGAAAAATGTCATCTTAATGCACAAGTAAACAAAATATCAATATTTTATAAAGCTAGCATTAAAAGAAGAAAAAGGCCATTTTTTGGTTGGGCACTACCACACAAACCCGAAAACAAATTGGGTAGCTGAGCTCTACCCTTATACAACCCAAATTACAAATGAATTAATTTATAATCAAATAAGGAAATTCATGTTATGGGGTCTTCTTTCTTCCTTTCTTCTTTCTTCTTTTCTTCTTTTCTTCTTTCTTCTTTCTCCTTTCCTCTTTGGTTCCTTCTTTTGGATGGTTAGAATGTGGATACTCCGAAGGCTTCACATGGTGCATAAGATGAGATCTTATAACTAATGCTCATCCTAATCTCCCATAACATTCATTCAAAAATCCAAATTATAAAAAGATACATGAAAAGGAAAAGTAAATCTAATAACACTTGTAAAACATAGATTAGCTAAACAAATCATACAAATCTGTATATTGGACTTAGCACCCACATGGGTAACCAAGTCCACATTGGATTATGCTTAGGGTATAACCATCCACACAACAAAAGCATTTATATTTTTATTTAAGTATAAGCACAATCCCAGAAAATAATTAGACTAAATCATCCTACCATTCATTCTATGCACATTCACCTAACATTATAAAAAACATCATAAAATAAAAGCAAAATATCAAGCCATACCCTAACCTAAAGCTAGAAGTGGTGACTTAGCTAATGTGTGTCTTTAGAGGTTTGTGTGGTATGTAACTATGGTTTTAAGGTTTGGATTTTCTAAGTGTGAAGATGTTCAAATTAGATGAGTGGTTTCATTTAAGTGTTTAGTTGATTTGGGTTGATTTTATTTTGTATTTTTGATTTCATTTAAATGAATCTTACAATTAATTACTAAGTTTTAAAGAGAGGGAAAAGAGAAGAGAACTTCTCTTTCCTTCCCTACCTTAAGTAATTTCTAAAGTGGATTCATGTTTAGTTTTATTTAGTGAATATTTTATTATATGTTTTAATTAATCTTAAGTTTATATTTTTCCTAATCAAACCTATTCAAAAAGAAAGGTATTTTAAGATTTTAAATTCACAAAACACACATCACTTCATTTCTTTCAAAACATGTATAACATGCATATGGATGCATCTTAAGCATACCTATATATACAAATGAGAATTATTTGGCACACTTTATGATGAATGGTAAATGAGTTACTTAAGAAAATTTGAATGCTTTATGATGTATGATTTTCATTAAGTAGAAAATAAGTTTCTTATCCACTTTTTCACATGCACACATATATGTATGAAAGGCATAAGTGAGTCATACCATTTTTTAACCAGGGTGTAAAGACCTACTTAGGGCTACTTAAAGCCTTACAACCCTGGAGTTGTCCAGACTAATATACCACTTTCCTTAAATACATGTATATGTACAAAAGAAATGAAGGGAAAGAAAGATGCAAAAGTTTGTACTTATGTTTGAACTTGTTGTATTTATATGTAATAAGTGTGGGATCTTCTTATGTCATAACATGGAAGAATAAGAATAAATTTAAACAAGTGTTATGTTCTTTTCAAAAAACTATACACTTTGCAAAATCTATCCATATTAAGAGGAAAGAGGAAGCAAACATAAGACACATTTTATATCACATGCAAACTTATAAACTATAAGTAGCACACTTTTAGTTTTGGATATTTGATTTATAGATTTTGAAAATAGTTTTGAATTTAATAGTGATAATAGTCATTCATATTTTACTTTAGCCAAAACATGCAATTTGACATAAAGAAAATATTTCATTTTTGAATTTGATTTTTGAAAAGCATGAATGTATGAAATTCATATGACATACACATTTAACATGTTAGGAAAGAACTAAAGTGATGAAAACATGTAAACACATTCACCTAATTAATTCTTAAAGATAATCTATGAAATAAGAAAGCTTAAAGTAAATCAAATTATTTTAAAGAAGGTTTGATTTTTTTTTTTTAGTTTGATTTAATTTTAGAAATGTGAGGTGAGTTTGTTCCTAACCCATTCCACATATGTTGGTTATTTTAGTTTAATTTTTAGGTGATTAGATGATTTTATATATTTACTTAGGTTAAGGTATAAATTAAACATGTTAATTACCACTTATACCACCTTAGCATAGTTAATAAAATAATTATGAGCCAATGAGATGACATAGAACCACACAAGAATTTAAATCAGCAATGCACTTAGTAAAAAATGGGCCTAATGCATTTTTCTCATGATTAATGATTAATTAAACTAAGGGGTTTAACTTAAGTAATTTCATAATCCTCTTCACACATGTGAGTTAGATTTTGATTTTCTTAATTGTACTTAGGCTATTGAACACCAAAGCAACTACCCAAGATAGATTAATTGAGTTCTGGAAAATTGTAGAATTTTATGAAATTAATTAAGGGGGTAATTAATGAATTAACTCTTAATTAAGGATGGATTAAGGAAGAAAAGTAGTTTAGGAATATCTCAAGGAAAGTATCCCAAAATTATTCCTAAACCTCATACTCACTCAATCAAAACTTAATTGACTCAATCGAGGGTTAAACACTACTAATTATGCCCTTAATTAATTTACATTAAGGAGTGATTAAGGAATGAACTAGTAATTTTTCCTATTAAGCCACCAAAAATCCCAAGAAAATTAGGGGTAGAGTCATCCCACTAATTAAGCACAAAAGTTTGGGATTAATCGGTAATTAAAGGGTAATTAGCAAAATAACATTCCCAATAAAACTTAAATTCAGAAAAAAAAATACTATTCAAAATCCATTGAAATCAATTTTAAAATATTTTAGATTCAATTATCTATCCAATGCAATTTATATGATATTTTTTTTATTTTTCTAGACTTAGATATGAATTTTAAAAGTTTTTATAATTAATTAAGTATTTAATCCCATCGGCACCATGTGGGCTGCTAACGCAGCATGTGCTTTCCACGTGATGTGACGGGATTGGCTCTTTAACATCACATGGCACACATCTGCGGTGGCACTCTGGCGCTTTCTCTCCTCGGTATCGATCAAGGATGGACGGTTGAGATTAATCATTCTAAAGGTAAATCATGGATTACATGTTTTAATATGGTGTCCAAAATGTGTGGGTAGATGACCAGAGATTCATCCCTATAATTCTCTATGTGGGATGGAGATAGTCCATCTTTAAGGAGATGATCCGAGCTTAATTGAGCTCAGATTGGAATGAAAATCAACCCACACCATCTAAGCATGAGGACAAGCACATCTAATGGCTAGATCAATATATGATTGAAATCTACTTCACAAAAGACCAACATACATTGAACTTAAGCTCAGTTTAATGGAATACCTTGAGGTGATCGATTCTCGATTCCCTTGGAGAAGCTTCAGTGGAGATGAAGCTTTGTTAAAGTTTGGAGGCTTTGAAATTGGGGTAGATGCTTAGACCAACTCCTTTGTCTTGAGCTTGGCTTTGGTCTAGGCACTCTTCCTTTGGAGCTTGTATGAAGCTTTTGGCACTTGATTGGCTCGATGGAGCTTGAAAGGAAATGGTTGATTTGAAGTGTAGAGCAAGTTGGGTTTTAGGAGCTCCCCATTTTCAATCTCTAAAATTGAGAAAATGGAATTTGATTTCACTCTAGGAAGCTTGGGAGGGAATAATACTCGACTTCCCAGGTTTCAAATTGAGGGTATGTTAGATTCAATTGAGGGGAGTATATCTCCCCTTTGGCAATCGATGGTTGAAATGCCCTGCCATTTTAATTCAATCGACCACAAGGAGTGGGTTTGTTAGGCCATTTAAGATGCCCTTGAATTTAGTTTTGGCTAGGGAGTGGAATTGTGAACTTCCCATATGCTTGAATTTAGTGAAAAGAGGATTCCATGTGCTCCATTTGAAGGCATGTGGTCAGTTTGGCCATTGGGCTAGGTTTAGCTGACCCAAACCTATTGGGTTGGGTGCACCACACTCTCTAGTGTTCACTTGATCTACTAAAAGGGTTCCAAGTGGTTATGGAGATGATTTGGCCAAATTCCAAGTGGATTTGGCCAAAATATGGCCTAGGGTAAAATGATCATTTACCTTGATTTTTAGTTTGGGTATGTTTGATATGATGATGAAAATAGGTTGGCCAAGTTTCATTGAATTTGGAGTTGGTTTGATGTGATTTGGCTCATGTTGACCCATTTAGGTCAAAATGGGTCAACTTGGGTCAAGTTGACCAATTGGTCAAATTGGGTCAAACTAAGGGTTTGGTCAAGTTCATATGACCATTTGAAATATTTTGGTGACTTTGGTTTGATTTGATTTGGTTTAGATTTGGTTTTGGATTAATTGAGTTCATTTAGGTCAAATGGGTGACCAATTTGACTCATTTGACCTATTTGGAATGGTCATGGGTTGGTTTAGGTTTAGTTGGTCATATGAAATGGATTGGTATCTTTGTTTCCAATCAATTTTGGTTAAGTTTGAATTTGACTCAATTTGACTCTTTAGGTCAAGTTGGGTTCTAGGTCAATTAGGCTAGGTTAGTTTAGTTGGCCAATTGAGGCTTTGGTCTAGTTCAACAATCATTTTGGGATGAACTTCACCCAATGGTTTCAATCAAGTTTTGACACATTTTGACTTTTTAGGTCAAGTTGGGTTAACTTGGGTCAAGTGGTCAATTGTGCTAAGTTAGGCTCAAATGTTGACTTGGTCAAGTGCAAATATTGATCATGAATGAACTTAGATCATTGGTTTCAATCAATTTGGCCTATGGTGGATTTTAGCTATGTTGGGTTTCATTTTGGCTAAGTGTTGACTTGATCAACCCTTAGGTTTGACTTGGTTTGACCCAATTTGAGTGATTGATCATCTCATGATGATTGTTGTTGATGATGAGAGGCATAGGTGGGCTTAGTTCAATCCAATTTGGTTAGTATTAGAATTTGGATCATAAGGATATTTTAGGTTACTTTGGGTCAAGTGAGCCTAAGTGGGTCAAATGGCTTGTTCAAAGCTTGATTTGAGTTTGTTGAACTTACATATGGACTTATGATTGAAATATAAATCCATTTGCTAGTGGTTTGAAGTCAAATGGGTTTTGATTCATTTGACAATTTCAAGTTCAAAAGGTGAACATGAAATGAATTTTGATTTTTTTGAATTGAGTTTTGATTTGATGATTGAAGTTTATGTTTATATTTGGATTCATTATTGAAGAATTGATTGAATCATGAAGAAAAAGCAAGGGTTTGGCTTGATTTGAAGTTGATTTGGCTATGCTTAAGAATTTGACTTGATTTTTGGAGTGGGTTTTGGTTATTTGAATTTATACATCATTTATATATGTCAATATAAATGAAAGTATAAATTGGTTATGAGAAAGTTTCAAAGATTTGAAGTGATTTGAACATGATCTAAGCTAAGTCCTTAAGAGAAAATCAAAGTGACTTAGGAAAGATTTGTGATTTGAATTTGAATTTTGGATTTTGATTTGATTGATTTGAATTTATATTTCATTTATATATGTGAATATAAATGAGAATATAAATGAGTTGTGAAAATTTTCATGAATTTAAGGTGATTTGAATTTAGTTTAGGCTAGGTCCTTAAGAGGGAATTAAGGACTTAGGAAATATATGGAACTTGGAATTGAATTTTGGATTTAGTTTGATTGATTTGAATTTATATTTCATTTATATATGTGAATATAAATGAGAATATAAATAAGTTATGAGAAAATTTCATGAGTTTGAATTGATTTGAAGATGATTTAGGCTAAGTCCTTCATGGGGATTAAAGGGCTTAAGAAAGATTTTGAACTTGGAATTTCAATTTTGGATTTCAATCATAAGTTTCAATTATGGGTTTCAATCATGTGGCATTTATTTGATTTTGGAAAAAATTAATTAACCTGGAATTGATTTAGGTTTGATGTTGATTTGATTTGGAGTTTGACTTGAATGAAGGAAGTGAGGAATGTGGTTCAAGCTATAGGGTAGAAAATTTTCTAACACCCCTAAGGCATGACTTATTCATATGGCTAACTCTTCTAAGTCTCTAGGATTAGGTTCAGTGTCCACCTAATCACTAGATGTGTCTTAGGACAAGGATCTCTTAAAGTCTAAGAGGAGTCCTATGTCTAAAATGAAGGGATTGAGAGCTCATCCTAAAAATGAGGTCAACAAAGGGTGCCCAATTAGTGTGGTTTGACTGATAAGGAACACCACACGTATTGGTGTTAATTGAAATGATCAACAACATCAAATGATAACAAACACTAATAAAGGTGTTCTACTCCTAAGCCAAGGTATAGAAAGAATTCAGAGCTCAATGCAATGTGGTTCTACTTATGTCAAGGACATAAGAGAGGGAAGGAGAAATCCACTAGGGATAGAGTATGTGAACCTTCCACTAGGGAAGCAGGTTCAAGTCATCCATAAGGGGATGAGAGGTTTGATTTGAGTTGAGTCTCATGAGAGAAAATTTTAATTTTATTAATTAAGTCCCACTCGGGGAGAGGGTTGAATTTTTTTTAGTTAGTTGTTTGTTTAATTGTGTTTGTTTTGACTCCACCAGGATAGACAAGTGAACTCTTCACTAGGGAGGCAATGTTCAAGTCATCCATAAGGGAGGAGGGGTTGTGAAATCCAATGAGGGATTAGAATTTTAGATCCGCTGGGGAGCTAGAAAGATTTGCATCTCACTAAGGAGAAGCAAAAGATTTTGATTTGGATTGATTGATTATTTTTATTTTCTTTGTTTCAGATTTCTTTAAATTTGGATTTTTGAGATGGACCCTGTCAGTTTGCGAGGATTGCACTGAGTAGGAGCCAAGGAGTCCTAGACCTAACTCAAATTTACCTATCCAAAGGGGTAGTCTACTAAACACATAGTAGGACTAGCCAACCAAAGGGATGTCTTTTGATATGTAGCAGCTGTACTAGGAAGAAAGCCTAGTAGACTACATCCTCCAAAGTACGGACCAGTTGCTTGGGTGATCTATTGGCGAGGCAATGGATCGAAACTAACCTAGGGCTGACTATTGAGTGAGTGCTGCTGGGGGACTTAGATCAACTCAAAGATTATCAAAGATTAATTTCATTTTTAGTTTGTTTTGATTGATTACGTTGGTTTGTGATGGATCATACTAAGAAGGACCTTTTATTAGCCTAGACTTATCTCAGATTTACTGAACTAAAGGGAATAGCTTCCTGGCTGATGGGAGAACTATCCAACCAAAGGAGTGCCTGTCAATTTGCAATGATCAATATAAGGGAAGAAAGCTCAGGGACTCACATCTTACACTACAAAAGACCACTAGGGTGATCGATTGGTTTGGGAAACAAATCAAACCCGGCCTAGGGTTGTCCATCAGTTTATGATAGTCATGCTAGAAAGAATGTGAATAATATTATATCTTCTAAAATGGAATGATTGTCAGGTAAACTTGCTTGTAAAAAAATAGATTGAACTCGATCTAAGGGTGTGAGTGAAATGATTTATCTCTCGGTAGTGGGTAATTCATAGGGAGTTCTTCTGATATTGCCCTAGAGATAGGATGTCTGCTTGGAAAATAGAGCCCTTTGGGGGCTTAAATTCCTAATCCACAAGCAAATTAATTTGTTTATTTTGTTTAGTTTATTTTAACATGATCCATGTTAGTTTGAGATCAAGCGAGAAGAGCTTATATAGCCTGACATCTCAGATTTCTTGAACCAAGGGAGAATCATGCATTCATTGAACAAATTCTCCAACCCTAGGGGTGGCTACTAGGAAGGGGACTATCAATCCAAAAGTAACACAGGTAGTGTCTAAATGGGGTGCATAAATGTGATCCAAATAGAGTGTCTGCAGGGGATGGGGCCGCAAAGGGCTTAATCCAAAACCCTGGAGAAGATGACAGGCTAGTCATATATCAAATAGACATTCTATGGCCAACTAAATGAGAAAGCGCGGGGACTCACATCTGTCAAGAGTGGTGTATCCATCGGGTGAGTTACTGTCAGCATAGCGAACATTAACCAACCTAAGGTGCATTGGTTTGCAATAATCAAGAAGAAAGCTTCGGACTCACATCCTTTCATGGAGGATTGGGATAGTCGTCTTCACTCGACGGTGCCATCGACCTAGGGACTTGAGTGAATACCTTTGGAGACTTATATCGACTCAATCAAGAGGAAAGGAGCCTCTGGGGGACTTATCCTAAAACTCAAATATACTCAACTTGATCGATGCATGATGGCTAATTCAAGAAGAAAGCTCGGGGACTCGCATCTTCTTAAATAAAGTCAACATGAGGTAGCTTACTAGTTTCGCAGTGAAGCCTACCAAACTAACAAGGCACTTGTTAGTTTGCAATGGTCAAGTTAGAAAGAAAATGTGGAGACTCGCATCTTTTAAAAAGTGACAACTGGGGTGAAAGGCTAGCAAGGTAGCATGTAGACCCAACCTAGAGCAACTAATGAGTGAGTGCCACGAGGCTTGCTCCCACATCAAAATAGCTTGAGATAAAGATGTGTTTGTTTTTTTGGTGCATGTGTTAAAAGAGAATAGGATGTCTGGGACTCTTATACACCTTAAACACTTGGGGTTGATGAAATGGTGTGCCATGGATGGCCAATTCCCACTAAGAAAGGATGCCACTTGGGTTCTCTCACCTAACTTAGTTGTGCTAATCAAAATAGGATGCCTCTTGGGTTCTCTCACACCTATTCTAATAGCATCGGAGTTTGTGTTGTGAAAGAGGAATGATGCCATTGGGGACTCTTACACCTAAATACGTCATGGTGGATTCAAGATAAGCAAAACAAAACTTGAAAGAAGAAGATTTTGATAAAATGGAATCAAATTTTTATTGATTGATAGAATTTATTTTCAAACATGATTTTTTATGGGTAATATTTCTTCAAATAGAGCCCATTAATTGGAAGCATTGGGTATTCCCCTTTACAATCAATAAGTAATAAGATCCTCCTTGGTAGGCCTTCTCTATGATGATGGGGCCTTCCCAAGTGGGTTCAAACTTTCCTCCCATCTTTTTTGTGAAAAAATTGGTCTCCTTGGGACTACAAGTTCTCCTACCAAAAGACCTAGTGAACCAACTTATGAGCTTGAATCATTTTAGCCTTGTACAACTCAAAGTTCTGGCACGCTTGTAATCGACTCTGCTCCAAACCTTCGATCTCTTCTAACTACATCTTTACATTCTGTTCTATAGCGATCTTGCTACCCAATGCTATCCTTAGTGATGAGAGTTGAAATTCTAAAGGAAGAATGACTTCGAACCCATACACTAAGGAAAATGGGGTAGATTGAGTTAGAGTTCGGTATGTGGTGCGATAGGCCGACAAGGCTTCAACAAATTGCTCATTCCACTATCACTTGTTATCATCAAGAGTCTTCTTTAGTCTTTGGATGAGGGTTTTGTTGAATGCTTTCACTAAGTCATTTGCTCTGGGGTAATAGATGGTGGAGTATCTCCAATCTATAACGTATTCTTCAAGCTTGATCTTGCTTTTGAATGTATCATTATCGATATAATTCATCGAGGCACCTCGAACCTATATACGATATGGTTCCAAAAAAATTGAAGCACATGCTAAGTTGTGACCTCTTTGAGTGGGATTTCCTTCGCCCACTTGGAAAAGTAGTGGTAGTTAAGATGAACCGATGACCCTTGAAGAAGGAGGATCGATCAACCCACAATTTCGCACCCAACACTCAAAATGGCCATGATCAATGTAGAATGTTGGGTGGTTGTGGAGACCACACACCGTACTACACCGATGGCATCTCCTAGCTACATCCATGCCTGTAATCATCAAGGCCGTAGTATCCTAGTCTCTTGATCTTTATCTTCATCTTCAAACCAGATTGATGCACTCTACATAAATCTGAATGTACCTTAGTTATAATGTCACAGGCTTTGTGTTTGTTTAAACAATGTAACCACATCTGGTCAAAGGACCAGCAGTACAGGGTGCTCTCAATGAGAGCATAGAAAAGAGCTCTCTATTTCACCTGATGGGCTTGTAACTTTTCTTGAGGTAGTTTACTAGTGTTCTAATAGTCTATGAATGGTTGCTTGTCCATTTTGGCAATGGCAACCTCCCCTTCAAGAGAAAGTCTCTCGATGAGCTCAGCATCAATAAGGGATAGGACTTTTCTATTTTGGACTTATTGAAATGGACTCATCTCCATGCCAATTCTTTGTAAAGCCAAAGCATCTACTATTATGTTCTTTGCTCAAGGAACCTTATAGATGGTGACTTTGGGAATCTGGGCCAACAACTTCATGGCATACTTATGGTAATGATGAAGCTTGGGTTTGAGAACTATAGGACCGAACTGATTGATGACCAACCGAGAATCCCAAATATGTTGATGCTTGACAGATAGTGATGGCTAACTCTACCGACAATCAAAGCCTCATACTCGCCTTCATTGGTGCGGGTTGGAAAGATAATATGAGAATCTCATCATATCACAGTCTCGAGTCAGGAGAATTATTCCTACCCCTGCCTTTTCTGGAAGAGTATATCGTGGTGCTTCCCCTTTATAAAAAGAAGCTACATCATCAAAATATATCTCCCATCAACGATTGTCAACCTACCATAAGTTCATGATTTATTCGTCAAGGAAATTATCACTAAGCGGAGAATCAGCAAGAAGTGGGTGTGCTATTAAGAAATCTGCTAGTGCTTGTCCTTTTATCGCACAGAGGGGTATGAATATGATATCAAACTGTAAGAGAATCAAGGACCATCATGACAAACGTTCAGATAGCATTAGTCGTGTCATGAGCTACTACAGTGGATTGGTTCTAGAGATGCTGCAACGTGAACGGTGGGGGACGGGTGGTGGTGAGACACCAACAACTCTCTCGGAAATGGGACCCTCTTCCTATGATGGGTTGTCCCTGTAAGAAGAATATTGCTGTGATCATGCAAGCACCGATGGAAAATCAATGAGTGGAGGCCGTGACCCACCAAACCTCCACCTCTCATCTAATGTCAAGTATGGGCCTCCCAGCCTCTACCGTAGATGTTCCCCACACTACGGGGATGATCTCAAGTCAAATCACGGACTCGAACATCAGTAAGCTCGCAACCGCATATAACCGAACAGAGGCCGCGATCGACCTCCTAGTCCGGATAAGTGCGCTAGTGAACCAGGGTGGAGGTGAAGTAGGGATCCTCCTAGCATCCTCTCTATCATACCCAAAGAGAGGATGAAATAGGTTCACTGGGAAATCAGAGTGGGCAACTCCTCCACAACTGATCATGCAGTAGCTTCCCTCTCTGGCAATGCATGTATGGTACCGCTTAATCATGCAATTTTTATTGCTCCTCTAAGCCCTGGTAGGGTGAGTTGAGTAAGAACTAGACCCAACCTCAAAAGCGGCAATCTGGGATCGAGGAGCCTTACCCTTAGAGTGGGTGTTAGCCTTACTAGGCAGATGAGAAATAACCATGCGGCGCTATCAACGTCGGCACTAACACTGCTTGTAGAAATTATCATTGCCTTCCTCTTCAATGAGGGGACATCGAACCGATGGCAAGTCAATCAATGACCCTTTATACTCCATGTGTCTACTAAAGTTGTGAGGGGAATACCCTCACAGGTAATCCTTGCGCCCTCGAAACCTCTATCGAAATGGATGAGATGGGTGTAATCATCTCGATGGAGATTGTCCTCATCCAAGGCCAAGTCCATGCTGTAGGGGAAAGTAAACACATATTTATGTGAAGATGCCATTATAGTCAACTGAAAATTGAACTAGCCGA
This sequence comes from Cymbidium sinense, assembly GCA_021442155.1. Classification (NCBI taxonomy): domain Eukaryota; kingdom Viridiplantae; phylum Streptophyta; class Magnoliopsida; order Asparagales; family Orchidaceae; genus Cymbidium; species Cymbidium sinense. The sequence goes on from CM038214.1 coordinate 248,524,805, forward strand.
ATCCGATCTTTGTATTTGCAATGTTGGAATCAAACTTGGATCAGATTTCTATTTTGTTGACTTATAAATTTAAATTTAAAATTTGAACCCACATCCAACATCTTGGAAGTGTTAAGTGGGGTTCAAATGGATCTAGAGAAGATCTAGAGATTTGATTGGAAAGAAGAATTTTTGAATATGAATCCAATTTTAACAAATTTGGGTATGTGGAAAATAAGTTCAAATATTTTTAGAAAGATGTTTCCACAGGTTCATGTTTGAAATTAGATTTTGATTTGAGGACCCTTTCCTTTAATAAATTTGAGTATGTTAAAGTAAGGGTCAATAGGTTTTTTTTTTTGGATTTGATATTTGGGAATTCACTAACTTAGCAAATTTGGGTATTCTAAGTGAGGTGTTTGAAAATAATTATTTCTTTTTTTTAGTTGTTTTATCTTGTAAATTATTGATGAATTTAAAAATTAGAATTCACAGTCAGCAAATTTGGGTATGCTAAGTGAAGAACCCGAGTGTGTTTTATTTTTTGAAAATTTTTGAAAAGAGGATTCTTAGCAAATTTGTGTATGCTAAGAAAATCCTAAAGTGTTTCATTTGTTTTGGATATTTTGATTTTTATTTTTTGAAAAATAGGATCCTTAGAAAATTTGGGTATGCTAAGGAAATCCTAATGTGTTTCTTTTTGAATTTGACTTATTATTGAATAGTAGGATCCTTAGCAAATTTAAGTATGCTAAGGCAATCCAAATGTTTTTCTTTTTGTTTTGATTTATTTTTGATTGAAAGTGGAGACTTCACTTTAGAAAATATGGTATGCTAAAAATGAAGTTCCACTTAAATTTGTGAAATGCAAATTTCACTTAGCAAATTTGAGTATGCTAAATGAAATTCCAAAAGATGTGTTTAAAATTTTTGTGTTTTGGTTTTGTTTTGAAAATGGAGGCTTCACTTTAGCAAATTTGGTATGCTAAAGAGTGAAGTTCCATAAGTGTTTTTGGAAGTTTTGTGAAGTGAAAATTTCACTTAGCAAATTTGAGTATGCTAAATGAAATTCCAAAGGTGTTTCAAATTTTAGTTTTGAAAAGGGAGACTTCACTTTAGTAAATGGGGCATGCTAGAATGAAGTCCCAAATGTTTTGAAAAATTTTATTTTTGATTGATTTTGAAAAGAGAGATTTTCATTTAATAAATTTGGGTATGTGAGATGGAAATCAATTATGTTTCATTTTCCAAAGATGTATATTTTGTGTATGATTATTGCTTTTTGAAAAAGGAAATCCCAACCTAGTCATATGTGAAATATGTTAAGTGGCATTTCAAAATAATGTTACTTTATTTGAAAATAAAATTTCCATTCAAAAAAATTTGGGTATATTTAATGGAGATATTCATATGTGCTTTCTGAAAATTTATTTTTGATTTTTTTGAAAATAAGACCTCCACCCAATAAGTGTGGGTATATTGAATGGAGAGGTTTCATATGTGCTTTTTGAAAATATGAAAATTCCAACCTAACACATGTGGAATGTGTTAAGAGGAATTTTCAAAGTTATAATTTTGCTTGAAGAGGTAATATTCATTCAACACATTTGGATGTATTGAATAGAAAGGCCCATCTTCAGGTTTTATTCTTTTGAAAATATGATTGTTGGAATTTTATTTTTGAAAATAAAGTCTTCACCAAAAATGAATTGAGTGAAGAAAATCAATTGTATTTTTAGAAAATGTAATTGTTGGAATTTTATTTTTGTAAAGATGATCCTACATATAATAATCATGAAGATTGTTAGATGAAGGTGATTTAGGAAAATTTTTGTGCAAAAATATTTTATTATGTGCATTTTGAACGAGTGCTTTTTGAAAAGCAAGAGTTTTATGAAGGAGTTATTTTGTCTTTATTATTTTAGATTGAACCTTTCCTTAACATTAAAATGGTAAGGAGGAAGTCTTTAATTAAGTCTCTTTGTTTCAATTTTTATTTTTACCCAATGGGGAACCCAACGGGGGTTTTAAGACCAACATGAAGTGAGGTCCTAAAATCTAAAGATGTTGGCTAGCTTAACTTAAGGATGAAATAAGCTAAGTGCCAACGGAACAAAAGATATTCTTGGATTCATACCAAAGTACAAACTCAATATCGATACTTGGAGACAACAATCATTTACTAAAGATGGAGAGAAGAACTTTACCCAACAGAGTCACCAGAAAAATATGTGGTGAAATTTTTATATAATTTCTAAAGAATAAAATATATACTTCCATCTTCACTCTATGTGAGATAAAGTAAAGATAAAAATATACATATCTTCTTTATGCATTTTTTGACATGTAGATCCAGATGTTCTTATTGAGAGTGATTATGTACGACATTGAGGAGAGGTGTACTATCTCAAGAGATAGAAGTCACCACCCTACAAAGGACCTAATCACCTCAACAAGGACTCTAAGATAATGGGTCATATGTACCAAAGATTCTTCCCTACTTTACATGAAAAGTAAAGTAGGTTTATTTTAAATGGATTTTAAATTCCTATGGGGCAACCCCCATAGTTAATTACATCCTAAAGAATGAGATCCTTAATACTCAATTAAGGTAAATGATCGTCTCCAAAGATTTCAATAAGTAGGACTATCAATATTTATTTTGGAAGATCAAATGGGATTGATAAAAGAGAGGAGTTATTATCAAGCTAAAGGAAGATAAGTAGGAGATGTTCACGATGCTAGAAATCTACATCTCAAACTATCATTGGGCTTTATATTTTGAAATTGAATTATTCATTTGAGTTAACTTTTTATTAGAAGTTTAGGGCTTATAATTCCACAATACAAGGTTATGAAAATGCCTAAGAGGTGAGGATTTATACTTATGGCCCATAGAAGGGAGAAGCAACCTCAAAACCTAAATCTAGGGAGCTTTGGCAAGGGCCAAAAGCATGACCTAAATCTAAGGAAAAAAATGGGTATTTGGTTTGCCTCCATAAGAGAGGACAAATCACCACTTGACTTACAACATGGGGTGGCGCCAACTAACTCCTCCTATAATTTTAAATTCATGTAGGCAAGTCATATGCATTATGCAGGATGGCTAGGCTATTATTTATTTTAGAAAGAGACTAAGTCCTTAAACTCACTCCCTAAGAAACTAGATCATGTAAGGGTAAGAGAAATGACCTAGATCTAATTCAAAACATATTACATATTATTTGCATTTTTGGACAATCATTTGACTCACGCTTATAGAATTCATATGCCTAATGCATGAGAAGTAAGATTATTGGCCAAAATCAGTGAGAAGGGGAGGAGGTTTCCACCATGGCTCTCAAAGGTCAAGCCAAGTTTCTAGCAAAGGTGGAAGCCCTCCAATCAAGAGTGAAACAATATGCTTGCATGATGTTATAAAAGAAATACTCATCCATAAGGGGTTGCTAATTATTTTTATTTTGATTTTAACTTGGGCTTTAAATGAGGTTATGAGTTATTTATTTTTATTTTAAATTGATTAATTAGGTAGAATATTTAATTTTCCCTAAGAGCCAAATCTACATCTAGGCCATATATCAAAGCAAGAAAGAAACTAGAAAAACATGTCACCTTAATGCACAAGCTAAACAAAACATCACACATTTTATAAAGTTAACGCAAAAGAATAAAAGGCCATTTATCGTCGGGCACCACCGCACAAACCCGAAAATAAATTGGGTAGCCGAGCTCTACCCTTATACAACTCAGATTACAAATGAATTAATTTACAATCAAATAAGGAATTCATGTTATGGGGTCTTCTTTCTTCCTTTCTTCTTTCTTCTGTTCATCTTTTCTTCTTTCTTCTTTCTTCTTTCTCCTTTTTTCTTTGGTTCCTTCTTTGGATGTTTGGAATGTGGATACTCCAAAGGCTTCACATGGTGCATAAGATGAGATCTTATGACCAATTCATCCTAATCCACCATAACATTCATTCCAAAATCCTAATTATAAAAAAATTACATGTAAAGGAAAAGTTACTCTAATTAACACCTATAAAATAGAGATTAACTTAACAAATCATACAAATCCCAAGCATGTATATTGGACTTAGCACCCACACATGGGTAACCAAGTCCACCGCCTATTGGATTATGCTTAGGGGTATAACCACCGAAAAGTATTTATATTTTTATTACAATGCTTAAGCACAATCCCTAGAAAATAATGATTAGACTAAATTATCCTACCATTCATTATGCACATTCACCCTAACATCATTAAAACAAATATCACAAAATAAAAAGCAAAATATCAAGCCATGCACCTAACCTAAAGCTAGAAGTGGTGACTTAGCCTAATATGTGTGCTTTAAAAGGTTTGTGTGCTTAGCTATGGTTTTAAGGTTTAGATTTTCTAATTGTGAAGATGTTCAACTTAGATGAGTGGTTTCATTTAAGTGTTTAGTTGATTTGGATTTTATTTTATTTGTATTTTGATTTCATTTAAATGAATCCTACAATTAATTACTAAGTTTTAAAGAGAGGGAAAAGAGAAGAGAACTTCTCTTTCCTTCCCTACCTTAAGTAATTTCTAAAGTGGATTCAAGTTTAGTTTTATTTAGTGAATATTTTATTATGTGTTTTAATTAATCCTAAGTTTAGATTTTCCCTAAACAAACCTATTCAAAAAAGAAAGACATTTTAAGATTAAGTAAAGTGAACTTCTCAAAAACACACATCACTTCATTTCTTTCCCAACATGTATAACATGCATATGGATGCATCCTAAGCATATATATACATACAAATGAGAATTTTTTGCACACTTTATGATGAATGCTAAATGAGTTACTTAAGAAAATTTGAATGCTTTATGATGCATGATTTTCATTAAGTACAAAAGAAGCTTTCTTATCCACTTTTCACATGCACACACATAGGAATGAAAGGCATAAGTGAGTATGATGCCATTGTTAACCAAGGGTGTAAGGTATAAGACCTACTTAAGGCTACTTAAAGCCTCGCAATCCCAAGGTTATCGAGGCTAATATACCACTTTTCTTAAATACATGTATATGTACAAAAGAAATGAAGGGAAAGAAAAATGCAAAAGTTTGTATTGATTGGTTATGCAATTTATATGTGTAAGGATCTTTCTTAAGTCATAACATGGAAGATGATAAGAATAAATTTAAGCAAGTGTTATTCTTTAAATGAACTATACACTTTGCAAATCTTATTCAAATCCATATTAAGAGGAAAGAAAGGAAGCAAACATAAGACACATTTTATATTCACATGCAAGCTTATAAATAAACTATAAGTAGCACTTTAGTTTTGGATATTTGATTTATAAATTTTGAAAATAGTTTTGAATTTAATAGTGATATAATCATTCATATTTTTTAGCATGCAATTTGACATAAAGAAAATATTTCATTTTTTGAATTTGATTTTGAAAAGCATGAATGTATGAAATTCATATGACATTCATATTTAGCATGTTAGGAAAGAACTAAAGTGATGAAAGCATGTAAACACATTCACCCTAATTAATTCCTAAAGATAATTTCATGAAATAAGAAAGGTTAAAGTAAATCAAATTAATTTTAAAGAAGGTTTGATTTTCTTTTGAGTTTGATTTAATTTGAGAAATGTGAGGTGAGTTTACTGTTCCTAACCTATTCCCACATATGTTGATTATTTTATTTTAATTTTTAGGTGATTAGATGATTTTTATATGTTACTTAGGTTAAGGTATGAATTAAGCATATTAATTACCCGTTCCCTATACCACCTTAGCATAGTTAATCAAATAATTATAAGCCAATGAGATGACATAAAACCATACAAGGAATTTAAATCAGCAATGCACTTAGTAAGAAAAGGGCCTAATACATTTAGCTCATGATTAATGATTAATTAAACATGGGGTTTAACTTAAGTAATTTCATAACCCCCTTCACACATGTGAGTTGGATTTTGATTTCCTTAATTGTACTTAGGCTATTGAATACCTAAGCATCTACCCAAGATAGATTAATTGAGTTCTGGAAAATTGTAGAATTTTAAGAAATTAATTAATGGGGTAATTAGTGAATTAACCCTTAATTAATGATGGATTAAGGAATAAAAAGGGGTTTTGGGAATATCTTAAAGAAAGTATCCCAAAATTATTCCATAAACCTCAATCTCCTCAATAAAAACTTAATTGACTCAATTAGAGGGTTAAACTACTAATTATGCCCTTAAATAAGCTTAATTATATTAAGAGAGTGATTAAGGAATGAACTAGAAATTCCCCTAATTAAGCCACCAATAAATCCCAAGAAAATTAGGGGAGGTAGGAGTCATCTCACTAATTAAGTGTAAAAAGTTTGGGATTAATCAGTGGAGTAATTAAAGGGTAATTAGCAAAATAACATTCCTAATAAAACCCAAATTCAGAGAAAAATACTATTCAAAATCCATTGAAATTAATTTTGAAATATTCTATATTCAATTATCTATCCAATGCAATTTATTTCATATTTTTTTATTTTTTTAGGCTTAGATATGAATTTTAGAAGTTTCCATAATTAATTAGAATATTTAAATAGCTAATATTTATCCGCCAATGCCATGTGATGATGCTTTCATGTGGCATGATGGGATTGGATCTTTAACCCATCACATCATAGCATCATATCCGCGATGGCGCTACGTACTTTCTCCTTAGCCGTCTGATCAAGAGATTAAAGCCGCGATTCTAAAGGGTAAATTATGAGATTCTACGTATTTTAATCTCGTCCGTCCATCCAAAATACGAGGATGGATGGCCAAAGATTTATCGCATTCTATAAAATGGCACATCCATCTTTAGAGATGATCCAGCTCGATTGAGCTTGGTGAAAATCAACCCACACCATCTAAGTGCAAGTACATCTAATAGCTAGATCAACATAGGATTGAAATTCACTTCACAAAGGACCAACATTCATTGAACTTAAGCTCTATTTAATGGCATATCTTGCTGGAGGTGATCACCATCGCTCGATTCCCTTGGAGAAGCTTCATCTAGTGGAGATGAAGCTTTGTTGAAGTTTGGAGGCTTTAAAATTGAGTAGATGCTTCTAGAGACCAATTCCCCTTTATCTTGAGCTTGGCTTTGGTCTAGGGCACTCTTCCCTTGGTTTAAGAACTTGTATGAAGCTTTTGGAAAACTCGATTGAGCTCACTGATGGAGCTTGCAAAAGGAAATGGGTTGATTTTATGTTTAGAGTAAGTTGGGTTTTAGGTGGAGCTCCCTTATTTTCAATCTCTAAAAATCAAGAAAAGGGAATTTTATTTCACTCAAGAAAGCTTAGGGAGGCTGAGGAATGGCTTCTCTGACTTCCCCAGGTTCAATCAAATTGATTCAAAATTAGGGGAGTATATCTCCCCTTGGCAAATGGTCAGCAATGCATGCCATTTTGATCTAATTGATTACAAGGAGTGGGTTTGTTAGGCCGTTTAGGATGTCCTTGAATTTGGTTTTGTCCAGGGAATGGAATGGTGAACTTCCCATGTGCTTGAATTGAGTGGAAAGAGGATTCCATGTGCTCCATTTCAAGGCATGTGGTCGTTTCCATTTGGTTGGGCTGACCCAAACCCATTGGGTGCACCACACTCTAATGTTCACTTGATCCACTAAGAGGGTGTCCAAGTGGTTAGGAGAGGATTTGGCCAATTTATGGCCTAGGGTAAATTGGTCATTTGACCTTGATTTCAATTTGGGTATGTTTTATATGATGAGAAAATAGGTTTGGCCAAGTTTCATTGAATTTGGAGTTGGTTTGATGTGATTTGGCTCATGTTGACCCATTTAGGTCAAAATGGGTCAACTTGGGTCAAGTTGACCAATTGGTCAAATGGGTCAAACCAAGGGTTGTCAAGTTCATATGACCATTTGAAATATTTTGGTGGCTTTGGTTTGATTCAATTTGGTTTAGGTTTATTTGGTTCAATTGAGTTCATTTAGGTCAAATGGGTCAAGTTGACCAATTTGACCCATTTGACCTATTTGGGTTAGGTCATGGGTTGGTTTAGGTTTAGTTGGTCATATGAAATGGATTGGTATCCTTGTTTCCAATCAATTTTGGTTAAGTTTGGATTTGGCTCAATTTGACCCTTTAGGTCATGTTGGGTTCAAGATCAATTGGGCTAGGTTAGGTCTAGTTGGCCAATTTAGGCTATAGTCAAGTTCATGAACTTGACCCATTGGTTTCAATCAATTTGGCTTAGATCAAGTTTTGACATATTTTGAATTTTTAGGTCAAGTTGGGTCAACATGGGCCAAGTGGCCAATTGGGCTAGGTTAGGCTCAAATGTTGACTTGGTCAAGTTCAAACATTGATCATTAATGAACTTAGATCATTGGCTTCAATCAATTTGGCCTATGATGATTTTGGCTATGGGTTTCATTTTTAAGTTGACTTGGTCAACCCTTAGGTTTGACTTGGTTTGACCCAATTTGAGTGATTGATCATCTCTCATGATGATTGTTGATCATGATGAGAGGCTTAGGTAGGCTTAGTTCAATCCAATTTGGTTAGGATTAAAATTTGGCTCATAAGGTACATTAAGATACTTTGGGTCAAGGGAGCCTATGTGGGTCAAATGGCTTGGTCAAAGCTTGATTTGAGTTTGATTGAACTCACATATGGACTTATGATTGAAATATAAATCCATTTGCAAGTGGTTTGAAGTCAAATAGGTTTTAATTCATTTGACAATTTCAAGTTCAAATGGTGAACATGAAATGGATTTTTGGCTTGATTTTTGAATTGAGTTTTGACTTGATGATTGAAGTTTATGTTTATATTTGGATTCATGATTGAAGGATTGATTGAATCATGAAGAAAAATCAAGAGTTTGGCTTGATTTGAAGTTGATTTGGCTAAGCTCAAGAATTTGACTTGAAAGGCTTAGGTTGCATTTTGATTGAATTTGAGTTTAATTTTTGGAGTGGGTTTTGGTTGTTTAAATGTATATTTCATATATATATGTCAATATAAATGAAAGTATAAATGGGTTATGGGAAAGTTTCAAACATTTGAAGTGATTTGAACATGATCTAGGCTAAGTCCTTAAGAGAAAATCAAAGTAACTTAGGAAATATTTGTGATTTGAATTTGAATTTTGGATTTTCATTTGATTGATTTAAATTTATATTTCATTTATATATGTGAATATAAATGAGTTGTGAGAAAGTTTCATGAATTTAAGGTGATTTGAATTTGGTTTAGGCTAGGTCCTTAAGAGGGAATTAAGGACTTAAGAATTATTTTGAACTTGGAATTGAATTTTGGATTTAATTTGATTGATTTGAATTTATATTTCATTTATATATGTGAATATAAATGAGAATATAAATGAGTTATGAGAAAATTTCATGAGTTTGAATTGATTTGAAGATGATTTAGGCTAAGTCCTTAAGAGGGATTAAAGGACTTAAGAAGGATTTTGAACTTGGAATTTCAATTTTGGATTTCAATCATAAGTTTGAATTATGGGTTTCAATCATGTGGCATTGATTTGAGTTTAGAGAAAATCAATTAAACTGGAATTGATTTAGGTTTGATGTTGATTTGATTTGGAGTTTGACTTGAAGGAAGAAAGTGAGGAATATGGTTCAAGCTATAGGGTAGGCAAATTTTCTTAACACCCCTAAGGCATGACCTATTCTAATGGCTAACTCTTCTAAGCCTCTAGGGTTAGGGTGAATGTTCGCCTAATCACTAGATGTGTCTTAGGATTAAAGATCTCTTAATGTCTAAGATGAGTCATATGTCTAAGATGAAGGGATTGAGAGCTCATCCTAAAAATGAGGTCAACACCAAGTCTTACATACCATGTGATCTAGATTACTTGACAAATGAAAGAAGGAGGATGGAAAGAAAGAGCTTTGAAGATTTTTAGATTCCCATAGCTCCCATTCATTTGTAATTATATAATTATTCTTTCATTATCAGGGATGTATAAGGGCTCGTATCCATTTCTTTTTTGGGTTGTATGGTGGTACCCGACCGTAATGGCCACTTATTCTTTTATGATAGATATATAAATTATTTGATGATTTTTTTATTGTGCATTAGAAAAATCATGTCTCTTCATGGTTTATTTATGAATGGTGATTGTTGTATGGCTTGGATGCAATTAAGCTCTTAGAAAAAAATAAATTTTCTACCCCAATTAACAACTCATAACTAAATCTTCTAAAATAATTCATACCTTCACATAAAGCCTAGGTATTAAATCAAGATAAGAAAATATTTAGTAACCCCTTAGCTAAATGTTGTATGCTTAATATCATGCATGTCATTTTGTTTCACTCTTATTAAGAGAGGGTTTCTATATTTTCCAGATTAAATAGGGCTTAATCTTTGAGAGCCTATGATGGAAAAACACATCTTTCTCTTTTGATTTGGCCCATAATCAACTTCATCATACATTTAGGCATATAAAATCCTATAGCCTGTGTAAAAAATAAAGAGTCCAAAATTAAATAAAACTTGATAAGATTTGCATTAGTTTAATTCATTATTCATAACACTCATACTCTAATCTCAGGACTTTGGTTTCTTTTAATAACCTAGCCATATTGCAATGACTTTTGTTTTGTAGAGTTGGTATACTCCATTATAAGTCCAACTTGGATAGTTTACCCTCATAGTAGGGTAAACCATACACCCACTTTCGCCTTAAATTTAGATCATCTTATGCTAAAGCTCTTTAGATTTAGGATCCGAGGTTGTTTTTTCCCTTTGAGGCTACAAGAATAAATCCTCACCTCCTATGCATTTCCACAATCTTATATTATGGAATTATAAGTCCTAGATTTCTAATAAAATTTTAACTCAAATATATAACTCTCCTCAATCTCAAACATATAAAGCCCAATCATAGGATAGTTTAGGATGCTCACTTTCCCAATTATGGGCATCCCCCTCATCTCCCTGGCCGATAATAAGTCTTTCACAATCTATCTCATTTGATCTCAAATATAAAATTTATTGATAGTCTTATCTTTGAATTCTTTGAGATAATAATTCTTTTAATGAGAGTATTCCTAAGGAACTCACCTTCCTTAGGATGTAATTCTATGGGGGTTTGCCCCATAAGAACTTTAGAACGATTTAAATAAACCCTTTATTCATCCATATAAAGTAAGGAAAATCTACAGGTACATTCAAAACTCATCATGCCTTAAGAGATTTGATTAGTCCCGTGGGGTAGTGATTTGAGATAGTGTGGTATTCTTTGATGTCATACCCGATCACCTAAATAAGTATATCCTCAGATCTACGTAGTGTCCCCCCTCCCAAACTTACACACACATACACATCAAGACAAAAAATAAACACACACTCTTTAAATCATCATTTGAACCTAATTCAAGTCTTGGTTTAACCTAATTTGACCAATTGGTCAACCCAAACCAACATGAACCCATCTGAATCCATTTGACCAAACGAAGCTAAAGCACCCAAAATAAACCCATGGGACCCTAATGGCTGACCAAACCTGACCCAAATTAACCCTAGGTCAGCCCAAAATCATCCCAAAAATAAAGTGGACCCCACACAAGGGAATTAGCCATTGGACAAACCTCCCCACATAATATTCCTTTCCCATTTGGCAAAGTCCACTCTCCCGTCACTTAAGCATCCATCCCATTGCCAAATGGGGTATGCCTAGCCTCCCTAGCCCACTTTAAACCCAGTTAGGATCGATCATGGACCAAGGGGAGTTTACCTCTTCCCCTCTCAAGCCAAATCGAGCACCTATGGAAAAATAATGATCTCCCCATATCAACCTTGAGACTCTTGTGTAGCTCCCTCCACTCTCACGAAAGCCATGGAATCATAAGACAAGTCCACGATCGAAACTAGAGAGAAAATGAGATTGAATCTCGTCCGTCCACCTCAACAATTGAAGGGATATACCCCCCTCAATTCGAATTGAAATCAATCCATTCTAATTCGTTTGAGCCAGAGAAACTGTTTTCAAAATCTCACTACCCTTTCCCCAAGATTACAAGTTCCCCCATTATCTCCATTCTCAATTTTACATTAAATCAAAATAGAGGAGGCCTCCCTTGATTCGAATCCATCCATCCCTCAACCAAACTTCATTTGCATCCTTGGACTTAATCAAAGCCAAGAAAATAATTTCAAGCTTCCAAAGAGATAGGAGTTTGACCAAGAATGCCAAATGAGGAGCTTTTAGAAAACCACCTAAAAATCAACTCGTGCTCATAGGGCTTCATTTCTACCAAATGAAGCTTCCTCAATCGTTGGAACTACCAGTCACAAGTTCCAGTGAGGCAATTCCTCAAAACCAATCCTTGAATAAAAATGTGTTGGTCCTTATCAAAGAAAACTTACATTTGAGCCCATCATAGCTATTAGATCTTTGTGGATCTTTCTCGCGAAGGAGTGGATTGAGTTTGGGGTGGATCCGAGCTTGGGTGAGCTGATTCATCCATGGTGTGGGCTATGTCTCTGTGCTGTGATAGATCATGGGCTATCCATTCCACAAGATTAGAATGGAAGGATCTGAGTAGATCACGCTTAGATCCCCATTTTCACCTTAACTAGATTTAATTATGGTCATCCGATCTTGTCATCCATGGAAAGCGCATCACTGCAATCAGTCATCTTAATTTGATAAAAATAGCCTATCTCCACCACATGGAAAATCATAGCCATGTGGCGTGATGAGATTATGTAATTAACAATTAATCATTTTAATGAAACTTCAAATATTCACAATTAATTATAGAAAAATCTAAAAATATATAAATGAGGGCTCATTTTAAAGGTATTTCAGAGGAGAACTCAAGAAAATTATTATTAATAAATTTTGACAAGCAATTTTTTCTTAATCAAAGTTTAATTAAAAATTTATTTAGCCTAATACTCTTTGATTAATTATCTAATTAATTTCAAACTTTCCAGATAGGGGATGACCTCCCTCCCCTCTTATTGTTGGATAATTAGAGAAATTGATTGATTAAGCCTTAATTACTCTCCAACCTTAATGATAATTAAGCAAATGGATTATGGATTAATTAATTAATTAAGCTTATTGCCATCTGCTAACAGTGAAAAGTCTTAGTAAAGTGGTTTAGGTTCACTCCTTATGACCATTTCATTAAGCTTCTTCATTTGTTTCTAATTAAAGCTTAAATAATTAATTATCCACTTAATTAATCAATTAAAGAAGGAGTCTAATTATTTGAGCGATTGTTTGAAATGACTTGATTGGGATTGAGGCCTTTTCCTTGATATCTTTCCCAGGTTAACTTCATTATCTGTAAAATATAATCAAGGATTTAATTACCAAATTAAAGGCTTAATTAAAAATTCAATTCATTCCCTAACTTTGATTAGTCAACCTTGGGTAGTTCTTTAGATGTTTAATAGTCGAAATAAATTTAATGAAATTATGATTAGCTTACATGTGTGAGAAAATCATAAAAGTAATTAATTTAATCTCTTAAGCTTAATTAACTATTAATCATGAGCCAATTGCATTATGCCCTGTTGACCTCATTTTTAGAATGAGCTCTCAACCCCTCCATCATAGACATAGGACTCCTCTTAGACATTAAGAGTTCCTTATTCTTAGGACACTTCTAGTGATTAGATGAACACTTAACCTAACCTTAGAGACTTAGAAGAGTTAGCCATAGGAATAGGTTATGCCTTAGGTGTGTTAGGAAAATTTTCCTACCCTATAGCTTGAACCAAATCCTCACTTCCTTCTTTCAAGTCAAACTCCAAATTCAAAACAACCAAAACTAAATTCCAAAAAAATCAAAATCAAAAAATCCAACTAAACCTTTCAAGTCAAATTCTTGAACTTAGCCAAATTAAACTCAAATCAAGTCAAAGATTTTCTATGATTCATATCCTTAAATCATGAAACCAAAATAAATATAGACTTCAATTCCAAAACTAAATTCAAAACTCAAATCCAAATTCAACCAAAATTCAACCTAGCCTTTTAGTTAAATTCTTGAACTTAGCCAAATCAAATTTAAATCAAACACTTGATTTTTCTTCATGATTCAATCAATCCTTCAATCATTAAACCAAATATAAAATAAACTTCAAACCAAACCAAGACTAAGTTCAAAACTCAAATCCAAATTCAACCAAAATTCAACCTAAGCCTTTCAAGTCAAATTCTTGAACTTAGCCAAATCAAACTCAAATCAAGCCAAACTCTTGATTTTTCTTCATGATTCAATCAACCTTCAATCATGAATCCAAATATAAACATAAACTTCAACCATTAAACCAATCAAAACCCAAAAATCGAACCCAAGTCAAACTCATGTTCACCCTTTTAACTTGAAATTGTTAAATGAATCAAAACCCATTTGACTCCAAATCACTTGCAAATGGATTTATATTTCAATCATAAGTCCATATGTGAGTTCAACCAAACTTGAATCAAGCCTTGATCAAATCAATTGACCCACTTAGGCTCACTTGACCCAAAGTGACCTAAAGTATCCCTTTTGAGCCAAATTCTAATCCTACCTAAATTGGATTGAACTAAGCCCACCTAAGCCTCACATTGTGAGTAACAATCATCATAAGATGATCAATCACTCAAATTGGGTCAAATGAAGTCAAACTTAAGGGTTGACCATGTCAACACTTAGCCAAAATGAAACCTAAAATAGCCAAAATTTACTATAAGACAAATTGATTGAAACCATTGATCAAAGCCAATTCAAGATCAATATTTGAGCTTGACCAAGTCATCATTTTGAGCCTAACTTAGCTCAATTGGCCACTTGACCCAAGTTGACCCAACTTGACCTAGAAAGTCAAAATGTGTCAAATCTTGATCTAAGCCAAATTGATTACAACCAATGGGTAAAATTCATTCCATATCAGTTGTTGAACTTGACCAAAGCCTCAATTGGCCAACTAGACCCAACTTAGCCCAATTGACCATGAACCCAACTTGACATAAAAGGTCAAATTGAGCCAAAATCAAATCAAACCAAAATTGATTGAAACCAAAGTTTGCAAATATTTCAAATGACCAACCAAACTAAACTAACCCATGACCTAACCCAATTAGGTCAAATGGGTCAAATTGTCAACTTGACCCATTTGACTAAATGAAATCAAATGAACCAAAACTAAATATAAACCAAATTGAACCAAACCAATGATGCCAACACATTTTAAATAGTCATATGAACTTGACTCAACCCTTGGTTTGACCCAATTTGACCAATTGGTCAACTTGACCCAAGTTGACCCATTTTGACCTAAATGGGTCAACATGTGTCAAATAATATCAAATCAACTCCAAATTATTTAAAATTTGGACCAACCCAATTTCAAACTATTATAAATCTGCCCAAAGTGATATCAAAGCAAAATGGCCATTTAAGCCCTAGGTCAAGGGGTAACCTATGGCCAATTCCACTTGGAATTTGGTCATATCCTTTTCATGGCCACTTGGTACCCTCTTAGTGGACCAAGTGGACACTAGTGAGCATGGTGCACATGACCCAATGGGTTTGGGTCAGCCAAACCAACCCAATGGCCTCATCACACTTGAAATGAACACATGGAATCACTCCTCCACCTCATTTAGCACATGGAAACTTCTCCACTACCTCTCTCTAGCCAAACTGAATGACATGGGATCCAAAATGGCCTAACCAACTCAACCCATAGGATCAATTTGATCAAAACAGCATATGCAAGCTTGGTCGTCCGATCCATCTAGGGGGAGATATACTCTCCCTAATTTCATTTCATTTTGATGGACTCACACTCGATTAAAGCTAAGAAACTCAGAGCAAGTATCCTCAAGCTTCTCCAATGATCCCAAGGCTCATTTGATTTCTCCATTTTCAGTTTTCCTTAATCCAAAATAAGTGAGGAAATTTCCATCTCACTCAATACTCAATTTAGCACAATTCCTTCAGCACCTTGAGGAAATCGAACTCACCCAAGTCTTCATCCAAGTTCTCAAGGCATGGAGAGGGAGTTTGATCAAGACCACAAGATTAAAGCCCACTTTGGTCCATAGAAGATCACTCAACTCAGCCCTCAAATCTTCAACAGAGCTTGTCTCCACTAGAGAAGCTACCTCGACGGTTAGCAGATAGCCTAACCGGTGCATTCAAAGCAGCTAGAATAAGAAGTATTTGGTCCTTTTGTGAAGAAACTTTCCATTGCAAATTGATCATTTGATGTCTTGCTCCATGATGATGTGGGTTAAGTTTGCAAGCTCAATCGAGCTTCAATCAAGCCACAGGGGTGATGCCCTCTCCTAGAGATAGTGATGGATCATGGACCGTCCATCCGTGCATTTTGGATGGATCATCCTGATTAATTTGCATAGGATCCATGGATTTATCCCTTAAGAACTGTCAGTTTAATCCTGACCATTTGATCTTTAATCGGACGGTCGAGGAGAAAGTGCGTGGCACCGTCGGCTGACGCGGCGTTGGATGTGATTACTTAAATAGTGAATCCCATCATGCCACGTGAAAAGCACATTCCGCATCAGTGGTCCATGTGGCGCCAATGAGATTAACTATATAATTAGGCTATCTAATTAAGTATTAATCACAGAATCTTCAAAAATACATAACTAAATATAGAAAATTCAAAAAAATACAAAATAAAATGCATTGTGAAGATAATTAAAAGGGAAATAATATAAAATTAGGTTTGATTAATTTTGAATAGTAAACTTTTGTAATTAGGGTTTTATTGGGAATGTAATTATGTTAATTATTTCATTGATTAATTCCAAACTCCTCATGTATGTTTCGTGGGATGACTTCTACCTCCCCTAATTTTCTTAGAATTTATTAATGGCTTAACTAGGAGAATTGCTTGATTCATTCCTAATTACTCTCTTAATTAATTGAATGATTTAATTAACCCATTAAATCTTGATAAATTCATTAATTAAATTTGCTAATTACTTTAAAATAGTGAATGGACTTAGAGAATGAGATTAGGAGTTCTCTCCCAAATCTTTTTCCCTAAGTTTATTTCCTTTAGATAAAAATCTAATTAAAGTGCAAATTAATTAAAGAATTTAATCACTTAATTAAATGGCTTACTAATCAAAATTTTAAAATCAAATCCGAACTTAATTAAATCCTTCTTGGGTAGATTGCTTGGGTGTTCAATAACCTAAGTAGCTTAAGGAAATCATACCAACCCATATGTGTGGGAAGGGTTGAAAGTACTTAAATTAAACCCTTTAGCTTAATTAATCATTAATTGTGAGCCAAATGCATTAGGCCCTTTCTTTCTTAGGTGCATTACTAATTTAAATTCTTGTGGTTTTATGTCATACATTGGCTCATAATTATTTGGTTAAATATGTTAAAGTGGTGTGTAAGGGTAATTAATGAACTTAATGAACACCTTAACCCAAAAAATATAAAATCCATGGTTCTAAAATTTAAACTAAAATAACATACACATGTGGAGATGGGTTAGGACCAGCAAACACATTCATATTTCCTAAAATTCAAATCAAACTCAAAACCAAATCAAAATTCCTTAAACTAACTTCAATTCACTTTAAATAATATTATTCCATAGGATTATCTTTAGGAATTAATTAGGGTGAATGAATTTACATGCTTTCATCACTTTATTTCTTTTCCAGCATGCTAAATCTGTATGTCATATGAAAATCATGCATTCATGCATTTTGAAAAATCAAATTAAAAATGAAATGTTTCCTTTATGTCAAATTGCATGTTTTGGATGAAGTAAGAATATGAATGGCTATTATCACTTCTAAATTCAAAACTTTTTTTAAAACTTATAAATCAAACTTTACAAATGAAAAGTATGCTATCTATAAGTACTTATGAGCTTGCATGTGAATAGCATAAAATGTGTTATGCAATTTTCTTTCTCTTTCTTAACATAAGTTTGTATAGAATTTGTAAAGTGTATAGTCCATTTGAAATTAACATAACACTTGCTTAAATCCATTCTTATACACTCCTATGTCATGATTTAAGAAGGAACTCCACATCACACATGTAAACTAAACAATCAAATCAAATGAACAAACATAAACTTTTTGCATGATTCTCTTTCCATGTATTTCTTTTTTGTACATGCACATGTATTTAAGAAAAGTGGTATATTAGTCTGGACACCATAGGGTTACAAGGCTTTAAGCATCCCTAAGTAGGTCTTGTACTTTACACCCCTGGAGTAAATAATGGCATTATACTCACTTATGTCTTTCATATTTGTAAATGTGCATATGAAAATGGATAAGTGAATCTCTCTTTTTTAACCAAATCATGCATCATGAAACATCCAAATTTTCTTAAGTAATATCCTTCTTCATTCATCATGAAGGTGTGCTAAACATTTCTACTTGCATGTATAGATATGCATATGGTTCATCCATATGCATGATACACATGTTGGAAAGAAATAAAGTGTTGTGTGTTTCGTAATAGTAATTCACCTTACTTAATCTTAAAATGCCTTTCTTTTTGAATAGGTTTATTTAGGAAAAATCTAAACTTAGGATTAATTAAAATAAATAATAAAATATTCACTAAACAAAAGTCATTAATGAATCTATCTTAGAAATTACTTAAGATAGGGAAGAAAAAGAAGTCATCTTCTCTTTCCCTCTCTTTACAACACTTAGTAATTAAGAGTAGGTTCATTCAAACTAAATCAAGTCATGAAATAAAACTTAACAAATCAACTAAACCACTTAAATAAAACCATCCTCCAAGTTGAACATTTTCATACTTAAAAAATTTAAACCTTAAAGCCTAGCTAAGCATACCACACAAACCTTAAATAGCACACATTGGGCTAAGTCACCACTTCTAGCTTTAGATTTGATGTTTGCTTTTATTTTATGATCTAATATTTTAGTCTATGTGTATGCATAGATTGAATGGTAGGGAGATCTTAGTTTAACCATTATCTCCAGGGGATTGTTTAGTGTAATAAAAAAAATATATAATGCTATGTGTTGCCTCTATCCCTAAGCATAATCCAAAATAGGCCAGGTGGACTTGGTTACCCATGTGTGGGGTGCTAAGTCCAATATACATGCTTGGGATTATTTAGTTTAGTTAATCTCTATTTGGTGTTAGTTAGATTTACTTTCCCTTTTCATGTAATTTTGCAAATAGGATTTGGAATGATTGTATGGGGATAGATGAACATTGGTTATAAGACTATGTCTTATGTACCATGTGAAGTTTTTGAAGCAACCACATTCCAACCAACCAAAAGAAGAAGGAAGAAAGAAGAAAGAAAGAACCAAATGAAGATAGAAGAAGGAGGAATTAAGACCCCCATAACAAGAATTCCTTTTATTGTAATTAATTCATTTGTAATCCAGGTTATATAAGGGTAGAGCTACCCTACCCAAGGTTTGTGTGTGGAGCCACAAAAGGCCTCTTATTCTTTTGCACTAGCTTTATATATTGATTGATGTTTGCTTAGCTTGTGCATTAAGATGTCATATTTTACTAGTTTCTTTCTTGCTTTGATGTATGGCCTCAATGATGATTAGGCTCTTAGGAAAATAAATTTGCTATCCAATTAATCAATTCAATATAAAAATAAGTAACTCATAACCTCACTTAAAACCTAAGTTATAAATTAGGATAAAAGATTTAGCAACACCTTAGCTGGATGTTGTATTTCCTTTCTCACATCATGCATTAAAAGCATATTATTTTACTCTTTATTTGGACGGCTTCCACCCTTGTCAGGAAACTTGGCTTAACCTTTGAGAGTCATGGTGAAAACACACCTTCTTTATTACTAATTTTGGTCCATAATATTTCTCATGCATTATGCATATGAATCATATAAGCATGTGTCAAATGTATTATCCAAAAAAATGAAAATAAAATATTTAAAAATTTTGCATTAGATTTAAGTCATTAATCATGCCCTACATAATCTAGTCTCTTAGGGAGTGTGTTTAAGGACTTAGCCTCTTTTTAAATAAATAACAGGTTAGCTATCTTGCAAATGCATATGACCTGCCTACATGTATTTAATATCATAGGAGGAGTAAATTGGCAGCCAACTCCAAGCGGTTGTAAGTCCAAACAGTTGGATGGTTTATCCTCTCTTGTGGAGGTAAACTTTATACCCATTTTCACCTTAGATTTAGGTCATGCTTTGGCCCTAGCAAAAGCTCCTTAGATTTAAAATCTGAAGTTACTTGTCCCCATTACGGACTACAAGCATAAATCCTCACCACTTAGGCATTTTCTTGATCTTGTGTTGTGGAATTATAAGCCTTAAATTTTTAATAAAAATTTAACTCAAATAAATAATTTTTGTCAATTTAAAAAATATAAAACCCAACCATAGGATAGTTTGGGATGCTTTCTAGGCTTCCTAGTATGAGCATCCCCTACTCATCTCCTTTTGGTTTCGATAATAACTCCTCCTCTTGATCAATCCCACTTGATCTTCTAAAAAATAAATCAATTGATTGATAGTCCTATCTTTGAAATCTTTGGAGACAATGATCATTTACCTTAATCGAGAGTATTCTTAAGGAATCTAATTCCTTAAGATGTAATTAACTATGAGGGCTTACCTCCATAGGGAACTTAACGAACCTGATTTAAAATAAATAGGGGAAGAATCTCTAGTACATGTGAAGACCCATTATCCTTAGGAGTCCTTATTAGGTTATTAGGTCCATTGTAGGACGATGACTTATATCTTTCGAGATAGTATACTATTCCTCAATGTCATACTCGATCACCATAATAAGAATATCTGTGCATCTACGTGGTGTCCTAACCAAAAAGTATATTTCTATCTTCATTCTATCTACATAGATTAAAGATGGAAGTATGTTAAGAAAATTTTTACCACAAATTTTTCTGGCGACTCCGCTAGGGATGGTTACTCTCTCCATCTTTGATAAATGATCATTGTCTCCAAGTATCGATAATGGGTTTGTATTTTATATAAACCCAAGATTATCTTTCTTTTCTGTTGGCTCTTAACTCATTTCATCCTTAAGCTAAGCTAGCCAACATCCCTTAGGTTTTAGGACCTCATTCTATGTAGGTCTTAAAACCCCGATTAGGTTCCCCAATAGATGAAAACAAAACTTTAGTAAAAATAAAATAACTAAAGACTTTCTCCTTACCATTTATATGATAAGGTAAGGTTCATTCAAAAAATAAAGAAAGCTAAATCTCTTATAAAAACAATAATTTCCAAAAAGCACTTTCTCAAAATGAACATAATAAATGTTTGCATAATTTTTTTCTAAATCATCATCATCTAACAATCTTCATGATTGTTATATGTTGGATCATTTCAAAATT
Source organism: Cymbidium sinense (assembly GCA_021442155.1). Classification (NCBI taxonomy): domain Eukaryota; kingdom Viridiplantae; phylum Streptophyta; class Magnoliopsida; order Asparagales; family Orchidaceae; genus Cymbidium; species Cymbidium sinense. The sequence goes on from CM038214.1 coordinate 248,546,156, forward strand.
AAAACCAACAATCATATTTTTCAAAAAGCACAAATGATCATCTTCACTCAATTCATTTTGATGAAGATTTCATTTTCAAAAATAGAATCCAACAATCATATTTTTCCAAAAAGTGCAAATGATCATCTTCACTCAATTCATTTTGATGAAGATTTCATTTTCAAAATAAAATTTAAAATCATGTTTTCAAAAGCACAAATGAATATCTTCATTCAATTTCTTGAATGAATATTTCATTTCAAAACAAAACCAAACATACATCTTTTCAAAATTAACAATCATCTTTTCAAAATTCAAATAACTTTTGGATCTTTCATTTAGCATACCCAAATTTGCTAAAGTGAAGATTCACTTTTCAAAATCAAAAATCACAAACATGAATAACATTTGAATCTTTCATTTAGCATACCCAAATTTTCTCAGATTATCCTCTATTTCAAAAATCAAAATAAAAAAAAAAAACACATTTGGATTTCCTTAGCCCACCTAAATTTACTAAGAATCCTCTTTTTCAAAAATCATCAAAATCAAAAGAACATTTGGATTTCCTTAGCATACTTAAATTTGCTAAGAATCCTCTTTTTCAAAAAATCAACAAAACTAAAACACATTTGGTTTTCCTTAGCATACCTAAATTTGGTAAGAATCCTATTTTCAAAAATCTTCAAAAATAAAACACATTTGGATTATTCATTTAGCATACCTAAATTTGCTAAGTGAAGATTCCATTTTCAAATCTACACATGATTCACAAACAAGCAAAGAAAAGAATAAATTATTTTTAAACACCTCACCTAGCATACTTAAATTTGCTAAGTGAGTATGTTCCAAAAATCTCAAATCAAAACAAAATCAATTGACCCTTTACTTTAACATAATCAATTTTTTAAATGAAGGTTCCCCAAACAATCAAAATTCAAAATTCAAAAATGAAAGGGGCCTAATGCAATTGTCTCATAATTAATAATTAATTAAGCTTAAAGAGCTCACTTAATTACTTTCATGATTTTCTCACACATGTGATCTAACCATAATTTCTCTTTCTTTGGTTATTGAACACCCAAAGAGCTACCCAAGATTGATTAAACACAGTTAGGTTTTGAATGAATGGATTTTAAATTAATTTCATCAAGCCTTTAATTAATTAATTAAATCTATTGATTATATCTTTGAATTAGGATGATGAAATTAACTTAGGGAAAGAAATCAAAGGAGAGGCCTCAATCCCAATCCCTAAGTCATTCCAAACATCCAATGAGGCTCTGAAATAATTAGGTATCCTTTCTATTTTAATTGGTTAATTAAATGAGTAGTTAATTATTTAAGCTTTTTAATTAACTTGAAACAAATGAAAAAGGCTTAATGAAATGGTTATAAGGAATGAACCCAAACCACTTACTTAAGACATCCCACTATTAATAGAGGATAATGAGCTTAATTAATTAATTAAACCACTATTAATTTTCTTAATTATCACTAATTAAAGTTGGAGAGTAATTAAGGCTTAATCCATTGATTTCCCTAATTAACTATCCAATAAATTCCAACAAAAATAGGGGAGGCAGTGGTCAGCCCCTAAATATCTCTGAAAGTTTTGAAATTAATTGGACAGCTAATGAGAGAGTAATTAAGCTAATTAAGTTTTTAATTAAACATTAATTAAGCATAAATTACTATTCTAAATTAATTAATCATAATTTTAATGGATTATACTCTGAAATATCTTTAAAATGAGCCATCATTTGTGTTTTTTGAATTTTCTAGGATTAGTTATGATTTTAGGAAGAGTCAACCTTAAAAATTAATTAAAATAGCAATAATTAACCCTTAATCCTGTCGGTGTCATATGGTTATTTATGTCGCGCGTGCTTTCCATATGGCACGATGGGATTGGGTATTTGAATTATCACGTCAAGATGATGACTCGGATTGTGATAGACACGCTTTCCCGTGGACCATCCAATCTAAGATCAAACAACCACGATGAGATATCATGGTTAAGGTGAAAATAGATGGATCTAATGTGATTTAATCATGACCATCCATTCTGATCACATAAAATGGATGGCCCATGATTTATCTCCTCTCAAGTGAGGAGAAATGAAGACCATCCATTGTTCATCACTCGATCTGAGCTCACCCAAGCTCAAATGGAGATTAAGGGAAGCAAAATAAGGAAATCCAATAGTGGAAATCTCATGGGATGGAACTTTTCTTCACAAAGACCAAGCTATTTTCACACAATGATCAATTTCAATGGCATACCTAACCAGAGTTTGTATCCGGCAGTTCCAATGGTTGAGGAAGCTTCGTTTGGTAGAAACGAAGCCCTGTTGAGCTACATGAGCTTTGATTTGAGGTGGATTGCTTGGTCAACCAAACTTCTCTTATTTGGCGATCTGTCTTGGTCGAACTCCTATCTCTAGGGGCTTGGAAGCTTGGAAAACAATTTTTTTATCTTTAATTGGATATGATGAAGGTGTGGGTAAAATGAATTGAGTTTTGATTGAGTAGAGAGGGAGTATTGATCTAAAGAAAGTCGCCTATTTTGGTTTCATGCGAGAAGAAATCTGAAGGAGGCTTGAATGCTTGGAAAAGTTGTGAAGGGTTTCAAAATGGCTTAGGGAACTCTCACAATGTGGATTCTATCAATTCCCACTCGAATTGGGGGAGTATACCCTAAAATCATGCGTGAAGGATGGACAAGATGGGTTGGCTTATTTCGGTCGGCAGGCAACCGTCAGGGTGCCAAAGAGGTCATGTCCAATTTCACATGGCTCGACTTGAGTGGAGGGAGCTGTGGGAGGCTGCTCAAGGGTGGTGTGTAAAGACCCCTTGGCTTTAATCCATGGGTTTTTAGTTTTGGCTTGAATGAGGAAGAGTTGAACTCACATATGAGCCTATGATGAAAAATATAAATCCAGTTGCAATTAGTTTGGAGTCAAATGGATTTAGGTTCATATGATAATTTCAAGTCAAAAGGAGTCAACATGGGCTTGACTTGAGTTGACTTGGATTTGGTTAGATAATTGTAGTTTATGTTTATTTGAAATAAATATTGAAGGAATGATTGAATCATGAAGAAACCCATGGGTTTTGAATTGATTTGGGTATCATTTAGCCAAGTTCAAGAAATTGGCTAAAAGGGAAAAAATTGAAAATTTGATTTGATTTGGGTTTGGTTTTGGCCATTTGGATTTATATTTCATTTATACTTGGGAATATAAATGAAGATATAAATGGGTTATGAGAAAATCACTTGAGTTTGAATTTGGAAGCAAACTTGACAAAATTTAAGGATGTAGGTCAAAAGGGCTTAAGTACAGAATTGATTTAGTTTGATTTATATTTAGTCATTGGAGGGTGAGTTTCATTTATATTTATGAATATAAATGAAAGAATAATTGATTTATAAAGAAATAAATTGAGTTTGGGTTGATTTGAATTGAGATTTGGTTAAGCTTATGGAGGTAGGTCCATATGGCTTAAGAAAGGTCTTGATTTGGTTTGACTTAGTTCAATTTGATTTGAATGGTTTGAATTTGGATTTCATTTATATTTGTGAATTTAAATAAAGGAATGATTGATTTATAAAGAAATCAACCAAGTTTGATTTGGTTTAAAGGAAGTTTTGGCTAAGCATATGAAGGTGGTTTATATAGCTTAGTAAGAGATTTTGGAGTTTGAATTTAGTCATGTGTTTCAATCGTTTGGAGTTGGATTAGATCTGGAATTTAGGTTGGAATTTAATTTGAGATTGAATTTGATATTTGAGAAAATCAATTGAATTGGGGTTGATTTGAATTTGTTAAGGCTAAGTCCATAAGATAAAATCAAAGGGCTTAGGAAAGGATTTGGAATTTGAATTTAATCATGGGTTTTAATCATTTGGAGTTAGATTTGATTTGGAATTTGGGTTGGGATTTGATTTGAGATTGAATTTTATATTTGATAAAATCAATAAAATGGGGGTTTATTTGAATTTGGTTAAGGCTAAGTCCAGAAATAAAATTAAATAGCTTAGGAAGGGATTTGGAATTTGAATTTAATGGGTTTCAATCATTTGATTTGGATTGGATTTATGATCTTGATTTGAATTTGAGGTTTGGTTTGAGGAAGGAAGCAAGGATTGAGTCTAACGCTATAGGGTGCAAGTCTTCCTAAATTCCTAAGGCATGACCTATCCCATGGCTAATCCTTCTAAGTCTCTAGCAGTTAAGTGTTCACCTAATCACTAGAAGAGTCTTAAAACTAAGGAGCACTTAGTGTCTATAAGAGTCCTAGATCTATGATGAGAAATTTGAGAGCTCACTCCCAAAAGTGAGATCAACAAAACATATAAACCAAAAATATATTTTCTCTGTTGTTTAGAGGACACCCCCAATCCATACCTTTTCTCAAGCAAGCATTCTATCTTTAGGGCAATGCAGCAAAACTCCCTATAAGAATCTCCTGACTACTCTTAAGTTGAGATAAGTCCCCAGATGGCACTCTCTCAAGATCGCCTTAGGTCGTTGACTTATTGTGCCACCAATAGGTCACCTCGGCGGTCGTCCTTGCTTTGGACAATGTAAGCCTATTACGCATTCTTTCTAGCATGATCGTACGACCTTTTGTCGTTCAATTTGGTGTGCTATCAACGATCCTAGTGGATCTTTGTTTATGAAGATGACAATATTTCTTCCCGACTTGACCATTGCAATAATTTAAAGGCACTAATTAAGCAATACGTAACTGAACGAAGTACAGATTTGGACTTGTAAATCTAAGATTGGGTCCATGTATCAAATCAACTCTCATCCCTAGGAGATACTTCCCCAATCAAAATTAAAGAAATCCATATATTAAATCCACCTTATCCTCAGCAGATCCGAGCTCATATCTCCAGCAAATGTGCTTTTAAAACCAAATCATATCCTCTCCTCAGTGGAGCCCCAAATCATAAGCGAGCAAATCAAATCAAATTCTCATCCCCAATGGATGCCCACCAATTAAATCAAATAAAATTTCTCCCAGGTGAGGCACAATCAATTTAGCTAGTGGAGCCTAGACACAATCACAAATCAAGCCAAATCAAATTCCTATCCTTAATTGATAATCTGAACCTGCTTCCCTAGTGGATGGTTCATGCACCCATCCCTAGTGGGTTATAAATCCTAATCCCCATCAATTTTTTTTCTCCCCAAATCATATAATCAAACTCATACCCTTATCCTCTCCATGGATAACCTGAACTTGCTTTTTTAGTGGAAGGTTCACATGCTTAATCCCTTAGCAGATTCTTCCTCGCCCTCTTATACCATTGGCATAAGTTGAGTTGCATTGCACTAAGATCATGATTCTGTCTACACTTCGGGTTTAGGGATAGATCATTTTTGTTAGTGCTTGTGATTATTTGGACATTATTGATCATCTCGATCAACACCAATACGTGTAGTGTGCCTTATCACTTACACCACACCTATTGGGGGTCCTTCTGTAGACCCCACTTTGGAGTGAGTTCTCAACTTCCTCATCGTAGATCTAGGACTCTTATAGACATTAAGATCTTCTTAGTCTTAAGATACTTTTAGTGTTTAGGTGAACACTTAACCTAAGCCTAGATACTTAAAAGGCTTAGCCATAAGGGTTAGGTTGTGCCTTAAGGACTTAGGGAGACTTGACCTTCCTATGGCCTAAACCCAACCTATGCTTACCTTCTTAAACCAAACCTCAAATTCAACTCAAATACTAAATCTAAATCCAAATTCCAAACCAATTGATTGAAACCCATAATCAAATCAAAAATAAAAATTCTTCCTAAGCCCTTTGAATTCATTTTATAGACTTAGCCTTAGCCAAATTCAAATCAATCCAAAGTCAATTGAATTTCTCTAAGACCAATTCAATCCCTTAATCATTTACCAAATCTAAATCCAAATTCCAAACAAAATGATTAGAGTCCATAATCAAATCCAAAAATCAAAATCTCCCTTAAAGCCTTGTGGTTGAATTCCATAAACTTAGCCAAATCTCCACCCAATTCAATCCAAATTTGATTGATCTCCATAAATCATTTATCTCTTCATTTATATTCATAAATATAAATGAGATTTAAACTCAAATAGATAAAACTAAATTAAATCCAAGATTTAAATTCCCCTTAAATCCATAGGTTAAATTCCATAAACTTAGCCAAATCTCATACAAATCAACCCAAAATCAATTGGTTTCTTTATAAACTAATTACTCCTTCATTTATATTCATAAATATAAATGAAACCCATCCTCCAATGACCAAAAATAAATCAAACTAAATTGGTTTCCTCCTTAGCCCTTTTGACCTACATCCTTAAGCTTGGTCAAATTTGCTTCCAAATCACTCCAAATTCAAGTGATTTTCTATGAATCATTTATTTCTTCATTTATATTTTCAAATATAAATGAAATATAAATTCACATGACCAAAACCAAGTCCAAAATCAAGCCAAAACTTAATTCAAGCCTTTTAAGCCATTTCTTTAGACTTGGCTAAATCCTATCCAAATCAAGCAAAAACTAAAGGTTTCTCTCTTGAATCAATCATTCCTTCAATCAATTATCCAACTATGAATAAAACTTATAATCATCAAACCAAATTCAAGTCAACCCAACTCAAGCTCAAGTTAGCCCTTTAAGCTTGAAAATTTCAAATGAGCCAAAATCCATCAGACTCCGAATTAATTATAGTTGGACTTATATTTCAATCCTAGGATCATAAATAAGTTCAACTGAACTTAAATCAAGAGAAAACCAAGTCAATTGACCCATTTAGGTCCACTTAATCCAAAGTGGCCTAAAGGATCTTTTTGATCCAAGTTCTAATTAAACCTAAATTGAATTAAACTAACTACATCTAAGCCTCATATCATAATCAACAATCACCTTAGGATGATCAACCACCTTAAATTGGGTCAAACCAAGTCAACTTAGTCCTTTCACCAAGTCAATCTTTAGCTTAAATGAAACCTAAACTAGCCAAAACCCACCATACACCAAATTGATTGAAGCCATTGATTCAAATCAGCTCATGATCAATAATTGAACATGAATAAACTCTCAATTGACCCAAACCAAGTTCAATTGGCCATTTGACCCAAGTTAACCCAAATTAGCCTAAAAGGTCAAAATGCATCAAATCATGATTTAACCCAGATTGATTGCAACCAATGGCTCAAGTTCATTCTAAATTGATTATTGAACTTGTCCAAAGCCAAAATTAAGCCCAATTTGACCAATTGGTCAACTTGACCCAACCTAGCCCAAATTGACCTAAAGGGATAAATTAGCCAAAATCTAAATTAAATCTAAATTGATTCAAACCAAAGCCTACAATCATTTTTAATTGGCCAATTGAATATGAACCAATACCTAACTCAACCTAATTTGGTCAAATTAGTCAAATTGGTCAACTTAGCCCATTTGACCTATTTGAATCCAAGTGAGCCAAAATCAAACTTAGGCCAAATTGATTGAAACCACTTGAAGCGAAACTCTTCAAATCATCATTTTACTCAAGCCTTGGTTTGACCCAATTTGACCAATTGGTCAACCCAACCCAACATGAACCCATATGAACCCATTTGATCAAATGAAGCCAAAACTCATAAAACCAACCTAGGGGACTTTGATGGCTGACCAAACCTGACCCAAACTAACCCTAGGTCAGCCCGAAGCTAGCCTAAAAGCCAAGTGGGCCCCATCCAAGCCATAATCCATTGGTTAAGCCCTCTTCACATATGATTTCACCCATAAATGGTAAAGTCCACTCTCTCATCACTTTAGAAGCCATCTAACTTCCAAATGAGGGTGCACCTAACCCACCTAGGCCACCTGACCCATGCTAGGTCAGCCATGGACCAAAGGGAGGTGAGCCAACTCACCTTCCATGCAACCTGAGCACCCAAGGGATCAAGGAAACTAAATCAGCCAAGATCAATCCTTGAGCCACCTCCCATGACTTCCTCCAACCCAATCAAGCCATGTGGACTCGATTGAGACACCTCCAATGCTCTGACAGTGGCTGGCCGGCCGAAAAATGGGAGGTCATCCCATCCGTCCAACTCAACAAATCAAGGGGTGTACTCCCCAAATCAAAAGGACCAATTCACTTCATGCAAGCTTCAACAAAGCAGCTTCCTTGTGAGTTCTAAAGTGATTCCAAGCTTCCCACATTTTACATTCCCTCTTCCCGTATGAAACCAAAATAAGGGAGGCTATCTTCAATCCAAACTCTCTTAATTCGCCACCAAACTTCAATTGCTCATTCCCGACTCATACCTCGTCAGAAACTCATTTCCCAAGCTTCCATCCCAGAGCAGGAGTTGATCAAGACCGAAGCTCCAAACCTTCATTCTTGGCTAGCAAACCAAGGGGCACTCATTTCAACAGGCCTCATCTGTACTAGACGAAGATACCTCCGTTGATTCCACCATCGGTCTTGAGCTCCGATGAGGTAATTATTCAAAATCATAGATATAGGAAAATTTGGTTGGTTCTTTATGAAAGAAATTTGCATTTGAGCTCATCCTAGCCATTGGATCCTTATGGATCCTTCACGTGAAGATGTGGGTTGAGTTTGTGAATCTCGAGTGAGCTTCGGTGAGATCCATGGTGATCCATCACTCATTGCCCGCAGGAAGGAGGATCACAGGCCATCCGTTTCGCATGATTGGAATGGAGGGCTCTAATCAGATCATGCTAGATCTCCCTCATTTCTCCTATTTATACCGTGAGTTCAATCTGCACCGTCTGATCTAAGATCGAATGACAGAGATCAATGTTGTGTCCACCACTAGCTGACTCAGCGCGCGGATGTGACAACTTAAATAACCAATCTCATGGTGCCACAAAGAAAGTGTGCTGCTTCATCGTGCCATGTGGCGCAAGCGGGATTAGGTTTAAATAAGGTTAATTAATGAATTTTAAGGCTGAAACTTTCATAATTCATAACTAATTATATAAAACTCCAAAAAATACAAATAATGGCTCATTTTAAAAGTAGTTCGGAGGAAAATTTAATAAAAAATATTTTAAATTAATTTAAATAGTAAATAAAGCTTAATTAAAGTTTAATTAAAAACTTAATTAGCTTAATTACTCTCTAATCATTCAAGTGATTGATCCCAAAAATTTTGAGATTATTTAAGAGGATAACCTCCGCTTCCTCTAATTTTCTTGGGATTTATTACTTGTTAAATTAGGAAAATTTATTAATTAAGCCCTAATTACATTCTTAACTTAATTAAAAGATAATAAAGCATATGAACAGAATTATTTAGACTCCTTAATCATTGTTGAGTAGTAAGGGGGCCTAGTGAATTAGATTAGGGCCTCCCTCCTAATCGTTTTCCTAAGTTTTCTTCTCTTTTCAACCAAAATGCTAATTAATGATTAATTAATTAATTAATGACTTAATTAGCTAAATTAAAATTTGAATCACATTAAATCATGCTTGATCAAATGGATGGCTTATGGAATTAGGTTGGGACCTATTTCCTAACCTTTTCCCTTAAGCCCATCTCATTTTAAAATATAATCAATTAACTTTGGCAATTAATTAAGGAGAAAAGAATTAATGGATTAATCATTTGATTAATGAAATTAAGGATCTAATTAAATTTAATTTTTTTAATTGATTCATAGGTAGAGCATTAGGTGTTCAATAACTTAAAGAGGTTTAATGAAATCTTGATTAGCTCACATGTGTAAGAAATCATGAAAGTAATTAAGTGAGTTTCTTAAGCCTAATTAATAAATAATTATGAGTTAATTGCATTAAGCCCCTTTCATTTCTTAGGAACATTGCTATTTACTAATGGATATTTATTCATATATTGATTTATTTAAGTATGAGGTTAAATTCTTTTCTTACATTCATATATTAATTTATTTAAGTAAGAATGTTAATGGATATTTAGTCTGGACATCCCAAGAATACGAGACTTTAAGTATCCCCAAGGAGGTCATTTGATTACCTCACTTCCCTGGTTTAACAGTGGCACATACTCCATTTGATTTCATTCTTACATATTTCAATATTAGAATTTAAATAAGACTTTACTTTATATGTATAAATCTTTTTAATCAAATAAAAATACAACTTTTGCATGATTTTCTCTCCTTTATTTATGTATACATCCATATGTATTAGAGAAAAGTAAATATTTAGTCTCGACATCTGGGAAATACAAGATTTTAAGTAGCCTCAAAGAGGTCATTTGATTACCTCACTTCCATGATTAATAATGGCATATACTAGCTTATGTCTCTTATACATGTGTGTGTGTGTGTTTAATTATGAAGTTAAAACCCCTCTTTTTTTGCCAAAACACATGCATATGAAATTGTTTAAATGATAAATGTAATTAATCATGTGCTTGAAAGCTCTCTTTCTTACATTCATGTATGCAAACTTACATATGTGTGAATGCAAATGGTATTTAGTCTGAACATCTCAGGAATATGAGACTTTAAGCAGCCCCAAGGAGGTTAATTGATTACCTCACTTCCCTAGTTAATAATGACACGTACTTGTTTAATTTCATTCCTATGTAATTTTATATAAGAATCTAGATAGAGCTTTAAATTAATATGATAAAATAATTCAATCAAAAGAAAGAATATAAACTTTAAATATACTTATTCATATTTATCATTTAAGTGTGTTAAATCATATTGCATGTGTAGATATACCCAACCGCACCGGCCTATTATTCTTTTGTGTTAGATTTATAAAATTGTTTGATATTTTGTTTGCAATTGCACAATAGAAATGTCATGCCTTTTTCTAGTTTATTTATAAATGGTGATTTAATGTGTAGCCTGGAACCAAGTAGGCTCTTAGGAAAAAAATAAACTTTCTACCCCAACTATAACTCATAACTAAAGTTTTAAAATAACTCATAACCTCACACAAAGCCTAGGTATTAAACTAAGATAATTAAAAGGTTTAACAACCCCTTAACTGAATGTTGTATGCTTAATATCATGCATCCATATTCCTTGACTCTTGCTAAGAGAATATTTTCATCCTTGCACGATAGGGGAAGACTTGACCTTTGAGGGTCTCCTCTGTGGTAAAAAATACATCTTTCTCTCTGATTTAGCCAATAACCTCATTTCAACATGCATTTAGACATATAAAAATCTTATGGCTTTTGTCAAAATGAAGAGTCAAAATTAAATAAAAATTGATAAGATTTGTATTAAACTAAGTCATTACTCACACCACTCATATTGTAGTCTCTTAGGGAATGGGTTTAAAAACTTTAGTTTCTATCTAAATAATAACAACTTAACTATCTTATAAAATCATATGACTTGACCACATGGTTTTAAAGTGTAGGAGGAGTTAGCTGGCTGCCACTCCAAGTGGTTATAAGTCCAGTAGTTTGGTGATTTACACTCTCTTGTGGAGTTAAATCATATACACAAATTCGCTTAGATTTAGGTCGTGCTTTGGATTATGTCAAAGCTCCTTAGATTTAAGATTCGAGATGGCTATTTTCTTCAGGCTACAAGCATAAATCCTCACCTCTTAAGCATTTCTATAATTTTATATTGTTGAATTATAAGCCCTAGTAATCTAATAAAATTCAATTCAAATAAATAACTCTCTTCAATTTCAAACATATAAAGCCCAACCATAGGATATATTGGAGTGCTCACTAGGTTTCCTAATACCATCGACACTCCTTACTCATCTCATTTGGCTTCGTTAATAAGTCTTTCTCATTTTTATTTATCCCAATTGATTTTTCAAATATAATCAATTTATTGATAATCTTATCCTTGAAATATTTAGAGATAATAATTATCTACTTTAATCGAGAGTATTCTTAAGGAATTCACTTTTTTAATATATAATTAACTATGGGGGCTTGCCCCTATAGGGAACTTTAAAACCTAGTTTAAATAAATCCTGTTTTATTAATCCATGTAAAGTAGGAAAAAATCTCTGGTATATTCGAAGACCCATCATACCTTAGGAGTCATCATTAGGTGATTATGTCCATCGTAAGATGGTGATTTCTATCTTTTGAGATAGTGCACCATTCTTTAATATCATACCTGATCACTTCAATAAGTACTCCCTCAGATCTGTGTAGTGTCTTACATACACATCTCAAAAATATACACCACACTAATTAATCTATAAAATCAATCTAATTGCTTTTCATTAAATCAAATTAACTAACACATGGGGAATGGGATTAGAATTAGGAAACATCTTCTCACATCTCCTAAGCCAAATCAAACATGAAATTAAAAATGATATTAAGAAATTTTGGTTTATTCTAAATGAACTTATTTAATATAATTATCCTCAAGAGTTAATTGGATTGAATGAAATCATATATTTATGTCCCTTTATTTCTTTACAATCATATTAAATGTTATATGTCACTTGATTCATGCATTCATCTCTTGCAAAAATCAATTAAATTAAATGATTTTCTTTGTGTCAAGCTTGTATTTGTTGATTTAAATTAATATATGTGTGACTATTATAATTATTATATCCAAATAAATTTTTTATAAGTGAATATATATATATATATATATATTATATTTTATATTTATATTTTTTTTTTCTTTCATTCATGTATGATGTTATGTAAGAATGTTATATAGCTTGGACATCTCTGGAATACAAGGCTTTAGTTAGACCTAATGAGGTCATTTGATTACCTCACTTATTTGGTTTAATAATGACACATACTCCATTTGATCTCATTCTTACATGCTTCAATACTAGAATTTAGATAAGACTTTATTTCATATGCATAAATATTTCAAATATATATCTTTAGCATGGTTTTTCACTCTTCTAGTTACTTGTGCATTCATGTGTATTTAAGAGTTGTGGGTATATTTATTCTAGACATTCCTGGGACGCAAGGCTTTAAGTAGCCCCAAGGAGGTCTTTACCTCAATCCCCTAGTTTAACAATGGCGAAGTATCCACTTAAAATTTTTATACACTTGTATGTGCATTTAACTAATGAATGAAAATCTCATTTATTTATTAAGAAAGACATGCATTCATATTTGTTCAAATGATTGAATTGATTAGTCACATAGTTTAAAGCCTTTTTCCTTATGTTCATGTGTATAAACTTATATATGTTTGAATATAATAGGTATATAGTTTGGACATCCCAAGAATACGAGCCTTTAGTTAGCCCTAAGAAGGTCATTTGATTACCTCACTTCCCTGATTAATAATGACACGTACCTATTTAATTTCATACATATGTATTTTTATATAAGAATTTAGATATAGTTTTAAATTAATATGATAAAATAATTCAGTCTAATGAAATATCTAAATTCCAAATGTACATGTTTACATCCATCATTTAAGTATGCTAAAAATATATTACATGTATAGGTATGCTTAGGATTTAATCATATGCATGCTACATATGATGGAAAGAAATGAATGAACATGTGTTATGTGATAATAATTAATTCTAATTAATTTTAAGATGCTTTTCTTATTGAATGAGAGTATTTAAAGTAAACCTAAACTTTGGATTAATTTAAAACATATAGTAAGCCATTAATCAAAGATAACTTATTAATTAATATGCTTTATAAGTAACCTAAGATAGTGATAAAAGAGAGTAATCCTCTCTTTTCTTCTCTTTATAACACTTAGTTGTTAAGTGTAAACCAAATGGAACAAAATAAAATATTAAGTAAAACTTGCAAATCAATTAAACCACTTAAAGTGAAACCATCTCTTATAATTAAATCATTTCATACTTAGAAAATCATAACAAAGTCTAGTTAAGGCATACCACACAAACCTTAATACACACACTTTAGACTAAGTGATCACTTCTAGCTTTATGTTAGGGCGGTGTTTGATTTGATGTATATTTGGTTTTATGATTTATTATTTTAGACTAGATGTTAGGGTGTATGCTTCGTAGACTAGATGGTGTGCCGTGATTAGCCTAATTATATTTTCTATAGCAGATTGTGCTTAAGGAGTTCTTAAAATAAATATAAATGCTCTCTTTTGTAGGTTGCTTAACCCCTAAGTATAATGCAAATTAGGAGATGTGGACTTGGTTACCCATGTGTAGGGTGTTAAGTCAAAATTATTCATATAATTGCTTAGGTTATATGGTGTATTTAGTTAACACTTATTTTGCAGGTGTAGTTAGATTTAATTTTCCTATTTTTAATATAATTTTTCATTAAGAATTATGATTAGTGTTATGGGGGATTAAGATGAGCAGTGGCTCGAAGGCTTTGCTTGGGAAGCCCTGTGATGCCTTTGAAGCAAACACATCCAAATGAAAAAAAAAGAAGATATGAAGAATGAAGATAAGAAGACCCTAATAGCATTTATTTACTTGTAAATTATAATTATTATTTTATAATTCTGGGTTTTATAAGGATAGAGCTCGGCTATCCATTTTCTCTTTTGTAATGATGATACAGATCCTTTATTCTTTTGTGTTAGATTTATAAAATGCTTGATGTTATGTTTAAATTGTGCAATAGAAATGGCATGCCTCTTTTTAGTTTCTTTATAAATGATGATTTAATGTGTGGCCTAGATCCGATTAAACTCTTAGGAAAAAATTATTTTTTTCTACTCCAACTACAACTTATAACTAAAATTTTAAATAACTCACAACCTCATATAAACATAAGCATTAAATCAAGATAATTAAAAGATTCAACAACCCCTTAGCTGAATGTTGTATGTCTAATATCATGCATTCATATTATTTCACTTTTGCAAAGTGAGGGTTTTCATCCTTGCACGATAGGGGATGACTTGACCTTTGAGGGTCTCCTTTGTGGTGAAAAATATACCTTTCTCTCTGATTTAGCCCACAACTCATTTTTTTCATGCATTTAAGCATAAGAAATCCTATAGCCTTTGTCAAAATGAAGAGTCTAAAATTAAATAAAAAAATTAAAAAGATTTGCATTATATTAAGTCATTGCTCATACCACTCATGCTCTAGTCTCTTAGGGAGTGGGTTTAAGAACTTTAGTTCTTTCTAAATAATAATAACCCAACTATCTTGCAAAATTATATGACCTGCCTACATGATTTTAAAACATATGAGAGTTAGTGCCACTCTAGCATTATAAGTCCAAAGAAATACTCTCTCTTATAGATAAACCTTATACCATCTTCTTATATTTAGGTCATGCTTTAGCTTTACTAAAGCTCCTAGATTTAGATCCATGTATTGTTTCCTTCTAACAAGCATAAATCCTCACCTCTTTTTCCAATCTAACAGAGATTATAAGTCACCTTCTAATAAAATTTTAACCCAAATAAATAAATCGCTCAACTTCAAACACATAAAGCTCAACCATTGGATAAGATGAAATGCTCATTAAGTTTTCTAGTATCATGAGCATTCCCTACTCATCTCCTTTGGCTTCGATAAAAAGTCTTTTTCATGATCTTTCTCACTTGATTTTTCAAATATAACCAATTTATTAAGTCTTATCCTTGAAATCTTTGGAGACAATAATTGCCTACTTTTATCAAGAGTATTCTATGAATCACCTTCATTGATGTAATTAACTATCATATAAAATTTTAGAACCCTTTAACATAAACCTACTTTATTCATCCAAAAGTAGAAAAAAAATCTAGATATTCAAGATCCATCATGTCATTAATCCTTATTGTGAATTAAATTATGATATGTGATGTCTCTATCTTTCGATATAATATATCATACATCGATATCATACTTGATCATTTCAATAAATACACCCTCAAATTTGCGTGATATCCCTCATATACATATCAAAAATAAACACTATAGAGGGAGAGAGAGAGAGAGAGAGATGATTATGTCATATCATTTAATCAACATACATTTCTCATGTGAAAAATACTCAAACAAAAATAATAATTATAATCAAACCTAAGAAATTGCATTGTTCGAAAAATAAAACTTATTCCACTAGTTCCAATGATAATACAGAAACATGAGAAAATTGGCGCGCTTAAATATTTATTTATCTCATATATATATATATATATATATATATATATATATATATATATATATATATATATATATATATATATATATATATATATATATATATATATATATATATATATATATATATATATAAAGCTAATGTTTCAAGGATTTCACCCTCGAGCCCTCGTCTTCAACATCCATACTCCTCAACCAGTTCGTCTTGTTCAGTTCCTCGCCATCAGTCACAATTTCTTCCCTTATAGAACCGAGCCACAGCTAAATAAACACAAAAATTCACAGTTGATCCCACACACAAGCCAGTAGTAATAATCCAACTTACTGTCATTCAAATCCTTCCTCAGCCATCCCTTTTCCAACCCTCCTCTCGACTTCTCCACAGTCTTCACAAGCAAAGAACTTAGCCAATTCCCAACTCCAACTGCACTTAAAAACAGAGCACTACTTAGGCTCCTCGTCCCATTAGTAGCTTCGTCGTAAAAGAACTCTAATTGGCCAACATAAGTAAACACTTCGGCTATTCCCAGCAAAAAGAACTGGGGAAATAGCCACCAAAATGTCAATTTGCTCGGCTCAGAGCTCCGCCTATGGTGTTCGACGGCGCCGGCGATGGCAAAGTTCGGGACTGTGATTGACAAACCAATCCCCGCGCGCTGTAGCGACGTGAGGCCTCGTTTGTGGCCGGTGAAACGTTTGAAAATTTCGACGCAGTATCTTTCATATATAGGGATGAAGATAAGCGCGTTTACTGCCGTAAAGACCGGGACTGAGCCCGGCGGAACTACGAAATGTTCGCCGAGGTGGCGGTCCATGATAATTGCTTGAGGGACGAAGAGATTGAGTTGGGCGAAGGCAAAGGGGAAGGCGATTGTGGTGGCCCAGATCGGGATTACTCTTAAGAAAGATTTGAATTCTTCCACCTGCGTACGGTGCAGAGTCTCCACCTACTGACTTCGGAGCTATCTCCGGCGACAGTGTTCACTGCGGTTTCTCCAAAAATCTGAACTGATTGGTATGATCCAGCTTCCTCGCGCCATGGATAACGGATTCCTTTGTCGTAACCTCGTAGAGCTTTTCCTCACTGTCGATTTCTACGCCATTTAATTGGTTGCGGGATGTGACGACGAGGACTTGGAGAAATCGAGTGAAGGGGCTGCCTCTAGGACGCTGATGGCGGAAGAATGGGATGCCGGAGAGAAGGGCGGCGACATGTCACTAGCGGAATATCGCGAATGACGACGGACGGATAAAAGAAAACATTTATATAACAATTCCAATATAAATTTAAATTCCAACCATACAATCATAAAAGAGCCAATCCAAATGATTTAAAAATCATTCATACAATTTCACTATTCGGAAAATACACTTTAACATAACTCAACATAATTTCGACATAAATACCTATCTCCTGCAGCTCTCTACGCAGAAACCCGACTTTCCTTCTATCACCATTTAATTGTGATTATTACTCAAAAGATTAAGCAACTAACAAACGAATATATAATTCAAATGGCCAATTATGCTATTACACTATAAGAAACAAAAGAAAACTAGTATGCATGCCGCTGTACATGTTAAAAAAAATCGCTCAAACAATCAATCATATGAGTATGTATAAACATTTAAGAAGAAGATATGGTGATACATAAATATTTAAGAAGAGATATGGACCAGATATAAACATTTAACAAGAAGATATGAACTTTTACTTTATCACCCGGCCAGAGTACCGCCAAATACTCATTCAAAGAACAAAGATTTCTATATCATATCGATTGCAATTTCCATTTAATTATTCCAATTTCATCTTTGAATCATTTTTTGCATGTACATTGCCCCCCAAACAAGCATATAAGTGAACTCAAGTTTCAACATACACATTCATAAAGATACAATCATATCACTACTACATTAATTCATAACTAAGAAGAATCAACGAACTTTATAAAATGAATCAGCAATACGATCAAGATTCGCAGATTATCCAACACGAAAGAGAACTATTCACAATTTATATAAAAGGGAAAATCATCAACCACAAAAAAGTCAAAATTATCTAAACATGCATTTCATCACAGAAAGTAAAGATATTTTATCATAAATGTAAGAACATAATTACCCAATTTTAACTGCTTTTTTCAACCTCCTTTCCTTTAACGCTATTCCTTAATGAAATCCTATAACATAAAATATTAAGTATTAAAGTGACTTTATATATAGATTAATTGATTATCATACCCCTTAAATTTCTAATTTAATTAACGATAATATAAATACTTTTCTTTTATCATATAACATGCATTTCTAGTTCTCCTAAATTTAATACTCTTTTCTTATTTATTTATTTTTTAATTAATTAAAATGATCTTAAGATTAATATTTGTAATTTCATCTAACTCATATTATTTATTCCTAACTCATATTACTTATTCCTAAATTAACGCTAAATCAATAAACCCTAAATTAAAATTTATAAATCCTAATTTAAACTTGAAATAACTAAATCAAAGTTAATAACATTAAAATCAATTTCTAATTAAACATATAACTAAATTATACCTCTTTCTTATTTCCTCTTGGTTCTAAGCCAAGACTCGGCTTTTCCCCACCATGGCTCACTTCTTCCTCCTCACAAGACTCTAGGTTCGCTTTCCTCCTTCTTCCTCACCGACGACACACGAAGACTAGGCACGCCTCTTCCTCTTCTTCTTCCTCGCCGACGACGCGACGCCGACGATCCTCTTCTCTCCTTCCTCTACGACGACGGGGTTCTTCTCTTCTCACTTTTTTCCTCTCCTCTCTCCTTCCTCTGTGTTTTGAGCTCATTTTCGGAGCCTCGATCTCTATTTCTAATCGTCGACCTTGTATTTTTTTATTATTATTATTATTATTATTATCATATTATTATTATTATTATTATTATTTTTGTGTGTCTTCCTGATTATTACTCTCCTCTTATAAAATTTCCCCTCAAAATTAAATGACATTAATAAAATACATACCTTTAATTAAACAATTGAGGATAAAGTTCGCATTTCGATTCCTTTCTCCCACGTAGCTTCGATCCGATCCATGTTTCCACAAGTACCTGACAAATGGAATTTCCTATTCCCGAGATGCTTGACATCATAATCTATAATTCTTTCTCTCCTCCACAATGTGAGATCGTTGAATATCAATAGATCAATAATCTTGTTGGCTTCATCAAGAATATATTTTCGTAAGAGAAATATGAAAACACAGGTGCACTCCTTGCATGTAAGAAGGTAAAGCCGCCTATAAGCCACTTTTCCAATTCTTTCCAAGATTTCATATGGACCAATATAGCTCAACTTTCCAACTTTGCCAAATCATATACCTTTCATGAGGTGATTTAAGAAATACAAATTCTCCCACTTCAAACTCTACTGACCGATGTTTAGCATCATAATATTTCCTCTGCCTATCTTGAACAGCTTTTAATCTATCACGGATCAATCAGATCTTTTCAATGGCTTCATCTACTACATCTGCACCAATGATTCTTCTTTCACTTGTCTCCACCCAACAAAGTGGTGTTCTGTATTTTCTTCCATACAATGCTTCATAGGGAGCCATACCAATACTTGCTTGAAAGCTATTGTTGTAAGCAAACTCAATCAAAGGCAAATGAATTTCCCAATTTCCAAAAGGATACAAAGTCTAAGCAAATCTTCAAGTGTTTGAATTGTTTTCGACCGCCATCGAGGATGAAATGCGATCAAAGTAAGCTTGCATCCTAAAGCTTCTTGAATTTTTTTCCACAATCTAGATGTAAATCCCATCCCGACGACACTATAGATTTTGGCACGCAACTTCACAATTTCATCAACATATTTCTCATAAATTTTTTTCAACAAAGATCGATTGTTTGATAGATATAAAGTGGATTTAGTCAATCTATCAATAATAACCCAAATAGATCGATCCTTTATGGATCTAGGTAAGCCAACAACAAAATCCATAAGAATATCATCCCATTTCCACTCGTATCAGGGTCAGAAAAGTCCACTTCCGATGTTCACTTTAACCATCGACATGATTGACATTTATAAACAAATTCTTTTACACTTTTTTCATTCGCCACCAAAATATTTTCTTAAGATCGATACATTTTGCCCGCTGATGAATTGTATAATTTGAATGATGTGCTTCATGTAAAATATCTTTCCTCAAATCTCCAACATTTGGAATGCAAACCCTACGATACTTCAATAATCCCTCTTCATCGATTTCAAAATCTTCAGATGACCTACCTTTTACCAAATCTAAAATTTTCGAAAGTCACCATCTTGAGGTAAAGCATCGTATTTTGTCTTTCAAATTTGATTTTATAGCCATTTAATAATAAAGCATGATCATCTGTAGATTTGATAATTGAAATTTCAATTTTTCTAAATCTTTAATCAACTCCTCACGAGAGATCAACCAATAAGTACACGATATTTTTTTCTACTTAAAGCATCAGCAACTACATTTGCCTTCCCGGATGATATTGAATATCTAAATCATAATCTTTAATGAGTTCCAACCATCTTCTTTGCCTTAAATTTAGCTCCTTCTGAGTAAAGATATATTTCAAGCTTTGATGATTAGTGAAAACTTCACACCTTACTCCATATAAATAATGTCTCCAAATTTTTAATGCAAATACCACTGCTGCTAGCTCCAAATCATGGGTGGATAATTCTTTTCATGATTTTTCAATTTGAAGCATAAGCAATCACTCTTCCATTCTCGCATAAGTACACATCCCAAGCCTCTTAATGATGCATCACTATAAATTTGAAATCCTTCCGTCCCGATGGAATAAATGCAGTCATTAAATAATTCTTCAATTTTGAAAAGCCTTTTCACACCGACCAATTCATTCAAACTTGACTACTTTCTGAGTTAATCTCGATAGTGGCATGGCAATCAGAAAACCCTTCAACAAATCTCCTATAATATCCTCGCAAAGAAACTTCTCGACTGTGACAAGGTAGTGCCATTCTATTGCTCTGACTTTACCTTGATCCACCGAAACCCCTTCACTACTAATCATGTGCCCCAAGAATATGATGCTATTTAACCAAAATTCACACTTTGAAAACTTTGATATAATTCATTTCCTTTCAAAGCTTGCAAAATAATGTGAAGGTGGTTTTCATTTTCATCTCTAATAAATTAGAATATCATCTATGAATACAATCACAAATGAATCTAAAAGGGTTTAAAGATTCTATTCATGAGATCCATAAATACATGAGCATTTGTTAAGCCAAAAGGCATCACCACAAACTCATAGTGCATACCTCATCAATGCGCCTTTGGTATATCTTCTTCTTTAATTCTCAACTGATGATAACCTGATCTTAAATCAATCTTTGAAAATACTGAAGCTCCTTCTAGCTGGTCAAAAAGATCATCAATTCTTGGTAAGGGATATTTATTCTTCAAGGTGAGTTTGTTAAGTTCTCTATAATCGATGCATAGCCTTAAGCTCCCATCTTTCTTCTTCACAAATAATACAGGAGCTCCCAAGGAGATGTGCTAGGCCTGATAAATCCCTTCTCTAACAATTCTTGTAGCTGATTCTTCAACTCTTGTAATTTTTTTAACCGCCATTCTATATGGTACTTTTACATTTTGCACCTTGAATTAAATCAATAGAGAAATCTATCTCTCGACCGGAGGTAAACGTAAATCATCTAAAAACTTCGATACTCTTTACTACTGGTACATCCTCTATCTTCTTTACCTCTTTAGTAGAACTTGAGCAAGAAAACCTTCATTGCCTTTTGCCAAGCATCTTTGAACTTTAAGCAAGACACCATCATAGTTAATAATACCTTTATGCCCCACAATTTGAATTCTTCTTTTCCGTGAATATTGAATTTGACTATCTTTTAACATCTATAGTAGCAAAATATTTAGCTAGCCAATCCATTCCTAAAATTACATCATTCATATATCTAAAGACTATTAAATCAGATTCAAGCTTCTTTCACGATGTTTAGTTCACACCGCAAACATTTTCGCATTCATTTGAGACCCATTTATCAAGCATCGAAAGTACTACTACATTTTCATAATTTGTAATCCCAAAATCCTCACACATTCTTCGATATAAATGAATGTGATGCTAAAGATCAAATAAAACTCTAACGATCATTTCCAATAAAGATGATACCTATAATTGAATAGCATATAAAACAAATATATATCTAACACAATACAAAAAAATTATATGCTAATTTAATTAAAGACATACCGGATGACATCGTAGTCTTTTGCTTCTTGTGTGAGTGCATAAACTCGGTCGTATTTTGTCATTCGAGTTTGAGATGGAACTGATGCAATCGATTCAATCATTCTTTGCCTACCAATCCCTTCCAGGAGGTTAAACACTTGTCCTAGATCCTTAAATGTTCGACTCGGGCAAGATTTTGCCATATGTCTGGCCGATGGCACCGAGAAGTGTTTGTCGAGAGGCACTCTCCTTTGTGCTCTTCCACATTTTGGGCATGTGGCAATACTATTATCACGGCATAAGTATCTAACTTAGGCTTCTTCCGCTTGATTTTTCGCTTGAACATTCGCCTGATTTTGGCCTATCATCATTCCTCCTCTTTGAATTTCCTCCTTCTCCGGTAGCTAATTCTATCCTTCTAGCCCGCTCCACCAATACAGCATAGTCATCAATACCCAAAGGAATCATATTCGATTATATCCTTCAGTCCACATAGAAACCTATGACATTTTTTCTTCTGCATTTGGTATCAATTGAGGTGCATACCTTGAAAGCATTGTAAACTCAGCTTCATATTGCATTATAGCGATCTCCTGTATCAACTGATGAATTTGTCTGATTTGTCTCCTACCGAGAGGGTACAAACCAATCTCTAAAGTCTTCATAAATTCCTCCCATGAAATAAGATTGCAAGACCTCCTTCAAATTTCTCTCAGAATCCCCCACCATCTCTCGCCCTCAAAAGCAAAAGAAGCCAAAGCAACTCTTCTTTTCTGGGACATGACATACTTTCTAAAATTTTCTATTCAGATTAGCGCTCGATTCTATAGTCCTCTGCCGAGAAAAGAGGTGGCCTCATATCTTGAAATAATTTTAGGTATTTATCAATAGAAACTCCACCACTTCCACTAGCTTGGGTATGTTGATTCCTTATCATCTGAGTCATTGCTTCCATCATTTGTGTAAATGCATCCATAGCTAGTGAAGGTGGTTGCACCAAATTGGTGCTCAGTGGTTTGTGCCTCTATTTTCCCTTATAGATCTTTCTCAATTGATTCCATAGAAGTACAAATTAATTATAACTCTACACATTAATCAATCTAATCATATGCAAATTTATTCATAAAATTTATCCTCTTCCTAATGGCTCTTTGATTTTTTTTTTCATTACTTATGCCCCTAAATCTAAAATCTTGCTCTGATACCACTCTGTCACGCACCCTACCCAGAGCTTGGAATACTGCGGAATGACGACGACGGATAAAAGAAAACATTTATATAACAATTCCAATATAAATTTACTCAACTATACAATCATAAAAGAGCCACTACAATCCACAATGATTTAAAAATCATTCCATACATAAATGTTCTAATACATTCAGAAAAATACACTTTAACATAACTCAACATAATTTATCGACATAAATACCTATCTTCTCATAGCTCTCTACGGCAGAAACTGACTTTCCCTTCTATCTCATTTAATTGATTATTACAAAAGATTAAGCAACTAACAAATGAATATAATTCAAATTTCAATTATGCTATTACACTATAAGAAACAAGAAAAGAAACTAAGATGCATGCCGCTTTTGTCATAGTACATAAAAGAAAATAATCGCTCAAACAATCAATCATATGTGAGGTAAGTATGCATAAACATTTAAGAAAGATATGGGTTGGTATACATAAACATTTAGAAAGCATATGGGATGATACATAAACATTTAACAAGAAGATATGAATTTTTACTTTTATCACCCGCCCATGAGTCACATAAATACTCATTCAAAGAACAAGTATCTATTACCATTTATTGCCATTTGCCAATTTCTGGCCTGTTGAATTATTTGCCAATTTCATTGGCCCTTTTGAATCATTTTGACGTACATTGCGGCCAGCACATAAGGGTGAACTCAAGTTTCAACATACACATTCATAAAGATACAATCATATCACTATGGACATTAATTCATAACAAGAAGAATCAATGAGCTTTATAAAATGAATCGTGGATATGATCAGCATTCGTATTATCCAACATGAAAAAGAAACTATTCACAATTTATATAAAAGCAGGAAAATCATCACAGCTGGCAGTGCAGAAAAATTCAAAATTATCTAAACATGCATTTCATCACAGGAAAGTAAAGACATTTTTATCATAAATGTAAGAACATAATTACCCACTTTAACTTGCAGTTTTTTCTTGAACCTCCTTTCCTTTAACGCTTCCTTCCTTAAGTGAAATCCCTATAACATAAAATATTAAGTATTAAAGTGACTTTATATATAGCATTAATTGATTATCATACCCCCTTAAATGATTCTAATCTAATTAACGATAATATAAATACTTTTCTTTTATCATATAACATGCATTTCTCTTATAGGTTCTCCTAAATTTAATACTCCTCTTTTCTTATTTATTTATTTTTTTAATTAATTCTTGAAATGATCTTAAGATTAATATTTGTAATTTCATCTAACTCATATTACTTATTCCTAACTCATATTACTTATTCCTAAATTAACGATTAAAATCAATAAAACCTAAATTCAAATTTATAAATCTAATTTAAACTTGAAATAGAACTAAATCAAAGTTAATAACATTAAAATCAGAATTTCTAATTAAACATATAACTAAATTCTACCTCTTTCTTATTTCCTCTCGTGTTGCCACGCGACGGCTGGCTTTCCACCGCTTTCACTTTTCTTCCTCGACCGACTGACTCGCAGACTTGCTAGCGTTGCTCCCTCCTTCTTCCTCGACGACACACAAGACTAAGGCACGCCTTTCCTTCTTCTTCCTCGGCCGACGACGATCGCCGACGACGATTTCCTTTCTCCTTCCTCTACCGACACACGTAGGTTCTTCTCTTCTCACTTTCTCCCTCTCTCGTTTCCTCTCTAGCGTGTTTTGGGAGCTCGTTTTTGGCAAACTGACCGAGCCCGCCCTTCGATCTCTATTTGCGCTAATCGTCGCAACGGTTGTATACATTTTCTTTTATTTTATTATTATTATTATTATTATTATTATTATTATTATTATTTTTTGTGTGTGTCTTCCGGTTATTACAACGGACGCCAGTGTGGCGATAGCGGACATGCCGAATCCCCAACCCCAGCCCTTTCGATATTCGACGTAGGTGACGAGGGTGATGCCGATGAGTGCGCCGAGATTGATGGCGAAGAAGAACCAGTTCAAGAAAGATGATTTCTTGCGGGCTTCGTCAGGGTCGAATTTGTCGAACTGGTCGGCACCGAAAGATAAGATGCAGGGTTTGATGCCACCGGTGCCGAGGGCGATGAGGGAGAGTGCGCCGTAGAGAAAGGCGTTTTGGCCTTTGGTTGCCGGCAGACAGTCGTCGCCGCCGATTTGGCATGGAGGGGGGCGGAAGGTATCTATGCTAGCTGCAAGGGTTAGCAGTGCTATTCCCTGGGCAAGAGTTTTAATTCATAATAAATAATTAAATTTCCATTAATGATGAAGGGGGAGCTTAGAACTTACCACGCCATAGATGGAGGAGAAGATGAGAATGGTGAGAAAGCGTCCGAGATAAGCATCGGCGAGAAAGGCACCGAAAATGGTGAGGACGTTGGCGGCGCCGGCCCAGTTGGTGACATGAGTGCTCGCGTCCGGCAGGGCTTCGTGCATCTCGTTCTTTAAGAATATCACCATATTTTTAGTGCTATTGCGTAGAAAGCCATCCTCTCCGCCATCTCATTCACTAGTAAATAAAATTAAATTTTAAGATTTACTTCCTCAGTCAGTTCATTTATCAAAATTATTAGAATTTCTAAATAAATTTTAGTTTAATCTGTTTATTAGATTTAAAAATCTGACATATTAATAATTTGATGCTTTTACGTGCATAGCAACAAATTCTTATATATTTTTAATTTAATCATCTTTTTATATTAATTTTTCAAATTAATAGCTAGGTATTAAATTCAAAATTTATATTTTTTATTTTTAAAAATTCTCAACGGCTTAAATGTGACAGGCACAAATATATTTATTTATTAGTTCAAAAATAAGAAAGATAATTAAATTATAAATATATAAAAATTAGATGATTGATGTGTAAAATTTTCTCTTAAATTTCTATCACTATAAATCTAAATATAAAAAAATCTTTTTAATTATAAATATTAAAATATGATAAAAAAATTCATATGCAAATAAAATGATTGCAAATGCACCTCATATGAATACAAAAATTTCGAACAAAAACAACTAAAACATTATATTTTTATTCAAATTATAGAAAAATAATAATCACAAATTTAATTTCATTAAAATGTTTTTATTATGGCGAGCCATAAATTAATGATAGCATATATAAATTATGAAAAATATATCTTATATGATAGACATTAAAGTTATTTTGAGAATTTTTTGGTTGGATTTGACTATAAAAGTTTTTTTTTTTTTTACTTTCATTCCTATATTGCATAGAGTCACCGATCTCCAAATGCAAGAAAGTTTAAAAAATCCATTAAGCTAATTCAGGTTAGATCTAACTATGATACTCTACTGCTAAATTAATGGAATTAATAGATATTATGTTCATAGAAAGCTTTTATGTGTTTAAGAAACTAAATGGGTTGGTGAGAAGGCTAAGGGGATTGATAGTTTAGGCTTTAAACTTTGGTATTCAAGTAAAAATCAAACTAGAAATGGTGTAGGTGTGATTATAGATAAAAGTTTGAAGGATAATATTATAAGATTAATAGATGTGAAGATAGGAATTATTTAAAGATTATTGTTGATACTAAGATTATCAATGTTATAAGTGTCTATGCCTCAAGTAGTTTGGAGGTAAGCTCAAAAAGAAAAATTTTGGAATGAATTAGAGGAATTAATACAAAAGATACCCTCTTGAAGGTAAAAAAAATATTTATCGGGGAGATTTAAATGACATATCGCAGAAAGAAGAAGATTTTAATAAAAGTATTCATGGTGGTTATATGGAGTGACTAATGAAGAAGGTATGACTATATTAGATTTTGCTTTAGCTTATGATTTTATATAAGTTAATACTTTATTTAAGAAAAGAGATGAACATATTATTACTTATAAAATGGATCTAGTAAAACACAAATTGATTATTTTTGATAAGAAAATAGATCGCTTAGATCAGAAGATTTTAAGGTCATTCCAAGTGAAATTTTAAGTACCCAACATCAATTATTAGTTTTAGATTTTAAGATGAAAGGTTGTAAGAGAAAAATAAACTAAATTATTATCCTAGATTAGATGGGGACACTTAAAGAACACAAATAAAAAAAATTTTTAAGAACAAGCTACAAGAAATTAAAATTTGGGATGTTCATAAGGAAGCTAACGCTTATGGGGAAAAATATCAAGTGAAATTAAACAAGTTGCAAAGATATGGAGAATCAAAAGGAAAAGCTTCTTTTAATAAGAATAGTTTGGAGTAAAAAGAGATAAAGAAATAAGAAGATTGTTATATGGTTTAGATGTAAAATGAGAATTGGGAAAGATATAAAGTGGCTAGAGATTCTAAGAAAGCAATATACGATACAAAAATTTAGCTTTAGGTATTTATACAATAGATTAGATACCAAAGAAGGTGAAAAATGTATGTATAAGTTAGCCAAGCAAAGAGATAGGATAAGTAAAAGACATTCAAGTGAAAGTATTGGATGAAAATAATAAAGTGTTCTTCTTAAAAAGATATTGAAAATAGTGGATGAGGTATTTTGATAAACTTTTCAATGAAAGATCCGAAGTACGATTGATTTTAGCAATCTTAATACCATAAACAAAAATAGAGAATTTCTATCATGATTAGTAAATCAAGTTAATGAAGCTTTAAAGAAAATGAAATATGGAAAAGCAATAGACCGGATAATATTCCAATATGTGTGAAATGTTTAGAGATCAAGGAATTTGGCTTACAAATCTTTTAATGTTATTTTAAAGACAAAAGATGCCAAATGAGTGGAGAAAGTTTGTTGGTTTCTATGTTTAAGAATAAAGGTGATGCACAAGAGTGTGCAAATTATGAGGAATTAAGTTAATGTGTCATACATTAAAATTATGGGAGAGTAATTGAGCATAGTTACGATGTGATGTAAGTTTCTCACAATCGCTTTGGTTTCATGCCGTAGATCTACTATGGATACATTTGTGTTTGAGGAGAAGCATAGAGAAAGAAGGATCTACATATGATATTTATTGATTTAGAGAAAGCTTATGATAAAGTCTCAAGAGATGTTCGGAGAGTTCTAGAACGAAAGGAGTTAATATTGGTTATATTCAAGTCATTAAGGATATGTATACTAGTTACTTGTGTCCAAACACAAGGAGGATTGACAAAATATTTTCCTATTTCTTGGATTACATCAAGGATCAACATTAAGCCCTTATCTTTTTACTTTAGTTATGGATGTTCTTACTTTACAAGAAGATGTACCTATGCTTTTGTCGATGACATTCTTCTTGATAAGACTAGAGGGAGTCCAAATGTAAACTTGAATTATGGAGGTCAACTAGTCTAAAGGTTTTGTTTAAGTAGATTTAAACTAAAATATAGAGTGTAATTTTAGTTGTAGAAATTTTAGTGATAGTGTTGTGACAAGTGATCAAGTCATTAATAATGAGGATTCAAATATTTAGGCTCTATTGTTCAAAATGATGGTGAAATAGATGGAGATGTTATTAGTAGAATTCAAGTTGGATGGTTGAAGTGGAGGAATGCATCCGCCTATTATGTGATAGAAAAGTTCTACTTAAACTTAAGGAAAATTTTATAAGATTGTGGTAAGACCCGCACTTATGGTAATGTCCAATAAAAGAGAAGCATAAGACTAAGTGTTTGAGAGATGGATGCTCGTGTGGATGAGTGGCTTTACTCTTAGAGATAGAATGCAAAATGAGTATGTTCAGAAAAAGTTGGAGTAGATTGGGCAGATAAGATTAGGAGAGTCGCCAGATGGTTTTACATAAAAGCATCTACCGTCGATGACTGACAGAGAGTAGATGCATTAGATTTGCCTTGTTAAGAAAGATAGAGGTAGACCTAAAAGACTTGGTTAAGATGTAAAAAAAATGATCTTAGTAATTTGAATTAAATTTGACACTTAATAGACACAATGAACAAAGGATTCATAACACCCCAAGTGGGATTAAGGCTTGTTGTTGTTGTTGTTGTTGTTGTTGCTTCATTCCTATATATATTCTTTAATTTCGAGTATCTATCTTCTAATTTTAACCATTTAAAAATTGAGTTAAAATTAGATCTTACCGATGATGAAAGGTGAAGCTTATCTGGCAGGGCTTTGTCGCAATCTTCCTAATATCAACGCTGTTCTCAAAGTATCGAATATCATGAGCCGCCATCTTCCACACTTTTGAACATTTCAAACGCTTAGCAAAGTAAAATTTTAATGAATGTAAGATTAAATACACTAATATTTATTGTATTTGAATTCAGACAAAAAATACATCTACTAGTGATTAGCGAACGACCGCCGTCACGCACTAATCATTGCCGCCGAAGCCGCCGCACCGCCGCTTGGCCACTTTCTTACTTTATTTACATTACATTTTGTCAACCAAACAAAAAAAATAAAGCATGAAGATTCTCAACCAAATAACTATAAAGATTCTTTAAATCAATTCTTTTACATCAGATTTTTTTTTTACATGTATTTTAAATTCAGGCAACCAAACAGTCTCCAAATCTCTGGAAAATTTTTACTCAGCTTGTATAATTGATTCAGTTAATGGCTGAGGATTTATATACAAATATATTTTTCGTAAAGAATCACTTGTTTAAGCTCTTTACTGTGTTTCCGGCAATTAATGTCGCCGGCTTATATTTTCTTTATTATTTTACTTAAAAAATGGATGAAATTCAACCCAAAATAAGCCCTGTATGAAATCTTCTCCGCTCGTTTAGGAAATTCCTCACATGTTTGTGAGAAATTCTCAGAGAGATGAGACAAGGAAAGACACGACAATCTTGTGGCGTCATTTTGTGCTATGGCCGTCAAGATTAATAGATTATAATTAGAACATTTATTTATTTAAAAAATCATATATATATATATATATATATATATATATGATATGACATTCAAAATTCCCTACCAAGTAATTTAATCTTAAAAGGCAGTTCGATCCCAAACAAATCAAATCACCAAACATCAAAACTTTGGAACAATTAAACCTCGAATGATCATCAAATATAGTATTTATAATAAATCGATGCCTCGACGAAATAACAAGCTAAGATCTCACAATTCCACCTCATTTGAGCATCCAAATGTTCAAATACATCAAATGATCAAAAGGAATCCCTGAGTCAGTCCAATGGGAGGAGTGATTTGGGTTTTCATGATAAGATCACTCTCCAATTATAAATAGCCTCATTCTCCATATGAGGGACACTTTGAAGGCCAAGTGAAGAAGGAGAGCTCAAGGAGAAGGGAGGCAAGCAAGAGAGAGGAGAGAGCTAAAGATCCTCCAAAGACACTGTTACCATTCGACGTCATGCCAACCACCGCCGCTAGCCGCCATCTCGCCACTGATCTCGCCGCCGACCATTGTTGCCGGCCATTTCACCAAACTATCGTTTCTATCCCACATCATCGTCAACATCACAACTTTGTCGCCAACATCGCCGAACTATTGCCAACATCATCGCCCATTTCATATACTCAGTAATCCGATCGGAAGATCTTGTACTCATCCATAGTGGAAGCTTTCGAGCCTCGGATTTTCCTCTTTCGAGGTTTTCAGAAAATTCGAGTTTTATTGTTCACTTTAAATACCATTTCACAAGAAGGAATACCTTTCCTCTACAGAATCGTTTTTCTAGCACGCAGCTTTGGCGAATACCTCTTCAAGGTTAACGCCATCATAAGACTACAACAACCTAAGATGGATTAAAAGGTCCTGGTGGATTCACACCTCTTCCATACTGGTTAACGCCATCGGTGAAAGACTCGACAAACAACCTAGATAGGTCAAAAGGTATGGACTTCCTACGACCTCTTCCATACAGTTAACGCCATCAAGCAAAGACTTTCAAACAACCTAGATGGGTCAAAAGGTCCGGGACTTCTACCTCTTCCATCAAACGCCAAAAAGACTGGACAAACAACCTAGATAAAAGGTCCCTGGACTTCTAAACCTCTTCCACACGTTAACGCCATCGATAACACTCGACAAACAACCTGATGGGTCAAAATCCTCAACATTCAATTCAACCTCTTCCACACGTTAACGCCATTAAAAACTCGACAAACAACCTTGAGTCAAAATCTCGCAGATGACAACCTCTTCCATACAAAACGCCATCTAACACCGACAAACAACCTCGATAGGTCAAAATCCTCAACGGATAATTCACCTCTTCCATACAGTTAACGCCATCTAACACACTGACAAAAAACCTCGATGGGTCAAAATCCTGATTCAATTCAACCTCTTCCACAGTTAACGCCATCGAACAAATACTCGACAAACAACCTGATAGGTCAAAATTCGCCGATTCAATTCAACCTCTTCCATAGTTAACGCCATCGGTAATACTCGACAAACAACCTGGATGTCAAAATCCTCGATTCAATTCAACCTTTTCCATACAAGTTAACGCTATCGAACGCCATAACACTCGACAAACAACCTGATGGGTTAAAATCCTCGATTCAATTCAACCTCTTCCACACAAGTTAACGCCATCTAACACTCGATAAACAACCTCGATGGTCAAAATCTCAGATTCAATTCAACCTCTTCCATACAAAGTTATTATGCAACACTGACAAACAATATGATTTAAATCTCCGATTAATCAACCTCTTCCACGTGTTAACGCATCTAACACTCGACAACAACCTGATGGTCAAAATCCTCGGATTCAATTCGACCTCTTCCATACATGTTAACGCCATCGAAGTCACTACCGATAACAACTCCTGATCAAAATCCTCATAGATTCAATTCAACCTCTTCCATACGTTAACATCATCGTAACACTCGACAAACAACTGGGTCAAATCCTCAACTAATTCAACCTCTTCCATACAGTTAACGCCATCTGCAACACTCGACAAACAACTGGATGGTCAAAATCTCGAATTAATTAAACATCTATAGTTAACATTAATGAGTCACACTCACAAACCACTGATAGCTCAAAATCCTGGATTCAATTTGACCTCTTCCATAGTGTTAACGCCATCGAAGTCACACTCAAACAACTCGGATAGTCAAAATTCTCACGGATTCAATTCAATCTTTCCATAGTTAACGCCATCGAAGTCACACGACAAACAACCCTGATAGTCAAAATCCTCAGATTCAATTCAACCTCTTCCATACAGTTAACGCCATCGAAGTCACACTCATAACCCTGATAGGTCAAAATCACCACCGCCACTCCGACTACATCGCCAACCGCTCTGCCACCAATTCTATCGGCCACATCGCCGCCGACCATCGCCATGTTATCTCGACCACCTCGCATATCACTCACCAATGTCATCACCATCGCCGAGCATCTTCCAACCCCGCCTCCGGATCGCTTCCAAACCCGGCCGGTCCGACGAAGTCGCTTAACACCTCTTTCGAGGGAAATCGAGCCGCCGATGAACTGCCTGATCGCTTTAACGAGGTCCACGAGGCCAAAACCGACGAGTAAACCGAACCCACGACGATGTATGCGGGCCTTGATCGCTTCCAACCCAAACGGTCCGACGAGGCCGAACCGACGAGGCCGGAACCGGAACCACGACTGAGTACCATGGGCCTTGATCACCTCCAACCCGACGGCCGAGCGAACCGACGAGTCGAAACGAACCGCGATGTAGTGGGCCTTGATCGCCTCTAACCCGGACGGTCCGACGAGGTCGAACGACGAGGAGAACCGGAACCACGACGATGTCCCGGCCTTGATCGCCTTCTAACCCGTGACGGCGACGAGGCCGAACCGGACGATGCTGAAACCGAATATGACGTGCCTGACGCTTCCAAATAATCCTAACTCAAGAAGAGGAGAGAAAAGTGTGTCTTTCCTCTTACCTGGGGTTTTATAGACCCCATAGGGATAAAGGGTAAAACCTAAAACCATCAAAACCCGCCAAAGCCCAAGAGTTCTGCAGCAGTCTGCGCGACGCCTGACGACGCTGCTTCGCCCGCTTT
This sequence comes from Cymbidium sinense, assembly GCA_021442155.1. NCBI lineage: Eukaryota > Viridiplantae > Streptophyta > Magnoliopsida > Asparagales > Orchidaceae > Cymbidium > Cymbidium sinense. The sequence goes on from CM038214.1 coordinate 248,579,618, forward strand.
GCCCGCCTCCAGCCCCGATCACCTTGCTCCGTATTCTGGCGACGTGGCGGCGACGATGGCGCTGAACCGCTCATGATGGTCGCGATCATATGACCCATGGCAAAACCACCTGGCCAGACGTGCCGCTGGCGGGCTTGACTCAAGAATCAAAGGATCGTTTCCGACTCGGCCGAAGCAGCCTTCACCCGCTGGCCGCATGCTGGCTCAGAATGGCGAGAAATACAATTCGTGGACCCGCTATACATGTATTATCGCTACGCTTCAGGGGCCGTCACATACTCGGCCATTCTCGCGCCCCATGGATCCTAAAACGCTCAAAACTTCCGTAAGTTTCCAAGTCCATAACCTCAAAATATCACGCTACCTTACATCTACTTCCATAATCATAATATCATTTTTATGAAGATTTATTCTCCCAAAATGTATGATTCATGGACCGCAAGTTTCATTAAAGAATTTGTTGTTTTCATATTTGACGATATATTTTGAATGATCAAGATGATGCCATCCAAAAATAGGGGGGCAACTGATATGACATTCAAAATTCTAATAAGCATGAAGGGCCAAAGGCAAGTCGATCTCAAATCAATCAAGATCAAGCACCAAAACATCGAAAAACTTTGGAACATGAATTAAACCTCGAATGATCATCAAATATAGAGTATTTATAGTCAAATCGAAGGCCTCGACGAATCTAACAAGCCTAAGATCTCATAATTCCACCTCATTGAGCATCCAAATGTTCAAATACATCAAATGATCAAAAGGAATCGCCCGTAGTCGTCCATGGGAGGAGTGGTTTGGGTTTTCCATGTATTTACAAGATCGCCACCTCCACCTAAAAGCCCCTCATTCTCCATATGAGGGGACACTTTTGAGGCCAAGAGATGAAGGAGGAAAGGGAGGCAAGCAAGAGAGAGTTTGAGAGAGCTTCTAAAGATCCTCCAAAGACACCGGTATAATTCGGACGGCATTGCCCGCCATGGCCACCGCCGATTCGTTCTACCATTGTTTTCCATTAGGCCACTATAACCATTTCCGCCAACATCGTAAGCCAACATGGTCAACTTTGTCAACATCGTAACTTTGTCGCCAACATCATCGCCCATTTCTATATACAATTGTAATCCAGACGGAAGATCTTGTACTCAAACAGATCCATAGTGAAGCTTTTCTTTATTCCAGGATTTTCCTCTTTCGAGGTTTCAAAAAAATTTGAGTTTTATTGTCATTTAAAATTTGTGTGTCCATTTCACAATGAAGCTAAGAAATTTCCTCTACCGCAATGTTTTCTAGACGCTAACATATATATATATATATATATATATATATATATATCTTTGTGTGTATGTTTTGTGTTAGTTAATAAAAACACAACAAAGATATATATATATATATCTTTATGTGTGTGTTTTTGTGTGTGTGGGGTTTATCAAACTTATCATACAATTCTAATATATTTATAAATAATACATAAATTAATATTTATTTATAGAATACTTAAATCTTTAATATTATATTAAAATATCTCTATCATCTGTTTATAAAAAGAGAAATACACCTTTACAAATATAAAAAAATATTAGATATATAAATATTAAACTTTAGAAGATATATATGAAAATACATTAGAATTATTATGTGAAATGTATGTGTTTGTAGTTTTTAGGCCATCATGCATGAGTAATATTTTGATAGAAGAATAATATTAGTGAGAAATAAGTGAAAATTATACATATAATTTTTATGTATTTTGATATCTAATATTTAAAATTAGATATTTACTTATTTAGTATTTTCTATTATTTAAATTTATGAATTTAACTTAAAAAAAATAAGTTAGGATGATATTTTAAATGATATTGAACTATATATATATATATATATATATATATATATATAATTAAAGTTTAGATATTAGATATATAATTATCTAAGAATTGTTCGGTATATATGTAAATTCCTAAAATTTAAGAAAATGTTTAATATTGTTTTTATTTTATTTTTGTTTTCACTTTGAAATAAATTGTGTTTGAAAGTGATTATTACTTTTTAAAAAATTCCGAAATTAATTTATTTATTTATAAAAATATTGTGATTTACTTTGAAGAATATCTAAAAACATACACTAAATAAACATATTTTTAAAAATAATACAAAATAAAAAAAATATAAATAGTCCCTAAATAATTAACCAAAAATAGTGACATATTCTTGTATAACATCAATATTTAAGAAATGGAATTATATATATATATATATATATATATAGTAAACATTTTGGATCAGTATATTCTAAATATAATGCGGTAATGGTATATATAAAGAATTTTACTTCATTTTGACAACAACAACAACAAGCCTTTATCCCACTAAGTGGGGTTGGCTATATGAATCCTCCGTCTCCATTATGTCCTATTATGTGTCAAATTCTCATTTAAATCCAGTATACTAAGGTCATTTTTATACATCTTAACCAAGTCTTTTAGGTCTACCTCTACCTTTCTTAACATAAGAAAATCTAATGCATCTACTCTCCTAACCGTCATCTCGACGCTTTATGTGGCCAAACCATCTAAGCACTTCTCTAATCTTATCTACACGGAGCTACTCCAACTTTTTCCTAACATACTATTTCACATTTTATCTATAAGAGTAAAGCCACTCATCCACCTGAGCATCCTCATATTTGTAACACTTAACTTAGTCTTATGCTTCTCTTTTATTGGCCAACATTCTCGCACCATAAGTCATCAGTCTTACCACCATCTTATAAAATTTTCCTTAAGTTTAAGTTGAACTTTTCTATCACACAAGCCGATGCATTCCTCCACTTCAACCATCCAACTTGAATTCTACTAATAACATCTCCATCTATTTCACCATCATTTTGAACAATAGAGCCTAAATATCTAAATCACTCACTCTTATTAATGACTTGTTCACCTAATGTCACAACACTACCACTAGAACTTCTACAACTAAAATTACACTCCATATATTCAATTTTAGATCTACTTAAACGAAAACCTTTAGACTCTAATGTTGACCTCCATAATTCAAGTTTCTCTTGGACTCCTCTCTAGTCTTATCAACAAGAAGAATGTCATCAAAAAAGCATACCAAGGTACATCTTCTTGTAAATGCCTAGTAAGAACATCCATAACTAAAACAAAAAAGATAAGGGCTTAAAGGTGATCCTTGATATAATCCAATTGAAATGGGAAAATATTTTGTCAATCCTCCTTGTGTTTGGACACAAGTAATCTCTAGTATACATATCCTTAATGACTTGAATATAACCAATATTAACTCCTTTCTATTCTAGAACTCTCCAAAGGATATCTCTTGAAACTTTATCATAAGCTTTCTAAATCAATAAATATCATATGTAAATCCTCCTTACTTTCTCTATACTTCTCCATCAAACCTCTTAACAAATGTATAGCATCCATAGTAGATCTACCGCATGAAACCAAACTGATTATAAGAAACTTTGTATCACATCATAACCTATGCTCAATTACTTTCTCCCATAATTTTAATGTATGACACATTAACTTAATTCTCTATAATTTGCACACTCTTGTGCATCACCTTTATTCTTAAATATAGAAACCAACAAACTCTTTCTCCACTCATCTAGCATCTTTTAGTCTTTAAAATAACATTAAAAAGATTTGTAAGCCAAGAAATTCCTTGATCTCCTAAACATTTCCACACTTCTATTGGAATATCATCGTCCTACTACTTTTCACATTTCATTTTCTTTAAAGCTTCTCTAACTTCGTGATTTACTAATACAATAAAATAAAAATTCTCCATTTTTATTTAGGGTATTAAGGTTGTTAAAATCAATCGTACATTTAGATCCTTCATTGAAAAGTTTATCAAAATATCTCATCCACCTAATTTTAATATCCTTTTCTAAGAAAAGCACTTTATTATCTTCATCCTTAATACACCTCACTTGAACTAAGTCTTTACTTCTCCTATCTTTTTAGTTGGCTAACTTATACATACATCTTTCACCTTTTTTAGTATCTAATATATTGTATAAATCACTAAAGCTATTTTTTTTGCATCATATATTGCTTTCTTAGAATCTCTACAGACCACTTTATATCTTTTTCAATTCTCTAAGTTTTTACATCTAAATCAAATTTTATAATAATGCTTTTTATTTCTTATCTTTTCTTGCACACTCTGACTCTACCACCAACTATTTTTATTAAAAGAAGCTTGTCCTTTTGATTCTACAACCACATTTTTAACAACTTGCTTAATTTCACTTGCTACTTTTTCCTACATAATATTAGCTTCTTTATGAACATCCCAAATTCTAAACTCTTGTAGCTTGCTCTTAAAAATATTTTTATTTATATTCTTTAAGTATCCTCATCTAATATTAGGACAATAATTTGATTTATTTTTTCTCTCGCCATGTACAATTGCACACATATGGAGCATTATAGTGAACTCCACCCTCTAGAGTCTCACTAATATATATATATATATATATATATATATAATTTAACTCTATTTAAGTTCCAGCTAGCTTGAAATCAGGATGTTTAAATTGAGTTTAAAAAAATCAAATCGAATTGAGCTTCGAGTTAATTTCAAGTCAATTATTTATGTTTGAATTAACTATATTGACTTAAATTAGGTAATTACAACTAAACTAGGTGATTGATAAATCATAAAGGATACTCACATAGGGTCAAACCCAATATAATGATAGCTTAGCATGAATATGTATATGTAAGAAGATTTAGTTAAGGGTGTGCATTCGTCGGTTCAAACTGAAAAATCAAATTGAACCAACATTACTTAGTCGATTTGGTTCAGTTTGCAAACTCAATTTGATTTTTTGGTCGTAAAAACTAAGCAATTTGATTTTTTTTATTTTTAATTCTATTTAGAAAAAAAAAACAAAATCTGCTAAACTGAATAAACAAAATAAATCAAATATAAGTATATAATTTTGGTTGTAAATGCTTAATTATTTATAAAAATTGATAGAATTTTATTTGTCTTAGAAAATTTTAAAATAAGTATTGTTTAAAATGTAATTAATAAATTAAGTAATGTTTAAAAAAATTAATTTAGGTATAGTCGCCCATTAAAGAGACTACGTATCCATGTCGGATCCGACATGATGCCTGGCGTTATGAGGCGGTCGCCCGCTTAATGGGCTTAATTAGCTCAGAGTCTAGACGCTAAACGGGCCAATTAAGCTAGTAACTTCATTTTATGCCTCTCCCCTAACCCGACATCGCCTACAAGCCGTAAAAGCCCCACGCGTCCGCCCTGTCGTCATTCATCTGCTCCCCATGCATTGACCCCTCTTCCACGATTCCATTGCGCCATTGCGACTGACTTCCCTCTGTCGATAGCCGCTCCACATGCCTCAGAGTGCCATTTCCACGATAGTCGCATTCCATGGCCTTCACCTTCATCGATAGTGGGAAGTTTTAACAGCCTCTCCCTTCATTTTAGCGAAGTTTTCAGTATCTACTTTTGTTGTTCGCAATGCACATTGACATCAAGCTTCGCAAAGGCACGGTAAGTCTATAATATTTTCATGTGTAGTTATTTAGGTTATCTTGATTATTAGAATTTGGAGTGTAATTTTAGTTGTAATACTAGAGTTGTAGCTTAGGTTGATCAACTGATTAAAAAGTATGCACATTTCAGATATATTGAGTTTATTGTTCAAAATTATTGTGAAAAAGATGAGGATGCTAATAGTAGGATTCAAGTTGGATGGTTGAATTGAATGAATACATTTGGTGAAAAGGTTGGATGTTTAGGTAGATGATCAGGATGCTTAGGTGGATGAGTGGCTTAACTCTTAGAGATAAAATGCATAATGAATATATTCATGAAGAGGTTGGAGTAGCTCCATTGGCAGTTAAGTATGTGAGAGTCAACTTAATTGATTTGTTCACATAAAGTGTCTTAATTTATGCAAGTTATTTCTGATGATTAGTTATATATTTGTTTGTGCAAGCTATTTCTAAATTTCGCAGTCCTAATGTGATTGTTTATATTTTAGATATTTATTTCACCTCAACTAATCTTGTCAAGAATGAGTAGAGAGTTGGTCTCGTTGATCTTATTCTACGAAGGCAAACTAACTGTCGACGATCGCTTTATTCCAAGTGGGTGGTCAAATCGCTCAATTAAGATTCTACACGACCTTATTGATTTGAAACAAAGAATTATGAGATATCTCGCACATTGATTGAGGCCATATAGTTAGACATGTTATTATTTGGTGGGAACGGGATTAAGACGCTTATTTTGATGATGAAGTCTGTGATATTATACTAGATGAAGCTTTCCGTCAAACAATATTGTTGTACATAGAAGTCGAAGATGCTAATGTTGTATCCACATCAACTGATCCAGTGTTTAGGTCATCAGATATTCCGTCAAACCTTTCGTATGATTTCATCTCACCTGCTCCTTTGATGACATAGAGCAGCTTTGAGGAATTGGTTTTCCGGTAATATCTTGTTTAACATACCCAACTTTCATAGTTAAGTTTAAATAATATGCAATAGTATCGATGTGTGTGGAATTACAGATCCGTGAGTGATGTTATTTATCATTCAAATAAATGATATGTAGCTCATAGTGCTGATGATGATGATGAGACCATGAGTGGGTCGGGACTCTAAGTGGGATGATGATTGTTCATTAAAAGCTATGGTTGATAATGTAAGCAGTCATGATCTGTTAAAGAATCATTCGTCTAGGAATATTGAGAGTGAGTGTGAAATATTTTTAAATAATGACTATGTCTGAATATGTCAAACTATAAGAGAATAGGATAATGATAGTTTATTCGACGGTCCATCTCAAGAAAAATATCCTATCAGATGATGATGAAATCCAAGGTGAACTTATTGAAGGAATGTATTTTACAAGTAAAAGAAGCATTTAGTTTACTGTTATTGGTTGATGTATAGTTAACAATATTCAATTTCAAATAATAACCTCAAACCAGAAGAACTATAATATGACATGTGTACATCACGATAATCCTAATAGAGCATGTAATCAAGGCTCAGATTGTAGATGCAAGCGTCTAGGAGGTTCCTGGAGAATCTCTAGAGTAAGAGATAACCACATGTGCATCAATACAGTAATAGCCAATGGTCACCAACAATGCAGTTCTAAATTCATTGCTTTTTTATTCTACCAAATCCGGCATCAAATTAATCTGAAACCTAGAGAGATTATAGTTAGAATGAAATCAAAATTTAATGTAAATGTATCTTACATGAAGGCTTTGGATGCCAAGCGTAGGGCAATAAAAGTAATTTTTAGTAGTTGAGAAGAGTCTTATAGGACTCTCAATGTCTTTATAGAAGTAGTTTGTTTCATTATACCAGGAATAATCTGCAGAATACTGTCTAGCACTACATAGTGATTCCAAAGACTTTTTTGAGCATTCAGTCCTTCTATTTTAGGTTGGGGTAGTTGTCATCTTGTCCTCAACTTGGATTGTATATTTTTGCTTGGCAAGTACCATGGCACATTACTTACTACTATTGGAATTAATAGAAATAACGGTTTTTTTTCTTTTGCCTTAACTGTGGTTGAACCTGAATCAAATGAATCTTGGTTGGTTTGTTGCGTGGTTGTAGAAAATATTTTTCTTGGGCCACTCACAGGCATTGCTTAAGACATCTGTGTGAGAATTTCAAAAAAATCATATATTGATCGGGAGTTGGTGATGTTGAATTTCTATGTCAAAAAATGTATATGACTGGAAACACTGATGATATGCGTGAGTTTAATCACTACATGATAGACATTAAAAATGTTAAGTAAGAAACACACAAATGGCTTGTGGAGCGAGACTCAGGAAAATAGTCATTGGTGTATGATGGTGAAATGCATTATGGAACTATGACGACAAATACATCCGAATATTTTAATAGAGTTCTTAAACGTTCACGTAGTTTGTCAATTCAGACATTAATTACTATTATTTATTATAACTTAGTTGTACTTTTTATAAAAATATTTGTCACTACAACTCAACAACAGGAAGCAAACTTATCTATGTTCACACATCGGGTGTCTACCATGTTACAATATTTTGAAAGGGAAGCTAGACAATTCTCAGAACTAGTTAACATCAACCCTATGGAGATGTATGTGTTTGATAGGTTATGCTGATCATTTAGAGTTAATTTCTCAAATAATTATCAGTGTATGTGCAGTTGTAATAAGAAAGTAATATATCATTTGTCATGCCCACATACTATTATCGCATTGGGATTTAGAAGATTAAATCATCTAACATATGTCTCACAGTATTACATTATCCTTTTGTATAATTACATCATAGAATTCCATACATTACTTTATCATTCTAACTAGTGAGCTCTCAATGATGAAGAATATGTCATCAAGTTATTACCACATGCTTTCGGAGAAGGTCAGAAACACCACACGCTAGTAGATTTAAGAATACTATGGCTAAAAATAGAGGTGGAAGTAGTAGATATTGTAGTCTATGCAAAACAGTTGGTCATTACATGTCATCGTCCCTATATAATGTCAATAGTAGATGGTATGTTCTAGTAGTTACAGCTATAGGGTTTTACCTAGTTTGCTAGATTTAAATTTGTTTGCATTGTTGTAGTATTTTATTTCAATTTACTTTATTATAGTTAAGTTCAACTTCAAATTATTAACATATCATCTTGTCATATGATTGATATTTATGCATGATTTGTTTAAATGCAGAGTATTATTCTAGAGGCTGCTTCCCACTTACTTATGCTGAAGGAGTGGCCCATCACTTGTCCTAGGTTCACCTATACTCTGCATGTAGTATGAGTCGATTGTGCTAGTCAAGTACGTTACATTCGTTTGGATCATCATCTGCTTACTGCTCTAGTTGAGAGGTAGTTTTCACAGACCAATACTTTCCACTTGGTCTGGTGAGAGATAATGATCCTAGATGTGGCGATATGCTATGTATTGATCGTTAGCCTATTATTGGCCCTATTATGATTGGTAAGTGGAAGAGGTATAGTTGGCGGACTATGATGAGTCAATGACATCCCTTGTCAAATGTGGTGTACCATGATCCACCAACACACATAACATCGACATTCCGGATGGGTCAAGCATAAATGCAGACTTACATGCCTTTGAAGTGGCTCAGATGGTCTTTCTATAGAGAATCGTATGTGCATCTAAGCGTAGAGGAGTTTAGCATACACGTACATGCCTATATTTTATTTCTGATCGGGAGCTTCCTAGTACCAGGCACTTCATAATCTAAGGTCCACTTACGGTATCTTCCACTACTTGAGAACCTAGATACATTCAATACACTATCCATTGGGAGAACATTTCAGTATTTGTATAAAGAGATGTATGAGTACACTAGGCCCACCAGGGCTAATATGGTTGGCTGCTTGCATATTCATCAAATATGATCTTGGGAGCACCTTCATGTAGGGAGGTTGACCCTGCATGTGTCGTATCCGAGAAATCTGGACGGGCTCAACATTGGACTAAGGTATAAATTAATTCTTGTTATTTTAAATTTATGCTTTTGTGTGTTCTAAAAATATTCTAAAAATGACGTGTAAATAGATGGAACGAGCAATATGTGTGTCATATGTTAGTGGCGAACGTGGCAGTATATAGGAATGAGTTGAATGATCTGCTACATATACAGATATGACCTTCATAGTAGCCATTTAGTTTAATTTTCAATTATCTAAATATGCATTATAATATGCATAGGTGATTTGATAGTCTTATACTAAGCAGATCAGGCAGTGACTATCAAGTATATGCTCAGCAAGCTCTGATATCTGGTTAGCATGGGCCCCACTCATCAGCTGGAAGAGAGTAGAATGGCACCTATCAAATCGAGTGCTTAAACAGTTTGAACTTCTACCCGTGATGTGGCGTAGACCTACCTTAGGGAAATGATGATCGTGGTAAAGTCGATGTAGAGGTGGATTTTCATCACATTTTACATGGAGAGGAGGAGGGAGCATATAGTTGATGGCTTGGATGAGGACGAGAACAGACTGATGGCTATTAATCAGTATATGTCCTAGTTCAGATCATGGGCTTCACTTTATTTATTGAAGGCCCCAATAGACCCTCCCACTACTTATTATCCTAGAGCACCTGTGGAGTGCATATATGTGAGTATTTACATAAGTATTCTGTAAAATTCAATATGTTGTCTACCTAGTTGAGGCTAATTTCAAATGTTATTTTTTTATGTAATCAGAGCACATTTTGGCTACTCATAACATCTTTTCATATTTCGATCGTTTAGATGAGCATGAGTTACAGTTAGCTATTGATAGATATAAGATTTTTTATAGGGACCTGAGGCTGCGAGTATATGTAAGCAACACAGGTTATAGATAAGAGCATGCAAAGGGTGTCTCACAGCATGACTGGGGCACCAAACTATTTATATATGTTGATTCAGGTTCTTCTACGTACTAGCCTAGTTTTGAGTCACAGTTGCCTTTTATCCCATCACAGGACTATCCTACACAAGCATCTGGAGCTACATTGCATGATGATGTGGTTCATGAAGACCTATTGGAGGATCGGTACCATGATGCAGTATATAATTAGTATACACCAGGGGTGTGATTCCACACAAATGAGAGGCGTTAGGAAGTATTACTTATGTGTCTGTAATACATATATTCATTTATTTGCTATATGTCACTTATGTTTTATTTTTTGGTATTGTACAATAGTAGTTGTTTTATTTTATTTTTTTTGTATTGTAATATAACATTTTCAGTCTACTGTTATTATAGGCTTTATCCAAATCAACAAATATCATATGTAAATACCCCTTACTTTCTATATACTTCTCCTCTAACCTTCTTAACAAATGTATGTTAGATGTATTCCTCCACTACAACCTTCCAATTTAAATGGCATACATCAAGGTACATCTTCATGTAAATGGCTAGTAAGAACATCCATAATATAAAGCAAAAGGACAAAAGGGTAAAGCCAATCCTTGATGTAATCCAACTGAAATAGAAAAATATTTTGTTAATCCTCTTTGTGTTTGGACACAAGTAATAACTCTAGTATTCATATCCTTAATGACTTGAATATATCCAATATTAACTCATTTCTTTTCTACAACTCTCCAAAATACCTCTCTTTGAACTTTATCACATGTTTTCTCTAAATTAGCAAATATCATATGTAGATCCTCCAGACTTCCTCTATACTTCTCCATCAAACATCTAAATAAATGTATTGCATCCATAGTAGCACTCGACTAAAAAAAATTACCTGCATGCTAGTCCCTTTAAGGGGCGACTATACTTAAATTAAATTTTTTTAATAATACTTAATTTTTTTAATTAGCCTTTAAATAATATTTAATTTAAAAATTAGCCTATATATATATATATATATATATATATATATATATATAGATATATATATATATATATACTATATATATATATATATATATATATATATATATATATATATATATATAGATATATAATTAACTCTATTTAAGTTCTACCTTGAAATCAAGATGTTTAAATTGAGCTAAAAAAATATCAAATCAAATTGAACTTAGAGTTAATCTCAAGTCAATTATTTATATTTGAACTAACTATATTGACTTAAATCAGGTAATTACCAATCAACTAGGAGATTGATAAATTATAAAGGGTACTAACATAGAGTCAGAAGCAAATATAATGATAGCTTAGCATAAATTTGTATATATAAGAAGATTTAGTTAGGGATGTGATTCAAACTAAAAAATTAAATTGAACCGACATTACTTTGTTGATTTTGTTCAATTTGCAAACTCACCGTTCAAATTTTTTTTTACTAAAAACTAAGCTATTTGATTTTTTTTATTTTTTATTATGTTTAGAAAAAAACAAAATCTGCTAAACCGAATAAATAAAATAAATTAAAATTATTAAGAAATCAAATATAAGTATATACTTTTGGTTATAAATGATTAGTTATTTATATATATTGATAGATTTTTATTTGTCTTAGAAATTTTTAATGTATAATATTTATTAGATTGTGTTTTAATTAATTATTTTATAAAAACAAAATTTATTTATATAGTATTCTATTTAACTGCAAACCAAATTATAGTTTTATTTGATTAGTTTTATTTTATACATTGTTTGGATGATTCAATTTTTTTAAATTATTGATTCAATTTATTCAATTTCATAAAAAATTTGACTGAACCGAGTGAATGTATACCCTTGGATTTGGCCAATAAATTTCTAAAGAAGAAGTAAATTTTAATTGAAAAATTCTATAAAAATATTGCATTCTTTAGTGTGGCCATTTTTCTAACAATTTTCTTTTGCATTATTCAATTCAAAATATGATTACAAAAACAATGTTATTCTTCTAAGAAAATCTCCACAAAATATATTAAAAATTCTTTTTAAATTGATGAATAAATTTTAAAAAATTTTCCCTACATGTTTATTTGTAAAGCATTTTTCATGAATTATTTTATAAAAAAAAATTGATAATAGTTGGAGTAAAATGTAGGTACTTTTAAGCTAATTATGTAAGAGTGGGACTGTCAATAGCCCATATGACTATGAACGCGAACCTTTAGACTCGATTAAAGAAGCACTGGTTGGAAGCCCACACAACTATTGTTGGGCCCTATCAAACCTAGGACTGAAAAATCTGTATCAAACACATATATATATATATATATATATATATATATATATATATATATATATATATAAATATACAAATCATGGACATCTTCAAACTCAATCAAAATTTTTAGTATTACTTAGGTGTGACAGCCAAACTACCACAAACATTAATTACTAAAGAGCTCATTCGGAGAATTAACAAATATTAATCAAGCTTGAGCTCAGACTTCAAAAATCTTAAATTTATTTGATCACGACTTGCAAGCTTACTCAATTAAAATCAGATTATTGAATCACGATTTGCAAGATGACTCAATTAAAATCAAGACTCTCTTTTCTCTTCATTGGAGTTAGGGCATTTTAGAAATTAATTTAGAAGTCACAAATCTCACAACTTTCATAGATTAATGATTTGAGAATCACATCGATGTCTTCTCTAACAAGCTTTCATCATGATTTCTTTGCCATCGCTAATGCATTCTTTAGCATGCTCCTATCATGACTTCCGCGCCATCATCAATACCTTCTCCTACGAGTTTATGATGTAACATCATCACTTTTTCAGTCAATGCAAATGATCTCTCACCAATCATGACTACCTCTCTTCTCCTATCACGTCCTATCAATGCCAAAGGCCAACTATTATGAGAGTTTCAAGAATTTGGAGACCTTGAACTCACAAGCCTAGCTCAAACCCGTTGTTTACTCGACATGTTGAGTTCATGCTCAAAATACGAGCACGTGTTCAGGCCTAACAAAAGGTAAGCATATTGAGCTTGAGTTCGCTATCACTTAAGTCCAACTTGACTAATTTAGAAGCCACAAATCTCACAACTTACACAGATTAATGATTTGTGAATCACATCGACGTCTTCTCTAAGAAGCTTCCATCATGATTTCCTTGCCATCGCTAATGCATTCTCCAGCATGCTCCTATCATGACTTCTCATCATCATCAATACCTTCTCCTACGAGTTTATGATGTAACATCGTCACTTCTTTAATCAACATCAATGAGTTCTCACCAATCACTTCTCTTATCACCTCCTATCAATGTCAAAGGGCCACTATCATGAGAGTTTCAAGAACTTGGAGACCTTGAACTCACAAGCCTAGCTCAAACCCATTGTTTACCCAACATGTTGAGTTCATGCTCAAAATATGAGCACATGTTCAAACCTATCAAAAGGTAAGCATGTTGAGCTTGAGTTCGCTATCACTTGAGTTCAACTTGACTCATTTATGCTAATATTATTAGTGAACTCGAATGACAATATGTAAGAAAACTAAAGCTCTATGTATTCTGTAAGTCTCACCTATGCAGCCTTTAGCCTTCGTATGCAACCAAAGGTTACTAAACTTTATCTTCCATTACACCCTTTCACACAACACCACATATAGCTAATAAATAACAACAAAAAAATACTAACATAGCTTGATAGTTGTTGCGTGCTAGAAAACTTGTAATAGTAGAATAAATCTTCACATCTTAGCTTTATATGAAAATCTAACACACAGATAGTTAAAAAAAGAATAAGAAACTCTAGAATTTTTACGTTAAAAAATCCCAAAAATAAGATGAAAAAATCACGGGTCTAGCCCAGTAAAAATACTTCACTATATATTTGCTTTGGAGTACAGAGTTTAAATCTTCTCGACAGCGGGATTACAAGGTTATATATGAGAAATCCTGATAATGAGAATTCCAAAATCAGTTCTGAAATGAAAGTAGTTTGGGTGTAACGGTTGTTGATGTGATCGGCGATACAATAGGCGGCGTCATAATGTGATGATGACAAACTTCAAACTTCTAGCTCTCTCCCACCTTTCTTCTATGTTCACTTCTAGCTCCTTCTCCCCTTCATGACAAGAATGGGGTCTTATTTATAAGATTCTGAGAGGGGAATTTTGATCATTATAGCTAAAATCTCAAAACACACCATCAGACGATGTATATTGATTCATTTGATCATATATAATTTTTTGGTGATTTGACCATCCAAATGATCTTCGATTTGAGTGATCTTAGGCTCGTTGGATTCATCTCATCGAACCACTCAATTTGACTATAATGTCAAATTTGAAAGTCATTTGATCATCCAGTCAGTGTTTGAAATTTCATATGTAACTTTTAAGCTTGATTTGAGCTCATTTGGGCTCGATTTTACCTGATTCTAGTATTATTGGACTCATCTTATCAAGTTGTTGAATTTGATGGGATATATGCTTTAACTTAAAATTCATACTTGATTTATAAATTTTAGAAGGATATATCAATAGTCTTATCATATGAGGCCATTTTCCTACATTGACTACTACGTGTTGCTTTACTTTTAGCCTGTTTATCACCTGATGTCTTGTATTTACATTCTTCATCACTAACCGTTTGATAAAGGCCACGCTCATCAGGCAAACCAAACCGGAGCCAAGTGTTCCGGGCTTGAGCTTCGTTAACATCTTTGGAGCTTTTGTGTGTTTGTGTTCGAGCTTGGTTCGCTTTAGCAACCGAGTTGTTCAAGTTTGATTTGAGATTGGTTTGTGTTTGGTTCATTTAAAGTTAATCGAGCTCTTATCGAGTAGCTTCATTATTATGATAAACGAGCTTAATCGAGTGTCTTAACGAGCACAATTATCAAGTCTTATTGAGCAGTAACTAAACGAGCCTTAACGCAGTAAAAGTGCCTTAATGAGCACTAAATAAACGAGCCTTAACACTAAATAAATGAGCCTTAATAAGCGTAAAGAGTATCGAGTACTTTAACTACGAGAATTTGTGTTCATGAATAAATGAACAACTAATAAATGTGCATAAACAAGCATGTAGAAATCATGAATAAATAAATAATAAAATTTTGTAAAAATAATTGTAATATTTTTAAAGAATTAAAGGGGGCAACTCTCAAAATTTTGTTGGATCTGCTAGCTATCGTTTATTTTATTTAGCTAAAAAAAATTTTATTGCATTTAAGAAAAAGAATACAAAGTCCTTAAAGGGGACAACTCTCAAAACCTAATGTTAAAAAAGGTACAAGAATATAAGATAGCCTAAAGAAAATAGTCCTCAAACTAAGTACAATAAAATAAACTACAAAAAACTAATCCTAATGGCAAAAGAAAATAAAGGAGATAAACTCCACAAGGCAAGTAGGCAACCCTCCAAGAAATAAGAAATCGTAAGATAATAAGTTGTTGAATCTCAAATGTAATCGAAAGATTGAAAGAGTCACCAAAGATTATGTGGAATGTGAATTATGGAATTTGTGTATGTTAAATGTTAACTATGATAAATGCACCCAGGGAAAAAGAAGTTTTTTCTAGTATGAGTAGCAAAAGTGTTGCAAAGAACTTACTTGATGTCATGAACACTTTTGTCAAGTCGATACCATCCCGAGTCCGGGATGTTAAATAAAAATAAAAATAAAATGTCAATATTTTAAATGGATCATAACCAAGAAGAGAGACATGTCTTATTCAATTTGTTGAAAGAAATCATGTGATGCAATATTGAAATGGCTCTTGACTCTGATCCATGCAAGTCAAACCAGACAAGATTGCATTTGCATCTAAATTCATAGAGGGGAAATTTGTTGCCAATATTCAATTTAATAAATGTATAAACAAGAGGACTCAAATATAAAAATCCTTGCACCACCCTGCAGTTGAAACATTTACTAATGCCTAAAGGAACAAGCAAAGCTTTCACTCATAAGATTTTCATTAAAAATGTCCTGCAAGAATTGACTGCAAGAACTCAAATATTAGTAATATAAGCCTACAAGAACTCAAATAGAGATATTAGTAAATAGTAATGTAAGCTTAAACTTAAAGAAAGAAAAGTTAGCATACAAGATGTCCCCCAAACCAATCAAAGCTGCAACCCAAATTTTAATGGAGTTAGATAGAAGCAATTGCAAAACCAAGCAAGATAATCAGAGCTAGATAGAAGCAATTGCAAACCAGCCAAACCACTAACACTACAAAACAGACCCCAAACCATCAGGAACACTCGTCACCCATGAGACATCAAACATGTTCAACATCAAGAAATTTTCACCACCGGGAACAGCCAACTTAATAAGCCCATTAGACAAAGACCGCAAAGACAACTATGAAAAAAATTTTTAGAAATGATAGAAAAGTTATTTATAGCTCCATCTGAAATATAATTCTTAAATATTAAATAATCCATGATCTAAAATAGATGTATTCCCCAAGAGATCATCAACCATAAAAATATACATTAAATTGTCAATTTCAAGTATGAAAGGCACCGCATCATTTTGAAGGACACTAGTTCAGGAAACCGCAGCAATTAATTCCTCAATTCAAATTCATACTCTATCAATGTAAACATCATGAATCATATATAAAAACTTCAAAAATCTATAACTTGTATGAGCAACAACAGGGCTAAAGGAACAACCAAACAACCATCATTAGGAACAGCACTTTAGGAACAGTCCACAATGTCACAAGGTCGCCAAAAAATAGAAAATACCAATCAACTTATAGCAAAGCTTACATCTTATGACACAGATAAAATATTAATATTGGCTCAAGCTCAGATTAAAAAATTATTCATCACATAATAGCTACCATCAACTCTAAAAGAAAGGGCAACAAACATTACATTGAAGATCCAAATTCTATAAATTACTTATCATCACAAACACATAGCAATAGGACTTCAACTTAATGGCTGCCAACAATACTTAGAGAGAAGGGCTACTACAAATTAAGCTTCACATAATAGCTACCATCAACTCTAAAAGAAAGGGCAACAAACATTACATTGAAGATCCAAATTCTATAGAGTAAGTACCATCACAAATGCATTTTAATAGGACCTCAACATAATGGCTACCAGCAATACTTAAAGAGAAGGGCAACTACTACTATAGTGCATATCATTCATTAAAACAATCACTCTCAAATAGAATCTGAATATCATCATTGCTTACCAATACCGACCAATACTATTTCAAGCTTCAAAGAATTATGTAAATGTACATAAATAAGCATCTAGCATTCATGAACAATAGAAATTTATAAAAATTAATGTGCATAATCTAAAACTGTACCTAAAAGGCTGAAAGCTTATGCTAAATGTGTAGTAGCACCATCTTTGCTCCTTGTAAACTTATGCTATAGCATAAACTCAGGATGAAACATTACCTTTTCAATAAATAATTTCGTTGATATGAAAAAACATGTAATAATCTTATGACATTCAAGACTTCATAAAGAGTTCAAGAGAAAAAGATAATAATACATCAAACTAGTTCAAAATTAGTAGAGTTTCATTTCAAAGTACCAAACATTGAATCCATAACATTTTAAGGTAAAAGAACTTCTTTCATCTCCTCTTTGCCCTGTACAATATAATTTATATAAATATTAATGTCAAAATAATTAAATTTGTAAAGCAGGGTAAAGTAAAATAAGCCACTAACCTTTGCCTTTCTTTTAATTCCATAGAAACTTCGATACTAGTCAGTCCCGCATAATAAATATTGAACTATTTATGTCCCTAAAGAAGCACGATATTGATCAATGACTCTACCACCTACACTAAAAGTTGATTCTAAGGCAACTGTTGTTATTGGAATAGAAAGTACATCAGGGGTCATCCTTGATAAAATACAGTATTTCATATTATTTGTCTTCCACCAACCTAAGCAATCAAAGTTATTTGAGTTCTCACTCTCAATAACAACCCCATCATCCAAATAAATCTCAAGCTCAGATTTAACAGTTCGAGTAGTGTAATATGTTATGATGTAAGTATTATACTTTCTCTTTCCATATACTGGCCTCCCTTTAAAATTAGAAGCACTTCCCGAAACACAACTTGATTCACCTTCTAGAGCAACCTTGTCTGCATTGTTAGCTCTATAATCCTCAACATACTCATTATAAAGTTCATATAAATTTTGGCGTATCTCATCAATGTGCATCTGTGCAATTTCTTCAGAGTATATAGAGTTGAATGCAAAATTTATCATCTTCATTTTATTTCGGGGTCTAAAACAACACCTACTGATATTAAAAGATTACAACTTCCCCAATACTTATCAAATTTTCCTTTCATTCGGATTACCATTTTCTTAACATGTGGGTTCCACTAAGAGAATTATCATCCAACATCTCTTTGATCCCTCATAATTCTGACAAAAATAAGTTGGAGGTGGGATATTTGGAACCTATCATAAATATAATTATAAAAATAAATTAATTTAATTGACTATAAAGCAAATGAATTGCAGTAGTAATTAGAACATTTTCCAAGGTTAGAAGTAAACCTAATATCAATTTTGTGAAATACCTCAAGAAAAGAACAAATATCCTCTAATTTTGCCCAATTTTTTTGACTTGGACATAAAGTGTAACACGGATCTCTATCATGAAACCTTGGAAATACCTCCTTGAACTCTAGTAAGATAACATTGCATAAGTAGCATTCCATCTAGTGACACAATCTAGAATCAATTTTTTGGTAAATGCAATGCTGCTATCTCAATAACATCACTAATCGAGCCGCTAACACATATTTCAAATCTCTAACCAAATCAATTGTACTTTTAATTTCAAAATCTCATCTTGAACTAACAAATTCAAGATATGTCCACAACAACGCACATAAAAAAATTCTTCCACCAAGAGGAAGTTTCTTATGGAACTCTGACTTGCTTTCAACATATTCACCGCCAATGTATCATTGTATGCATTATCTTTATTGTTGCAACTTTATTTTCAATGCCCCAATCCTTTAAGCACTTATACAATATGTCATGTATGTCGCTCTATGAGTAGCACATCAACAAAGTTAAGCACTCTTTTTGCAAATTCCAATCAAGATCTACAAAATGACATGTCAAGACCATATAATATATATCTTGACCAGATTTTCATAGATCGCCAGACACTAACTCTAATGACGATATCTAATAAGTGTTTCACCTTTTTTTCCTAATTTCATGCTACACAATCATTTTTTTATCGTGTGATATCCTTTCAATGTGGACTAGCTTTCATGACAATGTTGAACATCTCATATTCTACAAATTTAAATGGCAACTCATGTACCATTATCATATAAGAAATTAATTCCTTATCCTAGATGATCATATCTCCAATTAACAACACTACAAGCACTCGATTCAATGGTACAATCAAATCAGTGGTTGAATTGAAATAAGTTGCCCTTCAGTCGCACTATCCTCCTACCACAATGAAGTAAATATCACTTATATTGTGTAGTAGCACCACCTTTGCTCTTGTAAGCTTATGCTTACAATGATAACTGCATCTCGCCCATCATTGAGTTTGATCAAAGTAAAATCATTCCATACCGATGATATTTTTTCTTCTTACTTTTTTAGCAAAAGGATCGCTTTCTATTTATTGTCATCAATTGGAACAATTATGTTTCTCATAGCATCTCAACTACTTGCTCGATGAGACCCTACACTAAACTCTCTCATAGGCACTTGTATAGGACTAACAATAGTCATATAATCGCATCTTCCTTTGATTGACTAGAAGACATACCTTCAATATAAAAACTAAGATAAATGTAAAAAATGACATAGTAGTAAAAAAAAAAATTAATTTCATAGGGCTTTATTTCAAAATGATACCTCAATTGAGATTTTTAAAAAAAATGTAACTTGCAAGTCTCACAAATCCAAGGGTAAAACAAAAAAAAATGTAACTTGCAAGTCTCATACTCAAAAGTATTTTCTAATCCAAGGGTAAAACAAAAATAGAATTTTTATGAAATGGGAAACAATCTTGTAATCTTACAATCTGCATTTCAGAAATGAAAAATAGCCAATGTATAACTAAATGATAATACATCATGTTACCAATGCATAGAATTAAGAACCTCTCATGATTGATAAATAACCATTGATGATTAGATGAATGCAATTTTTTATAAGTCATTCGACTATTCACAAAGGAAATAGATGAACATAAGTACATAACTCTTTGCAACCATATATGCTCACACGGCCACACCCTTCACACCTACTTCTTATATCAATACCATAAGATATTAAAGATAGCCAACATTTCAATTTACATTTTTCAAAGACATAATCACAAGACCTTAAAACTTAAAACTCATTTGGCAATTGAATCAACACTCCCTCTCCTTTAAAACACGCTCATTTTTTTCCAACATCTCAAAAAAAAAAAAACAACTGCAAGAGCCAAGATATAAATTACATTCCACTGATTCCATTGTATGATTTCCAGCCGAACATGCTTACATGCTTGCAAACAATCGAAAAATTGAAGTTGACAGCAAGAGCCAAGAAGAATAAACCACATTTTACCTCAAGATAATTGAATCAGAATTAAAAAAAAAAAGATAAACTCAAAGTCTCAAACTGTCAAATATAAACTTAACATTGTCGAACAACACCGCTTCGAGCCTCCACGATTTGTCAAAATAATTTATTTAGGCATAACCCAAACAATGACATAATGAAATAAAACCAATCAAACTTCTCACAAAAGATTTTCCTCTCATTACTAAGAGTTCACGAAAGGATTCATGACACCCCACCTAGTGATTCTTGTTGTTTTGTTGTCTTGTACTAAGAGTTCATTTCAAATGACACCACCATGATTCCCTCAATCAAATATTTCCTTTTCATTCGTCAACTCCTACACAAATGTAAACCAAAATAATAAATCAATTACCTTGGCCACAATATATAGCACAATCAACTCTATGAAGAATCCAAAATCTTTCTCTTCGCTCATGCTCAGGGTTTTGGGAAGAACCGAAGAGAAGAAGTATGAGTCGTAAGGGGAATTAGGAATAACCGAATAAGAGCCTTAGCAGGGTTACATCTTTTACTTATCGCCATCTAGATCGGTTAATAGCTACCGTCCATCAAAAAATGAACTACCGATTGAAAGAAAGCCGAGCCGAGCTCCTTCAGCTCGATCGGACTGACTCACTCACTCGCCGCCTCACGACTGACTTAAACTCACTCATGTAATCTTAAAATTAAAATTAAGAAATTTTATTACAATTTAAAATTAAGAACTTTTTATTATATAATATTAAAATTAAAATTCATAAATATAAATATGTAGTTTAATTTAGTTAATGTTTACATTTTTTTTATAAATGTTAAATATTTTTTCCTAAATTACTCAACTAGCTTGTTGTTCAAGGAATATGTTCTGAACATTAAACAATATCTTGTTGCATCATAATCGAGCTTCACTTGAAACTTGTTCATGAACATTATCGATACATCATAATCGAGCGTTATCGAACTTTAACGAGACTTGTTCATGAACATTAAATTATATTGTTTGCGATCATAATCAGAATCGAGCTATGAGTTGTTCAATTTGTTCATTTACCAATCAGTATTCACAAAATGTTGCAAACTTGTTTGATTAATTAATCAAGCGATCATGAATGATCTCTTATCGAGCTTGAGTAAGGCAACGCCTGGTTCATTTTCACCATAGCCACATGTTTCATAAATGGAGAGAAGGAATATGTCGGAGAGAAGAGGCGTCTCCAATAAATTACATATTAGATTTCATGGTGAAACCCCCTCATAAATTTACAAACAAAATTAATGTTTCAAAATTCCACTTTGGACCCTCCTCTTCCATCCATAATCACGAGCGGTTTCTCTCTCCCAATTCCTCTCCATCTTTCAACTTCACCGTTCTTCAACACCAAACCACGACCAAATAAGCGAAAAGTTCACCAAATAAATCCCCTCAAAACCGGTAGTAATAATCAACTTACTCCTTCCTTCCATCCCTTCTCCACCTCACGCCTTCTCAACAATCTTCACAAAGCAAGGTAGTAATTCCCAACTCGGCGGCTCAAAAAACAGGAGAAAATATTATTAAGTCCTTGTAGCTTCGTCAGGACTCAATCCTGACGACATGTGATCGATTTTTTCCCATTTCTGATTAGCAGGTGAGATATGACGCTTTCCACTGGCCCTGACAGCCAATAAGTCGATGGTATTCGCAGATCAGAATATCATTTCCCCGCGGACTGGCGTCGTTCCAAAGCGGGAATTTAAAGAAATATAAACTTTTAGGTTGAGGTTAGTTTTTTAAAGTGAGAAGAATACTGAAAATCTCATTTCTTTACAAAAGAACCACATGATGGAAGCGTTGATCATTTTAAAGGGATGTATTAAATACAAATTCATGTAATGTTTCGTGCATTTTTCTCTGGTTTTATTAGTGATATTACTTATTCTATCAGAGAAATATGTTCATTACTTCAATTAGAAACAATTTGGATGTTTTTTTGTCGAATATTTAATTTTGAGTGTTATTTTGCATTCCGTATACCTCTTTGGAGGTGATCAATTTTTTGCCACTTTTTAAACTTATTATGAACTTGAGCATTGCAGAGCATTTGGAGTGTTTGGGTGGGTTTAGTACGTACCTCACTGGCCTCTTTGGAGGCTGCACCTTTTGATCTTCTTTTCGATCAAAGAGTATCCTAATACATTGTTCTACATCATGGGAATTTAACTTCGAGCTCCACAATGAAATGATGTGAAGAATTTTGCTCATGGATATATCTCAGAAAACATTTTGATACATGACATTATCTAGTTTGGTATTTGGCTAGGAGATTTTGACAGCGTGTGTTTGTAGCTCTTTAAGCAATAGTGATTGAGTTAATCCCTAGCGTGTGGGATCATTGGATAGTATCAATAAATAAATATATAGATCAATTTGACTTTTTTTCAGTTTTTTTGCCAACTCCGCAGTTAGTTCAAGGCATTATAATGGAAGCATTCTTTAGGTTTGGATGGTTTGGGTGGGTATTTTGCATCACTGCTGTACCTCTTTGGAGTCTGAATATTTTTTAATGATTTTTTTTGCCTTACCTGTTCATGCCTCTTTGGAGGATCTGAGGACCATTTTTCCAGGTTTTTTTGCCAACTCTTATGATTATGTTTAGGGCATTACAAAAGCATTTTGACCGGTTTAGATTGGTTGGTTGGTTTAGTACATCTGTATATCGTGTACCTCTTTGGAGAATCAATGAAATACTTTTCACATTTTTTTTAACTTTTATGTTTAGAGCATTAAAATGAAGCATTTGATGTCGAATTTGGGTGATTCCCAGGTGGGTATTTTGCATCTGCACCACTGTATGTACCTCTTTGGAGAGACTACCATTTTACCCTTTTTTTTTTGCCATAGGATTATGAAAGGGCATTTACAAAGAGGTGGTTTTGGTTTAGTTTAATCTACCTTACCTCTTTGGAGGTCTGGACCATTTTTTGACCTTTTTTTCCATTTTTTTTAATCCTTATGATTATGTTTAGAACATTTACAAAGGAAGCATTTGGAGATTGTTTGGGTGAATTTAGTGCATCTATACATGTGTACCTCTTTGGAGGGAGACCTTTTGATCTTCTTTTCAGTTTTTTTTGTCAACTCCTTATGATTATAGAGGGCATTATAATGGAAGCATTTGATGGCGGTTTGGGTGATTCTGGGTTTAGTTTACATTTTGTACCACCTCTTTGGAGAGTCTTTGATCTTTTTTTACAATCGCTCCATGAATTATGTAGAATTATAATGGAAGCAGCTGATGGCGGTTTGGGTAGTTTGGGTGGGTATTTTGCATTTGTATCTGTGTACCTCTTTGGAAGTCTGAGATCATTTTGATATTTTTCACATGTTTTTTGTCAACTTCTTATGATTATGTTTAGAACATTGCAAAGGAAGCATTGATGGCAGGGTTTGGGTGGTTTAGGTGGTTTAGTGCATCGTGCCAATGCCTCTCTTTGGAGAATGAGACCTTTTGATCTTTTTTTGCGGTTTTTTTTTCCAACTCAATGATTATGTATAGGGCATTTGCAAAGGATATATTATAATCTATTATAAAAATTGACTTCATGTCAGAATAAATTAAGCTCTAAAGCCGATAAATTAAAAGAAATTTATTATATATAAAATGTTCCAAATATCTAAAATTTAAAATATATATATGCACATGAATAAAGAAATTCTCAATATTTCAAGTTACCATAAATGAAGTTTTCTTAAACTTCGAATAGATTCATAAGAGAGCTTAATTTATATAATTGTTCAAATCAATGATTTGATTTTGATTTAATTCAAGAAAAAAGCCACTCAAAATGTATTCTCATATTTGATTTTGATTTATATATACTGCAAATCCTACTTCATTAAATCATCAGAAGATATATATCACTAAATATATTTTAGATTAATCATAAAAAAATAATAGAGCCATTTCGGTGAAAAACTGGCATTTATTCAAAGGGTACTTGATTTCTGATATTTGAACTTCTAAATCATTGTTCGCTTTATTTTGAAAAGTTATTTTTATAGATCCATCTCATAGGCGAACGAGAATTATCAATCATCACTATCAAATACAAATAGATCCATATCATATGTGAAAATATACAATGCAAAATCACTTCATGAGGAAATGCTCAATATTCAAGGAAAATATACAATGCAGAATCACTCTTTATGGCAGAAATCACTCTTTATTGCATCACCTCCATGCAGTCATCTTCTTCTTCTCTGTTGTGACTTGCAGGAGAAGTAGAGCGGTGAGAGAGGATGAGTTCCCTCCCATTGATCTCTTCACGGTGCTTGAAGAAGCTCTTGAAATTAGCTTTGGGAGCTTCTTTGATCAGATGCACTTCAGCGGTAGTCTTCAAGCGAGAATAAAAATATCAGGTCCATACACTTCAACTATATGAGATGAGAGAGGAGAAGCTAAACAAAGCAGTAAAATCATCCAGTTCATGCACAAAAAAAAAAAAAAAAAAACAGTCTTCCGCCACTAACAGATGCATTAAACAAAATATGACAAAATAATATTGTTCTCCACTTCACGGGATTTTTAAGTCCCAAAATGTAATGGCGTAGCGAACTAAATATATTCATTATCTTTGGCCAATCTGTTAGTCTCACCCATCCTTTGGAGGTTTCGATTCTTCCTCCATTATATTCTGAGACAAACATTATTTTCTTGGTATCCCACTCCTGTATGTCGATTGGCCATTTCCTTGGATCACTCAAAGCATGACATCTTCAACAAGTAATTTGATCTAAATAAATGAAAAATTTCAATAAGTTGGACGAGGAAAAAAAAGTAAAGATGAACAGTTTGAAAAGTTCACAATCTCGGAAGAATGCTCTTATGGGTTGGTTTGGGTAATGAGTCATAAAATACTCCCGATTTAATATGTAGCGAATCAGTCTTTGATTATCTCTATTGGTAGTAAAGACTTCGACTTACGGACCTACTTATCCCGATGATATCTTTGGATGAACATCTTGCTTTCCATCTTCAGGGCCACGGCGCCTTCTGCGAGGAAAGAAGAAACGATTACACATTACGGCACATCAAGAACAAAATCGTACCAGAACATTCCTGGGGGGCGCATATCTAAGCATAGAAATGTACAAATATAGGACCTCTGCGTGAGCATTTCTCGGTAGTAGGAAGGCGAAGGATCATGTGCATCGAGATATTGATCCGTGAACGCTCATCGATCCTCGTGCAGCATGATATTCCCGTGCGAATGATCACGCCTTCACCGGTGTAATAAATTTTAAAGTGATCGACCTTGCAGTGGGTTATTTTCGTATGAAGAAGAACACGGAGGCTTGACTTACTTGTCCAGCAGGCAGGAACGGCGGTGTCAAGATCAGGCATTGAGCAGGCAAGACCACGGGATGAGAACTTCGACAACATGAAGTGCCCTGGCAAATTAAGTGACAAAGCTAAGCAATGAAGAGCTCATTCCATGGTGCTGATCTCGATCTGGATGATGCATACCCATCGCCTCCACGGCGATGTAGCGGTCGCGGGTTCGACCTCATCTCATCTTGCTGTATAAAATAATTTAGTGATGACTAGACTAAAATGATGACTTTGGATCGAGAGGAGATTATACCTACCGGTCATTCCTCCACAGCAGTGTGACTGGCCATTGTGTGCCTAACTTTATTGCTTAATCATCTGAAAATTTAGTGAAAGACTACATTATCTCAAATTTAAAGAAGTAACTTACCTCTGTGACGGCTTGAGTGGAGCCACCATCATTTGTTCTTGACTTCTTGTAGTGTGTGTGAAAGAGTAACAATTTTCCTCTTTCTTATAGGCTTTAACACCACTCAATCTTTGCCAATTCGGTTTGGTTTGAGACCTTGTGGTGGTGGCCTCCAGAACTTCTCTACTGATTGATTCCAGGCTTCCCCTTTTGAGTATATCCCATGATGGAATCTCTGTGGTAGCCTCCACAAGAGCTTCCTGCACGTTGTACCCTCCTCAGGGGCTGTACACGTGGTAGTCTCCCCGTGGGTACCATCCCTGGGAAGCTCTCCAGAGGTAGCTCTGAAGAGTTCCCGTGACCCGGTGAACCTCCCACATTTGGGGTGATGGGACCACGTATTTGAAGGCACAACATAAATGGATACATTCTTATTTTGAACTAAGTGATATATAAGTCTTTATGAAAGCATTTGCATTTTGGGGAACTCTATTTTTATGCTGCATTAACATTGCTGTAGGTTCGGATGGCCATGATGCTTGTGCTTATATATCAATGAATATCTATAAACAATAAACTTCAAGACATTATATTTCACATTAATGGAGATATACATACCTCATGAAGAGTGACAAATCCACTCGTCAACCATGCCTCTGGGGTGCGGATCTTTGATCAATAACGTCGAGGAGGGGAGGTGAATGGCATGTTGCTTTCAAATAATCTATCTATATCATCCGTAAGCAATCAATTCGATACACAAATAGATTTGTGAAAATATATTACAACACTCTGTTGCTATGCTGCGAGCATGATTCAATTGGCTCTTTGTAGTCGATATGAAATGGACGTGAGGATTCTACCTGACCTCTCCCTCTTTGGCATATTCTGACTTATTGGGGTATGTTGCCCACCGGCGGGGAAAACTTACTTTTTTATGTCGGCGGCAGGGATCGATGTAATGGCGGCGGAATCTTGCTTGATCGTGGAGTCTAATGAATTGATGGAGATGAAGCTTCTTTAAAATGTCGGTGGCTTCGATAAAGCGTCATAATATTATCGAATACATTTCTCAACGGTGGTGGTACGCGAAATTATCCTTTTCCCGGATTGGTAAACTTGAAGAAAGTAATTAGTAATTCATCACCGAAAGGTCTGAGTGATCTCAATCACCAAAACCGCCATGGCGTCAAATACTTCTTTGCGATCTTAAACATAATCATAAGGGTTGACAAAAAAACGGAAGAAAGGGTAAAAATGGTCGATACCCTCAAGAGGTTTGCGGGATCTGAGATGCTAAAACCGACTTAGCGCCATCAGGCCGCTCATTATAATTGCACTAAACATAATCATGGAGATGGCAAAAAAAAAGGTCAAAATGGTGCGTACACCAAAAGGACCTGCAGTCTGGATCTTACAGAAACACTGCTGGGTGAATCTTCCTTTTATATTACTATAAATGGCAATATGTGAAAAAATATGAAAAGGTCAAAATTTATCTACCCTCAAAGATGCAGTGTCTATCGCTTCATGCCAGAAAGCTTGGTATCATCAATCTTGCTTTAACATGTCATAAGAGTTGGCAAAAAAGCATATGAAAAATGTCAAAATGATCATGCCCTCGAAGAGATCCACATGGTAAATACAAAATCCCAAGGCTACCATGGTAAATATAATCATCTTCCATTATAATTCTATCTCATAAATGGGTTGGCCGGGAAAAAAGCGTAAAAAAGATCGAAGAGAATAACCCTCAAAAGATACACAGTGAATCTCTGGCAATGGCGGCTTAAAATTTATAATGCCATCACGTAATCATGGGAGTTGGAAAGCGGAAAGAAGAGAAGATCGAAAGGTACAGTATCTGAGTCTGAAAGTACACCTAAAATCAGCTGGCCCGACATCAAAACTTCCTGGATGTTACAAACATAATCATAAGGATTAAAAAATGGAAAAAAGGTCAAAATTGATCACCCTCAAAGACTGCAGTCTGAATCATTAAGCCAGAAATGGCTAGCAGTGATCTTTATAGATATAATGCTCTCGTATGGGTTGGCAAAAAAATTGAAAAAAAAGGTCAAAAATGAATTACCCTCCAAGATCTGAATCATTAAACCGAAACCGCCCTGCTTAGTAAATTCCTCTATAACATAATCTCGTAAGGAGTTGGCAAAAAAAGCGAAAAAAAAATGGTCAATACCCTCCAAGATTAACTGGATCTGTAAATCTGAAATACCCAAAGCTCAAATCTCTTCCTTTTGAATATAATGAACATAATGTGTTGGCAAAAAAATGAAAAAAAGGTCAAGTGGTTTTGTACCTCGAGAATCTGAGTCTGGAATCTGAAATAACATATAAAAAAGCGGATTTTTCCTTGAGAAGAAGAAAAGTAAAAAATTCATTCAAGTTAGGAATGCATTGTATAACAAACATCATGTACCTTGTAATACCTGTCAATTTATGATTCTTTATATGCTGTCGGGGCGTCTAGATGCCGGAGGCGAGAAAAATCACTTACATGGCGAGGAATGTCGAGCGTCGATAATGTTTCTCGTTCTTGCCTCCAAGCGGAGCGACATGCAGGGGTAGTAGGGAAATGTATTCTGGCGCCGTCTCGTTAATATATGCATCGGCGTTCTGGTCCGGATGGTCCGTTAATCCAATCGGGGAAAAAATCGGGACATGTCGTCAGGTGGATTGGAGTCTACAGCAGACTGCAGACTCCGGACGTAATATTTTCTCCAAAAACAGAGCACTACTAAGACTCCTCGTCCCATCTGTAGCTTAGTCGTAAAAGAACTCTAATTGACCAACATAAGAAAACACTTCAGCTATTCCCAACAAAAATATACTGAAAATAAAATGTCAATTTGCTCTCCGCCTATGGTGTTCGACGGCGCCGGCGATGACAAAGGTCGGGATTGTGATTGCCAATCCTATCCCCACGCGCTGTAGCGACGTGAGGCCGCGTTTGTGGCCCGTGAAATGTTTAAAAATTTCGACGCAGTATCTTTCGTATAGAGGGATGAAGATCAGCGCGTTCATTACGGTAAAGACAGCGACTGATCCCAGCGGAACTATGAAATTTCCGCCAGGTGACGATCCCATGGCTTGAGAGACAGAAATTAGGTTGGGCGAGAAGGCAAGGGGAAGGCGATCGTGGCGGCCAGATTGGGATTACTCTTAAGAAGATTTGAATTCCTCTACCTGCGTCACGGTGCAGAGTCTCCACCTGCTGACTTCGGAGATATCTCCGACGACAGTGTTCACCGCCGCTTTGTCCAAAAATCTGAGCTGATTGGTATGTTCCAGCTTCCTCGCACCGTGGATAACGGATTCCTTTGTGGTAACCTCGTGAAGTGTTCTTCGTTGTCGATTTCCACGCCGTTTATCTGGTTTGCGGCGACGACTTGAAAATCAGGTGAAGGGGCTGCCTCTAGGGCGCTGGTGGCGAAAGAAAGAGATGCCGGAGAAAAGGGCGGCGACGGATGCCAGCGTGGCGATGGCGGACGTGCCGAAGCCCCAACCCCAGCCTTTGCGATCTTCGATGTAGGCGACGAGGGTGATGCCGATGAGGGCCCCGAGGTTGACGGCGAAGAAGAACCAGTTGAAGAAAGATGATTTCTTTCGGGCTTCGTCAGGGTCGGATTCGTCAAACTGGTCTGCGCCGAAGAGGAGATGCAAGGTTTAAATGCCGCCGGTGCCGATGGCGATGAGGAGAGTGCGCCGTAGAAAGGTTTTGGCCTTTAGTTGCCAGCAGGCAGTCATCGCCGATTTGGCATGGTGGGGGGGGGCGGAAAGTATGCTACTAGCAAGGGTCAAGTATTATTCCCTGGGGAAGAGTTTTACCAAAATAAGTAACTTTCCATTAATGGTGAGAGCTTACCACGGCATGGACGGACGAGAAGATGAGAATGGTAAGAAGCGTCCGAGATAAGCGTCGAAAGGCGCCAAGAATGGTGAGGGACGAGGCGACAATGGTTAGTGACATGATTTCGCATCCGGCAAGGCTTCGTGCATCATTCTTCAAGAATATCACCATATTTTAGAAAGCCATCCTCTCTGCCACCTCATTCACTATAAAATAAAATTAACAGAAATGCCCACTCAGCATATCATATAATATTTATTTATTTATATATCTAATATTTAAATTTAATATTTTATATCAATAACTTTTTTATTTAATATTACATCAAAAATATCATTATAATTTTTATAATTTTATATATCTCATAAAAAAATTTTAAAATTTATATAATTAGCAACAAGAATTATAATATTATATAAAAAAATTAACAGCATCATTAACATTTTTACTTTTATTTTACTTACATATTCTATTATTTGGAGTATTTACCTTATAATTTTAATTATTTATTCCAAATTAAAATTAAGTTAAAATTAGATTTTACCGATGATGAAAGGTGCCGCTCTTCATCCACCGGTGGTGACCTTATCGGCAATCCTCCCCCAAAGGGTGGTCGGTGACATCGCCGGTGGAGCACCGCCATCTCGCTCGGCTATATTCTCAGTCTCCATATCTCCCAACAAAAATTTTACAGCTTCGATTATTAGTACAAGCAATGGCGGAGGATTTATATACAAATAAATTTTTATTTATTTATCTGCTGGGCTAATTATCGTATATTATATTTATTTTGACTTAAAGCAAAATAGTATAAATTACCAATTAAATTAACTCCGCATAGAATCTTCTATACGTACAGATTAAACGAGAAAAGAAACGACAACATTGTAGCGTCATTGGGTGCGTAGGCCCGCAAAATGATATATATATTTAAAAAATGCTTATATTCACGTGCAATTTATTTAATTAATTTAAACTCTCGTTGTCATCATTATTTTTCTTTTTAAAAAAAAATACAAAATAAATGCATAATAGTTCAACATGCATGACTCCATCTGATTAAAAAAAAATTAGCATATTTAATTTATGTTGTCGATCGTAAAATGTGAGCCAAGACTTTTTTATTTAAATCTAATTTAATAAATTGATTGTGTCTACGAAAAAATTATATATATATATATATATATATATATATATATATATATATATATATATATATATATATATATATATATATATATATATATATTTTTACTACAACTTAAATCAATTATTATTTTACAAAATATATTTACTGTTAGTAGAAAATCAATTCTGATGGTAAAAGTTTTAAACTTGATTGTGAAATCCAAAGGCCTATTTAGTGGAGTAGAAAAACTCAGAATTTTTATATAAAAACCTGAAAGGGGAAAAACTATCTGCGCAGTAAAAAACTTTTATCATGTATTTTGAATCTGATCT
Source organism: Cymbidium sinense (assembly GCA_021442155.1). Lineage (NCBI taxonomy): Eukaryota > Viridiplantae > Streptophyta > Magnoliopsida > Asparagales > Orchidaceae > Cymbidium > Cymbidium sinense. The sequence goes on from CM038214.1 coordinate 248,611,723, forward strand.
TCGAGATTACAAGGAATTATATGAGAAGGAAAGGTATGTAATAATGATTAGGTTGTAACGATTCTGTGGTAGATGATGTGGGGTGATCGGGTGAATCTGAAATTCATGAGACGATGTGCGAAGCAGGCATCAGGAAAATGAGCAATCAGCTTGGAAAATCATCATGATAGAGTGAGCAAAATACAATCAATGAGTCAGGTTGGCGGTAACAGCGTGGCCGTGGGTGTGCTTGGAGGATTTTTAGAACTCTCTCACTGTAATCTTGCTTGGGCCTCTCTGTAGGAATGAGGAAGTATTTATAGGTGGAGGAGTGGCGTCTATAAATATATCTAGCCGTCTCCAAACTTATGGATGGCTCAAAATGATCCCCCAGATCGTAATTTAGATACTCAAATGATGTGAATTATAATATCTGGCTTGGATTAGTCAGGCTTTCGATTTGATTTTAGTATTTAAGTCGATTGATAATAAAGGAACGATACGGTTAGTCTTGATTAGATGATTCTTTTCAATTGAGATTTGTCTTTGTAATGGAATTTTGAAATCATTTCTGATACATATAATTGCATGTAACTTTAGAATTAATTTTGATTTAATTTTTAATATTATACTAGCATTGATTTTATTCCCAAATATTATACTAGCATTGATTTTATTCCCAAATATTATTGATTATTTAAAAAAAAAGAAAAACTTTCAAATACAGTTAAGTATAATGATTTTTATCAACTCCATTTAAATAGGCTTTTGGCACTATGGCCTTCAATAGAATGGCTTTTGTATGACAATTCTTCAGCGGGCTAAACAGAAAAGGGCTTTATTGATCTCATTGATCTCGTCATAAAATGATAGGTCATTTTCTCTTAATAATTATTTTTGACTAATTTTTCGTTCATTAATAGCATAAACACATACAGTTATCTATAATTTATTATAATTTTATCATTTAAAACTATTAACTACGTTCTCTAAAAAACACAATTTTTAACAATGAATTCTACCTCATCTATTTAATAAAAAATTTATTTTAATAAATTATTATGCATTTTTATAAGCCATCTTCATAACAAATAATGGCCCACACAAATTGACCCTTCCTATAAGCTTCAACCCATCAATGAGCATATAAAGATTATTATCAATAAGACTTTCCAAACCCTTTTTTTACTGCTTTGTTATAAAGCTCTATTTATTATGAGATTTGTCTTACTATCATCAAAGAATGCTTACTTTTTTTTTAATAATTCAGATATTAAAAAATAAATGTGAGTTATCATAAATATAAAATATTGATAATTATATCGAAGATGAAGGTAATATTTATTATTATTATCAATTGGTAGTATCACAGTGGTGGAGAATGATTGGCAAGAAAAGTTTATGATAATTGATGATCTTAAAATACTACTACTGGTGACAAATCTTGATCTTTAAAGTACTGATAAGAAGTTAAGCGGTAAATATCCCAAATCCTTAAAAGCTATGGGATGTCAGTTATCTCTAAATAACTCTCAAACAAAAGTATTTAGTCAAATCGATACCAATGGGGATCTAACGAGCCGATCTCATTCGATTTAATTCAAATCTGTACATCATATGATTAAGGAATGGCAGAGTATGATTAAGATGGAGGAGTTGGTTCATTTTGCGTATAGAGCGTTCCATCTCTAAAGCCTCATCATAGGAGCTGAAGAGAGAGAGAGAGAGCTCTAAAGCTTGAAGATCTTCCTGATCGTGCCATCTCATGGTTCGGCCGCTAGCTGGCCTCCTCCATCGTATTGATCCTCATGGTAATTACCATCTTGATGACCTAGTATGTTGTTAAACCATCATCTAGCAAGTCTACGGAGCGTGGTATATTTATTGTTGTATTTTGGGGTTCCCATTGTTAGCCCTTCTCATGATTTTGTAATCCAGGAAAACTTGTCCAAAATAAATATATAGAAAAAATTTTTTTCTTGGCTAGGCCATGATTTTTTCCTTTTTTTTTGAGATTTTAAAATTAGGTTTTCATTTTTTTAAATATATATGTGTCTTTGGATTTCACAATTTAAAGCGTAAAACTTGCTCTACACAACTTTTCATTTATTTATTAAAAAAAATAAATATGAGTTATCATAAATATAAAAATATTGATAATATTTATTATTATTATCAATTGGTAATATCACAGTGGTGGAGAATGATTGGCAAGAAATAGTTTATGATAATAATGCGGATTAAACATATTATAAGAAATAAAGAGTTAATATTTTTAATATTTTTTTATAAAAAATAAATTTATAACCCAAATATTAAATATATTAAGATTAGCTCTTCAGGATCGTATTTAATTAACAAATTTATAACCCAAATAATTAATAAATTTTCACATAAAATTTTGAAGATAGAATTTATGTTTTTTAAAATAATAAATTTATTAAATTTATAATTTAATTACATGCTATTAGATATTAACCCTAAATTTAAATATGAAAATTTCTATATTTTCTTAAAATATAATTTTATTATTGCTCAAAACAGTCAGAAAAAAAAAATCATTATTTTAAATGATATATTTTATTTACTAGTACTAAAATAAGTCTAAAAGTAATGTTTCAATCTCAAAAATAAAATCTTTTTAAAATAAATAGTTGTTTTTTTCTTGTGTTACACAATGGCATCCATTTTATAATTTTATTTTCTATTTTTTATTTTTGTATTTATTAATTTTATTTATTTTGCACATGTAGTCTCGTCCATAGTCTTTATCTTAGAATGCGACTGATCAACCAATGCATTATTAAGAGCTGCAATAAATAATTAGCTACCAAGTAAAGATCAATAAACGATCATCAGGGCATATTAGCCCTAAATAATAATAAAAACGTTATTGGAAAATTTTTAATTTAAAAATATCAATCAGATAAATAATATTCATTAAACCTCATTTTTCATCCATTTCAAAATAAATTTAACAGTTATAAAATTTATCATGATTAAATTGAAATTGAGTCTTTATATCTATTTTCTTTCTTCAAAAACTATTGAGGATCCTAAAGCTAGCACATTAAGTTTAATATTTGTACATATATTTAATTTTTTAAATCAAATTTTATATTATATTCAACTTAAAATAAATTCAATTATTTAGAAATCTATTCAACCTAAAATTTAAAATTTTGATCAAGTTATCCATAACCTATATTATCTCTAAAATAATAACAACAAACTTTTATCACCAGACCGATTAAAAAAATAATGCTTAACTATATTCACCTAAAGCCTATTTTATTTCTATTTATATAAAAAAGAGGAGATTTACATACATACCACACAATTCTTATGTATTTACATATCTAACACTTAAATTTTAATTTTTATATATATATATATATATAATATCCTAATCTTCAATATCACATCAAAAATATCACTTTATTTGCTTTTAAAAAGTAAAATACACCTTTTTTTAAACATAAAAAAGTGTTAAGATATATAAACATTTAACTTTAAGTATTAGATATATAAATACATAAGAATTGTGTGGTATGTAACGTCCCCAAAAAAAAACTACAACTCATGAAAATCTCCTTAAATTTAATAAATTTATTATCATCCTTTACAATAGCCGAAAATAAAATTATATTTTTTTACTAAATATAGTAACTGATAAACGTCGGTAACAGTAATTTACGTACCATCGAAAAAAAATTAAAAAAGGCTTCAGAATTACAACGGCTACAATTTGAGAAAGAAGTGAAAATAATCGGTAAGTACAATAATAATAACAGGCGGGTTGAGAAGCCGGTGGCGATGCGCCGCTACCAAAGGCCATAGCTAGATATCCCGTAAGCCGCCACCGCCGCCGTCACCGCCATCGCCACCGCCACCGCCACCGCCGCCGTTATTAGCTCCGCCATCTCCTCTGCTCTTCCCCGTTATCCCTGCCATTTTACATTAATATTAGCACCTGCATCTTACTAACAAAATCTCTCTCTCTCTCTCTCTCTCTCTCTCTCTATAATCACTCTTCACGACTCTTGATGAAAAGGTTTCAACGAATTGTGACCAAAGCGCATCACGCCTTCTCTGTCTGTACTCACTGAACTTCTTTTGAGAACTTAAAAATAATAATTTAAGTTTCAGTGTAAAAGACGATTTTGCCCCAACCATTCCATAAAAAGAGGTTGGCCTATAAGCACCGAAAAAGGCATGCGATTGTTTTCAACGCGCAACGGACGATGCCTATTTATTCCAAAGCGATAAAGCCACCCCGTTTATGCTCTCCTTATGCACAAAAAAAATTATGTGTCCGAATAAAATTTAGTTTTTCATCTCAATTTCAATTATATTTAGATTCATGATTTAATTACTCTTAAATTTTATTCAGAATAACATAAAAATTTATTTTGAACTATGTGTCTGAATTTAACTGGAGTTCGGATACAACCAAACTCCCCATATAATATTTTCTCAGATGCACACTTCTCTTTGAAAGATATTTCACAATAATCTCACACATGAGGTATGTATGAGTGAGCCAAACTAACTCATAAGACAGCTCGAATTAGACTCATTAATAAAAGTCACGAGTCAGATTTATCTAGTCATGAGCTCAAGTTAACACTATTGCTCGTTAGGTGAGCTCAAACAGTTTCATCTAACTTCGACTTGAATGCTCGTCGAGATATCGGATGTAATATACAAGACTTTTGATTATACTTTTGCAACTCTTAACTCTGACCACAGCTTTGTTTTATAACTTAATAGCGTAGAAACTCAAATTCGCTCTTGAGAAAACTTAAATCGCAGAGTGGAGAACTAAGCTCACTCTCTCTCTCTCTCTCTCTCTCTCTCTCAGTAGAGGCTAGTACTTCCCCCCCCCCCCCATCATGAAAGATATAAGCTTGCGAAAGACTAAATCCCTCTTTATTCCTCCGTTCTCATGATCTATTTATCCTCTTTCTTTTAATCAACTTCTCTTAGTCATAGTTCTCTAGGTTTCTCTTTTTTAAATGAACTAAGCTAACGAGCCAAGCTCCAGCTTAACATTTTTCAATCCAATCGAGCTCAAGCTTATCTTATTATGAGCTCACGAACCAAAAGCTTGGCATTCGAGTTGAGCTTAAACTTAGTGTGACTCAGTTCCACTCAACTAATTTAAACCCCCACACCCATTCACCATACAATGTTTTACTAAAACAAGATCTTAGTATTATCCATTCTACTTGGAGCCAAGCCACAGCCTAATTACTCATTTAAGCGGCCATTATAATTAATTTTTATTTCAATTCATCTATTTATTTTAGCTAATTCGTTCCGGGCAATGCTATTCAGTCTGAATTCCGGCTATCAGAACAAAAAAAAAATAGAGGAGAAAACAGAAGCTCATAACTGAATGAAATTATTCTAACGTTTACAGCCGCAGCACTAATTTTTTTCCCCGCGATATAAATACGATGGCTAGTGAGGCCTTTATGTGGCCCCACTCGCGCACATTCCTAAGAACTTAATGTTAACTTATAGCTCAAAAGTTTCATAAATGATTCTTGAGAGCTTATGAGTTGTGGGCAAATGAATAGCTCCTCAGTTGAATTTGATAAGCAAGAAAGTCACATAATCATCACTCAACTCATGAACTTGTTAAAAAAATATTAATATAAAATACAGTTAAAATATATTAAAATTTAATATTCAAGAATAAAGTTAAAATTATTCTATCTCATGTTTATCTTCATTAATTCCTTCTCATTTCTCATGTAATTTTATATTAAAATCTTTTTTTTCATAATAAATGATACTGTCCAAGCACCAACTTAAACTAAAAAATAAATATCTATATATATATATATATATATATATCACATAATTCTTATATATTTATATATTAAACACCTAAAATTTTATATTTACTAAGTAGCATTATTCCTATGCAGCGATGCATGCAAAAGTGCATTTATTTTAAAAAAAATTGATAATAGCATAATTTTTAATATAATATTAAATATTTAAAAATTATTTTTATAAATATGAAAATTTATATATTAAATATGAAATGTATAAGATTTATGTTATATATATATAAATTCCCCAAATAAGCTTTAAGCTTTAGATGACTTTCTTGATATTTGAAGTAATTAATAGAGTACTTTCTCTCAAATAAAGAAAGTTAGGGTCAAATATAAATCAAATGAATCGGCGTTAAAACAGTTACTCGTTGCTTGACTCGATTAGAGCATTAATCATTTAATCAAACTTGAATATTTTTTGTAAAATCTTCGATTTTAAATGAATATCTTTGAATAAATTATTGTTGGGTTCGTTTATGTTTAAAACAATTTAAAACTTTTGAATAAGCTACAATTATGTTCGATTAAAGTTTGTTCGTGAACAATATTATTTAAATTATTATTATTTTAAGCTTAATAAATATTAATTGATAAAGCTCATATATATTTCTCAACAAGCTGCTTGTGAACAAGCTCAATAAATGCTTGATTATAGCTTGTTTATTTTGAAATTCTTGTTTACTCGATTATCCAATTTGAACTGAGCTCCTGAACAAACTCAAATCGAAATGCTTAATAATAAACAAGCTCATGCTTGAACATCATTTTAAAAGCTCAAATCGAGCTCAGCTCAATAATATTAAACAAGCTTCAGCTTGAACACAGGCATGCCCAGCTTGGCTCAATTCTTTTGCAGCCCTCGCTCAAATAACACTCTAATCACTAACATCGTTTTCTACCCTAATTAAGTCTAAAATTCGTTTTAAAAAAATTAAAACTCCAGACGCCATAAATTCGTTACACTCCTAGAAATCACTACCACCGCACCTGCTTTGTCGATTAATAAATCGTTCACAGCGCTAATGTCGAAATTAAACCACGTTTCAACCAATCACGGGTGCGAAATCGCACTCTCCGTGCTGGCCACCGTCACTTATCCGCGGTAGCTTTTCGCCGCTCGAGACCAATAAGGCCACAGTCAAATGAAAAAACTGCTATCCTCACCCCAAAATAAATCAATTTCAACGCGTTATGAGAGCGAGGGGCGGTGAGAATACCTGGAGCCGCCGAGAACGCCGGCGTTGAGAGTGAGCTGGTCGATGAGACCGGCGGACTTCGGCGAGACGCTGGAAGCCTTGGAATAGATCGCTTCCAAGCCGTCTCCCGACGGAACGAAGAAAGCCCCATTAACCATGATATCCCCCTCCGATCTCCAATTCCATCCGCTCCAATCCTTGTCGTTGCTGTCCACTCTCTTGGTCACCAGCCATTAATCCGCCCATTGTAATCCCAAATCAAATGGTTAAATTTTACCGACAAGCTAATAATTCCACTCACCTCCTTGGCGTTCGGATCAGGCGGAGCAATGTAACGATTCCCTGACTATTGACAGTCGGATTGCCGCTGCCGCCGATAGCGTACATTTCCCACTCCGTGAAGTCGTTGTTGACGATATGGAAGTAGCCGAGGCGACATCGCGGCATTCGCTGGATGAGCTTCTCCCCAAAACGGTTGAAGGCGATGGTGACCTGCATGCCTAAATCTGGCTGGTAGCTGTCGCTGTGGCCGAGAAGCATCACTTGTGTCAGGAGAAGTAGTTGTTCGAAATGGTGATGCCGGTGGACCCCATGATGGCGTCGATAAGGCCGTCGGCGCAGTTGGAGAGGAGCAGTGGTCGACCCAGATCTTCCGAGCTCCGAAGATGGAGATGCCGTCGCCATCGGATCTGCTGCGGAAGCCGCTGTGGGTCGGAGAGGAGCGAACGTTGGCGTTGCCGGCGGGGACGCAGTCGTGGATGTGGAGGTTGTGGATGATGACGTTGGAGACGTATTGGAGAGTTATGCAGGCGCCACCGGAAACGTGCACGTCGGCGCCTCGGCCGTCGAGGGTCTTGAAGCTGTTGACGAGGAGCTCTTCGGCGAGATGGATGTTCATGTCGGCGGCGAAGACGATCCAAAGGGGATCGTCCTGGATGGCGCGCCGGAGGTGCATGGGGTTTACAGGGTCGCGGTCGGAAGAGTCGGTGACGACGATCCGATCCTCACCAAAGGGCATCGCGGCCAAATCCAATGCCGCAGTCGGCGAGGCGCTGGCGATCGGAGCGCCAGTCGATGCTGGAGCAGCGCCAGCAGTCGTCGATGGGGTTTCCGGTCAGGCATTGCTGCTGGCTGGATAGGGCGCGGCGGCGGGAGAGCTCTATATGGCGAAGGACGTCGACGGCGACTGATTCAGGGTCAGGGTGGGAGGAGTTGAGGACGGGGAGGGGAGCAAGGGCAGGAGGAGAATGCAGACAAAGAGGAGGAGGAGGTGGCAGGGAATGGAGCATTTTACCGGCAGTAGCGAAGTAGGGTTTTGGGAGGAGTGATTTGTGGGGAGCAGAAGGAGTTTATTATATAGGAAGAAGGTCCATTCTTTATAAATGAGCCTATCAAAAGGCTTTTAGCTTTTAGCTTTGTTTATTGGATGTAATGTAATCACAGGAGGATGTGGGGGGAGTCAGGACTCAGGGACTCTTCGGTTGCTACTTGCAATATTTAACGGAGATTTATATATATATATATATATATATATATATATATATATATATATATATATATATATATATATATATATATATATATAATACTTTAATATTTTTTAAGCATAATAAAATATTAGATAAATAAATATCTAATTTTAAATATTAAATATATAAATACATAAAAATTATATGATATATATATAAACCTCTCATATTTTAATTTAGTAAAAAATATAACAATTAAACACATCATCTAAATGCCAAATGAATATTAATAAAATTCAATTTTAAAATTTTAATAATAATTTTTTAAATTTTTACTAATCATATTAGTTAATAAGAAAAGAAAAAATTATTACTACTAAATTTAATATAAATAAAGTACACAAATATTAATTAGAAAACTTAATATAAACTAAATACTCAAATATAATTACTAAAGGCTTGTTGGAATACAATTTTTTATTCTTTTACAAAATATTTATTAAGTATTGTTAAATATAAATATAATCATCTACTATTACCACACTACTAATTATTATCAATCATTGATCATTGTTGTCCACCTCTAACTCACCGTCAGCCTAGCACTAGATGAATCTCTCATCCCCAACTGTTACTATCACCTCCGATAATCACATCGATGTCAGTCACCATCATTAGAAAAAAGGCTTTTGTTAGCGCATTTCTGGCTCGTTATGTGTTCATTTTCAAGTTAAACTAATGAGCAGACATAATAGACGTTTTAAGCTCGATATAAACAGCAATGATCGTTTATTCGATCGTGTTCGATTTAGCTCGAAATAAAAAATTATATTATATTATTATATTATTATTATTATTATTTATTATTATTATTATTATTATATTATTATTTATTACTATTATTTTTATTTATTACTATTATTATTATTATTACTATTATTTTTTATTTATTATTATTATTTATTACTATTATTATTATTATTATTATTATTATATTATTATTATTATTATTATTATTATTATTATTATTACATATAGATGTTTAAATTATTAATACAAAGTAGCTTTATTAAAAAACTTTATTATCTGAAAGATTGGGATTCTCATGTTTCACAGAAACTGTTAGCTGGTTTAGTTAAGCAAAGAACAGGGCGTTATTTCGATATGATAAGCAACAAAACAATTTCAAATACATCACAATTTAAAACAACTCGACTCGTTTTACTTTTACACCCCTAACCACCATCACCATAAAAATAAAAACATATTATTAAAAATATCAAATATATTTTATTTTAAATTAAAATATAAATAAACTATAATAAATAAAATAAAATAAGGAAAGTAATCTCAAATAATCCTAAGATAATTAAATTACTAAACACTAAAACACAAATGTCACACAAAATTAATATAGTTTAAAAAATACCCCATGCTTAATACTAATAAATTTGAAACACAAATAAATAAATTTAGTCAACATAAGAGCCAAGAATATTAGGTAAATCATACAGAAACTTTAAAGTATATATATATTAAATGAATAAATATGCAGTGAGTATAAATTTATAATTGAATAGTAAATTTTATCATAATATTTTTATAGGACTTAACATTCAATCTATATACATTCATATTTATTTCACACTCCATTAGAATTGTAGTATATTTACACTCAAAGTCCTTGAATAATTTTTAAAATATGAAACATATAAATAAATAATATAATATTAATCTCAATATATATATATATATATATATATATATATATGTATATATATATATATATATATATATATATATATATATTCCTATATATAATTGTAGCTTCTTATTCCCAGTTGCTTAACAATCACAGGTATGGCCCAACAGCACAGAAATACAGAGTAAACCTAAACCTCTCTGGACCGCAGTTGAACGGAACAGACATCAGAATACCTCATTCCCACATCACAGGCATGCAACTTGTTTGACCATTAGGCCCTTCAGGCCCACAACTGAATAAAAATAGAATGATTTTCATTTATATATCTAATATTTATAATTTAATAATTATATTTTTAAAAATTAATAATTGTGATATTTTTAATCTAATATAAAATGTTTAAATATTATTTATGTAAATATTAAAATTTAAATATTAGATATATAAATATATATAATAATTGTGTGATATGTATATAAATATCTCATAAAAATAATGTAAACCATCTAAGATCTACTCTCTAATTGAGTCATAGGACAACAATCATTTTATGTAAGCAAATCATCTAGACGACTCTTATCTAATCTTTATTTGCCACTAAAACTACTCCAAGTTTTTCATGTATATATTCATTTTTTTTTTATCTTTAATTGTAAAGCCACTCATCCACTATGAGTATCCTCATCTCTGCACCAATTAATTTTCGTCTCTTTTACATCTATCCCCAACTCATTTAATTTCTTGAATATATAAAATATTTATCTTCTTATGAACAAAACATTAATTAATTAATTTACTTTATATTCTAAGTTTTTTTATAATTATAATTTAAATGACTTTTTTTCATTTGTTCTATAATGTGAGAACTCATGCTTATTTAACATTAAATGCCATTACATTCTTTCACTTCATTTGTATTTAAAGTACAACAACCTTGGACACAACCTAACACTCACACAATGTATTAAAAGATTGATATCATAATTTTTTTGATAAATTTTCGTTGGCTATCAATTATCTTACTAGACTACTATGACTTTCTACTTCATACTCTGCCTCACCTGAATTACAACTTCTGAACCAGAAGATTTTTACAGAAATCCAACATAGACTGTGACCTCCAGTTCCAGTAGTAATTTCTCCAAAATCTCACCATAAATCCCATTTTCATCAACACTAACATCGTATCACAATCAGCTTCTTTCTCCTTTCAACATAACAATCAAAAGTAGGTAATAACTTTAGAATAGAATAAAAATGATATTTTTTTTATGTGATATTAGAAATTTGAGTGTTATGAATATAATTATCAAAATTTAGGTATTAACTAGGTAAATATATAAGAATTATGTGATTTGCATGTAAATGCCCCAAGAAAGTAAGATTTAGTTGCAGGCATGATAAGAGAACAAGATGGCGTGGCTAGAGTACGACCAAATCAAATATATAACCATAAGAGTATGTCAATCCTGCTAATAATTGATATCGGAACCTATAAAAGAAATTATGGACCACGAGCAACAAGAAATGCCTTCCAACCAAACTTATGCTGACCACATCAAGTGACGAAAAAATAAAGAAGGGCTCAGGATATTTTGGCTAAATTATTGGTCAGGATGAATATAATAATTATTAGATTTGCTTTAAAACTAATATAATTTAAATTTTGATAGATTTCATGCATATTATGCTCATCTCAAAGAAAATACAGTGACTTTGGGAAGAAAAAAAACACTATTCTTTTATGAAAGTTTAGTACAAAATAACTAATTAGAATTTGAGAAATAAAAGTAAACAAAATTGAAAAAAAAATTCAAACAAAATAAACAGTATTTTCTTAAGAAAAAAAATATCTAATGTGGATTGAAATTCAACAAAAACTTAGAGGTGAGAACAAATGTAAGTCTACTGTACATGGAAAACATAACATAATAACACAAATCAAGAATAAGGACTATAAAATTAAATTCTATCTAAAATGGTCAACAAAATCTCTCTTAAACATAGCACTAGCATGCCTTTTTTGTCCGTCAGTACAAATTCAATAGAAAGAAGATTCACCTAAACTATATACCAAACAAAATCTCAGCGCTTAGATCAAGATGTGCAAATGAAATGACTATGTTCAAGTGGGCACTAAATAGGCCTTATGAAGAAAAATCATGCCATTAAAACATAGGAACATTGTTTGTAAGAACTTGTTCTACTTATGCGCTGTCAGGAACCCTTTCACTAAAAATTTGGAACTTCTTCTAAGTCATCACCTTAATAAGTCCTCGAGCAGGGCTTTTAAGGAGTCTCCGTTTAAGAAAGCAGAAGGCATAATTGTTAGAATGATTTCTGAATAATCATGATTTGGAATTAGGAGTGTTTATAATTGATCCGATCCGACAACCTGACACAAACTCAACTCGAAAAAATTAAGTTCAAATTGTGACCCGATTAACCCAAGATTGTCAATTTTGACATGAATTTAATCTGAAATACATATATAAGTTCATGCTGAGTCGGGCTCGGTCAGCATTTCTAATCTATATAATAATCTCAAGTTTGAAACAAACAGCTTCAAATTTGATCAATTTTAGGCCAAACCATTGACCCCTATTTAGAATGGCATCTTTCTTGCCACAATTATAGTATCATTCAAACTTCATCCTTATATCTGCTATACAAATTATTATAAGCATGCCTAGTGTACTATGTTATTATCCAAGGAACATTCACAATGTTTTCCTTATGATTCAAGCATTCTGCAGAAACTCATAACCCAATGTAATGTGACTTCATATTAGACTAGCAGTGTTCTTGCATGCCTACTGCCTTTCTCCAATCTTCCCATTGCAGAATAATGATGGAAGGAGGATACCGTAAATGAGAAATTATAAAATATGTTTTGGCCAAGAAAAGAATACTTCGACTGTTAAAAATATGAATGACAACAACTGAAATTTCGTTGATCAGTTCATAAATAACTTCAGATTAGTTTTAGTTCACTGAAACTTCAATATTCAAACTGTGACTAGTAACAAAATGTATATCCTCACCAAACAATCGATTGAGTCGTTTCTAGCTTCACTATGTATAACTATTGTGAGGGTAGGGATTCAGTACCAACAGTTTGCTCTAAAATCTTTCTAACCTCCGTCCCAGGATCTGCAAGCTCAGCAGGAGTCTGTTTAAGTTCCAAGATCAAATAAATAAATAAATAAAATCAGTATTGATGCTAATTAGCTAAGGGCCTGTTTGGAATCAATTTTATTTTTTTTGTTTTCTGTTAATTTTAAAACATGTTTATTTAGTGTGCATTTTAAAGTGTTCTTCTTTGTTTTTTGTTTTTTTTTGGTATTAAAACAAACAAAATTATTTTAAAAATACTCAAAATAATTTTCAGATATTTTGAATATTTTTAAAAATAATTATCATTATCAAACATATTTTAATTAGAAAAAAAACAAAATAAAAACATAAAATGAAAAACAAAAAACAAAATTGATCCCAAACATCATCTAAATGTTTGGAAACTAGCGGAAAAATTAGATAATAAAACACCTTTCCATAAGCATTCTTCGCCTCTGGGACGCCCCCCATCGAGAGCAGAAATTGGACGACATTCAAATGTTCTCCTCTGGCAGCATGATGGAGAGGCTGATAATATTGAACATAAGGTCAGTTACCATGAAGCAAACTAACAAAAGCACAAAGAATAATCAGACCGTATCCCCATCAGTTGTCTCCACCATGTGCTTCACAAGACTAGAGTCACCAGCAGAGTTGATCAGAAATTCAACAATCTCAGCATACCCTGCAAAATGTAATCACCATCAAAACAGATCCAAGTGAGAATATTATGTAGTCATCCTGACAAGGTTAAGTAGCCTCTATTCCCGGGATTGTAGTTCTGGCGCTACTTGCAGACTTTGTTTGTTGCTATGCTGCCATATAAGCTGCTCTTGCGCCTGATTTCTGGATGAAATGTTACGAGGCTTGTAGCGAACAGATTAATTGTTTACGAGTTGAGTGGTAAGATACAAGTGTGATGCTTGTGGATAGAAGCTTACAGAAATTCTCAGCTGAAGTTGATGCATATCTCTTGGCTTTGAACTTAGAACTTGAATTCGGTAGATCTTTTATTAATTATATTTACTGACTTGCATAAGAGAAAGCTATAAATAGATGTATTCTCAGCTGAAGTTGATGCTTATCTCTTGGTTTTGAACTTAGAACTTGAATTCGGTAGATCTTTTATTAATTATATCTACTGACTTGCATAAGAGAAGGCTATAAATAGATGTTCAGAAGCATATACATTATTTAAAAAAAAAATTCTTCCTGTCTTTAATCTTGTAAGTACAATTAGATGTAGATTCCGTCAAATGTGACACATTTTGTTTGCACAAGTATGAGACCTAGACTCCTTATTTTGGTAAACTCCTTAATCTAATTTTTTTACAGAATTTTTTATTAGCTTGCTAGTGCTCTTGATTTTATTCAAGTTTAACACAATTGAGATTTTATTTGTGGTGACTAATTACAAAGGTTGACTTTGTGGTTCACATTTCTTTGATTATTGCATAATCATTTGGG